>FR989874.1:12073566-13403780 GCA_905404145.2 Biston betularia
TTCCGTCGCTTGTTCCGTCACTGCCTTCCTTTTATTCAGCGCCATGCTTACTCCCAGGCCAAAGTATGCGCCATAAGTGTGGATGGCTATAGAACCTCCAACGTCAGCCGCCTAAAACAATAGCAAAATAGCAATGATCATGATATTGTTTTGACATAATTTATTATGTTATGATTTTGATATTTTTAAATATGAATGGAAAAATGACCTGTAACTTTGGTGTTAGTACCTAATAAATGATTTGTATTTGTATTTGTATAGCTCAACGTATTAGTAAGGTGAAATGGCAGTACGCTGGCATATCTTCTTTTGTCTTTCTTTTTGGTATGACACATCTATTAGCACGCCTTGGCAGTAAAATCTTCTCGAATGCCAATTTTTTTTAATGGCTTTTGCTGTTGGCCTCGGATGGTCTCTACAGCATCACCGCAATTAAGGTAAGCGCAGAAACAGTACTGTAAAATATGCATACCAAATATTATATTAAAGTCGATTTCTGGCAAAAATGTCCTTATCACTATAATTGGGCAGTAAAACAAAAAGAAAAAAACACATAATTTTCAACCTTTTTTTTTCTTTAAAAAGTTTGTTAATTATTTGAAAAAAATCACATAAAACAACAAATCTAATTAAAATTCAAACAAATGTAACTTATTCACTTTTAGAACATTTCGCTGGTCACAAAGTTAACGTTCGAAAATGAAATGATGTAATTCGTTTACAAATTAATAGATTCATAAAACAAGCTGCCAAAGTCTCGCAATGATGTCTTATAATTAATTTATTTTCCTTCTGAATGTATTTTGCTCATTGATTAATTAGTATGACGACTAACTACGCTCTTCTGCTATGTCTGTGAAGGTTAACCGTGAACTAAGAGTTTTGGCGGGAACAAGGAAAGAGTCGTGTCGTTTCATTATTTTTTTACAAAATTAGTGTTTTTAGGATTCCGTTCCCCAAGGGTAAAACGGGACCCTATTAATAAGACCCTGCTGTCCATCGATCTGTCTGTTTCTCCGTCAGTCACCAGGCTATATCTCATGAACCGTGATAGTTAGACAGTTGAAATTTTCACAGATGATGTATTTCTGTTGCTGCGCTACCACAAATTTCAATACTAAAAAACAGAATAAAATAAATATGGGGACTCCCATACAACAAACGTGATTTTTTGCCCTTTTTATTGATAGTGGTACGGAACTCTTCGTGCGCAAGTCTGACTCGCACTTAGCCGGTTTTTTGAACTATTGATTTCGTGTTGCTTCCAAAACTTCATCGAAGTTTATAGTAAAGTTGTCACTACATTACTAAAGCATGACTGGATTTGACTGGCACGGACTGGAGTTGACCAAGACTGGACTGTGACTGCTTATTTAAATTATGAAACTTGATAATATCAAAACACTTGACACTGGCAAATGCACAAAATTCGACGCCACAATCAAAGTAGAAGAACCGTGAACTAAAAGACTAATTTTGTATATTAAGTTAAGAACTTTAATCTAAATTCATAATTACACAACGGCTTTATCACGTTTCATACAAATCAAAGGTAACAAAGAAAAAACAAACATACAGATAACATTATTTCACAATTACAAATTTCGCATTTATAATATTAGTGTGATGAAAGAGAAAAGTTTTCATACAGTTCTCTGACGTTGTAATTAGCGAGAGCGTTGTTCAAAAGATAATTGCCTCTCTAAAGGCCTATGCACACCACAAGCAACGCAGCGCAACATCTACGCGCGTATTATACAGTCAACTCTCGATAACGCGAAAATCTAAGCTATTTGGAATATAATTATAAGCTACCAGCGGACGCCTCGCGGTTTCACACACAATCTTCTGCCTTTGTTTTTGGAAGCGTTGCATACAACGCCAGCAACATTTTCTACACGGTACAAACATTTCCAGTGTGTATGAACGCTGGATGCTGATTTTCTACCGTGACTGTGCGTAAAAATTGCTCTTCTCTCGACCTACATACTATCAGTGTGCACGAGCCTTAGCCAAATTCATAGGTCAAAAGACAAGTCTAGACAAATTGCCTGGGTAAATTGTGTCCTTTTACTTTGAAGACATTTAAAAACAATTCGACCATTTTATCTTCTAAGAGTTTAATTTGTGGGCGACAAACGTGTCAACGCGACACGGTGCGACGCGACACAAAGATATCTAGCACGTGGCTTACGTTGCCGCGGAGATCAGCTCACGCGATCTCGTCCTAATTCGATAGCCACATCGCGTCGCGCCTTGCTGTTGTTCGTAACTCACGTAGGACAATGGTTTAGACCAATGTAGGTAAATGTCTGACAAGAATTTCACTAATTGGTGAAATCGTATACCTACCTAGTTATATTGAAGTAATACTCTGATACCAAAATTAAACTGTTATTTTTAATGTGGTTGTAAAAAAATATATTTACGTATAATTTATTATTTTTTTCTTATTTTTTACGTATAAACTTATAACAAGACAAACTATCATCAATTACTATGTCAAATTACTGAATGTAAGCGATACTGTAGTGGCATAATTGTGGAGTGAAAAATGGTATATTTTTTTATTTTTTTTTATGGTTGACAGGCTAGTTTTTTGACCACAGCTCACCTGATGTATATAAGATAGTACAAGTAACCGGTGTCATCTGCTACATGTTTTTGGTATAAAAAGTAGCTATTGTGTTAATCCAGGGTGTCAGCTACCTTCATACCAAATTTCATCGAAATCCGTTTTGTAGTTTTTGCGTGAAAGAGTAACAAATATTCTCACAAACTTTCGCATTTGTAATATTAGTAGGACTTATACATGGATGTACAACTAATTGTTTGCACTTATGCGAAGGATATAAATAGTCATAGTACATTGTTTCTTGCGGTAGCATCGCGGCTTGTATAAGCTAGTAAATTATAAAAAAAAACAATGTTCATAATTATAACATCATTTTTTTATCTCGTGAAAGAGTAACAAACGTCCACCCATCCAAACTATGTTATTATTACCTTAAACACGTCTCCGACGAGCCAAATGTTGACACATCCAATAGCTGTTTCTATGATGGCAATAAATAACAGTTGCAGGCCGCTGGTGATGCCTAGCAGTGCTCCGAACGTGATGAGCACAGTCGCTGACATCACATCTGCTTCTGTAAACATAAACACAAATATTTCGTTCTAGGTCATTTTGTCTGACTTTGTTTGTAGATCTATAAAAGAGGAATATCTCACTATTTATTGTTTTGTTGTAACTCAAAAGGATTACGAACTTTTTCCGACCTTCAACAGTAATCATCATTTTCCAACTAATTAACACAAAACCTTGATAAATGATATACCTAAACTTTCCTCACTTCACTCAAACTCTTTTCCTTACTTTTTTCTTTCCTCTATTTATTGGTGAAACTTGTATGATAATCTGTTCAGTAGTGTTTACTTTTGTCGCAAACAGACATACAGACACGACGGACGACTTTGCTTTATAATAATTATGTAGGTGATCAAAAGACACCCAAGTTGAACTTTGCGAGAAAAACAGACGCCGGCAGTATCACATCTCGCTCGCTTCATCATATCATAGGGGACATTACACACAGCGCCATCTGACCCCAAGCTAAGCAAACCTTGTGCTATGGAAGTCAGATGACTGATAGAATACTTAAATAGTTTTTTTCCGTGAATACATACTTATAATACATAATATACACCCAGACACAGAACAAACATTTGTTTATATCACAAAATGCTTGTCCGGGGTGGGAATCGAACTCATGCCCTTCAGCTCTTGGAGTAGACATACTACCAATAAACCAACAGGGCTGTCAAGAAAAAAAAAAGAAAGACTGTAAAGAATGTGGATTCGATTCCCGACCACGACAAACTAATAACTAACTATTATAGTAGTTTGTATTGTGGCTGGGTTTTATTTACAAATTAGTTACCTGGTTCCCATTGTACAAGCTTTGCTTAGTTTTGGGCTAGATGACACTATAAAATGTCATGCAATATTATATTGTTTATTATTAAGAGGAAGTGGTTCTAATTCAGACACAAATACATACAAAGTCTATGGGCCTGGTGCAGGTTGGCGGACTCACATAAAAATAAACTTTCAAATTTCTTATTGTTAATGTCGATAAAGATTTTTACACGTGTGTAGATGATAGATGAGTGCCAAGTTATTTTTATCCTAGTAAATAAATCTTATGTATTGATACACTAAAGGTTATAGTTCAATCTGATGAAATGTTAGGGTTCCATAGCAACCCAATAATTCTACCGTGACAATAATGATTGTGACGATTTATATTCAGTTCCTTTTTTTTTGTTTTTTAAGAATTGGAAAAAATACAAGTGACAGTCGAAGTCACAAAAAATAAGTCGGGATCGAGTCCAATGATGCTCTTAAAGCAGTGATAACTATACTAGCGGTTTCGACAGTTTTTTAATGTAAAAAGTAATGAGACGAACGAGACGCTCTTCTGATGGTGAGAGATAACGCCTGTCCATGACCATTGCAGCGTACGAAGAACTGCGTTGGCGCTCATTACTTTGAGACTTTCGATGGTAAGTCTCAACAGCCTAGTAATTTCGCTAGCTGCAGTGCCCTTCGAACCGGAACACAGCAACGTTTACACACTACTGCTTAGCGGCAGAATATCTGGTACTTACCTAGACGACCTGCTAAGGATATCTACTATCAAGTAATTTTAGGAAGCAACAGAAAGACCTATCTTTATTATATCACTAAACGACTCTCATGCACGTAATTAATTATGCATATAACTTTTTATGTATAAACACTCAAGAATATTTAATATAATGTTTTCGAAAAAAATACAATGAGACGACATACATTTGCCATGTTCCCGCCAAAATTGCTGTAATTTTTTTTGCTACTTTATATCATTAACAAAACCTAATTAAAGAAATCATGCACGTTTTTAATTAACATGCCTTTAGCCAATTTATTCATTTAATTGCGACATAAAAATTCCCATAACGTTAACATTTACATTTATTCAGATCACAAAAACGTTAACAATCAATTAATTCAATTGACTCTTAAAAGAATTAACGTTTTTTTTTCTTTTACCCTATTAAAAACAATTTCAGAACATTCTTTTACGTAATTAAAGGCCTTTGTCTATTAAGGGGAGGAAATTGAATATTTAAAATGCTGCCTTACAAACTAGGGGTACCCCAAATATCTCGTTTTATAGGCATCATTATAGTCTTAGAGACTACAGTTCTCAAAGCTTG
This sequence comes from Biston betularia, assembly GCA_905404145.2. Lineage (NCBI taxonomy): Eukaryota > Metazoa > Arthropoda > Insecta > Lepidoptera > Geometridae > Biston > Biston betularia. The sequence goes on from FR989874.1 coordinate 12,078,829, forward strand.
CATATTTTTATGTCACAAATATGAATGGTAATTAACTAGAGTGTAAGATAGCTTGCCAAGTTACATAATTGCAACATTTTATATTGGAAGGTATATTTGTCCGTTTGTATGTATGTTACTTCCTTACAGTGTAATTGTTTAGCGAATTTGGATAATATTTGAAGTGTAGGTAGTTTTATCCCTCAGATTATGACATAAGCTATTTTTTATTTATACTGGAAAACGTGCCTTAACTGCAAGGCCTTTCACTTCTAGTGAAATAGTAAATTTTCAGCCCTGTTTTTATAAACTATCCCACTACCTCATTGCAAAAAGAGTAAGGCCATAGTCCTCCACGCTGGCCAAGTGTAGGTTGTCAGACTTCACATATCTTCGAGTTTTTTTATGAACTCTCGTATGTCTAGGTTTCGCCACGATGTTTTCCTTCGAAGAAGAAATCATTGGCAATACGAACGTAATTTAGCAGAGGTACGCGCCGTAAGATTCGAACCCAGGATTTCCAGATTATTACGGTCCAAACTATGCTCCCAAAACTTCTACTACAATGCCATTAATATTATATAAAACTGATTATATTAGTAAACTAAATTTGTTTAATATATTGCATATTTAAAATCAGGGTTCAGTTCTAACAGTGGGAAAATTGTGCTTATACAGGTGAACATAAACAACACACACGTTTTATAAATAAAAGAAACACCATCTCCTAGCCTTACCAGTTATGATAGAATCCTTGACCTTTTGTGCCTCCTCTCACCTTTTAGCAATTAGGTTTGGAGGTTAGTAGCCTCTAAAATGTACTAATTATTTCGGAATCATGGTGGTTTCTGTAAGGCCCTCATTAGAATCGCATTTCCTACGTGAAACAGCCACTTTGTTCCCTGTAACTGAATAGCTTTGCGTTACGTAATTAAACATTACCCTAATTTTAATATGAGCCAAACTTCTTCATGGAAATGTTATGAACATTATTATGAAATTCTTGCAAGGTTATATTTTGAATCACGATTGTATCAGTTTCTTGTTACTTTAAAATCTGTTATTATTTTAGAATTTAGATGCTTGTGGACTAAAAGATGACACTCACGAAGAATACCGTGACCAAAAAGTAAAAAATAAAATATTAGAAGACATTTAACACAGCGCCATCTAGTTTTAAACCTAGCAAAGCTATGGGAACCAGATAGCTAATATAATAGGTACTTATATACTATTTTTATCAAATATATACAGAAAACAAGTAAATTATGGATTTCGTATAGATTAAGAGCAAGTCCTAATTTCAGAACTACAATGTATTTAGCTCTGGCTGGAGATTATAGGTAATGATTTTTGCTGTTTCAGGTTAAATAATCGGGGCCGGTAATGACATCAGACTCTGACGGAAGCACTCAGTTGTAGATGATATTCGTAGTTTTCTACTTATAGACGAAAGAAATCGTCTAGTGGTGATATTTTTAAGATCAAGTCATGGACGCAAGTCTTCATACTACCTACATAAATAAATAATTAGTATATTATAGTATTTGTATATTATGTAAAATTAAGCAGTAAAATGACGTTAATATTCATGAATACACTTACCAAGCATGAGTTTTTTCGTAATAATAATTTTCCCATCAACAAGATGAAAGAAGTTCTGGCACAGAAGAGCCCATTGGATCACCAAGGCTGCAAGAAGGAAGTTGAAACCAAGCGCACTGTAGCAGTATTTCTTTAGGAAGGTCATCAGGAAACCGAAGCCGATGAAGATCATCACATGGGTGTCTTCAAAACCTGGAAAAAATATTTTAAACACAATGTAGCAATGTAAGCATTTTTCTTTGCATATTTGTCGGTGTTAACTATTTCGATATTTTCAAGTCAAGTGAAACAAGTATTAGTCACAGTCAAAGTCACACAAACACTTTTATTCCCCCAAATAATATTGAATACCCACACTGATTAAGTAACTATTTTTCGAATAAAATGTCTCCATTTTTAAATAAAAGACACGAAAATAATACAATGTACCAAGAGTGTTTTTCTGCATTCCTACCAAAATTCCAAGGTAATCTTAGTGTTTTTGTTTCGTAGACAAGAGCAATTTTCGGAAGATGCTATTAGTTTAGAATCCCAGTATAAAACGACTTCCACCGAGCTGGTTAATAGATGAAAAGTATTTTACATCAAATTAAATATGTGAATAAATATATTGAAAATGGGTTGACTAAAATATTTAAGTCCAGAATGTTATGATTAATTAACAATTATTTTTTTCACAGAATAAACATCAATACTCGTTGTATACTTTTTTGTTCTGGCTGAAAATCATATCTACGCCCTACATTCCAATCGACTCTAATACGGACTTCAAATATGTAAATTACTTGGTAAGCCAGTTCCTAATCCAGATTATCTTGTAAATTTGACAACCGTTACTCTGAAATAACACAGAATGGTACTTTATAAAATTTGGGCTGCCAACTTGACAGATTTCTAGTTGAACAAGGGTTTGGCCTTCCGCTGACCACCTCACCCGGGTGGTAACAGTAGGTTAAGTTTCAAATAAAACTACCCAATACTGCTGTATCAGAAGACAAATTTATTCAGACGCTGACAGACCTTGTCTCACATGACGAACGAAACGCTTGCGCGTTTTAAGGCCGTACAGCGCCATCTAGTATAATAGACGCGAGTTCACATATTTATACACATCGCCCACTATGGACAAACTACGTTTGTTCATACTAATTACATTTAAACTAAACAATAACAAACTTATTACATAGACTGAGGCGTAGCAAATGCAATGCTCAACGACTATTATCGATCGGTAAGAGGCACAACTTACTCAGCGGGCGTTTAATCGTTCCATTTTTTACTTTGAGAGTAACTACCCGTACTAAATTGTCCTGGCCCGGATGGGTCGCAATCACTCTGCCATATAGCCAACGACATGGTGGTAAACTTTCCTCACGAACAACTACAATGTCATTAACGCGAGGCTGCGGCATAGTGGATGCCCATCGATACCTCTTATAGAACCTCGTTAAATACTGTTGCGACCATTGTCGCCAAAAGTCTTGAACCATCCTTTGCGTGTACCTGCGCAGAGAACTAATATTTGTATCCTCAAAATTTCTGTCTGGTGGAGTCACAATTGCCTCGCCCACAAGGAAATGTCCCGGGGTCAATATCGTGGTATTATCATCATTAGTACCAGTTATCACTGAGAGAGGCCTAGAGTTTAAACAAGCTTCTATCTGAGACAGAACTGTTGACATTTCTTCGAATGTTAATGTTGATTCGCCAATGACTCTCTTCAAGTGATATTTGACTGATTTTACTCCCCCCTCCCATAATCCACCAAAATGTGGGGATCGAGCTGGAATGAAATTCCAGTTGCATCCGTTGGTTGCTAATGACTCTGCAATCTCTGAAAGCATGGATCCCTTTTCATTACTGAAGAGTCGCTTGAGTTCATTAGCAGCGCCCGTAAAATTCGTCCCATTATCGCTCCATATGTCTGTGCAGTAACCTCGCCTTGACACGAACCTTTTGAATGCTTGAAGGAATCCTTCTGTCGTTAGGTCTGTTACAACGTCGAGATGCACGGCTCTGGTTACCATACACACAAATAAGCAGATGTAACCTTTGTGTGACTTTTGCCCACGACCCTTTGCCGTCCGAATCTGAATTGGACCTGCAAAGTCAACGCCACTAGACTTAAAAGGTCGCGCAGGAGTAGACCTAGTTGAAGGCAACTGTCCCATTAACTGTTGCTCCGTTCTCCCTGTGTTTTTTACACAAGTTACACATCTGCGAAAACATGACTTCACCATCTGTGCTGCTCCTAAGATCCAGTATTTGTTTCTCAAGTAGCACAGCATCAATTGAGGCCCACCGTGCAGAGTTTGTTTATGGGCATCACCAACAAGAAGAGTTGATAGGTAAGAATCCTTAGGAAGTAATATTGGGTGCTTCCGATTAGTGTTTAAATTTGAGTGTTCTAACCTGCCACCCACTCTCAAGATACCGTCGTCGTCCAGGAAGGGATTCAATGGTCGTAAGCTGCTTTTTTTAGGTAAGTTTTCCCCTTTTTTTACTATGCTAACTTCTTCATTAAATTTTTCTGCTTGACTTAATTTTATACATTCCTTTAATGCATCATTTAATTCCTGACTTGTTAAAAATCCAATATTCCCTTTTAATCCTTTTCTTTGCATGTTACTAATGAACCGTTTACAGTAGGCTAGTACTCGTATCATCCTGGTAAGTGATGAAAACCTCTCCAATAATGAACTATCCATTGTAGCACAGTGAGTTCTGGTCGCCGCCTGCTCTACATTTGTATCGTTGTCTTTCGGCTTTTTATAATCGATTTCCTTTTTGTGCAGGAATTCCGGACCTTGGAACCATAACTCATTGGTTACAAGTTCAAATGGTGATTGTCCCCTTGACGCCACGTCTGCTGGGTTACTTTTTGTTGACACATGGGCCCAATGATGAGAATCTAAACTTGAGATGATTTCCGACACACGATTTGCGACAAAAACTGTCCACCGGCTTGGGTGACTATTTAGCCAGGCAAGGACAACAGTGGAGTCCGTCCAAGCATGCAACTGGCTCTTGTCAATATTCATTACAGAAGCAATTTCGATCATCAATCTTGTTAGCAAAACAGCACCACACAGTTCCAGCCGAGGAATTGAAACTTGCTTAATTGGAGCAACCTTCGTCTTAGCCGAAATCAAAGATATGTGTATCTGACCCATAGAATCAATAACCCGAGAATAAACCACAGCAGCGTATGCATCCTTTGAAGCGTCGCTGAACCCATGAAATTCAACAACATCGCCAACAATGACACCAATCCACCGAGGTATCTTCACGTGAGTTAACATCTTTAACTCTTTCTTATATTTTTTCCATTCGTTTAGAATGTTCTGAGGAACACTATCGTCCCAGTCTAATCCAGCTAGCCATAATTTCTGAATTAGAATTTTCAAAACAATTATACTCGGCCCGACCCACCCTAGGGGGTCATAAAACCGACTTATCTCTGATATAATTGTCCTTTTTGTTGCAGGTTCTACAACTTCGGGAGCATCTATCGTGTAGCGGAAGGAGTCATCGCTGCGGTTCCAGGTAAGTCCTACTATTTTCATTACCTCATCTGTTTTTATTTTCAGACCTTCCTCATCTTCATCTTCTCCTTTATTTTCATTCTTCTTCATTTCTTGCAACAACTCTTCGCTATTGCTTGTCCACTTTTTCAGACTAAACCCTCCTTTTTCTACAATAGCATTTATATCTTTATATAACTTCAATCCTTCTTCTACATTGTCGCACCCAGCCAGAAGATCGTCCATATAGAACTGGCTTAACACAGCTTTAGCTGCAGAAGGATACCTTTCGCCCTCATCAACGCTCAATTGCTGCAACGCCTTGACAGCTAGATATGGCGCAGATGCTACTCCAAACGTAACTCGTAGCATTCTGTAATGCTTAATTTCTTCAGTGATATCATTCCTCCATAATATCCTTTGGTAATCCACGTTACATTCATTAACCTTAATCTGACGGTACATTTTGACTATATCAGCAGTCAAACAGATGCGCGAAACCCTCCAACGCATAACTAAATGTCTCAAATCTGCTTGTAGGGTTGGACCAATTAACAATTAATCATTTAATGATTTCTCATTAGTTCCCTTGCAGGATGCATCGAAGACAGCCCGGACTTTAGTAGTTTGCTTGTCCTCACGCACCACAGCATGATGAGGTAAGTATATTGCCTTTGGGTTATTTATTTCTTCTGTAGGTACAAGTTCCATGTGGTTCAAATCAATATATTCATTAATAACCTCTTTGTATTTCTGTTTCAGGTTTTCCACTTTCAGACGTTTTTCTAATGCAAATAACCTCTTTTCAGCTATCTTCCTCGAATTCTCGACAACTGGATCTGCACTTCTAAATGGCAGCCGTACGATATATCTACCATCATCATCTCGAACTGTAGATTCAGAGAAAAATTCCTCACATTGTTTCTCTTCTTCAGTATACAGTTTTTTCTTGGACATAGGTACATCATCTTCCAGTTCCCAGAAGCGTTTTAATAAGCTGTCATCTTCTGTGACATGCATCACTTTAATTTCAGATGATTCGTCAGTTGCATTCAGCGTACCAGACAATATCCATCCCAAGGAAGTGCACTGTGCCACTGGCGAACCCTGAGGACCCCTTTTGACTCCGTCTTGAAGAACTTGTCCATATACATCTGCACCCAATAACATATCAACACGACTAGGCGTGTGATATTCCGGATCCGCTAACACTATATCTTTAAACTCCCTTAACTCAATCATTTTCAAATTCTTTGTAGGCAAAAGCGTGGTAATGGACTTAAGTACATGTGCCTTTACATTTATGACCACTTGCGGGTCAATCCGAGAAGAAAGCCTAAGGTTTACAATCGCTTTGGAAACTAAAGCCTTGTCTCCACCTATTCCCGTAATCTGAACCTTTGTTGAAGTCTTTTTAAGACCTAATTGTTGGACTGACGCTTCAGTTATGAAAGACGACTGTGATCCCTGGTCCAACAACGCTCGAAATGTAAACCATTGTCTGTTGTGTGCTTCAGATTTTACTAACGCCGTCGCTAATAAAATATGGTTCTGCTTTCGTGTGAAACACGATACAACCGGTGTTGTCTCCGTTGGTTGCGGTGCTTTCAGATCTCCACCTTGGTTGTTTTTTAATGACATTGTAGATGCGGCGGCATGGGAGACATTACTTCCAGTAATTGAGCCTGAAGGACCCTGACTACCATCACGCTCCTCTCCACTCTCCTGGTGCAAAAGAGTGTGATGTCTTCTCCCACAAATATAACACTTAAAACTTGTCTTACAGGTATTGGCGTTGTGATTACTTACCAAACAGACAAAACAAATTCTGTTTTTCTGAACAAAATCACGCCTAGAAGGAACCGAAACTTTCTTAAACGCTGCGCAGTTTGCAAGTGTATGCCCCTCCGAACAATACAAACACTGAGTCTTTGCCACATGCATCGACTTTGTTTTCTTAACAGACCAATTAGCACGAGTTGGTTTGTTATAATTGGGACTGGATCCAGGATCCAGGAATTCTAAAGCTCTATAGCGTTTAGTTAAAAATTCCTGAAATTGACTAAAAGTGGGTAATTCCTCGGATGAGCTGCCATCAGCCGCAGAAAACTCCCACTGCCTCCTGGATTCTGGGTCCAACTTTTTTACAACAATATGGATCACTAATATGTCCCAATTTTCCGTTTTAATTCCCACATTTGCCAGAGCCGCTAAACAATCAGTTGTTGTATCTAACATTTCTTTTAAACCGCTGGCCGATTCCTGAGTGACACTCCGTTGATTCAAGAAACGCTCGAGTATTTGGTGAGATATGTATTTTTTATTGTCATATCTATCTTCGAGTAATTCCCAAGCCCTATTATAATTATCTTGCGTTATCGGAATGTTGCTCAGTAATTGCTCAGCTTCTCCAGTTAAATAACCCTTCAGGTATAACAATTTTTGCACATCATCTAAATCTCTATTTTGGTGAATTAATGACCGAAACAAATCGCGGAACGTAGTCCACTCCGAATAGCATTTCCCTGAAAAGCTGTTAATATTTACTTTAGGCAATTTCACATAAGCTCTTGACCTTTCTCCTTTGTCCGAACTTCCACTAGACACATTAAATTTAGATAATTTTGTTTTTAATTCCGTTTTATACTCGAGAAAAAGCTCGTCACATTTATCATACATTTCATTTTTAGTATATGATGAAACCCTAACAACGTCACTATTCTGAGTTCGCATAATCTCCTTGTGTCCAGATAAAAATTCGCACCAAAGATGTTCGACTGCTTCTATTCTCCCTTCAACATATTCTTTGGTTAGTCGATCTTTGGGAGTCTTTTTATAATTAGTTCGAGCCTTTACTATTCTACCATAAAGATCCTCTTGACAATTTATTAATTGTTCCATGTTGTACAAAATTTTAGATACAAATTTTAGGTAAGTTTTATATTAGATAGCCTTAGAATAGTCAGTTACAGAGACCAATTTTAACAGAAAACCATATAGAAACGATAATAAAGTAAAGTTAGTTTTACAAATTTTTAGAAAATTTTCTAAGTCCAAGATATTTTTATCATAAATTTTCTAAGTGTTTGACACTTTACCATTTACAGAGAAATTGGACATAGAAACCACGTTCCCTCGTTTTTTCTTGAATTATACTAAGTCCCTAAACTAACTAACACAAATTTTCTAAGTCCTAACTAGCTAACTTATTCTAACACTTCACTAATAATATCAAAGTACTTACAGTTTTTTTCTTTGCGATTCACTCACTTCAGGGATGTCACAACACTAATTTTACCTCCAAAGACTCCACGCTAGGGGTGTCGCAGTGCCAACTGGCACTTCCAAATGTACAGCTACTCGCCTGGTAGCTGACCCCTCCAAAGACCCCACGCTAGGGGTGTCGCAGTGCCAACTGGCACTTCCAAATGTACAGCTACTCGCCTGGTAGCTGACCTCGTCCGGGTACAGTTACTCGCCTGGTAACGTATCCCAAAACTGGATTCACACGAATCCCAATAATATCCGGTAATATCCGGTTCGAAGGACCAATGAACAAGGGTTTGGCCTTCCGCTGACCACCTCACCCGGGTGGTAACAGTAGGTTAAGTTTCAAATAAAACTACCCAATACTGCTGTATCAGAAGACAAATTTATTCAGACGCTGACAGACCTTGTCTCACATGACGAACGAAACGCTTGCGCGTTTTAAGGCCGTACAGCGCCATCTAGTATAATAGACGCGAGTTCACATATTTATACACTAGTTCTTCATTATTCTTAAATAATTATTTTTTTCCGTAATTACATTATATCCAAAACCGTATTGGTCTCCAAATTTATCTTTCCCTGTAATTCCATTTGTTCAATGCCTTAATTAATTCCTACACAGCACTCCTATCGATAGGCATTACCCCATTCAACATTTCTGTCCCGACCAAATCAGGCATTCGGTACAGCAGGCGTAAGTGCTCCAGTTGTACCAACTTGCCCCGCTTTCCCCATTGTTCCCTACCGGCACGCTACATTAGACCCACCCATTATGAACTCTGACAAATAAACAGCAACAATAAAAACCAATTCAATTCTTTCTTTTTCATTTTATCTGTATTTTTTTTTTCTTTCATTCAGTAATTGTTAGAACGTCCGATGAAAAATTGCAAATGAAATTACGGTGCTCATTGTTTTTCTGGATTCAAAATTGCCCTCGGGGGTGAAATGGAATAAAAAAGGTCTTCATAGAGATTGTCGCGCGTGTTGTCATGAGAATTATTATTTTTATGGCCCGAATCCATTTTAGTGGAACGTCGGAGCTGTACAATAAATAAAATGTTAAGTGTCCAATGGAGGTTATAACGACTCAGTTTTAGCATTGAAAGTTTTGCAAGACGAGCTGTACGGAGCATATAACTTTGATTCATTCAAGTTCGCAAAGCGTTTAACACATTAGGGTATCTTGTTATAAGAAATGATTAGTGTTTCGCTTTTCAGGGTTGAAGGTGAAACGCAAACCGACCTTCGACACATGGGTAATAAATAATTTGAAAGTACATTTTAAAATTCATGACTCGTTACATTTTAATGTTGTTTTTTTTTGTAATGAGATATACGAGACGCTCTCCTGATGGTAAGAGATAACGTTTGTCCATGACCATTGCAGCGATACACAGAACTTTGATTAGCAAAAGCAAGTCACCATTGGTGCTTTGGCGCTCATTACATTTGAGTTTTTCTATCAGCTATAGCTTAATATCAACAGCTCTGTAATTTCGCTAGGAACACAGCAATGTTCCCACACTACTGCTTGACAGTAGAGCATCTGGTACTGCGCTGGTGTGTCTACAGTTTTGTGTAATGTGTAGGTAAAACCTACCTACTTAACTACCACTACTAAATTTTTTGACTGGTCATATTTTATAAACCGTTTTTATAGCATACTAGCGGTCCGTCCCGGCTTTGCACGGGAAAGCAAAACTCGATTAACAATATAGATATAGCCTATGCCACTCAGTGATAATGAAGCATTCTAATGATAAAAGAAATATTCAGATCGGTTCAGGAGTTTCGAAGCCTATTCAATACAAACAAACAAACAAAGAATCAAATCTTTCCTCTTTACAATTAGTGTAGATAGGTAAATATGAAAAAAACACATGCCAAGTTGAGAAAAATATGGCAGATATAAATTAAATGGTTAGTTATAAAAACAGTTCAAACGGAATCCAGAGAGAAGTATAAAAATCTATGGTTGTTTTGACTACAGAATGAAGAATCTCCTAAAAGCGGAAAGCCTTCATTTCAAAATATTATAAGTCAAGGAAACCTTTTCGACACGACCCCTAAATATTCAGTCTTAAGTGTATTATATTTTTTTTACTGGACTTGTTCTATGCCTATGGTATAACTGAAATCTGTTGTAGGACAAGAATATGCCACATAATTTTCAAGCTAACAAGATGTAGGCGAAATAGATTGTACCTATACTGATGACTAACTGAGACAAAACTTTTTAGTATTCAATGGATCACCGTCCAGGCGCCGGGTATATCGTGTTACTGCTAAATATTGTTTAGGACTAGCAACCTTACCTTGGTTGTTATTCCTAACTCAACCCAGGTTTTATTACAGAAAAAATATAGAATGTATAAAAAGCAAAAATAAAATTTTTGAAAAACCCCACAACGGTTAAAAAGTAATTGTCACCTATCTAAGATAATGCACCAATGAAACCCGAATCCATAACTGAAAACTGCATCAAAATCGGACTAGAAGTTTTGGAGAAAAATGGCAACATGGGTTTGCACAAAAAATGTTTGCTGCAGCGCCCCCTGGTGAGATGTCACCGTAACACCTAAAAACATGCACCAATCAAACCCAAACCCATAACTGAAAACTGTATCAAAATCGGACTAGAAGTTTTGGAGAAACATTGCAACATGTATTTGCACAAACAAACCCTTTCACCCCAAACGCATATATATACCGTGTCCGTTCCGTCGTGGGTAAAAAATAATATTATAAATCAAAATTATTCTATTTATATCTAGTTAGATCAGTAATCATTTTACAAGTCTCATCTGCATTTTGTGTAAATTTTATCATCTGCATAGATTTTCCATCAATAAATTAAATCTGTATTGAGGATACAGTAATCAATCAATGTCCGAAATTGGTCGAACCACTTGGATTAATTGCAAATTAATTGGGAGCGCTCAAGGTAGAGACAAGGTGTGGCTGTCCGGCATTTCAATGGTGACGCGAAAGATGGACAAGATTTTAAATAAAAAATAAGTATAAATATCTTCTAACATTACACACGTCATCAACCAACCCCAAATTAAATAAAGCCAGAGCTAGTTAACTGATAGAACACTTTTATATTTTTTGTAATTAAGTACTTACAAGTTAAGCTCTGTGTATCGCTGCAATGGTCATGGGCAGGCGTTAACTCTTACCATCAAGAGAGCGTCACGTTCGTCTCATTACTTTTTATATTTAAAAAAACATACATAACCCAGATATACAGATCAAATATTTATTTATCACAACAAATTAAATGTTTGTGGGAGGGAATTGAACCTACTCTCTACAGCTGCTAAAACAGAACTGATATACCTACTAGCAAATGAGATATACTACAAAACAAAGATGTCAATATTGGTACAAAGTGATATCACATTGTTCGTTCCGGTTCATCGTTCAAAGGTACGCTCGAGTGAATGATGTAGAATGCCGAAATCCAGCCTTGCATTAGTTCACTCTTGAATATGTTCGTTACTTTTGATTGATTTCTTGATTAGACGTGTTTCTTTGAGGAAAATATACTGAAGTCGGGCTAATATTAGCTAGCTAGTTCAATTCCAGGCTAGGCGTACTTTACCATCTTCGACTACACCATCACTTAACATCATGTGAGGTGTGGTCAAACACCTAGCCTGACAGACATAAAAAAAAAACAAAAAAAAACAATCCATCTGATATATAGATGATATTTTACAGAGTGGCCAATTGGCCATGTTTCGTGGCCATGCCACTATCTTTTCCCTTGTTTCTTATGAATTTGCAAGTTGATCTTTAGTTTTGTCCGTCATAAATTTAAATTGCATTGCAACTCTAAATGGAAATAGCATTTCAAACTTAAATTACAAAAAACAAACATACATTTACAAAAGATACTCGCGAAAAACATGAACCTTCCGTGACAGTCGGGTAAAAAGAATTACAACGGCCAACAGTCGACTTTTTCAAATACAGTTTTTATATAGCCCAAATGATAGATTATAGAAATCATAAATCTAAAAAATTCTATGCATGTTATAAATATATCTGTGTAAATGATTTCTCCTTCGACAATGTTATTGTTTTATAAATAAACAGATTTGCGATTGATCACAGTCGCACCTAATGTTAAACAAAGATGCGATGTACGCCATAGGATTGTCAGAATTGGTTTCACTATTAAAAATTAATTTCCACAATCCGACCAAATTTCATTCCATTCGCATCTCTAGATAAATCGAAACAATTCTTTATTAAGAGCGATTAAGAGCGTCAAGGTAGGCAAGATTTCATCCTGGACGGTGGGATTACTGGCAAATTGATGGCCTTTAACTTTACTATCCATCGGTTTACACTTAACAGAAAATACCTATAAATTCCGAAACCAGCGCGAGCTTATCCTGTTCAAACTTTTTTTAGGGTTGATAGGCTAGGTGTTTGTCCATAGCTTACCTGATGATAAGTGACAGTATGATCAAAGATGGTGAGCACATCTAGCTTGGAATAGACCCGGGCAAATTTATAACTTGAGGGTGGTAGCTAGCCTACCGAATACTAGAAATAACCCTACCATCATGTTATGGTTTCCTCACGATGTTTTTCTTTACCGGCAGCTCATGTTTTTTGTTGGGGTTTGATCTCACCCCCTTTGATGTGTGAACTGACCGCACTAACCACTGAGATATTATTGTTAGTGCATACGTTTGACTGAAACAATATCTATTGCGGCAGAATAATTCTATAGGTTACATTTATAATTACATTTACCTTACCTTATTTCATTTAGAATATTCAAGGTATATATTTAGTTTATTTCCGCTTAACAGTCGTTTCAGTTACTACAGTGATGAGGACGTAAATTTAACTAATTTGACAACAGTTTAATAAAATTAGTTTGTTTGTTTCAAATTAGTTAAATTTACGTCCTCATCACTGTTGTAACTGAAACGACTTGAATATTGAAAATGAACTTTCGCAAAGTAACGCCTGAATCCGCAAATTACATTATTTATATTGCCAATCGTAATAACAAATTTTACTAGTTAATGGCCATTTCGTTCATAAAAATCTCAATGTAATTTATTTCCGTAAAATTGGATTCATTCAATGTAATCTAAACCCCTAAACCTAGGCCTGTCGAATGACCTTAATAAAATCTAATAACTCTCGCTCGGTACCCACAATAAAACCGGAGAGCGGTTGAAATCTTTTAAATCACAGCTCGATTGTCAAGAGCGTCCTATTAGCTCCAACATTTCGCGATGATCGGGAAATTCACGATCATCGAGAAATTCGAATTGCTGAAACGTAAATTACATTTATACGATCCGCCATTGTTGGCGGTGGCTAATGCTGGCTTAGGTGGAACAATCATCCCTTATTACTGGGATATATCTCCCGAAGGAGGCAGCTTGCTACTAATTTATGAGTACAAGTTTACAAGTACTCCAAGGGATAAAACTCTTGTACATATGTTAAAACGAATGTGCCACGTACAGATTGTAATCGAAGACAACGAGATCGATGTAACGAGAATTTCAGACAAAAAAACCGTATAAGTAGCTAGATAGATATAACTCTTTATTGTGCACACCATAAACAGAAAAAAGTAAAAAGAACAAAATAACCTTATGAGCTAGTGCCACAAGCGGCGGCATTATCGCTAACAGCGATTCCTTCCAGGCAACCAACAATAGAAAAACACGACACGTAGGTGCAAAACGACAAATCAATCTAAACTAAAATTAACCAATTAAATGAAAAATCAACTAATTTTTTTTTATGGTTGGCAGGCTAGGTGTTTGACCACATCTCACCTGAAGTGAAGGTGTGGTCGAAGATGGTAAAGCACACCTGACCTGGAATGGAACTGGCTCTCAAGTAAGTGAAATAAATTTTGTATTGTGTCATGTTACGTAATTCTAAATTTATTTACTAAAACATTATTTTGTAGAGTACTGAACAAGGTGCATACACTGCTCTGCACTTGAACTGAACGAAACGGTGTTCTGATAACGTCATCTAATACGTAATACATATACAGAGTTATGAGCTGGGAGTATACTAATCCGTACTAATTAAAACGTAATAATTTGTCATTATTTTACAAACAACTTTGTGTTTTTTACAAAATATTTACAAAATATTTTTATTTATTGTTTTTTAAAACAGCTCATCCATAGAACAATTTGGTTGACCTTTGATACAGGTATAAAGCAGCTGTTTTATGTACCTACCCATAGTAAAAGTTATTCATAATAATAAGTACTATAATATCCTTTCGGCTAATACGTCCCAAGTATATAACACTGAAAATAACTGGTGGTAGAATAACATATTATTATGACCAGAAACGAAGCGAAGAAAGACGAGGCCGCTCGCGTTTTGAACTCTGTTATACAATTATAGTTTCGGCCACCGGATGCAGCCGAAACTATAGTCGCAGTATCCGATTATAATTACATTTTTGTAGCGATGATAGCGCGGTCATTGCTACAAAATAGCGCGGTCGGTTTGCATGCCGAAGGGCGTGGGTTCAAACGCCAAGAATGAGCTTGAGCTGCCGGTGAAGGAAAAACATCGTGAGGAAACCATAGCATGGTGGTAGGGTATTTTCTAGTACTTGACTGGCTAGCTACCACCCTCAAGTAGAAAATTTGCTGCCAAGCATCTAACGGTGTGTTCCGGCAGCCTCACTTGAGAGCCAATTCCATTCCAGGCTAGGTGTGCTTTACCATCTTCGACCACGCCGTCACTTAACATTAGGTGAGCTGTGGTCAAACACCTAGCCTGTCAGTTATTAAAAAAAAACATGTAAGTAAAACAAAATAAATCTTACGACAACTTGTAAAGTTCGAAGTACTGGCCAGTGGCTATGTACCCGAGAGGAAAGTAATTCTATCGGCCAGACAGTATAACGAACGAAATAATAAATGATTGATGGCGATACCATGGGATCGCGGAATCATGTTACGGCATAATCTCATTCATTTCGGTTTGTTTCCAATACGCTTTGTAGATCATCTCATTTGACAGCCGCTCTATTGTGTTATTAGCCTAAGGATATTCGATTTTCGTTAACTTATTAGTTGTCCGAATCATACAATATACTAATTTTCTTTTTTTTTTTTTTTTTTATAGTAGATAGGCTTGCGTTTGACCGCCATCCCGCGTTAAGCGAAGATGCGGTCTACGGTGGAGCACGCTTGCCTAGAAGAAACCGATTCACTCGCGACTTGAAGGTACCCAGACTATATTCATTGGGGAACACCCACTCGGGCAGCTGATTCCAATGTCTAGCGGTACGCATGAAAAAGGTGGAATCAAACCGCTTAGTTCGAGCTTTTGGAACATCAACCATAAATCGCTGACGCTTTTTAAAGCTCCTGGCTGTCCGAAAGTAGAATGGGCAAGGTGGAATACCATGTAGGTCATGCAGATCTGAAGCGCACTCAAAATGTATCCGGTAGAAAACCGACAGACATGCAACTTTCCGTCGATGTTCAAGGCTTTGGAGCCTTTTCTGAACGCCTTTTCGTATGTAATGGATTAGTAAGAAATGCTAAACAAAAATGCTTTGGTATGTTTTAAAAGATCTGTTTTATTGAGAAAAGTTTTAGATAAAAAAAAATATGTTCAAGATAGGTATTATCAATATAAAGTGTAGGTACTCTTTATGACTAGAACGTTAGAATTTGTCACAGTATCACAAACAAAACCTAAGTGTACAACATAATTAAATTGACAGCCGTGTTGGTTCATTGATAAATGTATCTGCTTCAAGAGCTAAAGGGCGTGGGTTCGATTTCCACCCAGGACAAAAAAATTTTGTCCTAAAGGTCCTAAAGGTATAAACAAGTGATTGTTCTGTGTCTGGGTGTTCTGTTTTTATTACAAGTAGATATGTATTTATAAAAAAAATATTTAAGTATTTTATCAGTTACCCGACTCCCATTGTACAAGATTAGGCTTAAGTTGGCTTAGTTTGGGGTCAAACGCAGACTTATCAGTATAAAAAAAAACTAAGCAAAGCTATATACGATGAGAAATAGAGAGCTGATAGAACACTTTTTTTTTAAATATGTAGATACTTTCACTTGGTGGCAGATCTCCGTCAGATATTCTGTATATTAAGCACAGTAAGATCATAGTTAAATTTACTAAAATGAATCTTCAGTCATCTTTTGAAATTATATTAACGATTATTGTCTATTTCACATAGTCATTCTGACAAATAAACTGGCAGCAGACTACAGAATCTAACCATCAATTCCACTCAGTTCCCATATTAATCATTTTGGCACTACAATGCAAGCTTAGTCGTCCAAGACACTCCAAACTAATAACTACCCTATCAAATTACTCCTTGGATCGCAATGTTAAATTGAAGTGCATCGATACAGCCCGCCAAGTCAAATACCTACTCACTGTAATCAACATGCGAAACCGACTTCTATTTTAATGTGCACAAGGTAGATTTATCTCGTTGCCATCGAGATTAATGTTAGAATATAAAGTAAATGAATTGCAAGCCTCTTCTTATTCCGACATTATTTTAATTGACAACGCTTGTGATGACACCCAAAATGTACGACGGTTATTTGATATAGGCTTTTTTTCTGCTACGAGTCGTTAGCGTTTATTCAAATGACCTACAATATAACGGCCCATTTCTATTAAAATGTCTCAACAGTTTTGTTATAATTTCTATACAGTTTTGTCATAACGTTTCTCCACTTTGGTTATTTGACAATTTTAAAGCAGCGTTATATTTTTGATAAGCGAAGGGAAATGTTATTGTATTGTAGTACAATTTAAATTCCTAAATCATAACACTAGAATAGACTTTTTTTATGTTTGACAAGCTAAGTGTTTTGACCACAGCTCACCTGATGTAAAATGACGGTGTGGTCGAAGATTGTGAAGCACACCTAGCCTAGAATAAAGTGGCTCTCAAATGAGGCTGCCAGAACATACCGTTAGGTGCTTGACGTCAGATTTTTAACAGATTTTCGGTTATAGAGTAAAGAAATTAGGTAGCCTTATTTTTTATTTCATAACACACAAAACAGAATGTAATAAGATTAATTTCAATACAAGTACAAATTTTTCAGATCTGTATCACATTCCAAAACTATGTATGTCATAAAAACTAAAAAACGTATTTTGGCGGAAAATAAATAATATTATGTATTACTTTTTTAAATTATAAATAGGTATACGTTTGATCACCAACTCGAGAAGCGGTATACGATAAAACCCACTTGCCTAGAAGAAAACGATTTACTCACGACATGAAGGTGCCCAGATTGTATCTATCAGGGAACACCCATTCGGGCAGTAAATTCCATTGTTTAGCGGTTATGATGGAGGTAAACTCAAGCAGTTTACTTCGAGTTTTTGAATTATCAACCATGAAGCGTTGTGAATTTTTAGAGATCTTGGCTGTCTGATAAAATAGAATGGGCAGAGTGAAGTTTAGTCTTGCAGATCCGAAGTGCATTTTTCAAAGTGTATCCTGTAGAAAACCGACAGATAAGCAAGTTTCTGTCGATGTTACAGTCCTTTTTTACGGAAAATAAATTTACTGATGTTTTAAAATTTACCAATCCACATACATGTAAAGGTAGATGTAAAATCCTTCTATCTAATTTTCTTAGCGGATTTACATCTCACTAGCTGCACCCCGCGGTGTTACTACATGTTTTTGGGATAAAACGTAGCCTATGTGTTAATCTTGGGTCTCAGATACCTCCATACCAGACTTCATTCAAATTCGTTCAGTAGTTTTTGCGTGAAAGAGTAACAAACATCCATCTATTCATCCAAACTTTAACATTCATAATATTAGTGAGATTAGTAGGATTTTTATTCCATTATCGATGTGCCGACTTAGTGGCTCAGCACTAAAATAGAGTCGCTTTATTTCAAAAGCGTATAAATAAATAAATAACAAAGTAAAACTTGGCAGGATAAGGTATATTTTAGACTGTGTGTATGCAGTCACAGTCATGTTTACGTGATGACTTGACTACTTTGTTTCTAGTGATAAAGTTAAACATGATTGTATAATAAAATCTCTTTCACTCTCGCATACATACAATCACACACACACACGCACACGCACACGCACACACACACACGCACGCACACACACACACACACACACACACACACCCTATATGCTTATTTAATATTTTATCGATATATATAGATATAGAAGAGCGGGATCTTCTGCCACAGGTATTCTTTATACTTACCAGAAGGTCCCAACCTACTATTTTGTAATAGAAACTGGTAACTGTAATAAATAAATTTTTCATTTTCATTTTTCATTAATGTTTAATTTACCTTGGTTATTCTTGTATTCTATAGGCTTACAAAGCGTGGCAGCTGTTTTGACGTTGAGGCATTAAGTAAAATGCAAACGTATTCGTGAGCGTCTTCAAATTTAACATTCTCCTTTGCTAGGCACTGCAGTAAAATGTTGATGCAGTAAGAGGCGTTATACCTCGAAGGGTACAATTAAGCTTAAAATTCCTGCTCCAAAACAGACACCTATTGTTTCAACACATTTCATCTAGCTCGTTTGCTTTCCACATTGCTCTAAATTTTGTGCAATAGAAGCACAAGTAACAGAGCTCCGTTGAAGTTGAAACAACTTGCTAACTTTGCTGAAGCTAATCAACGCGTGAACCACACTTGTAAGCCTTCGGGACTGCGCTCGGATCCGCTTTCTCTCCATCATTGTATTTACACAGTTTGACGTTGAGATGGTTTTATAAATATTCTACATCAAAAAAGGAACGAGGCTTTTTCAAGACTTTTTAGTATCAGTACTTCATGTTATTATTAACAGTTACAGATAAGATTATAGATATACTATTTACTTTTTTTTAAATTGTAGATAGTGTAGAAGTGTTTGACTACAGCTCACCTGATGTTAAGTGACAGTGTGGTCGAAGATGGTAAAGCACACTAGTACAAAAAAGTACCACCATGCTATGGTTTCCTCACGATGTTTTTCCTTCACCGGCAGCTCATACTCATTGTTGGGGTTTAAAATCACGCCCTTCAGCATGCGAACTGACCGCAATAACCACTGAGCTATTATCACTATACTTAAGATTTTCATTTGACTCAAATTGATGTCATTTAAATGTTCGTATTATCATAATCGTAATGTCTTTCAGTCACAAGGGAACCGGTTTTTTCCTGGCACGCTGTTTTGCAATGGTTCACTTGTAGACCCCAACCTCGCTTAACATCAGGCGAGATCAAATTCTAACCTACATAATTATCTTTTGTATGAATAAATAGTTAAAAATAAAGGTCAGGCCCTTTTTATGTATGGCTATCTACAATGAACGAAATTAAAAAAATATGGAGAAACAGCCACAACTCTATGCGGCGGAAATGTGGAAGCTGCGAGACGTGGAAAAACAGAAAATAGATACTTTGAAGATGTAGACCTGGAGAAGAAATATTGGAGTGTCATGAACAGAGTTCTGAACAAACTAATACACCCAGGAAAACACGGGTAAAACCGTAAGTCGCAGCTAGTAGTGAATAAAAACGTGACGTAAAAATATGCTCTTAATTTGTGGTAAAAAAGTAAATCAGATCCTCATATTTTTTAGTTTAAAAACCAAATCAAACAATATTTACATTAAAATTTTTTTTTCTTTTTACTTTCACTGTTTACACAGCAAACCAGAGTAAATCATTGATCCGCTATCAAACAAGCTAGTTAAGGAAACTCAATGTGCCTTCCACGCTCCCGCTAACGGTCGTTTAACGGCCGTTAATCAACCGGCAGCCGATCTGTCGACGCGCTAAGCGGGGCCCACAGGCGGGGCTCCAGTGGAGCCCTAGGGAGTGAGCGCGGCCGCCGCTCTCACGGTCAATCGAAACCTAAACATCGCCAGCATTTGTTGACTGTTCTACAGTATGGGAAGTCAATCTTTTTGAAACCTACTAATAGTTCTCGATTCGGACGTTTACCGATTGCAATGTTTGTGTTGTTATTACAATGAGCTTGAGCTGCCGGTGAAAGAAAACATCGTTAGGAAACCATAGCATAGTGGTAGGGTACTTTCTTGTACTCAGCTGGCTAGCTACTAACCTCAAGTTGAAAATCTGCCGCCAAGCAACTAACGGTGTGTTCCGGCTGCCTCACTTGGAAGCCAGTTCTATTCCAGGCTAAGTGTGATTTTCCATGACGTTGTGGTCAAACACCTAGATTGTCAACCATAAAAAAAAAAATTTCGCAATAACGAAACTGACTTTAATAATTTTTAAAATTAAATACCTAACGGGTATAATGGTAGTGCAAACTTTTATTTTTAAAGTAAATATTACTTTAAACCTTTAAACTAACTGCAGATTTAAAATAAAATAATCTAGATATTTGTATCAATAAAGCGAAAAACAACTCGACGTCCGTGTATGGAAGAGGTTATTATAGCTGCCGTTGACTTGACATTGACAGATTTTGTTTTGGTCTGGCCTTGCTTTTTTCAGTCAATGTGACATTAGAAGCAACTGAAAGTAAATTTTATTTTATGTATTTTATTAAAATAAATCCCATCTCATAGTTTAATTCGGGATGCACCTTCCATCGCGTGCTTCAGAAGCAAACTAAAATCTTGACTTCAAGAGACCTTGTTTTATGACTTTGACGAGTATTTAAAACTAAGAGATAGACTAGTAAGTAATTATAATATTTTTGTTTTTATTGACATTTAATTATATTGTCATAATTATGTTATATGTGACATATTATTTCATTGACATTTTCATTGTTTTGACATACGTTATGATTTTGATATTTTTGAACATGAATGGAAAAATGACCTGTAACTTTGGTGTTATAAAAGATTTGTATTTGTATTTAAAGAGTTTTAAACGTAAAAATAATCTACAGGAATGTACTACTCCAAAATTGTTTATGAATCAGTAAAGTTTTTTTTTTCTTTACTTACGGAATTGTTTAGATTTGTTTGTAGCCTGAATACTTTCTAGAAAACAGTACAGTTCTTAATTCAATTCGATTTAACATTCAAGTTATAACCAGTAACTACGAGTACACACGTTTAATAATTTTGCTAATGGAAATGCATTGAGAACGTCCCGTTTCATTGATAACAGAGATACTGGAGTTTCCTACACGGTATAACAGAATAAAAATAAGATAAAGAAACTTAACTTTTTTAGAGGTGTGTGTTTTGAGTGACCAAAACTCTGGCCCCTAACTCTCAACATTAGAAATATTGGGCAGATTTCCCCTTTCATGCGTGTTTTTTTAAATTATTATTTCTTTTTATGAATCAACAATAACTAATTACGCATTCCTGTATGTTTAAAATGACCGACCCAGACAAACATAGTGTGACGAGCCAAACCGTCATGGCAGTCATTAAAACACCAAAGCCAAAGACCAAGTAGTCTGGAAGGAAGGAAGAGTAGTGTGATAAATTTGCAGATTTTATCTTAATTATTCATGTGAAAGTAATTATTTAAGTTATTAATAATAAATTTCCATTAATTAATTAATTAATTATGAATGTTATTTATAATGAATTATTAATGATATTTATAATTCATTATTTATTAATGTTTCTGGTTACACTGCCGCTAAGCATTTTTTTTTATATTTGTTCGATGACACCGTCACTTAACGTCAGGTGAGCTGTGGTCAAACATCTAGCCTGTCGACTATTAAAAAAAAAAGAATGAGCTTAAACTGTTATTTTCTTTTACTAAAAGTTAGTCTTAGTAATATTGTCCAGTTTTACCCTTTGAGTACGGAACCCTAAAACATATTTTTATGAAATTGCGTAGGATTTGATTTACGATTCACCATTTTCAACAAGTAAAAATTACTAGTATAAAAAAAAATGTTTCATCGTTTCTGTAGCTTTGTCCCTCTGTTTATTTCTAGTCTGTCCCAGTATCCGGGTCAATGGGGACCCGGATGTGATCCGGAGTGGAAGTGTCAGCCAAGTTGTGAACTTGTAATTGGCTCGCAACCGCAGCGCTATAATTAAAGGTGCAACGATACGACACCGACAGACCGTTCAGTACAAATAAGCTACTAACTGTGTAATGTAGATTGTATTTGGAT
This sequence comes from Biston betularia, assembly GCA_905404145.2. Taxonomy (NCBI): domain Eukaryota; kingdom Metazoa; phylum Arthropoda; class Insecta; order Lepidoptera; family Geometridae; genus Biston; species Biston betularia. The sequence continues at coordinate 12,101,341 of FR989874.1, forward strand.
GCAATGGCGTGTGTGCAAACCGGTGCATGTGCATATGTGCAGTATTAAGCTGAGGTGAGCTCCTATTTTGTAACTTGGTGGTAGATGTCCTTAGCAGGAAGTCATCTAGGTAGGCACCACTGCAGTACGAGAAATTCTGCCGCCAAGCAGTAGTGTGGAAACATCACTGTGTTCCGGTTTCAAGGGTACAGCAGCTAGCGAAATTAACTGGGCTGTTGAGACTAACCATCGAAAGTCTCAAAGTAGAATAGAATAGAATAGAATATAACTTTATTATACACCAGAAACACAGATCACGATTAATACAAATAGAAACCAAACAACAAACAAAAAAAAAGAAGATATAATTAGTGCCAAAGCAGTGATACCCTGGACTTTGTTTTTTTTTTTTTATGGTTGACAGGCTAGGTGTTTGAGTGAAGTGGTACTCAAAGTTATAAATAGCTGCAATGTACCTTTATATGTACAGTGAACTAAACGCACACTCTTTGCCAGTTGACCAATTGGTACTTGATCTAAATTATAGTAAAACAAATTCAAGAGCTCTTGTCAATTCTCATTCGTTACTTTTGATAGTGGGTGGCAAATTCAGAAAACTGATAATAACAATATCGGGGAATACAATTCCAGGCTAGGTGTGTTTACTATCTTCGAACATACCGTCACTTAACATCAGGTGAGATGTAGTTAAACAACAAGCCTGTCAAACTTGCAAAAAAAAGTAGATACAGTCATGGTGGTAGATTTCCTTAGCAGGAAGTCGTCTAGGTAGGTACCGCCGCAGTACCAGATATTCTGCCGCCAAGCAGCAGCGTGTAAACATTACTGTGTTCCGGTTTGAAGGGTACTGCAGCTAGCGAAATTACTGGGCTGTTGAGACTAACCATCGAAAGTCTCAAAGTAATGAGCGCTAGAGCAGCGATGCCATGGACTTTGTTTTGCTTCGATTTCGATTATCTTTTTTATAACTAAAAAAAATTATTTTTAAAGTTTTAACTTGTATGGGTAACTTTAAACTTGTAGGCCACTACAATTGGTCCAATTTATTGTCTGTTACAGCATCCGGGGCTCAAGTATACATGAACCTTTGTGTAAGTATCAGCTAAATTGTGATACAAAGATTTAGAGTAATTAAGTATCTTACCTCTTATTTTAAAATCTGTGTCATCTGGGCCAGCGTATCGCACGAATACGAAGTACAAAATCATCAGAATCACTTGAAACACCATTAACGGTGCGTACTGGAACCCACCGCTCTTCATCTTTTGAACGTTTTTTAGTTTCTGAAAAAGAAAATAATATTTTAAAAATGATTATATAAATCAAGAAAGTTTTACTGTTTACCCCAAATATGAAAAAGTGACATAAATTCCACTAAACCCATCCCTAATATTATTAATTTGAAAGTTTGGATGGATGGATGAATGTTTGTTACTCTTTCACGCAAAAACTACTCAATGGATTTTTATGAAATTTGGTATGGAGGTAGCTGACACCTTGGATTAACACGTGGGCTACTTTTTACCCCGAAGGTAACACCGCGGGGCGCAGCTAGTAAGTAATAAAGATAAAGTTTTTTTGTAGCGATGATAGCTCAGTGGTCAGCACGGTAGGTTCGCATGCCGAAGGGCGTGGGTTCAAACCCCAACAATGAGCTTGAGCTGCCGGGGAAGGAAAACATCGTGAGGAAACCATAGCACGGTGGTAGGGTGCTTTCTAATACTCGGCTGGCTAGCTACCACCCTCAAGTTGAAAATCTGCCGCCAAGCATCTAACGGTGTGTTCCGGCAGCCTGACTTGAGAGCCAGTTCCATTCCAGCCTTGGTGTGCTTTACCATTTTCGACCACACCTTCACCTTACATCAGGTGTGGTCAAAAACCTAGTCTGTCAACCTTTAAGAAAAAAAACTACATTTTGATGAGAACCTTTCTCTGTGTAGATAGGATACAAACCTAGCCCATAATTAAATGTAGTGATTGTAAACCTGTTTACTTAACGTTGAGATGTGAAAGGTTATAAAGATACCTATTTACTACAGAATCTCCGCTCCTTCATCAGACTTTTTATATATTTAACCCTCAATAAATCTAAAGGTTAAGTGCCTCCTTTAGAAGGAAAAAAATACTTAGAAAATTCTAGCCTTTTTATACTTACTGTCAAAGGATGTCAACGGTTATTATAATCATAATCATTATTTGTGCTTTCAAGGTCAAAATGTATTGTAAACATCAATAAAAGTAATAGATTAACAATATATACCTTATACTGTTGCTTAATTTTTTACTGTCTCCAAACTCTTCTATCTCTTTTGTTACTGTCGCTTAAGTAAGGAGCGCCAAAGCTGCGATGTCGTGGACTTTGTTTTGTGACTTTTCTCAAAGTTCTGTGTATCGCTGCATTGGACATGCGTAAGGAGAGCATACCTTTTGTCCATAAATGTTTTTTTTTTACGAGGATATTAAGTTCGTTTGTTTTGACGTGAAACGTATTTCGTTTTGGTCAGTAGCTGGTCACTTGCAAAAACCAAATTAAACAAAATACTTTATGAAAAAAAAATGCTTCGACGGCAGTTTTTTTTATATTATTAATGTTTAATAAATACCTATTTAATGTAAAAAGTCTAAAAAATAAGAACTTTAATAAAAATACGATGAATAATAATATGATAAGCGAAATATATTATGAATTAAAAATACGTACAACAAATATATATATAATATTACAAATATACATAAAGGTCAGCCCCAGTATTGGAAGTAAGTAATGTATTTGTATTTAGAGTATTTGTGTAAATAAAGCAAAGAGTGTTGTTAAAAGGAATCCACACGTTGTTTAAACTGCGAAGTTATTTTACAACAAGCTCCGTTAACTTTACAGCTCCTGACGATAGCTGTAACGTTGTTATTTGTTAATTAAGACGGGCGGCGGTCCGCTCTGTGTTGCAATTTGTAGCGATCGAGTTGGTGCACGCAGATTAAATTTGTAGAGAAACAGCATAGTTATTTTACTTTCATTGCAAAGACAAGCTAACTTCTATTAGCTGCTGCGAACGTCCCACAAAGAGATTATTAACATTCGTTCCGAGTGTTTCTTTTTTTCTTTTTTTAGCCGTCCCGCTCCACCAAAATACCCCTAACATATTCAGGGCCCTTTTTAGGTTTTATTTTAGATATTCATTAAAATTTATTTAGTGCTACTATTGTAACCGATATCTGGATTTAAGTTATGTTAAGTCTTTTATTTTCTACTAGCGGACGCTTCGTGGTTTCACCCCCGTAGTTCCCGTTCCCGTGAGAATATAGGGATAAAAAGTAGCCAATGTTACCGAGAAATAGTGTAGTTTCCCAACGATGAAATAATTTTTGAAATCGGTCCAGTAGTTTCGGAGCCTATTCAATACAAACAATCAAACCTTTCCTCTTTATAATAGTATAGGTATAGTATAGATAGATTGACACCTCATTTTTCGGATTTAACAATCGACTCTTTATTTAATTTTAATCTAAAGAAACAGACGAGAAATTTCTGACTGACGTAGATGTATTTTTTTTTGACATTGTATTTTGTGGATTCTGCCACCCAGAGATAGTGTAGCTTCCCAACGGTGAAAGAACTTTTGAAACCGGTAGAGTAGTTTCGGAGCCTATTGAATACAAACAAACAAACAATCAAATCTTTCCTCTTTATAATAGTATAGATAGATTTTTATATTAAAATTAGTGCTATTATTGTAGCTGAAATCTAAATTTAAGTTATGTTTCTTTTAAAACTAAGTAAAGTTTTGTCAAATTTAATGTTATGAAAGATAACTTTTGAGGTTTGCATTTTTTTCTCAACAGCAAACAAATCTACTGCAATTTGCTTGTTATTTTAAGATTTAGTCAACTACACAAAAAGGAAGCTCATAATTTTGTATTAATTTTTTCTTGGTCCAAAACATTTACTCGCGTTGCTTTTGTAGTAAAACTGCGCCCGCGGTGTTACCCGCTGTTCCCACGTGAACACTACATTATTTCTGGATAAAAAGTCAACCTTACCAAAATTTCATCAAAATTGATCCAGCTGTTTGAGCGTGAAGAAGTAACAAACATACAAGCACATTCACAAACCTTTAATATTACAAATACAAATACAAATATTTTATTGATAACACCAATGTTACAAGTCATTACTGAATGTTACAAGTGATTACTGAATGTTACAAGTAATTACTGAATGTTACAAGTAATTACTGAATGTTACAAGTAATTACTGATTGGACCTTCTGCTTACAAAAACATGCTACAATACAATGACATAATAGGATATTTGAGCCTATTAGGATCCCTATAGACCTAAATCTTATAATGAGACATAAATTCGTATAATATTTTTTTCATGGAAATAAAGAGAAACAAAATATTCGCTAAATTCAGGTCTTCTGCTGAATAATCACCATAAATCCCTAGCAATAATTAAATGAATATTTTTACATGGCTTTTCTGATAAAGAGCTATCAAAGTTCCTTATCAAAAGATTTGCTGTGGATAACCCCTCATGAAGTCAACAGCAATTAACTTACGTGTTGTAATGCCTTTACAATGTTAGCGAGAGTTGATGATAAGATCTCTATTATGAGATTAGTTTGAACTTGAAGTTCACTAGTTTGCGGAAGTTTAAGTGGCGCCAATAGGTGAGTAATTTACACTACAATAAACGGAAGTTTGATTACATCTATGATGTTTTTGATAATAGCTTCATGGAAGAATAGCGTTAAGGTGGATTTTTTATAAATATATTTGCGACCCTCCCCTATGGAGGTAGCTGAGACACTGGATTAACACATAGGCTACTTTTTATCCCGAAAACATGTAGCGAGTAACACCGCAGGGTGCAGCTAGTGTATTATACATACAAACCTTCCTCTCGAACTCTGTCTATTGATGGAAACTGAATGAAAATCTGTTGCGTTGTTTAAAAGATCTAAGCGTACAGACTGCGGGAAGCGACTTTGTTTTATACTATGTATGCACTTTGTGATTTTCGTGTTTGTTTTAAATTAAATATCACGTAATTGACATATATTTTTAGTTTTTTTTTCAATGTAAATGTAATGAGACGAACAAGACGCTGTCTATGACCACAGCAGCGATGCACAGAAATTTAAGTAACAAAACAAAGTCCAGGGCATCGCTGCTTTGGCGCTCAATACAGTGAGACTTTCGATGGTTAGTCTCAAAAGCCATGTCATTTCGCTAGCTGCTGCTTCTCAGCAGAACATCTGATACTTTCTCTTACTAGTCTTTCGTCATAAAGGAATAAATATGTATTTTATTTTGTTTTCATTTGTTTATTTATGACTGAAAATTAATTTGTCATGCTAATTCAAGAAATCCAATGCGAGATGATGATCAAACGGAAGTCTTAAAAATCCGACACAAAATTAAAAAAAACCTTATTCAATAATTTTTTTCGAAATTTTCTGTTTATTTTATTTCAAAAACAAAGTTTAAAAGGTTTCGTTAAAAACGTTTCCCTCGAAGTATCGGATTCTACCGAATTACGATTATAATTAATTCAAAGAGCCTCAGTATATTTCGACAAAGAAAATTATTTATTCATTAACAATTACTCGGCTATGGACGTTTTGTCCCGTCCGCCATTGTTCGACCTCTTAACCTACTTCTTGCATTTCGTATGCATAAAACGAAATATCGTTTAAAATATAATGAAACCTTAAAACTGTTTACTATTTTTTATTTCAAAATGTCGACTACAAAATAATATAAAAAAGTAAAAAAAAAAGTCAATGTTGTCAATTTACGGTGTGGTTAAAGATGGTTAAGCACACTAAGCATGGAATAGAACTGGCTCTCAAGTGAGGCTACCGGAACACACCGTTAGATGCTTGGCGGAATATTAGCCACTTGAGGTTGGTAGATAGTATGCGGAGTACTAGAAAATACCCTTCCACCATGCTATGGTTTCTCACGATGTTTTTCTTTCACCGTTAGCTCAAGTTCGTTGTTGGGGCTTGAACCCACGCCCGTCGTGTGAACATATTGCGCTAATTACTAAGCTATCATCGCTGAACTTAAATAAAATCTTCATATCCGATATTAAATTATTATTACTCTCTAAAATCGAATTGGAGAAATTCGAATAGCATAAATTTCGTTTGCAAAATCATTATGCAACTGAACGCACGCTAATTGGATGAAAATTTTAGATTTAACGCTTATTGAGTGCTTGTTGAATTTATAACTTGAAAGAGCTGGATAGAGTGGAAATTAGTATAAATATTATGGATTACAGTTTTGAGTATCATCATAATTATTTTACTTATGTCGTTGATCTAGTCTTTGTCTACCTGCCTACTTACTTCGTATGCTTTTGTCATTTCGCACATCAAAACAGAATATTGAAAAATGTAAAGCTTGAACTAATATACATACTTTTAACAAATTATTATCTAGAAACTAACTATAATAATGATTTATTCTTTTTTATTTAATGTAAAATTTTATGTGTTTTGGATCTGTGTTCCGTAAAAGCAATTTACGCCACAATGATTTTGTTCTTCGAGGAGACATGTACACTGATAGTTCTTCGATGTTTCTATCAATGGCCAATAAAGATAAATCATAAAATTGAAAAAAAAAATATCGTCTAGTAGATATTACGGCATCAACAGATATTCTTACAAAAACAGATATTATTCTATAAATGTTACTACACAATTCTAGAATACATAAATGATAAAAACATGTAATAAAATATAACTTACATTATTGTACATCTCTAAAAGAGGTAATTTGTATGGAACTGTATTAATTATTACATAAGATCTTTACTACCTACATTTGACAATACAATTTTGAATCTTGAATCTTGAATCTGTCTTAGGGACAGTAGGGTACTGAATCTAGCGAAAATAAAGTCGTGTCAAAAGTAGATGTTTGCAGTGGAATAGAGACTTTTGTTTTCTTTTTTCCAAATTCGTTCTGTCATTTCAGCGTCAAGAAATAACAAGGATGTTTTGTTTTTAATATATGGATACACAAAAAAAACTTTTCCATACAAAATATTTATGTGCTCTGTTAAAGAATAAGTTAGATAGACATTATTCGTACAACTTTATTTATAGTACCATGTTGAGAGACAAACTAATTTGATAAAAAAAAGTTATTATAATCTCATTATTTTTATGAAAAAAATTGAAGATTTTTTTTCATCTGCTCTGATATTTAACGAGAAAAGAACGCCGTGGGTGTAGCCTAACATGAAAAATACAGTAGGCAACAAATAATAATCAAATAAAATGGAAAATGCGTCAGAACCAAAGCAGTAGGTGGACATTTAAATGAACAAAAGTTAATCAGGAAAATTGATGACAAAATAATAAATGGGATACGAAAAACGATCGCTGAAGGGAATTAAAAGAATTGCGACCTTTACCGGGGTAAGTGTTGGCGGACTTTCTGATCCATGAGGTTTTTTCAATAATTAATTCAGGTTGTGTTAGTATGTCTAATGAGTCGTACTTAATTTTGAATTAGACTAATATTACAAAAGCAAAAGTGTGATCGTATGTTACTTTTCACAACTTTTTTTATATGTAAAATTTTATACCTATGACAATTACGAGTTGTAACAAGTGACTTGAAAAATTTAAAACGGGCAAGACGATGTAGCGTTGATAGCTTAGTGGTTAGCGCGGTCGGTTCACACGCGGAAGGGTGTAGGTCCAACAATGAGCTAAATATAGTTTATACTGCCAGTAAAAATATAAAATAATAACTATTTATATATTTTAACTTTATTTTGGTTTTGGTATAGAATTTTGTTAGTAGTTTGTAAAAATATAGGTATAAATAGTTTTAAAATTTAGTCTATATTGAATTTTTTTAATGGAAATGTATTGAGATGAACGGGACACTCTCCTGACAGTATAAAAGAATAACGTCAGGTGAGCTGTGGTAAAATACCTAGCCTGTCAACCACAGAACCATACACAGAACTTTGAGTAACAAAACAAAGTCCAGAGCATCGCTGATTTAGTGCTCATTACATTGAGACATTAGAAGGTTAGTCTCAATAGCCCTGTAAAATGTATGCCAGCAATGTATTTACTATAATAAATATTATGTTATACCCGTTTACAAAAAAAACATTTTATTTTTCGTACCAATACTAACTAAAATGGTAAAACGGCTTGTAGTTAATAAGTTACTAAATGTTCAATGTTTAAGTAAGAAATTACACTTCTTGCATAAATACTGGATTGATAAATATGCAAAGAAAATTGTTGTGAAAATAATGTGTCACATAAAAATCACGGAAACTGACCTGTCACAAATTGGCCAGATCCCCACGTCCGTTCACGACACACCCGCAGTCACACACGACAAGCCCCCGTTTAAACTCATAACGTCAACAAGAAATAGTTTATCAAATTGTGTCGCTGCCGATGTTTGAATTTGGTCATCCGGATGAATTCCCACTTTAATTAGTGTTATAGTTTTTTTTTTATTGCGCAATGCCATAATTATTTTGTACTGGTTTGAGTTGACACTAATTAAAAGAGTGATACGTCATTGTTTGTTATGAGTCCCAAATGTAAATGTAGTATTACTGTCATCCTGTACGGATAAATACGCGGGAATGAGATATAGTAAAAAATAAACAAATATGCATGTGCCTATTTTTAAAACAATAAATACAATAAACAAAACAATATAGTAGTGTAACAACATAATAAATAATGGAACGCAAATATAATTGATTTGACAAACCTAAAAAAAAACGACATGAAATAACTTTGAATATATTTTTTAGGTACAACCTAGGCAAACAATCCCTTCTAGTTTCCATACTCTCGCTACCATCAACAGCTGTAGAAAAAGGATGTAGTTTGCAAGATAATTGTGCATAATTATATAGCTACATACATTCATGTTTCTTTTATTTCCAGTGTATTCCGTGAAATGTCTGAAATTTTAAACTTTTAACAGCACCTTCCATCTCTTTCTTACGTTCGAGCTAACACAAACAAATGCTATGTGTAATGAAATCTGTCCGCAAACTTGGACTACGTGTGAGAGAAATAAATATAAAATAAGATATTCCAATTTCCATTTCGCCTTTGTAACACAATAACAATACCAAAATTTTACGATTTTTTTTTCTTTGTATTTGTTATCGCACTTTGCGTGTTTTGTCACAGTCACAAATTAAGTCAAAGTTAAGTCATGACGTAAAAAAGTAATGACGACTTTACTATAAGTTTTGACGGAGTTTTGGCAGAAACATGACAATACATGGGAAATTTACACAATGTGGTGATGTAATTCAACACTTTAGAAAGGTACTTTATAAATGAAACACCACCGTCTTTACCTACAAATACTCTCAAAAACAAATATTGGTAAATTATATAATTTTTCAGAAGTTTCTTAAAGTTTATTCTACGACTTGGTTTTTCCGCGTGATACTACATGAATAGAATGATACTACCACCATGACTACAACCTTGACATTTTAGCACGTCCATACCCAGTGATTTTTTCTTTACGTTATCCTAAAATTGACTTTCTCTCACTTTAATTATGACACATAGGTATATTATTAGCATGTTATAGTTTTTTTTTAATTTTTTTTTTATTAAATATAAAACATGTCACAATAAAATGTCAAAAAACCAAAAAAAAAATAATTGAATTGAATAAATTATATATCTGATATATGCCACTAAAAAAATATTTTAAAACTAATTTGACACAGTTTTGTAAATTAGTATCTCTTTAGCGCGAAAATCTTGATACGATATTTTGATATAAAAATGTGGGAATAGAAAACATGGCGTCGATGTAACTACCGGACACTGTTGTTTATTTTATGTAAGCATCACAAGGGGACAGTCGCCATTATGGCACATTTAGCTAGTTACCCTTGCACTTGAAATCAATAATGTATAGATCACGGAAAATTGATCTGTTTGTCGACTTCGTATCGATTTGTCGTTCGTGTTATTTTAAAGTTGTGAACTGGCGAAGTATTTTAAAACGTTTAACTAAAAAAAAAACAATTTTGCTTGAAATTTTTTTTTTACTGGTAGTAAACAAAAGTGTTCGATGAAAAAGAAGTATTAATTTACTAGCTTTTACACTCGGCTCCGCTATATATATATTCTGCCGCTAAGCTGTGTAAAAAAATATTACTGTGTTCTAATTTGAAGGGTATTACAGTTAGCAAAATTGCAGGGCTATTGAGACTAACCATCGCAAGTCTCAAAGTGACTGACCTATGTCTTTGGTATTATTATATTTTTTTGTGTTGGCTAGATTACACAGTTGACACAATGACAGTTATGGCGATTTAGTTTGACCAAGTTCAGTGTTGCATTAATTTATTTTTATTAGTTTGTAACTGATAATATCAATTACCAATTGGACATCAATTTTATGTTACAATCACAAGTTTGTTTGATGTTACCAATAAAACATTTGAGATTGGATGGCATCAAAAGTTAATCACGTGAACTTTATTATAACCAACATCCCAAAATGTAACTACCGAACACCTCTTAGCTAATCCACTTAAAATAACCAACATGTCTTTCAATAAGCGGCCCAATATCCAGTCCGGCTTAAATAAAGTCCATTTAGTTAAGTCACGTAGGCCTCTAAACTGGAAACAACCGGATGATTCTGGATTCGGCCGAATACGCCGGACGAAGCTTACGTGACATAAGGCTAAGGGTAGAAAAGCACTAGTAGATACTTGATTTCTAGTTTACTTGAGTAATAAGTATGCAAATATAGCATTTAAGTTGTAAGTAATGGAGACTAAAATCGTCTTCGTCAATAAAAATACTTTTTAATTCTGAAACAATACATACCTACACGTTTTTTTTTTTTTTAATGGTTGATAGGCCAGGTGTTTGACCACAGCTCACCTGATGTTAAGTGAAGGTGTGGTCGAAGATGGTAAAGCACACCTAGCCTGGAATGGAACCCATGTAACACGTGGTCTCCGATTGATTTAAATAAGTGACAAGTCAACGATAATCTCTATGCGTAGCTATGCAGTGTAAAATGGTAGTTAAACGCAAATCAATATAAATATTTAAAGAAAAAGTCTAACATTATAATTTTTTTAATTTTTTTTTTTTTTTAATTAATGTCTAAAATAATTAATTTGATTTTGCAAAATCGCTCCTAATGTCAGAAAAACGGAAAGGGGGTATTTTCAATTTCGATTTTGATCATTGATATTAAGAAACATAAATATTACAACAAAAAAACCATTGGTATGGGTAGATATACCGGAGCTTTTCACACAAAAAAAAAACTACAAATGCCGCAGAAGTCAGGGTTGACCCCCACATTATTTTTTATAAATAAAATAGCTACATGTATGTTTTAGTGAAGTCATCAATAACTATTTTAATTTGATTTAAAAGTTTTGAATAATAAAAAAAAAAAAAAAAATCCGTCCGTCAAAAATATCTCTACCCCGGATTTGAAATCATGCAATTCTTGATCATCCTTCGCACTAGAGCGGGTGGAATCAGATTTTTTTCTGGCATTAGGCGCGCTCTTAACATCGATGACTTGTAAGTATGTCTTCTCGTAAAGCGTTATGGGTTCCAGTGTGATTACACCTTCAGCTTAGTCTATTCCCATTAACGTCCTCTAATTTCCTATTGTGGTACGTCGGTTGGATAGAAACGAGGAAGGTTATTCGGTAGACGTAGGAATTGAAATAATAGTTTTGTTTGTGTAAGGATAATGGTAAGTTGTTAAATAACGTACACACTGTGGTGTGATTGGACGGTTTTCTAAATCTACTTTAGCTGTGGTTGATAGAAATTCTTTTAGTATTTTTTTAATGTGAATACGGTCGTCTTTTAATTTGCTTGTATAGTTGGAAGTAATTAAGAAAACTGATGATAATGAATTCAAGGGATAGCGTTTGGAGTTGCTGTTTTTTTATTATTATGTTATGGTTGACAGGCTAGGTATTTGACCACAGCTCACCTGATGTTAAGTGACGGTGTGGTCAAAGATGATAAAGCACACCTAGCCTGGAATGGAACCGGCTCTCAAGTGACGCTGCCGGAACACACTGTTAGATACTTGGCGGCAGATTAAGGGCGGTAGCTAGCCAGCCGAGTACTAGAAAGTACCACCACCATGCTATGGTTTCCTTCAACGGCAGCTGAGACTCATTGTTGGGGTTTGAACCCACGCCCTTCGGCATGCGAACCGACCACGCTAACCACTGAGAAATCATCGCTACAAAAATATATCATCAACATCCAAAATTTTATGACACTATTCTATAGCTAAAGAATCAAACAATTCGTTACAGTGAGGACTTGAAACATGAAATCCCAAGAACTTTTTAGTGTTCAATAATGTACACGCATCAACGTACGCACGACCGCGTAGTATAACCTAAGCCCAGTACATACACTACCATACTTCTCTAAACTATGTCGGCACACCAATACTCGCTTTGTACTGAGAATAAAGACAATAGGCGTTGACATTCCAAAGCTACAAACACTACCATCTGAGAACAGTGAAGATCCCTATAACACACAGAGGTTGTTCATCAACTTATAATACATACTTATCTGAACAAAGATCTTAAAAGTAAGGACGTGGCTTTCAGAATCTTTGCATCTGAATAAAACTGCTAGAAAAATATGAACGTTGTATAGTTTAAATAAAATAAATAAAAACTTAGGACACAGCACCATCTGACCCCAAACTAAGCAAAACTTGTACTATTTACCTATTTATTTACTTAACTTATTTACTATTTACTTTTACTAATTCACATCGATGCCAGCCCCTCCTTAGCGTCTTTTTCATCCTTGTTATTGTCGTACTCCGTTTTCTACTTATTCTTGAATCCTTTCCACCCTAAAGTCACCTAGCTATCTCTTCCAGGTGGGAAGAGATAGCTTTTAGCGATACGGCCGTCAATTATTACTTTATTTTTTTACGTTAATATTTTTCTATTCTTCTTCTTTATCGAGTCAATTTTTCTATTGTATACATATACAGTCTTTGGTGTGAATTGTAAAGAGGTTTATCTACGAGGACCTATCATTATTGAAGTCTATATAGCTACCAAAGGGTTTTCACGGGAGATATTTCTGAATATGCATTATCCAAAAAGATAAAGCCTACCTAATAATAAATTTGTTCTAGTGTGTTCTATAAGCGCACTTCATATGTGCATTTGTTAAATTATAATAATAAATTGTTAAAATCTTACCTCGTCCTTACAAAATAGTGTATAAGTCAATATATTATGATACGTAGGTTTATTTGTTAAGGCGATGCCAGTAAGGAATGGTGGCAGGTTTAAAAATAAATTAAATAGGACTGCTATTAATTACACACTATGTAACGTTATTAGAGCAGATATTTTGCCGCCAAGCAGTAGTGTGTAAACATTACTGTGTTCTGGTTTGAAGGCTAGTGAAATTACATGGCTGTTGAGACTAACTAAAAAAAAAACTTGTTTGCTTTGGGTTTGATGACACCCAAATTAAACATATTCTACCAGCTTCTTTTATGGTCAACAAGCACCTAGCTTGTCACCACCATAAAAGAAGCTTTGACCACAGCTCACCTGATGTTAAGTGACGGTGTGGTCGAAGATGGTAAACGCACTTTGCCTGGAATGCAACTGGCTTTCAAGTGAGGCTACCGAATCACACGCTCAGGTCAGATTTTCAACTTGAGAGCGGTAGCTTTCCAGTCTAGTCGAGCTTGCCAAATGAATGCTCATTGTTGAGGTCTGAACTCACGCCCATCGGCATGTGAACCAACCGCGGTAACCACTGAGCTGTTATTGTTACAAAATATTTGGTTTCCGCAGTACTAGCTTTGTTTAGATGGCTCTGTGTAAATGCCCATTCCTATTTATATGCCTCAATTATGAAAAAACAGTAAAAAGTTATCTGGGGATATCATACTTTACCTTTATCCGGCTTGGGTAAGAACTAGAGTATGTATCCAGTTGGAGTAGGTATATGTAAGAAGGCATTTCGCGCCCTAACCACACGTATCTTCGCAAAGTGTTGTTGAACTTCACACATTTGTTGTGTTCCGTACGTGCTTGTAGATTTACACTCAAGTTTCTCTAATTCAGCTTTTAGGCGTAATGATAATTACTGTTCCTGTAAACGTGACCTGTGTAAAGAAATTATTTTAGTGTAGGTTGGTTTTGCCTTTTATTTGCATAGATTTTGATGTATTATAAAAGTACGCATATATAATATTACTGTCCTCCTGTGATTTAAAGATATTTTCTGTTTATACGTTTGGCGGTTGTCTTTCACACAAGTTTAATAACCCATTGTCCTGCGTAAGCGATAGCGACGATCAGCGACGCGACGTGAAGTGATTGGAGAATCAGTGCGAAGTCGCGTACACCGATGTTTGCGACTACCACCAATGAGAACAGTAATATTTCCTTGTTAATAAATAATATCATTATTTATTATCATGGAATTGAATTTAAAACTATTTGGTCATCCACATAATGGTGATATTAATATTGTATTTTGTTTTGTTTAACAAAGTAAATAAATGTTGTGATCATTTGCTATTTTACCGTCACGTCGCATAGTATCGCGTTGTTTCCGCGTTAGCCACTCACGTACGACATGGGTTAAGATAGTTTCAAAATGTGTGTGTGAGACTATTTGCGTGTAGGTAACAGATAAGTACAAACAACACACAAATAAAAAGATACAGATTAACATAACGACAACAAATTTATTTATTATTTATTTGTTTCTCCTTTGCTGTGTGTTAGTTCATTTGCCATTTGGCAAAGGCCTCCTCCAACCTATTCCATTATATACGTACGTCTTTTAAGTTTTACATTAAAAAAAAACAGATTCGTGCCATAATTTCGCTTGTAGAGCAACAAAAATCTCAAAATCTAATGTGCAAGGCACGATTGAAGAAAACATGATGACAGGGTACAAATATTTATTAATTAACTACATCGCGACATGTCAACAATAAACAATTCCATTCACAGCTGTCTGCGCCACACCCGCCGGCGCGCAGCGTCGGGTCGCGTCGCGTGTCGTGACGGATCTAATAAAATATCCGCTAATTGATACGCCACGACAATTCGGGCGGCAGCTATTCGCGCTCTATCGGACGCGGTGACACAAACACAGACCGATAGTAAACCCATACTTACGAAAATTTCGGAACACTTTTATGATTTTCTAGCTTTATGAATATAGTCGATTGTTTGGAGACATTCAAGGGCTTTATTTCCTACTAGCGGACCGTTCCGGGAAAACAAAACTCGATTAACAATATAAATATAGTCTATGTCACTCAGTGATAATATAGCATTCTAATGATGAAATGGTGGACACGTCTGCCGAATGCCAGCGGAGCTATGGGCGAAAACCACACCCGACTGGGTCCCGGAGGTTAAACGGCCACCAGGCCGGCCTAGAAGACGGTTGAGCTCGATGCCCACAATAAGGCAAAACAGAGAGGCGTGAAGGGGGGGGGGGGAGAGGTATTTGCCCAGCAGTGGGACAAAGTGGGCTAAATAATAATAATAAAAAAAAGAAAGAATTATTCAGATCAGTCCAGTAGGTAGTTTCGGAGCCAAACAAAGAAACAAATAATCAAATCTTGTCTTTTTATAATTAGTGTAGATGAAAGAATTATTCAGATCCATAAGTTTCGGAGCCTATTCAATACAAACAAACAAAGAAACAGATAATGAAATCTTTTCTCTCTCTTCTAGATGAACTCGATTTAGGGTAGAAACAAGCAAAAAAATATTATTTTTACATCAGTAACGCTAAGCGATGGTTTGATAGGAAGGCATGATTCGCACCACAAAAAATCTATGACTTTGTTTTCACTTGGCATAATGAGTAATACCTATGTAGTTACAAAACAAAATAAATTAATATCGTAGGACATTACACATAGCGCCATCTAACCCCAAACTAAGCAAAGCTTGTACTATGGATGAATACTTTTTTTTTGTATGTACATAAATAATTAATACAGAACACACAGACACAGAACAAACACTTGTTTATACCACAAAGTTTGTCTTGTGTGGAAATCGAACCCACGCTCTTCAGCTCTTAAAGCAGACATTATACCAATGAACCAACAAGGTTGTCAAATTGTCAAATATTAGATGTAATTGCGATTTAGTTGGCGTACGGTAACAGATTCGTGTCTTTTAGTTTTCATTCATGTAAAACAAATCTTATTTATTGAGGTAAATAAGGTAAGATTTTGACCGCTCAGTTATCGATATGACAAGAAAGACTCCTTATCAGCTGAATAAATTTGTTTTGGTACCAGAACATTTTTAATCCACGAGTCCACCATGTTCAAAAAATGTGGGAACCGTCAACAAACATTGTTACGTGCATAACTCGAATAAAACAGTTTTGTTGACTCGCCAACAGCGTTTGCGATTTGCAAATTGTTATGTAAACTTGTACATACCTACAAATGCGTACATAAACGTGATGAAGGTGTGTTTATTTTGTTTATACTTTCGGTTAACTTCTATGACAGTTTTACGATACTCTGGTATAAATGGTTATGAAATTTTGAATTAATTGACTTTGTTAACAAACATTTTCAAGATAGTTTGAAGGATGTTTACTACCGTAAAAAGTTTAAGGGCCGTTTCACACTGGAACGGCGGAGGCCGTTAGCGCCCGGCAGCGACTGTCAGCGACCTTCAGCGGCCGTCAGCGGCCGTTCAGTGGTCGTCAGCGGATATCAGCGGCCGTTAGCGGCCGCGGCAGGCTCGCGTCTTCACTGGAGACCGCGCGCGGACTCCCGACACTGCACGCCTATTCTCCTCGGATGTCTAGTGCCGGAAGTACGCGCACATACAATCTTCATAAAACATGTAACATGTACATTTGTACAACCTACCTAGACCTAAGTAGAGTTTTATATTTTATTCGTAGAATATCACCTTAAAGCTCATAAGGTACCAATAAATTACTAAAACCTCTCAAAGCAGACTCGTGACTCGCGAGCTTCTTGGAATATATTCAAAGAGATTGTTCTAGAAAATGGCTAGATACACCTGTGTACATATTTTATGTAGATTGTATGCACCTTGTCGTTGGAAATAGAGATAACTTGTGGTGACATTATAATTTACCACTTACGCTTCGCTGTTTCACTTTACGTTTTTGAGAATAAAATATACTTTAGTGCTAATAAAGGTGAAGGTAAACATTGTGAGGAAACCTTTATGTCTTAGAGTTGTTAAAAAAAAGTTCTCGATGGTGTGTGAAGTCAACCCGCACTTGGTCAGCGTGGTGGACCCAATGAGAAGAGACACGCGCCCAGCAATGGGATAGTTTATAAAAACAGTGCTTACTCGGATGTGTTAATAACGGATTTATATTAGGAGTCAGAAAATGATATAGGCTAATGTTATTTTCTGACTCCTAAACTACCACTACCTATGAAAAATATCATGTCGATCCTTTCCTCTATGAACAATTAAAACAAACCTATCCTACGGGAACCATACATTTTATCGGGATAAAAATAGCCTATGTGCTATTCCGGACTATAATCTATCTCTGTGCCAAATTTAATCCAGATCGGTGCAGCTGTTCTGGCGTGATTGAGTAACAAACAACCATCCATCCAAACTAGCACATTTATAATATTAGTGGGATACATATTGTACCCTTCGCATTTTTAATAATAGTAAGATTCCGTGACCTAATTTTGTGAGATATTCAATCCCACTAAACTAATATTATAAATGTGAAAGTTTGGTTGGATGGATGGATGTTTGTTACTCTTTCACGCAAAAACCACTGAAGGGATTTGGCTGAAATTTGGTATGAAGGTAGCTAACACCCTGGATTAACACATATACTACTTTTTATCCCAAAACCATGTAGCTGGGCGCAGCTAGCCTTTCATTATTTATGAAACGTATAAACCAGCCACATTTAAGAAAAGTAGTGATACACTATGCTAAAAGGTTATGCAACGAATTTAGTAAACGCATACTGGCTCTATGATATTATAATAACCCTTTCAGTAGGGAGGTGCTTTGCTATATGGATCAACGAATATCGGATAAGAACATAACCAAGGATTTCAGACGGACGAATTTACTCAAAAACCTGTTACACCGTGAGGGAGTTTATTAATGTACACAAATTTAGTTAAAATAGTAACATTGACACCAATAGAGAAGGAATGTATAGACAACAAAAGAACCTTACGAACTCGTGCCATAGATGGCGGTTCTATTACATAAATTAATTTATTCCAAGCAAATGAAGACGCAGGTTGTGCCTATTTATATTATGTCAAAGTTTATTCCAAAGCATTATTCGTAAATGATGGATAATCCACAAGCTGCCTACGTAGGTACTGTACGAAAGCATCATTCGTACGTAGGTAAGTACTAAGTAGGTACTGAACGGATGTTTTTTTTTTTTATGGTTGACAGGCTAGATGTTTGTCCACAGCTCACCTGATGTTAAGTGATGGTGTGGTCGAAGATGATAAAGCCTGGAATAAAACAAGTGAGCATGCCAGAACACACCGGAAGGTGCTTGGCGGCACATTTTCAACTTGAAACCGATTTTGAATAAAAAAAAGATACAACAATTCAAGGGTTAGAACATAATTATTAGGAATTGTTGATCACTAATTTAAAGCAATACCCTTTTCACTAGGTGGCCTACGTGTTCTACCCTTGTGGTATGGTCTCAATCCAATGAACCTTGTTCTAGTCTTAAAATAAAATGTATTATCCTCCCACACTGGTCGCATCTTATCCGCTCGGTTCTCATGCAATATTTATGCGTGAAGAACACAGAATGTCGATTACTGAGAGCTAGGTTGTAGAAATGTGGGGTATGGAAGTGGCAATAAAAGATTCCAGCTTAAGATACGGTCGATGTAAAAACTTTTGGAGTATCCTAAATTGTTTGTTTATTTTTTTGGTCGTTTTGTTTGAGGTAAAGCTATATATAAATTTTGATGACATTGAAAAACGATTTCTGTTTGGGTCCTTATAAAAATGTAAATACAAAAAATGTAGCGATGATACCTCAGTGGTTGATGCGGTCGGTCCACACGCTGAAGGTCTACGTCCTATTAATTTAAGCTAACTGTGAAGACAAACATCGTGTGGCAGCATAACATGGTGGTTTCATACTTTCTAGTGCCTACTCGACTGACTAGCTACCATCTTCGAGTTAAATATATGCTACCACTTAACAGTATGTTTCAGCAGCCCCACTTGATAGTCAGTTTCATGACAGGCAGTGTTTGTCACGCCGTTTGCCATCTTGTTTTTTTAAATAATAGATTGGTTTGCGTTTGACCGCCATCCCGCCTGATAATAAGCGAAGATGCGGTCTACGAAGGAGCACGCTTTCCTAGAAGAAACCGATTCACTGGCGGCTGTCTTCAACCCTACCGTACTATTCTACTATCGGACAGCCAGGAGCTTTAAAAAGCGA
Source organism: Biston betularia (assembly GCA_905404145.2). NCBI lineage: Eukaryota > Metazoa > Arthropoda > Insecta > Lepidoptera > Geometridae > Biston > Biston betularia. Next base: position 12,120,873 of record FR989874.1, read on the forward strand.
CACCGCTTCATGGCTGATGTTCCAAAAGCTCGAACTAAGCGGTTTGATTCCACCTTTTTCATGCGTACCGCTAGACATTGGAATCTGCTGCCCGAATGGGTGTTCCCCAATGAATATAATCTGGGTATTTTCAAGTTGCGAGTGAATCGGTTTCTTCTAGGCGAGCGTGCTCCACCATAGACCGCATCTTTGCTTCGCATCTACATCAGGCGGGATGGCGGTCAAACGCAAGCCTATCTACTATAAAAAAAAAGCCGTTACGTCACCCTTGTAATATTTATCAACAAAAAATCTTTTAATCACTTAGTTAGTTTTTTCTGTAATGTTTCTTTGCACAAACTTTCTACTGTGTAGCATCAAACCCTAGGTGCGTGTGTTTTTACAAATCACTTGCGAGCAAAATTGTAATCTGTTTATGATTACTAGTAAAATAAAGTCGCTAAAATAAGGTTCAAAATATTAGAAAAAAACTTTAAGACACTTCCATGAGATACTATTAAACTTCTACCACACGAGTGACACACAAAGCGATCCGGAAAGGAAAGAATCAACATTTAACCCAACATCACTACATAGTATAAAACAAAGTTGCTTCCCGCTGTCTGTCCCTATGTATGCTTGGATCTTTAAAACTACGCAACGGATTTTGATGCGGGGTTTTTAATAGATAGAGTGATTCAAGAGGAAGGTTTATATGTGTAATACATGCATAGTATAGTGGGGAAATACTGTTAAATTTAGAGGTTTCTAATGTTGAGTGTTTTTCACATAGACAATTATACTAAGTCGTTCTTTCAAGAGTAACTTCTAATGAAAACATGTTTGTATTGTCTAATGACAAAAAAGCTGTGAACATTGTATATAAAGACATTCTGTAGTATATTTGCACCCGTGCGAAGCCGGGGCGGGTCGCTAGTTTGAGTATAAAAGATTATTTTGTTTCATTGAATACCTACTACAACTTGGTACAGTAGAGTCTGTTCGAAAAGTAAATAATGAATATACCTAGCGTTTAGGGTAATGGCGGGCTATTTTATTTTGGTGGCAACACAATAGAAAATCACGGTGAACATAATTTATAATAGATTTTATTTTATTTTATTTTATCTAATTTTTTTTTTGTTTTTTTAATTATTATTATTATTATTTTTTGTATATTCATTATTTACATTTCGAACAGACTCTACTGTACCAAGTTATAGTAGGTATTCAATGAATAAAAATAATCTTGAGAACTGTGTTTAGTACTCGGCTGGCTAGCTACCAAGTTAATCAAGTTAAAAATCTGACGCCAAGCATCTAACGGTGTATTCCAGCAATCTCACCTGAGAGCCAATTCCATTACAAGCTAGGTGTGCTTTATCATTTTCGACCACACCTTTTATTTAACATCAGGTGAGCTGTGGTCAAACACCTAGTTTGCCAACCAATAAAAAAAATCCTTGTTGGGAGACGGTCTAGCTTCCAATCTGGAGATCAGGGGTTCAAATCCCACAGTACGCGCGATAGTCTTTTCTAAGTTAAGTAGGTACGTATTGCCAATTATTTAAAGGCAATCATCGTGATGTAACCTACATGTACGGGAGTGCTCTATTTTTTTAACAACCCGCACTTGGTCAGCGCGGTGGATTATGGCTTTACCATTCGAGGCGCAGCTGCTAAATTTAGTAATTCCAATCCCAAACGGTATGCAAAAACTTAAATTTCAGATGGGTCAATAAGATTTACTAAGCCAGCCCATTATTTACTAAAATAACACTAAACTGTTAATTGCTCAATTTCAATTAAGCAACTTTTTATTTACACTAAAATATAGCGAAGATCTTTTTAAACAAGATAGAGTTCCAAATCTTAATTACTCGTATTTTCTAGAATAAACATTAATCTGCGTTTAAGACTTAAATCTTGTTCAAACAACATTGATGTAGATTTTGAACTAATTCACTATTCAAATAAGTCTGAATTGAAGAGACGAGATATATTTTAATTGCTTATACCTATAGGTATGAAAAGAAATACGCTTCTACTAAAACATATTTTATCTAGTCTAATTTTTTGTTTTGCTTAGACACGTAACGGTAGTAACGGTAGGTAGTAACGGTAGGTACATATGTTTTCATTACGCATACTCAAAAAGTAGGTCTGGAGTTGCTTGAGGAGAGGGTTGAATCTAATACTTTTCAGCCCTAGGGAGAATCGTTTTCTGACAGTTGTCACATTATTAAAAAAAAACTAGTTCTATTTTCACATTTCTATTGACTTTCTATATAATTCTACTCAATTACTGGGCGATGTAATATTAAAATAACATAACTAAACTTAAGTATTAGGTAATGAAATAATAATACTTTTGGCTTTGTTATAATTTACTTTCAACTATTTCTTTTACATAGATTTGGGCAAAATATTTATCATTTTTTCAATGACGAAAACAATGGCTGAAAAAAATAGACGGAAAAGCGGAAATCCGATCATCATTTGTTTTGTTGATTTATGTAAAATAAAATGTGCTAATTTTTTCTTTAGCTAGTACATGTTTTTATTTTTACCATCCTTGTATTCTTAATGAAAAGTACAATGTTTACCGCGGGTTAAAGACTTATTTAGTCCCTCGAACGTACTACTAACCAAACCCCATCTCGGGACAAAATAAGTTACTTTCACCCCTAGGGTAACAATGTACTAATTATTACTACAAATAATTGTTATACTCATTACGTAAAGAACACTGGAAGGAAAGATGAAGATAAGACGTTCACAAAATCGTTATTACAAAATTCACAATCTCCATGAAATCACCGAGTAACCACATTTAAAATTATCATTCTCTTGAAAAAGACAACCCTCGACGGAGTAAAAAGGGAAAATTTAACATTTCCGTTGTTATCATTGGACCGAGAGTCGGAATTAACGCGTGGCACGTGATCAGAGAAGAAAAGGAGGTATTAGATATTACGTCAACTTTGCCACTTATAGTGGAGGACTTAGAATTGTATTTATGGTGATCTGCGAAAATGTAAGGCTAGCGGAGCTGGAGCGGTTTTGTGGACTGACTAGAAAAAATAAATCCTTCATTTATTACAGCGAGTTATTAAAAGTCGATGTTTTGTTTTTCTAAAAGCGTATTGTCTAATTGAAAGGTGTCTGTCGGCTTTCTAGCGGGTTATAGGGGAACCTGTTTTTTTTTTAATCTAGGCTGGGTTTAAAAAAAAAAACCGGCCAAGTGCGAGTCGGACTCGTGCACGAAGGGTTCCGTACCATTATCTATTAAAACGGCAAAAAATCACGTTTGTTGTATGAGAGCCTCCTTAAATATTTATTTTAGTCCTGGTGACAGACGAGCAGACAGACAGACAGACGGACGAACAACGGAGTTTTAATAATAGGGTCTCGTTTTACCCTTTGAGTACGGAACCCTAAAACAACTTTATATTATGATGAATAGGATTAGAATGATGTTTTCAGACTACTGCTTTGGTGGCAGAACAGTAAAGTTGAATTGCATTAATTTAAAGTCAAAATCAAGTCAAAAGTTATTTTTTAAATGTCATATTTTATCATAATAAATTAGCTATCTTTCTGTAGGTCATCCCGCATAAGTAAAACAAAAATCCTAAAACTTGCCTCTTTTATTAACTAATACATAATTATGTAAAAAATGCAGATTGTTTGACTGTATCAGGATAACATAATTTACGTAAGATTTGCTGAGGCGGAAAAACTACGTTTACTTCAGTTCACTGTCAAAGAACGCATAAAAATTTAATCACCTGCCGTGGGCCTTATAAGTGCTGACTTAAGAGAGAATAATGATTAAATTTTCAGCAGCCAAAATGTAAGAGAAAGATTTCTTGAATAATTAAAATGAATACGAAGTGTTACCAGACGAGCGGTTAGGGTTTCCTGGATTCCGTTCAGCTATTTGCCTTTAATAGCTTAAAACTCCTTTACTTCTTTGCTAAGTATTTTTTTTGTGTTAGAACTCAAGTGTAGGAAGCAAATTCAAGCATTCAATTTTTTATTTTTTTTTACGTTTGCCAGGCTAAGTTTTTGATCATAGCTCACCTGATGTTAAGTGACGGTGTGGTCGAAGATGGTAAAGCAAACCTAACCTGGAATGGCACTGGCTTTCAAGTGAACACACCGTTAGATGCCTAGCGGCAGATTTTTAACTTGAGGGTGGTAGCTAGCCAGCTGAGTACTAGAAAGTACCCTATCACCATGCTATGGTTTCCTCACGATGTTTTTCTTTACCAGCAGCTCAAGCTCATTGTTGGGAATTGAACCCACGCCCTTCGGTATGCAAAACGACCGCGTTAACTACTGAGCTATCATCGCTACAAAAAGCTTACAAAAGTCAAAGTTACAAGTTTAGAAAAGTCAAATGACTAAAAATCAGCTTTTAGACAACACTAATAAATAATTATAGAAAAACTTAAAAAAAATGTCAATCTCCAAACTTGTTTCTACTGTAGGTTCACGTAGCTGGTAACACAAGAAATACGTAATTTTGAGCCTTGCAAAACTGGGTATCACTTGGTATGGAATGCGTGCGCATTAAATTAATAATTTGTGCACACCTACATTTGTACCCCAGCAGAGAAATGAATCCTCAACAGAAAAAAATGGCAATAAAATATAAAATTATCAATGCAAAAAAAAAAGTATACAAAAAAGTTGTTTGTATTGAATCTCTAGGCTAGCCTATTGAAGGCTAAGCATATGGCTACAACTCACTTGATGTTAAATGACGGCGCGGACGAAGATGGTAAGTCACACATAGCCTGAATTGGCTCTCAAGTGAAGCTATACGAAACACACTGTTAGATGCTTGGCGATAGATTTTCAACTTGAGGGTGATAGCTAGCCAGTCGAGTACTAGAGAGTACCCTATCACCGTGCTACGATTTTCACATCATGTTTTCCTTCACCGGTAGCTTAACCTTTCTCTTGGAGCTTAAACCCAAGCTCTTCGGCGTATGATCCGTCCGCGCTTACCACCAATAAAATTAATTTGTGGTTTGATTCAAATACTACCCTTTAGCTCTTCTTTTTAGGGTAAATAATAATAGGTACGCATTGATTATTGTACCAATCATAAGTTCTCGAACCGTTGTTTAACTTTTAAGTTATTTTAACATTAATTTATTACATTACAGTATCAATAATTGGAAACAAGTTTCGTTCAGTGAGCCGGTTCCTCTGAATTATCGCAACCCTTGCCGAAACACTGGGGGTGTTTGACCCAATTTGTAAATAATGAAATCCTTTACAATCGTTCTCAATCCAATCAAATTGTGAATTACAGCAATAGAATGGAGAATTGTGAAAGGAGTGCAGAGATTTTTTATAAAAGAGATACGTTAAGTAAGAGATGGTTGAAGTGGCAGTAGGGAGGGCACATAGTATGCAGAACTGATGGCCGATGGGGCTGCAAAGTTCATGGAGTGAAGATCACGAACCGGCAAACGCAGCGTAGGACGTCCACCCACAAAGTAGACAGACGACGTAATAAAGACCGCTGAAACGCGCTGGATGTGAGCCGCTGCCAACCGGTCTTTATGGAAGTCAATTAGGGAGGCCTATGTCTAGCAGAAGACGGCTACGGCTGAGAAGATGATAATGTACGTTAAATATATATTCTACTTTTTTTTTTTTATGGTTGACAGGCTAGTTGTTTGACCACAGCTCACCTGATGTTAAGTGAAGGTGTGGTCGAAGATGGTAAAGCACACCTAGCCTGGAATGGAACTGGCTCTCAAGTGAGGCTGCCGGAACACACCTTTAGATGCTTGGCGGCATATTTTCAACTTGAGGGTGGTAGCTAGCCAGCCGAGTACTAGAAAGTACCCTACCACCATGCTATGGTTTCCTCACGATGTTTTCCTTCACCGGCAGCTCAAGCTCATTGTTGGGGTTTGAACCCACGCCCTTCGGCATGCGAACCTACCGCGCTAACCACTGAGCTATCATCGCTACAAAAAACTTAAAAACTTAAATAGGGAAAGCAACATAAAATAACTTTTTTCAGAACACCACACACCAAAATATAGTGGCTGAAACTGCAACTTTGAATTCTTCAAATGTTTGTTATTGTGTCTGGGTGTTCTCTATGTACTCGTATTATAAGTACATAATTATGACGTATATATAAAATAAGTACTTAGGTATTCTATCATGACTTCTATAGTCGAAGCTTTGATTAGTTTGAGGTCAGATGGCGCTGTGAGTAATGTCCTAAGATATTTGTTTTTTATTTATTGAGAAAATGTTATTTTATTCCGTAACTAGCGGACGCCTCACGGTTACACCCGCGTAGTTCCCGTTCCCGTGGGACTACAGGTATAAGATAGCCTATGTCATCCGAAGATAATGTTTATGATAATGCTTCCCAACAGTGAAAGAATTTTTGAAATTGGTCCAGTTGCTTCGGAGCCTATAATAGTATAGATTTTGTCATCAATTAACATATCTTTCTTGTGATATCATACATTTTGGGCGCCGGGTATCGCGTTTAAATTCGATACACCCAATTTTGCAGCGGCTCATTGTTCTAATTTGCCATAATTCGAATCTGTTTCAGCAAGTATTTCAGTGATTTCAGAAATTTGACCGAGTTTTATAAAGTTTCCGACCGACCATTCTGTAGAGCAACTTTGTCATTGTGGATAAAAAGGTCAATTGAAATAAAAAGGTAAATTAATAGCTGTTAATTTTAAGATAAATTAATGTTTATTAGTGTTTTATTTCCACCTTTATTTTAATGCGTATAAGTCCGCGTTTGACCACTAACTCGCCTAATAGTAAGCGTTGATACAGTCGAAGATGAAGCACACATACTTATGAAACCTTTGAACCTACGCTATACCTGAAGGTATTATCCAGAAATAATGATAATTATAAAAGAATACACTACTAACAAATTTTCTACATACCTACACTTTGTAAAAATAGTATCTACACATTTATACTTACTGTAAGTAATTTATGCAAATGTTATGAGTTTCTCTAGTTAGCATACCCTGTCTTTTACCGAATCCTATTCAAAAGGCTGCCTAAAAGAGATCGGTCTAACCGATAAGTCCACCAATCGTTGCACCTTATTTGAATCTTGAATGTTTTAATTCTTGGTTTAAACAAAAAAGGATCATCTATCTATGTCTATTTATAGCTACAAACACACCAATCTTATACAAGACGTGAGCTAATAGATCCCTTGCGATGGATTAGGTACCTTGGATCGTGAGAGATGAATTCGCACTTTTGGTATAATTGACGTGAAAATTGGTTCCCTGCAATATTGGTGTACTGACGTTTGGTATAATTTTGTTCACAAACTTTACATATGTATAGTACAGAGTAAGTAACCCAGGTTAGGAATATAGCAATGCGATAAATGGACGAGGTCTAGTATAAATTAGACCTACAGACCTAGGTACCAATTTTAAAGTTATAATATTTAACCTTTTTGGTTTCAGCTACACCGTTACCTGTTTGGTCCACTGTTTACACTGGTATAAGTTTTCACGTTTTTTTTGTCTAAAATTATTGTGGCGACACACACACTACTAAATTGTCTGTCTATAACTATTACAGCGGTAACCAGAACTTTGAGTAAAACAAATTCAAAAAAATATATACATAAAATAAATAATAGATATTGAAGGACAATTAACACAGAGCCATCTAGCCCCAAACTAAGCAAAACTTATACGATGATAACCAGCCAGCTGACAGAATACTTAAATACTTTTTTTTAGTAAATACATACAGTACACACAGACACAGAACAAACATCGATGTTAGACACACAAAAAGAGTAGGAATGGAACCCACGGCCTTCAGCTCTCGAAGCAGACATACTACCAATGAACCAACAGGGCTGTCAAGATATCGGCTGCTATGTAGTATAGATAGCCTATAGTTATAGGATGAAAGATTTTCAGTAAAAAAATGCTAGTAATAATAAAATTAAAATAATGAGAATAATTAAAATTAATTCTTATTGCAATTATTAATACTTCGTATTAAAAAAATATATAATTTTATGTCATTATTTAGCTATATTTAAATTTGCGACGACCATTTTGTACATAATAAAAAAAAGCGTGATGTAAAAATTCAAAAAAGGCTTTATTTAAATATAATTATGTAAGATTAATAATTTAATTTACCCAGATTGTAATTCTTCTTCTGTAGTGCTCACTATTTGAGACATTTGAGGATAACCATAATGTAAAGATTTACTCGGTGGTAGATCTCCTTAGCAGAAGATCGTATTGGTAGGCAGTAGTGTGTAAACATTACTCTGCTAAAAGGGTATTTGCAGCTCTCAAAATGACATGGCTGTTCACTGTTCAGTCTTACCATAGAATGTTAAATTAAATAAGCGGAAAATCAGCGATGCCTTGGACTTTGTTTTGTTTCTTTCACAGTTCTGTGTATCGCTGCAACGGTCATGGGTATTGGGTATGCGTGTCTCTTACCATTAAGAGAGGGGTTTGTTCGTCTCGTAAGTATTGCAATAAAAATTGCTCTGGAATTCTCTAGCTACAGTCTCTTTTAATCAGAAATGCTAGGTGGTGGGGTATTGGATACTGCAATGATACTTACCTATACAACCTCCGGCAAAGGACATCTACAACGTTGTAAAGATAATAAAGATTCATGTGCTATGACTTTGGTCTCTCTAGTTCTAATAAATAGCCGCAATGTACCTTTATATGTACAGTTAACTAAACGCGCACTCTTTGCCAGTTGACCAATTGGTACTTGATCTAAATTATAGCAAACCAAATTCAACAGCTCTTGTCAATTCTCATTCGTTATTTTTGATAGTGGGTGGCAAATTCAGAAAACTGATAATAACAATATCGGGGAATACAATTCCAGGCTAGGTGTGTTTACTATCTTCGACCATAACGTCACTTAACATCAGGTGAGCTGTAGTCAAACAACAAGCCTGTTAAACTTGCAAAAAAAATTAGTAGATACTGTCATGGTGGTAGATTTCCCTAGCAGGAAGTCGTCTAGGTAGGTACCACCGCAGTACCAGATATTCCTGCCCGCAAGCAGTAGTGTGTAAAGATTACTGTGTTCCGGTTTGAGGGGTACTGCAGCTAGCGAAATTACTGTGCTGAGACTAACCATCGAAAGTCTCAAAGTAATGAGCGCCAAAGCAGCGATGCCCCGGACTTTGTTTTGATACTCAAAGCTCTGTGCATTGCTGCAATGGTCATGTATATGTGTTATCTCTTACCATCAGGAGAGCGCATCGTTCGTCTCATTACTTTTCCATATAAAAAGTCATGTTCCGATAGCATTTAGCATTATTTATATGTACATGTTTGAGTTTCAGTGGTTTTACTTGGTGGTAGATCTCCTTAGCAGGAGGTCATCTAGGTAGGTACCACCGCAGTACCAGATGTTCTGCCGCCAAGCAGTAGTGTGTAAACATTACTGTGTTCCGGTTTGAAGGGTACTGCAGCTAGCGAAATTACTGGGCTGTTAAGACTAACCATAGAAAGTCCCAAAGTAATGAGCACCAAAGCAGCGATGCCCTGGACTTTGTTTTGTTACTCAAAGTTCTGTGTATCGCTGTAATGGTCATGGACAGGCGTTATCTCTTACCATCAGGAGAGCGTCTCGTTCGTCTCATTATATGTCACATAAAAAAAAAAAAAGTTATATTGCATTCCACACCAATACTGAGTCCTGAACTGTTGACACAGTATTGTTAGCACTACTATTTAATCTGTGGCATAGTGTAAATTATTTACATTACACTCAATTACCCATGCCCTAACAATGGCACAAACTATCTTAATTGTTCAAACAATTAACTGCAGCCGTATTAATTTTGTCTATAGTTCTGGAGACCGAGATTAAATTTATTACGGCTAAGTTGTTATTAGATTTAATAGGAGTAAATTACACAGAGGACTTGCTTGGATAAGGAAAGTAAGCACGTATAGGCAGCAATTTGTTGACGAGGGGGACGACCTTAGCGGAGGAAAAGAAGGAAAAGTAAAACATTGTTGACAAATAAAAAATAAGCCAAGGAAGGACACTCGACAATTTTTGTGTGCAGTCGGTTTAAGTGGAACTGTTTTAATTCATACCTATTCACCTAATTTCTCCAGCAGCTTTCTTTAGCAACTACTGTTTCGGTCACCCATCCAAATCCAAATCATCATCCGTTACTTACTTTTAACTTTAATGGTCGCACTCAAATTGAAATACGTAGGAAATGTCGCAGAAAAACGAAAGCACATTTTTATTGAAGGACACTCATTATATGTAAACAAGAGAATTATTTATTGGTCGATGATGTAACTTCAAACTTATTATACCTAAGTAAGCAAAAACTTTTTTGTTATCTATGATTTTACTTCAAACTTATTGTATGTAAGCAAGTGAAACCTTATTTATTAGTTAATTCAAATTCAAAATTCAAATTCAAATTATTTATTGACATAAAAACGTTAGCACATTTACAATGATGTCACACAAAAAAATCAAAAAAATAATTAATAAATATATATTAAAAAAAAAAAAAACACATTAAAAGAAAAAAAAACGTTAGCAAAAATAATAATAATCATAATAACAATAATAATCATTTCATCAGTAAAAAACATCGTCAAGAGTAATTGAGCTGTTACAGTTATCCCATTGATCGGTCAAATTTTCACAATAAGTCAAAAAATATGCTAAGATGCTTTTCCAGTTGTCAAATAAAATGTCAAAATCAGTGTTGGAGACAAGGAACGCATTAAAGTGGCGGCGGGCGCGAACTAAAGGGGACATGGAGCGCGCAATCGTACGACTCCGATCTATGTGGAACAGATCATGCGACTACATACGTACTACATACGTAAGCGACAATATATTGTAACAAAAGTACAGAACAAATTTGATTATCTAGGTAGGTGCCAAAAATATCCTTTTGGGTTGCCATTGCAGAACAAACTCTAACATAGTCTCTTACTTTATCTAAACTACTATTTAATTGATATAAGTGACGGCAGTTCTCTGCGTAATGTTTCTACTTGCATGATAATATTTAAATACGGAGCCACTAACTAGCGCTTCGTGGTTCATTCGTTCATGTTCAGTAACAAGTTTAAATCTGCATTTAAGTCCGCATTTGACAATGAATTCGTCTATGCCAAAACTATGAAAATGATAAATATTCAAACGACAATTCATCCAGCGACGTCTAGCCATACACTTTCCAAAGGTTGTATCTTGTTAACCAAATGACTTCTAAAAAAAAATGTAAATCTAATGAGACGAACGATATGCTCTCCTGCCTTATGGTAAGAGATAACGCATGTCTATTACCATTGAAGCAATACACAGAACTTTGAGTAGCAAAACAAAGTCTAGGGCATCGCTGGGCATCTATCTATATTATTATAAAGATGAAAGATTTGTTTGTTTGTATTGAATAGGCTCCGATACTACTGAACCTATTTCAAAAGTTCTTTCACCGTCAGGAAGCTACACTATCTCCAGGTGACATAGGCTACTTTTTATCCCCGTATTCCCACGGGAACGAGAGCTACGCGGGTAAATCGCAAGGCGTCCGCGAGTACAGGATAAATAAAATATAATGAAAGAGATGTTTGCCAATAGGCAGCGCCAAAATCAACAGGGAATCATATATTTCAAATCACTTAGAGAACAGCCATACACGCAATTGCGTAAAAATACAGCCGCACACAACCGCATGTACGCTTACAATGCGTAAAAAGTATGATTGCAGAGAAACTTTATACACGAGAGCTGAAAATAAACTGTTGATGAGAAAACGACCGATTCATCTCCACACAGTGGGAAATAAAAGTAGCACTACTTTATGTCATTTTCTGTATACCTGATAACGTGTAGGTATGTACAATTTTTTGATGATCGGTTGAGTAGTTAAGACGCGAATCCCTAACAAATAAACACATTTTCTCCATAGTACAAGCTTTGCTTAGTTTGGGGTCAGATGGCGCTGTGTGTAATGTCCTACGTAAAGTAGTGGCGACTTTACAATTAAGTTTCGATGGAGTTTTGGAAGCAACACGAAAAGTCATGTTTAACCACATTATATCATTTTCCCACACTCGCACTTGTGATTCGGCACTTTATGAATAAAACACCATCATTTTATTCATAAACACTCGACAAAACACTTGTTTTTGAAAAAAATACAACGGGGCTATCGACTACTCCGCGTACCCGCCAAAAGTCAAAAAAAAAAAAAAAAATCTGTCAGCTGTTTGGTTTCCATAGTAAAAGCTTTGCTTAGTTTAGGGCTAGATGGCACTGTGTGTGATGCCTTCCAATATTTATTTATTATATTATAACCTATAAAGTAACTACACTGCGTTTCTAAAAATAACTATACTGTGGCATGGCTCATAGGGCTATCGTTTCATATTTAACCCTTAATTGGTGCGCGGTCCGTTTTTGCAGTTTTAATAAAACGTCCCCAAATAGAGACAGGGGATGACAGAAGTGGCCCGAGGGTGACGTTACTCTGATTTAATTCACCGACCGGCGTTTTAGGGAGGAGACACGAAACTTTGGTAATTTTGAACATCCCTACCAAGCTCACCCCCACTCGTTGAGATAAAGAAAAAGGATTGTTTTTCAGTCGTTGATTGTGTTGATTTAGGGCTGTTCATAGTTAGATCGATTTTTTTTAATTATGCTTATATTTCTCAGTAAAATATTTGTTTTTATTATATAAAGAAATAAGACGAACGAGAAGCTCTCCTGATCTTAAGAGATAACGCCTGTCCATTACCATTAGAGCGATACACAGAACAATGAGTAGCTGAACAAAGTCCAGGGCATCACTGCTTTAGCGCTCATTACTTCGAGACTTTCGATGGTTAGTCTCAACAGACCTGTAATATCGTAGTATCCTTCAAAACAGTTTACAAAAATTTTTTTGCAACATAATGGCTTCATGTTTTGGTGTCCAATTATGTTATATATTCTATTCTAAGGTATCATAGAAAACACACAAAAAAGGATAACTAAAATTTGAATTTTTTCAGCGCAAATTATTCGATGATTTCATTTTTCATTTTCGACATGATTGGTCTCGTTACAGTACCACTCCCTTCTTTCTAACCACTTTTCAATGTCAGTAGCTTTTCTGCCCATTCGCTGCAGTGGGAGTTAGACTTGTCTTGGAATCGATTTTTTGACCTGATGTGACTCTTTGATGTATGCAATCCACATTGTATGCCCTAAAACACAAGTGTTACGACATACACTAGCGCAGCAACATAATATAACTTCACAATAATACATAAAAAATATATTTTCCTTTTTTTTCAGTGAAGATGAGTCGGTAAAGATTTCGGGAATATACATTTCAGGTTAACTTCAACGTGACAGATATTGATTAAGGCAATTGACCTTTTTTATGTAATTTGCTGATGCCTACCTTCGTCGAATGCAGCCTGGGGTTACGGAGTGACAGGCTAATAAAGTTAAATAGGAAGGGTATATTTGATTTTTAACATGACGTTAAATTTTATTTGATAAATGTCTAGGCGAGAAGTGTTACGTTGCAATATTCTTTGAGGATGTTAGAAATATTTATTCGTACCTACATTATTTACACAAAAATTAACAAAAGCAATAAAATTAGTGGAGTGGCATAGTGGAAGCATGCTGGGCCCATAACCTATAAATGATACGGGGGAACTTCGACACAGACTAACATATTTATGTGTTAGTATATTTATATATACACATACAAACATTATAAAGACACTCACACAAAACTTTAAGTAGCAAAACAAAGTACGGGGTTCATTACTTTGAGACTTTCGATGGTTAGTCTCAACAGCGCTGTAATTTCGCTAGCTGCAGTACCCTTGAAACCGCAACACAGTAATGTTTACACACTACTGCTTGGTGGTTTTGACGTACCTATCAGTATTCATCAGCAATATTATAATTTCAATTCCAAAAGCATCTTTCTTACAGCTGTATAAATGTATCCTGTAAACTAACAATCAACATTACACATGAATGGTAAAATCTTAAAACGTACAATTTTAATTTAATGTAAGCAATGAGAGTACAAATTTTAAAATGAGTTGACCGTATCATTTGAGCTATATATACCAAAGAGCTTCATTAGTTCATTTTATTAATGTACTAGCGGGTGCCTCGCGGTTTCACCCGCGTAGTTCCCGTTCCCGTGGTAATACAGGGATAAAAAGTAGCCTATGTCACCCGGAGATAGCGTAACTTTCCAACAGTGAAAGAATTTTTGAAATCAGTCCAGTAGTTTCGGAGCCTATTCAATACAATACATTCTTTAGTACTCGGCTGGCTAGCTACCACCCTCAAGTTGAAAATCTGCCGCCAAGCATCTAACGGTGTGTTCCGGCAGCCTCACTTGAGAGCCAGTTGCATTCCAGGCTAGGTGTGCTTTACCATCTTCGGCCACACCTTCACTTGACATCAGGTGAGCTGTGGTCAAACACCTAGCCTGTCAACCATAAAAAAAAAAAAAAAAAAACAAACAAACAAACAATCAAATCTTTCCTCTTTATAATAGTATAGATAGATAGATAAATTAATTATACCTACTAGTTTGTATGGAACACATACTTGCCTGTGGGTTTTTTCCTTCTTTCTTACTTCTAAAGGCAAAGTTTAATTTTACTAAGCTTTACTCAATTTTTGTTCTTAAGCTCGTCTCTGCACCAGCAAAAAATATATTTTCACAGCATTTTCGTATTTCACTCCGCACAAAACCAGATACGAGTTCCGTGATACCTAAACCCAATAACAGTTCAATTTGATACGGGTTTGTTCAAGTCCTAGTTTGTTTGAAACTTACAACAATACCAATTAAGTGGGATCAAATTTAAATTCAAAACAGACATTTGAGTTTGTAATCACCTTGTCAACGATATCAGTAAACGGTTGAGCATAAATTAGTTAATTAAGCGTATTGGTAGCAGGGAAAACGATCTGGCATTTGCTTACGAGCATCTGATTGATAACAATGGAATAGTTATCGGTTATAATTATGTACTGTACTTAGAGTCCCCTTTGACTGCCTTCTTAGCTCATTTTGTAGTATTATCTACTTGGAGAGCTATAGGGTTTCGGTTTGATTCCCATCCAGAACAAAAATGATAAAAAAAACTGCGTCAGGGTGTTTTCTATTTCTATATATATCTACATTTATACTATTATAAAGAGGAAATAAAGTTTTTAGTTACATTAAATCCGAGGTTTTACTGTAAATTGTTTTGTTCAATCAAAGCGAGTCCTTGAATAGAACGTGTGAGTCGAACTAAAACGTAACCTTAAAATAAACTTCCGTAAAGTAACGCCTGAATTTAATTATTCTGGTATTATTATTCTATGAAATATATAATTTAAGTCAAATCTACACATTTCAAGCTCTAGTTACAAAAGCACCCGACTATTTGTTCCCATTTTGATATGAATGCACGAACCATACTCCGTCTCTTTGACCGCGCTTTGCATAATAACCAGGGTCGACAATCGTTAGTCGTATCCTGTGTTCAACTACAAGCCCTTTTCTTGTCATCCGATTTCAATCTCAAACGATTCGACATCTAGCTAAGTATCAGTAGTACGGTGATGGGTTATTGTAAACGAATGATTTTTAAAGCAATTTCAATTAACTCTTTCCGTAATGTTTACTTTGATGTCGTTTTCAGTATTATGTTTGACCTGCTCATTGTTAATTCCAAGTACATAATAGTTTCAGCATCTAACGGTGTGTTCCGGCTGCTTCACTTGAGAGCCAGTTCCATTCCAGGCTAGGTGTGCTTTACCATCTTCGACCACACCTTCACTTAACATCAGGTGAGCTGTGGTCAAACAACTAGCCTGTCAACCATAAAAAAAAAAGCCTCATCCGGTGGTCTTCTTCATGGAGGCAAGCTTGAGTACAAGGCGCGCGCGGCTTCGTTTTGTTTTACAGTACAGGCCGCTGCGCGCTTCGCACGTAAAGACAGTGGTTGGTGCACTAGGGTGTGAGTGGGTAGTGTGCAGAGAATATGTGCCGGTGCACTCTGGAGCCCTACCTTACGGAGTCTTCTACCATGTTTTTTTTTGTATTTTTTTTTTTAATTCAAATTACCATGTTTGTTTTCATAGTATGTCATCAAAAAACATATATAATTAATAAACCAATTATAATGTTATATTCTGTTTTTTTTACCTCTAGCTGCCGCTAACATTATTTCCTTCTCAAAAAAAAATATCAAAACAATAATTTATTAGAATAATCACTTACGAACCAAACACGAATATGAATTTAGCATCAAAAGCGCTTCAATCAAACGTTAAACAAATTTTCTTACAAAAATTTCCTACAGAATCAACACAGACAGCGAAGAAGAAAGGACTACAAACAAAACTGAAAAGAAAAACATTTCAGATAAAAATCTAAGCAAATCAAATAATTTGTTTCGTTAGAAAAATATTAACATAATTGATGGAGCTCCCGACACGTTTTAACAAGGATAGCCGGTATTTTTTGAAAGGCCGTTTTTACCATATCAATCTTAGTTCAGGCTTCTTGCGACAGATTTTAATAAGCGCCCTACTTTAGCAGGAGATTAGTTTCTGTTCACGGGGTGCTGACTCGCCTTTCCATTAACTTAATAAAAAACCTTGTATATAGCGAATTTTTCGCTTGGGCTGTGTCTCTGGTGAGTTTGCGTTATTTTCAACTTTGAATTGAAAAATTGTACTCGTATTTAAGATGAACAATTACAAATAACACCAAAGTGACAAGCAAATTCCGTAATATCATTTCAAATAATTATGTTGCATGTCCATGCAAAAAAAAAATATATGTCAATGTAAAGCGTGCCAGTATAAATATATTATGTCAATATAAAAATATTGTTAATTTAATTTTTTTTTTTTTTTTAATGTAAAAAGTGATGAGACGAACGAGACACTCTCCTGATGGTAAGAGATAACGCCTGTCCATGGCCATTGCAACGATACACAGAACTTTGAGCGACGAAACAAAGTCCTGGGCATCACTGCTTTGGCGCTCATTACTTTGAGACTTTCGATGGTGAGTCTCAACAGCCCAGTAATTTCGCTAGCTGCAGTACCCTTCAAACCGGAACACAGTAATGTTTACACACTACTGCTTAGTGGCAGAATAACTGGTACTGCGGTGGTACCTACCTAGACGACCTCCTGCTAAGGAGATCTACCACCAAGTAAAATTTAATACAATGTCTATTTGTGATTTAAAAATATTTTATTTTTGTTATAAAAACGTATTAGAATCATACGGCCAATAAGAGTTAAATAATAGTTCAATTAAAAAAAAGCATTTATTTAGCGAAAGAAAAAAATTGTAAATATTGTAAATATGGAAGTAAGTAAGTAAATAATATATTGTGTAAATATATTATTCTATCGTTATATCTCGTAGACCACATTTTTTACTTAACATCAGATGAGATAGCAGTCAAATACAAGCCTATTTATTAAAAAAGTGTCTCTTTGTTGTTTTGAATTTTTCTTTTACCTATTGAATAGAAGAAAATATAGAACAAATCTTTACACTTTTTTTTTCAAAAGTATGTGGCAGGTGATTTATGTATAATCCCAGCCCTAATACCCTAATACTAATATTATAAATGTGAAAGTTTGGTTGGATGGATGTTTGATAATCCTTTTTTTTGTTACGCAAAAACCACCGAACGGCTTTGGATGAAATTTGGTATGAAGGTAGCTGAGACCCTGGATTAAAACATAGGCTAATTTTTATTCCGAAAATATCTAGTGGATAACACTAAGGGGCGCAGGTAGCTGTTTGTATAAATTTATTAAAACATTTTACAAAATGTTAAATATGTTAGGACATTTTCTGGCAATAGCGCATCTACTAGTTGGTAAATAAATGCAAAAGAAACAGTTTCCCCGTGCATTCATCCCACATTCATTCACAATTTGAATTTCAAACACAGTTAAACACCGAACAACGCGTCGCACGTCCCAGTTTTCATTGCATTACGGTGCAAATAAAAATAAATACCGCCTCGTAATGCAGCGTCAGTTTTGCATGGTAACACATTCTGAGCACGAAAAATAAAGGTTATATCGCACTCCTGCCGCAAGTGACTGGCATGGATAACTTAGTCGATTGACTCCCAACAGGTTCAATTGAAGTTTCCGCAGCCTAGTTGGGATCATCTGGCTTCTTTCTAATCTGGAGGTCCTAGGTTCAAACCCCACGGTACGTACCTCTGGCTTTTTTTCAAGTTCGTAGGACTATACACACAGTGCCATCTGGCCCCAAACTAAGCAGAGCTTGTGTGATGGAAGTCAGATAACTGATAGAATACATAAATACTTTTTTTTTGTAAATACATACTTCTAATACATACAGAACAAACATTTGTTTATTCACAAAATGTTTGCCCTGAGTGGGAATCGAACCCACGCCCTACAGCTCTCAAGGCAGATACACTACCAATGAGCCAACGGGGCTGTCAGTTGTGTGTGTATTGCAAATAATTTGAAACAGTAAAGGAAAATATCGCGATGAAACATGTCCGAGAGTTCTGAAAAGCTTAAGTTTTACATTTCTGAAAAGAGATGGTCAAACATGAACCTACCATGTAAAAAGATTATAATCACAAATAGTTTTTTTTTTCATTATTATGAGATATTTTTAAGCGTTCTGGTGTTAATAATAAAGAGTTTTAATATCTATCTATTATTTATTTTAGGAAGCCTTGTATACAATAATCCAAAAGTTTTTACAAGAAGACGTCTATATGAGTAGATGATCTATGCAGTTTCGTTCTTAGCTCAAGTATGGGCACTATAGACACGCCTAGAGAATGGCCTGAGGACTACACAAACAAATGTCGCTCTAAAACAATTTTCAGGCTCTGCTGAGTGAAGTGCATTTTGTACGGTGCATTTTATCTAATGCCAGCTCCACACACTGCCTTTACACGTATCAGCGACAAGATTAGTTAAGTAAATTAAAAAAAGCAAGTCTACTAATAAATATTTTTTGTTCACAAAGTTATTGATGACTGAAACGCTCTTGTGCTTTATTGAAAACTTTATTAGATATTAAGGAGCGAGATATATGCATCAAGTCTACACCGTGGTCGGCGGAAACGGAGATGGACCAGTACAATTATTAGTCATAATGTACTGTTTTCGTCAAAAATCATAAATTCATAAATTTGATTTTATACTAATAAATAATCTACAATATTATTTTATCATTCTTTTATTCAAGCAATTGTAATTTACCGCAAATAAAGGCCAAAATGAATGCCAGTAGCTGTGATTTCACTGTACAATTATGCTCCATTTATCCATAAATGGAAAATATTGTTTGTATGGAAATGGAACCACCTTGAGAGCTACGGGCTTTCTCATTTAGGATAAACATTTGTGAATGAAAATTCCCAGGCTTCAGCATTATCTAATTGTAAAGTTATATTGTAATTATAAAATCTACAAGAAAACTTCTATTATTTTTATACGATTTTACCTACACATAAACGTGGCCTATAACTTTAAATTTCAGACAACATTAAATTCCATTCTAGACCTGTTCTTTCCCATTTCGGAGTGCACTCGTCTCGACAATCCAGAAAACTTAACGTCGGAAAATAAAATTCTTGAGAACCCGCGTTCGTGTTAAAAAGATGTAAGAATACTGTATGCACTGGTTCTATTTCACAGGCAAGTAACTTCAGGCCCCCAAGGCGCCCAGACTAGGTATAAAATAGAGTTGAAACACATACTACAATATGGAAATTCGGTTAGAAATTTTTGGCAAGGGTTTTCGACCTCGTGATAAACTAATTTTGGTATAAATACAGTTTCAGATGTAAAGTTTGTAACAAGTAAAGTATCGTGATTAATAACACATTATTTTCAGTTGGAATGCTTTAGGTTTTAGTTCAAGGTTTATAATAGCTTTCTATTCCACATGGTTTAGTAATAACATTTATAAATACTAAATACATTATCTTCTTAAAATTTTATTTAGTATTTTGCTGACAAGGTATCAAAGCTTTTTTATTTCTAATACAATCACGTTGGACATCGAGTATTCACTAGTCGGTGTAGTTCTCTATCCTACTAATATTATATGTAATTGAGAAAGTTTGTGTACGGTTGTTACTCAATTACGTAAAAATGGCTCAACACATTTGGATGAAACTTGGCACACATATAGTTTATTACCTGATTTCACTTATAAGATACTTTTGATATCAGAAAAATACTAACATTATAAATGTGAAAGTTTGTTTTTATATGTTTCCTATGGACTCCGAAACTGCGTCACCGATCGTAATACAATTTTCTGGCTTTTCCAGTTTTGCCCAGAGGCTGATGCTGTGAAATTTAGTAGCGGTCGAATCAACACGTACAGATCAGGATTAGCGTGCTCCATTTTAGACCGCATCATCACTTAACATCACGTGAGATGATGGTTACAAGCATGTTTGCTATAAAAAAATCAGTAGGTACATTTAAGATGCTTGTGACTGTGGAGTAACATTATTGGTAAACTGAAGTAGCTAGAAGCGAAAAAAAAAAAGTTTATGATTGGCTGTTTACGATGATAATAATAAAATTACATTATTGAAATGATGGTAATTATAAGATATTACCACGACGATTTTTCCGCTGACTAAAAGTCTAGGTACAATGTATTAAAACAAGTTTGTACATACTAAGTCGGAGTATAAGCCGAAAAATCTTAAGTAGGTACAGCAACTCTAAACACATTCCCTAAAGTCAATAGGGTTTATAATAGTGTGTATAACATAACAGTGGGAGAGCTGAAAAATTGAATGTAGATTTTGTACCAATCTATTTTAGTTGTGAGACTATATTTTGAGAACAATAACATGAATAGTTTGTAAGATATGTGAATGAATTTGTTTATTAAATTTTAGTCACTGGCAAACTTAATGTTGTATTTTGTGACACATAAATAAATTTATATTATTCTATTACTTTTACCTAAAAAACAGTGTTATAGTTAGCCCAGCAAGCTAGGCATATGGCAATACTCAATCTTGGTGCAAGATAGATGCTAGCGTTTCGGCCTCTTTTGGCTTGGAATAAATAAAATAATAACTACTTATTTATGTTACAATAATATTAATCGTATTGTAATAATATTTAGACATCTTAAGAGACTGGCTAGACGATTGGGTCAAGGGTCAGCTTCAAAAGGCAGTGATCCTTGACACGGAGCGCATTGTGAGGAGGTTCCTCACTCTGCAGCCCTAACCACCGGCAGCTTGAGCCCTGCCCTGTTGCCGGCAGCACACTAGTTTTTAAGTTTTTTATATTATTTATGTTTTATATTTATTTAAAAAAATTGAAATATTAAAAAAAATATCTATGAATAATAATATACCTAACTCTTTATTGCTCACACCAATTACAAGCAATATACGAGAAGAGGATAATTATAAAGACTTGTGATTATTTTAAGTAGATTTTTAGTAAAGTTTATGTCAAACTTTAGATATTAAGTAATCTTACAGATACCTTAGTTATTTAAATTGTAGTCAAGTTAGTAAAATTTAAATCCTCATCACTATTGTAATCGAAACGAGTGTTTAGTGATAATAAACTAAATACAAACCGTCTAAATCAATCAATTGTGATATTATGTAGTGTTTCTGAACCCTCAGCTTTCGAGTCTAACTAGCACTTGACAGATTTATCTTTCCCATCTCAATTATCTAAAGTGCCGCAGTACAGACATCGGAAAACGTACCTACCCTCACAAATGCCAAATCTAAATTGGATTGGTCCTGAATATTGAACGTATCTTTTAATCAAACGTGGGCCAAGTCCGAACGCCCAATCGCAGATGTGATTAATCCGCGGTTAATGCCATATATGTACGTGTCGCATTTTGTGGCCAGGAAATCTCTGTAATGTGGTCAGCATTACAACGCACGCTTCCATTTACATAACTTAAACATCCGATACGATTTTATGCTTTGCTTTATGTAATATCTTTAGTTCGACTACCGTCTCAGCTAAACTTAGTACGCGTATAAAATCAGGCGTGCAAGAAAAAATAAAACCGGTCAAGTGCGAGTCGGACTCACACACGTAGGGTTTCGTACCATTATCTATAATAAAACTAAATATTCTGTGAGTAGTTAAAGCGTCTACCTGTCACCGTTATTAGTATCGAGCAAGAAACGGTAAAAAAATCAAGTTTGTTGTATGGGAGCATCCTTTAAATATTTATTTTATTTTATTTTATTTTTAGTATTTGTTGTTATAGCAGCAATAGAAATACATCATCTGTGAAAATTTCAACTGTCTAGCTATCACCGTTCTTGAGATACAGCCTGGTGACAGACGGACGAACGGACAGCGAAGTCTCCGTAATAGAGTCCCGTTTTTATCCTTTGGGTACGGAACCCTAAAAAGATAGTAGTGTGATTTGAAAACACTCAAATTACCTACGTGCTTCAAAGCGATGAGTTACACTACACTTTTTTTTGTTTTATTTTTTTACTTGAGCGGAGATGCGGTCTCAGGAGAAACCGATTCACTCAGGACTTTAAGGCACCCGGATTGTATCTATGTATGACACTTTCTTTTGGTATTCAAATTGACCACTCTTTGGACATATTTTTTTATTTTAATAAGAAGGTTATGTTTAGCCGTGTCTCTAAAACAAAGTCGTTTTCCGCGTTTGGTTATCTCAACATACAACATACACACACAGCACACTACCATCCGTTCCTCGTGGACGTTCCCAGTATTCGTACGCAGCGAATCCGCTCTACTTTCTTGGTGCATACAGCCCATGAATGAACTCTTTGCCGGTTTCCTATAAACTACAATTTGGATGTAAGGCTAGCAATTTGGACGTTTTCAAGGCTTGTGTGAAAAGATTTCTGCTAGATCAGCGTGCCCCATCGTCGACTGCACCGTCACTTTCCATCAGGCGAATTGGTGGCCAAACGTAGATTCATATAAAATTAAAAAAAATCTCAACTTCTTTAAAATTTTGATACGGTATACATTGTTGATTAGACATTTTTTTTAAAAGTATTGTACTATATACGTCCTATTAGACTTGGATATAAAGGACTATAAAGGGACTTGCGTATTTGTTTTGTATTTTATCCGTATGAATTCAGGGACGGTAAAAATAATGTTCGTAAATAATTATAACAACAATAATTCCTTATTAAAAATCACAGAAAAACAATCGTTCGGAAACTAAACTGATTTTAAACTGAAAACAATATCGTTCTCTTGCACATAAATAGATTAACAGATAACCTCGAGGTAGTCTCACATAAAACCAAATACCGAATTGCGAACCTCTTTCACCTTTGAGGCCGGTTAAAAAACCTTTTAAAACTACTTACTACTCTATCACTGGAGCGGAAACTTCCAGAACCGAAACTGTGTATGTGACATCTCATTTAACCAACACCACGAAGACGGGCGCAGGTGCTGTTTATAAAGACCAGTCAAACTTGAAACATGAGCTTGATTGTTAAGGCTTGAGCTCCTTGTATTGACGAGAAGCCTAAACAAGGTCAGGGGTCACGGTATAACGGATAGTGTGAATTCACTGCTAGGGACGGAAATTAACGGAACGTCGAAGGGCGAAGGCTGGTATTAGCCAGATTATTGGAATTGTTTAACTTTACAGCCGGAATCCTCTTTAGTTTGGAGTAATTTTGTTGTTAATTTTGATTCGGCTTCTGTGACGGCATGTACGTGGAGATTGGTTCTGGAAATAGCTGCCTTTGCAACGATTTCGAGTTAAATTACTGCTCGAACCTTTAAATTTTGTTTTGATTTTCTGTTTTGATCGGATTAACTGAACAACAATGGTATATAACTTATACATGTAAGCGTCTCACTAAACAGAAAGTAAAAAATATCACAACACTAACGACCCGTCCCGGTTTCGCACGAAGGCAATTTTTTTGCCCTGAATATATGTTGACCGCCCTGTTCTCTCAATTGATAGCAAGTCTACTTACTTGGCTGTGAGGCGTTGGTTCGAATCCCATAAAAGACAGACGAACGAACATAGCTGTTTTTTTTGTATCTGGTTGTCCTAGGTATCTGTATGTCATAATTATATTCTCCTAATTCAGTATGTTTCACCTTTGAGACTACATGGATTAAAATCAAGTGAGTTATCAAACAAACCCTTTTTATGGTTTAACGAGCTAAGTGTTGACCACAAGTGACGGTGTGGTCGAAGATAGTCAAGCACACCGATCCTTGAATAGAATTGGCTCTTAAGTAAGGCAGCCGGAACACGCCGTTACGTGCTTGGCGACAGATTTTCAACTTAAGGGTGGTAGCTAGCCGAAAATACTCTACCACCATGTTATGGTTTCCTGACGAGGTTTTCTTTCATCGGCAGCTCAAGCTCACGCGTTAAAAAAATATATTGACAAAAAATTAAGGATATAGGTGCTAAATCAGTCATTTGGTTCTCATAGTCTCATAGCTTTGCTTAGTTTGCGCTAGATGGCGCTGTGTGAAAATGTTATCCGATGTTTATTATTGCGGTAACTATTATAAACTAGTATATAAGGCTATTTAATGTAATGCTGATTAATTAGTAAAGTTTTGTAGCTAAATATGAAACAACTTACCTTTAAGAACCAAAGTACTTACCTACTTGTTCGTCGTTCTTCTAAGAAATGTCGTTGTCTTAAAACTCATTCCAGCTCTCAACAAAGTGTACGGGTACCTTCAGAATTTGCTATTCTAATTCTACGGAATTACAACTATAATAACGCCTTACTACTTTGCCTTTATTGGTTTTACACGATTTTTTTTCAAGTGGATTAAAACGTAGACGATTGGTGGTCGCTAAACAGGAAACGAAGTGTCAGACGCCCACCGATGTTGAGTTGACGACATCGTAAAGATCGCGGGTCAAACAAGAGAGCCTAAACAAAATAATATTCCATTAACGATAACGCTAATACAGAAGCCAAAAATGTACGGGATTGACATAAGCTGTCAAGAAGTCACGTGGATATGTCAATATAAGGTTAGTACAGGATCGAAATGAGTGGCATACGGGACGAGAGCATAAGAAGTTCAGCAGTGAACAATTACAGAAATGGCTGTTTACTAGAAATTCTATTTTTTTTTAAACATGTAATGTAGTTGATGAACTCAAAAACCCTTAAATTTTACTAGTTTTAGTACCCTTCAAAGTTTCAAACAATAACCGTGCGAAAATATAATATTTTTTGTTGTGTCGTCATCTGAAGTGAGACGGGAATCCCTAGTGTTCTTATAAACTTTCCTTACCCCTTTCTAGAGAACTGAGGTCTAGAAGGGGTTAAGCTTCACCTTTCCTGTCTGGATGCCATTAGGTTTTCTCTTATCCCCTTTGTTTAAATGCGTCTCAGACATTTCTACGCGGACTAGGTATAGTCAAGACTTTTAATGTATGAATTTATTATATTTATAACTTACATGAAGTTTTCGAAGCGTATTCTTGAAACATGACATGAAACTGTTTTGTTAAAGGGAAATAATATACATTTTATAACAAATTCACATATCATATGGTACTACATGATGTATTGTATTGTTTCCAAAAATTTTGTAAAGCTCAGGTTTAGCTTTAGTAAAACACCTATTAATATAGAGACACTAGCAGAATACACAAAATACGATGCCAAAAAAAAAAAATATCTACGTCAGTCAGAAATCTCTCGTCTGTTTCGTTAGATAAAAATAAAATAAAGAGTCGATGTTAAATCCGAAAAATGACGTGTCAATCTATCTATATCTATATTATTATAAAGAGGAAAGATTGATTGATTGTTTGTTTGTATTGAATAGGCTCCGAAACTACGAGACCGATTTCAAAAATTCTTTCACCGTTAGGAAGCTACGTTATCCCCGGGTGACATAGGCTACCTTTATTCCTGTATTCCTACGGAAATGGGAACTACGCGGATGAAACCGCGAGGCGTCCGCTAGTCAACAAATAAAAGCTAGAGCCATATTTTTGGAGCTTTGCAAAGTATTATTAATCGAAGATCAAAGTGTGTCGCAATACAAAATGCGTGTAAATTCCCTAAGATACAAAACGCTAACAACGTAGGCGTGGAAATCATAACGTATGTAACACTCTAAGCTTCCAACTAACCGTTATATCATAAGCCAGGCTATTAAGTCCAGTTTTGCTAGAATAGTTATGGATACGTTTATGTGGAATATGGTAAAAGGTATTACAGCGTTGCTGGTAGTGACTATCTGTGGTACACTACTGCATGAGTATTGTAAATAACATGTACATTGAGTTAATTAAAAAAAAAATCATTTGTTTGACACGGCACAATCAGATAAATGAAATAATACAAAATGTATTGTTTTATTTCATGTCTGGGTGTACTGTATGTATTATAAGTATGTATTCACAAAAAAAAAGTATTTAAGTATTCTTATCTATATACTATCAGTTATCTGACTTCCATAGTATAAGCTTTGCTAAGTTTAGGGTCAGATGGGGCTGTGTGTAATGTCCTACGATATTTATTTATTTCATTATTTATTTATTTCTAGCGTCTGGTGTCTCACTGCTGGCCTCCCTTTCCTCCTCCCAGACTGCCTCGTCCTCGGGTTTGTTGATCAAGTAACTATCTTGATAATTTATTTCGTCACACCATCTTCGTCTTGGTCAACCCTGATGCTTAAATTTTGTTATCCAGACTGTGGTTACCAAATAAGCTAACAGGAAAGTCAACTGAAAACCCTGGAAAAGCAATCTCACGCAAATTTGAGCTAAAGAGCGTGGGATCGATTCCCCCCCAGGATAAATATTTTGTAGTATACACAATTTTTGTTGTGTCTGGGTGTAATAAGTATGTTTATCCAAAAATAAAGTATTTGAGTATTCTATCAGTTCTCTGACTTCCATAGTATAAGCTTTGCTTAGCTTGGGGTCAGATAGCGCTGTGTGTAATGTCCTACAATATTTATTTATTATTTAAAAAAAGCAAAACACCTTGTTTTGAAACACTAAAGAAAAAAGAGCGCTATTGTGATAGCACCTTAACACTTATAAAATGTTTTCAACTAAAACTAAAAGCAGATACAAGAGACATCAAAAACACCGCCCGGAAAGTTTTTCCGCGTACTTACCGCGTCGGTTATTTTACCCTCCATTGAAAATGCACACGTAATCAGAGTTTAAACTTGCTTACCGACTGAATTCTACTTTTGCCGCTCCAAACAAAAGTTTCCTTTGCGAAAGTGTGCTTAAAGTTGCCGATGGGTGAAAACTTAACCAGGGCGTACGTTTTATGTCATGTCCTACTAAAGAGTTTTTTTAGAATCACTACGATTTTGCATTTGTGTTCTAAAAAAATCACAGACAACCCTGTTGGTTCATTAGTAGTATGTTTGCTCTAAGATCCGAAGGGCGTGGGTTCGATTCCCACCCAGGATAAACATTTTGTGGTATAAACAAATGTTTATTGTTTATCTGGGTGTTCTGTATTCACTAGAAGTAAGTATTTACAAAAAAAAAATAAGTACCTAATCTGTCAGTTATTTGACTTCCATAGTACAAGCTTTGCTTAGTTAGGGCCTAGATGGCGCTATGTTAAATGTCCTCCAATATTTATTTTATTTATGTTAAATAAGGATTGCATCGGGATGAAAAGACGTCTTTGAACTTAATTTCATTAAAAGTTTTTCAGTTATATGAAACGGACAGCAGACAGTTTTGAATTCTATGCTTAGATTCAGTAAATGCACTACTTTGTATGTCGAGAGATAGCACATTTACAAATAGCAATTATTCGTGTTACCACTAAAAACCAACTAATTTAATTATTTGACGCCTTTAGTCTTTATTGCACTCCTTGTGAATCAAAACGTAAACATCCAAACATTGAACAAGTTGCGAAACTACCGTAACCTCACAATAATTCAGAGGTTGGTCCTTTAATTCGCAAGGACCCGATACTTCATTCACTTCGTCGCTAATTACTGGTCCCTTTTCACGTGACCTCTCTTATTTATTACCTACAATATCTGCTGAAAGGTGTACTGACCCACACAGAACTACATCTACACCCGCTACCTTTTAAGACAAAATACGCAATATTTGACGACTCTACGTACGGGGTTTTATGTAAAAGTAATGAGACGAACGATAACGCACCACCACCTTAGAAACTGATATTCTGCCGCCAAGCAGTAGTGTGTAAACATGACTATGTTCCGGTTTTCAGGGTACTGCAGCTAGCGAAATTACTGGGCTGTTGAGACTAACCATTGAAAGTCTCAAAGTAATGAGCGCCAAAGCAGCAATGCCCTGGTCTTTGTTTTACTACTGAAAGTTCTGTGTATCGCTGCAATTGTCATGGACAGGCGTTATCTCTTACCATCAGGGGAGCGTCTCGTTCGTCTCATCACTTTTTACATAAAAAAAAATGTCCATGACCATTGCAGCAATACACAGAACTTTGAGTAGCAAAACAAAGTCCGGGGCATCGCTGCTTTGACGCTCATTAATTTGAGACTTTTAATGGATAGTCTCAACAGCCCAGTAATTTTGCTAGCTGCAGTACCCTTTAAACAGGAACACAATAATGCTTACACACTACTCCTTGGCGGCGGCTTTACTTGGCGGTAGATTTCCTGCTAAGAAATTCTACCGCCAAGTAAGGTATACACATTTGGATTCTTAAAGCATTTGTTTTGGAAATGTGCGTTGTTTACAGATTACAACATACATAGATGGGCAGAGATGTTCTTCTTCTTTTTAATCTTTTGCACTCTAGGCATGGTCGTAGTCATCCATTCCGGCGGCAGCAGTGGCTTGCCTGGCAATCCGTCGCCTTTAATCAGAGATGTACGAGTACAAAAATGATATTGGCAAATTTTCCCCCTTGCGTGCAGTTTTTTGACATTTCCTTCTATTTTTTTACACTGTTTTTTTTAACGTACAAATTTGTAAATAATATGAAATATTAACGTTAGTTTCAGTATTATGTAGTGTATATATACATTGTAATGTAGTTGTTAATACTTACGTTAAAGAACGAGGAAAACGCTCTAGTTGCTAGAAATACGGAAATCAACTCATTTTTTTTTTATGGTTGACAGACTAGTTGTTTGGCCACAGCTCACCTGATGTTAAGTGAAGGTGTGGTCGGAGATGGTAAAGCACACCTAGCCTGGAATGGAACTGGCTCTCAAGTGAGGCTGCCGGAATACACCGTTAGATGCTTGGCGGCAGATTTTCAACTTGAGGGTGGTAGCTAGCCAGCCGAGTTCTAGAAAGTACCCTACCACCATGCTATGATTTCCTCACGATGTTTTCCTTCACCGGCAGCCTTAACTCATTGTTGGGGTTTGAACCCACGCCCTTCAGCATGCGAACCTACCGCGCTAACCACTGAGCTATCATCGCTACAAAACTTCACTCATTTATTCATAACAATATGTAACATGTTCATTGTTCATTGAGTATTATACTTTTGCTCTAAAACCACCTAGTTTGTCTTTTTTACGCCTCTGCGCAACTAGAATCTATGTGCGTATTTTATCACACATACAGCGGGGCGTTTTCTAAAGATTTATTCGATGTTATGCTGACGTCGCAGTTCTATCACCGCACTAGCTGCCTTCGCTTGAAAGCTCATCCACACTTAATTGATCTATGAGAATAGCACACTGTGCAATCCACGCGTTCTTTTGTGTCATACATCTGCAAATTGTAGAATGATTTTCCTTCCACCGTTCGCGAAGTTACATTAGATTCTTCAAAAGGCGTTTTAATAGGCTCTCAAAGGTAGGCAACGTAGTGCACCTGGTATTGCAGATAACCACTGATATGTGGCTATGATTGCTTTATCTTGATCAATATCAACCTAGCATATTCTACTGCTGGACATAGGTCTCTTCAAAGTCTGTCTTACTTTTTGTATGGTTGACAAGCTAGGTGTTTGATTACAGCTCACCTGATGTTATGTGACGGTGTGGTCGAAGATGGTATAGCAAACCTAGCTTGGAATAGAACTGGCAGATTTTCAACTTGAGGGTGGTACCTAGCCAGCCGAGTTCTAAAAAGTACTCTACCACCAAGCTATGGTTTCCTCGCGATGTTTTACTTCACCGGCAGCTCAAGCTCATATTGTGCAAAATTCAGCTACTGGTTTGCACTAAATATACCACAAAGGTGTTCATGTTATTTAATTTGTTTGGGTCAAATAATGTGTTCCGGTGCGAAGGGTTACGGGTAGGAAACGGTACATGAGACATTTTGACGGTGATGAGTTTGCTAGACTACTTAACTTTTGTGCTCAGACCTCTTTATTTTGGGACAAAAGGATTTTTAATGGGGACAAAAACGATTACTCACGTTTACGCACTCCATTTTTATGCTTTGTCATGTAATTGTAGGTAAAAGTCTGTCGTGTTGTAAAAGTTATGTTTTTTATTGTCCTTAAAATGAATATAAATAACGTTGGACATGTTACAAAGCGCCGTCTAATCATAAATCATGATCTAGTCTGGTGGCTGCGATGATAGCTCAGTAGTTAGCGCGATCAAATTGCGCGCCAAAGGGCGTGGGTTCAAGTCCCAAGAATGAGCTAGCTACCACCCTCCAGTTGAAAATCTGCCCCCATGCACCTAACGGTGTGTTTCGGCTGCCTCGCTTGAGAGCGAGTTCTATTCCAGGTTAGGTGTGCTATACCATCTTCGAGCACATAGTTACATAACATTAGGTGAGCTGTATACATTGCGAGGAAGTCATGTAATGGTGGTAGAGTATTTTCTTGTCCTCGGCTGACTAGATTTATTTATTACGGATAACAAACAACATAATGTTTAAATTACAAAAGTAAATACCTACTTAAATGAATTTTAAACTAGATAATATAAATAAGTAATTATATTCAAAGGTTCATAAACCGCACGATTACAGACTTTTTGTTTCCAACTGCAACAAACCCTCGAGTTGAAAATCAGCCGCCAAGGTTCTATCAGTGTTTTTGAGCGGCCTCACTTGAGCGCCAGCTCTATTTCAGGCAAGGTTTATTTTCTATTTTCGACCACACTGTTATTTTGTGAGCATCAGATGAGCTGTGGTCAAACACCTACAAAGGTAATTCATGGGCAGACGTTATATCTTACCATACAAAAATACAATAAAAACAGCACGATTCCCGATTTTTTGTTTCCAACCATTGCCCACAACTGCAACAAATCCTCAAGTTGATAATCTGCCGACAAGGATCTATCACTGTTTTTGAGCGGCCTCACTTGAGCGCTATTTCTATTTCAGGCTAGGTTTGTTTTCTTTTAAACTTTATTTATTAACCATAGTGCATATACAAATACAAACATTTACAGCGGCCCCTGCACTACTTTCTATTTTCGACCACACCGTTACTTAGCTGTGAGCATCAGATGAGCTGTGGTCAAACACCTACAATGGTAATAATAAAATCACGTGAAAAAACTGCATGAATCGAAAGTTCACATGTACTTTAATCAAATGGCACAAGTTAATCTAGTTTTGTAGCGATGATAGCTCAGTGGTTAGCGCGGTAGGCTCGCATGCCGAAGGGCGTGGGTTCAAACCCCAACAATTAGCTTGAGCTGCCAGTGAAGGAAAACATCGTGAGGAAACTATATGATAATGGTATATGGAAAACATGGTGGTAGGGTTCTTTCTAGTACTCGGCTGGCTAGCTACCGCCCTCAAGTTAAAAATCTGCCGCCAAGCATCTAACGGTGTGTTCCGGCAGCCTCACTTGAGAGCCAGTTCCATTCCAGGCTAGGTGTGCTTTACCATCTTCGACCACGCCTTCACTTAACATCAGGTGAGCTGTGGTCAAACACCTAGTCTGTCAAACATAAAAAAAAGAAAAAAAAAAAGCTTTTTTAACCAAACCCGCTGCTATTCTAAATAGATTTTTCAGTATTACTACTGAATAGCTACAAGCGATCTACTTATAGGTGTAATAAGTTTGGGTTACACTGGAGTGCTGGCTCTTGTCACTGGCATTTCTGGACCATTAGTGTCGCTCCAGCGATAACTTAGACTTTCACCAATCTGAGTCTAACTAGGTCACAGTACTAGGAATTTTCCTGGAACTAAAATATTTGATATCAGACTCAAAGTAGGATTTTGCAGCAATATTTGCACGAATAATGCAAAGTAATATAATATTTTAAATAGTCACTAAGAATATAAATGTTAATGCTAAATTATTGTTTCTCTTATGTTGTAAATGCTCAATTTTTACCCAATTTCTAGTAAAATTAATGTACCACAGTCATGTAGAGTCACTCAGAGGAAAAATTAATTTCATAGCTACAGAGCGCCGCAAATTGTTGCCAATACCAAATCTTTTTTATCTTTTGATACGCCATTGAAAGAGTATTTAGAAAAAAGGTAGATGTATTATTATAGGGAGATGTACAACGTTTTGAAACTTTTACAATTTTTGTCAAGTTAGGGTCAAGTGACATACGTTAAGTGATCTACTTCCAGCAATGTAGTAAGTTAGATGATAACGAAGACATCTTGTCACACAAAAAAAGATTCACTTTCATTCATCATCAAAGTTATGACGATGACTTCATGACAATGTGATAAGGCCACAAGTTTTTAGCAATATTTTTCTTTTTGGACTTTGGATACGGTTCGGTTTCGGTAACAGTTGAATAATGTGTTCATTCATTTATACGAACACTCGTTGATGTGAATGTGTTATTTATGTATCTAGAATTTCGATTACAGAATACTTAATAAAATTAAACTTTTGATTTCGTATTGTGCGCGTACTTATAACTGCAAGCTACTGTAGTACTGCAGTAAAAAACGTTGCAGACTGAAACATTTATTAGTCTCAAATGTTTCTCTGCGGGGCAAAAGCTTCTTTCTTTCCAGACTACCTATTAGTTTTCTTTTGTTTGTCACATGCTGCTGGGCAAAGGTTATCACAGATTAAATTTCAATACCTAAGTGACTTCAGGGTTGACCCAGACAAAAGGTACTGTGACGATCAAAACCATAACGGAAAACTTTGGATCAAGAAAGCCAAAATATTTGTGTAGACTTTTAGTTTAGGTTTATCCATAATCTACACTTTTTCCCCATTCTCGGTTAAGCGCTTGAAGAGTTAACACGTCCTGGGGATATGTCTTGTGTAGGCAAAACTGCAACTGGTTACTGCAGCGAGAAGAGAATATAAAAATACTTAAGTGTATTTAATTTAGATAAGAACAAACGTCATAAATAAATAATTATAATTTAGATAGAATGTATTTATTTGTAAAATGATAAAAATAAATAATTTTGAATATTGATGATAGATATATTATGGCTGCAACGTCTTTTCCATTCAACCTTTCGGGTTGTACACAAAAAAAATAAATTATAAAAAGCATACTGTATCTTACATAAAAAGACATCACAGCGTTCAACTCAATTATATGTTCATACGTGCAAAAGCTTATAAAATATAATTTATTCGCGGGGAAAAGTCGTAAATTTGCAAAATTGGAATATATGAGAGTTACTTTGTTGGTACCGCCTGTTGTATTTAAAATGACTTGTGTGTTTTTAAAATGGTTTTGAAAGAAAAAAAACAACGGACTATGTTCAAATAGTATCTTTACATTAAGAATTCTGAATCTAAGTAAGAATATTGCAAGCGTTTAAATATTATAAATAAACTAGCTTCGCCCCGCGGTGTTACTTGCTACATGTTTTCGAGATATAAAGTAGCCTATTTGTTAATCTAGGTAGGGTGTCCACTACCTTCATACCAAATTTCATTAAAATCCATTCTGTAGTTTTTGCATGAACGAGTAACAAACATCAATACAAGCTTTCGCATTTACAATATTACTGGAAAGCGGGATAAATATTGTAGGAAATTTCATACAGCGCCATCTAGCCCCAAACTAAGCAATCATCATCATCATCATCATCATCATCATCATCATTTCAGCCGTAGGACGTCCACTGCTGGACATAGGCCTCCCCCATTGACTTCCATAAAGACCGGTTGGAAGCGGCTCGCATCCAGCGCGTTCCTGCGGTCTTTACTAACTAAGCAATGCTTCTATGGGAACCAAATAGCTAATAGAATACTTTTATACTTTTTTAAAAGTAGCATAGTTTAGTTGTATTAAATCCTCGCGCTTGTTGTGACCACAACGACTTATTAGCGAAAAATACTAAAAATATAACTCCAGAATAGTCACCTAATAAACTTTTTTACTGTATCACCTTCCATAACTTTATTTTTCCTTAAAAGGACTATTTTAAGAAACCCTGGAGTCGGAGAGTAAAATACCGGCTTTATGTTGTAAGAGCCTACTTAAATGGTAATTTAGGCTTACAGGTGGTCATACTTGAGGATATAATCTCCCATTTCTATAAGTACGCCCACAGAAGATAATGACACAGCGTGGCCCACGCTGATATAAAGAGGTCAAAGAGAAATGCTCTGATCCTTCCACGGGACTGTTGTCATAAAAAAAGCGCCAAACAGGACTTTCTTAAAATCATAATAGAATCGGATTTTGGGTCTATCACAGAAAATTTAGAAATATTAAACCAAAAATGTATATATATAGATCGCTGACAATGTATAAGGGCTGTACGTATTAGATTGTATTTTTCCCCACTAGCGCAAATAATTCGGGTGAATAAGAGTTTTTAATGCTTTACATTATATGTAAGTAACAATGAAACTAAATCTTTTATTGTAAAATATAAATAAGCATTATAGTTATTTTTATAAAATATTATAAATTCAATCATGTGACTGTTAACACTAAATGAAACAAACTGAGAGTATGACGTCACGGCATGCAAAACGCCACTGCCTATTTTATTAAAATAGTCTGCATATAGAACTTTATTAATTTTTACGCGTTATTGAACTGTTTAGTATAGTCGCATTGAAATTCTAGAGCTGTTTTACTAAAACACTTTTCTAGGAGTGTTTTTTTTTTAATTTCCTGGTTTAAAAATGGATACGGTAACTAACTTAGGTTAGATACTAAAAAGGTGTTAACATAAACACAGGTGTTCAAATAAAATGTGGTAAAAATAAATTCACCACTTTTTTTTTCAGTAAAACACAAACTTTTGTACCACGATGCAAAAGTTAAAAGTGTATTTTTACGGGAGCAATAAGTTACAAAACATTGTCCTACCACAAGCAACTACATAAAATAAAGCTTGCCCCTCCATCTAAGAGCGTAATAGCATGTCGAACTTCTGTTTTATAAGATACCTCATGAAAATTTCATGATCTACATAGTGAGGTCGGCTTTAACCTAGAGTAGACATAAAAACGTATATTTGAACGGATAGCCCGATCCATACCGATAAGTATTACAGCACAAGAATAAAATAAATATAAAAGCAAAGTTTGAAGATAATTTTTTAAAACAATTTGGCATCTCTCTCTTTCTTTTTGTTTGTACTAACCTTAAAAATGGTTAAACCGTTCCTAACAAAATCTGGCGCGATATTAGGTTACAATATGGGATAAACATAACGGGCAGACACATTAGTACTACATTGTAAGTTAATAATTGAGAAGAAATTGTGAATGTAATATATAATAAATGAATGTAATATATAATAATGAATGTAATATATATATATGTAATTAAACAATATTAGGGGTGTTATTATTCTACCAGACATTTATAATGATATGCTGTATATAACTTAATAAATTATTTAAAAAAGCATATAACACTTTTTTTGAATAAATAATCTACATATTACACATTCCAAAGTTGCTTTAAACATAAAAATAGATTATGTCTTTAACAACGATACGTAATATACGGTTTCAATACTTTTAGTAGATCATGGTCGTCAATAGAAAGTTTTTTAAGGATTGAAACAAACGGAACGCTCTTCCATTAGTAAATGATTACACCTGTCCATGACCATTGCAGTGCAAAACTTGACTAACAAAGCAAAGTTCAGAATCGTTCCTTAAGACATTGTATGGTTAATCGTCCAGTACAATTTTGCTAGGTGTAGTACCTTTTAAATCGTATCTCAGTAATGTTTACACACTTCTGCTTGGCGGCAGAATAACAGATACTGTAGTATCTACATAGATAACTTCCTGCTAAGGAAAACTGCCTAAAAGGTAAAAGGTTCTGAGGTATTCTCAGAATTCTTAGGAAAAACCACAGGAGACTGGTTGTATATCATAAACATACTTTGCAACATATCACATCTTGACGCATGTTACGGCAGTTCATAAAGTTTATGTCCGTACACTCCCGTTCGTCTATGTTTAGTACTAAAGTGTAACAGAGTGTTAAATTTCATGTCAGTCAAATATAATGTACCGACATAAAAATATATGAAAACATAATATTGTGTTTATAGAATCCAGAAATCTGGCATTTTACTGGAATTGCTTTTGTATTCACTTGATACTACGAAAGTCTTTAAGGTTCCGAATCAGCCCTGTTTTTTCACAAGCTGTCCCACTGTTGGGCGCGAGTCTCTTCTCATCGTGAGAAAGTTTTTGTAGCGATGATAGCCCAGTGATCAGTGCGGGTGGTTCACACGCCGATGAGCGTGGATTCAAGCCCCAACAATGAGCTTGAGTTGTAGGTGAAGGAAAATATCGCGAGGAAACTATAGCGTGGTGGTAGGGTACTTTCTGGTACTCGACTTGCTAGCTACCTCCCTCTAGCTCGTTCGATTAACTTCTTTCACGTTGTCGTTATAATGTCGTCATTTCATCGTTTTGTTTGTCGTTCTTTTCGCTTTTTTCCTCTAGGTTCATTCTATCTATTCGTTTTTACTGTCCATCGTTTGTCACTTAACAATATAGCTTAGTCTTAGCAATACGTGTGCGAAATATTGTACTTTTGAATTGTATATATTCGTAATTTTTTTCTACTTAAATGTATCCTTAACTCCAATAGGGATGCTCAAAACTTCGAACGCAATTATACAAATACAATTTACCTAAGGTCAAACAGCTGGTACCTTGTATGTAAATCCCGGGATACACCAAATTGTGTATGTCAACGAAATGAGGCGTTTCTCATTAAAAATTCAAGTCACGGACTGTCAAAAGTGGAGAACCGGGGAAAGTCGAGGGTCTAAACTCAGGTCCGCGCGTAATTGGGCGGGAAGGTTTATGTTGTTTTTTTTTTACGTTTTATCTTAGCATAGGGAGAAAACAAAAGTATTTCTGAGCCGGTTTTGCTGCGGACCCTAATTAGTTTGGTCTTGATGTTTACTTGTTTCTTTGCTTTTACGCCTTTTTTATTTGTACACGGAAAATCAGTGGGACACTGCCTTAAAGACCCTACATTGTGCTTTCTTATTTTTCTGTTCTGTTACACTCAGATTGTATTATTCTAGCACCAAACAGACTATTAGCAATGGACTCAATATACCTATATTTATATTTTATGACAAATACGCTTGCGTTTGAAGCCCATGTAGATTAAGTTCTTTTTTTTGTATTATATGATTTTTTGTGTGGATACTGGACAGTAAATAGAAAAGAAAAACTATAAATAAAAAAAAAAAACAAAATAAATAATAATCAATTATTCGATTTTTTTCAAACATCAACCATGAAATTTTATTGGTTTTTGGAGCTCCTTTTTAGGTTGTCCGATAGTAGAACGGGCAGGGTGGAATAAGATTATGCAGATCTGTAGCGCACTCTCCAAACTTTGCATATTCCTCACAGAAATCAATATAGCAGCTCTGTTATAGCTTAGGCAATAAAATTAGCTCAAGGAAAGCGTACTAGTAGGTATCAGATACTATTCCGACGTGAAATATTTCAACATTAAATTTATCTGGTCTAGAGATAATTACAATTAATATTAATAGTAAGTATCGATGAAGCGTTTTAATAAAACTAGACTTAAAATGATAGATTGAGTCAAATAAATTTTATACAAAAGTTACAGTGACAAAAATGTCAACAAAAATGTCATAAAATTAATACTAATAACCTTTATATCTATTACTGTAAAACAATACAATATAATTATTAATGTAATTCAATAATGTATTGTATAATATGATATGTCTTGTATTTGTATTAAAGCATAATTCTGTGTAATTATATAAATAAGTATAAATATACAATATTAACAAATGATTTATTTCAGACAAGGTTCATTTACAAAATTCCACAACACAAAATATTATATATTATAACGAACATATTCACGATATTTAATTATAATTATGTACATATTTGTGTTTTATAAATTTATAAACACTAGCGGACGCTTCGCGGTTTCACACGCGTGTTTCCCGTTCCCGTTGAATACAAGGATAAAAAGTAGCCTGTGTTACCCGGAGATAGTGTAGCTTTCTAATGGTGAAAGAATTTTTACAAAAGATCCAGTAGTTTCGGAGCCTATTCATTACAAACAAACAATCAAATCTTTCCTCTTTATAATAGTATAGAAAACCTAATCTTTTATTAAATAGGAGGAAAATGTGGCCAAAATTTTGGCAATATTGCCACCTTGGATGGCGACGCTATGTTTTTGACTGAAGTAGATACCACAAGACATCTATCCATTTAAGTAGTTTGATTCCGATGAGTAATGTATAGTTACTTTATAAATAAACTTACTTATTAGGTTATACATACATAAACCTGTTAATTTAACTTGGCAAAAAAACTCTAAATACTTACACACGTACAATCCCTGATAAATGCGGACAAAGACGAGTTATTCCATATGAAGATAGAACACCGTGACAGCAGACTACCCACATTTTGGGGTAAAATAACCCCAACTAATTAAAACGGTGTTAAACTTCCCTCCCCACTGGGGGTAGTAAAAACTTCGGGTGCCGTGCGCCGGGCGTTTTTAGTGGGGTCATAGAATTGGCTTGTAATTTGGAGACGAGATAAAAAAAAGCAGGAGCTCTTTCCATTTAGAGAATATTTGCTTAGTTCTAAATTCTGTCGAAAGTTTGTATTCATTGATTGAAGATGTATAATTACGTTTTGAATTTATGGAATAGTTTAAAATTATTTGGGGTCACCAAATAATTTTAAACGTCGAACATAAACTACTTAAGTTCATTTTATTTTGACAAACTGTT
The DNA here is from genome assembly GCA_905404145.2 of Biston betularia. NCBI lineage: Eukaryota > Metazoa > Arthropoda > Insecta > Lepidoptera > Geometridae > Biston > Biston betularia. The sequence goes on from FR989874.1 coordinate 12,160,051, forward strand.
ATAACCAAAGAACAAACTGATAATAATCCTCTAGATATAACCAGATAAGAGTATATCTTCAATCCTGTCTCTCTCTTTCTCTTTCTTTATTTTTCCTTTCACATTTCTATATTGAGTTTTCTAACGTTTATTCTCTTAGGTATAGGGTTTTCTCATCCATCCTTCCTACTATCCTAACTATATTAATAATATTATAATTAAGAATGTGAGTTTGTTTGTTTGTTACTCATTCAAGCGGATCTGGGTGAAATTGTGCATGTAGGTACTTTAGGCTCTGGAATAAGGCACAGGATACTTTTCGTCATTAGTATGTATGTTTGTATGGATGGATGTTAGTTACTCTTTCACGCAAATACTACTGAATGGTTTTTGATGAAATTTGGTATGGAGGTAGCTGATATTTATAAATAGACCCTGGATTAATAAATAGACTACATTTTATCTCGAAAAAATGTAGCGGGTAACACCGTGGGGCACAGCTAGTCCTACAATAATTACAATAATGACTGGTTCTTCTTACCAAAGAAACCAAAATGAAAAAATTACTTACTCTCTTTTTTATTATGATATCCGCTGATGCTGGGACCTCTAATCTCCTCCATGCATGGTCGCGTAACGACAGCCGCTAGTTTTGCTGACAACCGGGATTAATATGTACGATTTAATGTGACCTTGTTCCCACAGTTGAATAACTACGTTCTAGGACGACGGTCCGTTGATCTAACGGGAAAAAAATAAAATAAAATTGATTGTTTCAGGCGTTACTTTGCGGAAGTTCATATTGAATATTCAAGGTATATATTTAGTTTATTTCCGCTTAACAGTCGTTTCAGTTACAACAGTGATGAGGACTTAAATTTAGCTAAATTGACAACAACTTATTAAGTAAAGCGAGAAGAGGATTTTATCACTAATTTTTTATGTTTAAGTCAAAATTAGTTTTAGATATTAAGTAAAGTTACAATTAAGATTTTAAGTAATAAATTGTTGCCAAATCCGTTAAATTTAAGTTTTTATCACTGTTGTAACTGAAACGACTGTTAAGCCTAAATACATACCTTGAATTTACTAAAATAAAAGGTATTCTAGAGAATAAATATCTCTAGCGCTCGGCCGATCGTTCGAAGAGTCAACACGTCCTGAGGATAGCGGGAAATACGTGTTGGCAGCTGGTTACTACAACGGAAAGGGGATATAATTACTAATAGTTATTTTAAGACCAGGCCTAAATAATTCCACTTCTGCTCCGCCCATACGCTATTTTCATAAGCATAAGGATGAAAATAGAATCTGCTTGCTTCGTTACTCGGAGTACGTAAACGTAACTCTCAAATCTAATTAAATTGATTAAGAGTAAATTAATTGCTCTTTATTTTCTTTCTTTTTATAAACGAATAAGAAATGGGATGCTCGTTCCATGAGTCTTTTTAGATTATGCACAAAGTTAATATAAGTTATGCATAACTTATGCTATTAAAAAAAACGAAAACATCTGAAAATTAAATTATTTTTAGATTGTAAAAGTATCGGATGAATTCCTACGTCTCATGTTTTTATCTTGTTAATGAATAGAACAATAGCATGTTTTAGTTTTATGCCGATCTTAATTATGGTTCATTAACAATATCATGCTAAATGCTAATACTCTTTATAATTAGTTAATAAAATAATTTAGAAAAAAATATTTATAAATTAGTTAGTTTAAATAAATAATTGTGAATTGTTAGTGAACATTAATAATAATAATTGTTTGAGATATACTTAAATCCTCAGCATTGCTAAAATTAAAATGTGCTTATGTTTAAGCGGAATTATTCTACAACTTTAGAATACCATCAGAACTTCTGCAAAGTAACGCCTGAATCAATGTTATCCGTAACAAAAAGTTATATTACCAATTACAATAAAACAAGGTACTTTTTGTATTGCTGTTGTAGTTCTAAGTGTGTAGCTTTACTGGCGTATAATGTCATGTCGTTCTAAATAACATTATAAGAGTATGCAAGAGCTTACTGCCGTCTCCTTGAAACTACTGAGTGTTGCAATTTCGACTAAATGCATCTATTAACTGAAAGAAAATATTTACATACAAGCTTTGTTGTTGGTGTTGTTTTTAAAATGAATGGAAGCATCATTGTAGTGACAATATTTCTGTGAAATAAGTTGTTTTTTTTTTCTTAGAGTAATGTCGTGTAGTACATAGATTCTTCTTGGCTTTGCCGTAGTCGGGTAACACAGGTAAAGATCTTAATGTCATTAGTGAATTTTCAGCTCTGTATAACTATAATATAGTTAGTTCTACCAAAACAATAATAAACCTACCAGAGTCTTCTTTGACTTTTTCCAGAGCTGAAAATGAAACAAAAAAGGTAAAAAATGAAAATTCATGATTCCAACATCAACCTTTAATGAAACAAATCTAAATTAAAGACATTCTTTCACAAAGGTTTAGTATTTACATTCATAATTAAATTGTGAATACGAACAAAAAAATATATATTCAGTATTATAATTGGTTTTCAGATAATAATAATTTATTCTTAATTCATATATTTTACAAAATTATCCTATTTTGTATGGAAAATTTTATTATTAAATTCAATTAACTCACGGTACCTATGTTTAAAATAGAAAAGTCTCATATTTCTATAATGATATCTCTAAAAGTTGTCTGGAAAGAAAAGCAATTTTCTTGTGAAGTTCCATTTTCGGTATAAGCGAGACTTTGTTAGCCGAATCGTTATTATTTCTTTGCGATTCTTGCGAATATTCTGTAGCAATCATTTTGATGCTTGTTTTTAGCGCGAAAAGCTTTGTGCTTCATATTTTATACGTAACTGTGGAATGTGAAATGTGAAACCATTTCACGTTTTCTGAAGTCTTGAAAAAATTACATAAACTTTATTGCGGGATAGTTTACGTTTCAGTACAAAAAATGTACAAAATTTCATTATCTATTTCTTCAATCGATTTTACCACAAAAATAATTCAGCATTGTTTCATCGAACAACGTTTACGTAAGTAAAACCATTTCAGAAATAATCAATATGATGCTGTAGTTATCATTGATTAAAAGTACTTTTGAGTGACTGGACCAAGCTGTGTTTTTAATTAGTAGTTTTCAAATACAACTTAAAACTGCCAATATGTTATAACCTTAAATGTTTCTAATTCCACTCTATAATTCACCATGTTGTAAAGATAGAGCAACCTCAAATGTCTAGTAATTTACTCCTGCACTGTACGTTGCCTGATTTTCTGACCAAATTAAAAAAAAAAACATTACCACTGAATACAATTCTTACAAGTTTGCGGTGAAAAATAAATAAAATACACAAATGTTTATTGAATCCGATATAAATACAAGCAAGTATATAAATTAATTTTACATAATTCAGTCCTCATTAAAGTACAATAAAAAACACAATCACGTACCAGAAATATCATATTTTTCGAACAATCAAGTTACAGTTGAGAAATACAATCGAGTTAAAAAGTCGTTTCGGATGTTTAATATCTTACAGCGTTATGTATAGAGACGTTAACGCCTGGGTGCGATCGTTTGGAAGAAAAATTGTAGCGGCATGACATAACGCATGACACAGGGCGTCCCAAGGGACGTCTTGCCCTCTTTCAAAAAAGAAGTTTAGCTTTGACAGTTATATTTCCACTAAATGTAGTTTGAGAGTGTTTATAAATTAATAAAAAACTTTATGATGCCAGATATTTTATTTCTATATGTGTTTGAAGACTACTTAGAAGTTAGATAATTTTTTCTTTTCAAATCTTCTAAAAATTACATCACTTCAAACTGGCTAACGCTAGATTCTATTCGATTCTGAACTACATTCCTGGTAAAGTAATATTCTGACAGTCTCAATTGCCAAAAGTAAAGATTAAACGCAGATTTAGGTATAACTGTAAAATGCTTCGCCGTTTATACCCCTTTCGTTATTAGTGTTTAAGCACATATTATAGACACGTGAAAGTCTCGTACCGCTCGATTATTGGACTGTTTCTTCTACGCGCCTGTCTTATGTCAAATGGCTTACCACCTTCAGTTCTCCAGCAAATTTTGATCTACCTGACGGGTGAATAGGGTCCTTAAAGGTAGGCAACGTACTGACATTGCCCCGAGTATTGTAAGTATCCATAGACGACGGTGACCACTTACCATCAGTTGATCACTAACACTTTTTTATATAAAGAAATTCAGGAAACGACTCAGTAAATACCAAAAGTGTAGTAGGAATTTTACTAAACCAAACTATTTTATTGTATTGTTGTATACATTTTTATTTTAGTCGCCAGGCAAGGTGTTTTACTACAGCTTACCTGATGTTAAGTGACAGTGTGCTCAAAAATGGTAAACACATCTAGCATGGAATGGAACTGGCTCTCTAAACAGAACAGACGCTCATGGATGTATACTATAAATTTTTTTAAATGCCCAAATTATTCGTTGAACGAACAATAAAAAAATATTAAAATAATTCCACAATAAAGAAAACAAAATGGAAACATTCGTCTTTTAGCGTCAGAACAATCCACGCTACCCGTCCTGCTATCAAAAACAGATTTGCACGTGCAGAAAATGAATTACGCAGTCCGCGAACGCTCCGCCTTCGTTAAAATCAATAACTGCTCTATTATCTGCGAGATTAAGTCTTATTACTACATCTTTAGACCATTAACTGAAATGTTTCAAAGCTATTGCCTATAAACAACAGTCTGAGTGGTTTTAAACTAAATAAATTCTATCATGAAAGCTATTCCAAAAACCCTTGCGGCATTTAAGCCTGAAATTGGGTCACTCGAAGTAATATCTCAAAGACTATCTTCCACTCGAAACCTTTAAAAAAACGCACCCACTCGTGTTTTAAACGCAGCATCGATGGCAATACTTGTACTTGGCATTAACCCAAAACGAAAAGTTCGACGAGAAATGTGTCTCAAACTATTTCACCCTTATTTTCTACTCAATAAAGTTGTATGTTATATAAAGGTTACATAGCAGCAGTTAACAGTTTGTGTTACTAACTGCTTTTTAACGTTCAATATTTTATAAATATGCTTTATTGAAACCATGATTCACGGTCTGCATTATCAAAGAATATAAAAGCTGTCTATTAATAAGCGAATATTTTTGCGTTTCAATATTATCGTGTTGAAAGCGAATGTTTTAGAGTTCCATATCCCAAGAGTATCTAACGGATCTGCTTTGTTAAACTTACAGTGTATGTCTGTTTATCTGTCCGTATGTCAGCGTGTCAGTCTTAAATTTTATGCCCTGTACATAAGCAACTGACTAAAACTTTATGTATCTAATTTTAAGATTTATTTGTATCGTTGAAATTGTAAAGAGAAGAATCAAAATAACTAAACTAATTTGGACAGTCAAACATTTATTTTGACGTAATTAACACCTACATATAGTGCACATAATATTGAGTATAGTATTACAAAAAGTAATACAAAACAGTCAAAACTAACTCTCAGAGTCACGATTTTCAGTTTCAACTAACGTGCTATAATTATTTGATCACCGATGAAATAAAAAGCCAAGTTTGCCAATAATTTCAGCACGATTAGGTATAATATGATTTAGAGATACGGAACTCTCGGTACGCGAGTCCAAGTCACACTTGGCTGACACACACACACATAAACTGTGAACTGCTAACCTAACCCAACAGAATTATGTAATCGATAAAACTGAAAACAAGGTTCACTTCTAGGATTACCCGTAACATATTATACATTTATGAAATCTTGATTAACTCTAGTGTTGAGATAATTTGTAATTACTTACTCCTATGTAGGTATATCATATTTGCTTTCATTTCATGTAGACCTATAGAGAAACCTTTTAGCGTGATCATTACTGACTGTGAAATAGAATAAATTCGAAATTAGCGTAACTGAATATTCTGCTATTGAATCAACACAGTGCCTATTGGAATAGCGTTTCATGATAGTGTTGTAAAGGGAATAACTAATTTTGTCACGAACTGTTGGAGTTCATTTTCGTGGGATTAGTTACTGTGATGAATTGATGATAGGTTTGTAAATTATGCCGCTCTTTGTAGGACTTTTGATATAACTTATAAATTTTAATAGTAAGATATTTCGTACTTCAATAATATCATCTTTACGAGAATCATGCAAGCAATAAATGTTGTACGATAATAAAATAATTAATGATACAATTATAATATGAATACGATCATTGCAAAAGTAACTTTTCATGGTTTCTTAGCTGAATACGCAAATAAAATGTAACTAGCTTATCTAATTAAGAAAAAAATATGTATTTGAATAAATCATATATTTATTTAAACCAATGTTACTCGTGATGATGTAAGGATTCTAATATGGGGTTTGACTACAACTCACTTGTTGTTAAGTGACAGCGTGATCGAAGATGGTAAACACACCTAGCCTGGAATGAAACTCGCTCTCGAATGAAGCTGTCGGAATCTACTGTTAGATGCTTGCGGCAGATTTGTAACTCGAAGGTGGTAGCTAGCTAGCCGTGCACTAAATACCTACCATCCTACCATCATGCTATGGTTTCCTCAAGATCTTTTCTTTCACCGGCAGCTCAAGGCTCAAGGAAACAATGACCGCGCTAGCTATAAAGCTATCGTCTCTACAGATATTATTCACTTTTTTCTTTATATTTCATCTCATAATGTTTTCACCTGCACCGGAGATTGTCGCAATGCGTACCTACATATGATTATGACACTCGTTTTATACGTTTTAATGGAAATGTATCTGTCGTTAAAAGGATCGTTAACTTTTATGACGTTGAAAAATAAAATTATCGCCTTATACTCGGGTGGAAAAGGCTTTCAAGTATTTAAATTATAGATTATGAGACACCTTGAACACAGATAATTTTTAGCAAATTTCATTATTTACATAATACTGCTATTTAAGATTAAACAGCTCTGACAACTTCTCGTCTACGTAAAATGTCACGGCGAAACGAGACAGGCTATTTTAAGCATACATAAATTAACTTAAAGCAAAGTTTTTTAAAAAATTCATTAAGGTATAATAATTTTAAATTACTTCACTTTCTAAAGTGATGACATACATTTTTAATAAGTGATTTTTGATCACATAACTCTGAACTCAGTTTTCTCAATACATCTTCATTTTTTTTTTAAATTTAATTCAACCAATTCTTTACAGTGTGATTTTGAAACATACTCGTTCTTGTATTGTTTCCATTTAGGCCACAATGTTTCAACAAAAGCAAGCCAAAGTGCACACAAGTAAATCACTGTCGTACTAACAAGGAGTACGGAACTCCCGAATACAAACGTTTGCACCGAGTACAATTAATATCTTACAGAGTGGGTTTCCCGTATATAGCATGTGCTTAAGATATAATATACCGTGAAGTAATATTTACTCAAACATCTGCTTATATACTAGAACCTCTTATGTAAGGAATTTACTGTAAAGAAATCTTTGTTCTAGAATATCGAATTTTATACCAACAATGCTCCGACTAGCCAGTCTCTATATCAATATTATTCTAAATCAAATTTTGAATTAAGACTTAGGCAGTTGGTTTAGCAAGAAGTATTAATTAACTGAAATTATACCAGTAGTGGACAAAAAAATGATTGATGATTAAAATTTAGCTAAAGATGATTTTAGAGACAACTCACTTTTGTCAATCATAGATTTGTTTTAAACGTATATTGTTCACACTCATTATAGCTTAAATAGTAAACATAACAAATACTTTCTTTTAGAAAACTTAACTAGTCATAGAAATCTGCTCCGAGAGACATCTTACTTAGTAAACGTGGTTAAGTTAGACTTATCTACAGTTATATCACATTTTTACAAATTATTACATTAATATGTACAAATTCACAGATTAAAGAATCAAGAACAGTTTTTTTTTATATTTTATGTTTACAGAGATTTTATGTACAATCGTAAAGTGTGCGAAGACTTACGACTACCTATAGACAAAATCATTTTATATTCCCTTTTTAAGTAAAAAGATCATACAGAATCATTTACATTCAAGTGGTCCGTGATATTAATATTGTTAACGGTAATAGTAAAATCTCAAAGCTACTTTTTAGCTTTGAAGAGGAAGACAGGAGTAGATTTCTGTAATCCTTAGCTTCGTTCTGTGAAGGGTAAGTGTAAGTCCTATCCGTAACGCTTTTCGTATCCAGTGGACACGGCAACGTCTCAACTGGAATTTGAAGTAAAGTCCTATCATTTTCCCCTTTACTAGCTTTCGGTTCATCAATATAAGTATCATCAGATTCGTCTTGTATAAAATCATCTGGATTATCCGAATAATCTTTTATTTGACTTTTGTCGTCGGCTTCATCCAAATTGTTTGAGCCTATCACGCTCCTTTCGAAATAAGCAAAGTGTGAATTCAAAGGCGGCTCAGCGTCGAATTTGCAAATGAAATTTTCTAAGGACGTCCTCACTTTTACGCTCCTCGCTTCGTGCCGGAGCTTATGCATCCATGCGAGGTGACAGTCGCACGGAAATTCATTCCCTGTAACAATGGAATCTTTAATTAATTCTCTAATTGGACTAATGATGGGTCTCGATCTCGGCGTCCTCTAACATCAATTGATTTTTACTCCATAATTTAATTTGAATTTCAATGTGACAATTTAATTTCGAAATTAGCACGGGGGTATTTTGGCTTTGAAAATTAATTTATTGCATGTAATTGTGTTAATTTATCTAACCTAGTTTGGGTTCAAAAGCAATTTACGCTAAACTTAACACTATTATTATTCATTTGAAATTTTGTGAATGTTTATTTTCATTTAACTCTGTAACCAGCTTTTTTTTTAATGGTTGACAGGTGTTTGACCACAGCTCACTCACAGGGTGGTAGCTAGCCGAAGGGGGAAGCCAGCCTAAAAAGTACCCTACCAGCATGCTATGATTTCCTCACGATGTTTTCCTTTACCGGCAGCTCAAGCTCATTGCTGGGGTTTGAACCCACGCCCTTCGGCATGCAAACCTACCGTGCTAACCACCGAGCTATCATCGCTACAAGCTAAAAGGATTTCAATGAAATTTGGTATAGAAATAGTTTTTACCCCGATTAAAATAAATGAACTAGAATCTATCTTGGAAAAAAGTCCCCAAATTGCGAAGGCACGTGTAGACATAATTTTTAAAGCTTTTAAAAACGATCCATATTGCACCTGCTCTCGAGTAGATGTTAAATTTATTTTATCTTGAAACTTGAGGATTTTTTTATAAGATAAACTTTAATTTTTATTTCGGTATAAATAATTAGCTCTAAAAAGAAAGCGATTATTGTGGATCACCTGTGGATTTTTGTACAATATTTCTATTATTTTTTATTTAGCAGTCAATGAAAACAAATACTTGACATAAAGCGGTTCAAGATACAGAAAGATAACTTAATTTAATATATGAGATAAGACATACTTTGGGTCGCTGCGCCAGCAAAATCAGATACTTTATAAATTGGTTATTTAAATAAAAATTACATGTCTTATATGCTGCTCGTGTTTTACCACATGTTTAAGCACGTTTTATAAATTAAATTAAATAATTAATCTTTTGATCAAAAAAGTCTTTACAATCTGTTTGCCTTTAAGTCGCGGGTGAATCAATTTCTTTTAAGTGAGCGTGCCTCATCTTAGACCAGATCTTTCCTTAACATTACATCAAACGCAAACCTATTTGCAATACAAAAAAACTTAGTGAATATATTAACAAGAAGAAATAGCACATACCTTCTAAGTAGATGTAGCTGTTTTGACTTTTGAGGTTGTCGTAGATGGGCCTCAAATTATCAGACGTAAACCTTTTTAACTTATTGTGTCTCAGGTCTACTGCAGCCAAACCCCTGACCCCTTCAAACAGCCCGTTGGCCACCGTCACTAATTTGTTATGGCTCAAACTCAATTTCTTTAGCTGCGATAATCCATCAAAAGTTCGCTGAGCCAAACCGAAAATTTCATTATAATCTAACAACAATGCTTGGAGATTCCATAACTCCGTGAAAGTAAACGAATTAAGCACTGTTAACTTGTTTCTTCTCAGATCCAAACGTCTGAGATTAGCCAGACCGTCGAAGCACTCTTTCCTTAGTTCGCTTATATTATTTCTATCCAATTCCAACTCAATTAAGTTAACAACATGTCTGAACGCACCATCCTGGATAGCACTTATGTTATTGCTCGTAAGATACAGTTTTTGTAGAGCAGGTAGCTCGTAAAACGTCTCAGTTACTAGCTCGGAAATTCTATTCTCGTCCAACGTCAATACTGTTAAGTTTGGTAGATAATAGAACGAGTGTCTACCAAGCTGTTGTATTTGGTTCTTCGTCAGCGTGATCTCTTGTACTGACGTCAAGTTTGTGAACGTGTACGTATCCACCTTGGGTATTGAGCTGTATTTTATACTGAAATGTTTCATTTTTCTCACGTATTTGAACACTTTTGACGGCACGAAGCCGAGTCCACCGTCTGCGCGAACATTGAAAGCAAGGTTTTCTATGTTTGATTGCGAAATGAAGCTCGGCCATAAAGAGTCTGTTCTTTCTATTCCTCCGTTGAAGACCCAGCATTCTGTTTTCACCGCCTCGTTGATTTCTTGACTAAATTCGCAGTAGCAGTGTACTTTCGAGTCTCGATCGCTGATGTCGCAGATGTTCGTTGTGGTCGGTAGTATCTTTTCCTTCTGCTTTCTTCTGTTAGCGTCGAGGGCTTCTATTGCAATTAGCAACAGTAGCAAGGTAGCGGGAACTTTAGGCGCCCGCATACCTCCTACCTGGAACAAACAGATGGCAAATATTAGGCTAATTAATTTTGGGGCGGAAATGGAGTTTTATGGTTTTATTTGACTTCCGCACATCTCGAAAACAACTTGTTTATTTGACTTTATCTCGGGTACGAATTGAAATTAAAACGAGTTTGTGCCAGATTGTGAATTTAATCATGTTTTCAGGATGGCCTAAAGCGTTGTTTTAGGTATTGAAAGGTTTTTATTACTTACAAGAATGCTTTTTCATTTTATTTGGACTTAGTAAAATTGTTATAAATTATTCGTAAAAAGCTTATATAGTCAAATTGTTTTTTTGTAACTACCCAATAAAGAAGATTAATGTTTCATAGTTTATGTATGTGTGTTTTTTGTGTATGCATTTATGTTTGTGTGTAAATGTCTTACAGAAATGAGGTGCTACGTAGCGGTGATTTTGCTTGACTTTGTTTTGTTACGCAAAGTCCGTGCTACCTATCATGATCATTGAGCTGATCATGGTCGGGGGCTACCTCCGGTCATCTAAAAATCATCATCTCACAACTTTTTCACCCAAAATATAACATCAAAACGAAGTAAATCTCATTTTTATATTATACTGAAACCACAGAATACAAAAAAGTTTCAATGCAATAATGTTACATTAACAAATACCACTATCATGCAGACGATAAAAATAATAGTTACAGTCAGCGATAAATCCTTGATTATAACGTTATAACGTGGAGTGTAACATTCAGACAGAGACACAGCTCAAACAAGGATAAAATTAAGCACATCTCTCATATGTCGTTTCGTGTCTTTCGCATTACATAAAAAAATCTTCGCTGGGAATCGAACCTCCGCCCAACAGCTCATGAAACAATGCTACTGCAACAAGGCAGACATAATAGGTTTCAAAACAGTCGTTTACAGTGTTAGTAAATGAAGTATGTACGGGTGAACGGGCAACGGAAGCCATTCGTTTTTTTTTAATCAAAGTTATGATACGAACGAAAAACATGTTTGTAACCATCGCAGCGATACCCGAAACTTTGAGTAACACAACACATTCCAAGGAAACACTGCTTTGACGCTCCAGTATATTTCAAACTACATAGCTGCGCCGCGCGATGTTACCCGGTACATGTCTTCGGGATAAAAAGTAGCCTATGTGTTAATCCAGGGTGTCAGCAGCTACCTCCATACCAAATTTCATTCAGATTTGTTCAGTAGTTTTTGCGTGAAAGAGTATCAAACAAACATACATTCTTACAAACTTACGCGTTTATAATATTAGTAGGAAGTAGGACAAATTGAAATATACTGAAGTTACGATAAGAATACAATTACACAAACATCACGAACAAAACATTTTTTTATGACCAAATAATGTTTAAAGAGTCGCAAAACAAGCCAGAGTAATCGTCAAACAAATTTACTAGAAACATACAAATAAAATACAATATTGATATAATTGATTCAGGCGTCCACAATATTTTATTCCAAAAATTCACAAGTCAAACCGAAAAATGTACACGTGAGCTGTTCGTCTGTGACAATTTTCTACTCAGCAGTTATTGCTAACATTATTACCGTTGTTAATAGACTGGCAACTTCTAACAGTACTTAGATTAATAGCTACGAGGCGATGGGTCACGTATGAATTACCCTTGAATAGAATCTTCCAGCTCGCTTGTTGGGATATCTGATTTGAAACAAATTAATAGGTTTGGATATTGATTCCTGTGAATTCAACTGAGCATTGAATTTAAACCTTTAATCTATTACAGTAGAGACTGATGTTGTTAGTAACACTTTGATTATTTATAGTTATAACGTGGAAGGTAAGTAAATGACCCTTAACCATTACAAGTACCTACACAACACAACTTGACAGAAACTGCTTTTTAGGCATGGGCCCTGTTATATAATAGTTGATAAGATTATTGAATTACTAGTAAGTAATTATGATTTTATTGTGATGTCATTTTATTGACAATATTTTTTTGATATTGACATATTTTTAACACGTCATATAGGCAAGGGAAGCGGAGCGTCGGTCGTCCAGCCGCAAGATGGGTCGACGATATTGTCACCGTCGCGGGTCGAACCTGGCATGTAAAGAGAGAGGCCTATACCCAGCAGTGGGATAAAGAAGGCTGTGGATGATGATGATGATGATGATGACATATTTTTATAATGACATATTTTATATTGACAATCTTATTTTATATTGACATGTATATAAAATATTGACATACCTTATTTTGACATTTTTGTGTTAACATGTCATCAGTGTTTTAAAACTTATTTAATGACATGTTTAAAATTTTGAAGTGACTTGTGACATTGGTGTTATCAATAAAATATTTGTATTTGTATTTTGTATATATTTTACAATAGTACAATTTAGGAAAAGGAAATTTTGTAACTTAATCTAAGGTAAAGTACCTACTTTAAAGTAGGCAGTAGTTTGTGTGTATACCGAGAGCAGACCAACGACCCGCAAACAGCACCCGATCACGAGTATGACGCATGTGCCAGACATTGCCCTCCTCAACCATATCTGAGGGAAGAGAGCGACCCGACACACGACGCCGCCGCGAGAAGGAGCCTTCGATGGTGAGCATGAATGCTCAAGGCATACATACAATCCTTACTTAAAAAAAACTTGGGCATGCTTTGTTTTTTACCATTAGAAGAGCGCTATTAAATTGATGGTTTGCATCTGTTACTTTTTTTTACCCGCAATTAAGTCAATCCACGTGACCCTAGGGAACAATTTCACTTTGAACAACCCTTGAAGGTAGTAAGTCTACTTAAGTTGTGGGTAGAATTAACTTCCTTCGACGTGCTGAAGAAGAAGTCGTGGAAATCGGCACTTCTAGATTAACGTCTTGCTTCTGAAACTTGGACTGTTCTAGAAAATTTATCGCCGAGAACTGTGAGGAATGGGGATTCTAACGTCAGATTCGACCTACGGAATCTACATAGATCGGTAAAGTTTGACAGCTTCGCTGGTATCTAAATTAAGCGTGTTCGGGCGACTGAATCCCTGATTTTCCTTAATTGCCTTAAAATCCTAAATTTTGTAAATCCAATTGGCACATTTGGTTGGCAAATTTTACTGAGTGAAGTATTTTTATGGATGTTAGTAAAAACGTTACTCGACTATAGATATATACCTAGAAGAAGTCGAGTCACTCGTGGCGTTAAAGCTCCTGGATTGTATCCATCAGGGAACACCCACTCGTGCCACGAACTATATTGTTTAGCTAGATGACGCTGTGTGAAATGCCCTACAATTTTTAATTATATATTAATCTGTCGCTCATTAATCACCTTCGGTTTGTTTGTATGTATCTCTCTGTAATTTTCAGTAGCAGCAAGTTTCGTGCGGGTATTTGCGGATGAACCGGTTCCGTTAGTAATTTCTCAGAGCGTTTTCTTTACTTTTGTTTGTTTTTCGCACTCCCCATTTCAGTGCGATTGTTTAGAAAATGTATAGTCGAAAAATATTACGCTTACGTGGGTTCCGAAGTACCGCCTCGCGTTGTTTTTCTAGTTTTATGGGCGGGGTTAAGTATAAATACGACGTAACGTTTGTAGTGTCTGTGAGCAACCTTTATTATACTTCAGGTTTTAGCCGATCGATGTTCCAGACTTGATTTATATAGCTTTTGATAGCGAGCATACATTCTGTTGCCTCTAGACATATTTCAATAGAAGCCGAAAATATATTTATGAGAAAAGCTTTCTTATGGTTGTAGGATATTTTATTCAAGGATACCATACTTTTCAAGCTTTATTGCTAAGAGAAGCAATGAAAAGACTAGAAAAAGACAATATTTCTGGGTTTTATTTTTTTATATTTTTGGAAGCAATTGTCTCTTTCTACCTCTTATAAAGTAGGTACTTAACTGCACGTAGGTATGTAATTCATTTACTTTTTGCAATCATTAAACCGTACTTGCTTGATTAACGTGAAGTAATGATTAGCTTAAAATAGTATATTAAACCTGAAACATTTATTTAGATAAAAACTACTATTGCAAAAATGTATACAAAAAACTTAGTCTAAAAATCCGTCAGAGGAGGGATATGTGGCCAGAATGCTGGCAGCATTGCCACGCTGGATGGCAATGCTTAGCTTTTGACCAAAGTAGAGAGCATTCTGGTCACATAAAGCCTCCAACCTGAAATGATACTAGCTCTCAAGTGAGACCATCTCAAAACACGCGGTGGCATCAAGGATGCTAATTAGTCAGCAGTTACTGACTAATTAGCACCCTTACACTATGAATTTTTAAAATGAGCAGTGTTTTAAATTTTCCTATGCCATCAGAATTTATAGTAATTTCATTCTTAAGAATGAAATTACGTTAAATGTTAATGAAGTTACCGAAGGTTTTGTTCACATCGCCTCTTGTACATTTATTTTATGTATTTTACAGTATGTGCAATTTAGCAGTTCTTTGTTGAATGTCTTGTTAAAACATTATTAAACGATTTTAACGGTGCTAAACAAAACCAGGGGTAACGGTTAGTCAGTTCATATTTACATTCCGGAAGTTAGAATCCTGTATCAAACCACCTCCGCGTTTGTAGTGCGTAGTTAGTTGAAGGTTGGCCACCCTACTTGGTGGTCACTTTGATGTGTAAATCGAGACAATTTTGAGTTTCCATTTGCCTTCAAAGCTTTCACAGACAATATAAGTTGACAGACTACAATTTATCTCTTCTTTTCTTACACTCGTGAACAATTTAGTTAAATTGATTCATTGATTTGAATTTTTTGCTTGCAACGAATAACTCCATGCTATACTTTATGGAAGATCTCTTTTATATAATTATCTTTTTGTATAGTTTACTACAGTTATTTTTATTTTATTTTTGAATAACATACAAAACAGAATTTAATAATAATAATCATTCAAATTCAATGTGCAAACATTTATTTCGAAACTATGTATTTCTAGGTGCATAATAATTATGCACCTAGAAATACATAGTTTTAGTTATTTATATAGTTTATAATTATATTTAAAAAAGTAATTTGTAATTGTTTTGTTGTTTTTTTTTAATTTTGATTTTATTAGAATAAACAATTATATTGTAAAATGGGCATTTTATTTGGCATTGTGAATATACAAGAATAAACACTATTTATAAATTTAAAAAAAAAAAATGTTATGTTACATTTTTAAAATTTAAGTCAAATTAGTTCCAGATGTTAAGTAAAATTCAGTTTTTAATTAATCAATTATTGTCAATTAACTTGTTATTAAATTAAATAAAAAGAAACAAGTATGATAAAAAAATATTTTATCTATGTTTTTTAATTAGAATTTGATATAAACTTTATTTTTCTTCAAAACGGGTATAGATTTAAGTGGAATATATGGATGTGTCTATTAGGGACGAGAATTTAATTGTATTAGCGGCTCATTTTGAAAATATGGTTATAATAAATTTGTTGTCGGAAAATAATTGTAAACTAAAGATAGTTATTATAGTTTACGAGACCTGAAACGAGGAATAAAGTTTAATAACGAAAGAAGGGAAGTTGAGTCAAGACACGACTTAATAGATAAAATATTTTTTGACAATTATTTTTATTAAAGACGTAAAAGTTTGACAATATAGCGTAAATTATAGCTAAAGCATCAGCTTGTAGCAAGGACAGCACAGTGCGACAGCGGGGTTGGATCACATGCTGGAGACGTGGGTTTAAATTCCAACAATGTTGTATTCCAAAAACAATTATTTATTAAACAAAATAAAAAATACCTTAAATTATTCTATTTACAAAATGTATACAAAAAACTTAGTCTAAAAAACCGTCAGAGGAGGGATATGTGGCCAGAATGCTGGCAACATTGCCACGCTGGATGGCAATGCTTATCTATGTATTCCATAATTTTACCACACGTTCTCGTGCCCTGACCGTGGCGTTTCCGATACGACAAAACGTGGGTTAGAATATCCTGCAAATATTTACCAAATGTGTTTGTAAATAAATAAATCTTACAACACCGAGTAGACGTTGTTTTTTCCTCTAAGTAATATTAATGTCCTGTTGCAAGGCAGAGGGCCTTTTAGCCGTCAATAAGAATAGAATGAATTATTACCTTTCTTCTACAATTCCATAATTGCAAAGCGTTGTATAGGAAAACAAAAGTTTACAAAATGAGGAAAATGACTATATTTTCCGCAAGAGAGAAATAAATAGAAATTATGATCAGCCCAGGTGAATATAAATTAGGAGGGGATTCCTTTCTCATTGTGTGTAGAAAATAGCTAGCCAAACAATAATGGAAATAAAATCTATTTGAGTACGTTTTTTTAATGTTTTTTTTTATGGTTGACAGGCTAGGTGTTTGACCACAGCTCACCTGATGTTAAGTGAGAGTGTGGTTGAAGATGGTAATCACACCTGGCCTGGAATGGAACTGGCTCTCAAGTAACGCTACCGGAACACACCGTTAGATGCTTGGCGGCAGATTTTCAACTTGAGGGTGGTAGCTACCCAGCCGAGTACTAGCAAGTACCCTACCACCATGAAAAATTAAGACAATACTACCACTATGATAAGAAGTAATGACAAACGAGACTCCCGCTGGTAAGAGAATTTGTGCTGGTAAAACCAAATCTAGACCTCGTCGTTTCTGCGCTCATTACTTTGAGACTTTCGATGGTTAGCCTCAATAGCCCTGTATTTTCGCTGGCTGTGTTTATTACGTCCTACTGTGTTTTGGTTTAAATGTTACTGCTCTTTAAACCGAAGCACTGTAATTTCTACACACTACTGCTTGGCGGTCGAATATCTGATACTGTGTTGATGCCTTCTTAGGCGACCTTGTGCTAATTACATAGAAGACTAATATTATAAAGATTTACGTTGGCGACCCTACCGCGCGGCAGCGATCTCGACGGCGTCTTTGTTTTATTGTAAGGTAATTGTTTACTTGTAGTTGTTATCTTTAAATATAATCGCATGTGAAAGTTTGGATGCTTGGATGGATGTTTGTTACTCTTTCACGCAAAAACTACTGAATGGATTTGGAGGAGGATGGTGGTAGCTGACACCCTGGATTAATACATAGACTACTTGTTATCCCGTAGACATGTAACGGGTAACACCGCAGCTAGTAGAAGTATAATTTTACTGCGCTAAAATATAACAAAAACCTGAACTGAGCCTATACCATTGAATTTGAAGCGATTTAAAAAACATGTACAAAAATAGAAGGATGATGATCACGATTAAAAGTATAATCCTAATTTATCTAAAACATTATCAAAATCGATCAACATAATCAACATAACAAATCGATCAATTGAAAAACGTCTACACGTTGAGCATAAGTACGGAACAAATTTAATCCAGAAAATTATAAAATCACGAATGCCCACTAATTAATGAATTCAAAATAAATTATAGCCAAACGATACCTCATGCATCCAAACAAGTTGTGGAAAAATATACAATTTAAACCCAACCAACTCTATGACCCTTAGGCCAACTAAACGCACTGCTCCAATGAAACAGCAAGGTTTCAGAGTAAACAAAAATATCATCGATGCAATCAAATTTCAGATTTTTGTTGATTTTATAAAAACCACTCCATTGATTCGATAAAATTTATATGGAATCACCTCTGAAGTGAAAATAATGAAATCATACAAAATAGAATCATTAAAATCGATTCATAATTGGCGGAATGGTAGCACAACAGACATACAAAAAAAAAAACATACAGTTAAATTGAGAACCTCATACTTTGCTCACATCAAACTCCTTTTTGGGTGGTCATGTAATACGTTAAAAATATTTCTACTTTTTGTACTAGATAAAAAAGTGAATCCCTTAATAAAATAGCTCCACTTTAAGTATAGCTCATAATATGAGGGATTAAATTATAAACTTGGTAACAAACACTATGCAGTACCGGGGAAGTGAACTTAACACTAATTACTAGGAGGAGGCGTTGCAGCGAAGCGGTCGGAGGTAGATTAATTAAATATCACGAATCTAGCTGCGAACTATAGCGATGATTTAATAGAGAAGTTGAGAAACCTTTGAGAGAATTTTGACTGTAATATACTGGCGAGTGTCTGTGTATTAAGGGATCCTCTGAAACTGTATTTTATGGGCATCCGATGCTTTATGCTAAAACCTATTAATTGTGCTGCATCCCATACCTGCTTGTCCACGATAGCGATGCATTTTTTTGTAAGCCTTGTGTTATTGTCAACTAGAGGTAGACAGTGACACAACTTTTTAAATTATTCGCGTCGTCCATGATAGGTAATATTCACAAATACAAACACAAATTTTTAATTTTCTAAAACGTTCTATATCTACACTAATATTATAAAGAGGAAATATTTATATTTTTGTATGTTTGTAACGAATAAACTCAAAAACTACTGTACCGATTTCAAAAATTTCACCGTTGGGAAGATCCACTATCCTCGTATGACATAGGCTACTTTTTATCCCTGTATTCGTACGGAAACGAGAACTACGCGGATGAAACCGCGAGGCATCTGATAGTAAATTATAAATGAATACTAAATAATAGTTTAAACCCAACCCACGCTGAAGGGCGTGGATTCAAACCGTAACAATGAGCTTGAGCTGCCGGTGAAGTAAAACATCGTGCGGAACCCATAATATGGCGGTAGGGTATTTTCTAGTACTCGGCTGCGTAACTATCACCCTCAAGTTAAAAATTTGTCGCCTAGCAACGGTATTTTCCGGCAGCCTCACTTGAGAACTAGTTCCATTCCAGGGTAGGTGTGTTTACCATCTTCGACTTAGTCTGTCAAAACTTAAATAAAAGAAAAAGTTTAGTTAAGCATACCTATTACAAACCTTCCCAAAAAAAACTCTAAATGACATTAAAAACCGTATCAAAATCCGTTGCGTGAGTTAGAAGTAAACTGAGAATCAGACAGACGACATCAACCCCATCATCATCATCAACAACCTGTTAAACACAATGTTTATTTAGTCTTATCTTGTGGTATTTAGAATAACCTAAACTACGTACATCTTATTAAAATGTAATCATTTATTAAAAGTATTGTCATGGCGTAATTAAATTATTATTAATTATTTTTTGCATTAAGGAGAATAATCACGTTTACTTGAAAAGCATGTTTCTCTTAAAATAACAAATAATAACGTAGTTAATTAATGCAATAACAAAACACAAAATTATAAGTTAAACAAAATGCAGTCAATTAAATTTTTAAAGTAATATTTTATTAATTTTGTGCAAGCAAAATGAAACCTTATTGTAGTCTACTTTTTACGATAATTAACAACACCGAAGGACGTAAATGTCTCGGTTTACCCGATCATAAATTATTCAACCATAACGTTCATAACTGCCCGAGTTTGCGTCTTTGTGCCTCGAACTTGTATCGGGGAATTTATTAAGGGACCTTCGGAAGGCAAGGACTAAAAACGGTATATTAACGGTACTTGAGAAGAGTGAAATAAGGTTTAGGTTTCTTTTGGGAACGATGAAGTAAATAATTTTCAGTGTCCAAACTATGCACTTTAAGACTAGCCGTTTTTTGTAACTTTTATACGTATATTACGTATAAAAGTTTACTACTTGGTGGTAGATCTCCTTTAGCAAGAGGTCGGCTAGGTAAGTACCATCGCAGTACCAGTTATTCTGCCGCTAAGCAGTAGTGTGTAAACATTACAGTGTTCGGATTTGAAGGGTACTGTAGCTAGCGAAATTACTGGGCTGTTGAAACTAACCATCGAAAGTCTCAAAGTAATGAGCGCCAAAGCAGCGATGCCCTGGACTTTGTTTTGTTACTCGAAGTTCTGTGTATCGCTGCAATGGTCATGGACAGGCGTTATCTCTTACTATCAGGAGAGCGTGTCGTACGAATCATAACGTTTTACATTAAAAAAAAAAACTTAAAGACGTGGTGGTAGTTAATGTTTATTGTTACCTATATTTAGTTAACAAATTCATTAATTACTTTAATTACTTACATACAAACATTTAAAATTTTGTTTAACATTTTTTTTTTTTTAATATTAAAAGTAGGTAGGTATCTAGTATCTTCTATCTTCTATCTTACCCAAAACGAATCATAAAGCTTCCTCCATTCTCTCCATTCTGTTTACACTTATGATCTAAATACCGAAATTTAATAATTTCCGTTATTCATTCCATTGAAAGCGAGTGATGAGCTTCAGAAGCTTTGAAAGGAGTATTGAAAGTTTGAGTATTTTGTTCGGTTAATTTAATTCATTTTGTTTGATGCCTGACATGCTGAATAAATTTGTTTTCACGCAAAATTTACATATGAATTGGTGTATGATTATGCATGAATATTAAATATTGGTTGGCAAACACGGTTATGTAAGTTTGTAATTGAAAAATAACTTATTTTTTTTAATTACAAATAGGTTTGCGTTTAAACGCTAGCTCGCCTGATGTTAAGCGAAGATGCGGTTTACGATATGTCTATTCTAAATGTTGGCAACAACATGACAGCAAATCTTTTCGTGATTTCTATAGGTACCAACACACAAAATAAACTAATGCATTCACACGAAAAATTATATGAAGTCCAGAGCATGACCTAGTCTGCATAGCCGTCCGGTAATAAAAAGGGACAGGTGGAACCAAATTATGCAGTTCCAAGGCACACTCTCCGAAATGTATCTGATAGACAAACAGGCATTAGAATTATACAGGGTTACAATGTATGGTAGAACTATGTTCAAAATAAGTCATTGTACTCATTAATATGAACAACTTTTATCGTGTAGGCGACCCCAATATCGTACAAATGGAAAATAATATTTGCGTTCCATAGAAAAATGTCATCGACCCTCACAGATTCGGAACAACATATTTCTTTCGCCATTTCAGTATCAGTTTCATATTAAAATATTAAATGTCATAGTTTCGAGTTACCTCCTATCCATTATTACTATCGTTACGCATATCCCAGTTGAAAAAAAAGATGACCGACACAGAACGCTGTAAAAAGATGGCTGGATGGGAAAGATGTAAAAAGAACGTAGCTCACACCGAGAATCAACTAAGTGTATAGTATTCGTGCACATACAAGAAAATCGATGAGCGAGCGTCACACCGTTTGCCGTCACGGCATATGTGTCCGTTTTGCCGCCAAAGCACGCTAATATGCATATGTTTCACATTAATAAGTTCGAAATGTTTTTGGTCTACCTGATGACGTCTCTATCTAAGACGAGGTTCCAAGCACTGTCATGATATTTTTAAATTATGAAATGAAACAGCGAAATTGCCTTCTAATTTATTAAAATAATCTCACCTTGTGAATAAGACGTTACCGAAAAGGTTCTTAGGAGCTAGAGTGCTGTATTAATATTAAATTTTCAATAGGCAGCAAAGTCAGATAAGAGACGGAAATTATTCATATTTGTATGTGCCTGCCATGAAATGTGAAACAAGCTGAGAGGAAAAATCATTTTGAAGAGATCATTGACTTTTCATACCGTCGCGGTGTGATGCTAATAAGCAAAATTGAGTCTACTGGTCTCAGTGTGAAAGTCCCAGAGTTCAATTATCTCAGTTGTGTAGTCGACATTATTTTAGGTAAAGCTTTTATTGACTAGAGATTAACTAAAACTATGCTGGAGTTGTGTGTAAACATCACTGTGTTCTGGTTTGATGGGTACTGCAGCTAGCGAATTTACAAGGCTGTTGAGACTGACCATCGAATGTCTCAAAGTAACGAACGTCAAACCAGCGACATTGTAGACTTTGTTCTTTTCATCTAGGTTCTGTGTTTTGCTGCGATGGTCATGGACATATTAGGTCTTAAACTTTGGCTATATACATTTTCCTTGTTATCTATATATTTTTATTAATGTTTGACAGGCAAGGTATTTGATCACAGCTCACCTGATGTTAAGTGAAGGTGTGGTCGAAAATAGTAAACACACCAAACCTGGAATGAAACGCGTATGAGCGCAAGCGTATTGTTGAGGTTTGAAGTTTTGAACCCACGCCCTTCGGCGTGCTAACCAATCACGCTAACCACTGAGCTATTATCGCTACAAAATTAAAACAAATATTTAAAATATTTGTAATCTCACAAAATACATTGTGGTCAATAGTCGAACGGTATGTCTATCATAATAAAGTAACATTAACTT
Source organism: Biston betularia (assembly GCA_905404145.2). Lineage (NCBI taxonomy): Eukaryota > Metazoa > Arthropoda > Insecta > Lepidoptera > Geometridae > Biston > Biston betularia. The sequence goes on from FR989874.1 coordinate 12,183,032, forward strand.
TGTGACATGATTTATTCTTCTCGATATGTATATTTGTGTTCGGTGGATCAACTCAAGAATGTTCTATGAAAATAATGCAAAAAAGATCGTTTCAGTACTCACAATCTCCTAATTGATAAAAACAATTCCTATTTCGAATTTCACTAAAAAATGTGGCACAATTTTCTCTAGCAATCCCAATGAATTCACAATTCATTAGTTATTCTAAACACACAGTCAAAAGAAAGTTAATTGGCAATCTAAATCTTTTTAATTTAAACAAGAGTGCGTAATTTATCGTTGCTCGTTAAGTCTTTTCGGGTGGCAAGATGAAATATGGCGGCTGTAAACAGGCTATAAAATATCAAAACACTTCATAAACTTAACTCTCAGAGTTGCCATTTATACTCATTAAATGTAATTAATCTGTGGTCCCTTTGAAGGGAGCTATTTGGAATGGTTTATTAAATCCAACTGGGTCGGACTTCTCGCCTAAACCAACCTTGTGTGTACCGTATGGATCTACGCACAACAGATACAATGATGGATCAAATTGATACATTTAATTGAAAACAAAAAACAGATTCAAGTAAATCAGTTATGATGCCAAATCTTAAATTTAATTCCCTATTATATACGCTGGCCTATAACGACACATTACAAATTCTTACATCCAAATCTATTCAGGAGTGTAAAAGTTATACTGGAATAAAGAAACTCACACACAAACACGTACATAGATACTAATAAACCCATATCTAGTCAATTTCGTCTTTAGGAGAAACGTCAGAGACTAGTTGCTTGCCTTAAACTTTATCGAAACTGAGTCTTATAATTAGTCTGTACAATGCTTAGTGTTTTTTTGTAATGCCATATACTATCACACTCTTCAAGTGCTGAATTGAAAGAGCTGAGCTGAGTTGATCTTTCTTGAAAGTAAACCAAAATAAAATGTTATCCCAGAATTATCTTTCTTGTAAAATGCACTCGGTCCCCAAGATATAAGCCTTGTGCTTAGTTTGGGGTCCAACGATAACCAGTGTATACACCGAAACAAAAATTGTAACGTCCAACACTTATCTATTATTCACTTATAATTGTCCATTATGTTTGTATTAACTTCACTGTTTTCTTTTCTTTGTGTATGTGCCTAACTCTTTCTGTTAATAAATTTATCTTTATCTTTATCTTTATCTTTATCTTTATCTTTATCTTTATCTTTATCTTTATCTTTATCTTTATCTTTATCTTTATCTTTATCTTTATCTTTATCTTTATCTTTATCTTTATCTTTATCTTTATCTTTATCTTTATCTTTATCTTTATCTTTATCTTTATCTTTATCTTTATCTTTATCTTTATCTTTATCTTTATCTTTATCTTTATCTTTATCTTTATCTTTATCTTTATCTTTATCTTTATCTTTATCTTTATCTTTATCTTTATCTTTATCTTTATCTTTATCTTTATCTTTATCTTTATCTTTATCTTTATCTTTATCTTTATCTTTATCTTTATCTTTATCTTTATCTTTATCTTTATCTTTATCTTTATCTTTATCTTTATCTTTATCTTTATCTTTATCTTTATCTTTATCTTTATCTTTATCTTTATCTTTATCTTTATCTTTATCTTTATCTTTATCTTTATCTTTATCTTTATCTTTATCTTTATCTTTATCTTTATCTTTATCTTTATCTTTATCTTTATCTTTATCTTTATCTTTATCTTTATCTTTATCTTTATCTTTATCTTTATCTTTATCTTTATCTTTATCTTTATCTTTATCTTTATCTTTATCTTTATCTTTATCTTTATCTTTATCTTTATCTTTATCTTTATCTTTATCTTTATCTTTATCTTTATCTTTATCTTTATCTTTATCTTTATCTTTATCTTTATCTTTATCTTTATCTTTATCTTTATCTTTATCTTTATCTTTATCTTTATCTTTATCTTTATCTTTATCTTTATCTTTATCTTTATCTTTATCTTTATCTTTATCTTTATACAATATGAACCCTAAAAACATTATACTGCTTTTTTGGGTATTGTAATAAAATATTCTGCCTAACCTTAAACTGTTCAATAAATTTCTTTAAAAGCGATTCATTTTACAAATTAAAAATATATTGTGTTACCCGCTACATGTTTTCGGGATAAAAAGTAGCCTATGTGTCCAGGGTCTCAGTTACGTCCATACCAAATTCCATCCAAATTCTTTCAGTACTTTTTGCGTGAGTGAGTAACAAACCATCCATCCATCCGTCCAAACTTTCATATGCGAATATATTTAGAGATAACAACTACAAGTAAACGATTACCCTACAATAAAACAAAGACGCCGTCGAGATCGCTGCCGCGCGGTAGGGTCCCCAACGTGAACCAGCGCTTTAAGAACTAAGTTCTTACAGCATAAAGCTGATTTTATCCCTTTGACAATAAACATATTTTGTATTGTTTTTTTTTTACAAACATTATAATATTATGTACTTTTTCTTTGTATTTGTCAATAAAGTTATTCTTATTTTTATTCAGTAGGTACACTGGTGGAATTGTATCACTATGCTCAACTTTTGACATACATAGGTAGGCGCCAGCTCTGACATTCCCCGAAGCGAGGCCCAGTCGCTTCGAAAGGTATTTAATACTGTTATATGTATACTGTTATGTACAAATGTGTTGATATAATATTTATACAGAAAACATACTTTATTTATGTAAAGGGTTACTCTTGGATTTTTCCAGTTTTGAATTTTTTATCGTGTTCCCAGAACAATGGCCCCTCAAAATTATTATCAAGATTAATACATATTATTTCCTTTTTAAAATGTTAAAACTTAAAAGAATTATATTGAGAAACTAAATATTTTTCAATCATATTTCTCCAACACTTTTGTAAACTTTTTTTTTATAGTTTTCAGGCAAGGTGTTTGACCACACCTCACCTGATGTTAAGTGAAGTTGTGGTCGAAGATGGTAAAGCACACTTAGCCTGGAATGGACCTGGCCTTCAAGTTAGGCTGCCGGAACACACCGTTACTTAGTAACTTAACAAGTAACCAAGTAATATCAATTATATTATTATCATTTCGCTAGAATCGCACTCCCAGTTGCTAAGCTAGCAAGTCACGTATCTGTATAGCTGAGGCAGAAGTTTTGGTTCCCGATAAGGAATCGGCGGCCATTGTTGGCCTTTTCGTCCTTTTTCTATATTAGAAGATTTGGCTTTTTTGGGCGCCGGTCGATTGGATACTTATTTATGTTCGTAATTAGATTACCAGTAGGTTAGTTTTGTTTATTCTTTTATATGGTTTAGTGCTTAACTTAATTGGGATATTGAAGAGGGTTAGTTTGTACTGTACGGTTGGATTTAAGCTGTTCGTACATAATGTGACACAGACTTAGATTAAAAAAAACCGTAGGACCTTTCACACAGCGCCATCTGACCCCAAACTAAGCAAAGCTTATATATAACTATAGATATATAGGTAGATAGAATACTTTTTTTTTGTAATTACATACTTATAATAAATAAAGAACAGCCAGACACCGGTATAGGTTTGTGTTTATTTGTGCGAAGATGCGGTCTACGATGGAGCACGCTTGCCTCACAGAAATTGATTCACTCGCGACTTAGTCACGTAAGCGTCATCTATTGGGGAACACTCGCTCGGGTAGTAAATTCTACAATACGATTGATTTGGATTTAATGTGATCGAGATATTCGGCTATTCGAATAGTCTTAAGTCTCTTATTACAATTAAAAAAAAAATGCTGCCTAAGAAGTTTTAGTTCTGGTTAAAAACAATGTATTTAAATAGATAAATAAAAAATAGAACAGTACTATGGCGGAGAGTGTCAAAGCCTATAAGAAGAGTTAAAATATATTTCTAGCTGTGATAACTCAGTGGTTAGCGCATAATCACACCTCCCATTAAGGTGTGGGTTTAAATCTCAACATAAATGTGAGCTATCCGTAAAAAAAACATTGCGAGGAAACCATAGCATGGTAGTAGTGTGGTCACAAGTACTCGGCTAACTAATTAACTAACTAACCACAAGTTGAAAATCTGCCGCCAAGCACTTAATGGTGTGTTCTGGTAGTTACACTCGAGAGCCAAATCCATTCTAGGTAGGTACCACCGCAGTACCAGATATTCTGTGGCGAAGCAGTAGTTTGTAAACATTACTGTGTTCCGGTTTGAAGGGTACTGAAGCTAGATAAATTACATGGCTGTTGAGACTAACCATCGAAAGTCACATAGTAATGAGCGTCAAAGCAGCGATGCCCTGGACTTTGTTTTGCTACTCTAAGTTCTGTGTATAGTTGCAATGCTCATGGGCCGGCATTATCTTTTACCATCAGCAGAGAATCTCGTTTGTCACATTACTTTTAAATAAAAAAAAAAACATTTGATTCAAGTAAAAAAAATATGTTGTATTATGGTCTGTGGTCGTCTGTAGAAAAACAAAAATAAGCCATTACAGGATTGCGGTCCACAAATGAGGGTAAACTCGTGTTTTATTATCACCACACTTGTCACATTCCACGGACAAACGCGGTCGTTACACCGCGTAATGCTAGAGTGTTATTGTATTAACGTTAATACAGAAAAGCTGGGTTGCATATTTTTATGGTAGTAAATGATGTAATTAGAAAGCTGAAAAAATATTCTGTTTTGACCCTTAGAGAATCTGTGTTCATAAAACCACATCTGCTTAAACAGGGAAATAGGTCAGTCATAATTTGCATCCGTAAGATAGACATGGAGCGAAATGGTTTTCGTTACATAAAGGTCAAGCCAAATTTATCCCATACAATTAAGATTGCAAGTACAAAAAAATAATCAGCTTCTACTAGTGGGACATAGCAAAGGCCTTTCTTTCCTCTTTCCAGACTGCCCAATCTTCACCTATAGTGAGCCAGTGACTATCGTAACGATTTAATTCGTCAAATTTAATTCGACCTTCGCCCAGCAGTCGTTTGACATGCGACGAACGTGGCCCACCCAGTCCCAATTCAGTCTTTCGGATTTGTGGCTGACATCGTCGATTTTGTATGATCAATCGTAATTTAATTTTTTTTTATGCGCTGCCGTAGACTGGCGGCTCTATCGTATTAATCTGCGAGAATTACGTTAATACATAAACAATAATCAAATGTAGAAAAAAATATTAAGTAGTCCTGGTTTTCATCCATTTGTCTATCGTTTAAGTTCTACATAAATCTTGCAAATTGATATGCTAGCCTCACAGATGTAACTTGCATGGTAGATTGTTCTGTATTTTCATAACAACGAGTGTCTTTTCTTTTTTTTAATTTAGGAAATTATTCTATTTTTGAACAATGACGCAGCAACAATGATGTAGCTAGGTATGAACACATCTATGATGTAGCAACAATGATGTAGATAGATGTGAACACATCTATGATGTAGCAACAATGATGTAGCTAGATGTGAACACATCTATGATGTAGCAACAATGACGTAACTAGGCGCAAACACACCTGTGACGTAGCAACAATGATGTAGCTAGGTATGAACACATCTGTGATGTAGCAACAATGATGTAGCTAGATGTGAAGACATCTATGATGTAGCTAGATGCACACACCTGTGATGTAACAACAATGACGTAGCTAAGTGCAAACACACCTGTGACGTAGCAAAAATGATGTAGCTAGGTGTGACCACATCTGTGACGTAGCAAAAATGATGTACCTAGATGTGAACACATCTATGACGTAGCCAAAAGGATGTAGCTAGGTGTGACCACATCTGTGACGTAGCAAAAATGATGTAACTAGGTGTGACCACATCTGTGACGTAGCAAAAATGATGTAGCTAGATGTGAACACATCTATGACGTAGCCAAAAGGATGTAGCTAGGTGTGACCACATCTGTGACGTAGCAAAAATGATGTAGCTAGATGTGAACACATCTATGACGTAGCCAAAAGGATGTAGCTAGGTGTGAACACATCTGTGACGTAGCAAAAATGATGTAGCTAGGTACGAACACACCTGTGATGTAGCAACGATGATTATTATTAGTCATCATCTATTTAGTCATCTATAAAAAACCATTTTTTGGCGGTACTTATTAGAAAAATGCCATATCAGAGGCCTTTCCTCAGCACTCTCGCAGCTTAAAGAAATTATCGTGACGCAAAAGCCCTGTTTCCATCAGCAAAAAAAATATTCAAACATGTCGAGTGTTCATGTTATTCCATTAATAAATCTAAAAAATAAACATGCTTAATACATTTTCTCAAATGAGAAGGCGGAAGCAAAAACAGTATTTATTCTTATATGATAATGGAAGATAGCAGCCAGTACGAGCATGAGATTTTATAACAGAAGGGGCCTTTTTCATACTCTATATGATACTGGAAGCGATATTTTATTTTATTTTTATATAAATATTTTGGGTAATTTGACGCAGCGTTATCTAGCCTCAAACTAAACAAAGCTTGTACTATGGGAACCAAATAACTGATAGATTACTAATCATATTTGGTTTGTAAATACTATATACTTATAATACAAACAAAAATACCGACACATAACAAAACAATTATACTCACACAAATGTTTGTCTTGAGAGAGAATCGAACTCACGTCCTACATCTCTTGAAGCAAATGCTAACTGAGCAATCAAAATATTGTATTGTAATATTTATATAGAATACTAAAACAAAACCTATATATAAGACCATCATGTACACAGTTTAAAGCAATAAAGTTTATCTTATCTTATCTCACCCTGTGATTATTATACCCTGGCTACTGTTAAGGAGTTACCATCAACCATTTTGGATCGCATAAAATCTACCTTCACGATTGAATTCTGGCGATCCTTTATCGTATGTTTCTATTTTCATGACGAAGGTATCAGACACCTTTTCGGTACCCCAGTACCGGAAAGCTTCTTGATATTTTCCGGGATAAAAAGCTTTCAAAGACTTTCTATTGTATTTTATGAGAGTAAATAGAAATGGAGGAAAATGTTATGTTTTCTTTTTGTGCGCATGTGTGTTTCCTAGGACCCAATTCTTATATAAATCTGTAGCAACGAGGGCTCAGTGGTTAACGTAGTCAGTTCAAGCCTCAAGAATGAGATTGAGCTGCTGATAAAGGAAAACATCGCGAGGAAACCATGGTATGATGGTAAGGTATTTTCTAATACTCGGCTGGCTTGCTACCACCCTCAAGTTGAATATCTGCCATCAAGCAACTAACAGAGTGTTTCGACAGCCTTATCTGAGAGCCAGGTCCATTCCAAGCTAGATGTGCTTACCACTTTCCAACACCCCGTCACTTAAAATCATGTGAGCTGGGGTCAAACATATAGCTTGTCAACCACAAAAAAAGTGTAAAATCTATTTTATGAAACGAAACACGGTCTATTGTAGCAATTTTCGCCGTCTCACTAAAGGTGGAAAAGGACGTATCTGCGAATACGTCAAGCGGGACGGAGTTAAGCGTAAACGTGATGTGAGAGCAAATGCCATTAGAATTCTGTTCGGTCAATCAACGCAGTGACGGCAGAAAGCCGGCTGTGGAATATTTTACAAAAATCTTTAGGAATAGAATATTTAAGGCAGTATTATTTGACTTCAAGCACTTTTAGTTTGCGTTTTAAACTACCATAAAGCTTTTGAATAGAGTCTATATCTACACTAATATTATAAAGAGGAAAGAATTATTGTTTTTTGGGTGTTTGGATTTTAGTATATTTTATGACTCTACAGATTAGTGAGGATTATAAAGAGGAAAGATTTGTATGTTTAGATTTTTGTATGTTTGTAACGAATAAGCTCAAAAACTACTGGAACAATTTCAAAAATTCTTTCACCGTTGGGAAGGTAGATTACTTTTTATCCCTGTATTCTCACGGGAACGGGAACGTGCGTGAAACCTCGAGGCGTCCGCTAGTCATTTTAGAAACTTCGTCATATATGCCAGAAATTTGTAAAAGTAAAAATGTAATTAAAAACGTTTGATTCGGCAGTAATTTAATTTTATTTTATTTATTTTATTTTATTTTATTTTATTTTTATTTTAATAAATAATGAGCGCCGTAGCACGCAAAACTGATGGCTGATGGGGCTGCAAATTTCTGGAGTGGAGACCACGGACCGGCAAGCGCAGCGTAGGATGTCCACCCATAAGGTGGACAAACGACCTAGTCAAGACAGCGGGTCGCACTGGAAGCAGGCTGCTTTCAACCGGCCTTTATTGAAGTCAATGGGGGAGGCCTATGTCCAGCAGTGGACGTCCTACGACTGAAATGATGATGATGATGAATGAGCGCCAAAACAGCGATATCCTAGACTTTGTTTTGCTAGCCCAAATTCCGTCTACTACTGGAATGGTCACTAGTGACTTGGTTACTTCTAGGTAAACGAGCTCCATCATATACCATATCTTTGCTTAGCATCATACGAGATGGCGGTCAAACGCAATCCAATTTAGTAGTACTCGGCTGGCTAGCTACCACCCTCAAGTTGAAATTCTGCCGCCAAGCACCTAACGGTGAGTTTCGGCACCCACTTGAGAGACAGTTGCATTCTAAGCTAGGTGTGCTTTACCATGTTCGACCACACCTTCACTTAACGTCAGGTGAGCTGGGGTCAAACGCTAAAAAAAACAAATGAAAGTAAATAAAAAGGTAATGGGACTAACTAACTTACATCAAATAATTTTTTTTTTTTTTTTTTACACCAAATACTCCTTACTTAATTACTTGGTGGTAGATCTCCTTAGCAGGAGGTCGTGTAGGTGACACATTAAAGTCAACAGCCACACCGAAGTGAATAGGCTTCTATGGTGGAAATGACATGCTGGCATCAGAATTCAGCTTCCCATATACCGGACGCATGTTTTCATTATGCGTCCGGATAACCTTTCGGATGATTAAACGTCAGATTGAAACTAGCTCATTGGTACCGACTAAGTATTTCATTTACATCCGACGATACGATAAACGACGTAACTAGCAGCGCATCAAATAGCAACACCGTTGTTTGGCTAATGTGTTGTTGGGTTTATCAAAAATATGATTGTTATATCACTCATTGTAATTCACAATGTACAGTTTAAAAATATGGTCAGTAATAAGGTTAGGGCTCAGTAATTCAGTAAGGTTTAGTACCTATATAGTTTATTTTTATTAATTTTTTTTTTATAGCAACAACTGGCGGTCATATCGCTATAAGCGATCTCTTCCAAGCAATTTTAGGGATAAAAAGTAGCCTATGTGTTAGTTCAGGGTATCAGCTAACTTCATGCCAAATTTCATCGAAATCCGTTCAGTAGTTTTTGCGTGAAAGAGTAACAAACATCCATCCATACATCCAAACTTTCACATAATTATATATATTATTATATTTATTATTCCCATTTGGAGGGTCGCGTCCCGGTCCCGGGCCATCAAAATACCGAATCGCTGCATTCCCGCCTTGTTTTAAAATTAATACCTATCGATCGACGCATCGGAAACGATTTCGCACTAAATAGCCGATACCGAAATATATATAGTTTTTGCAGGAACGCGGAAAGAGTAGTGTCAACCCGTTATATTTTTTTCCAAAAGTGTTTCAGTTTAGTGTTTTGTCGAGTGTTAGTGCATAGAAATGCTGGTGTTTTGTTAATAAAGTGCCGAGTTACAAGCGCGAGTGTGAGAAAATTATATAATGTGGTGAAACATGACTTTTCGTGTTGCTTCCTAAACTCCATCGAAGCTTTATAGTAAAGTCGCCACTACTTTACTAAAGCATGACTGGACTCGACTGACACGGACAGGACTTTGACTATAACTATAGCTAAGAGGCAACTTAATTAACTTTTGAATCTTGAAAATATAAAATACTTGACACTGGCAAATGCTCAAAATGCGATGGAAAAACCAAAGAAAAAAAAACGACTATTTTTTTTAAACCAGTACAATTTAGATCGTGTCGCTTGTCACCAGTTTTAAATAAACCTCTTTCCGTGGGTACTGACAGGTAATCATTTTGTGCTTAGGACATCCCTAAATCGAATGTCGCAGTGTTTGAGGACACGGGCCGGAATTGCCACGGGAGATTCGAATGGTAAACAAAGGATAGGTTGTTTAGTACAAATTGAGGTGGGGCCGGTAGATTTATATGTGAACGCTTCGATTGATACGCATGTATATTGTACCTACATTTTATTTTTGTTGAAGTATTTTCTCACATTGAGTACATCAGGGACTTTGTAATTGTGTTTGTAAAATATGGTTCATCATTTTATTTTACAAAACAACGTTTTGCTTACTTTGGAAATAAATATTATAAAAGTTGTCAGTTAAGAGGAGGTTGTGCGATTAAACATAATTTTAGCTACTATATTGAAAGAAAGAAAAGATTTTATTTTGCAACAAATACAAACAAACAGAGACAAACAGTTACAAAATAGGGGCTCACCTAAACATAATACTGGCCATGTATGACCAGCGCTGGTCTTCCGGTGAGCCCCTGTAGTTGAAAACCAAAGCGCGAGCGCGTTGTGTGTGTGTGTGTGCGTGAGTATGTTGAGTCTGTGTGTGTGTTTAGATTGTATGTTTAAAAATGTACCTACTCGGCTGGCTAGCTACAACCCTCAAGTTGAAAATCTGCCGCCAAGCACCTAACGGTGTGTTTCGGCACTCACTTGAGAGCCAGTTGCATTCCAGGCTAGGTGTGTTTTACCATATTCGACCACACCGTCACTTAACATCAGGTGAGCTGTGGTCAAACACCTAGCCTGTCAAGCATTAAAAAAAAAAAGAAATGTATTACATAATATATTTTTTTATGCAATAAATTATTATTATTTATTATTTCAGTTTAAAATTTGAATTGCCAATACTGAATACAGTGTTTATCATTAAGTTCATTTTGTTTTACTCTATGAACTCACATTCCTCACAAAATGTTTCTATATTTCGGTAATGCTAAGCTTCCTTTGTACAAAACTGTTCGCTAGGTTGTAAAAACGTAACAGACATCCGTCTGTTCGTGTCGAAAATATCTGCTTGCCTCATTTTATACCTAGCTTGTAAAAACAGAGCAAAGATTCACAACATTGTAAAATTTTGTGTGATTGAGCCAGTTGAGAATCATAGTAACTGACATGGTTCACCGTATTATTAACCTAAAGTGCAATTGCGGACATAACTGTCATAGAACCGATAACCGTTGGGATAGACGTGTTCTAGAGTGGATACCGCAGATCGGCAAACGTAGCGTAGAGCGTCCAAGTGAAAAGCGAAAGATCGAGCAAGGTGGTGTGCATCAGAAGATGCCCATGTCCAGTAGTGGACTGAAGTGGGCTGATGATGATGATGAACCAGCTGAAGCGTATGCTAGGCGGTACGTCAGACTAAAGTGACCAGTGGGTCTAGATAGATTAATATTCGATTAGCGACGGCGCTAATAGAAAAGTTCAATTGTGTATGAAATTGGCATAAGCTATCGACATGTCACGTGTTCAACATTTTACTAGTTGATATGTTCAAAATTTAACTAGTCAAAATTTACTAGACAATTTATTCTTTGCTACCGTAAAACGAATTTACGCTAATATTGAAAAGGTGGAAGTTGGTGAGCGTGTATGTATGTCTGTTACTTCTTCACGCTCAAACAGCTAGATCAATTTCGATGAAACTTGGTATGGAGATAGCTGACACCCTGGATTAACACATAGACACCCGATTGTAATGAAATTTGGGCAACTAATTGCTTGATTTTGTGTTTGTATATGGGCACAGGCATTGTGAAATTGCTTTTTTTCTTGGGGCAGCAAAGCGCCTGATATCAGTTACTTTTAGACAAAACAAAAAAATAGCAATTCCATTAAAAAAAAAAATTACAGAGCCTTTGGGACTAACCATTGAAATTTTTAAAGTAATAAACAACAAAGCAGCGATGTTCTGAAGTTTGTTTTGGTAATCAAAGTCCTGTGTAGCGCTATCTCTAAAACAAGATATAGGCGTGTTTTTGATTACTAGAGAATTCAATAACTGTGTTATATTTTTTTAGGAAATACAGGAAAAGATCAAACTTTATACAAATGGTCTCAGTGAAAGAGGAGCAAGTAATAAATGAAACAGTAAATCAGCCTCTCTCCGTTTGTAGGTTATTTTATTTGTCTGACCAGATTTTTGAATTTACGACACGTAGTAAAAATCTCTAGACTCCGAGTTAAACTCGTATAATGAATTTATTCACAATCACAAAACGTAATAATGTTTGTGTTATGTTATGTAAATAAAAATAAATAAATATCGCAGGACATTTCACCCCAAACTAAACAAAGCTTGTACGAACAAAGCGGTCATATAACTGATAGAATGCTTAAATACTTCTTTTTTTTGTCTTTGGTTTTTCAATTTTCCCTGAGTTAAGTTAATCAAATGTTTCTTTTTTTATGTAAAAAGTATTGAGTCGAACGTGACGCTCTCCTGATGGTGAGAGATAACGCCTGTCCATGACCATTGCGACGATACACAGAACTTTGAGTGACAAAACAAAGTCCAGGGCATCACTGATTTAGTGCTCATTACTTTGAGACTTTCGATGGTTAGTCTCAACAGCCCAGTAATTTCGCACACTACTGCTTAGCGGCAGAATAACTGGTACTGCGGTGGTACCTACCTAGACGACCTCCCGCTAGGGAGATCTACCACCAAGTTGAAATAGTCATCATAGTTGATATAATATGTTTCACTTTTAGCACAGAAAGTTAGTTTTAGTTTTAGCACAGCCAAATAAAAAGACACAAAATTCTTGAGAATGTTTTTTTTTTTATTTCAAATTCAAAGGGATTTTTTTGTGTAAAAGTTATCAGATATCAATTCGTTTTAACTAACAAATAAATTACACACTTTTCGGCTTTTTAAGTTAAGTATAGATAATATATACTTTAGTTCTTGTGTAACATGTAATTTTTTTTCTTTCTTAATATCAATCTTCATATTCATACAAATTTAATTTGTCATTTCAGTTTTTCTCATTTAGTTAGCATCCGAGCAAAAATATTAACGTAGTTCAGTTTGTACGGTCTTTACGGTACTTTACGGTTTGAAGCGTTAAAAGGCGTGGGTTTAAGTCTAACAATGAGTTTGAACTGCCGGTAAAGGAAAACATCGTGAGAGAATCATAGCGTAGTGGTAGGGTACTTTCTCGTAATCGGCTGGGTAGCTAGCAATTTGAGGTTAAAAAATCTGCCGCCAATCACCCAACAGTATGTATCGGCAGCCTCACTTGAGAGCTAGTTTCATTCAAGGCTTGGTGTGTTTACCATCTTCAACCACGCCATGACGTAACATAGAGTGAGTCATCGACAAACACCTAGCATGACAACAATAACAAAAACCGGCCAAGTGCGAGTCGGATGACAAAAAAATCACGTTTGTTGCATGGGAATCCCTTAAATATTTATTTTATTCTGTTTTTTAGTATTTGTTGTTATAGCGGCAACAGAAATAGATCATCTGTGAACATTTTAATTGTCTTTCACGGTTCATGAGATACAGCTTGCTGACAGACGGACAGACAGAGAGACGGACGGATAGTGGAGTCTTAATAATAGGGTCCCGTTTTACCCTTTGGGTACGAAACCCTAAAAACAAGGACACCGCAATTTTTATGGTCTCAAAGCACCGAAATTTCAAGATAACATCTCAATTTTCCCAGTTTTACGCTCCGCTGTAACAAAACGAAATAATTTAATTAAAAGCGAAATCCTTCGACGGCCTCAATGTCCTTTCAAAAAACAACTTTACTTTTGTCATATCAAAACTCCGGTCCGTTTTTGTTTTCATAAACCATTGGCTGTGGGAATTACTGTGGTATTTTTCATTTAGCGCCGACAGAGATGCCGGGCAACATTAGTGGCGTCAGAAGTGGGGATCGTTACGGGGCCCGAGCGGCCTGTACACGCCCTCCTATTCGCAGCCTCCGCTTAAGGGTTGAGCTTTGAATCACTTGGCGTTTACGCCGGAAAAATATTTAATAACAGCGATATTGTGACGTAGGTTCTCAGATACGCATTTGTGAGAGGTCACTTTATTGCAATTCTATTTTTGGTTTTCTCGATCAAATATGTTCAATGTTTATATTATTTCCGCTTCCGCTTATATAAACATTGAACATTCAAAATGAACCTAACGCCTGAATCAATCAATTATCGATCAAATATGTTGTATATAACATTTTTGTGATATGAATTATGTATGTATATAAGTGATCCACCACAATACAGGTTGTATTTATCAAACCTTCGCTCTAAAAATTCTTAACAGCTTTTAATACAAAACAATATGCTTATTTATATGAATTATTATGTAACAAATTATATCATCTAATTCTCAAAGTAATGAGCGCCAAAGCAGTGATGCCCTGGACTTTGTTTTGTAACTCAAAGTTCTATGTATTGCTGCAATGGTCGTGGACAGGTGTTATCTCTTACCATCAAGAGAGCGTCTCGTTCGTCTCATTACTTTTTTACATAAAAAAAAAATTTGAAACACTTCTAATAAGATAAATTTTTTTTTGATGGTTGACAGGCTAGGTGTTTGACCACAGTTCACCTGATGTCAAGTGAAGGTGTGGCCGAAGATGGTAAAGCAAACCTAGCCTGGAATGCAACTGGCTCTCAAGTGAGGCTGCCGGAACACACCGTTAGATGCTTGGCGGCAGATTTTCAACTTGAGGGTGGTAGCTAGCCAGCCGAGTACTAAAGTATCCTACCACCATGCTTTGGTTTCCTCACGATGTTTTCCTTCACCGGCAGCTCAAGCTCGTTGTTGGGGTTTGAACCCACACCCTTCGGCATGCGAACCTACCGCGCTAACCACTGAGCTATCATCGCTACGAAAATTCAACATTTGTATTATTTGTGACATTAAAGAAGTAAAAAAATACTTAATTCTAAATGTTTTATTGTGATAGGGAACTTTATAGTAATCAACTTGCTGGATTCAAGTTAAAATCTGCCGCTTAACACCTGACAGCATGTTCTGGCAGCCTACTTTGAGAGCGAGTTCCTATTCTAGATTAGATTAGTTCGACTATCATACATATTTTAAAAAAATGCCATGAAATCAGGTAACAGCGAGACCTATCCAAAGTATTCACAACTGCATTGCAAGCTTTTATTCTACTGAAATACAAAGTAACTACATTTGTAAGATGAATTTCATTCTCGATTTGAAGACACTCAGATTGATTAAAGGCCAGGAAACAAAAGTAGCCACAACCGACTAGCACCTAAAAAAGTTAATAAAGTAGAAGAAGCGAAAGATACTGGGTGTCTAGGAAATAAAGGATGTTTATGTAACTGTCGATAGGCCGCATCATTTGCAGCTATATGCCTAAATATTATTTTAAAAACCAATAATTTTTAGCCATTTCAATGTACCTATATGGACATTTTTTTAAAGATTTTAAGGTAAAAATAACATCGCTATAGGTGACTGAAACACCTACAACTTAATAGAAATAGGGTTTTAAAAGTCATCATTTATAGAAATTACATGAAATAAAGAGAGTAAAGTAAAAAACAGCGCTGTTTTCACAGCCCCGTTGGCACATTGGTAGTATATCTGCCTTAAGAGCTGTAGGGCGTGGGTTCGATTCCCACTCAGGGCAACAATAACAAAAAAGTATTTATGTACTCTGTCAGTTATCTGACTTCCATCACACAAGCTCTGCGCAGTTTGGGGCCAGATGGCGCTTTGTGTTTGTGTAAAAAAAAAACATATAAAAAAAACTATTGTACTTGAATTGAAATAAAACTGTTATATAAAATAGGACATTATGTGACCTTACTACCGGCAGTTACAGAGATATCCTTCATTTTCTGGACACTCTGTATACGCCTGGTTTAGCTTTACAGGAAAAATCTATGTCTATCTAGCTATGTATGTACGTATAGTCGTTTACTAACACTAACGCAGTACAAGTGAATAAGTAACTCATTAATATAGCTCCCTATCGACTCAACTGTGGGATTGCTAAACATTGTTGCTAAACACGCTATTCATATTGCTCAGTGCCTATTGTTCCAGAATGTACTCCGAAGCAAGTTGTTGTCAAGTCAAACAATGCGGGGAAACAACTGCAACAATACGGAGATTAAGTTTAGAAACGGGTGCTTTAAGGGACTTAAAGGATTCAGCGTGATGTCGCACCATCGTGATTTTGCTTTGTGATGAATTTGACATGGTTGATAGTTTAAAATTAATCGGGAATAAAACAAAAAAGACTGGACGGGGGATTTCACAAACATATCTTTTTTTACAATTGTCAGGTTTTGGGGTTGACCACAGCTTATCTTATACACTTAATTGTAGGACATTACACACTGTGCCATCTAACCCCAAACTAAGCAAAGCTTGTACCTACTATGGAAGACAGATAACTGATAGAATACATAAATAGTTATTTTTTTGTAAATACATACAGTTTATTTATATTACAAAATGCTTGTCCTGGGTGGGAATCGAACCCACGCCCTTAAGCTCTTGGAGCAGACATACTACCAATGTACCAACAGGGTTGTCTTAAGTGACGGTGTGGTCTTCTTCTTTGATTTTAACGTCGCATTTTGAGCATTAAAATTTGCAAGTGTCAAGTTATTTATATTTTCAAGTTTCATTAGTTAAATAAAAAGCAAATAAGAAAATTTTGAAAAAACCCACGACGGTTAAAAATTAATTTAAAGAAAGATAAAATAATTTAAAAACCCCCGACTAAAAACTACCTATAAACTTAATAAAAAAGCCAAGAATATCCGTCAGGGGCTGCCTGACTTACATTACAAACAATTTATGTATATATCAGATTATTTTTCATAGTTATTCATATACATACATAATCAAAGTTAATAAAACAAACAACATTTAAAAATAATAACTAATCTAAAAGGCCGCTATCAATGGGAATAGTTCCCAAAACGCTGGCCCCATTGCCGCGTTGTATGGCAATACTCAAACGCTGGGCAAAATAAAAACCAGCGTTTTGTGGTGTGGCGTTGACTAGACGAAATGACAAGTTTTTAATTTTTTTTTTGCTCTCGCTCCACACTTAAAGTGTTTTTAAATTTATTATTTTGAATAGATATGCCCTTACACATATCCATTTGACATATCACTGAACTAATCAATAATTCACAGGTAAGCGAAAATTATACATTTTCTTCCAGATTGCGTATAACATAATTTTCTTCTGAAACCAACGGAGGCAAACTAAAGCCTTTCATTGATGCCTATTCTGGGCCATTGAGTCCGAATCGTACCATTATGCTGACTACGTCTTTATGTTGGTATAATTGAATAGGCCGCAGGGAGCTTTCTCCTTTAAATCACTCAGGTCTAATGAAGGATTAATAAACAGATATCGGTTTGTGTCGATATCGGGTGATGGAAGAGAATTGATTTAACATTGATTGGTGTAAAGGTTGCGCTTAGTTGTTATTTTAGTTTAGTGTGCTAATTTTATAGTAATTCCCTAGATAATTGAGTGTTACACTTTTTTATTTGTTTCTGGAATAGTGCTTTGTGTAATTTACTTTCACTTTTTTGTGTTTTTTTTTTCTTTTTATGTAAAATAATGAGACGAACGATACGCTTTCCTACGCTATACACATAAATTTGAGTAGCAAAACAAAGTCCGGAGCATCGCTGTTTTGGCACTCATTACTTTGGGACTTTTGGGATAGTTCGACGCGACATGCGACGAGCGTCTCGTTCGATGTGGGTGTCATTAAATCAACATTTCGGTAACACCTACAAACTTAGAATATATTATAACTTTATTATACACCAAAACAAAACACAACAACATACAAATATGAAACATAAAAAAGAGATAATTAACATAACAAAACAAATTAATACATAATTGGTGTATAAGGACGGTATTATCACCTAGAACGATTTCTTCCAGACAACTTTTGGATGGAACAGAAAACATTGAGGTGACTAACAAGTAACCTCAATGTTTTTTTCTTATTTTGACACGTCACGTTTTTCCCGTCGACCACAAATATCTCTATTTAAGCCAGAATTACTAGCCACTGACCCGGGTCGCACGCGTAGGTTTATTCTATTCAGATTGAGCTATTTCCCGCGGTTGCCTTGTTGCGTGCAATGGCGCGGTTGACGTTGACTGATAGTCTGCACTACCTTAAAATATTAGGAGTTGGACGTTTGTGTCTGCGAGGGTTGTATTGAAGTTGATGTCAATGTGGAAAAATGTGAGCGAGAAAGGACGAAATACAGAATTATTTTGTTGTTATGGCATTTAGGTGTTGTTGTTTTATCAATACCACTAATATCATAAATGTGAAAGTTTGGATGGACCGATGGATGTTTGTTACTCTTTCACGCAAAAACTACTGGACGGATTTGGATGAAATTTAGTATGGAGGTAGCTGAGACCCTGGATTAACATAATTATAGACTTTTTATCCCGAAAACATGTAGCGGGTAACACTGCGAGGCGCAGCTAGTATCACAATAGTAATTGTTATAGGTGAGTTTACCTCTCCTTATATTGAGAATAGGTTAAATTTATTTAAAGTTGAAAAAGGTGTTAAGCTGACAAAGGTCGTGGACCTCGGTATGAGTTGCTGAAAAAATAATAGAATACGTGTTATTTGGTCAAATCACCTACCTCACTCGAGAGCCAGTTCCATTCCAGGCTAGGTGTGTTTACCATCTTTGGCTATACCGTAACTTAACATCAGCTTTTTTTTAAAGTCAAAATTGGTATGCATTTAGTAGTTCGTTTAAATATTTCTACATAAAAATATAACAAAATGGAAAACGGCGAAAATACTTGTCTTAAATATTCATTTCAACGCTAACAAAGTGCGAGAACAAAATATTAAATTTTTCAAATAGATTTTCTCCAACAAAGCTACGTTATACAAAGTAAAAAACCAACAAACAATTCTTTGTGGAATAGTTTAGCCTCAATAAAAGGCGGATCCGAATGCCCAAGGCATAAAAAAGGGAAAAGTTTCGTATGTTTAGGAAACCCTAACGTTTTAGGCTAAACTCAAACAATGCCCATAATTGTTTTATTATGAGTAAAAATAAACAAAATTGCTTTGGGAATTAACTTTGCGATTTTAATACTGTATACAATAGGTTAAATTTATTTTGCATTGTGTGACCTATCCGCGTGGTAACCTGAAATAAAGTCCAAGCCAAAATAAATTTTATGAGCCCTCATTTAAAAAAAAAGGGTTCTGGATTCTAGGATTTGCGCTGTAGAAAAAGTTGTTCACACAAGTTTTTACCTTCTTTCAGCTTAGTACAAACGTTTCGCTAATTTTTTATAAATTTATTTATACAATAACAGTGTGACATTTCGAATTATAAGAGTTTTCGTTTTACTGATATTGTGAATCGCAATCTCGCGTTCTATTATCTTCAAAAACGGGATATTGTTTTCTTCAATAAACAACAAAAAAAAAAGAGAGAAAAGCAAAGTATCACGATATAGCGCTGTCTCGTTTGGTGATCTAGTTGGCTTCGGCACAGTGACAGTTCAGTTGTCACCTAAGCTTCGAGGTGTGAAGTGCTCGCGGTTTTCATGAAAAACGTGACAAGAATACCACGTATAAATGTAAATTTCCACACCATCTTCGACGTGACAACTAAACGTAGCACCTTGTAAACTTTGAAACAACGTGCTAAGTTTTCCTTTTTTTTCAAATTATAAAATGAAGTTAATTTACTATCAAATATAGTTATTCTTTTTGATATTTCATTTCAATATTACTTATATTCCAATCACTTCATACGTATAATAAAGATTTTAACAAAGATTTAAGAGTTATGCTCATTTAAAAGTTGAAAAGCCGTTTTCTGTAAACGGTTTTTGAGATGTCACACTGTCGTCGCAAGTGGACGATATGTATATATAATAGCTAACTTGGTAATTATCTGGGCTATGTCGGTTACTTTATTTCATCTACGGATCTCCTCATTCCTGATTCGATCTCGTAAAGAAATCGCGAGCATAGCCTTTTCCACAGGTTGTTGTGCTACTTTGAGCTTACTAAGGTGGCACATAGCGCGGGACTATGCTTCAGAGCTGTAAGTTATTGTACATTGGTCACACACACTGGCCATAGACTTTCAACTTGAGGTACTAACGCGCTGGATGCAAGCCGCTTCCAACCTATGTCCAGCTGTGAGTTTTGATTTGACATTTTATTTCATTTTTTCTGTACAATTCTGTGATATAATATGTAATTAATGATTCGTTTTTATGTAAGTAAAAAATTGAGTTTAAATTTGAATTTAAAATTCAAATAACTTAAATTGTATCTGATTCTTTACAATTAATTTTTGTGTGTCCTGACAACAAATTAAATAATATTATTTACGTACCATTACTTTCATAACTACATATTGTCGGCACCATTATAAATTGTTAGCATTTAGTTCCAATTTTTAATTCATAACTCATAATTCACAATATTTTTTCGCGTATTTGGATATATAAAGTACAGTATGAATTAGGAATTAAATATGTTCATTCTTTTATTTTGCTAATAAATGACATGGTACGCAATAAACACATGAAATATACTCAAATACGATTTGTGATAATCTGTTAAAGAAGCGACAATTATGACTTTGACAATATTTTCACTGCCAAACATTTTCCCCATAAATTCCTTCCACGCACGTCCTTGAGATATCCTGACAACACCAGGAAAGATTAATCGTCGTTAATAAAAAAGACGTTAACACTGAGGGGGAAAACTTCTCCAATACAGTGATGACCTTGAAAATATATACTTTTCTATGTCTATGGTATAAAGATAAGACTAATTTAATCTGTTTTTTTACGATTGACAGGCTAAGTGACCAAAACTCAGCCACTTAACACAGCTGATGTTAAGTGACAGAGTTTTTTTTTTAATGTAAAATAATAATATACATAAAAATATACATAAATAATGAGTTGAACGAGACGCTCTCCTGGTGGTAAGATATAACGCCAGTCCATGACCATTGCAGCGATACACAGAACTTTGAGCAACAAAACAAAGTCCAGGGCATTCACTGTTTTGGCGCTCATTACTTTGAGACTTTCGATGGTTAGTCTCAACAGCCCAGTAATTGCGCTAGCTGCAGTACCCTTCAAACCGGAACACAGTAATGTTTGCACACTATTGCTTGGCGGCAGAATATCTAGTACTGCGGTGGTACCTACCTAGTCGACCTTCTGCTAAGGAGATCTACCACCAAGTTGAATCATACGTTAGTCTTCATAGCCTTCTAATTTCGTAAAACATTAATGAAAATCTAACATAAATTTATAAATATGCATACTAGGTGCGCCCCGCTACATGTTTTCGTGATAAAAAGTAGCCTATGACTGTGTTAATCCAGGGTGACAGTTACCTCCATCGCAAATTTCATCAAAATCCATTCAGTAGTTTTTGCGTGAAAGAGTAACAAACATCCATCCAAACTTTCACATTTGTAATATTAGTGGGATAAATTATATATCAATACTGACAACTACGCATATATTTATTTTATTTATTTATTTCGATACACACAACAGAATATAATTACCACATCATTATGTAAATTACAGTAAGGTTTTGTACTAAATTATATTCCTAAACAAATGTGTATACAACATGAACAAAGAAAGCAGTAGCATTTATAAAGTGAGTGACATTACTATTATAATAACTAACAATGTTGAACTATGTACATGTAAATAACAGGCGGGATGTAAAAGCCATCAACAATTACAATTATAAATCACACGTATTTGGGAAGAAAAAACAATAGTAATTACTATTGCTTTTCTTGCAAAATGGCCAAGACATCCCGTTTAAATTTTGACAGTTTACAGTTAAATATATCTATTGAGCCATGATGATCCACTAAGATATCGCTGTATTGACGACACATTCTAACTAGTGGGTTATATAAAGAGGTATTGTTTGTATAATTATATATATAATTATCATATATATGTGTATCAACATACGTAACCCTAGTAAATACAACAACGAAAGCAGAAAACAAGCTACAAAATTATGCAGTAATATTCGTCAGGGAGAATTGTCCTGAACAAGCCCGGAAGCAAATGAAATGTCCCTAATAAGACAGGAAAACCTTGTCACGACAGTAAAGTTGCCATGTTACGAAGTACAGTGGGTTATATCAGTGTCAGAAGTTATGGGGAGCTACATGTTGACGTAGAGAACTCATATCACTCAGTTGTGAGGTTGGTGTTGCTATTACTGCATATTATTATTTCCTGTTTATAGCACTATGGGCCGCCTTACACGTTCAATCATGATCACGATCCGCGATCCGCGATCATGATTTCAAAATTTTTATTATGCGATCCGGAGCATCAGTCCGTCAATCCGCTTCGTACACGATCAGTCTGGATCGCGATCATTGATCGCGGATCGCGGATCGCGGATCGCGCGCTACGTGTACGGGCAGCGTAACCAATATTATGTAAATGTTGAGACAATTTTTTTGAAATGGCTGCCACAAAAGTCCCGTACCTAAATACTAATTTAGTTATAGGACTTTTGTGGCTTTTATGGCAGTCCCATAACTAAAACCAAATCAATTTCTAACGCCAAATCAATTTTTTTTATGTTCTAGGCATGTTAAAATATGCTAATGTCCTTGTCTGATTGATTGTAATGAAAAATATAGCTACATTTTTAGTAATTTAATAGACTGTTGGGCGTCGGTTCGATTCCTACTCAGGACAAACGTTTAAGTGACAAATTTAAATGGTTTTTTTCTGTGTCAGGAAGTTTTGTGCGTATTGTAAGTATTTATGTTTACTGTAAAAAAAGTATAGCAATATTAACTCTCGACCAAGCGCCCGAATCAACACGTGCTGAGGATGCCTCGCGTCGGCGAAACACTTGTCGGCAAGTGGTTACTGCAGCGAGAAGAGGATTAATTTATTTTCAGTTGATGTCGAATTATAGTTTTAGATACCTATTAGGAAATATTTCGGATGGATATTTAAAATTGTCGTCAGGTTAGATAAATATCTAAAAAAACCCACGTTGTAACTAAAATTACTTACAATAAAGATATATCTATGTATACGTTTTTTTGACAGGCTAGGTGTTTGACCACAGCTTACCTGATGTTAAGTGAAGGTGTGGTCGAAGATGGTAAAGCACACCTAGCCTGGAATGGAACTGGCTCTCAAGTGAGGCTGCCGGAACACACCGTTAGATGCTTGGCGGCAGATTTTCAACTTGAGGGTGGTAGCTAGCCAGCCGAGTACTAAAGTACCCTACCACCATGCTATGGTTTCCTCACGATGTTTTCCTTCACCGGCAGCTCAAGCTCATTATTGGGGTTTGAACCCACGCCCTTCGGCATGCGAACCTACCGCGTTAACCACTGAGCTATCATCGCTACATTTGATTGATTGATTTTCAAATCGAGGGTGGTAGCTAGCCAGTCGAATACTAGAAAGTACCCTACCACCACGCTATAGCTTCTTCACGATGATTTCCTTTATTCGCAGCTCGGTGTTTCAACCCACGCACTTCGTATACACCGTATGTACTAACTAAATACATCACCTGGGAAAATTTCAACTGTCTAACTATCACGGTTCATGAGATCCTGGTGACAGACAGGCAGAAAGACCCGTTCCCGACCTGACCGACGAACGGACAGTGGAGTCTTAGTAATAGGGTCCCGTTGTACCCTTTGTGTGCGGAACTCTAAAAACCAAGGTTTAATATTGCATAAATACAAAAAAATCACTGACAAAAAGTATAAACTCAGACGTAAAAGACCCTACTTTACTCAGTGAAGGTCTGACCTTAGGGATTTAAGAGGCTGACGTTGCGGTCTTAATGTACACAGTAACTGTCATCCGAGTGGCGCGAGCCTCGGCTGTGTTATTACATTGTTATTACTACACTTTGGCGATATATGTCCGTTTGCGAAAAGAATTTGAATTGGAATGGAAGTCAGGATATCGGGTATATGGTGGCAGGGTTTGGAATTCGGGGTATTTTTGTCTCGATTCGAGCGAGGAAAGATAGAGCACGTTTTTGTGAACGCTTTTCACTACGCAAAAGATAAATTGTAACCTTATTTTCTTATGTTTTTTCATGTAAAATTAATGTGATAAACAAAACGTTTTCGTAATATCATTAGATGGCCAATTGGCCACCGCTTGCAAGCAGTTTTTTTTAATAACGTTTAACAGCCTCATTGGTAGTATGTCTGATTTAATATTTTTATTTCCTAATACTATAAACATATGGTGTATTCAAAGTTACAAATATGTTGTACTTGACTTGTTCTTTTTTTTATAAATAAATTAGACAAAAAAATATCAGTGTAGACATATTTTTGTGGCAATTAATTTGTCTAGACGTAATATATTTCCCTCAAAGTCGTGTTTGACATCAATTTATTAATTTTAAGCCAACAAACAAACAAGAGATAGTCACGTATTACTCTATCAATGTAATTTTTTTTCTATTGACTATATTTGAAATTCTTGTATTTGGGTTTTTCGGTTACTTTTAAATGTGTTAGAATTAATTTAAAAAAAAAACACCGACCAAGTGCGAGTCGGACTCGCGCATGAAGGGTTCCGTACCATTGACTATAAAAAAATCAAGTTTGTTGTATGGGAGCCGCCCATAAATATTTATTTTATTTTATTTTTAGTATTTGTTGTTATAGCGACAATAAAAATACATCATCTGTGAAAATTTCAACTGTCTAGCTATCACCGTTCTTGAGATACAGCCTGGTGACAGACGGACGGACGGACAGCGAAGTCAAAAAAAAAGTACTTAACACTTAAGAAAATTAAATGGTACAAAAAAAAACTCATGTTTAGATAACTTTTGAATAATCTTTTTTCTATCAATATGAATAATAAGAAATAATACGAATATGAATAACATATTGTCTAAACAATTATTTTATAAATCTCCCAAAAATCTATTACGAAATTCTTCCAAAAATTAAGTAGAAAAGCCTGAGGGTAACTGTAGGTTATAGGAGTAATGACTACTATACCGAGTTATATTATGTTACATAATGTTTATATAAAACTCATATATGTATGTGCTCATGGCTGTGAAAGGGTCTGGCTGACCCAAATTAGGAACCACAATATTATGTTTTACAAGAAAAGCGCTGTACGAAGTCAAGATTATGACGTTCGAGACAGTAAGGGGGCAAACACATTTTAAACCTTACCATGTGTAAAATACGGTTGATGTTACATGTTTACAGCATCAGCTATATGTTTGTTTCAATAGAACGTGGTGCCAAGTATCTTACATTGATTGTCTGTGGGACAAAGGAAATGGGCTGTTAGGAGAAGATAACTGTGCCTTGAAAAGCTTCTTGATTGAAATTTAAGATCACTTAGAATGTTGTGTTATAAGTATTCATAAATAAGAGTACCGTGCCAAAATTCTAGTGAGACATTTTAATGATAAATAATGTTTCTACGTCAGTCTGTCTTTCATAATGTTTGTGTGTGATTGTTAAACAACAATGTACTATTTTTTAAAGTTTAATTCAATTTAAAATCACAATGATATGTCATACATTCCATTTCAATACATACATTACATTACACTCCAGGCTAGGTGTGCTTTGCCATCTTCGACCACACCGTCACTTAACATCAAGTGAGCTGTGGTCAAACAGCTACCTTGTCAGCGTAAAAAAAATACAAAAGAAGATCATAAAATAAAAAATAAAAGATACATAAAAGTTATAATTTTTTTTTAACGATTTAATCTTTATCCCCAGACCACACTGATATTTTATTTAGTAAAACTTAAAATTATGACACAAATAATAATTTTCTTGAAATGTCTTACAATTATAACTACATTCACTTATTTATATGACTTGAGTTCTTGAGAGGAGGCGATATGGTCGCTCAGCGACAAAGCCAATATTAAATTTAAAAAAAAAGGGAGGAGGAAAATGTGGCTAGAATGTTAGCAGCATCGCTACACTGGATGACAATGCTAAGGTTTTGACCAAAGAAACTCTAGTCGCGTGATGCCTCTACTATACATTTCCTCTCCAGGTTCCTATACGTTTAGTTTGTCAGAAGCTGGCCCCCGAAGTCTTAAAGTTTCAGCTCCACAACTCCACACACTTGTACAAACAAGTACATTCTATACAAATATTATTCTATGTAAATGTCAAAAAAAAAATAAATAACAAAACATAAGTAGCAAAATTCCTATTTCATGACACAATCTGAAATTTTAGTCATACATCTCAAAAAAGTAAAAAACTAAACCCAATTATGTTCTACAAAGTTCTAAAAAGAAAAAGACTTAACAGTCACCATAATTCTAGAAAACACATTCTCAATTTAAATTTCTATCGAGTCACTTATTCTAAATAACATTTCTAGTTTTACGAAGTACTTGAAAATATATTATGATGAATTTTAATAAAATGAGATATTTTTATTCAAAAGTTATGTATTAGTAGATAAAAACACAAAGTGAAATTATTAAAAGTCAGCTTTAATGTTTGTTTACCTACAAAACTGTTTTTTTTTTATCATTTTGCTTTTACACCTATCATCAAAGATTACAAAAATAGCAACAAGATTACATTAAATTACTCTTTTTATTCTTACAAATTTTAAGTTATGTCGACGAGTAAAAAATCAGATTTTTCACAAAAGAAAAAACCTTTTGGTACAAGAAGTAACACAGCTGATCAGAAACATTTGACTATCATTGTTTACTGTTGCTGATTGTTGCTACCACAATACCATTCTAGATTACCATTCAAAAAGATTATGATTAATGTCTGAGTCATTAATTAAATTTCTTCCAAAAGAACTGGGTTAAACAAGCGTAATTTTGTGAATTATGTTTTCTTGAATTGCGCAATTTACGATAAATTTAGTTCACCATCATCATCATTTCACCCCACCTCCACCATTGACTTCTATCCAGCGTGTTCCTGCGGTCTTTACTAGGCCGTCCGTCCTGTCTCACCTGTCACATGTGGGTGGACGTTCAACGTCCTACAAAATTTAGTTCATTCTATACAAAAATCCTGTCTGTACCATACGATAATACAAAATGCCTTATTACTTTTGCATGAAACCCAATGTAGTATTAATTAATAGACGCTAAAAAAACACAACAAAAAACACAAAATCACGCTCGCTTAGTCCCAACTAAAGACAATAAACGGCTCAAGGATTACCTAACTTGTTTCAATTAGGAAAACATACTGTACGTACTGATTTACTCGACGCTTCCCGCTAAGTTACCCGCTGGGTTATTTATTATGCGTGTTGGAAGATATTATTTATGCCTATACCTATCTGGGTCTTTATTTACAGCGGCTTTGCGGGAATTTTTATTTTCATACATCCCTAGTGATTATGTTTGCGGGCAATATCTGAAAGTAAAGCCGTGTAGAGACTAAACTACGTGGCTTTCAATGGTATCACCGTGCGCGTATTAACGCTCACTTTCAAGGCCCGTGTTTCCATCCTTATCTAATCAAAGTTGGTAATAATTATGATTCACAACCAACGCTGCTTTGTAAACTCTGTCAACTAACAAAAACATTGTTAGAATTCCACTCGCTCTTCTGTTGAGTTGCAGTCAAACACATAGCCTGTCAAATATAATAAACAATTTTTTAGACAGGAATCTAAATAAAAAATAACGTCTTAAAAATATAAACTCATCATTTAGAATTCAAAACTCATTAAATCCAACACCATTAGTATCACTTCGCTTCACTATCCAACCGTTGAAGATCATTGTTTTGTCACAAAATAACGAAGAACCCGAAATAATATCTACGAGATACCAGCCATTGTTTATGCATAATGACTAGCCGTTTGAGAATTTCCTTCGAAAATTTTAAGTAGAACATTCTGGATACTTTGTTTTAAGTTTGTTATAGTCCGCAGCTTGATATTAGGGCCTGCGTTGTTATACAAAAAAGCTTAATATTTTGAGGTTAGTCATCTTTGCTGGAAGTACCGATGACTTTGCATTTTCAAAAGAAAACTTCAGAATTTTAAATTTTATTTCGTACTTTTACGAATACATGTATACAGCTGGTCTATGCTTTAAAATATTAGTCAAACTAACAAACAGTTTAGTAAACACGAGAAAAAGCATACCTACATACAATCATAAATTGATTGTTGAATTGTGCTACGTAATATTGTCAGTTGTAGCGCTACGGAAATCGTAGCATTACTACAAAGCTACGTATCTCTCACGTAGAGTTAGTGGCCTTTTTGGGTATTCAGGTAAAAACAATCAACATTGTAGGCATAAGTAAGATTGACAGTTGTGACGCTTCATTGATAATTAAAATTGTATTTTTGATAGACGTGGCGCCAGGAAATTCGTAGCAGTGCTACGAAGCTACGAATTAATCATTTAGTTTACAAACTACCCACATGTCTTCATGCAAATGAGGCGATCTAGACACTTCTTTGTATAGGAGATAGTTCCTGAATTCTAAGGTGCCTTCAAATCTTGCTTGAACCAAATGAAAAGTTGTGGTCAAAAACACCGTTGTGGTGCCACGGAAAAATTTGAAAATAAACTAGGCTAGTAGTTTAATTTAGTGCCTCGCTATTTTATCTGGTAAACAGGCAGTGCTAGTTTCGGTAAGTATGTGAAAAACCTCAGTCATAAATAACACTTTTATCCCATGTTTTGCTAAGTTACCCTCACAGAATTACCTAGTTTATCAAATCAGCTGACGCGAGAAACTATTTCGGTGAACTCAGTGATTTACTATTACACCACACACATAATGCTGTGATATAGAGATGTACTTAGCGTGTACTTATGTCATATTATCGATATTTTTTTTTGATAACGTTTTTAATCAACATTAGTAGACTTTTTTTATAAACTAGTCTCTTTTATTTTTTCTTTTTTTTAATGTAAAAAGTAATCAGACGAACGAGATGCTCTCCTGATGGTAAGAGATAACACCTGTCTATGACTATCGCAGCGATACACAGAACTTTAAGTAACAAAACAAAGTCCAGGCCATCACTGCTTTGGCAATGAGCGCCAAAGCAGACTTTGAGACTTTTGATAGAGTTAGTCTCAACAACCCAGTAATTAGAGTGAAGATGTATTAAATCAAAATTACTTGTAATTTTTATGCAAATTTCAACTGAACCGCCAATCTTATGCAACAGATGAAATAACCTAATAATGGCAAAGGAGAAAGCGTTTGAAAATTCAATCAAAGAATTTCAAAAAATAGATCACAAAAGCACGTTATTCTAAATCGATAAAATGGTTATCGACTCGAGCATCCCTACTTAGAATACGGGAAGCGGTGATGGAGGATTGCCAATATCAATAAATTATATTCTCGCTGCCTTTGTCTTACGAGAATAACAACCGCTGGCGCTAACATGTTTTTACCTATTCAGTAGATTTATGCATGTTTAAGCACATAAATGAGATAGTTATCAACCATTAGCTTTATCAGCAACATGGTTAATCCTGTAGAAGATTTATGGCAACAAGATTAAGAAAATAAAACAAAGAAAAAAAGCACATATTAAATTTCGAACATAGAAAAGCAACATATTATCATAGTTTAATATTCTTGAATATTCAGACGTAATATGCCGCATATCTACCACTAAATAAAATAAAAAAGGTTTTACGTAATATAACGTTTATGCGTTATTTCTAAAACTTGTTGAAAAGAGCAAGAAACCAAATCGGTCATGACGAAAAAAGTATAACAAACATTTACCTCTTTTTTCGTTTTTTTTTTGTTCTAAGCGATTGCTTCAAGCGATAAGGCAATAGGTTTTATTTGTTTTATGTATACTTTTTTTGGAATGCACAATAAAGATTTTCTATCTTCTACTTAAATTGTTTATGAATACTAAAGATAGCTTAAACGATTTTTAACTTTAGACATCGTGATGACTGCGTTGCCTCACTGTGTTTATAAGATTATTTTATGAATGAAATAAAGGCTAGACATTATGTCTTCCTAACTAGTTTAAAAAAAAATATAGATTTTTTTTTTTTCGTTAATTTGCCCTTTCGGGCAGGCTAAAGCTATAAAGCCATACTGCCTCGTCTTCAGTGTTATTTCTGCTGTATCATAACTATGGTTATCGTCAAAGTCGTCTTAGTCAAGCCCAGTTCGTGTCAGTTAATTCCAGTCATGCTTTAGTAAAGTAGTGGCAACTTTACTATAAAGCTTCGATGGAGTTTTGGAAGCAACACGAAAACTCATGTTTCGCCACATTATATCATTTTCCCACACTCGCGCTTGTAATTCGGCACTTTATGAATAAAACACCACCATTTTTATGCATAAACACTCGACAAAACACTAGTTTTGGAAAAAAATACAACGAAGCGACACGACTCTTCCCGCGTTCCCGCCAAAACCTCTTAAAAAAAAAAATATTGAAGCATTTGGCCCCGCAACTCAAGTATTTCTACTCAAAACAGCACACATATAGATTGAAGGCTGAGGCTAGAGTACCTGCTTATAACTTTTTAATATTCCAAACACTGCGTTAATTATTTCATGTTTTCTGTAACATACCTACCATTAGTTTAAATTTGAAAACTCTCGCAGAAACTAAACTAAGTCTTAACTTTATACGTTTGCATTACAAAGTTTTTCGTAGTTAGTTGAATATCTAGGCCCGACCAATTAGCTACAAGTTGAAAGGGAGAACTTTATGTAGAGTACTGTAAGCTGAACTAAGTATGCATTCCATGGTTGATTCAGTTTCTAAACGTTTACTTCTCTTAAAATAAACTTTGTCAATATGCTAACAATTACTTTTGGAAATAAAATTTTGTAGTTATGATAGCTCAGTGGTTAGCGCGGTAGGTTCGCATGCCGAAGGGCGTGGGTTCAAATCCCAACAATGAGCTTGAGCTGCCGGTGAAGGAAAATCGCGAGGAAACCATAGCATGGTGGTAGGGTACTTTCTAGTACTCGGCTGGCTAGCTACCGCCCTCAAGTTGAAAATCTGCCGCCAAGCATCTAACGGTGTGTTCCGGCTGCCTCACTTGAGAGCCAGTTCCATTCCAGGCTAGGTGGGCTTTACCATCTTCGACCACACCTTCACTTCACATCAGGTGAGCTGTGGTAAAATACCTAGCCTGTCAATAAAAAAAAAACTGCCAAACAGACTGCTTCGATAACTTATTTGGTACAAGCTCTGCTTCAAGAGCTGTTTGATTCCCATGCGGGGCAATTATTCTTTGTGATTAATGTAGAATGTAGATGTGTGTTCTGTTTCTGGGTGTTAATCTATAAATATAAATTAATATCGCAGAACATTACACACAGCGCCATCTGACCCCAAACTATTACTTAGTAGCTTGTACTATAGAAGTCAGGTAACAGACAGAATACTTACATAGTTTTTTAAAAATAAAATATGTTGCCACTAGTGGTAGCTACCAGCTCTTAAGTTTCTTGTTTAGTTATATTTCTGGTTTTAAAAGTGTAGACAAGTACACTTTTTCAATTCGCACACTGATATTAAATTTCAATTTATATTCTAGGTATAATCAGTGCTGTTGAATAAAAAATATTTATGTAGGATTGAAGAGTGTTTGCTGTGTTTAATGGAACGTAAGAAAGGTGAAAGAGATGGATGAATGTGTATGACAGATGAGTGAGAAAGAGAAAGTAAATTTGAGGAATGAAAGATTATTAGAAAAGATGGAAGAACAGATCAAGATGTAAAGACGAGTAATAACCAAAAATAAAGAAATCTAGAATCTAGAAGATCCTGGCCGTTTCTTTTCAGAATACACGAGTATTATCCCACATTTATTTATTACAAGTATAATCTAAAAATGCGGCTATAAGTACATCAGATTCTTACATTTTACACCCTAAATTAAAATTAGTTACAAGTTTACTTGATTGCAACCTTCCAGCTTAATATATGCTACACAATACGTGTTATATTAAATCGTATTCAGTACTCTGCAAGTTAACAAAGCTACTGAATTTATGTTAATTCAACAGCTGTTGTTATTTGTATTATTAAATGTTTCTTGGTACTCTCTCATTAAAATTCTAAATAATTTAAGACCAACAACTGAGCAATTGTATCGGTGGTTAAATTGTATTTGTTGGCTATTTATGAGTAACAGAGTAAGATTAAAATTTCTTTTATTTTCATTTTTGTTTATAATTTTTTTTTTATTGATTTCGATTCTTTTTTTGTGTAAAAAAGAATGAGACGAAAGAGACGCTCTCCTGATGGTAAGAGATAGCGCCTTTCCATGACCAATGCAGCGATACACAGAACTTTGAGTGACAAAACAAAGTCCAGGGCATCACTGCTTTGGTGCTCATTACTTTGAGACTTTCGATGGTTAGTCAAAACAACCCTGTAATTTCGCTAGCTGCAGTACCCTTCAAACCAAAACACAGTACCTAATGTTTACTAAAAACAAATAAAAATAAGCAAAAAAGAAATCTTTGCTCTGTGTCTGGGTGTTCTGTATGTATTTACATAAAAAAGAAAGTATTTATGTATTCTATCAGTTATCTGACTTCCATCACACAAGCTCTGCTTAGTTTGGGGCCAGATAGCGCTGTGTGTATAGTTCTACGATATTCATTTATTTACACACTACTGCTTAGCGATGACCGGGGTTCGATGAAGGAGCAGATAAGAAAAATGAATGTATTTTTTTTAAAGTTTCATTTAAGCTTTATTTTTTTTACTGGCTGGCTTGAT
Organism: Biston betularia; assembly: GCA_905404145.2. Lineage (NCBI taxonomy): Eukaryota > Metazoa > Arthropoda > Insecta > Lepidoptera > Geometridae > Biston > Biston betularia. Next base: position 12,215,826 of record FR989874.1, read on the forward strand.
GTTTGATCACAGTTCATCTGATGTTCAGTGGCGGTGTGGTTGAAAATCGTAAACACACCTAGCCTGGAATGTAACTGGCTCTGAAGTGAGGCTGCCGGAAAACGGCACAGTGTTGTATGTAACGTAGGTAATGGAATGAAGAAATTTGTTTGCGTGATATTAATTTTTAAATACCCATTTTACTACCAAAACTAAAAGCAAAATCTTATCTTGGATTCATCAAAAAATTATATCACTTAAAAATACGTTCATACAGTTTTATACTATCACGATTGCAACGTACAGTGATCAGAAATAGTTGTTTTTAAGCTATTGCATAGCTTCTATCGCGGGCCTTGAGCGTGGAGACAGAATCCAGAAATTTCGTAACCAAAATAACCTAACACCCCCTACTCCCACCGGCACAACGGTGATACTTTTTAGTTTTGCCATCTATCGATGAATAGCAGAACTTTTAATGACTTTTTTGAAATATCACGCTTGTCTCTTTAGTTCAGCAACTCGCCTCTAGGTGGCATTGGTTGTATCGGCGTAAAAATGCTATGCAATAGCTTTACCGCGGCAGTCCCCGAGTGCCACACGTCTTTTTTTCAGTGAATATTGTTGATTTTAAAGATGAATTAAAACATTTTGCAGCATTTCTATACTTGGTTATGCAAAAATTATCCTCGCAATCAGGAATGTTAATCCTTATAACCAAGACCCGCCGCACATACTAATCTAATGTAGCCAGAATAAAACTCATCAAGTTACCAAAGGTATCTCACTAAAGTACTTAGCACTGAATACCTGGTTAGCAAGTATTTCGTGTAATTTCTTAGGGTCTACAAATTATTCAACAAATGTTCTTGGAACAAGAGCAGGAAAAGTTTTCCCATTGCCTTATCTTAGTTAACACTTTGGACTTCGAAGAACTGTTCCTACGCAAGAAGAAGCGCTAGAAGTAGGAATAACGTCGACTGTGAATTTCTAATGTCAATGTTCTTTGTGACGATTCAACCAAATTAAAACGAGTAACTGAACTAAACAACATATTTAAAAGGACTGTAAATATATTAAAATGTGTAGTTTTGATACAAAAATATAAACTAAAAATTTCTTAAAATTAATAGTAAAATCTAAATACCTATATACACAAACTAACTTAATGTTACCTTTTAACACTTAAACGGCTTATCTAACCTTGCTATAATTTAACAGTAGATCATTAGCATAATATACTGTTTTATTCAAAAATCATAAATTTATAAATCATTAATAAATTTGATTTTATGCTAATAACTAATCTACTGTTTTATTCAAGCAATTGTGATTTACCGTAAATAAATACCAAAATAAAGAAAAAAATTGACAGCTCGGTTCGTTCATTGGTAGTTTGTCTGCTCCAAGACCTGAAGGGCGTGGGTTTGATTCCCACCCAGGACAATAATTTTGTGATATAAACAAATGTTTGTTCTGTGTCTGGGTGTATTGTATACGTATTATAAGTATGTATTTACAAAAAAAAAATATCTAAGTATTCTATCAGTTATCTGTCTTCCATAGCACAAGCTTTGCTTAGTTTGGGGTCACATGGCGCTGTGAGTAATGTCCTATGATATTTATTATTACTATTTTATTTATTAACAAATGCCCAAATGCTGTGATTTTACTGTAAAATTATGCTCCATTTGTTCATAAATGGCAAAAAAATATTTGTCTGGAAATCGAACCACTTTAACAGCTAAGAATAACTAATATCGATCCTAAGTATTATAAAGCCAAATTTAATCACAAAGTCGAGTAAGTACTAAAATATCAAGGTTTCTCATGTTTGCGGTACCGAATTCATGAAAGCAAATTGCTTTGATTTAGGTGCTTTATGAGCACGAGTAAGTTCAATTTAGTATGATTGAAAACAAAATTACGTAGATGTTTACGACTGTGTTTGTTCTTGGAACCGATGTTACTATATTTATCAGATGATTGTTTACGATAGCAAATCTTTTTTTTTGTTCTAAAATAGTGACTCGGATTGGTATCGGACGTGTAACTTTTTTGGAAAAAAAATATCTAAGTCGTGAAATCTTAAATACTAGGTTGCTTAGGAAACAAATCGGACAAAAGAGGTTTTTGTCTGTACAGGGACAAAACATTTTTTTATTTAAAAGTTCTCTTGATAGTAAGAGATAACGCATTTCCATGATCATTGCAGTGATACACAGAACTTTAAGTAGTAAAACGTAGTCCAGGGCATTGCTGCTTTGCCGCTCATTACTTTAAGACCTTTGATGGTAAGTCCCAATAGCCATATCATTTAGCTAGCTGGAATATCTTCAATCTGCAACACGGTGATATTTACAAACTATTACTTGGTGTCAGGGTATCTGATATCTGCGGTGATACCTAACAATACGACCTCCTGCGAAGGGGATTTACTACAAGAAAAATACGTAACATAACACTAACTAACGTAACTATAGAATCATACAAAAGTACACACACAAAAAGTGATTTTAAAATATTTAGTCATTTTAACAGACTTGTTTCCAAAACAAGCCACATTATGCCCTATTTAGTCAATATTCATAAAACTTATCAATAAAAAATCTTCCGCCTACCCACTAATATTTGTTTCGTCTCGGTCATATAGTTGCAATTTTGAGAGAGTGAGTATATGTTTGCGTGGTGTGTAGATATTTTAAGCTATTAAATAGCTTCTATCGCGGGCTTTGAACGTGGAGACAGAATCCAGAAATTCCGTAACGAAAATAACCTAATACCCCCCACTCCCACCGGCACAGCGGTGATACTTTTTAGTTTTGCCATCTATCCATGAATAGCAGAACTTTTAATGACTTTTTTGAAATGTCACGCTTGTCTCTTTAGTTCAGCAACTCGCCTCTAGGTGGTATTGGTTGTATCGGCGTAAAAATGCTATGCAATAGCTTTACCGCGGCAGTCCCCGAGTGCCACACGTCTTTTTTTTTTATTTTAGTTGTGTTTTACATGTGAAAAAATACGATGGGACTGCCATGTGGCTACCACAAAAGTCCCATAAATAAAAGAGAATAAAAAATAAAAAAAATTTGTAAATACCCTAGTCAAGAATAATTTTTATTTTTTCTAATACAATAATACAATTTGTATTAGAGAAAAAAAAATTGTTTTTTTTTTCTCTTATATCTTAAACCATTTATATTGCTTCCTAGAATGGAGCACGCTTACTAAAATAGTAACGGTCTACTTTTTTCAGGTTTACTAAAATACATAAGTTGATTTCAGAAATATTTTCCTTTCAGAACTTTGCACATAGTATTTCGTGTCGATATACCACTAAATTTGTATCAGCAAATAAATATACTCAAACACACTATATAAACTTTTTAATTTTCCTTATGTGGGAATTCTCCCGTAAAAATTCAAGCATAAGACGTCGCTGTGCGCACATCATTTTATACTTTGACTCCTTAAAATAAGTCACCGAAACTCATTTTCAAGTTCTAATTAACCATTTGTAAATATTAACTTTACTACTCTATTTCTCATAGTATATTCATTTTTTTAACTAGTCCGGTAGTTCAGTATCCATTTTGTAATATTAGGTAAAATTACGAGGCAAAAGCCTGTTGATTTTTTATTTCAAAATCCAAGCAGAGCTGCCTCTCGTACATGTACTCTATGTCCCAAAGGACATAAGTCACGGCACTGTTTACATGCGGATATTAAAACGGCAGGACATGGCTGCGGAAATGTCGACGAAATGGACGCTCTGTTGTACGGTAGAGAAATGTGACAGTACTGCGGAGGAAATGACGTGACCCGTTCATTGACTTATGTGCTTTGTAAGGACAGGGAGAGAGTGTGCCGTAGTAAATTAAATCTGTCACACATCCGATAACTTAACAATGGAAACACTTACCATAATCAAATGTACGTTAAAACAATACAATAATAGTACATAATTAAAATAATAAATACATAGATTGAAACTCTTTATCGTGCCCACCAAAAATAGATAAAAAGTACAGAACACTCATCCATCTTAAGACAGACGGGAGATGTTGTAACGCTGTTAAGTTCAAAAATAATACTTAATTATACTTGGTTGTAGATCTCCTTAGCAGGAGGTCGTCAAGGTAGGTACCACCGCAGCACTAGATATTCTGTCGCCAAACAGTAGTGTGTAAATATTACTGTTTTGGTTTGAAGGGTACTGCAGCTAGCGAAATTACAGGGCTGTTGAGACTTACTATCCAGGGTCTCAAAGTAATGAGCGCCAAAGCAGCGCCAAAGTATTTTGTTTTGCTTCTCAAAGTTCTGTGTGTCGATGAAATGGTCATGGCCAGGCGTTATCTTTTTCCATTAGGAAATCGTTCGTCTCATTATTCTTAAACAATAAACAAACAACTATAATATTTGAGCAGATTTTAATTCAAAGCGAAACTCATTGTCGCAAGTAATTATAACTAAAGTCCATAAATATGTTTTTTTATTTCTCGATTCTACTTCAGTTCCAAATGATTCAAAATGAATCGCAAAAAAATAAATTGGTTTCTCTTATTCGGAACCGAAGACAATACTTAGCCTCAACTCGATGTATTCTTTTGTGTTCAACGTTTTTCGTTTTCAACTTTGACGGTGACATTTTTTACGGTTATTGAAAAGTTAACCGTCGGTATTGGAACATTGCCAACGCCTTTTTTAGAATCCAGCTTTTCCATTACGGTTCAATCGAGCAAAACATTACGTAACGGTACTTCTTGAAGTCGTAGAAGCTTGAACACTGATTGTATTTATGTATACAGTGAATATATTCAATCCACAGAGCTGATTTCTGTAGATAGGTTCAAAGATTCGGCGTTTGGGTTAACTTTATGTGTAGTGTTTGTTTGTGTGCTTTACCATCTTCGAACATCGGGTGCAAACAACTTATCTTGTCAAACATAAAAAAAGTTATATCTCTTCTTTTGTTTTTGGCATCGCACTTTGTGCATTTGCCAGTATCGAATATTTTCTACTTCTATGTTTGGCACGATATGTTGTCAAACAAACGCCTATTTTTTCATGTGAATGTAATGAGATAAACGAGATTCTTTTCTGATGGTAAGTGATGACGCATGCCCATGACCATTGTATCAATACACAGAACTTTGAGTAGCAAAACAAATTTCGGAACATCGCTGCTTTCGCGCTCATTACTTTTAAGGCTTTCGATGATTGGTCTCAACAGCCCTGTGATTTCTCTGGCTGCAGTACCCTTCAAATCATAATACAGTAATTTACACACTACTGCCTAATGGCAGAATATCTAGTACTGCGGTGGTACCTACCCAAACACCTTCTGTTAAGGAGACTTAACACCAGGTAAATACAAAAAAATAATTTGTAAAAAGATCTCAAGCGTGCAGATGCAAATGATAGTCATTTACTTAATTTGGAAATATGTAATTATGTATTCATTACTTTTTAAAGTAAAAAGTGACAATGTGATGCAAATCACACACCTACTGTCAGTAGATACCTACAAATTCGTGACAGGCAAAACAAAAAAACTGAAAATATTTTATTTGTTAAACTGTTATTTAGCTCCGCAGGCACCGGGATCCGTGACCTTTTATTTCCTTTTAATTTTAAATCAGAAAAAAAATTGTTTTTTTTTTTCTTAAAATGGAATCATGGAAGCTTTGGCACTGTTCGTGTTTATGTATGGCATGTATCCGGCTCAACCACTGAATATGCCTACCGATGACGTGTGTTGCCGGTAGGATATCCGGTCACTCCGGTCAGTTCACTACAGATTATGTTTCTAGTGTGGCACATGCATTTAAAGTACATAGCTACACTGTGACATATGCATCTGCCGGAGAGGTCGGTATACATTCTGAGGTCCACGGTCTACAACCACGTACTTCTTTCTTCTTTCTTGTTTCTTTTTCTTACTTTCGGACAAACGTGCAAGCGCAAAACTGCTCCATCTAGCTGTTCGCTGTTCTTTGTAATATTTTCCAGTTTTGTTGTAACTTAAATTCAATAATGCGTTCATTTCTCTTAACTTAAACATCCAAATTAGGGTCCAAATGACGTCCAGTTTAATTTCAAACTCATTTCAACCTTCATAATAGTGGTATGGGTTTGGAATTTGTACCCCCAATTAAAGTTATTTGGGGCGCACCCCTAAACTGGTCCTCAGCACAAATGGCTAGTCTGGTGCCAAATGGACACAGTTACTGAAATTAGTTGCTGTGGCATTCGAAGTCACGTTTGCTAGATACGAATGAAAATAAACGTCATAGAATACAGTGGGTAGGATTGACTTCGGTGAGATAGTTCGTGAGCCAAGAAATATTCTAATTTGTATTTTTTACATAAGAAATATTAGCCTTGAAGCCTTGAGTTAGATCACCATTTCGCCTGGCGCAAAGCGAAGATGTGGTCTACTGTGGAATACACTTGCCTAGAAGAAACAAAAACATTGACACTTTAATCAAGTCTCGGCTGCAAAGCCTTGAGTATCGACGTAAGGTCTCATGTCTATCGGTTTTCTGCCGGATACATTTTGGGGATTGTGCCTTGGAGTTGTACGACTTGGCCCCCTGCCCCTTTTTACTGCCGGACGGCCAGACAAACGCGACCACCGTCACCCGTACATGGTGGACGTTCCTCATTCCTAAGCGCTTCGAATTCATATTCTTTATTCACACAGTGGGGATGTGGAACTCTTTGCCGGAGTCTGTGTTTCCCGAAAAGTACAAGATAAGTGTCTTCAAATCAAGAGTTAACAGTTTCGTTCTAGGTATGAGAGTTCGGTTGCACGGTAATGCGAACATAATCCGTAAAAAAACACACTCGCAACTTGAAGACACCCGGATTGTCCCTGTCGAAAAACCCAACTCAAGTAGCAGCACTTCAATGTTCAAACAATAATACATTTCAGTTGAATGACAGTAGCGTTTAACCGTTTCGTTCGAGTTTTTGAAATGTCGACCCTGAAAAGACGTCGCTTTTTCTGAGTTTCTGACTGTCTGATAGTAGTATGGTTAGAAAGGCTTCAATTGTGCGAATCTAAAGCACACTTTCCGAAATCAATCCGAAAAATATCCAGACTAACAAATTTGTTTGTTCTCTTTTTGTGGTGAAAACTTCTTTGTCACTAAGCAAAAAACATATGCGCGCGTTACCGACATGCTAATGAGACGTGTTTTAAGTTTTCAATTCTGTCAGCAGCCAAGGCTTCCTATTTTTTTAATGTCAATTGGTTATGGTTTTTATAACTTTTATCGTATTGATGTTGTCAGTGAGTGATGTCAGCTATACAAAATACGCTTAAGTTGTTTATTCTCGGTAAAGTGGTCGTACATAATATGATAATCCATCGCTATTCCTCACGCATTGACGTCACTTTCATTGTGCGAACTACTAAGTAATGGAACGAATACCCACTCAGGCAGCGCACTTTCTGAGTGGGTGTTCGATGGATACAACCTGAGTTTCTTAAAGTTGATACTGCATCAGTATCTCCTATGCGAGCGTCTTTCATCGTAGACCGCATCATCACTTAAAATCAGGCGAGATGGCAAACCTATGTATTATACAAAAATAAACTATCCCACCGCCTAAAATAACTTAATTCACGTCTCACAAAAGCAAGCGGTCACACGGAACGTAACTAACCCCCAAAAATGTCTCAATAAAGCGTCCCTTATTTAGGGCGTAACAAAACGCCACGACTCCATTCATCTCATATTCCGCTGGGCAATGTTACGGGAACAATAAAACCTTAGAATAGCTTTCACACTGCATAATTTATGTGTTATGGCAAAAATGCATAAATGAAGGTAGTTTTGTTCTTTATGTCTTTGATAAGATGTAATTTTTAAACTTTTGCAATTAGTATAATTATGCTTATAAGTATATTAATTGCTTATAATTTTTATTAAACTAGTATTTTATTTTAAGTAAAAATAAACATACAAGAACAAAAATATATATTTACATTTATTTGACATCCCTGTTATCTCATCTGCTTCTAGAGCTGTAGGGTGTGGGTTCGATAAACGTTTGTTCTGTGTCCTGGGTGTTCTGTATGTACCTACTGTTTGTATAATAAGTATCTATTTACAAAAAAACAAGTATATTAGTGTGCTTTAAATTGTATTAAATTGAATCAAAATTAAATTATATTTATTGAGATAAGGAAACGGTCGAACCAATTACATTAGAATCTCACAAATTTTAATTACATAAAAATTAAAACAAAAAGCATAGTATAATTGTAAAAATCGGTAAAGTGCGAGTCGGACTCGCGCACGAAGGGTTCCGTACCGTTATCTATAAAAAAATCAAGTTTATTGTATGGGAGCCCCCTTTAAATATTTATTTTATTTTATTTTTAGTATTTGTTGTTATAGCTGCAATAGAAATACATCATCTGTGAAAATTTCAACTGTCTAGCTATCACCGTTCTTGAGATATAGCCTGGTGACAGACGGACGGACGGATGGACGGACAGCAAAGTCTCAGTAATAGGGTCCCGTTTTTACCCTTTGGGTACGGAACCCTAAAAAAAAAAAAAAAGTAAATGAAGATGTCAAATAAAAATAAAATAATAAATAGGTAGGACCTAATAAGAAACATAAAACTAATTACAAATATCATAAAATTAAGAAACTAAATGTCTAAATTGTCATCAGTCTTTTTTTTATTTTTTTTATGCCACAGGTGGCAATCAAGCTGACGGGTTGCCTGATGTTAAGCAATCACCGTCGCCTATAGATATCTGCAATACCAGGGGTACTACAAATACGTTGCCGACCTTTTAAGATTCTATTAACATGCCTTCTGAGTCTGGATTAGTGTTATAATTATGGGTCCCATAGTACATGTTGCGATTTGATTGAAGCTAGATGGCGCTGCGTAAAATGTCTTACAATATATTATTATTATTTTGTATATTTATATCTTAGTAATTTCAATTCGAACACGGACAATAAGAACAAGAAAATATGATATTGTATTCTGTTTACACAACATATGAGAAAAATAATTGTTTCCGTATTTGCATAAACAGTATATCTGATATAATGTATACACAGCTACGCGAGTTTAATGTCATGTGTATCGCTGAGCTACTCTTTACACGACTGCTCAAAAAATAAGAGTAATTGATAACACAATATATAATCTTTTGTTCGAGTTCTTTTTGTTCCATCTGTATTACTTGTTCTATGATTAGGTTTAGTTTTACGTTTATGGATCGTTCGAGAATAAATAATTTTTTGTCTTGAATTTTGAATCCATTAAAAGTAATTTTGAAGAATAATTAGTTTAAAGTGTAAAATTATACTCTAAACTATGATCATTGCAACTTTTCTCATCTCGGGCTAAGTTGGAAAGTTGAATTTACTTAAAGTTTCGTTTCGCTTTATGAAAAAAAAAAATCTGTTCTTATTTGACTTGTGCATTATTTTTTTTAAATGGACGCCCCTTTGTATTTTTTACAAAACTAGTGTTTTGTCAAGTATTTATGCATAAAAATGGTGGTGTTTTGTTTAAAAAAATTCCGAACCACAGCGCGAGTATAGAAAAATGATATAATGTGGAGAAACATGACTTTTCGTGTTGCTTCCAAAACTCCATAAAAGCTTTATAGTAAAGTCGCCACTACTTCACTAAAGCATGACTGGACTTGACTAAGACGGACTGTACTTGACAAAGATCGGACTTTGACTATAACTATAGCTACAAGACAACTTATTTAACTTATAAAACTTGGAAATATAGAACACTTGACACATGAAAATACTAATGCGACGTCAAAATTAAAGAAAAAAATAATTATTTAAAGTATATTTGGAAGCGTAGCGTAGGCGTAGGCGTAGTGATAAGTCAAATATCAACATTAAAAAAAATCAAATGACAATTGGCAGACACATTAATTTCGGGGTTTTTGGCGGGAACGCGGGAAGAGTCGTGTCGCTCCGTTGTATTTTTTTCCAAAACTAGTGTTTTGTCGAGTGTTTATGCATAAAAATGGTGGTGTTTTATTCATAAAGTGCCGAATTACAAGCCCGAGTGTGGGAAAATGATATAATGTGGTGAAACATGAGTTTTCGTGTTGCTTCCAAAACTCCATCGAAGCTTTATAGTAAAGTCGCCACTACTTTACTAAAGCATGACTGGAATTAACTGACACGAACTGGACTTGACTAAGACGACTTTGACGATAACTATAGCTAAGATACAGCAGAAATAACACTTAAGACAAGGCAGTATGGCTCTATAGCTTTAGCCTGGCCGAAAGGGCAAATTATTAAAAAAAAAAAAAAAAATTCGGGCTCCTTTGTTTAAATATTAATCTAATTTCAATTTTCGAATAGAACAAGCCTTTTTAATTTCTAAGGCATTTTGAACATTATAGTACACGTGATGCGAAGGCGTATATGAAGCCTAATATTACATTCATATAAATAGATTTCTGAAACAAACCGAACATTTCAAAAGGAAATGGTATCAAGACACTATTTAAATAGGATGCTACTTTTAATAATGAACCCTAAGCCGGGGGCATGTAAATAGCCTTTGTACCCGCTGCCTTCAAAAGAAAATGAGAGTAAATAACGCATATTTAACTTCCTTGCAGCAATTTGCTAATATGAAGTTCTAGCCGCTAGCGAGTGATATTCATTTGGTTTATTGAAATAACTGCCTTCACAATGTTTCTAGTGTGGGACGATGGAATCATATATTATACCAGGGCAAAATGTATTTGAAAAGTACATTTATAGTTATTTATTGTATAATGGCCAAAGTCTGATTGCCATATACTCGTAACACGTTCATAGCCAGCATTTCGGATTTTTTTCTTATAGATATGCAGCGACTTTTAGATTTATTTTTATTTCATTCTCTAGTAAATATAAATACATATTGAAGGACACAACACAGCGCCATCTAGCCCCAAACTAAGCAAAACTTGTACTATGGGAACCAGACAGCTGACAGAATATTTTTGTAAATACATACTTATAATACATACAGTACCTACACACAGACACAACAAACATAGATGTTAGTCATACAAATGTTAGTTCTGAGTGGGAATCGAACCCACGCCCTTCAGCTCTCGAAGCAGACATACTACCAATGAGCCAACAGTATATACTTAGTCAATTTTCAAAAAACTTATTTTAATAATAATAATTTAAGAGCCAGTTCCATTTCAAAATAGGTTTAGTTGCCCTCTTCGACCCCTCCGGCAATTAAAAACAAATGAGCTGTGTCAGATAAAATTTATTGATTCAGGCGTTACGTTGCGGAAGTTCAAGTGGTTACTGCAGCGAAAAGATGGTATAATAATGTGTTTGATGTATTTTAGTTAGTTTTAATTTATTTTAAGTTCATGTTGAATTTTAGTTTTAGTTTCAGATAGATTTTTAAAATGGTCGTTAAATTTTAAATTTAAATCCTCATCAATGTTGTATCTACCCGAATCGCTTTTAAACGGAAATAAAGCGTACAATATAGGTATTCCTTTTTTTTTTTTATGGTTGACAGGCTAGGTGTTTTGACCACAGCTCACCTGATGTTAAGTGAAGGTGTGGTCGAAGATGGTAAAGCACACCTAGCCTGGAATGGAACTGGCTCTCAAGTGAGGTTGCCGGAACACACCGTTATTGAACACTCAAACTTAACTGTTTCAACTAACAATAATGTACCAAGAAACCAAGAAGCCAACAGGGCAGTCGTACAGATATGGAAATTTTAATAAATATTTTAGAAACGAGGCCAAGAGAAGAATATGTATGAACTGGGCATCGTTCGAAGAGCTCTGCCGTCTTTTTGTCGTATATCCCTGAAAATAGGTATCAAGACAAAAGTCTTTCACCAAAATGCGTTTTACCCGCATTAACCTAGCGTGTGACGATGTGACATGTGAGTATACACAATGGGAACATTCATCATCATCATGATGTCATTATTATGATGTCATTATCTCCATCATCATCATCATCATCATTTCAGCCGTAGGACGTCCACTGCTGGGCATAGGCCTCCCCCATTGACTTCCACAAAGACCGGTTGGAAGCGGCTCGCATCCAGCGCGTTCCTGCGGTCTTTATTAGGTCGTCGTTGTGGGTGGACGTCCTACGCTGCGCTTGCCGGTTCGTGGCCTCCACTCCAGAACTTTGCAGCCCCATCGGCCATCAGTTATGCGTGCTATGTGCCATGCCCACTGCCACTTCAACTTGCTGATTCTCTGGGCTATGTCAGTTACTTTAATTCGTCTGCGGATTTCCTCATTTCTGATTCGATCTCGTAGGGAAACTCCGAGCATAGCCCTCTCCAAAGTTTGTGGTGCTAGTTGCTTTGAGTTTACCAAGAAGGCACATAGTTAGAGACCACGTTTCAGTGCCATAAGTCATAACTGGTATCACACACTGGTCGAAGACAGACATCTTTGTCAGTTCAAAATAAATTAAGAACTATATAAAATGCTATAGTTGGCGATTCTCTGAGGGATCGTAACGGGAACGAAGTGATTTGTCCGAGAGCTAAAATAACCGACATAGCTCGGCATCACCAAATTGAAGTAGGAGTGGGCTGGTCATATTTCTAGCAAAATCTATAACCATTGTGTAGAAGTGTTTTTGATTGGTAACCACGCGTTGGCAAACTTGGCCAAGGACCTCTTCAGACTCAATAGAGTGACGATGTAAGTACGCAAGTTGAGAGTGGCTAAAAATAAAAAGCCGATGATTGGGCTGAGTAACGTATTATGGTAGAATGAGGAATATACCTTCATACAAAATCTTAGCCATCATAATTTCAAAAAAGAAAATAAATGTTTAAGAAACCTTGAAAATTTTGTAACTATGTTTTTAATAACAGAGAAAAATAATCAGCGGTATTAATATACAGGGTTATAAGCTTAGAGTGTGCTAAGCCGAAAGGGTGTCATTCAATTTAGATTAAAAACAACTTAAAAAAAAACATTTGAATACGCAAAAAGAAAAAACAATTTCAAAGTCGAGAAGGAAAAAATCGTGAGAAAACCTACAAGTTTTTTTTAATGGTCCACAGGCTAGGTGTAGGACCACAGCTCACCTGATGTTAAATGAAGGTGTGGTCGAAGATGGTAAAGCACACCTAGCCTGGAATGGAACTGGCTCTCAAGCGAGGCTGCTGGATCGTCTAAGAGATGTTAAAAAAAAGGTTTCTAAGGTGTATGAAGTCTGCCAACCTGCACTTGACCATTGTGGTATATTATGACCGTATGACAGTGTGTTCAGACAGCCTCCTTTGAGAACCAGTTTCATTCCAGGCTTAGGTGTGTTTATCATCTTCGACCATACCATCCTGTCAACCATTAAAAAAAACTTGTAGGTTAAACCAAATAACCTACCTTTACCTATAAACATGATAGGCTACATAATACCTATTTATTTAAAGATTAATACATGCAATCATCACTTCAAGTCGATTAAATGAGCAGAAACAGCAGTGGGACAGTGTATAAAAACATGACCGATTCTGATCAAATTCAAAAGATGTTTACAATAATGGGTATGATAACCTTTCTGTTCAATACACCCCAACCTACCTATAAGTATTTACGTTATAGTTATGTATTATCCTTTGTGCATATCCTCGTTATTGACACACCCCGTATTTTTCTTCCCCTGATCCTGTCCGTCCTACGGTTGCCTGGAAGAGATCGCTTTTAGCGATAAGGTCGCCAGTTGTTACACAAATTAATTAATTTTATTTCTTCTGTATTGTTCTTTTTAGTGTGTGCAATAAAGAGTTAATCAATCAATCAATCAATCAACCTAACCTTATAATGACCGTATACCTCAAAACCTTGAATATAATATTACTAAAATAATGTATTCAAGGTATTGAGTATCAGTTGTATACTTAGTAATGTCATAACGAATTGGTCTGGGGTCAACAAACTTTTTGTTCAGAACAGCTATTTTTTCCACAAATTCAGAGTTACACCCATAGAATAAAAAATATAATGATAAGTACAATAACCTCATTTCAGTTCACCTAAACTTAATCTTATATTACTGAAGTTAGTCACGTAAATAAACTTATACTAATGGAACGCAAACATTTCAAGGAATATCCTCACTTTGAAGATCTTTGGCAGTAATATTGAAATTTGTCTGGCGTCTAGACTTGATTTTGTATATGTTATGTTAATATTAAGAGAGCTACTGTGAATGTTGAATAGCCATCAAATATTCATCTTGCGTCACATTATATTAAATTTATTTCCATACTGGTTTGTTCTAATTTTGTGTTTTAAACATTGCTGTACCTATATTCACTGAGACACTAAAGCGATTCGGACGACAAAACCACAGCATTAATACAGTAAAATTTTATATAATCAATTTATCTCAAAAACAATTAATTGATTTTAAATAAACACTTATTACAGTATTGTTACAGTACAGGTCAAAGAAGAAATAAAGTGCCAAAAATATTTTGAAAAGTACTATGTAGAGTGAGATATTATAATCATTACTGCAGTATACATACGAAATTCCACTAATATTATAAATTTTATAAATTATGAAGGTCATCTAGGTAGGTACCACCGCAATAGGAACTTTCGAACCACCACTTTAGAACCCCCGCAGTTTGAAGACTACTGCAGCTAGCGAAATTACAGGGCTGTTGAGACTAACCATCTAGTCTCAAAGTAATAAGTGCCAAAGCAGCGATGCCCTGGACTTTGTTTTGTCACTCAAAACTCTTAGTATATTGCCATATCGCTGTAATGGTCAAGGACAGGCGTTATCTCTTACCATCAGGAGAGCGCTTCGATTGTCGCATTACCTTAACATAAAAAAGTGAAAGTTTTGATGGACTCTTTCACGCAAAAACTACAGAACGGATTTGGATGAAATTTGCTATGGAGGTAGCTGACACCCTGAATTACACATAAGCTACTTTTTATCCCGAAAATATGTAGCGGGTAACACCGCGGGACGCAGCTAGTTACTCAATATAAACAATACAATTTGTCGCTAATCTCATATGACCAGCGGGCAGTACGAACCGTTTCTATGGACTATTTTGAACCGGACCCAAAGCCCAGCTAAGCCTTTAAACTTAATAAAGTGTTTAGAAGAAAGCGTTCGACGTCTTGATACGGTTTTATTGGAGGCGAGCGCCACGTTGCCACGACGTTGTCAAACGACTGTTGCGCTTTGTTTGCAGCTAAACAATTTGAGAAGTTTTCACAGTGGCTTGGTTCAGAACTTTGCTTTTAGTACTGTGGAAAAACTTTAAGGTAAGGGTGTAAAATACAACCGCGATTTGGGGTCTGAACACGCAGCTATGCTCCTTTTCGTGGTTCTCGGATGTGTAATATACCTCTCGCTTTGTGTGTCAAAATTAGTGTAAACAGAACAGAAATACTCGGGGTGTGTTTGTGTTGTGGACACGATCGTGTGTGCGTGTATACGTGTACATTCCTGAACAGCATTGTTGGGGTTTGAACTTACGCCCTTTGGCATGTGAACTGACCACGCTACCCACTAAGCGATCATCGCTACGCAATCATCCTGTACATGCGTTATCTTTTACCATGAGGAGAGCTCCTCGTTCGTTTTCATTACTTTAAACATAAAAAAAATTTAATGTCACTCGTATGACCTATCAGCATAAGTGGTACGAGCAAGAAAACATCTTATGAGTCCCAATTTGAACGTTACCAGTTTAACGTCCAAACTCGAGTTGTTTAAGCAAAGATAAGCGTGAAGCTGCTATGTAGGAAGCAGACAGTGACAAAACTCAATGGCCCAGTTTGTTAATTTGAAAGTTTTAATTGTAACATTGTCTTTGTGTATCTTGCCATCAAATTGTCAAAGATTTTCAGTTATTTATTAGAAAATTAATTGAGAATTAGTTTAAAGAAAATAATAATTCATTTATTCATTTATTAAATAAATAAATAAATATTGGAGGACATTTAACACAGCGCCATCTAGCCTCAAACTAAGCAAACCAGACAGCTGACAGAATACTTAAATACTTTTTTTTGTTGTAAATACATACAGTACACCCAGGACGCAGATCAAACATCGATGTTAGTCACACAAATGTTAGTCCTGAGTGGGAATCGAACCCATTCCCTTTAGCTCTAGAAGCAGACATACTACCAATGAACCAACAGGGCTGCTAACGCTATTCCTAATATTTATTATACATGGTCAGGTTAATATATTACGATAAACATAATATTTTAATATTACTAGACATAAATCATATACAATACAATTTTATTAAAATACATTATTGTATTACATGAACATTATAAGGGGTTTCATGACGCGCATCAATGTCCCATCTGCTGAAGATGTTACTACTAGTCAAGAAATCCCTAGTAAATTAATTTGATTAATGTTTTTTTATTATCTCCTCTATTTTTTCACTGAACTCCTCCTAAACGGCTGGACAGATTTTGATGATATTTGTGTGTATTTGAGTAAGGTCTATGATTGTGTAGATTTACATTTGGATCCGTTTGATGGAACTGTAATTAGACAGGACAACGCCTGCCAGGTCCGCCAGTTAATAACAAGGTTTAATTAAAAAACTAAGAAACCTCCGACACCATTGACAGAATACCGAAACTCGATTTAACTTGAACTTTGCTCCTCGTTTGGCTACAAAACCAAAAAAACTGTTCGTTCCTTTTTGTTTTTTGTGTTTTTATGTTACAGAATAAAATATTTGTCTTTCCTTCCAACTCACATTTGCATTTATAATAATAATATTACTTTGATTGATTGATAACTCTTTATTGTAGGCACTAAAATACATAAAACAGAAGAAATACACTTAAATATAGGTGTAAAATAACTGGCGACCATATCGCTAAAAGCGATCTCTTCCAGGCATCCTTTCCTTCTTACTTAAGAAGGATGAAATGATTTGAAAAAAAAAAACAAAAAGATATTATACTTTATGATCCATAGTAATTTCATGAAAATTACTTCAGTAGTTTGATTTTTAAATAAAAATCATCTAAAACCTAGCCGCGTTTGGGCTAGGAGCAGAGAGTCTGTTTTTTTAAATAGCAAATTTGAATTTGCTCTTTTAGAAACTGGTCATGTATCATTTTGGGCTCACGTCCAAGAATGTTCGACTATAAATTGTTTTCTGAGTGCAATTTAAATCCGCACTGAGCCACTTTAAGTTCATGTTCTCTTTCACGAATACTTTTTGTCGTTTCACTTATCTGGCTTCATTTCAATGTTAGCAAAACACAAGTACTGCGTCCATTGATTTTATTATGCCGTGATAATGCTAAGATATGAGTCAACAATGGAGTGGAAATGGAAAACGCTCGGTTTCCAGTTGTTTTATCTGCAAACAATATAAAGTTATGGAGTGCTTTGGCACTTTAAGCGTTTACACACGAGTGCAGCGCTTTTGCGATTCAATCGAGATCCTAAAGCGACACAGATACTGGCCTTTTTTATTGAGAGAGTTCGACTAATGTGTATTTTACTCGTAGATGCACAATGTGTTTTTGTAAGGTAAGAATAAAAAAAATACAATTATCATCACAAATCACAAATGGTTTATTTTTTTATTTAACAACTTTTATTATTTAGAAAAAGAAAAAAAAAAGAAAAAAGTAAAGCATTATGCTTGGCCAAATACGTAATCTCTACGACTGTGTCATTTTTTTTTATTTTGACAGCTATAAAGGTGACGCATTTTTTTAATTTCGCTTCGATAGAGGTGTGCTACTTCTATTTAGGTACAACATAACTTAGGTATTTATAACTTGCGAAATAAAGAAAAGCTGGTCGTGCCATGGACTAGGTTAGGTAAAGTTGAAAAACAGGGCCGTCACGACAAAAAAATTTTATATAATAAATTGCCAAAATATAATACAAAATTAAATTATACCGAATTTAAAAAAACTATTAAATTTTTTTTGGAAAGCAATCCTTTTTAAATATTAAGTGAATATTTCTGTCAATGAGGTTCTCGGAATCCTCATTTACGTGTAGCACATAAACGGAGCCTCCGCTGTAGTATGTTCGTTGTTGTTAGATTGGGTTAAGTACTCGTATATAGCTTCATTCATTAAAGTGTAATTGTAAGGGTTTTTTTGTACATGTGACTGGCCTTTAACATTATTGTTATTTAGGGCCAATAAATATTACTGATTTACTGATTTCCTGATTTACAATATGAGGCAATCGATTTAATCGGTACACATTTAAAAAAAACATTACTGTGTTCCGGTTTGAAGGGTACTGCAGCTAGCGAAATTCTGGGCTATTGAGACTAACCATCGAAAGTCTCAAAGTAATGAGCACCAAAGCAGTGATGCCCCGGACTTTGTATCGTCACTTAAAGTTCTGTGTATTGCTGCAATGGTCATGGACAGGTATTATCTCTTACCAACAAGAGAGCGTCTCGTTCGTCTCATTACTTTTTCCATTAAAAAAAAAAAGCAACTGAGTGCTGAACTGTGGGTCTGTGCAAATGGAAAGCAATCAAGCAATGATTTACTAGCAATATAATATAATGGATACAATGCAAGTGTGTATATTGTATTCATTCAGACGCCCATATTCGTTTGGTGATATCGCTATACTGTTCAATCACACTTCGTATGTTTCGCTGAGAAAATGTCTAATGTAAAAATAATTATCTAATAAGTCTAGTGTAAAAATAATAATAATTTTTAAATATGAATGGAAAAATGACCTGTAACTTTGGTGTTATTAATAAATGATTTGTATTTGTATTTGTATTTGTCATCGTGTATAACTACCCTTCTAAATTACAACCACAGCCGTATTTGTTTTGTTACGGTATCATTAACAGAAGCGGTGAAACTGGTTGTTATTTCATGTTCCGCGATAGTAATTTCACCAGAGATTATTTTAATTGTTATTATGCTTTTAGAATTGCTGCTTTAAATTTTACGGTATAGTAATTATTACAACAAAGACGTTTTACGGGTTTCGCATGATTACTTTGTCTCTTTAAAATAAAATAAAAGTGTTGTCTTTATTTTATTTTATTTATTTGTTCAATCTATTAGTACCGCATACTAACGAATTACACTAAATAAATAAGGTATCGTAGTACTATACACACAGCGCCATCTGACCCCAAACTAAGCAGAGCTTGTGTAATGGAAATCAGATAACTGATAAAATACATTTTTTTTTGTTGTAAATACATACTTATAATACATACATACTAATGATAATATTAAAATTAACTTATTATGAACAAATTATCCTATGAAGAAATAGTGAATGTTAATTATTTAATTAATTAAAAAAGACATAATAAAAGTCAAAATCAAAATGTCAATAGATACAAAGAAAAATCAAAATAAATGCCAATCGTAATTTGAAAAATAATAATAATTAAAAAAATACAATATACTAATGTCGTCGTGTAATTATTAATAAATACTAGATTTTAAATTAAATGGGACGGACAACACACTCCAGGGCCCTGATTCTTTAACTCTAACTTTAACGTGTAGTTCCTGAAACATTATATGAACTCGTAGATCCGCGTTAAGTTCATGTGACGGCCACACGTCGTCGTAACATTGAACGATACATGACAAACGTATAATACGTTACACATGTACCTACAAACCAAGCATAAAGTTTTTAATGATTATCTAATCCTACTAATATTATAAATCCTACTAAAGTTTGTGAGTATGTCTGTTACTCTTCCACGCAAAAACTACTAAACGGATTTGGATAACTAAAATAAATAAATATCGTAAGACAAGACACACAGCACCATCTGGCCCCAAACTAAGCAGAGCTTGTGTCATGGAAGTCAGATAACTGATAGAATACATAAATACATACTTATAATAAATACAGAACACCAAGACACAGAACAAACATTTGTTTATTCACAAAATGCCTGCCCTGCGTGGGAATCAACCCCACGCCCTACAGCTCTCAAGGCAGATATACTACCAATGAGCCAACGGGGCTCGAAACATTCAAACACTATAAACGTAAGCAACAAAAGTAGAATTTGTACGTTCGATTCAAGTTATGTCTCCACAGATCCCGGTGGTTGCACTTCTCATGCTGCGTAACTTTGCAGTTAAAATTAATTTCAGCTAGCTAGTAAATAAAGTTAATTTTACTATTTAATACTAGACTAGGCAATGTGCCAGATTAAGCCCTAGCCAGAATTCCGAGGTTTTTATGGTTTGTAATTACAGCGGTGGTCACAATTGAATTTAGTCTGAACTTTGTGTGTGAAATACTAACCGAGTTTCAAGCGTTAGTTTCTAGAACTATTAAAATTACACTAATATTATAAAGAGGAAAGATTTTTATTTATAGATTTTTGTATGTTTGTAATGAATAAACTCGAAAACTACTGAACCGATTTCATAAATTCTTTCACCGTTGGGAAGTTACATTATCCCTAGGTGGCTTCTTTTTATCCCTGTATTCCCAACGGGAACGGAAACTACGCAGCTGAAACCGCAAGGCGTCTGCGTTTATAAAACAGAAAGCTATCGTTCTGTAGTTAAAATTTGTTAAATTAACAAGACTAGTTTTCTTGAGAATGCATGAGCTACCGATTTGAATTTAATATTTAAGAAAAACATTTTCAATTCCCTGGAGTTTTAAAATTATTTTTTTAAGTCAACGCAATCAAAACATATTATGACTGTTTATGCCGTATATTTTGCCACTCACAAGGGAATGAAAATCTACAGAGTATTAAATGTAAATCTAGAAGCCTACAATTTGGCAAAAAGCAATGTTTTATAGCATAATATAACGGGAAAAATCCGAAAACCATACATTTGTAATTACTTCACAATTATAATTTTTACTTTCATAGTTTCCGTGATAGACAAACTGTTTATTACAAGTTTGTAGGAAACCGTCGGTGCGCGAGTTCGACTGGCACTTGTCCGGTATTTTTTTAATTAAAAGAAATGCCCAAAAATTTTGAAGTTGTGTGGTATTTTGGTTACCCACTGTAAATATATTTATTTGTGTGATAGTATAGAATCTTCAGTAGTGTGACTGAGCATTGTAGAAAAGTGAAAATATGAATTGTTTTCGTTTGCTTAGTCGTATTTTATTCGTTCATCAGCTTATCTTTTAGTGTACTTGCTTCAAAAGCTTTAGGGCGTGGGTTCGATAAAACAAAAATGTGTCAAAAGTACGTCAGTTTCTATTATAGTAAAATTATATATTTACAAAAAAGCATTATAAATAATCGTTCAGTTATCTGGTTCCTTCTGATAAGCTTTCTTAGTTTGGGGCAAGAGACGCTGTGAGAAATGTACAACGATATTTATTTATTTATTACGTTTATAAATTTTTATTATTCTTAACCGATTCAAAAAAGGAGGTACACAATTTGACTTTCTTTAAATATTGTATACATACAAAAAAAACTCGATCCTACCGACAATTATAAATCGATTTTGATGGTTTTTTTTTGGTAGATCATTTATTTTAGAGGGATTTATTTTAGGAATTTTATCGAAAACGATTGAACAGTTTTCAAAAATCAACAAAAATTGTATTCTTCGATGATTTTCACTCCAAAACCTCGCTGTTTCATTAGAACAGTGCGTTTTCTTGGCCTAAGGGTCATGGAGCCGGTACAATTGCAAATACGATTACAAAATATATATCGTTCAACAAAATATTTGCAGTACATTTTAAATTTACATTTTACTTGGTGTTAGATTTCCTTAGCAGGAATTATCTTTTTTTCTTTTTTTTTTATGGTTGACAGGCTAGTTGTTTGACCACAGCTCACCTGATGTTAAGTGAAGGTGTGGTCGAAGATGGTAAAGCACACCTAGCCTGGAATGAAACTGGCTCTCAAGTGAGGCTGCCGGAACACACCGTTAGATGCTTGGCGGCAGATTTTCAACTTGAGGGTGGTAGCTAGCCAGCCGAATACTAGAAAGTACCCTACCACCATGCTATGGTTTCCTCACGATGTCTTCCTTCACCGGCAGCTCAAGCTCATTGTTGGGGTTTGAACCCACGCCCTTCGGCATGCGAACCTACCGCGCTAACCACTGAGCTATCATCGCTACAAATATTATCTAGGTAGGTACAACCGCAGTACTAGATATTCTGCCACCAAGCAGGAGTATTTATAACATTGCTGTATTCCTGTTTGAAGGGTACTGCAGCTAGCGAAATTACTGGGCTGTTGAGACTAACCATCGAAAGTCTCAAAGTAATGAGCGCTAAAGCAGTGATACTCCGGTATTTGTTTTGCTAATTAAAGTTCTGTGTAATGCTGCAATGGTCATAGGCATGCGTTATCTCTTAACATCAGGAGAGCAAATCGTTTGTCTCATTACTTTTACATATTAAAAAAAACTTTTCTCTTGTCTCACAAACTTTTAACGTCTAAACGTCCCTTACATCTTGAAACCAACCAACAAGACAAGATCAATATCTCGGCTGTACTCTAACATCAAAAATTCACGTCTCGTCCTGCCAACAGTTTCCGAGCTATTGATATCACTAATGCTACCGTTAATACCAATTAGGGTTGCTCTTTCTGAATACGGCATGAGTACAGGCGCATTGCGACAGTTTTATGACTCTAGACACATGAACAAAGAGATCGGGGTTTGTTTGTAGATTGAGGACAGCCCTATTGGTGTCCTGAGAGAATGGCTAAGTTCCCTTGCCAGAGGTTTACTATACAATATTTATTGATACTCAAATAAATAGAATAGTAATTGGAAAAATAGGAAATATTGAGTGATTAGTGCAAAAAGCAACAATCACTCGACATTTTAAGTATCGTATTTATTACAAGTATGTATTTACAAAAAAGTATGTAAGCCGAAAATAATCGATACTGTATAAAATAGTAGCGTTGATAGCTCAGTGGTTAGCGCGGTCGATTGGCATGCCGAAAAGCGTGGGTTAAAACTCCAACAATGAGCTAAAGCTGCCGGTGAAGGAAAACATCGAGAGGAAACCATCGCAGAGTGGTAAGCTACTGTCTAGGACTCGGCTGGCTAGCTACCACCCTCAAGTTGAAAATCTGCCGCCAAGCAGAGAGCCAGTTCTATTTCAGGCTAGGGCCAAATTTATCTGCAAAAACAAAATAAAGAAATACCTAAACACGTTAAATATAAAAGAAACTGAGGAGTGGTTGCGTATCGTCTACTAGTGGGGTTTTGATTGTGCTTGCCATGCTTGTTCTTTAACAATTGGAAACTCTATAACTGTGATTGCAACAAGTCACACAACATAATATAACACAATTTAATATAAGTATGGTAATCTAGGATGTGAATAGTCTTAAGGTAATATTACAATTAGGTCTCAACAGAAGAGTACTAGTCATCGCAACACAGGGTATCCTACGGCGATGACTAGTGACCAAAAATTGTAATAGTTCTATAATTTGTTTATTTTTATTTTATTTTACACGTAGTCTTCAACTACATCAAGTGTCATCATCTTTGTGAAAAATTTGACTTGTGTGAATGCTGATCATGGTTTATATTATTTATGTGCAAATAAACGTAAAATAAAAATAAAGTTATATTTCAGGCTAGGTGTGTTTTACCAACTTCGACCACCATCAAACACCTAGCCTGTCAATCACAAAAAAACAGATCTTAGTTCAAAAGTAGCTCTTATTTTTGATTACCAGGTTACTCTTAAATTAACCACAATAACCGCCAACCAATAACCACAATCACAATGTAAACGGTAATAACGGTAACAGTATAATATGTATATAATTATGTATGGTATGTTATGTAACCACAATTTAACACGAATAAACTACTTGAACTTGAACTAAATTATATTATTTATTTCGTTTTTAACTTTTTCTACATTTTTCATTCGCACAGCGAGGTTGTGGAACTCTCTGCCGGAGTTTGTGTTCCCTGTTTGGTACAATGTTGGCGTCTTCAAATCTAGAGTAAATAAGTTTCTTCTAGGTAATCGTGCTTCATCTTAGACCACACTACTGCTTAACATCAGGCAGAGTATGGTCAAAAACAAAACTGTGCCGCCAAAAGTATATCTCAATTATCGGCTGGAAGCACTTAGCGGTATAGCACTAAGTATACTAACCTACTTTAAAAAGTAACAAAGAGTTCTGAGCTCAAGACTCAAGAATATGAACTTGTGATCAACTATTATGGAATCTTTAAGTTTTAAGTGTAGTTTAAAAGAGATCCTTAGTCTGAACTCCTAATCTCATTAGGAAAGTAAAGCAGTACTGGAGTACTGACTGAACGATAATGACCAACCAAGGAATGTTCTAGAATACTTATGTATGTTCTCTTTATCTGGATTTTGTAGGACCTGTTTCTGTATCTTAAGGGTACCCTTGAAATATGGAACGAGATCGAATTTCATCTTTTGTCGTTTGCCTGTTTGCAACAGACGATTTTCCAACTTTTAGTAATTTGCGATTGTGACAAATATTATCACTACTACTTTAATATTACTTAATTGTGTTACAACATCTCCTGTCTGTTCTAAAGCTGTATTCTATATTATGTTTTCCATTCTTGGTTGCCTAGAAGGTCGCCACTTGTGGTACTAGCTCATAAGATTCTTTTATTTTCTGAACTTTTTTTTTCTACTTTTGGTGAAACTAATAAAATGTTTATATCTATCTATTATTACTTCCATGATTTTTTTATCTTAACGGTTGGATTCCACCTTCATTGTACGAACTGGTAAACAATGGAATTTGCTGCGCGAGTGTCTTCCGATAGTTACAAACTGGGTGCTTTCAAGCCGTCTCGCGAATCGGTATTTTCTAGGCAAGCGTTCTCCATCGTAGTCCGCATCTTCGTTTAACATCGGACAAATAAATAGACGTCCAGACGTAAGCGAATAGAAAAATGTAATAAAAAAAATATATTTGTCAAAAAAAGTATCGTTCATTAAAATTCCTCAAAAATTTTGCGTTATTTAAAAGTATTGAACTAATACAAAATTATATCAAAAATGACACTGGAAAATGTATTTTGTAATACGAGCTAAAAGATTACATTTTCAAATGTGAATGCCATATAGTATAGGTATTTTCGTTTATAAATATGGTTTCTTAGGATTTTTTGAAACAGAATTGAGTATTATTTTTACTCTAACAGTAATGATAGAAAATTGTCGTACATTGAAATTCAATACGATTAAACTTGCTTTACCGCTACATTTTGCTGGTGCTATCCAATACAGCATGAAATTTATTTTTCCAAAATGTTCATGCTATAAATATAAGTGTAGTTAAAAACATAGTAAATAACATACGCAAGTAACGTTGTAATCAGTTATTGTTCGGCTATTAATTCGCTTGTCCCTAAAGAGCATGAAAACAGATTTGTAGCGATGATAGCCCAGTGGTTAGCGCGGTCGGTTCGCATGCCGAAGGGCGTGGGTTCAAACCCCAACAATGAGCTTGAGCTGCCGGTGAAGGAAAACATCGTGAAGAAACCATAGCATGGTGGTAGGGTACTTTCTAGTACTCGGCTGGCTAGCTACCACCCTCAAGTTGAAAATCTGCCGCCAAGCATCTAACGATGTGTTCCGGCAGCCTCACTTGAGAGCCAGTTCCATTCCAGACTAGGTGTGATTTACCATCTTCGACCACACCTCACTTAACATCAGGTGAGCTGTGGTCAAACACCCAGCCTGTCATTCATTAAAAAAAAAAAAAAAAAAAAACAACAAATCTTCCTCAGTCGTCAAAATAGACAGTTTTAAAAGAGCTTTTTACGAGTTTTTAAACGACATCCCTGTTTCCGAATAAAAACTGTTTAGCCAAAGAGTATACAGCTTTACAGAGAAACAACTCTCGTAGCATTAAACTGTTCATACTCAGATACGATACATGTTCATGCTCAGATACGATCAGTCGATCGTTGGCAGCAAATTATTATCTGCAGATTACAATGAACAAAGAGAAAGATCTAAGTAACTGCTGCACTTATATAATGAGATTTTCAATTGCATGCTTGTAGTGCAAGTTATTATTTTTTTTCAGTATCTTTTTTTTTTTATTACTTATAGGCTTGCGTTTGACCGCTAACTCGCCTGATGTAAAGCGAAGATGCGGTCTACGGTGGAGCACGCTCGCCTAGAAGAAACTGATTCACTCGCAACTTGAAGACACTCAGATTGTATCTATCAGGGAGCTCCCACTCGGGCAGCAATTTCCATTGCTTAGCGGTGCGTACAATGAAGGTAGACTCGAACCGTTTATTTCGAGACTTTGAAATATCGACCATGAAGCGGTGTCCTTTCTTGAACCTCCTGACTGTCCGATAGTAGAATGTCCAGGGTGGAATTAGGTATAGCTTCAACATTTCGTTCCGTTTTTGACGTGAAACATCTATTGGCGCGCCTTGGTAGTAAAAGCTACTTGTTCGCCGTGACGTCAAAAGGTGTTTTAAATTTATAGTAAGAATTTTTCGAAATGAAGATGTTTTTTTTAAACAATAAACGGAGTGTACTTTCTTTTCACCTTTATTTAATGAGTTTCACCAAAACCTTTTCCCCCCATTGTTTTCTCTAATTAACAAGGAAGCCCAACAAAATATGAACCCATTGGCTTGCCCGTTGACCTACTATCTCAATTCCGCTTCTAATGGCCTTGTTGTTTCACCTGCTGATGAAACAACATAGAAAATGTACAGAAAAATAACTCGCGTAAAAATAGTATAGATGGTATAAAAGAAAAATTCTAGAAGACATTTTAAATATTTTACCGGATTAAACATTTAAATCGTAGCTATAGAACGACTATTAGAACGACCCAATCTAAATATCTCTACATAGTATAAAACAAAGTCGTTTCCTGATCTTTTAAACTACGCAACGGATTTTAATGCGGTTGCCATCAATAGACAAAATGATTCAAGATAAAGGTTTATATCTATAATACATATACATGCACCATATTTGTATCTACATTACACCCGTGCGAAGCCGGGGTGGGTCGCTAGTATTTGATATAATGTAAACGTTAGATGACTTTTCACACATCTAGCCCCAAACAAAGCAAAACTTGTACAAACATTAGTACAAGTTTTGCTTTTTTATTTGCTTTGTTAATCTCTTATTTTTAAATAATCGTCAAAGTCTTAAAACAAGGTCTCTTGAAGCCAAGATCTTAGTTTGCTTCTGAAGCACGCGATGGAAGGTGCATCCCGAATGAAATAAAAATTGTTTACGTCGATGGACAGAACAGTACCGTTAATTATTATTGCAATACATACAAATCCTCGATACATCCCGTAGATGGGTAATGGGTATGGGTGGTAAATGTATGTACTAAGATTGCTCCGAACATTGAGGTTTACTAAGTAGACATGTCCCGAGAGATGTTTAAAGCAAATATTGGACACACAGACAAACCATTTGATTGCAGATCAAATATTTGAACGGATACGCTGATGCCAGTCTTTGTGCATAGTACACTGGTTTAATATATTGTTGCAAGTGTGTTACTATCCACAACCAACCATTATAATGCTAAAGCGTCTGCCCAGTTGGAAGAAGTTTTGTTTCGACAGGTAAAGGGCGTGCGATCGATTCCTACTCAGGACTAAACATATTGTGTGTGAAACACAGATTATTTATTAGATTTATTCTGTCTCGGTGTTCTGAATGTGTTTACAAAAAAAAGTATATAAGTTGTCTATCAGCTATCTGACTTCCATAGTACAAGCTTTACTTAGTTTAGGGTGAGATGGCGCTGTGTGTCCTGCGATATTTATTTTATTTACTGTTATACAAAGTAACAGGATACGTAATTATGTTTTTCACCGAGACTTAATCGCGCATAAAATACTATAAAATTAGTGTTGTTTACCTCAGCCATGTTGTATAGCCGTTACTAATTAATAAAATCAAATATTTGTTCAAATCGCAAAAGTTTATAAATAGCAAAGGCATACAGATAAAAACAACTAATTAAGTATTGTTTCCTTATGAAACTTTGCTTCTATTATCATGTTGTGTCAAAGATTAATAATTCCCCAGAGTACAAAAATGAACAGCATGCGGCCTCATTCCATTCGACACTGATTTACTTTGTTTACCCAATTCCTATACATGTGATTACGTGTACTTTATAAATTAACGGACAATTTACCTTCACGGAAGCGTGGTTATTGCCACACTGAGAGCAAACCCGTGTTTCAGGATTTCCACAGGGACTATGGGACCTTAACCCTTACATATAAGCGCAACGTGAACCTTATCGCGTAGTAAAAAGGTCCCATTTTCTACTATTTCTCTCACAGCTAAACTTCAACAGACATAAAATAGTAGTTTCATGAGCTTTGCGTGTATGAAGTAAGGTTCATTTTGGAACTGTGACTAAATCACCCGCAGTAGTACAATTTGCGGAATAATACAATTTTGAGTCTTGCACGTTTGAAACATAGCTCATTTTAGTATGACGTGTAGGAAAGGTCAGGACCACAGTGGAGTCATTTGAGCCAGCTTAATTAAATTTTAGTCCTAAAATAATAGCTTTTCCTTTTTCGCATGTTTTACGACTTTTTAAAGTATTTGCATTATTTTTAAGGTTTAATTAAATGTAAGAAAATTAAAGTACGACGAACTTATAAGGATTTAAAAAATACGGCGTTGAAAATAATGCACATAATTCTTTAAAACGGGGCAGTTGACACCGTTGATAAAGATCTGACTTCCAAAGAAAACTTGATAAAGACGTTCACCCCTTTTTTAAGAAAAAATCTGCATTGTCGATCTCAAGCATTACTCTTTTTCTACCGACAATGTGCTCTCTTTATTAAAAAAATAACTCTCTTTCACGTAGTATTTTAGCTGCGCCCAAAACACTCTATCGTCAGAATTTTTACAGCCGAATAAAGGTGAGAAGAGAGTCTTTTTTTGTGAAAAGATAAGAAACCGAGGTTTTTACGGTAAAACCCTTGGGAGTAATATTACATAGGAAAAATCGTATCACTAAAACAGTAAATATTTTTTCTGATAAATTTTCTGACATCCATGTAGAAACAAAATAAAGGTGAATGATGATCAAGGTAAAAACAACTTAAGTATGGGTCGGGCCCAAAATTATTATGAGGGTAGAAAAGCGGAAACAAATTCTCTTATTTCGGTTCGGTGAGTTGTTTTTATACATTTAAAACATGAAAGGTTTATGTATCCATTAAAGTAATTGCTGCAAATATTTTAAAGTAAGCTTGATTAAATTGGGCTCCACTGGAGTTTGAAGTGTAAAAACAGAAACAAAGCTTTTTTTCTGTGTGTGCACTGTGATGTGTTTAGTCTGTTTGGTTTTAGATTTAGAAGTATAATAGAAGAAATTATCTTTTTTTAGAAACGTTTAGTGAAGTAAGCAATAGTTAGCATATGTTTAAATAAGTTTCTTTTTTATCAGCTGAAACAAAATCGTTTATGCTTGGTTGATTCAGATGCTACTTTGCAGAAACTCATCTTTAAGTATTCTGTAGTTAAATCTTTAGTGTATTTCTGCTTGTTTGAGGCGAAATACGTATTATTAACCGGTATTTTAGTAATAATTAGGAATAGTTATTTACACTAATATTTATAAAGACGAAAGTTTGTGCGCGTGTAAGTGTAATTTGTTACTTCTTCACGCTCAAACGGCTGGACCGATTTCGATAAAATTTGGTATCAGGCTAATTGACACCATTGATGTCATCTGGATTGGCCACTAAATGTAATGTTCCCGTGGAATGAGTGGGAAACAGCGGGCAATACTGCGGGGTGCAGCTAGTCATAGTAATTTGTAATTTATATTTTAAGAAAAATATTCAAATTTAGTGTCAGCTTTCAATTTCAAAAATTAAAAAAAAAAAGAAAAGAAAGTTCCTACAATCTTTAGTACTTTTTCATACATTTTAATAGTCTTTTTAAATAGCACTAACTTTAACGAAACCTCAAAGTACACACGCAAGTTATACATGAATTACCATAAATAATACCTCTACAACTTCAAGTTAAAATATCCCTCCTTTTGTCTTATTCATGAGTGTGACAAAGGCATAAAACCATGCACGAGTAAGGCGTAGGACAGGTAATGTTTATAACAATAAAAAATAAATTAAAAAAGTTTCATATTGCTTCCTAAATCTACTTCATTCTGGAAATCATTTACTTATGGCATTTTGGAAATATTATTGACGTGATTTTGACACATTGCTAGCTCGTGAAAACTTCTTCTTTTTCTTTGATTTTGGCGTCGCATTCTGAGCATTTGCCAGTGTCAAGTGTTTTATAAGTTAAATAAGTTGCCTTGATATAATTATAGTCGAAGTCCAGTCTTGGTCAAGTCCAGTTTATGTCAGTCATGCTTTAAAGTTGTGGCGACTTTACTGTAAGCTTCGATGGAAATTTCGATGGAAACCTGGAGTGAACCGAACCGAACTATGTTGTGGTAATAGGAAAGAATGGTATGTACTACAGTCAGAAGTTCCACATTATTTGAAACATAAATAACAATAATACATATCAATACTTAAATAACATTATTAGACAGCCCGGTTGACCCATTGGTATAATATCTGCTTTAAGAGCTGTAGGGCGTGGGTTCAATTTCCACCCATGAAACACATTTGACAGCCCCGTTGGCTCATTGGTAGTATATCTGCCTTGATATGTCTGTGTCTGGGTGTTCTGTATGTATTATAAGTATGTATTCACAAAAAAAAAAGTATTTATGTATTCTATCAGTTATCTGACTTCCATCACACAAGTTCTGCTTATTTTAGGGCCAGATGGCGCTGTGTGTATAGCTCTAGGATACGATATTTTTTTTGTTTTGTGGTATAAAAAATGTGTGTTCTGTCTGAATTATTTGTATATACTATAAATAAGTATTTACAAAAAGAAGGATTTAAGTAGGTAGGTAAAATTGATTTTGAAAAACTATGTATCATGTTCCAGAGTTTATTCGTTCAAGAATTATGTTGAAGACTAACTTTTAAGCTACAGGCTTAGTTTATATTTGGTAAGCATTTTTAGTATGAAAACACTGTACGTCTTGTATATTTTTCTGGAATATTTTTGAAACTGTTTAAGCAAATAGGCAGAGCGTCATGAAAATCTGAGTTTTGGGTACAAAGGATTACGATAAGACATGAGTTGTGTGTTTTTGTTAGAAAATATTACAACATTCTTTGACTCGACAAAGATTTATGTAGACGATATTTTATAAGATAGTATTTAATATGTTTTAGCAAATCATATTTTAACACACACTACACTAACAGTAATTTCTGCCTTTGTTTTTTTTTGACTGCCATGTAATTTCATTGCATCGAGTTCAGGAAATGTAGATCGCAGGTTCTATTTCCACATAGGACAAAAATTTGTGTGACGATCTTACATGTTTCTTTTGTATTGTATTATTGTGTACATATTATAATACATATGTATATACAAAAAAAGTTTATAAGTATTCTATCAATTATCTAACTAGGTAGAATATAGAATTTTGTATTTGAATTATTCTCTTGTTTTAGAATATTTTTATTACTATGGTACATAGTTATGTAAAAATAATTTATTCAATAAGTTATAAGTAAAATTCTGTAATATATTATTTGAACGGTAGGCAGTTCATTGTAATAATTACCGCATTATTGTTAGATTTTTGTCTAAGGATAACAATGCACTAAAATTACTATTTACGTACATAACAAGACCAATTTTGAAGGTTTTAGTTCACAAATTTAAAATATGTCAAAAAGACTGATGACATATCAATGAATAAAAAACAAACATGTCAAAATTAGGTATGTCAATATAAAAAAATGGATGTAAGATTATGTTGATGAATTTTACTCATAAAACGATGTCTCTAGCCAGATCTTTGTTCTAAAGCACGCGGTGGAAGGTGTATCCCGGGACGGAAGCGGATACGCGGCTGTAGACCGTACAAGGTTTGCTTAGATTGCGCCTAGATGGCGCTGTGTGAAATGTCCTAGATATTTTTTTTTTCAATTGTTTCTATAATTTTAGTTCGTATTTTAATATGTTATTAATATACATTGCCATTCGAGACAACAGAGGCTAAAAATTCAGCATTAAATAAAATAAAAACGAAATCTCTTAAGATATTTAAGACTTCGAATTATCGAATATTAGTTACTAAAAGATTCTGTTCAATCATAAAACTAGTGCGGGACCTTAATTTTAATTAAGAAAAATATTTGAGCTAATCTTTATGTATTTTCGGAACTTTAATGTGTAACATACAAAATCATGATAAGTAATTAGCTACTGTTTAATTTTCAGCGCTGTTATGTATCTCTTAAAAACTGATGTTCAAATAGGCTGGAAGTAGAGATTCTATCTCGAATTTCAGTTTAATTCTAAGAAGTTATTCCAATTTCGCCACCAATTATATATTTTGAAACGTTCAGATTTTCTTTGCCAAATGGAATGAGCGGCTTCACGTAAAATACGGTAAAACATCAATTCTAACAAAAAATACAAGATGCTTACTAGATTGGCAAACGTTCGATGGTATGCGTGAAATTCAGTTTATCTTAAAGTCTAGAATGTTCAGTCATCCGGGACTCGGATGTGAAAGAATTCATTGTTCCAAATACACACACAGTTTACCTAAAAATAATTCAGAAAACTAAACTTCTAAAGACAATGATAGTTCTTAAATCCTTTTGTTTGTGTAAATACATAACTACTTGCGCTGCAATGGGTTTGGACATACGTTACCTCTTACCATTAGGAGAGCGTATCGTTCGTTTCATTACTTCTACATTAAAAAAAATAATGT
Source organism: Biston betularia (assembly GCA_905404145.2). Lineage (NCBI taxonomy): Eukaryota > Metazoa > Arthropoda > Insecta > Lepidoptera > Geometridae > Biston > Biston betularia. The sequence goes on from FR989874.1 coordinate 12,248,640, forward strand.
TCTCGCGTGAACACTAAACATTTTCGATTTTCAAAAAGTAGCCTATGTGATAATATTGTATCAACTAACTCCTCCCCAAATTTCATCAAAATTGGTCTAGCCATTTGTGCGTGAACAAACATACTTACACACTCACAAGCTCTCGCCTTTATCATATTAGTAAGATGACAATAGATAGAACTTTGAGTAGCAAAACTAAGTCCGAGGCATCGCTGCTTTGGCGGTTATTAATTTGAGACTTTCGATGGTTAGTCTCAACAGCCCAGTAATTTTGCTAGCTGCAGTACCCTTCAACCCGGTATACAGTAATGTTTACACACTACTGCTTGGCGGTAGAATATCTAGTACTGCGGTGGTACCTACCTAGACGACTTCCTGCTAAGGAAATCTACCACCAAGTTGGTTCAATCGGCGGTGGTAACTATGGGTCTGTTCTAGCGCAACCGACAAAGATGTTTTATTCAATCGATAGTTTTATTTTATGTCAAAAAACAATCACCTAAGCCTACTATTTTTTCACTGTTATTTATGTCATATTTTTAAACATCTTTATTATTTTATATTTCATAATCTAAAACTTTCAATAAAAGATCGAATTTACTCCTATAACAGCTGGTTTTATGAAATTACCTTGCAGATACTCCTTACTCCTTACTTACTTCCCTAGCACGGAACCCTTAAAAAAACACGCTCTATTGCGGCAAAGCTTAAACTTATAAGCAATTGGACGAGAAAGGAACAAAAACACGCCTGTTTATATTTAAATATTGAATATGTCGGCGCAACAGGCAACATAAATATTATTAAGTACAAGTAATCAATAGAATGTGTTTACGGATGATTAGAATAGGTGAAGGCCATGATACTTGTGGTTAAGATACTTAAATTCACACTAAAATGTCGAGTTCAGTTTGCTGTCATGATGACTGCAAATAAAGACTGTGCCTCAAGCTTCTATCTTTGAACTCCTATTTAATGTCATGTAATTGTTTTCTAAATTCATTTCATAATTTATAAGCGGTACTGGTTACATTTAAAACTAGGATTAACTAAGTTTAATTTTAAAAGACTTCAACTATGTTCAAAGTGAAGTTCGCGCGCAAGGCGTGGCGCGCGTGTCCTCTCAACTCAATTGTTAAATCCCATTTAACTATTAGATAGCAGATTTAATGTTAACAAAAAGGGCTTAAAATAAGTTTAAGTAATTTAGACTTAGTTATGGTTCCATGTGTATTCACTTTTTATTATTTAGTTGTTAATAAAGTGTAAAATGACTACACAACGAGTACGCTAGGTTAGGTGGTAGGGGCGGCCGTTGTGAAGGCACGTTCGGTATCGAGCTACGACGGAAAATGGAGCTCTTGTTAGTATTTTGTACCAAGTTTATGTTTAAATCTTAAATCACTAATAAATTATTTGAATTGTTGTTTCTGTATTTGATGAGTGAACCGGGGGTTGGAGATGGTTCACCATTTCTAAAAACTCTGTGCCTGCTGGGTCGCCGTTAAATATATAAACATTTTTAGACTTTATAAATTGATCAACTAATTATTTTTGCTTCAAACAACTCTAATTATCCAGTACAGTATCTATTTAAATGTCCAAATTTTTTAAAGCAAATTGTGACTAAATTATGTAATTATAAGAATTTCATAACAAAATGTTGTTAAAATTATTATACAAATCCAAAAAAAAAGTTTGAAATTATTACTATGTTACTATGAAAACTGACGTGGTATTTTTTTCAAAATCATGTGTCGATCTTGTTTCACGTCGTAATTTTCGTTTTTATATATATACTTATTACATACTTATGAGGGAGGGCTATGCCAAGCAGTGGACGTCACACGGCTGAAATGATGATGGTGATGACATACTTATAAAATATACAGAACAAACATTTACCATATCTTCGGCACATAAATATTTGCCCTGGGCGATAATCGAACACACGTTTATAGTTCTAAAAGCAGATACAATACCAAATGAGTTAGCTGTCTGTAACGTAGCAATTACATCTTAGGAGCAATGTAAATTATATTTTGTATGGAGAATTTTTAGTGCTACCAAAATTCCACTATAGGTATACAATATTGCAAGTCCAGTGCTTTATACGTTTAGGCAACATGAATACCTATACCCACCTACAGTTACCTGCCTACAAAGGTACGGATAGATCCAATTTGGATGTTTTTTTAAGCTCGTTGGTAAAACCAAAACAATTCCGGCAGCGCTGAAATGTTCTCAAAAAAACCTTTTAGGCTAACATTGAACGAATAAAGTTTTCTCGAAAAATCTGCTCGGAATTTTAGGTTCCGAGTTTACTAAGAGTTCAGTTGGGAACTATGGCGTTACTTATGTATACACGCGTTGCAGGTAAATTGTAACATATAATTAATAATAAAAATAATTAACTTTACAGATTTGCAATAAATGATTAAATGTTGTGGGTGTGCGAACGTCATGCCATGCCGTTAACTCCTGGGTATTTTTCTGACAGAGCAATTTCCACCATCACTTTCAATTCAGCTAGGCGTATTACAGAATTAATCATGCAGAGTTTAAATAACATTTCTTCGAAAGCGATCCTTTTACAAATTAAGTGAATATATTTGTTAATAAGGTTCTCGGAAACCTTATTTTTGAGTAACTTATAAACTGTGTCTGTACTGTTAATAGAAGTACATACATAATAATATGTTTGATGTTATTAACTGAATAGTTATTTATATAACCTCTGTTGTTCAAAATGTAATTATAAGATTTTTTTGTAACAAGCGACTTGCCTGTAACCTTATTGCTATTACAGCAAAAAATATGACTGATTAGCAGACGCCTTGCGGGTTCACCCGCGTAGTTCCCATTCTTTTGGGAAAACAGGATACAGAGTACAGAATTTTTGAAATCGGTCTATTAGTTTCGGAACCTATTCAAAACAGACAATCAAATCTTTCCTCTTGATAATAGTATAAATAGATTACTAATTTATCGTAATTTAACTTATAAGCTGGTATTCCTTTTTTTCTTTGGTTTTGGCGTCGCGTTTTGAGCATTTACCAGTGTCAAGTGTTTTATATTTTCAAGTTTCAAAAGTGAAATAAGATGCCTCGAAGCTATATTTATAGTCAACGTCCAGTCTTGGTCAAATACAGTCTGTGTCAGTCAAGTCCAGTCATGCTTTAGTAAAGTAGCGGCGACTACTATAAAGACTCGATGGAGTTTTGGAAGCAACACGAAAACACAATACATGTTTCACCACATTATATTATTTTTCCACATTCGCAGTTGTGATTCGGCACTTTATGAATAAAACACCACCACTTTTATGCATAAACATTCGACAAAGCACTAGTTTTGGAAAAAAATACAACGGGGTGACACGACTCTTTCCGCGTTCCCGCTAAAACCTGGTATTCCTTGTGGTTCATCATTGAAATTAGCACTGCAGAAGGGTTTAAACTAAACACGCACGTAGCGTTCGTTAGTCGTATCCTCTCCAAACACATCATCTACTTTATGAGCAGTTTCTGCCTTGCTAACCCAACAACGAAACTCTATTCGAAAATTACTCAAATTTTCGCTGTAACCATCTTCTTGTTAAAAGCTGAATATAAAAACAATTGAAATTAGTAAAGTTAAAAATAATAATTAAACGTCACTTTTTTTTTAAATCAAGAACGTTATACTTTTTGTCTGAAAAAGTTTAACTCTAAAATGAAGATCTGCCGCCAAGCATCTTACGGTATCTTCCGGCAGCCTCACTTGAGAGCCAGTTCCATTCCAGGCTAAATGTGCTTTACCATCTTCGATCACACCATCACTTAATATCAGGTGAGCTATGGTCAAACACCTAGCCTGTCAACCAAAAAAAGGGTACTGCAGCTAGCGAAATTACTGGGCTGTTGAGACTAACTCTATCAAAACTCTCAAAGTAATAAGCGCCAAAGCAGCGATGCCCTGGTCTTTGTTTTGTCATGGACAGGCGTTATCTCTTAACATCAGGAGAACGCCTCGTTCGTCTCATTACTTTTTACATTAAAAAAAATAAATGTATCAAAACTTTAGTTCTGGAATAGCTGTAAGTTCTCATAGTACGGGATGTATAATATTTCAATGTATCCTGAGGGTATTTTGTATTTCTAGAAGTCTGACGTTGTTGCCGTCTGACCGCGGTATAAATTACATGAAATATATTCGAACTCGACAAAACTATAGATTTCCCGTGAGAGAACCAATGTCAATGTCCACGCTGTAACTAAAACCACGACGCCGCTTTTATTTCTGTTTGTATTTGCTATTCTGTTTTCTAATTAGCTAGTTGTAGGCATATGAATGTGTACAGAACGTCCATTAGCGAAGTCGTCGCCAATAATTGAACTGAAAGCACCTCATGGTTTCAACAAATAGGAATTTCTAAGAGAATGATATTACTATACACTACTTGTGTAAACTTTTTGCCTAATTAAATTGTTTACTATACTTCTATATTAAAATAAACAAATATCATAGGACATTACGCACAGCGCCATCTGACCCCAAACTAAGCAAAGCTTGTGCTATGGAAGACAGATAACTGATAGAATACATATCCTTTTTTTTTTGTAAATACATACTTATAATGTATACATTATACAGTACACCTAGACACAGATAAACATTTGTTTATATCACAAAATGCTTGCCCTGGGTGGGAATCGAACCCACGCCCTTCAGCTCTTGGAGCGGACAAACTACCATTGAAACAATAGGGCTGTCAACTGTCAATAGCTTAGGATATTCAAATGGTTATTAGGTTGTAGGCTATGCTAGTTTAGTTTTTTTAACCAAAGTTATACTTACTTATTTAAACTCCGCTAGGCACATTATCCCACAAGGTGGACAGACGACCTAGTAAAGACCGCAGGAACGCGCTGGATGCGAGCCGCTTCCAACCGGTCTTTATGGAAGTCAATGGGGGAGGCCTATGTCCAGCAGTGGACGTCCTACGGCTGAAATGATGATGATGATGATGAGGCACATTATTAAATCGCCGGATGCTATCCAGCAATTTGTATTACCTTCGCCTAGTTTCCCTAATTTGCATCGAACAGTGATGACAAATTTCGTGTTGTTGATGCCACTGTTCTGTGTCTTCGGCATGACCAGGGTTTCTGCCAAGCAGGCGGTTTTCGTTTGAAAGGACCTTTATACCAGCATTAGGTTGGTAGACTGATTGTTGCGGGCTTCGTAAAATTGAGTTAGCAAAGCGTTGCTACCTTGTTAGTTCATGAACTAAAATTACCGCACGAAGCAAAGCAGACTTATGGAGTAGAATAGAGAAAATTATAACTTTAATGTGAAATTAATATGAGATAAGGACTTATTTAGCCTCGTTAAGCGATTTTTGTCACCGTTATATTAATATGACTTATTTTAAGTTTTCGCTTCTGTCAGCAGTTCTCATGACTACTTGTTTTTAACCGACTCAAAGGAGGAGGTTCTCAATTCGACTCTATGTTTTATAATAAAACATCAAAAAAAAACATATTTTTTTAAAATTTTATCGAAATCAATTAAGCAGTTTTAAATAAGTCAACAAAATCTAAAAATTGTATGCATCGATGATATTTTTGTTTACTCTGAAACCTCGCTGCTTCATTGGAGCAGTGCGTTTAATTCGCCTAAACGTCATGGAGTTGATTTTTTTAAATGTACATTTATCTATATTTTTTTATTGTAATTGATCTACAATGTCACATACACATACATTTCATTCACACAACGTTATTATTTAGTTTATTTACATACGTATTATGGATATCTATCCAAATTCATCAAATCAAATTCACTTGGTGGTAGATCTCCTTAGCAGGAGGTCGTCTAGGTGCCACCGCAGTACCAGTTATTCTGCCGCTAAGCAGTAATGTTTAAACTTTAATGTATTCCGGTTTGAAGGGTACTGCAGCTAGCAAAATTACGGGGCTGTCAAGATTAGCCATCGAAAGTCTCCAAGTAATGGGCGCCAAAGCAGTAAATATACCCTAGACTTTGTTTTGTTACTCAAAGTTCTGTGTATCGCTGAAATGGTCATGGGCATGCGTTATCTCTCTACGCGCTGGATGCGAGCCGCTTCCAACCGGTCTTTATGGAAGTCAATGGGGGAGGCCTATGTCCAGCAGTGGACGTCCTACGGCTGAAATGATGGTGCGTTATCTTTTACCATCAGGAGAGCGCCTCGTTCGTCTCATTACTTTTTACTTCAAAGGAAAAAAAAAGTTTACAACACAAATTTATTGGCATACTATCAACATTGCTCGAATAACCAGAGCGGAAACAAAAGGCACTGGATTACAGCTAAAATTTGCACTCAATTGTGTAAAATAAAATCTGCTTCCAGCGTTTTAGTGCTTTAGGTAATACAATCACGTTATGGTGGTGCTGAAAATGCAGCGCTTTGAGCGTTGTGTAATGCATGACCTGGAATTTTAATTGTGGGCTCAATTTTATACGATTACGATCTATTTCATTATTTTTATCATGAAGACATATAACATAATATTTATGATTTCTTTCATAACATTTTGTATAACAATTACATTGGGACTTATCTATTTGACAGTCTATTTGACTATTTGACAGCCCTGTTGGTTTATTGGTAGTATGTCTGCTTCGAGAACTGAAGGGCGTGGGTTCGATTCCCACTCAGGACTAACATTTGTGTGACTAACATCGATGTTTGTTCTGTGTCTGGGTGTACTATAAATAAATAAATATTGTAGGGCATTACACACAGCGCCATCTGACCCCAAACTAAGCAGAGCTTGTGCGATGGAAGTCAAATAACTAGGTAGAATACATAACTTTTTTTTTTGTAAATACGTACTTATAATACATACAGAACACCCAGACACAGAACAAACATTAAATTTGTTTATTCACAAAATGTTTGCCCTGAGTGGGAATCGAACCCACGCCCTACAGCTCTCAAGGCAGATATACTACCAATGAGCCAACGGGGCTGTATGTATTATAAGTAAGTATTTACAAAAAAAATAGTATAACAGTATTTAAGTATTCTGTCAGCTGTGTGGTTCCCATAGTACAAGCTTTGCTTAGTTTGGGGCTAGATGGCGCTGTGTTAAATATCCTTCAACATTTTATTTTATTTATTTATTTTTCATAATTTGTAAATTTTGCAAATTTTAAAAATATATTACCAACTATCTATTAATCAGACAAACTACAGTTTGTTAGCTTTTTATATTTAAATAGCCTGGATTCTTAAAAGCCTTAGTTATGTTTTTTCCTTGCCTAAAGACCCATTTAGTTTTAGGTACGTCATAAAAAGGCCAAGAAAAAGTATTATGTTTCGCTGCGAAATTTCAGCTCCTTTATTATGAGAATCTGTAAATTTCCTATCAAACCGTAAAACACTTTTTCTTTCAACCCAATAAAAGCCCTTTCTTTGGTGTCTATTTACTGAAAAAAATATTGTACTATAAATGCGTAAATTATTTTCGTACTCGAAAGCTCAAGAAAAAAGAAAAATACTTTCACAACTGGTTGCAAAACACTGTTTAACAACACAACATAAAAATATTAATTTATAATTGTGATTTATTTCGATACACAAAACAAAATGCAATTTTGCATCCGCATTATGTATTCAATGAAGAAAGAACTTCATGTTCAAAATTAAAACATTTTTTCTGGCTTCAATTATAACTAAAGTCTTTATCTCAATTAGAGAGTTTCAGATTAGCTTTAATGCCGTCCTCTCCACAAAAAATACCTCGAAAGCCAGTTAGAGAGCTTTGCCACTAAGCTAATGGAATAGATTGAGGATTAACTCTTGACACATACACATGGACGCAAATAACGTATTCCTACCTAAACTATTATTAATTTCCTGAATATAATTATTCGCTTGAAGCTATTTGAACTTATAATTTTACTGTAGTAAAATTGTTATGATAAATAGCATCCATTCGCCCGTAATTAATTAATCACTAATTTTGACAAACAACAATGTGCGGTAAAATGATATCATAATTATTTGTTTCAAACCAAAAATGCACTCATGCAAATGCACACTAATTTGCACCAAAAATGGTTAACAAAATTTTAATGTCACTCGAAACGCAAGTATAACTGTAATTTAACAACGCAATAGTATGGTGGTAGGGTATTTTCTAGTACTCGGCTGGTTACCACCCTCAAGTTAAAATCTACCGGAGTTATAAAAGTCCAAACATTTGCATGTACATATATCCGACTTCATACTAGAAAGAATTTTGTGTTGTAACTTCATCCAAACAAACTTATTTTTTTGTTCTACTTATGCGGAATTACACACGTTAAATTATATCGGAAGCTCCGACTCAAACGTGACTTTGCCACATCCGGTGGCCTTCATCATGGAGACAAAGCGCACGGGGCCTTCTCTTGCTCACACACGTCTTAAATAAATTAATCCCGCATAAGTAAAACGAAAATGTGTCAAAACCACGTCAGTTTCCATAGTTACACAAGATTATTTAAGGAATTTTAAAAACACGAATTCCCACATAATAGTATATTATGTGTTTTTTTTTAATATTTATATACTGAATGATTTATGAACGATAACGATATCCCAAATCCATTTAGGCAATCAAAAGTTATGGTGGAATAAAGAAACTCATATACGAACAGTACATAAACACAAGAACCCTAAAATAATTATACTCCATTTTCGGGCAGCAAAAAAAATTAAGAAATAAATTAAATACGCTGAATTATTCTCAAACCGAATATCTGAATGTTGTCTGTTTGTTTTTGTTTCTGTGCTTGTGTTGTAAAATAAAATATATTTTTTTTCTAACTAATATTAAATAGAACGAACCGAGGAAATTTCGAGTTCCTTTTCATGAGTAAACAGTAGTGTGACTTTTTATGAGCTGAATTTAATCCTAGTTAGGCTTTACATTGTTTTAAAACATGAGACAAATCAAGATCGCGTTGTATCTTTGGTTTCATGTCACATAATCAAAAATGTTTTTGGATTAAATTCAAAACATCCCTACCGATATGTCACTGAGTAGCACTGTCGCTTTGGTGTAATTCCAGCTTTATGTCTGAGATTGGAACGCGAACTATCCTTCTCAAGCTACATAAGAATACTTGTAATTCCTTTTCTAGAGGTTCTTTGTGTAGAGAGCTATTTTAAATATGCTTTGGAATATTTTCATTGTTGCTACAGACAAGTCCCACTGAGGGGAATTTTGCATATACACGTAGCTGCAGGCACGGCTGATGTCGTGCTGCTTTGAAACAAGCGATGAAGGTTGTATCGGATGCCAAGGATTTTGCAAAATTTTTAGCATATTGTTTTCTCATATACGTATATTTTAAGCATTGTTTTATTTCAAGTTAATTACACAACTGAAAGGGAGATCTATAATAAAAATATCAGAGTGTAGCTGTGTCGTGTACTTAAATACATGTAGATTTTGAACACGTCGATGATGTTTCACCGATAGCTCTTTGTAATGAAACCATCTTGGTATATTTCACCACCGGATTTATTATCCAATAATTTTTAAGTTTTGTTGCACCTTGTGTTAGTCACAGAACGAAATGCTACCGCGTTTTAACATTTGTCTCTTCCGCCGTAGCGACATCTAGTTTCTTATTATTGAACTATTTCTACTTCAACACGTAGTTTCATGTTTCAGGTGTTCAATCAACGTAACGAATTCTTTGATTGTTTTTGTATTTTCTTTTTTTTAATTTCTTTTCTACAAATACATACATAGTGTAAAGAAGAAAATGTATTTTCAAAAAAAAGTATTTATGTATTTTATCAGTTATCTAATTTTCTTAGTGCAAGCTTTGCTTATTTTGGGGTCAGATGGTGCTGTGTGTATTGTTCTACGATATTTATTTATTATTACCTATAGCATTATTAAAAAATAGTTTTACATTATACCCCAGTTACATAAAAGCAGATCAGTTGTACAAAAAAATATTAATAAAAAAAAAACAAGTATATTAATTTAAAACACGCCACATACGAATTTCTAAACACCTTTTTTATTCACACTTGATAATGGAACCATACTACCACTATTGAAGTTCTTTCAAAAATATTACAGCCAGCCAATGTCGTTATGTAGGGATTCTAACAATACTCCATAAATCTTCAGGCATTTAAAAGTTATTGTGGATACATATTTGAACTCTGAAAACAATACGTAGGTACACTCCTTTTTTTGGGTAGATGTGTAAAAAAGCAATAGTGCTACCATATTAAACCACTTGTGCGTGGAAGCGTGTAAAAAGATAAACTTAATAAAGAGTACGCTTTTGTCAGATGTTAAAAATGTTCCACAACAAAATTGTAATCTAGTTGTTCTTCGAGGGTGTTTATAAATCATAACTTTGTAGCGTTTTATGTTTAACCAACAGAAACTAAAGCAAACTATCATACTTTAGTTCTATTAAGTTTGGTTGGTAATAAAACGAATAGGGCATTTGGTATAAAACAAGTAAAAAAATCCACTGAAATGCGATAATTATTTTTTTTCATCTACGATAATGACGCCATGTTTTGTTTTTTATTGTCAAAATATGTGTTACCAATGTCACTCCGGACAATATTCTATAACGATACTCTATACATCAAAAATCTGTAGGCACTTAAAGGAAAAAAAAACCCACATTACATACATGAACCCTAAAACTTTGGCAGTCATGTAAAAATGAAGGAAATGTTGATACACCTACTTAAGTTAGAAATAATTTATGAAATAGATCGTGTTCACAACATAACTTTTCTATCTATCTATCTAGGCTTTTTATTCCTGTATTCCTACGGGAACGGGAACTACGCGGGGGAAACGGCGAGGCGTCTGCTAGTAGCTAATATTTTTAATATTTGGCCCCAAAAAACCAGAATAAAAAAAACATTTACAGACACGAAAATGATATGACAGTGTCATAGAATTTCTTCAAGAGCTTAAATTACTTTTAATTCTTAGAAGTTTAGTATACTATGTGGTTTTGACAATTGTTTCATACATATTTTTTTAAATAAAATAATAGCTTTTATTTAAAGTACCGAAATTACTTCTAAATAAACCATAAAACACTTCTATAAAAGTGTTTTCTACAAAACATCACAGAATGGAATCCATAGCGGCCCATAAACCCATACCCCCGTTTGATTAGCTGTTCAATTCTATCAAGATATCATAGGACATTTGAGACTGTCATTGCTTCAGAACACAACGCAAAGACATAAAACTGTCTTTTCCGAAGGCGTTTACAACTTTTTGAATGCGTCAAAGCCTTTTTCCTTCGCGTGACGTTGACTGATGTCCATTTTGTACCGGAGGCACGTTCTGGCATCGCGCCACGCATTGTTACGCTGACAATGGAAGTGAATGGAGGCAGAATGGCTCCGAAAATGCACTGTGCGTGCCGATTACTTGCATTAGCTAGTATTATTGGCCAGTTTCGGTAATGGAGCGCATTCGATGCGAGAAATTGTCGTTAGGGTTAATGGAAATGAAGTGGTGATCATTTTATAGTGTTTTAGGTGGATAGTTTTGTTCAGTATGTTATAACTAATATACCATCGCACGTGGGTGTGATACATTTTTGTTTCAACTTATGCGGGATTACACACGTTTGTTTATGTCGGATACATTGGCTACGGTTTCAATCACATCGTTTGTGCGAAGCGCGCGCGTTGTACTGTGCTTTGAAAAAGGCCACGACTAAGCACATATTATTTTCCTAATTGATTTTGGATTTATTTTCCATTTCCCTTATTTTGTTGTACCTAATACTTAATTGTATTAGGAAAATAAGTAAGATTCATATGTTTTTTGTTTCACTTATGCGAAAATACTCAAGTTTATTTACGTCACATCCAGTGGCCTTCATCATGAAGACAAAGTGAAGTACAACGCGTACGCGGCCTTGTCAGAGTATCCGATATAAATATTTATACGTGAGTAATCCAGCAAAAATAAAATACGTCATCTAAAAAAAAGTGCATAGTTATACCTCTTCTATCTAGAAAATATCTTTTCCTGACCTATTTTTGCGTGCGGTCTCACTATGCCCACTAACTAACCCGCGCGGTAATTGACCGACAATACCCTGACGTCCCCTGGGTGACAGTTTATCACCTAGGGTATTTTTATCGGCAGAATGACATAGAGGGAATTAGATTAGTGGATAGATTAACTAATTTTTCACACAAAATAATGAATAACTTAACAATCACAGGAACAAGTCACGGTCTTATTTAAAAGTCATAGTACAGTGGTACTATGACTTTTAAGTTATGGGCAAGCTAACTAGGGGCAAGCTGTTTACCCGCAGCTCTCGTGTAACTATGGTGTGATCGAAGATGGTAAACACACGTGTCTTGGAAAGGGATCTCAATTGAAGCTGTCAGAACACACCGTTAGATGCTTGTTGGATTTTTTTTAACTTGAGGATTAGCTAACTAGCTAGCCAGCTGAGTACTAGAAAGTACTCTACCACTATGGCAGCCCTGTTGGTTCATTGGTAGTATATCTGCTGCAAGAGCTGAAAGGCGTAGGTTCAATTCCCACCTTGGATAAACATTTTGTGGTATAAATAAAATGTTTGTTCTATGTCTGGGTGTACTGTATGTATTATAGGTAGGTATTTATTTACAAAAAAAAGTATTTAAGTATTCTATCAGTTATCTGACTTCCATAGTACAAGCTTTGCTTAGTTTGGGGTCAGATGGCACTGTGTGAAAAGTTAATACTTTTTTTTTTTGTAAATACATACAGTACACCCAGACACAGAACAAACATAAATGTTAGTCACACAAATGTTAGTCCTGAGAGGGAATCGAACCCACGCCCTTCAGCTCTCGAAGCAGACATGAAAAAAAAATGAAAAATTTATTTATTACAGTTACCAGTTTCTATTACAAAATAGTAGGTTGGGACCTTCTGGTAAGTATAAAGAATACCTGTGGCAGAAGATCCCGCTCTTCTATATCTATATATATCGATAAAATATTAAATAAGCATATAGGGCGTGTGTGTGTGTGTGTGTGCGTGTGTGTGTGTGTGCGCGTGTGTGTGTGTGTGTGTGATTGTATGTATGCGAGAGAGAAAGAGAGAGAGAGGGAGACATACTACCAATGAACCAACAGAGCTACCAATGTCAAATACACATACATATTTTAATATGTATGTGTATTTGTAGGCTATAATAATTATATATGTATATTTATTTATTTATTTATTGAGAAAGAATACGGTTAACCAATTACATTCAATCTCACAAAATTTTGACATTCCACAAAAACAAAAATCTAAAATACAATTACAAAAATTAAAAAAAAAATGAAGATGTCAAAGTAATAAAGTAATAATAATACAAGTAAGTAAGTAGTATATATATTTATCTCTATGTATATATGTATGTAAAGATAAAACAAAATAATAAAATATATAACAAATAAAAATTAAAATGAGCAGCGAAGCACAAAACATGGCTGATCCGACAAACAACAATTCTAACTCAGCGTTCAAATCTACTCATTTTTATTGTAATGTTTTAAGCCTCACCCTAAAATTTATATACACGCATAAAAATAAAAACAATTCAACCACTACTAGATGTTTATAGCTCAATAGCAACTGATAGCATGGAAATAAATATAACGCTTCAAAATATTACTTTTGGCAACAAATGCGCGAAAGAAATAATTGCACTTGCGATTGGAGCCAACTTTTTATTTTTTTAAAGTAGATAGGCTTGCGTTTGACTGCCATCCCGCCTGATGTTAAGCGAAGATGCGGTCTACGGTGGAGCACGCTCGCCTAGAAGGAACCGATTCACTCGCGACTTGAAGGTACCCAAACTATATTCATTGGGGAACACCCACTCGGGCAGCTGATTCCAATGTCTAGCGGTACGCATGAAAAAGGCGGAATCAAACCTAACGTAGAATAAGCAACCGAGATCTACAATTTAACGTGTGATCCATAGTAGAGCTCAGAAATGATTGTCACTCTCGGTTACAACTGACCGGATCGTCCGTTGCTTAACATAGATGATCATTTACGAACACTAAGTACTGATATACTTGATACGATAAGGAATCTCATTAGCAATGACTCGTTTGTTAGAAAAAGGCGTGGAGTCTTTTTCTAAACCTTTTCCTAGCTGGTAGAAATTGAAAAAACATAAATTAAACGGTTCGATTTCAAATTTATCGTGCAAATCTACATATCTACAGCTACACAGTGAAAGCTGCCCGAGTGAGTGTTCTCTTATAGGTACAATCTGGGTGCCTTTATGTCACCACTAAATTGATTTCTTCGATACAGACGAACTCCATTGTAGACTGCATCTTCGTTTAACATCAGACAAGATGGCAGTCAAACGCAAGCCATGTTATAAAAAAAATATGTATACCATAAACAAACTCAGCAAGAACATAACTCGATTTTTTCAGTCAACTTTTATTACAAATTCTGAATAACAATCTCAACACTTTGATCTGTGCTAAAACAACCTTTGATCTGTGCTAAAACAACCTTTGATCTGTGCTAAAAACAAAACCTTATTCTAGAAAAAAAAGAAACAGAACGGCAACGCACTAAATATAGAACATCAACTTTATCATTCAAAAAATTACTCTACGCTATTTATGTACACAAGTCACGTACTAAAGTCCATGAGTGTGAGTGAATGACACGCGTGCCACCGATTTCATGTGAATATGACTGATGATACGTTAGAATACAATCGGAAATCCTGGCATATGAGCGGAACAATATGGAGTTGAAAGGACAATTTTTCACTACCAACTAAACCCCCGTAATATATACGTTTGATTCTAATCCAACTACCTATTCTAGCAAGTAAGACGAACGCGCGCGCTTTGTTCGACTACTTGAAGAAAGCTACCGAATGTGACCGAAACTATAGTCAGAATATTCAACGTAATTAAATACGAGTTATCCCGCAAAAGTCAAACAAAATTGTATATGTATGACTTTAGTAACCAAGAAATAACCCTAAATGCCACGTGAACAAAAAAAAAACAAGATTGAAACCTTTCGAAAAGTGTGTCGCAATTTCGAACTGGCTGCAAAAAGAGCCCAAGATTCAAAGCTCGTAACTGAAGTCGTGGAAATGACGTGACCTCGTGACCTCTTTCCTACTATTTTACTTGGTTTTTACCTGTTAGTATTGGCTGTCACTCCCTCCATGGCTGTGCGGAAACGTTAATGAAAAAAGAAGAAAACTTGGAGGAAGCGATGTCAAACATAAAAACATTTATATCGCGTTGCGACCTTAGAAAAGTAAAAAACTACAACTATAAAGTCACGAACTCGCACACTACCATACGAAAATTACTTGGAAATATGTAATCCTCTCAAGAATGGTAATTAACTAGCCGAGTTCATACACCAACACGTCACATGCTTTGATTTTTTTTTAGGTTGCCCCATCTGGCAGGCTAAAACTGTAAAGCCTACTGCCTCGTCTTCGGTTTTTGCCAACATCTAGTCCCAGTTAAAGTCCAGTCTTGGTCAAGTCCAATCCATGCGTCAAATCCAGTCATGCCTTGTAGTGACAACTTTACAATAAGCTTCGATGTAGTTTTGGAAGCAACACGAAATGTTATATTTCACCACATTATATCACTTTCCTACACTCACGCTTGTAATTTGGCGCTTTATGAATAGAACACCACAATTGTATACATAAACACCCGAAAAAACAAAGGTTTAAAAAAAAAAATAGGGCGACATGACTTTTTCCGCTTTCCTGCCAAAACCCTGCACATTTTATTTTTTGAACATTTTTTTTTTGTTTTTGACAACGCATTTGTGCGTTCTGCCAATATTATATTGAAGTTTCGGCAGTCTAGTTGGGGACCATCTAGTTTATAATATTGAGGTACCAAGTTCGAATTCCGTGGCACTCACTACAGTCTTTTCTAAGTTATGTGCGTATTACCGCTGACTGAAAATACGCTTGTACTGCCGCGTACAGAAAATTCTAAATGGAAATAAATTTAAAAATGTTAGACTGAATGGCTCCTTAACAAATGTTACTACAGCTTTAAGAAGTTCATGATTTTGTCTAACAAATAACGACTAATAACATTAATGTAATCTAGACTTTATTTTATGGTTGACAGGCAAGGTGTTTGACCACAGCTCAACTGATATTAAGTGACGGTGTGTTCGCAGAACGGCAAACACACCCAGCCTGGTATTAAACTGGCTCATAAGTGAGGCTGCCGGAAAACACCGTTAGGTGCTTGGCGGCAGATTTTTTATCTTGAAGGTGGTAGCTAGCCAGCCGAGTACTAGAAATTATCCTACCCCCATGCTATAGGTTCCTCACGATGTTTTCCTTCACCGGCAGCTCAATATTCTATATCGCTAAAATGCCCAATGTTTGATGAAGATAAGGGACAACATCCTGTTTTGCATCTAAACAATCTGGTAAAACAACGACATTAATTGGAAAAACAACGCATAAATAAATTTTCGTCCTGTTTTTCTTTGTTTTCCGAAGGCCGTTAATGTTTAAGCTGATAAAATATTTATTTTCGACGGAAAAAGGTAATTTATATAAGGAGGTGAAAGAAAATTTTATGGGTCAGTGCTATTCGATCCGGTAGAGTGCCCTCGATATAAAAACATACTCTGCGGAGAGTATCTCGCGCTTCAACAATGTATATGGAGATTGAACCGTAGTAAAACGCATTTTATGGTCTAATACTACAAAATTAATGTTAATTACATTTTGTAGCGATGCTAGCTCAGTGTTCAAACCCCTACAATGAGCTTGAGCTGCCCGTGAAGGAAAACATCGTGAGGAAACCATAGCATGGTAGGAGGGTACTTTCTAGTACTCGGCTGGCTAGCTACCACCCTCAAGCTGAAAATCTGTCGCCAAGCATCTAACGGTGTGTTCCGACAGCCTCAATTGAGAGCCAGTTCCATTCCATGCTAGATGTGCTTTACCATCTTCGACCACA
Organism: Biston betularia; assembly: GCA_905404145.2. Classification (NCBI taxonomy): domain Eukaryota; kingdom Metazoa; phylum Arthropoda; class Insecta; order Lepidoptera; family Geometridae; genus Biston; species Biston betularia. The sequence continues at coordinate 12,265,666 of FR989874.1, forward strand.
CCTAAACTTAACATCAGGTGAGCTGTAGTCAACCTAACCTGTCAACCATAAAAAAAAAAAAGAATAGAAAGTTTTGTGCTACCTAATTTTTGCCGTACCCTAACTGGGCTATATCAACAAAATTACAGCTAAACTAATCCCACTAATATTATAAATGTGAAAGCTTGAATGGATGGATGGATGGATGTTTGTTACTCTTTCACGAAAAAACTACTGAGTGGATTTGGATGAAATTTGGTATGGAGGTAGCTGAGGCCCTGGATTAACACAAAGGCGACTTTTTATCCCGAAAACATATAGCGGGTAACACCGCGGGGCGCAGCTAGTATTATAATGTTTTTTTATAGATAAACTGAAAAACTACTTAACCAATTATGCGTTCACTAATAATCATCATTTAGTAACAACATAATCTGTTTTCCATTCCTTGTAGCTTGGAAGAGGTTGCACTTGGGGGCCAGCTCATAAGGTTCTGTTTTTGTCTAATTGTTTCTTTTTATTTCTGATATGCACAATAAATAGTTTCTGTCTTTAATTTGATTTTTATTATTATATCATCTACTAGCTGCACTCCGCGGTGTTACCCGCTACATGTTTTCGAGATAAAAAGTAGTCTTTGTGTTAATTTCGGGTCTCAACTACCTGCATATCAAATTTCACCCAAATCCGCTCAGTAGTTTTCGCGTGAAAGAGTAACAAACATACTCACAGACTTTTACATATATAGTATTAGCAGGATATTAAAAAAAACTGTCGTTCTATTTTGCCTTGTCTTTTATATTCATCTTGAGTTAAAAACTACTGTCGTTTTATTCGTAAAACCTGCTCAGTTTAGACAAGGAAAGCTAACGAGCGAAGGTATATAAAGAGAGCCGTGATTTCACATTAATTTATCTTAATAGGATGTGATTTGCCAAAACCACGCGATAGCTTTTACCTAATGCCAAGTGACATTTTAAGTCTATGGAAAATATACTTAGGATAAAATAAGGATAGGTATTTGAGATAAAATCAAAGCGATTGCTAGAAAATACTAGAAAGTATCTTAGCATCACGCTATAAATACGTTTTTTTTGATGCTGTTTTTTTAAATGATTAACACATTGATTAGAATTTTATGAAAGTACAGTCAAACATACACAAGCCTGTCAGAAATGACTGAATTAATTATTATTAAAAAAAAAAACATTTAAAATTAAAATATTATACAAAATATTAAAATATTATACCTAGCTAAAAATACTCTGAAAAGCAAATATCAAAAAGCAAAAATGTTAACATTTGTTCTTACCAATTGTATTAAACGTTACGGAAAATCGTTCTCAATACTTCATCCTCGGAAATAAAATCAAATACATAGACGGGAAAATGTCGTTTGCCATCAACACTTTTTGTCACTTAATGGAGAAAAAAACACGTCACTCACTGTTATAACGATCAATCACATCAGAATAAACTGTTCGAGTTGGTCACTCGTTAAGTTGCGAGAACCACACGTCGTTACGGCGCGATTGTAACGACGTTACGCAGTGCGTCCGGTCTGTAACGGATCCCGCGTAGAACTGAGCGGCGCAGTCTCCGAATCATATCGTAGCGTTTTCTCAAATGACTGCCGTAGAGTCCGCGGTCCGTAGCTTCGTAGTTGAGTAGCGTGCTACGGCGTAGCTTTAGAAAGTGCTACGAGTTATGCTACGACAATTTTGTTAAGGACCCCAAAAAAGTTCTTAATAATTTTATAGGACAAACAAAATCAATCTAGATGTATTACCGTAGCTATGGTAGTCTAGTTAGTCCACTTGACAGCTAATCTGCAGGTCTTGGCCTCTAATCCACGCAAGCACATCTTTTTTTCTATATAGTTTTGGAGTTTTTAAATATTCTAGAACCTTTGTTAGTACCCGCACTTGACCAGCATGATGGACTTAACCTTTACATAATGACAAAACACCCGCGCCTAAGAGTAGGGCATTTATTTAATGGTTGCCAGGTTAGGTGTTTGATCACAGCTCATCTAATAAATGTTACGTGATGATGTGGTAAAAGAAGCTAAATAAACCTAGTCTTAATCTGGTTCCCATAGCAAAATATTTCTTTTATGTTGGAACTACAAAGTAAAGAGACAATTTAAAAAAAAAACGAAATTCTGCAAAAAAAGGCAATAAGCTATTCATTAACTTCAAATTTCAAAACAAGGTAGGCATGAATTTGCTTCCGTGTCACGACAAATGTTACCATGATATGTTGGCGGTATCTGCAAGTTATTGTTCCGGGCGGTCGCTTGTGGCACCATAAATTGTACTCGTGGACTTAAACGCTGTGCAGTACGCTTTTAAACAGTGTGGAGCCCGCACGTATTTACACGGGAGATGGTAGGAACGTATCAGACCACACCGCATAGAAATAAGGAATAATGAATCATTTGCGTCCGTTTACGGATACAAAAAAAAGCTTTTTTTCTATGTATGGAGCGATCATTCCGCCAATCATGAATATATTTCGATGATTCTTGTTTTGCTTCATAATCATAGTTCTAGAAATCTAAAAATTGTATACATCGATGATATTTTCGTTGACTCCAAAACCTCGCTGTTTAATTGGAGCAGTGCGTTTAGTTTCTCTAAGGGTCATAGAGTCGGGTTTTTTTAATGAACAATTTATGTTATTTGTAGTTTTACTAGTTAATCTATCTATTTGGATATATTGTTATTAGAATGAAAATATATTAAGTTTTAGTTATGTATTCCTCAACGTGTATATCCTCGTTTTTGACACAACCCGTTTTTATCTTCCTCTTATGTTTCATGTGTGGATTCTTCAATGCGTTCGCAATTTTCTGCGTTCACATCTCAGCTCCATAGAGAAATATAGAGAAGACCAGATTTTGGTAAAAATATATGATCTATATTATTATGACAGTAAAACTTGTATCAAAATCCATTGCGTGATTTAGAAGTAGAAGCAGAAGAAGTTTACGGTTGATAGGATAGACATTTTGACCACAGCTCACCTTAAGTGACGATGTGGTCGAAGATGGTAAAGCACAACTAGCCTAAAATGGAACTAGCTCTGAAGTGAGGCTGCCGGAACACACCGTGAGATGCTTGGCGATAGATACAGACATACTAACAGACGCGGATAAAGATTTTGTCTTATACTTCGGAGATTGGAGATCTCATTATACATAATTAATGCTCATACTGTTAAATACACAATATAGTGTGACGAAGGCCACAGCAAGGATTACACTTTGGACCGTCCTCAGTTTAAAGCTTTTACTTAAGCCTAGATAACATTAACATTGATTGATATAGGCGTAATGACTTTTAGTAAAATTTCTATGACAAATAAAGTTTTGCCCGGCGATTAAGATTAATTTAAAATAATATTTCAGATTTGACATATTTATTTCATTGCAATGACATATGGTATGATTTTTATACATGAAAAGAAAAACCAGCCAAGTGCGAGTCGGACTCGCGTAATATTACAAATGTGAAAGTTTGGATGGATGTTTGTTACTTTTTCACCCAAAAACTACTAAATGGATTTAGATGAAGTTTGGTACGGAGATAGCTGAGACTCTGGATTAGAATATAAGCAGGCTACTTTTTATATATAGATAAAAAGCGGGGGGTAAGAATTTTGAGTAGTAAAACAAGATAAAGGTCATCGCGCTTTGGCGCTCATTACTTTGAGACTTTCGATGGTTAGAACCATCAGCCCAGTAATTTCGTTTGTTGTTGTCAAATTAACAAATCAAACCTTTCTCCACTAAAAAAAACGATGTAGTATACGTTATTTAGTAAAGAAGAAATTTAATCAAAACGAACAACATTTAGAGAAACCTTTATTCCTAAGTCACGCTTTATGTATTTAATCATTGCTCGTTATTTTAATAATTACGTGAACGTAACGGCGTTATCTCAGCTCCAATAAACGAATGACCCCCGTTTAACGGAAAATTGTACCTTTATAATAACGGACATTCCATCTAATGCTTTTAAAACGATTAAGGCGCTGTCTGACCTGATAATGCAAATGTATAGACGGGAGCTACTGGGGGGCGTAATTGCTTCACCATCATCATCATCTTCTTCTTTTTTCTCTTATCGTAATTCGTAGCGATGATAGCTCAGCGGTTAATGCTGTCGATTCATATGCCGAAGGGTGCGGGTTCAAACCCCGACAAAGAACTTGAGATGGCGGTACATCGTGAGGAAACCATAGCGTGGTGATAGGGTCTGCCGCCGAACATCTAACGGCGTGTTCCGGCAGCCTCATTTTAGAGCCAGTTTTATTCCAGAAACCACAATTTAGACTGTTAACAGGTTTTTTCTAGATCATTCTAGACCGCATCGTCACTTTCCATCAGACGATTTGGTGGTCAAACGTAGAAAAAAAATGCACACATATATTCAAATTCAAATTCTTTATATACAAATACTTAATGGCCCATGTAAATTATTATTTCTTTAATGATATCGGATACTTTGACTATAGTTTCAGTCACATCCGGTGAACTTTTTTATGGAGACAAAACTGAGTACAACGCGCGTGCGCCCTCGCCTGGCTTCGCACTACGGGTCGCTTCGTGCCTCACACGTGAAGTGTCGAGATGCGGTGTGCGTTGAATACACACGGATAAGATCTCTAGGCCGATTCCTACCATCACCCAGCGCACTTAGCATCACTTCCATGGACTCTTATCAACAGGGCTTTGAAATTATATAATCAGAAATGCCTGGATAATAGAGAGCCATAATAGAGTGCTATATAGTGACGGCTACAGATGGAACCATAGTTAGCATGCCACAAACTCATCGTATCGTCAAAACGCGCCTGATATCGATAGAGAGAGAGCAGCGGCATACTTACCTTATGTCAAAGGAGTTACGGATGGGATTGGAAACTTGTTACGCCGGCGGCTCATACAGCTTCGACAACTTCTCTCCAAAGGATAGTTTGTATCTCAGTTTCCGTAGTAAAATAGACTTAAAGATTTTTGGGATAATTACGACACAGGTATTTTTTTTTTTATGTAAAAAGTAATGAGACGAACGAAACGTTCTCCTGATGATAAGAGATAGCGCCTGTCCATGACCATTGCAGCGAAACACAGAATTTTGAGTAACAAAACAAAGTCTAGGGCATCACTGCTTTGGCGCTCATTACTTTCGAGACTTTCGATGGTTAGTCTCAACAGCCCAGTAATTTCGCTAGCTGCAGTACCCTTCGAACCGGAACACAGTAATGTTTACACACTACTGCTTAGCGGCAGAATAACTGGTACTGCGGTGGTACCTACCTAGACGACCTTCTGCTAAGGAGATCTACCACCAAGTAAATGCTTGATCACACAATAATGATAGACATAGATACAAGAAGTAGTGCGGTCTAAGATGGAGCACGCTTACCTAGAAGAAACCTATTTATTCTATTTTTTTTAATTTAGTTATTTATTAAAATATACGTACAATACTGTGCACATATTTATGTCAAACATAATCAATTATAATAAATATTTTAGATTTGAAGACATCTATTATAATTGTGCCTAACTGGGAACACAAACTCCGGTAGGGAATTTCACAGCCTGGTTTGTGAATGAAAAATGTGGAATCAAAACGCTTTGTGTTGACGGTGGATATTCCCCAAGCACGGATGACGTTTTGAACGTGTTTGTCTTTACTCGTTTGATATTTACTAGTAGAGTATTTATATTTTTTTAAATGTGTATATGCACTTAATAAATGTATTAATGTCTGACTATAACGTTTAAATTAATCACTTTTGAATTCTACCTGCAATTTACACCAAAAGCTGGCTACGTGGGTAACCACAAACGATCGTATAATACAGTCCGTATTATCTATTACTAGCGGATGTCTCGCGGTTTCACCCGCGTTGTTCCTGTTTCCGTGAGAATACAAAGATAAAAAGTAGCCTATGTCACTCGGGGATAGGGTAGCTTCCCAACGGTGAAATAATTTTTGAAATCGGTCCAGTAGTTTCGGAGCCTATTCAATACAAACAAACAATCAAATCATTATTTTTTATAATTAGTGTAGATTACAGTTTCGTTAATGAACATGGTAAATAATAAAGTTTTACTTGTAGAAATTAAAACAGACTTAGTGTGTGTTGGATTACGCAAATTCTAAGGTTCCGTAGACTAAAAGACGTAAGGCCGGTGTGTTCCGGCAGCCTCAATTGAGTACTAGTTCAATTCCAGGTTCGGTGTGCTTTACCATCTTTGACCACACCGTCACTTAACATCAGGTCAGCTGTTGGCAAACACATAGCTTATTCTTATTCTTATTCTTATTCGGAATGGGGGCGATGAGTCCTGCACTGACTTCCCGCTTGGGGTGTATTGTGCATTTCCCTTGGGGTGTATTGTGCATTTCCCTTGGGGTGTATTGTGCATTTCCCTTGGGGTGTATTGTGCATTTCCCTTGGGGTGTATTGTGCATTTCCCTTGGGGTGTATTGTGCATTTCCTTCATAGCTTGTCAGACAAACAAAAAAAAGCTTTTACTATTTTACTTAATGTTAGATCACCTTATTAGCGTGTCTTCTAGGTAGGTACCACCGCAGTACGTTCAGCCGTAAAGCAGTACTGTGTAAACATTACTGTGTTCTGTTTTGAAAATTACTGTAGCTAACGAAATTACTTGTCTGTCGAGACTAATGATCAAAAGTCTCAAAGTAATAAGCGTCAAAGTAGCAATGCGCCGGGCTTCATTTTGCTAATCAAAGTTCTGCGTATTGCTGCAATGGTCATAGACATGCGTTATCTCTTTCCATCAGGAGAGCGTATCGTTTGTTTCATTACTATTATTAAAAAATATATGAAGAAGCAGTATACCAGTATTTCGTTAATATGTTTAAAATGCTCCATTCCAATTGAAACTCTATGCTAGAAGTGTTACGCTCCACTGCCATTGCTTCTGGTCCCAAGCTCAAATTGCTGAGAATCCTCAGTCTCAGAGAACACTGCAACGAAGAACAATACAGATTAAAACCTACAAGTATAATAGTTCCGCAACGCTCACATAGTTTCAGCTCTCATTAACTCAAAAATCGTTTCCCCATTTATTTCCGCGCTTTGTTTCCATTGTCGTAAGAACGGAGATAATCTGCGGACGGACGGTGGAGGAATACTAATCTCGCTCGTTGTTTGAAACAGATGCTTCAATGCATAGACGGGACTTTTAAAACGTTAGTTCATGCTTCTCACTATACCAGCTGTATTAGAAATATTCAAGTAATTTTGTGCCCACAACAGAGTTTTTAAATTTTCGTAATGTCTCGACTACGTAAAAAATTGCTATTTGTTTTTCAAACATACATAGCCTGTTCAAATCTATGTTACATTTTTTTGTTTTGTCTAGTCCCATAGTAAAAAAGAGCTAGGTACGTCAATAAAACTAAGTTAAAATATCATGCCCCAAAACTAAAAAAAAATCTTGTCTTGTGCCAGATTATTACAAACTCAATGGAAATAGAAAAATGGAAAATGGGGATAATGGGGTAAAATGGAATAAATCCCCTAAATGGAATAATGGGGTGTTAAAGCTGAGAATTCTAAGAAACTATAGTTATGAAACTTTTTTAAGTCTTAAAGCTAGACTAAAACATAAAAAACCTCGCCCGTATTCAAACTGGAACCGCTAGTTTCCAATAAAATTAAATTTGGAAATGAATATAGCTCCTTGTAAAGATTTAATGCAACGCGAGTTGGGTCACTGATCGTTCACTACTGACCCTATTTCGTTAGCTGATTGAGTCGGCAAATCTGTCACTGAATCGTTGGGGGTCAAATGTCAACGTCGTACATACATAGTATTATATCCGAATCAGCCATGTTTTTATGAACTGTACCACTGTGAGTAGCAAACTCACCGCGAGAAGGGTAATGCCACGCTGTCCAAGTGCGGGTTGGTAGACTTCACACACCTTCAAAAACTTTTAAGAATTCCAGGATATGTATGTTTCTTTATCATCATAAAGATAAGATTAGAGAAAAAAAACCGTAGTTAATATTATTTAAATCTTTTGATTAAATTTTATTGCCATACCCTAATTGGGTCATATGCGCTAGGTACAACATTGTAAAGTGTATAAGCAGAAGAATCTGTACATAATTATGTTGCAATAAAGTATAGAGTATAAGTAAAACTGTATTCGAAGGCACTTAATTATTATTTTTAATGTAAAAGTAATGAGACGAACGTTGCGCTCTCCTGATGGTAAGAGATAACGCATATCCATGACCATTGTAGCTATACACAGAACTTTGAGTAACAAAACAAAGTCTGGGGCATCGCTGCTTTTACACACTACTGCTTCGCGGCAGATCTGGTATATATCTGGTACTGCGGTGGTACCTACCTAGACGACTTCTTGCTAAGGAAATTTACCACCAAGTAGGCACTTAATATACTGAACAGCCCTGTTGATTCATTGGTAGAATGTCTGCTTCAAGAGCTGAAAGGCGTGGGTTCGATTCCCAGCCAGGACAAACTTGGTGTAGACAAATGTTTGTTCTGTGTCTGTAAAATTTATAAGCAGAAGGACCTGTACGAGTACATAATTATGTTGCAATAAAGTATTGAGTATGAGTCTGAGTATGAAGTGCGTGCCGTGGGATTCGAACCCAGGACCTCCAGATTGTAAGCCAGACGGTCTTCTAACTAGGCTGCCGAAACTTCGGCAACTTTATACGTCGTTACATTTATTGTGTATCCTAAATCTATCCCACTAATATTAAAAATGTGAAAGTATGGATGGATGGATATTTGTTACTCTTTCACGCAAAAACTACTGAACGGATTTGCTATGGAGGTAGCTGAGCTGGATTAAGACATAGGCTACTCTTTATTCCGAAAACATGTAGCGGGTTACACCGCGGGGCGCAGCTAGTACAAAATATATAATACTGTAATATTGTGCAAAAATTAACATTAGTAAAGAGTTTGAAAGTAAATAAAGAAATAATAGCATATAACTTAACAGCTTGTTGCTAAACTAAGCAACTAAATATATCTTAACGTTTCTGTCGAGCAACCAATAATGTTATAGAAAATTGACGAGCAATTAGTGATCACTGAGCACATTATGGAAAAATATGTATTAATCTGCCATTTTAATAACATCACTCCGCTCGATGTCCTTGTCCTCCAATATTACACAGCAAAAAATAAGCGCCATTATTGGAGAATCGCCTTGATAGATAGGTATGTACCGTCGCGAACAGAAGTTTTTGCTGGCTTCTTAATGACTGAAATATTAAACTCTCTGAGAGACGAAGAATGTTTATTGAAGAAAAATATGAATTTAACAACACAAAAAGATATTATGATATATTTTTGCCATTTGAAATTATTGAAAAATTTATAAAACTGATTACACGACTGCCCAAAAAAGGAGTGTAATGAGGGTATATTATACATAATATTTAGTTTATTTCCTCTTAACAGTCGTTTCGGTTACAATAGTGGTGAGGATTTAAAATTTAACTAATTTGACGACAATTTAAAAAACTTATCCGGAACATTACTTAATATCTAAAATTTGACATTAAAAAAAAAACAAATAAAACGATGTAGTGATTTGTAGCGATGATACAAATACAAATCATTTATTAATAACACCAAAGTTAACAGGTCATTTTTCCATTCATATTTAAAAACTATTATCAAAATCATTACATATGTCAAAACAATGAACATGTCAATAAAGTAATATGTCACATATAAAATAATTATGTCAATATAATTAAATGTCCATAAAAAACAAAAATATTATAATTACTTACTAGTAATTCAATAATCTCTTAGTTTTAAATAATCGTCAAAGTCATAGAATAAGGTCTCTTGAAGCCAAGATCTTAGTTTGCTTCTGAAGCACGCGATGGAAGGTGCATCCCGAATGGAAGCGGGTACGCGATTGTAGACCGCGGGCCCCAGAATGTATACCGACCTCTCCGACTTGACGATAGCTCAGTGGTTAGCGCGGTAGGTTCGCATGCCGAAGGGCGTGGGTTCAAACCCCAACAATGAGCTTAAGCTGCCGGTGAAGGAAAACATCGTGAGGAAACCATAGCATGGTGGTAGGGTACTTTAGTACTTGGCTGGCTAGCTACCACCCTCGAGATGAAAATCTGCCGCCAAGCATCTAACGGTGTGTTCCGGCAGCCTCACTTGAGAGCCAGTTCCATTCCAGGCTAGGTGTGCTTTACCATCTTCGACCACACCTACACTTAACATCAAGTAAGCTGCGGTCAAACACCTAGTCTGTCAAACATTAAAAAAAAAAAAACTACAGGTTTTTGATATAAAACTACCGGCTACTCAACGGGTTGATATACATTTTATCAACCCGTATGCTAGGTGACGCTGCTCGGTATGTACCTTCATCCCAAGGCCATACATCTGCTGCGACCTGTCACTTTAATCTGAGCTGCTTAGGAAGCTTTACTCAGGAAATACACGACCACATGTCGCATGTCTGCGCAATAAGGTTCGCAATCGCATTGCGTTTTCGTGAGTGCTTAGCATATTATATCAAAATTAAAAGTTTTAAGCCAGCCACATTTGGACATTTCTTTGCCGACAAATTTGATGTCTAATTTTATAATTATAATAATTTTAATTAACTACCTAGTAATTATATTCTATTGTAATATAATGTTGGCTCCCCGTGCACTTTGAAGTAATCTGTAACCATAACAGAATGTGTAAGCAATGCACCTTATTTAAAATAAAATAATTAACTCGACAGATTGGTTATATTCCGTGAATAATTATGTTCTAAATGAAAACTCTAAAATAATAGCAGGAAGCAGGAAATTCACAAAAATGAAATGACTGTACGCGTCACGTTCCGAATAGCATTATCATTTTACGACATTTTTTTTGCCGTCACTTTTTCCCGGTAAAACGAGTAACTTAGAAAGAATCTCATATCGGGAACTACACTTTTTGCGCCTCAACGCATGCCCGGAAGTTGTCAAATAAAATTCTTTTTATAGTTGTTTGCTAACTTCCTAACTTACAAACATTTGGTCGACACTTGTACCCTTTTATTACTATCTGTACCCCGCTCTAGTGTTTTGATAGATCATCGGAAATAGTCCCCATTGTCTCATCTTTCGTGGCTAGGGATGGCTTTCTATATAATGCCTATCGATATTACATTCTTGCTAACAAATAGTTTCGCAAGTGGGTAGGTACTATGAAAATGGTCAGATCTTATTAATTTTATCGAGTACAGATATGTTAGAGTACGGTATGGTAGAATCAAATCAAATTAATTTATTTGGAAACTACATGTACCTATGTGGTAGATGTAAATCCAAAAAAATAGTTTTACTGTACTTAGCCAACACTGGGTGTACTTTTTATTGATTTTTGGCTAAAAAAAACATAACTTGCCATCATGATTTTAATTTATATAAACATGTATCTATAAAATCCTGTTCAATATTCAAGGTATATATTTAGTTTATTTCCGCTTAACAGTCGTTTCAGTTACAACAGTGATAAGGATTTAAATTTAACTAATTTGACAAATTTTACAATTTAATAAATAAAAACTTATAGGTACGGAACTTTACTTAATATCTAAAACTAATTAAAATAACTACAAGTCTTCCCTTTCCCCTTTTCGCTGCAGTAACTACTTGCCAACACGTGTTTCGCCTCTACACGAGGCATCCTCAGGACGTGTTGACTCTGAAAATCCTGTTGTAATAAAATATCGCTAATCTATATAATATTTTTATCGATAAAATATATTTAAGCACGTCACTGTAACGACGATTTCCATTGAGAGCCATCTAGCAGGAGAGTGATTCATTAATTTTGTCCAAGACAACCGAATTCAGCGGAGAAATGGCAGATCTGCCATAACATAAACAAATCAATATCAAAAACTTATTCTTTGTCAGTAGATATTGTTTTTGTGACGTCTCTTTCCCATAGACTTGAACATGAGAGTAAAGAGGATAAGAAATCTACTGTTTTCTGGTTTTAAGGGTACTGCAGCTAGCAAAATTACAGGGCTGTTGAGACAGATTATCACAGGATCGAGACAAGCAAGCTCCATCGTAGATCGCATCTTCACTTAGCATCAGGTGAGATGGTGATCAAACGTAAGCCTAAAAAAAGATGGCATAACTAAAGAGAGGCTTATACCAAGCAGTGGGAGGCTAATAAAGAAGGCTGTAGATCAGGGTTTCCCAACCTTTTTTGTATGATGCCCCCCTCGGATTGTAAAAAAAACTCATGCCCCCCTGTATTTTTCTTCATTGCTTTAATAGAAAACACAAATTATTTTTACGATATTTCTTTCACACGATTTATTATTTATTAATGGGATGTTTGCGCCTGCATTTTTGAACCAGTTGGTCGATAGGTCGAGTGGTTGGTGATATCAGGTTCTGTTTTTGATAGAGCTATCATTAAATCATTCTCGATGAAGGAGCGAAAGCGAGGTGTTTAGTATATGTCTTGTACGTACAGTGCGTGATATAACAAAATAATGGTAAAGCGTAGTAGTTAGTTCGGCCGATTGGAACTAGGTGGCGCGACTAAATCTGTCTCTAAATGTTTTAAATAATAAACAATGATAAGGAATTAGATTAAAATATCCGAACATTTCATGCCTCCCGCTAAGCTGTAGATGATGATGATGATAATAATCATAGAATTTTAAGTTTAAAAAAATGTTCTTGTAAGATAAACAGTTTTGGGGCTTTCATTCCTCCCTGCGTTATGTATTCAGGATTATTCCTTGGTAAAAACGGCCTAAATATTAAATACGTTTTGAAATATTGTCGTCTTTTTACATTTTTCTACCGGAACTCATAAATTATATTGTTCGTTTGTACCTAATACGTACTTAATTCATAAGCTTTTGACAAAATAGCTAATATTGTTCGTGAGATTTTTTATTACATTTTCTACAACATTTTTTTTTTATTAATATCCTGTTCGTATTAATAAAAAGGAATCTAAACATGATCCCCAATAAATAATCATTAAAGTAGTGCTATAGATAAAAAAAAAGTTACTATGATCTCTATGGTATACTTTATACCTTCTATCTAATTATGTAAAAATCTCGTGTCACGGTGTTTGTGGTCGCACTTCTTCGAAACGATTCAACTGATTTTAATGATTTTTTAAATATATTTTTGGTAAGTATAAAAATAGGTAATAAAGAAAATAATATACCGCTAGGTGATTAGGAACAATTCTTATCTCAACGTGGATGGAGTTGCGGGCGTTAATTTAACACATTTTTGAGAACTGTTTTTATAAAGAAATTCTTCAAAGTTCTTTAATAGTTTGGTCTCTTCAGATGTTGTCCACCGTTTAAAGCTATCAGCAATACGCACATAACTTAGAAAAGACAGATGCGTGCCGTGAGTTTCAACAAGGCCTCCAGATTGGAAGCCAGACAGTTTTTAAACTAGGCTGACGAAACTGCCAAACTAACTAACTATTAAAAAAAGGACATTTTATTGTGACATGTTTTATATTTAATGACAGATTAATAAAATTTTCAATATAACCACAAACTATTATGCCGATATATAATTAAAAAATTTATTCTTGTATTCTATTTTACGTTTAATTTTATAGTAAGTTTATGCAATAAATGAACTATTAAACTTACCTAATTGAATACAGAATAGCAGATTTCAAAAATAATTTTGTCTGTAGATCATTATAGATACTTCTGTTGTACGACGACTATGTTCCTCGCTTATGAAAGAAGCTACATAGCTTCCCGCTATGGCACGAAACTAATGACTACTTCGTATACTGAGCCGTGACTCGCGGATTTCATTTGAATACAACCATACAACGGGAGCTGTGCTTTGGAGTGAGCTGACAGCGGTTTAAAAATGTTATGAGGAAATGTTTCAATTCGAATAGTGCACAGAATGGTAAATTAGGAGTTTTGGCGGGAAAGCGGAAAGAGTCGTGTCGCTCCGTTGTATCTTTTTCCAAAACTCGTGTTTTGTCGTGTGTTTATGCATAAAAATGGTGGTGTTTTATTCATAAAGTGCCGAATTACAAGCGCGAGTGTGGGAAAATGATATAATGTGCTGAAACATGAGTTTTCGTGTTGCTTTCAAAACTCCATCGAAGCTTTGTAGTAAAGTTGCCAGTGCCACTACTTTACTAAAGCATGACTGGAATTACTGACACGAACTGGACTTGACACAGACGACTTTGACGATAGCTATAGCTACGATACAGCAGAAATAACACTTAAGACAAGGCAGTATGGCTCTATAGCTTTAGCCTGCCCGAAAGGGCAAATTATTAAAAAAAAAAAAATCTCTTTACGTCAATGTCAAAGTGACAGTTCAGAAGTATTAAAAAATTTTAGCTTTTGAATTTTTACGTAATAGTTTACGTTTTACTACCGAAAGAGAAACTTTACTCCACACCACATAATTATTTGGAAAGGACCAGGGGGTATAAGTAAAAAAATATTGTATTTCACGTAGTTATAAAATCTACTAGCACGTGGTTGTTGTTTTTCCTAGGTTAACACTTTTGCTGTGAATTAAAAACAGGAATATAAGTAGGTATGTAAGTATTATTAGTATTGATTTTTTAATCAAAATTGGCACGCATCTATTTGAGACATTCAATGGTTAAACTCAAAGTTTGGGTTTTAAGAATTTACTCTTTATTCATCGTTGTAATTAAGCTAGTTGCAAGTTTTGAACCAGAAACAGTAATGTTTACACGCTACTGCTTAGCGGCAGAATATTTGACATAAAAAGCTTCAAACTAATGTAACTATTTAGTTAAAACAATTTTGTCGAATAAATAAAAAAACAACCGATTAAAAATTTGGTGGAAATTGAAGTAAATTGTTTTACGAGTATACCTGCTCCGCACAGTCCAATAGAATTCCGCATAGTCTATTTTGAAAATAAATGAAAATAATTAAAAAATAAAATTATTTTCTTCTTGTACCAAACGATTGTGCTTTTGTTTTGTTTTCTTACTGCAATATTGCACTGACATCCAGTGTAAGCTAACCCCTCGGATTGCCACTACACGTTGGAAATATCAAAAAACTTATTTACTATTCCTGTAAAAAGGATCAACCTCGACTGGTCGTCGTTTTCAAATTGGTACACATTCAGATATTTTAACTATTCATATGATACGTTATTGTTTGGTAAAAAAACGTGGTTTTTGATGCTATTGTTTACATTGTGATGCAGTCAAATTATTTCTTCGTCATTGTTGGGTTTTAAGAATTGACTTTTTACTCATTATTATCAAGAATTCAAAAATAACAAAAATCAACAAAACAAAAATGGAGATCTGTCTCAAAAATTACAGTTTTATGAGGGGTTTTTAGGGGTTGAAGTCTGAAATTGCCATTATTTATTTTTGAACGGTATATATTTTTTTAAATAAAAATATACACACTCGTTATTCATAAATTTTTTCATTAACATTTTAATCCTTTGCGATGGGAGATTTTTTATTTGATATATATTTACGTTTGGTCATCAATTTGTCTGATGGAAAGTGACGATACGGCCGAGTATAAAGGACTCTGGGGATCCAAAAACTGTGGGAAGACATTTTGTACTGCTTTTTTAGTAGAAATTTATAGCCGTGCAAACATTGTCCAAGTCACGAAAAAAATGCTAGCCAGCTGGTCCAGTGAATATGATGGATGGTTTCTAACTGCACGTCTTGTAGTGTTGTCTAGAACTGTGAGGTCTTGTGCGCTACTCTCTGCTAATCAGTCAAATTATGACGCCCTAAATTGTACCGATTTACTGTAAATGAGTCAATACTGTAGGTATGCTAATATCAAACTATTTTTTTTTTTATTTTTTTTTTAATGGTTGACAGGCTAGGTGTTTGATCACAGCTCACTTGATATTAAGTGAAGGTGTGGTCGAAGATGGTAAAGCACACCTAGTCTGGAATGGAACTGGCTCTCAAGTGAGGCTGCCGGAACACACCGTTAGATGCTTGGCGGCAGATTTTCAAATATTTTAATATATTAAATAATTACACAGATTTTCATTCTATTCATATGGATAAACGTCGTACATACGCTGCGCAAAAAGTGGAGACGTTTTTCAGTTTGTTAGCATTTAACGACGTACCTTTAAAATTAACATACATTCTAAAAAAACCCGCCAAGATGTATCACTATCTCTCTTACACTTATCAGATGGAAAAAGATGTAACGTGGAAAGAGTATCTTATCTAATATCTTTTTTATTTTGTTGGTGGCCAGTATCGTATCGTCAGTATAGTAAAAAAAATGTGCTTTATTTTCGCGTGTCTACTTTTATTTTGTGTCTACCTTATTTTTTTACATTTTTTGATGTTGTATTCTGAGAATGTACACCTTTTATCTATAGGCGGAATTGTTAGCTACCTAGTAAAAATACCACTGTATCATGATTGGACGTGTTCATTTATTCACAGATACCTTGTGTAAAATGCCTTTAATAAAATAAATTTGCAGTTACGAACATGAAATTGCAATTCAATTTTCATACAGGCAACTCCAATATACTTTATTATTCATCAGTTATTTCTCTTTGATGTTTAAACTCATTGGTATAAAATAAACTGAAAAAATAAGTAATACAGCATTCATCATACGACAGTTACACTGCAAAAACGTTTTCAAAGATTTATAAATCTCATGAGTAACATAATATTAAAAGCACGAAACCAGTCGTAGAAGATTAAAATGTATATTTTGGGTTTGAAAATAATTTCATAGAAATAACGTACGTTAAGCGTGTTTTAGTATATTGCAGCTTCAAAATCCGTTTGAGCTTTCAAACGTTATAAGTATTCTGAGAATCTATTCTAAAAAAATCTGAAAAGGATTTGCGAAAAGAGACTTAACTGGATTTTGTTTTAATAATAAATGAACAATTTTAAGAACCAAAAATGGATCTGTTGGAATCTTTACCACAAGAATTTTTTCAACCATTTCTACCTTGCTTTGGACTGTTGAACAAATGCAATGTTAAATTTTTCGATGACCGCACTCTCTTGTGGAAGATTTTACCTTTCTTTTATATATTGCCTAGTGTGATGGTGTACCATACTGGGCTCACTATATACTTGATAGAAGGCTTTAAAAACGGTACTATGGGATTAGATGAATTGGTCTACGTAGTACCAGTTTACGTGGTTTGTGTGCAAAGTAAGTGTTACGTAAAAGGTAAAGGTTTTGCTTTTTAAGATTCCGTACTCATAGAGTGTTCATGACACAGAGTGAGCTTACGTTGCTTGACAGTCTATCTATCCGTCAATTTGTCTGTCAAAAAATAAGACTTTTTTTTTATGTAAAAAGTAATGAGACGAACGAGACGCTCTCCTGATGGTAAGAGATAACGCCTGCCCATGATCATCGCAGCGATACACAGAACTTTAAGTAACAAAACAAAGTCCAGGGCATCACTGTTTTGACGCTCATTACTTTGAGACTTATGATAGAGTTAGTCTCAACAGCCCAGTAATTTCGCTAGTTGCAGTACTCTTCAAACCGGAACACAGTAAGACTACCTTCAAATATCTGTATTTTTCGAATTATAATTTACTAGCAATTCACTCCGGCTTCGTACGGGAAAGCAAAACTCGATTGACCATATAAATAAAATATAATATTATGTCACTCAGTAATAATGCAGCATTCGAATGATGAAAGAATTATTCAGATCGGCCCAGTAGTTTAGGAACCTATTCAATACAAATAAACAAAAAATTAAATCTTTCCTCTTTATTAGTATAGATTTCAGATTTTAATTTCAACAATAATTATATAAAATCTTACTAATATTATAAATGTTAGAGTTTACATGTTTGGATGTTTGTTACCTAATCACACAAATGTGTATAAAATTTGGCTTTAATATAATTTATTACCGGGATTAATAGGATTATAGGATACTTAAAAATGTTGGGCTCCTGTAGAATTATCCAAAAACGAAATATTTTTTTTTTTTTTTTTATGGTTGACAGGCTAGTTGTTTGACCACAGCTCACCTGATGTTAAGTGAAGGTGTGTTCGAAGATGGTAAAGCACACCTAGCCTGGAATGGAACTGGCTCTCAAGTGAGGCTGCCGGAACACACCGTTAGATGCTTGGCGGCAGATTTTCAACTTGAGGGTGGTAGCTAGCCAGCCGAGTACTAGAAAGTACCCTACCACCATACTATGGTTTCCTCACGATGTTTTCCTTCACCGGCAGCTCAAGCTCATTGTTGGGGTTTGAACCCACGCCCTCCGGCATGCGAACCTACCGCGCTAACCACTGAGCTATCATCGCTACAAACTATTAAACGTACCCATTTGAAATGGGTATCATTAAACATTGTTCCCCGATAAAAGGCATCCTCTATCTTAGTTTGTTTTAGTTTTAGATATTAAGTAAAGTTTCGGATAAGTTTTTTAAATTGTTGTCAAGTTAGTTAAATTTAAATCCTGATCACTGTTGTAACCGAAACGACTGTTAAGCGGAAATAAACTAAATATATCTTGAAAATTCAAAATGAACTTCCGAAAAGTAACGCCTGAATAAATAAATTATCTAAAATAAATAAGTAAATAAATTTAACATTACTGCTGGCCTATGTTACAATGTAATCCCGTATAACAGAACTCTGTATGTCCCCTTTCTATAAACTTTCGAAAAACAATAGATGTTTGTGTATTAAAAGAAATGTCAACATCACGCCGTGTTTTTTCAAAGCTTGACCCTTTTCAGGTACCTTCAAAGCCTCTATTGTGGTGTCTAAGAAGAAAAAAATAGAGTCCATAATCCTTCACCTAGGAAAGCTCTGGAGACTGGGGGAGCTTTCAGATGTACAGATTAGTAAGAAGAATATGTTGTTAAGACGTCTAAAGTTTTGTTATGCAGGTATTGCTTGCGTCTCATTTCAAACTTTATTACTATGCAATTTTTTTATGCTAGGAAAACCGCCAACGTACCATTAAAACTATAAATGAAGAAAGGTATTTTTTTTTAATTCTAAATTGATTTGCGTTTGACCACACTCTGCCTGATGTTAAATAGTAGTGTGCTCTAAGACGAAACACATTGACTCAGAAGAAAACAAAAATCTCTAAATGAACTACTCATATTGTATACCTTTTAGAGAACATAAAGCCCGTTAGAGAGCTCCACAACCTCGCTGTACAAAGTTAAACATAAGTTAATGTTTTTTCCTATTATCACTATATTTCTAATTTGGCTCGTTGTTAATACATTTGCTTAAAAGCTGTAGGGCGTGTGTTCAAATCTCACCCAGGACATATAATTTGTGATTTAAGGTGGTACGAATTCCATACAAATCAATTTTTGCCATTTATGGACAAATGGAGCATAATTTTACAGTGAAATCACAGCTACAGGCATTTACTTTGGTTGAATATAAGAGTAGATTATTAGCATAAAAACAAATTTATGAATGATTTATGATTTTTGAATAAAACAGTAGATTATGCTTATAATCTACCGTTTCATTCAAGCAATAGTGATTTAGCGCAAATAAAGACCAAAAGAAATGCCAATAGCTGTGATTTCACTGTAAAATTCATTTGTCCATAAATAGCAAAAATTTACTTATATGGAAATCGTACCACCTTAACAAATGTATGTTCTGTGTCTGGGTATTTTGTATGTATTAATAATATGTTTACAACAACATAAAAATACAATTAAAAATTATATAATAAAAACAGCTATCTGGAACCCATAGTGCAAGCTTAGCTTAGATTTATCCTTTCAGTTTTCTACTGGACTAATATAATCGGTTCCTGGCATTACATACTAGCGCCGTTGGTAGAGGCAATTTTCCGTAGATGCATACTACAGCAAGACTGTGACTTGGAGTTGCCGTTTAGATGTTATTTCCCGTTCGATCCAAGCAGCAGTTGGAAAGTTTACCTTGCGACGTATTTTTTTGAAGCATCATCCAGTGAGTTGATTTACTAGTTTACACATTAGCTTTCAGTCGTAGATAAAAAGAAAGACAAAACAAATCAAGGACAGTCACAAAATGGAGATTCACCGCAGCAAAATGTTTGTCACACTAAGTGGCTTGACCAGCACTGGCCTTCCGGTGAGCCCTTGTAGGTAAAGTAAACCGTATATTGCCTTTTCTAACCGACTTAAAAACGGGAGGGCGTTCTTAATTCGTTTGTTTCTTTCATGTTTGTTATCAGAATTGCGTGATTTATATAAAGATCTGGGGGCATGGTAGTGCCCCCGCCAAGTCTAGCAAAAAAGCGGCCGTACCATCCTTTTCTCGAAGCAGTTCAGGCCATTTTCAACCCCCTATAACTTTGTTGTGGATATTTAGATTTTTTTTGGAAGAATGCGCTTTGAGATATTTCTAAGGGGTCGAAAATGAACTACGAAATAATATATAGATATAAAGAGAAAAAAGCGAAAGTTTGTGAATGTGTTTTCTGTTACTGCTTCACGCTCAAACGGTTAAAACATTTTTTATGAAATTTGCTATGTAGGTAGCTGACACCCTCGATTATCACAGTCATAATTATGTTACTTTTACCCCAAAAAAAGTAGTGTTCACGTGGGAACAGCGGGTAACACTGCGGGACACAGCCAGTATTGCATTTATAAACTATATAATTATGTTATATATGAGATACTGTACTGTATAAACAACAACTATATCTGTTCTTTACAGTGATATTATTCGTGTACTGCTTGTTGGGTTCAGAATTTTTATTAATTATCATCTGCTCTCATCTCGCCACTGAATTCACACTAATTCAGGAAGATATACTCCATGCAAAGCCGAGAAACCAAAACACCAATCATATTACTGAGCAAAGGAGCTGCTCATGCAATTTTGACATCTATGCTTGTGAAAAGACGGATGTCGAGGATTTTATTAGAAGACATCAAATATTGATTGGGTAAGCCTTGCATTGGGGTTTGTTGTTTGGAGTGAAATTGTACTGATTATTCTTGGAATCACAAAGAGTAATAACATTTAATGTGCTCTAGACGTTTTCTTTTGATGGTAGCTTACTGTATCTTTTTAAGATATTTATTTATGTATATTTAAACGTCTGAAATTTGAAAGGAATGAAAGCTCAGTGGTTACCGCGGTTGCATAGCACGTCGAAGGGAGTAAGTTCAAATAATCATAATTATTTTATTGGTAATAGGACAATTACAAATCAAACATATATATTATGATTAATAACAATTATAACCATGTTAAATTATATATTCAATTACAAAATTAATAACGTTGCAAATGAAATGTCATTAATAGAAAATTAAAAAATTACCTAACTGGGAAGTACAGTACCGCCATGCTATGGTTTTTTCACCATGTTTTCCTTTACCGATTGCTTTACAGCTCAAGCTTATTGTCATGAAGATACCATAGCATGGTGGCAGGGTACTACCTAGTAGGTATGAGTACAAGAACAATCATCTCATAGTATACATAAAGGAAAAAATCCGAAAACTGTATTAATTTTCACGATATGTAATTTTCAGTTCATCATCATCATCATTTCAGCCGTAGGACGTCCACTGCTGGACATAGGCCTGCCCCAATTTTTTTCTTCAGTTTATGAAAAATTTACTATCAGTAATTTACTCGTATAGGTACGGAAAGAATTTCAGGAAAAGCTAGAAAAAAATTTCAACACTCGACCCCCAAACTATTTACTTACTAGTTTGAACAGAACTCTCGGTGGGCAAGCCTGACTCGATGGCAATTTTTTGATATAAATAAATAAAAAAAAATATCGTAGGACATTACACACAGTGCCATCTGACCCCAAACTAAGCAAGCTTGTACGGAAGTATATTGTATGGAAGTCAGATAACTGATAGAATACTTAAACAGTTTTTTTTGTTGTAAATACATACCTATAATACATACAGTACACCCAGACACAGAACAAACATCAATGTTAGTCACACAAATGTTAGTCCTGAGTGGGAATCGAACCCACGCCTTACAGCTCTCGAAGCAGACATACTACCAACAGGGCGGTCAGGGTGATATGTCTTTATTATATCGTGAAGTTTTAATGACGCTTTGTTTTTTGCCGAATTTAACTAGGTTCAAAACTGTAGCATAATGAAATATCTGATATAGATTCAAAGGATAACTAAAATAAAAGTGAAAAGATCACACAAATCTTATGCAAGAAAAAACAAAGATTCCAAAGAAACTATTCCGGAAACCCGAATATCTACGCAACGAATCAAACTAAGTAGGCCATCTATCAAAGTAAAAAAATAAATAAAGGACAAGACAAAGAACCTTTCGTCTCTTGCTATTGATAGATCGGCCCGATTTCACCAGATTGTATCTCTTTAAGTAAATTAAACAAACTTAGTAATACTTGAGATTTCTAATTGAATTTGCTTGTTTTTCAAGTGCTGTTAAGAATATCCTAGGCTATTCGAACGAAAGAGATTAAATGACGTAGTAATAATAAGATTGAGAAATGTTCAAAAAGGAAAACTTAAGTTTCCTTTCAAAACTACGTGGACCAAGACAACAATTAACGATTAGTTTATGGATAAGTTTTTATTATCTTACTGTGTTTTAAAATTTTAAGAAATTCTTACTTCAAAGTATGTCTGTTACTGTCGCTATTTTTTTTTTTAATTTGACGAAATCAATATAAACATTGATTTTCTCCATTAGTAAGTTGAAATTTGTTAAGACGTATTGTATGTACATACATATTAATATAAACCTTCCGTCAAATATCTAAATGACAGTAAAAACCGTTTTGAAACTTCTGCGGTATAGAAGATTTATAAGCGTAGCGATGATAGCTCAATGGTTAGCGCAGTTGGTTCGTAGGTTGACAGGCATGGGTTCAAACCCCTACGATGAGCTTGAGCTGCCGGTGAAGGAAAACATTGTGAGGAAACCATAGCTTAGTGGTAGGGTACTTTCTAGTACTCGGATGGCTAGCTATCACACTCAAGTTGAAAATCTGCCGCCAAGCATCTAACGGTTAGTTCCGGCAGCCTCACTTAAGAGCCAATTCCATTCCAGGCTAGGTGTGTTTTACCATCTTCATTTACACCGTTACTTAGCATCAGGTGAGCTGTGGTCAAACAACTAGCCCGACAACCTTAAAAAAGTGGATGTGTATACTGACGTGGATAGTGACTTTGGTTAAGCCAATTTCATACAGATATGTAAATATTTTATGTGTGTTACCTCAGTTTGTTTATTAACCGATTTGAAAAAATAACTATTTTTTTTTAAAAGTGTATTTTTTCTGATGGATCTCATATACATTTCATGGAAATTGGCATAAAATATGCATAGTATAATTATAATTATTATCAGCAAAAAATCTGCTTAACATTAGGCAGGATGTAGTCAAACGTGAACCTATTATGAATAAAAAAAACCTAGTGTTTGGGCTTAGGCATAGAGTCGGTTTTCCTTTACTAGTAAATTTTACTTATATGCTATTTGGAGCAAATAATAAATATTGTCATAAGAGTTATGCCGTTAAATGGATGTTGAAATAAAAATATTGAATGTTTTAGAATAGGTTTTAAGGTATTTCTGTCTATTTTCAGGCTCACTGAAGATTTTGATAATGTGTTTAACAAAATGATTTTCGTAAATTTATCTGCAGCCACGATTTCCATTTGTTTCTTTGGATTTGCGTATAAGGTTTGTAATTATTTTTTTTCTCGCTGTGTTCAATTTATTCTTTGTGGATTACAAACCAACTTTAACCTTTTGGGTCAGATAAAAAAACTTACCAAATAAAAAAATCCAAGTAAAAAAAACTTAATTGGTCTAAGTAGGTTATTTATGTATGGTTCTCGTTTGACCACTTCCTGCCTGATGTTAAGCAACAATGTGGCCTAGGATGGAACATGCTTACCTAGAAGGAATCTATTCACTCTTGATTTGAAGACACCCATTTTGTACTTTTCGAGAAACACAGAAGTTCCGATAAAGAGAGTGTCACATCCTAGCTGTGCAAAATAAAGAATGTAGTTTTGAAGCGCTTAGTGTGTATATGAGAAACGTCCGCCATGCCCGAATGACGCTTTGATCACGTTTGTCTAGCCATCCGATTATAAAAAGTGAAGGAAAATCAAAGTTAGAGAGACGTTGGCACAATTTTTTCCACTTTCAGGTATCTCACGGTAACGCAGTTTTAATATTCAATAGCTTTATAGCAGTAGTTGCTTCGGTAATGCCAATATTTAATTTATGCTACTACGCCGAAATGCTGAAAGATGCTGTAAGTAGATAACTCAGAGTTATTTTATTTCAAACTAGCAGCTTTGCACAGGCGCCATGTAAATACTAATGTGGTGCTTATTAATGTATTATACATGATGTAAACATTCCTTTTAGACCACTGTCGATTGATGGAAACATTAAAATTTTTAACGTAGTTTAAATTATCCAAGACGGTGTCCATCCAACCATACATACTCCTACATACATACATACATACATACATACATACACCAAGGAGTTTTTATACTTTTTATAAGTGGCCTGTTATGTTTTGTTTCGTGCTGTTCGCTGATCGTCTTTTGTTTTCAAAGCGTAGTTCTGTCAAATAAAGGAATTAATAAGATGTGCAATAGGAGTTTTGGCGGGAACGCGAAAAGAGTCATGTCGCTCCGTTGTATTTTTTTTTTGCAAAACTTGTGTGTGATGAAACATGACTTTTCGTGTTGCTTCCAAAACTTCATCAAAGTTAATTCATATTAAAACCACTATTTTATTAAAGCATGACCGGATTTGACTGACATGGACTTTACTTGACCATGACTAGAACTATAGCTACGAGGCAACTTATTTAACTTATGAAACTTGAAAATATAAAACACTTGACACTGGCAAATGCTCAAAATGCGACGCCAAAACCAAAGAAAAAAAAAGAAATGCAATTGTGTGCTAGTTTAATTTGACCTAAGGGTCATCTTGGTTAGATTGGCATAAGGAGTCGATTTTTTTAATTGTAAATTTGTATATCATTTTAATAACTCTCGAATATGGTGGTTTCCTCACGATGTTTTCTTTCACCGATTGAAGTCAGCGGAAATACACACATAATTTAGATAACACGATTGTCTGCCGTGGGATTCAACCCCAACACCTCCAGATTGGAAGCCAGACGGTTTCCCAACTAGGTTGCCGAGACTTCAAACCTTGTAACTTGAATGAGAGATATTTCTCACCGCTGAGTGCTCGCTCTATTTAATATTACAAACTAAAATGTATTTTAATACTCATTTTTATACAATCTTGTGCAAAGTTTCGATGTCATCAAAAAGTCTGAGATAGAGAGTTGACTGAACTTAGTTATTGATATCTAAAGAACGCAGCGTGGAAATAAATTTCGACTTGTGACCTGATTTTATTTATTCTAGAGCGAAGCTATAGCTGAAGCAGCTTACAGTAGTTTATGGTACGAGGGAAATGAAAGTAACATGAAATCAATAATATTCATAATGCAACGGTAAGTTTTAGTAAAATACTCTGGTACGCATCTGACATAATGTTTTAATGATTGTCTGTTGCCCTATCAATCCATCCATTCAAAATTTCACGTTCATAATATTAGTGAAATCAATAAAATCAACTTCTACTAACACTTTTCTAACAGCTTTTTTGACAGCCCCGTTGCTTCATTGGTAGTATGTCTGCTTTGAGAACTGAAGGGCGTGGGTTCGATTCCCACTCAGGACTAACATTTGTGCGACTAAGATCGATGTTTGTTCTGTGTCTGGGTGTTCTGTATGTATTTACAAATAAAAAAAGGAAGTATTCTGTCAGCTGTTCTGGTACCCATAGAACAAGCTCTACTTAGTTTGGGGTCAGATGGCGCTGTGTTAAATGCCCTCCAACTGATATTTGTTACCCGCTACATGTTTTCGGGATAAAAAGTAGCCTATGTGTTAATTCGGGGTCTCAGCTACCTCCATACCAAATTAAATCCAAATCCGTTCAGTAGTTTTTGCGTGAAAGAGTAACAAATATCAATCCATCCATCCATCCAAAATTGTACGTTTATAATATTAGTGAGATCAACTTCTATAAAATCAACTTCTACTAACACTTCCATCTCACCCACTGGAGCTACTATGCCAGCGGCCCAGAGCCCTGCTCCGGTATTTCAAGGAGCTGGGTTAGCTTGAGTGAACGCTGGCAGCGGGAAATGCACAATACACCCCAAGTGGGACGTCAGTGCAGGACTCATCGCCCCCATTCCGAATAAGAATAAGAAAATCAACTTCTTTGTACTATGAACCATAACAATACTTTTTGCTGTATGTACATTGTACATAAGTACGTATGATGCATTTCTGTACATCCAACACAATATTTCAT
The DNA here is from genome assembly GCA_905404145.2 of Biston betularia. NCBI lineage: Eukaryota > Metazoa > Arthropoda > Insecta > Lepidoptera > Geometridae > Biston > Biston betularia. Next base: position 12,292,087 of record FR989874.1, read on the forward strand.
TCGTTACACCAGAGTTAAGAGTTAAATTCCGTAACATAATTGCAAATACATCATGAAAAAAGTCAAAATATGAATTACCATTGTCAATAAAAATTATAAGCAACAAAAATAATATAAAAAACATTAACATATTATTAAACCGCCCGTGTTTACATATCCATTTTTATGCATTCTATTATCGAAAACTTAACGAAAGTTTTTACGAATTGTCATCATCCCCAGGTAACCAGGACACACAAACGACTACATTTCAAAATTCAAAGATTTAACTACTACTACTAATTCCCTAACATGCAACCAATGGAGAGATGGGTGTAGTCTATGAACTTGCACTTGGTTATCGTGGTGGACTATAGCCATTCCCTTCTCAAAATCAAAAGAAAATAAAGTGACTTATTTCCTGAAAAAAACATTTTCAAAAATCTTTTTTTTATTGATAATACTTATAATAATGTAAATGTTATGAGTGTGTTTTTATCTATTGTTCGTGTTTTTATATATTATTTTATCTAAATAAAATACAAATACAAAACAGAGCACACTGTTTTGTCAAAAAACGGTTAGCAAACATGCAATTCTAATTTTGTCGAGTGTAACACTTTGTTTAATTAATCCTTTGTTAGTCAGTCCTAATAATTACAGCTTTGTGTTTGGGACAGCTGATTGTGTCAGTACTAGTTAAGTCAAATGCGATGTGTGGACACAGAGAGTCAAGAATATCTGATATTTTCACAATGTTATCTAAATTGATATAGCAAAAACTGCATTCTCGAATAAAAAAATTACTTCTATAATTCTGTGAATTTGCACTTCTATATCTGATCTTCCTATGGCACGCTTTCCGCGGGCTAGCGCTTCGTCTCCGTAGCACAAGCAGTCTGCTTAGTTCGGAGGCGAAGCGGCGCTCCGAGGTCACTGCGATGGAAGGACAATTCCTGTGACAATTCCTTGTAAATTCTGGTCATAATACTATATACCATACATTATACTTTATGCATATTAAGGTGGTTTTGCCTACACAACATTTACTCATTTAAAAATAAATAACTTTTTTTTTATTATATATACTTTATAAAGAGGATTTGATTGTTTGTTTGTAATGAATAGGCTCCGAAACTACTGGACCGATTTCAAAAAATCTTTCACCATTGAGAAGCGATGCTATCCTCTGGTGACATAGACGACTTTTTATCCCTGTATTCCTACGGGAATGGGAACTGCGCGGGTAAAATCACGAGGCGTCCACTAGTTAGCAATATTTTACTCGACCCCGCAAATAGGAATAAATAGTGCTTAGTATCAAACTTAAAAAAAAAACAAAACAATCTTAATTTCTTGATTTCTAACCTCCGACGCAAAAATTTTAGACGTGTGTGTGTGTTGTATGTCTGTGGCATCATAGCTCCCGAACGGATGAACGGATGTTTTTTTTGTTTGAAAGGTATGTATTAGTCGGGAGTGTTCTTAGCTATGATTCAAGAAATTATGTTCAGCTGTTTAAAGATAAACAGCTTTTTATGTATGTGACCACTGATCGATTAGAAATTTAGTATTATGTGTATTACTGGTGTCGGGTGTTTTTAAATTTTAAATGCATACTTGTTCTCAATTTCATTCTAGGCTAGGTGTGTTTCCATCTTCGACCACACCAATACATAACATCAGCTTTGGTGAAACACCTCGCCTGTCAGTCATAAAAAGAAATGGCTTTTAAACCAGTTAGTGTTACAAAATTGAATTACTATAATTAACTTGGCTCTTTTATTTTTAGGTCACAAAAACCTTGTGGTCTGACATCACTCAAATATAACCCTATTTCTTTGAAAACATTTACTACGGTAAGTATATGAAAGGCAAAGTATTGTGGTATTTTTAGTCTTATGTGGCACTAGCTGTGCCTCGCGATATTACCCGCTGTTCCTACAGAAACTCCATTTTTCGGGATAAAAAGTAGCCCATGTGTTAATTCAGGGTGTCAGCTACTTACACACCAAATTTCATTAAAATTGGTAGAGCCGTTTGAGCGTGAAGCAGTAACAAACATACAAATATACACTGACAAAAATTCACGTTGTAATTTTAGTGTGATTACTGACGCGATTTGACCGTATGTATAAAATTGAATGAGGCAAGGTAAATGTAAATCCCTGTTTCAGATTTTTACTTTGCAATACATCAATATTCGAGGACATTACACAGAATTTTCTAGCAACAGGTTCAGCAGCCTTGTTAGGAGACCACTCGTTTCCAATCTGCAGGTCCTGGGTTCAAATCCCACGCGCATATCTCGTTTACAAGTTATGTGTGTATTGCCGATAACTTCAAACGGTGAAAGAAAAATCGTGGGAAACATACATGGCTGAGAGTCCTTAAAAAAAGTTCTCAAAGATGTGCGAAGTCTGCCAACATGCACTTGGCCAGCGTGAAAGAAGCATGCGCCCACCAGTGGGACAGTTTGTAAAAACAGGGCTGACTGAGATACAAACATACAAAACAGAAAAAAGTATTTTTACTATGATTGAGTCTCGGTGACAATAATTTGTGTATCGCTGCAATGATCATGGACAATCGTTATCTCTTACCATCAGGAGGGCGACTTGTTCGACTCTTTACTTTGACATAAAAAAATGGTATGGTGCCTATATAATTATTACAGTTGCAGCCGAGTATCGATTAGTAAAAATCAACTTTATAATCATTTATTATTTCATATTTCAGGTAATGAGTACTACTTGGTCATACTTTTCGCTAGCTTCAAATCTTTACGACAACGGTGCTGAAAATTAACTAATAGGCTTTTCAATAATTATTTTCCTAATTGTACACAAAAAATAATAATTTCGTAAACGTATCCTAAAACGTATATTATATAAAGCGTATTCCGTAAATACATTTTGTTCAAAAAAGATACAGTTACAGTAAGTGTCGCTCAGGATACATTTAAATCTATTTAGGCATTTAAAAGTTATTAAAATAATTATATTAATCCAGAGCATAAGCTATGTGTGTACTAAATTGTAGCCAAATCCGTTCAGCCGTTTTTGTGTGGTTGAGTAACAAATATCTATCTATCCATCCTCACAAAATTTCACATTTATAATACTAGCTGTTACACGCGATTTCATCTGCGTGGAATTTAACAAAAGGTTTGTTCAGTTTGCAGTACAAAAAGTATTCTATATGTTAATCCAAACCATAAACTACATGTGTGCTGAATTTCATCCAAATCCATTCAGCCGTTTTTGTGTGGTTGAGTAACAAATATCCATCCATACTCACAAAATTTCACATTTGTAATACACTAGCTGCTGCTGATGCCCGCGACTTTGTCCGCGAACTTTAGAATTAGGTTCAGAGAGAAATGAAATATGTAAGTAATAAATAAGCAATAGTCATAAATCTGACATCTGTTAAGCGGATATAAACTAAATAAAATACTAATTAATACTAGTTCATAAGTTCCTTTTGTTCTCTGTACTTTTTTCTGTTTATGGTGTTCACAATAAATAGTTATATCTATCTATCTATCTATCCACTATTGCAAAAATTATACTATTTACAAAATGTATACAAAAAACTTAGTCTAAAAATCCGTCAGAGGAGGGATATGTGGCCAGAATGCTGGCAGCATTGCCACGCTGGATGGCAATGCTTAGCTTTTGACCAAAGTAGATACCAGCATTCTGGTCACCTGAAGCCTCCTCTAAACGTTTGAACGCAGCTTTAAACTGTTGGCAGTGTTGTGAGTGGCCGATAATACTACATACACTCGGGAGGTTCAAAATACTCCACGTGATTGAAAAGGGGCACGATACTATTAGGTAATAGAAGTAGTAAATAAATAAATAAATCACACACAGTGCTATCTGACCCCAAACTAAGCAAAGCTTGTGCTATGAATACTGAAATGGCTTTTTTTTTAAATACTTACAGTACATCCAGACACAGAACAAACATTAAGGCACAGTATTTGACTCGTCTTTTACACAACTAGCTATCGCTACTTTAGCAGTATATGTAGTAACTAGCTGCGCCCCGCGGTGTTACCCGCTACATGTTTTTGGGATAAAAAGTAGCCTATATATTAATCCAGGGTATCGGCTACCTCCATACCAAATTTCATTCAAATCCGTTCAGTAGTTTTTGCGTGAAAGAGTAACAAACACTCATCCATCCATCCAAAATTTCACATATATAATATTAGTGGGATGTACCTATTATCATGTTCAGCTTTGTCTTAAATTTCATAAACTGCATACCGTATTCTAAATGAGCTATCTTATAATAATATACAAAATTTACAATAAAAAAAACAGACTCCATGACTTTTAGGTTAACTAAACGCACTGCTCCAATGAAGCAGCGAGGTTTCAGAGTAAACGAAAATATCATCGATGTGTACAGTTTTTAGATTTTTGTTGATTTTTTTAAAACTGTTCGATTGATTTCGATAAAATTTATATGAAACCTCTGAAGTATGATCTACCAAGAAAAAAAAAAATCATCAAAATCGATTCATAATTGGCGGAATTATCACATTGTGTAACAAACATTAAAAAAATACAGTCGAACTGAGAACCTCCTCCTTTTTTGAGTCGGTTCTTAGAACTGTGCTTATTATAGAGTATATGACGTCACAGTAAATTTAATACCAGGGATTTTATTACTGCTGTCCCGCATTTTCTGGAATAAAAAGTGTCTTTTACCAATGAGGATAGAGACAAAGTTTGACGTTTAAGGTTAAGATAATTTTTAAATAAATAAAAATCCAAATGTGCAGTATTTTGTATCAAAAGACATCCCAAATATTTATATCTAATTTGCCTGTTACAAATAAATGTATAATTCAGTAGTGTTAGTGGTAATTTATGTTATATATTTTTTTCAATTTTTATTTGTGAACATAACAATTATCATGTAAGTATAGTAAGCAGCGCTATTATTAAAGTACAAACGTTAGCTCTAGAAGATATATTTATTTGCAATGTTAAAAAATCTTGTATTTAGTGCCTTATAAAGACATATATTAGATACTAGACTTTGTAGCGATGATAGATCAGTGGTTAGCGCGGTAGGTTCGCATGCCGAAAGGCGTGGGTTCAAACCCCAACAATGAGCTTGAGCTGCCGGTGAAGGAAAACATCGTGAGGAAACCATAGCATGGTGGTAGGGTACTTTCTAGTACTCGGCTGGCTAGCTACCACCCTCAAGTTGAAAATCTGCCGCCAAGCATCTAACGGTGTGTTCCGGCAGCCTCACTTGAGAGCCAGTTCCATTCCAGGCTAGGTGTGCTTTACCATCTTCGACCACACCTTCACTTAACATCAGGTGAGCTGTGGTCAAACAACTAGCCTGTCAACCATTAAAAAAAAATATATCTATATATATTCTTAGCATTATATTTTTCACCGTTTCAAGTATAAGATTAATACTCCCACACAGAGTTAAATGGCAATTTCATATTACTTTCTTTGTTCATTTTAATTAGAGACTAGAGTGTCGGAAAATCCAATTAATTCTACGATTTCTAATTCGCTTAAGATTAGTGAAATAGACAGACATGACATGACAGTTTGAATTTATAGAGAAAGTACGATAAGAACATAATAACTAAAAAATGCTTTGTACTATTCTACAGTTCGATGAGGTATAAAAAAAAACTTTGCATAGAGACTTTATCTATACTATTATAAAGAGGAAAGATTTGATTGATTGTTTGTTTGTTTGTAATAAATAGACTCTGAAATTACTGAACCGATTACAAAAATTATTTCACCGTTGGGAAGGTACACTATCCCTGGGTGACATAGGCTACTTTTTATCCCTGTATTCCCACGGAAACGTGAACTACGCGGGTGAAACCACGAGGCGTCCGCTCGTCTTATAATATACACAGGACGATTCTATGACCACAATACATATGATTTTAAGTGACGGTGTGATCAAAGATGGTAACACCTAAACTTGAATAGAACCAGCTCTCAAATGAGGTGGAACACATCGTTAGGTGCTAGGCGGCAGATTGAGAGGCATGAGTTCTGGTGAAACGCCTAGCTTGTGAACCATAAATCGATATTTCAATAAAACATATTCTCTAGTTACTTTGAAAATTCATATTCATTGTGGTAACTAGTCTAGACTAGAGCAACCATTTTAATATTATATAGCCAGAAATTTCCAAAGACAAACGGAATACTTAGGTTAGTCGAACACAACCATTCATCATAACTTATTCACTAGGTAAGTTGAACGTTTAGGTCTAAAACTAAACATCTCAGAAGCCCAGCTTACAGGTAAGGCCTAACATTTACCGAAATTGTAAAGCATTTGTACAGGGCTATTCACAAAATGTTGCCTTTGTCGTTAGTAACGATTTGTTGAAGGCAACTTTTCAATATCATAATTAGAACGAGCTATGGAAAGGGCTTCGTTCGATTTTTCTCTATGCGGAACGAAATAATTTCACGGAAAACTAAAATCACCGATATTTTTTTTTTCATTCATTTATTGAGATAAAAACGACTATAACAATCAATTATATTTATCTCACATTATTTAAATAATAAACAATTATCCAATCTAATAAAAAATGTTTTTTCAGAATCAAATGTCAAAATGATTTTGTTCATAAATGCCAAAGAGGTTGTACAAAATAAAAAAATATACAACTGTAAATATAAATGTTAAAGTAATAAAATAATAAAAATATCAAAACAAATTATACAAGTTAATATCAGCAAAATAAATAAATAAATGTCGTAGGACATTACACATAGCGCCATCTGACCTCAAACTAAGCAAAGCTTGTACTATGGAAACCAGATAACTGATAGAATATATAAATACTTTTTTTTTGTAAATACATACTTATAATACATACAGTACACCCAGACACAGAACAAACATTTGGTTTTATATCACAAAATGCTTGTCCTGGGTGAGAATCGAACCCACGCCCCACAGCTCTTGAAGCAGACATGCTACCAATGAGCCAACAGGGCTGTCAAAATAAAAAGGTCAAAGTGTAGATATAGCTCAGCATAGTAGTAAACTGAAGTGTCAGTGACCATATTTGCCGTAGACTTAACAAACGTTGAGGTAGACGTGTTGTAGAGTAGATACCCTGACTGTAGGACTCCCTGTGACTAGATAGAGTAACGTTGTACGTAAAACAAGTGTAGTAACAACGTATATATTTAATACTACCGGACGCCTGGCGGTTTCACCCACGTAGTTCCTGTTCCCGAGCGAATACAGAGATAAAAAGTACCCTATGTCACCTGGGGATAGTGTAGTTTCCCAACGATGAAAGGATTTTTGAAATCGGTCCAGTAGTTTTTAAGTTTATTCGTTACATACAAAAATACAAATCTTACGTCTTTGTAAAAATAAAATAAAATAAATATCGTAGGACATTTCACATAGCGCCATCTGAACCAAAATTATGTAAAGCTTGTACTATGGAAGTCAGATAACTGATAGAATGCTTAAATACTTTTTTTTGTAAAAACATTCTTATAATAAATACAGAACACCCAGACACAGAACAAACATTTTATTTATACCACAAAATGTTTATCCTGGGTGGGAATCGAACCCACGCCCTTCAGCTCGTGGAGCAGACATACTACCAATGAACCAACAGGGCAGTCAAAATTTTAAATAATTTTAAGTATAGGCTGTTATAATCTTAAGTACAGATTTAGATTTAAAAAAATACGTGAGATCCGTTTTGTTACGATATACTGAAGTTACCACTGAAAGGTTGTTACGTAATTATAAATTGCCTTGTATGAATATATTGTATAGTTGTGAATACAGTCTCGTCAAAAGGAATTCCCTATAGCAAATTGCTAACATGCTCTAGAAGGCGCAATGTTAGTTAATTTTAGTTTCACTGGTATTCCTAAAGCATTGGTGCCTATATATTTTATCGAAGAAAATAAACAGAGAGATTTTTTTTTGGTAAAAACATGTGATTTGTTCTGAGATCGATAGGGTACGTGACTTGGGTTGGGAGAGATTTCTCGGTAGTGCGAGAGGTAACGGCATTTTTGGTTACGTAAATGTTTTCTACGATGCGGAATAGTTTATTATTTCGAAAGTATAACAAATTTCTATATAACGTTTTAATAGACTTGACGTAAATTTATTTTTATCATATTTTACAGATTTTTTATGGTTAAAAAAAGTACATATTGTGGTATTTAACATTAATGTTAATAAAATGTTGACCTACAACAGTAAAACTTTTTTTATATGATAAATAGTCTTGCGTTTTATTGACATCTCACGTGATGTAACTGAAGATGCAGTCTACGATGAAGCACGCTTGCCTCGATGAATTTAGTTTTAGATATTAAGGGTTATTTCGGATAATTTCAAAATTGTTATCAATTTCAATAATTAAAATTCTCGTCACTATTGTAACTACCCTTTTAGTTAGCTTTTAAGTGAAAATACATTAAAAATATAATTTTTGAATAACAAGCTTAGCTTAATTTGTGACTAGACGGCGCTGTGTAAAATACCTGCCAATTTAATAATGAGGTTTTTTTTTATGTGAAAAATAATGAGACGAACGAGACGCTCTCCTGATGGTAAGATATAACGCTTGCCCATGACCATTGCAGTGATACACAGAACTCTGAGTAACAAAACAAGGTCCAGGGCATCACTGCTTTGGTGCTCATTACTTTGAGACTTTAGATGGTTAGTCTCAACAGCCCAGTAATTTCGCTAGCTGCAGTACCCTTCAAACCGGAACACAGTAATGTTTACACACTAATGCTTGGCGGCAGAATATTTGGTACTGTGGTGGTACCTACCTAGATGACCTCCTGCTAAGGAGATCTACCACCAAGTAACAGGTAACGAGGTAGTACCTGCAATTAATCCCTTAGGGTAAATAATTATGCCATCTTAGTGAAATTAAATTTACCTCTTATACTAAAACAGGGTGAATAAGCATTTGAACTGGGGATTTGATTTCGTTCTTTTGATGTGACAAAGATAAGAGAGCTTAGTATTCAACGATTGTTACCAAGTGTCATAACAAAACTACCTTGCTCGTGACTTGTTCGAAGAAGTATTACCTACATTCTACACGTACGAGATAACATATTACCTACCTACTCACTTTTAGAAGTGCTATAAACAATAGCATTACTTTTCTGACTCAGTCACATAAAATGGATTTGGGCTTCCGATGCCAAAAGGCTATCATTCTCAATCTTTAACTAATTCATGCTAAGTCTAGATTTTCAGCTCTTGGAAATTTTTGGCTGCCTCAATTTTCTATCTATACTTAGGACGGCCGATCGAGATACGTACTTATACAGCACAATTTGATGCTCATGCTTTATGAAAATGAAAATTATTTATTTCGGTTACCAGTTTTTCTTACAAAATAGTAGGTTGGGACCTTCTGGTAAGTATAAAGAATACCTGTGGCAGAAGATCCCGCTCTTCTATATCTATGTATATCGATAAATTAAATAAGCATGTATGGTGTGTGTGTGTGTGAGTAAGCGTGTGTGTGTGATTGTATGTATGCGAGAGTGAGAGAGAGTGTATTTGGAGGTGTATTGGTGTGTTTACTTGTTATAAATGTTCAAATCATGGGCTTTTCTTTCATATACTGGATTAGCCTGACAAACATGATGTGTTTTTTACGTGCAATCAAAATGTATAATCCATAACATTTTCAGCCTAGGTTCCATAAGGAACAATTCCGTGTTCACGATAGAAACGTGTTGTATATAATTATGTCGATAGAGCAAACTACATTGTTTTTAAATTAAACTGTGCATGTAACGGTAAGTTCATTTAAATGTAACAATATGGAGCGGGTACTGACGTTAAAATACATGCATTAAGCCTAGTTTAGCAGAAGTAAACACTTGATAATATTTTTATTTTAGGAAAGTAAGTTGTAAGTTTTTCAATTATTATTTTTCTCTTATATTCTACAGTATACTTAAATATGATATACCTAGTAAACATTATAAAAGTACTTAAACTGCAGCAGGTTACGTATTTTTAATTAATTAATATCATTTAATAAGTAATTTACCAACAGCTGGTTAGAGCTGGTTAATGGTCTAATGGATTATTTGATATTAATTTCATTTTAACACCTTCACGTGTTTTTCAGAAAAAAAGGTCTTAACAAACAGACAGACAGACGTACAAGCGATCTTGTAAACTATATTTTTTACTTTTTGAATTACGGAACCCTAAAATTGTAAGTACCTACTATAATAATTTTACCCCGAGTTATATTCGATCATCTTATAACAGAAAATCGGTGGTAAAGAAAACAATTTGTCAGGTTCACAGCTGCCGACGTTTGCCTATAGATCACGATGCCTTCGTCACAAATTCTCATCGTGGCTTCAAGATATTGATTTGTAATAACGAGTAAAGTCGGTAAAGACATCGTCGTCAAATAAATTTGAATGAAGAATATAATAAAATAAACACACCAAAAATAGAAAATAAAAGAATCTTACGAGCTAGTGCCACAAGTGGCGGCCATATCGCTAAGAGCAATCTCTTACAGACAACCAAAAATGGAAAACGCTATACATTTTAAATAACATACGGGAGACATTGTAACTCTTAAAAGTACAAAAAGTACAATATACTTTTGCTTTAGTACACTATTATACAAAATTAAGAAATGTTGGAAATAATGTTGGATTTTGCATGGTAACAATGGTGGTGGTTTGCATTTATGACATTAGTAATGTACCTAGCCTATCGCGTTTGAGGGTCTAGGTACAGGACCTAGGATTTATCATCCAGGTGCAGATTTAAGGTTTGCCTAATGTTCACTTTGAGTAGAGATTCTTCTAGGCGAGCGTGCTCCACCGTAGATCGCATCTTCGCTTAACATCAGGCGGGATGGCGGTCAAACGCAAGCCTATCTACTATAAAAAAAAAAAAAGATACATTGCCTAATTATTTATTATTCCGAAAAAGGAGTTTTGGCGGGAACGCGGGAAGAGTCGTGTCGCTCCGTTGTATTTTTTTCCAAAACTAGTGTTTTGTCGAGTGTTTATGCATAAAAATGGTGGTGTTTTATTCATAAAGTGCCGAATTACAAGCGCGAGTGTGGGAAAATGATATAATGTGGTGAAACATGAGTTTTCGTGTTGCTTCCAAAACTCCATCGAAGCTTTATAGTAAAGTTGCCACTACTTTACTAAAGCATGACTGGACTTGACTGACACGAACTGGACTTGACAAAGACGACTTTGACGATAACTATAGCTAAGATACAGCAGAAATAACACTTAAGACAAGGCAGTATGGCTCTATAGGTTTAGCCTGCCCGAAGGGGCAAATTAAAAAAAAAAAAAAAAAAAAAAAAACCGAAAACGTGGAACAAGTAAATGTGTTATTAATTGAATATCATATTCAAAGTCATTAAAAGATCTAACTCTCCTAACAAAATAAAATATTCCGCAAACAATTCCTTCTAATCTATTTTCAGGAAGAGCAATCTCCTAAATTACTTGGTTGATACGAATCCATCACTAATTTACTTTAAACTTTACAAGTTTCTTGTTTACTTGGTTATTTGTAATTTGAATATTTTGAGTCTATGGTAAATTAAAGTGAAGTTTGTAATCTAAATTGAAAGTTGTAGGTCGTTAAACTTATATTTCAGTAAGACTACGAAACAAAGATCATAAACCTGACGACACTGAACTCCAACGGGACCTCAAAGTGGACGTGGTCGCAACCATCATTAAAAAATACGCTGAAGCTCATGAAAATAGACTTCATCAACATGTGAACGTCGAGGCTATCCAGCTCCTCGACAACGCGGATATAGTAAAAATACTAAAAATGACAAAACCTTTTGAGTTAGTGTATTAAGTTAGTAATGTCAGTGCAGTGAGTACTACATATTATAGAACACCATGAACAAAGTGTCTTCCCCTTAATAGAGACAGTGAGAAAAGTGTCGATGGACGCATTCTTCGTTTATACTCTACTTAGCAATTTAAGTAATATTAAAATTACTTATTAATCTCAACTAGGCTAGATTGTAATAACAATGAGGAATCTAACAACAAACAGATACACCATTAGAAGGAAAAAAAACTCTGAAAGATAAAGCTGTAGGTGCTGTTAAAACGGTTTCGCAATACATTTATTAGCAAAATTCATTTCAAAACAGTAAAAAAATTAATAATCTTAATTGATGATTTTGTGGCAACCGTTGTTTACTAATTTGACAAGTTTTTTCGACGACAAAGCATATCGTTCGTCTCCTTACTTTTACATAAACGTAAATGTATAATATTATTTCTTTTCATTTTATTTAATCCAATTTACGACAATTATTACACGTTTTAAAACATTCAAAATTATTTTTATATAACTATTAAACAAAATTGAGTTAACATTAGTATTTATTATAACAATTCCCATCGTTATCAGGACTATTTTGACAAATTTATTATTATCTTATCAAATAATTTGAAAAGCACTGTTCATATTTAAAATCTGTACTTTACTCGCTCTCAATTTGGTTTAAATCTTTAAAGCTATGATAGATAAAGGTACTCATAAAGTTAAACAACATTACTTAGATATAATATTATTCTTTCATAAATAAATGAAAAGACCAAAAGATAGTAAGTATGATTGTGTGTACCTTTTGATAGTGGTTACTAATCTTTTCAAGTGGATAGACGATTTGATAACGGTTCTCGTTGGTAGCTTTGTGTTATTTCAAAGGAGTTTTACTCGGTTACATTTCGAATATAGCAAGTAAAGTTGTTTTATTTTGTAAAGCTTAAATATCTTGTCCTACGAAGTAACAACCTCTTTTAATATTAAGAAAGGCGAGTAGTGTATTGGTAGTGAGTCTTGTAACAATTTATTTTATGTCGTATCTTTATGTACTTAAATTGTACGTATATAATAAGTAAGCAATCCCATACTGAGAATTGTGTTGATTAAATTATTTGAATCTTATATTTTAATTAATTAATGAAGTAGGTAACTCTATTTGTATTTTAGCTGTTTTTGTATAAAATCAATCCTAAATAACTTGAGATCAGGATTAGGTCTCTGTAGTCGATCCATTGTAAAAATATACACGTATGTTTTATTTAAATATAAAAAGGGCTGTTAAAAAATAGAAATGAAATGAATTTTATTCGAGGACATTATCACACAGCGCCACCTACCCCCGAACTAAGCAAAGCTTGTACTATGGAAACCAGACAACTGGCAGAATACTCAAATACTTTTTTTTTATAAAGATATACCTACTTACATGTTTTTATTATAATACACACAGAACAAACATCTATGTTAGTCACACAAATGTTAATCCCGAGTGAGAAATGAACCCACGCTCTCTCAGAACTTTACAAAATTTGCTAACAGGGCAATGTAATTGCCAATACAAGGTTAATGCAATTACAATTGATTGAAATAACTGAACGTTTGTCGCATGTCAAACGACCACTGGGCAAAAGTCACCACAGTTTGGACGCCAAAATTTAAACTGACTCAGGGTCGACCCAGGCGAAGATAGTGTGATGATCAACATCGTCACGATAGTCACTGGACCACCAAAGCCGAAGACCAGGCAGTCTGAAAGGAGGAAAGGGAGGCCTTTACCCAGAAGTGGGACAATAGAGTCTGATGAAAAAACTTTAAGATCTCTTTTTTTTAAGTATAAAGTAGATAAACGAAACGCTCCTGATAGTAAAACATAACGCCTGTCCGATACTTGTGTAGCGGTACCCAAAACTTTGAGTAACAAATTAAAGTCCAAGGCTGACCTATAATTTTGATGGCTACAGCATCATAGACACCGGAAACTACAGTAATTTTAATATACTACTGTTGACCATTACTTTTTCTATGTTACACATGTTTTATTTTACTGTATCAACAATATTTTTTCTTTAATAGGAGCTAGCTTGGTCCAGTTACTTGGTGGTAGATTTCCTTAGCAGGAGGTCGTCTAAGTAGGTATCACCGCAGTACCAGATATTCTGCCGCCAAGCAGTAGTGTGCAAACATTACTGTGTTCCGGTTTGAAGTGTACCGCAGCTAGCGAAATTGCTTGGCTGTTGAGACTAACCATCTAGTCTGAAAGTAATGAGTGCCAAAGCAGCGATGCCCTGGACGTTGTTTTGTTACTCAAAGTTCTGTGTATCGCTGCAATGGTCATGGATAGGCGTTATCTCTTAACATCAGGAGAGCGCCTCGATCGTCTCATTACTTTTGCAAAAAAAAAAAAAGTTAATTTTGATGATTGTACAATGTACAAGCCATAATATTAAAACCCGTTAGGTAGTTTAGGAACTGTATAAACATAGGTATATACTTTGCAAAATTTCAATAAATTTTGTAATTTTATTTCAAGAGCAAAAACTTTACATTACTTTCTAATAGCTGTAAATTTGCCACCAAAATCAAATTCAAAACCACAGAACATTTTTTATTATATGCGTGAATGGAATCGTCTTTTTTACCATTATCATTTCTATCTTCGTTCAATACGATAAAAACTGCCTAAACTTTACCAAATTTCATAGCGTTCTTCATAAGACTTGCTCACCCTTGCGCGGTGCAAAGATTCTCGGAAGAAAGTTTCACAGAAACTTCGCGTTTGCTTCATGATCTGAGAAATAACTTGTTTAAACTTGGAAATATATTCTGTTAAAAATATACCTACCTCTGTCTCTGTATCGGAACATGAGGAACCAGAGATAAGAAAAGTTGTAGCGCTGGTAGGTGACAGTTGTTGTCGGAAATTTCATCAGAGTTCCGTTTCATCAGAATATTGTAATATTTATTTTTAGTTACTGAGTAATGAATTTCTTGATATTAATAGTAATGTGCACCGTGCTTGGCAGCAGATTTTCAACTTGAGTGTGGTAGCTAGCCACCACCACCACCACGTTATGGTTTCCTCAAGATGTTTTCCTTCACCGGCAGCTCAAGCTCATAGTTGGGGTTTGAACCCACGCCCTTCGGCATGCGAACCTACCGTTTTTGTATTAATAGCATAAAAGCCTTATCAGGTATTGCTATACCGTCGTTCAGCCGAATGTGAAAGAAAGGACGTTTCTGTTGACACGGGGAATTCCACTTTAGGTTACAAGATATCCACTTTAGGATTATATACCCAGCTTCGTATAATCTGAAATGAGATAAAAATATTTCTTCGACTGAATATTTTGTCTTGTACATTAAAAAAGCTCTTAGTAAAAATAGTAAAACTCTGCTTTTACTCTATTAAAATTTGATTTTACAACATTTAAAGCGTTGCCCTTGAAACAACAATTTTAAATAATCATTTAAGTGCGAATTAAACTTGCTAGCTGCAGTACCCTTCAAGCCGGAACATAGTAATGTTTACACACTACTGCTTCGGGGTAGAATATCTAGTGCTGCTACCTAGACGACTTCCTGCAAGTTTAGTGGTAAGACACAACGTCTCTCCATGATCGTCGATCATGGCATTAGTGTAAAAAGTGTTTGAAAAAAAACAAAACCACTGACCACTGACTCCGAGAAAATTAAGATAAAAATAAGGTTGACATTTTATTTCCATGTAAAAGTAATTAGACGAACGAAACCCTCTTCCGATGGTAAAAGATAACTCATGCCCATTAACATTAACCAGAATTTAGAGCAACTAAATAAATATCAAATTAAAAAAATATCGTGTGGTACTCGGGGACTGCCGCGGTAAAGCTATTGCATTAAAAGTTCTGCTATTAATCGATAGATGGCAAAACTAAAAAGTATCACCGCTGTGCCGGTGGGAGTGGGGGTGTTAGGTTATTTTCGTTACGAAATTTCTGGATTCGGTCTCCACGCTCAAGGCCCGCGATAGAAGCTATGCAATAGCTTAACAATTAGTGTCAAAAAAATAGTGTTAGTGCTGTGTCAAATTAGTTTAATTTAAGTCCTCGTCACTGTTAGAACTGGAACGACTGTTAAGCGGAAATAAACTAGTATAAACCTTGAACATTCTAAATAAATGCCATTGCTGCTTTGGCATCCATCACTTTTAGACATTATCAAGTTATTTCCTATAGCCCTGTAATATATCTCGCTGTAATACTTACCGTTCAAACGACATACAACCACAACATCGCCGTGGACGTTACCAGTGTTTGTATGCAACGGTTTGAATCCCTTTTCTTGCTATATACAACCCAAGAATGGCACTCAATTACTCCTTCTTCGGTTCCAGTAAACTCCAAGGCTACAATGATCAAATTTCTAATAGATCGACATGCTCTATCATCGGCTGTACCGTCACTTTTCATCAGGCAATTTAGTGGTAAATCTATTTGATACAATACACTGGAACACGTAATACTTACACACTACTGTTAGACGATATCTTGCACAATAAATGTACTACTTAGCGAGACTAACATAATATAATTATTATCCTACTAATATTATAAAAGCAAAAGTTTGTGTGTGTATGGATGTATGTTTGTTACTTTTTCACTCAAAAACTACGAAACGGATTTGGATAAAATTTGGTATAGAGGTAGCTGAGACCCTGGATTAACACATAGGCTACTTTTTATCCCGAAAGCATGTAGCGGGTAACACCGCGGGGTGCAGCTAGTTTTTAAATAAGTTAAACAGACCTAAAGTGTCTTTACTTTGCTGTCAAGAACATAAAAGAGAGTAGAATAGTAGTAATTAATTATTATCTACAGTACGGTAACATAAAGGCTTGTCTCTTCTTTTGTTTGAACTCTAACAAATAAACGTCAAAACTAATTCTAGAATAAAAAATATGTTATAGGTAAGTACCTACAGTGAAGAAATAACTTTGTAAGCAGATTTTTTGTATTTGAATAATATTATGATTAATGAAACACAAAATTTGTACGTACGAGTGCATAGTGAATTGATGGTATAAAATACCACTATTTTGAATGTCTATTTATCATTTTTTTTTTAAAAAAACAAGTTTTAAAAAGTAATAGGACTAAAAAATTTTTTCACGCTCCCGCCAAAAAGTTTGGCGAGGTTTTGTTATAAAACAAAGCTACGTAGTTCATGAAGATTTTGAGAGATGGCGCCATTACACACGATGCGTTTAATGACAGTGATCGGGAATTTTTCGAATTTAGAACGGCTTTTTTTTTTTTTTTTGGTTTTGGCGTCGCGTTTTAGCATTTGCCAGTGTCAAGTAATTATATATTTTCAAGTTAAATAAGTGCCATCGTAGCTAGTTTTAGTCAAAGTCGTCATTGTCAAGTCCAGTTCGTGTCAGTTAATTCCAGTCATGCTTTAGTAAAGTAGTGGCAACTTTACTACAAAGCTTCGATGGAGTTTTGGAAGCAACACGAAAACTCATGTTTCACCACATTATATCATTTTCCCACACTCGTGCTTGTAATTCGGCACTTTATGAATAAAACACCACCATTTTTATGCATAAACACTTGACAAAACACTAGTTTTGGAAAAAAATACAACGGAGCGACACGACTCTTCCCGCGTTCCCGCCAAAACCCCTAGAACGGCTTTGATCTCAGGCGACTTTGCTGTATCATTTTCTTTTTTGTTGTTTGGGCTCGCACTTGGTGCATATGCCAGTTTATTGCTTCGATGTTTTCAAGAATTTTATGAAAAACCAAGTTAAATAAGCGTAAGTTATGGACGAGTCTAGTAATCTGTTATGTCCTAGTAAAGTAGAGATGACTACAACAAGCTTCGAAGGCGTTTTTAAAGCATTACAAAAAGTCATGTTTAAGCACATACTTACTACAGTAATTAATAAATAAAACACCACCATTTTCATACATAAACACTTGAAGAACACAAGTTTTTAGTAAATACGGTAAACAATACGGTGACATGAATTTATTGCCAGAACTACGATGCTGACGTTTTTTTTCCTTTGTTTTTGGCGTCGCACTTTATGCTTCGGGGTCTGTGTTTTTTTTTTTTTTGTTTTGGCGTAGCGTTTTAGCATTTGCCAGTGTCAAGTATTTATATATTTTCAAGTTTCAAAATTTAAATAAGTATCCTCGTAGCTAGTTATAGTCAAAGTCCAGTCTTAGTCAAGTCCAGTCTGTGTCAGTCAAGTCCAGTCATGCTTTAGTAAAGTAGTAGCGACTTTACTATAAAGCTTCGATGGAGTTTTGGAAGCACCACGAAAAGACATGTTTCACCACATTAAATCATTTTCCCACACTCACGCTTGTAATTCGGCACTTTATGAATAAAACACCACCATTTTTATGCATAAACACACGACAAAACACAAGTTTTGGAAAAAAATACAACCGGGCGACACGACTCTTCCCGCGTTCCCGCCAAAACTCAGGGATCTGTGTTAGCGTTCAAAGAAGCGAAAGAAAAGAGAGAGAGCTGATGTAGAAATAATGGTGAAAAAAATAATACGGTTGCTGTATTATGAGTCGTCTAAACACAAACAGCAATTTGTTCGTCGAAACTAGATATTGGCCTCTTTTTTAGTGTTTTACTTTTAGCAGGTTAAGTGTTTGCCTGCAGCTCACCAGATTTATAGTGACGGTGTGGTCGAAAATAGTAAGCACGACTAGTATGCATTAAAATTAAAGGTGGTAGCTAGCCAACCGAGTAGCATAAAGTACCCTACCACGACGCGATGGATGTTTTCGCCATTCGGCGTGCCATACCACGCTAACCACTATCATTGCTTCAAATCGTTTCTATCGCTACAAGAAACGAAAAGGAGAATTATTTATGTCCTTCATCATTTTCAGCGTGTGGTAATCTGCAAACGGCATTTATCCCTTTCAGCGTATTGTGGGCGTTTCCTGAGAAACCCCAAGCGAACTCTTGTTGTGAAGTGTTTCCTTGATTCCAAGAATTAAATATTTATTTGGGGCAAATTAATTTGTTGATTTTCCTCTTTTAGTATACAAGACACGGCTTTTTCTTCTAAGTGATTCTAAAAACATTATCAGTTGATTTCATCCCAGATGTCAACTTGGGTTGTATAATAGGAATGCTTACTTATTGACCAACAAAATTTATTATTAACTTTCGGTCGAAATAAAAATAATAAATAAATAAATATCGTAGGACTATACACACAGCGCCATCTGGCCCCAAACTAAGCAGAGCTTGTGTGATGGAAGTCAGATAACTGATAGAATACATAAATACTTTTTTTTTTGTTATTTACAAAACATACTTAGAATACATACAGAACACCCAGACACAGAACAAACATTTTGTTTATTCACAAAATGTTTGGCCTAAGTGGGAATCGAACACACGCCCTACAGCTCTCAAGGCAGATGTACTACTAATGAGCCAACGGGCCTGTCGAAAAAAATGCTTTCTAACAGCAAATTTAAAAATAAACTTCCTTCTTGTTTATTATGTAAATGTTACTTCACAGTTCCAGACTATGATAATGATAAAAAAATGTACTTTTTTACTTAAAATAATTTAATTATTATTATAATTAGATAAATTAAATTATTATAAGTTTAAAATTAATGTTACATTACGACTTACTACAGTCATGCATTGTTTTTTAACTGTTTGGACACATCGTCATCGTTGCGGTGTGAGCTTGGGCTCTCCGAGGTGGGTCCGCGAGGTCAAGCGCTGTCGAGGCCGCGGTAGAGTGCGAAAGCGTGCCCGCAGCCCCGACACAAAGCGCCGAGGTGGAACACTCCAGGGTTTTTAGTGGGTAGGGTCATTAGGAAGGAGAGCCCAAAAAAAAAAAAAGTGTTACAACATCTCCCGCCTGTCGTAGGTAAAATATATATCGTGTTATCCATTCTTGGTTGCCTGAAAAAGATCGCTCTTAGCGAAGGCCGCCACTTGTGGTAATATGAGGCTCATAATATTTTTTGCTTTACTTACTTTTTTATGTTTTTGGTGTGCATAATAAAGAGTTTCTATCTATCTATCTATTATTGCACATCTCATAACGAGGTTGTTTAAATGGCGCAATATTCTATAGAGCTCTACGGCGTGGGTTCGATTCCCACCTGAACAAACTTTGAGAAATGTAGACATGATGTTTAGACAATAGGCAGTTTTGGCGGGAACACGGTAAGAGTCGTTTCGCCTCGTTGTATTTGTTTCCAAAACTAGTGTTTTGTCGAGTTTATGTTTATGCACAAAAATGATAGTGTAAATGATAGTTTATTCATAAAGTGCCTAATCACAAGCGCGAGTGTGATAATATAATGTGGTGAAACATAACTTTTCGTGTTGCTTCCAAAACTCCATCGAAGCTTTATAGTAAAGTCGCCATTACTTTACTGAAGCATCATTGGACTTGACTGACATAGACTGGACTTGACCAAAACTGGACTTTGACAATAACTATTGCTACGAGGCAACTTATTTAACTTATGAAACTTGAAAATATAACACTTGACACTGGCAAATGCTCAAAATGCGACGCCAAAACAAAAAAGAAGAAGAAGTGCTTTGCTTCCAAATTTAATGACGTATTCACGTCAAAATCACGCCACATCTAAAAGCATACTTGGTTTCGAACATCGAAGGAAAGTACATTTGCTTGCAGATATCTAACCCGTCAGCTCTTTAAATCTAGATGGAAATCGAATTCAGAACCTTTTACGTGCTGACACGATGGCTCCGTGAAATGTTTAGTGCTTGTCCTACTTTGTGACTTATTTACATAGTGTTAGGTACATGCTAGATTGATTGAGTGATAGGAGGATGTGACACATGGAGCCAAAGGGTGATCCAGTGGTATCCCAGACATGGCAAGGGAAAGAGAGAAGTAGACCGCATAAAAGGTGGGTCGACGACATCAGACAAATTGCCGGAGTCATGTGGAACAGAGTGACACAGGAAAGGGAAGAATGGAAAAGATTGGAGGAGGCCTTTGCCAATTGGCAAACAGATCAAGGAAAAATAACCAATCAACAAACAATTTGTAGCGATGATAGCTCAGTGGTTAGCGCGGTAGGTTCGCATGCCGAAGGGCGTGGGTTCAAACCCCAACAATGAGTTGGTAGACTTCACACATCTTGAGGAAACCATAGCATGGTGGTAGGGTACTTTCTAGTACTCGGCTGGCTAGCTACCACCCTCAAGTTGAAAATCTGCCGCCTAGCACCTAACGGTGTGTTTCGGCAGCCTCACTTGAGAGCCAGTTCCATTCCAGGCTAGGTGTGCTATACCATCTTCGACCACACCTTCACTTAACATCAGGTGAGATGTGGTCAAACAACTAGCCTGTCAACCATTAAAAAAAAAAATATAGTTTATTTAGTTTAAGAACCCAGTGTTATTCTTTTATAAGTTTAAATCCATTGTAATTAACTAGACCTAAATAAACAGCTATATTATTATTATTAGATGCTAGATTAAATTGATTCTTAAGACTTCAACTTGTAATTTATCGTAATAAAAAATTTGGTGGCAATTTTTGGCGGGAACATTGAAAAATTATGGTTTTTTTATGGTTGTCATACTAGGTGTTTGACCACAGCTCACCTAATGCTGTGTCACAGTATGGTCGTAGATGGTAAAGCACACCTAGCCTGGAATGGAACTGGCTCTCAAGCGAGGCTGCCGGAACACAGCGTCAGAAGCTTGGCGGCAGATTTTCAACTTTAGGGGGGTAGCTAGCCAGCCGAGTAGCAGAAAGTACCCTACCACCATAGCCATAGGTTTCCTCGCGATGTTGTCGTTACTTGAAATTGTTTTCCAAAAGTTGTTTTTTGTAGTATTTATTGCAAGGTACCGTTACAAAATTCGCTATATAATACTGGAGTATTCAATAAAATTATGACAGCAATAACCAGTAAATTGCTATTATTGAATCATTTATCAAATAATAATTGAATTAACGGTACATAAATACAATATCTGAGAATTTATTGCTACACGGAAATTATCATTATACTATTCGTTTCAATAATATCTATTATAAAGTGAAAGCTAAAGGCTTGGCTTACTGTTGGCTCATTTGGTAGTAGTTTTACTTCGGGAGCTTTTTTTTTAATGTAAAAAAGTAATGAGACGAACGAGACGTTCTCCTGATGGTAAGAGATAACGCCTGTCCATGACCATTGCCGCGATATACACAACTTTGAGCAACAAAAAACAAAGTCCAGGGCATCGCTGCTTTGGCGCTCATTGCTTTGAGACTTTCGATGGTTAGTCTCAACAGCCCAGTAATTTCGCTAGCTGCAGTACCCTTCAAACCGGAACACAGTAATGTTTACACACTACTGGGTGTACTCTATGTATTATAAGTATGTATTTACAAAAAAAAAAATATTTAAGTATTCTATCAGTTATCTGACTCCCATAGTACAAGCTTTGCTTAGTTTGGGGTCAGATGGCGCTGTGTGTAATGTCCTACGATATTTATTTATTTATTTATTTATTTACTGCTTAGCGGCAGAATAACTGGTACTGCGGTGGTACCTACCTAGACGACCTCCTGCTAAGGAGATCTACCACCAAGTCCTTATAATATATCTTCTTTTCGCTGCAGTAACCACTTGCCTACACGTGTAGCTGATGAGTATGGGTTTGATTCCCACTCAGAACTAACATTTTGTGTAACGACCATCCTTGTTTCTACTGCGTAACAACCATTGGATGAGCTTTTAACTTTACTCGTGGCATGTAAGTTTACTTAAAAATATGTTTAAGCATTCCCATCAGTGTGTGTTCCGAAACAGAAGTATTTAATCTCTTTGTTCCGTATGCGAAATCGAAATAATCTCCGTTTAATTTCCCTTTTGGACAGCTATTCGGTTGCATTTAATCCTAATTTATTTCATTCCAGCAGATAATTGCTGTTAAATCACATTGGTATCATACACAAAGAGTTCTACCAAAAATTGTGCTGAGATTTTGAAAATAGTTTTTGCAATTACCTAAAATCGATGCAAGGTATTCAAGGCTGTTGCTCGTAAAAGCTCAGTGTTGGCCAAGTGCTTGAAGAGTCAACACGTCCTGGAGATGTCTCTCGTTGTCGTTTCGTGTAGAGGCGAAACACGTGTCGGCAAGTGGTTACTGCAGCGAGAAGAGGATATAAAGAATTTGTTTTTGGTTTAAAGTAATTGTTTAAGATTGAAGTTTATGTCAAATTATAGATATAAAGTAAAGTTTCGAATAAGTTATCTAAATTGTCGACCAGTCAGTTTAGATCAATTTGATTTAAATCCTCATCACAGTTGTAAACGAAACGACAGTTACGTGGAAATAAACTAAATATATACCTTAAACACTGAAGCTCATGCTTACGCTTATGCTTCTTATTTAAATAAATTAATAAATGTCTGTCTGTTAAATTGCATAAAATGAATTTTATGCAATTTTGTACCGTTATTCCGATGAAACTTGTTTAACATTTTATTGCTTGGATTTCGAAGGGTATATGCATTTTTTGCGGCGTCAGCGCGCCCTATGCCAGCTAATTATTTATAATGTATATTGTGTGAATTATGTATTTAAACCTCTATAGATTTTATGTAGGACTTTTCACGACGAATATTTTTCATCTACATGACACCCGCACGGAGGCTGGGCGAGTCGCTAGTAATATACAGAATATCCAGACACAGAACGCCATGAGCGTTTATCTATACCACAAAATGAGTAACAAGTACCTCTAAAAAGTATCAAAATATTGAGTTAAAATATAATATAATGTTCTATTTCCACGTCTGATATTTTTTTAAACAATTAACAACATTTTTTCAACAACACGCGTAATACTTATCAAAATCAATAAAACAAAAACTTTGGCATTAAAAACTTCCAAGTTCTAAATCTGTCCGGATTAGATGAGGCGATAACATCATAAAACATCACGGACATCCGGGAACTTCCGGCTACTTCCGGCTTATCTCTACAATTTAAGGGAGCAGATTTATCCCCCGGCTGAAAGTTTTACCGTATTTTTCTTCATACCTGTGGGTAAAAGTAGATTGAAGAGAAAATTTAATGTAAACAAATAGGTCAAATTTAGAATGGTGAACAATGACCTTACTAAAAAAAAAGTACATGACGCTTTTTATTTCTTAGACTGCAAAGGTTTCAATACTTACACACATTTACATTAAACTTACATACCAACATACACACACACAAACACACACACACATTCACTCACATTAACACACACTCAAACCCCCACACCTATTCACTACATCCCAAAAACATCCCATTTTCTTTCCTTTAGATTAATATATTATTGTCTATGACGTGCTTGTATTGTTTTCTTGTCCGGCGGAGGGTATTGTTATGCCATAACACAGGTTAATTCCTAGCATGGGTAACAATGCTTCTCTATGAGTGATATTTTTGAACAACACTTATGCTTAACTTTTTGATAAACGATGTATGTAATTGCCAAATAAATTTCATTTCATTTCATTTATTGGTTGGTTGTCATACATGGACATCGAATATTTTTTCATACTTGACAGGCCAGGTGTTTGACTACAGCTTGCCTCTAGGTATAGTTGAAGCTAGTAAACAGTGAGAAATTCAGTTCAATAAAAATTGTTCATTTTGAGAATTTCGTGAAGGCGGAGATTGACAAGTATAGGTATATTGGCTTGACTCAGTGATCATTCAACCGCCGTGTAGGATGTTGACTCGGCGATATAATCGTCACGGTGAACGATCTTAAAGCAAAGAATCTCGACTAAATACCTTAAGAGACTTTCAGTAGACGATTGGGTCAAAGGTCAGATTGAAAAGACCTTGACATCCTTTCTTGAAATGCACGCTTTATTGGGAGGTTTCTCACTCACTCACTAGTAGCTTGAGCTGTATTTCTAAGTTTATTTTTGTTAAATTAACAAAAAAATAAACGTGTAATTTTTTTTGCTTAGCAAAGATATATAAAATGGACTTAAAACAAATTACGATAGTAATTCCACGTTAAAATAGCACTCATAATGCTTTCAAAATTAATTAGTATCCAAAATCTCGTCTAGAAAGTTTTAATTAAAATGGAACATTTTAAATCGAGGTTAAATAAAAAACCGATATAACTAAGAATCATTATAATTAATGTTAACATAATTAATGGCCGCTCTAAATTAACTTAGTGACAAGACGTTAATATATTTAAAAATTCTTAATAGGGTCGGCTAAATAAGACCAGCAGAGGTTTTTAGTATTGAATTCTTCGAGTAATTTTGGCGCAAGCAGTCCATTCACGATGTTTGACACTCTGCAGTCTTGATGTGCAGAAGCATGGTCAGACTCTATATCAAAAATCTTGACCGGCTTTTTCGTGTACTTGGAGAGATTAAAATCACTCGAAAGTTCAGTCATGTTTGGATGAGGGACACCCTTTATTAAAACTAGTTCCGACTCAAGTGTGAAGCTCGGTTCATATTGTCGAGCTAAAATGATTCTTCTATACGCACTATTAAGAAGGCAACGTTTGTATTGGTGCGAGTAGTTCACCAGTCCACGTAGTTTATTGACGCATAATTCCACTTTGTCGTTCCAGTTGTCTTTGGTTTTAAGTTCTTGCTTCAGTTCGGTTGAATTTCGTCCAGCAATGAGTTTGTACATGTGTTCGACGATGGTGTTCTGCAGTTGTGAGTCAGTCAGGTTTCCGACGTAGGCGTCGAGTTGTGCTCGAAGTGCGTCTGGGCTGCTGTCGAGACAGTATATAACTCCAACGTGGCCTGAGAAAATAAACCTTATGAAGTGTGTCTTTGATGATCAGTTTGTTGTATGAATTATTGTATATAGCTATGTAAAGTAAAATTCTGCGCTGCAACTTTCAATGTTCACATAATATCATGTTTCTATCACTTGGTGGTAGATTTTCTGAGCAGGACGTCGTCTAAGTAGCAATTAGTGTGTGGGTGTTGTATAAACATTAGTGTTCTGGTATTAAGAGTACTGCAGCTAGCGAAATTACAGGGCTGTTGAGACTAACCATCAAATGTCTCAAAGTAGCGATACTCTAGACTTGGTTTTGCTACTTAGTAAGTTATGTGGTCACGGACTTATAGTGTTATCTCTTCTAATCAAAAGAGTATCTCGTTTGTAATTTTTTTTGTAGTAGTACATAAAATCTGGTAAAACAAAAGTTTTCGTATTAGTTCCAAAATTCCAACTAAGACGTACTTCATATGATTTTGACTGTGACTTAGACTTATTTTAACTTAAATTTTCATATAATACTTGACACTGGCAAATGCATAAAGTGCAACGCCAAAAATTATAATAAAGAACTAACTACATTATGAGTTTTGGCGGGAATACGTAAAAAAATCATGTCTCACTTATGTTATTTTCGGAGATTTAACAAATAAAATGATCATCCGTTCATATTATTAAAATCATGTAACGACAAATATTGCAATTTTATTTCAAAGCGTGATTTAAAATTAAAATACCTTCTTTCTCGAAGATTCGCGCAAGTTCGATGGCGACGTTTACACCAAACGAATATCCCAGCAAATAGAACTTCGATTTAATCTCCAGTCGGTTTCTCGTGAACTGAAAATAAAGTTTACCATAACTCAAATAAAAATGTAACAAAATTGATCAGCATTTCAATTGAACATCCTATTTTCAGAAATAAACATCAAACAAAAGATCATGAATAAAACTGTCACAAGTTTTTGTCTCATAAATAAAGACTTCGAAGCAAATACAAAAACTCTGTAAACTCTGATTGTTTTGAACTTTTAAAATTAAAAGTCAATGAAATGAACAAACATGATCTGAAGTTTTAAAATTTGAAGAGCGCTGCCGTTGTGTTGATTTATTGTCCTGGTTTTAGTTTTATTGAGAAATTTTACTTCAAAGGCAACTTAAGTTGTCTTTTAAGACCTGAATCAAATTAAGCTAAAAATTTAAATACAAAACTAGTTATGAATTATCGTACATTTTTTTTAATATTTGACAAGCACTGCTCATCTAAAGTTAAGTGATAGTGTGGTCGAAGATGGTAAAGTACACCTAGCCTGGAATTAAACTGGCTTCCAAGTGAGGCTGCCAGAATACGCCGTTAGAGTTTTGGCGGGAACGCGGAAAGAGTCGTGTCGCCCCGTTGTATTTTTTTCCAAAACTAGTGTTTTGTCGAGTGTTTATGCATAAAAATGGTACTGTTTTATTCATAAAGTGCCGGATCACAAGCGCGAGTGTGGGAAAATTATATAATGTGGTGAAACATGACTTTTTGTGTTGCTTCCAAAACTCCATCGAAGATAGTAAAGTCGTGGTGACTTTACTATTACTTTACTAAAGCATGACTAGACTTGACTGACACGGACTGTATTTTGACTTTAACTTTAGCTACGAGGACACTTATTTAACTTTTGAAACTTGAAAATATATAAATACTTGACACTGGCAAATGCTCAAAACGCGACGCCAAAACCAAAGAAAAAAAAATACACCGTTAGGTGCTTAGCGGCAGATTTTCAACTTGAAGGTAGCTAGCCAGCCAAGTAATATAAAATGCCCTACTATCAATTAGATGTCATTAACAATTTGCACATAACTAAATACTATTATTTATTCTTTCTTAATTGCTTATTTTAAACTCTCATTTAATTAATTAAATTAATGTTACAGAATGTTTTGAAACCTTCTTAAATTGATCTAGTAATTGAACATTCCATTTAAACCGCTATAACAATCTCAACAAGTTACATTATTTGGGGCGAAAACGGAAACAATTTCACATCTCGAGTATTGCAGCAGGTAACAGACTAGCAAAAACTTCTAAAAGTACGACTTGCAGCAAGTGGATAGAAGTATTGAGTTGTTTGAGAGAAGAGTAGCTAATGTTAACATCATTTTATCAATACATATCGATCAAATATTTGATCCTTGCTGTTTTCATTTCAAGGACAATACAACGGATATTTTTATTGTAATTCGAATACTTAAAATTATTACAAAAAAAAACTTAGAAATATACCATTTGCACAATGCACATGGCCAAGTTAAACTTTTACATAATTTTATTTTTTAGACCAACGTGTTTTAATATAATGTAACGGTATTTAATAAACCTTTGTTTATCTGTGTCAATATTTTTCTAATTAACTGTTTACGTAAAATATGTTTACCAATAATTCTACAAGTTAAAAGCAAAGCAAGTTAATTCTGCAAGTCTAATAAGAGCTTTACAAAACTGTTCTCCGAGAAGTAGCAATTGGATTAATTCAAGCTATTGTAATAAAAGTGAACGACAAATATCGACGAACGAATTTCGATCTCGGGCCAGCGAGTCCTCTATGGCAATAAATAAATATAATATAGGAAATGGAACGGAAAAAGTCGATCGACTGTTGAATGAACGCTGGAAAATTCGAAGCTTAACGTTGTAAAAGAGTTGATTTTCTTGTGAAAATCTTTCTTGATCTTTCAGAAAAATATAACTAACATCAAAATTCGTGTGCAGTAAGGTAATATTCCCTGACATCTTTTAGAAAGCTGACGCGAGCTTGAGCTGCCGGTGAAGGAAAACATCGTGAGGAAACCATAGCATGGTGGTAGGGTACTTTTTAGTACTGGGCTGGCTAGCTACCACCCTCAAGTTGAAAATCTGCCGCCAGGCATCTAACGGTGTGTTCCGGCAGCCTCACTTGAGAGCCAGGTCCATTCCAGGCTAGGTGTGCTTTACCATCTTCGACCACACCTTCACTTAACATCAGGTGAGCTGTGGTCAAACAACTAGCCTGTCAACCATAAAAAAAAAAAGAAAGTTTGCATTTGCATCTACGAAAACATAACTTTTGAACACAAAATCATTTGTTGAAATTGATCAAATGTCAAAGATAGAAACGTAAGTTTAGACGATTGACATGACAGAAATGTCAATGGAAAATGACGCCGGAAATGAAATTTTATAAGAGCTGCTAAGAGCAGTACCGGATATTCTGCCGCCAAGCAGTAGTGTGTAAAAATTACTATATTCTGGTCTGGTTCGGGTGCTGCAGCTAGCAAAATTACAGGGCTGTTGTGACAAACCATCCAATGTCTCAAAGTAATGAGCGCCAAAGCAGTGATACTCTGTAGTTTATTTTGTTACTCAAAGTTCTGTGTATCGCTGCAATGGTCATGAACAGGCATTATCTCTTACCATCGGAACGTTTTGCTGGTCTCATTACTTTTACATTAAAAAAATATCAATATCAATTTACCTTGGCAATATCAGCAGCAATCTGTGGTATACTTTTATTGGGCATATCAGGTACAAGTTGGAAGGTCAGAGCTTGGACTTTAAGTCTTTCACTGACCGTCGTAAAGATCTGATGGTGACCTTCAAACCCTGGCACCAACATCAGATAGGTAGCTTTGGGATCTAATTCTTGTTCTTCCTGAAAAATTAAAAAACATCACGGTAAAAATTCATGTCATTTCTAAAAACATAAAGAAGTGGCATCTCGCAGTTTCATCCGCGGTAAAAAGAAGCACATGTTATGTAAATGAAATTTGTTACCATAACACCACCGTATAAAGTAGGCATGGTGACAATAGGCTCCGATGCCGAGCATTCGTCGCGATCGATGTACGAGAAGAATGCATCCAGACCACTATTTTCATTGTTGATAGTCTTCGACAAATTTTTATCCAGATTTTTTAGGCTGTAACAAAATACACGGTATAGATGTTTCAATATCTGAGGACATTCCATACAACGCCATGTGGCCTCAGATTTTTTTCTGTAAAAGTAACGAGATAAACGAGACCCTCTCATAAAGATAAGAGATAACGCATGCCCATGACCATTGCAGCGATACACAGAACCTTGAGTAACGAAACGGAAGTTCAAGGCATCGCTGTTTTGGCGCTCATTACTTTGAGATTTATGATTGCTAGTTTCAACCAGTTATTTCACAAATAGGTACCCTTCAAACCGGAACACAGTAATGTTTACACACTACTATTTTGTGACAGAATATCTGATATTGCGGTGGTACCTACCTAGACGAAATACTGCTAAGAAGATTTGCCACCAAATAATACTGAGCACAGCTTTTAAATACTATGGGAACCAAATAGCTGATATAATTTTTTTTTTTTAAATACATACTTATAGAACACCCAGACACGGAACACACAGTCCGTATAGTCAGTCAGTCAGTATATAGTCCTGGGATCGAACCCACATTCTTCAGCATTTGAAACAGAAATAATACCAAATCATCTAATAGGGCAGTCAAAAAATGATACCAAGGGTAGAACTTTTAATGAAAAAAAGTAGTTATAGATAGATAGACAGAAACTCTTTACTGTCCACACCATAAATAGAAAAAAAATACAGAAAATAAAAGAATCTTATGAGATTGTGTAAAGTTATTTCATATTATTATTACACTAGCTTACTCAACGCAACGCAACAGAACTGAATTCAAGTTAAATTCACATGGAAATGTACGCTCTAAGTCAAATTAAAAAAAAGTGACGAGATGTGTTAGAAACACGTATTGAAACTCTTTATGCGCATAACGTCATAAATGCGAGGCGCCTTTTCGGCAAGATATCTTATGTGAGTTAAAAAAACAGGGGCCAGGTTTATTAGAGTACGGAAAAGTTGTTCACGGTTCAAACGTACACGTTGTTCCAGAAATTTGTGTAATTTTTTACTTAGAGGAAGTTGAGCGTTCGTAGAATCGCAATTACGCTTAGGATTCCCAGAACTATATTGAAAACGTTCCGAGTGAAAAGGCTGAGTGAAATTTACACTTGTTATTATTTTATTTGTAAATGTAAATTAACTAATGAATCAATTTACTCGTCATTTCTGAATAGCTTTTGTTCGGGATAATTTGAATGAAAGATTTTAATTTTCAATAAAAACATGCCAAACGGAAACTCATAAAATAAAAAATTCCATTCGTTTACATATTTGATAATACTTATAGTAAAGTCACCACTTCTTTACTAAAGCATGAATGATCTTGACTGACACGAACTGGACTTGACCAAGATTGGACGTCGACTATAACTATAGCTACAATGCAACTTATTTAACTTATGAAACTTGAAAATGTAAAACACTTGACACTGGAAAATGCTCAAAATGCGATGCCAAAATCAAAAAAGAAGAACTGAACTATAATCCGTTATCTTACAACAACTATGCAATGCGATGCAACGCTATATTATGACAATGTAAACTAGTCTATGAAAAAAATGTCAAATATTATCTTTAAGTAAGTCTAAAATTAAAGCAAATAGCTATTTTTTTTGGCTCACGTTTTTTGCTCCTGTAATGTTTATATAACCCACGCTACGGATTTTGGTACGGTTTTTTGTCATTTAGATATTTTTTTACGAAAGACTAATTTTTTATGGAATATAAATATTAACTATTAATCATATTTTGCGAAACTAAGATGACAAGAAATGACAACAAACCAGTTAAGTTGCATGCCGAAAAGCGGGGCATGGTGTGCCATGTGTTTATTCCAACCAACTGTACTTTACCCATATATACGCAAATAAATGTAATTAATAAATGTTTTAAGTTTAATATTATGTATAATGAATATAACTCTACTATTTGATTAGAAAGTTATCAACGTCTATTTTAAATCTATTTTTTTTTCGATAAGTTGTTTAATAACAAATCATTTATTTCAAATCCAATGTTCATATACACACAATCATAATTATAAATAAAAATTAAAAATAACAAGTCTCTAGTAGGCACTTTCGACAATGGTGCTTGCACAATTGCGTAAGGTGCTCGCAGCATTGCCGAAGGAAAGCACAGTCAAATTTGGCCACAACCATTTGCAAAATTATGTTCCCGCTAGCGACCGCAAGGTCATATAAAACAGGCAGTGCAAGCGTCCGTAAACATCTGACTCGATGTAGAATAGGGACAGTCCCAATAACATTCTAAACCCATTGTTACAGAGAACGCGAAGGTCGATCTCCTTTTAGTAAGTCCACCCATAGGTTGCACGTGTAGAGGGGTATTCACTGTTCAGTACGCTCTAAATATCGTAACTTTGACCCTTTGACGAGCTATCATGTTTGCTCTAATAGACAAAGACCTCCGCTCCTTCTTCCTGTTCCCATTATATTTGAGGCCGGTAGTGACGCCCCAAGTACTCGTATTTTTAACTCCCGACGCAAAAACGACGGGGTGTTATTAGTTTGATGTGTCTGTATATGTGTGTGTGTGTGTCTGTGGCATCGTAGCTCCTGAACGGATGAACCGATTTTGATTTTGTTTTTTTTTTATGTTTGTAAGGTGGATTAATTGGGAGTGTGGTATGATGCTATGTTGATGAAAATCGGTCCAAGATGGTCGCCGCCACAAAATGGCGGATTACATTTTTTTCACAACTCCCTCAATATGGGTATCAAATGAAAGATCTTGACTTGTAGAATAATATGCACTATGACAAATTTCAAATCCAAAATGGTCGCCACCACAAAATGGCGAATTACATTGTTTGGTTTTTTTTTTTAATTTTAAATTTATAATTAATCAAGATAACAACATGAATGTAAATTATGGACTTGATCCGAAATAAATTACCTAATATATACACATATTATTTTGTAAATTTTTATTAGCTAGTAGGTACATATGTAAGATAGAATAAGTAAGACTTTGGTGTACGCTGTAACTTAGCTTATAATTATTTATTACATAATAAATAAATAAATTGAAAAAAAAAAAAAGATAACAATAAACTTACTTTTCAATGGTCATTCGTGTCAGTTTTTCAGTCGGATAGCTTATTCGGTACGTTTGCTTTATGACTGTATTAATTTCTTCGACGCTGACTTCATTAAGTAGCAAGTCTTTTAAACTTAAGTTCTCGTCAAGTTTAAGTATGGACTCGGCTCCTGAAAAAAATTATGAATTATGTTAACCAACGGAATATTTAGTCAGTTTTTGGATGGATGACCGTGAGGGCTTATCGAGGATTGGACAAAAGCTTAAATTGAAGGTGCCGATTGTTTGTTATATATTGTTATATAACAGCAACTTTAAGCCATTTTAGAAGCTGCGAGAGGCTTATGTACTTTCATTTATGAGAAAAAGTAAATCCTGAAGCTAGTTTTGTATTAACTCTTAAATACTATGTATTCAAGGACTCTATGCGTTTGGATCAGTCAATTAGATACTTAAATTATAAGATAGTGTCACAAGTCGCAGCATTAAAACAAAATAGACTGAGTAGGAGACACACAAAAACTTTATTTCTAACATGATACTTATTTTGATTGAGTTTTTGATTGATACCCTCTTGGCCTATTTTGAAGCATATCTGCTTCAAGAGAGCTTTAGAGTGTGGGTTCGATTCCCACCCAGGACAAACATTCGTGTGATGAATAAATAAAATAAATATTTTTTTTAGTGACTGGGCCAACATAATTGACTTATACTAGCTGCACCCCGCGGTGTTACCCGCTACATGTTTTTGGGATGAAAAGTAGCCTATGTGTTAATCCAGAGTCTCAACTACTTCCATACCAAATTTCATCCAAACCCTGTCAGTAGTTTTTAGGTGAAAGAGTAACAAACATCAATCCTCACAAACTTTCACGTTTGTAATGGACTAGAACTAGGATTTTGTACTAATTAGTGAGCCCAAACTGATAACTAGGTACGTAGACGGCGATTTATCAATTACTCGGCATAGAAGTTAAGGTGACAGTTTAACTGATTAGATTTTAAACGTATATTAATTAATCACAAACAATTAAAAAACTTACCAATAATCCTAGAAATCTTTTGAATAAACTTCGAGGTCTCGTTTTTCTTTAGATTATACGTGATTACATTCGTTAATTTCTGTTTTAGGCTGGTCTCTAAAGCATTGAACATGGCTGACAAAGGTTGAGAATCCAGTTTAAGATGGAAAACTTCGGATTCGTCGAGCTGAAAGACAAGATTACTTTTAAAGCAATGTAAGGTTTGAATATCTAATGGGCAGAGTTGAATCCCCCGCCTGCTCTCTCTGCGGGAGCCCTGAAGACGTTTTTCACCTCCTGGTGGAGTGTGGCCGGACCAAGACTGTGAGAAGAAATATGTCGCTGAAATATGGTGTTAACCCCCGAGATGTTGGCATGTTTCAAGGTATTCTGGCCGCACCCACATGTGATGCGGCGAGGGCCTTATATGCCGGCATCTCGGAAGTACTAGCCAATCGAAGGCATATTATAAATATGTAATTACGATTTGTTTTGTAATACGGGGCCGGCATAATCGCATTGCGATAAAAGCCCCTAGTAAAAATAAGAATAAAAAAAAAGCAATGTAGCATTTTCGAAAAAAAGTTAAATTTAACGTGGTGATAGATCGCTTTAGAAAGAGATCGTCTTGATGGGTACTACAGCAGTAACAGATATTCTACCGCTAAGTAGAAATATTGCTGTATTCGGGTTTGGAGGGTACTGCAGCTAGCGAAATTACAGGGATGTTGAGACAAACCATCGAAAGCCTCAAAGTAATGAGTATCGATGCAGCGATGCTTTGGAATTTGTTGTGTTATTCAAAGTTCTGTGCATTTTATTTGTATAATCAAAAGAAAATTTACAGCTACTTACACAGACAATTACAATTAATAAGAAAGGAAGGCCAATTAAAAGTTTTCACAAGTAGAACAGAAGAAATATGGAAGTGTATCTCTGCAATTGCCATGGGCATGGGCGTTATTTTTTCCATTGACACAACGAAATTGCTGACATAATTATTTATTGATCGGCTTTTTTATGCCTTATGTAGCAGACGGGTCACAATGAATATCTGCAATACCAGGGAAATGTACGTTGCTGACCTTTCAAGATTCTATTAACACGCTTTGTTAGTAATCCAATGTCGTAAAGAAAGATTTTGCAAGTGTATGGCAAAAATAAACGCGCGTCGTAGTGTGCGATATTTACAGCTTTTTTTAGTTTAGATATCCTTACCTCTTTGACTTGTCCAATGCGGAAGACTAATCCTGGCAAACCGATCTCATTTCTTGATTGACAAATCTTATCTGTCACCGAAGAAACGTATTCGTCGGACTCTGTATGGCTCGAGTAATTTATAACAACGAAGTGACTAAAAAAAAAAGATTTTTGATTTTAAGTCTGCACTTATAAGTATTAAGTCACTATTAAGTCACCAAATTTAAACTTTTTTTTATTTTTATCATTATTTTGTACTTAATACTTTTTTGTTGTAAATACATACTTATTATACATACAGAAGAACCAGACACAGAACAAACATGCATCGTCGCATAAATATTTTTCCTGGAGGAAATCGAACCCACACTCTACAGTAGCTGTGATGTATTCTACAACGCATGTTCTTGTTCATACATAATTATTATTAATGTATTGCAATTACATTTTACTTAAATTTATCCTTTGTTTTAGTCGTCACATTATCGATCTAATTGATACTTTCACATTTGACAGTGTCAATTAGTTCAATATTTTAACATGTTTAAGACTAGTAAAATAAGTAAATCTAAGTCACAGTCAAAGTCACACACAGTAAGTCTGGTCATGCCCTAGTACCTACAGTAGTGGCGACTGTACTACAGGCGTCAAAGAAGTTTTGGAAGCAATAGAAAAAGTCATGTTGCACCACATTATATCACATTCCCATACTCGCAATTATAAATCGTTACTTTATGATTAAATCACCACTACTGTGTACACAAAAAAACAAAAGCTTACAAAAATTATGTAAGGAAACCTGACTTTTCCGCGCACCACTACATTCACTCTTTCAAAATTCCGTTTCTTATGTATGTTTCCATAGTAAAAGCTTAGTTTAGTTTGGGACTAGATAGCACTGTATAAAATGTTTTGTTAGATTTGTTTATTTATTCCTAAATTTCTAATATAAGCAACACTTTCAAAGAGTGATTTAGGTCTCTCAAATTGAAATGCCTAATACATAAAACTTATAAAAATGTCCTAACAAACACACAGTATACTCACTTCAGCTCGTTGCAAACGTTTCGGGACATCAAGTCTAAGTTTGCTACAACGGAGACGATGTTATTGAATTTTGCGCCAACGCCTTCTAGCCCTGAACTTTTGTCACTGTTGAAGTTGTGAACTACGAAAATTCCTCGAACAGAACCTAATTTAGCGCCCTCTTTGAACAAGTTTACGCAACCTTTCTCAGTCTGAAGATTCTCTGAAGAAACCTTCAGTGTGACGTCTAGTTTGTTCCAGGATCTGTAAATGAAGTTGTAGAAATACCGTCTTTTAGTGTTTTTATTTAACTTTACTTGGAAGTGAACTGGGCAACTGAAAGTTTGACTATTTATAAAGTAAATGGGCACAGTTTATGAAGCCGAAAACAGGAAATACGAATTAGTACGTATTAGACTTAGATAACAAATCGTATCTATAGATATTTGGTAATAAGTAAAAATTAAAAAAATAAGAACATTAACATTTCACTAAAGACATCTCTCACATTTATTTATTAACAAAAAAAAAGATTAACGGCTTAACGAATTTTCTTGTATCAAAATCGATTAAAAAATTAAAAATGAAACTAAATAAAATGAGTTCAGCCGTTAGGAAGCTACAATGCCGCATATGAAATTTTTTACTTGTAAAATTTGTATGGGTTGGGGTTTATGGAAGCTAGCCAGCCGAGTACTAGAAAATAAGCTAACACCATGTTATGGTTTCCTCACGACGTTTTCTTTCACCGGCAGCTCAAGCTCATTGTTGGGGTTGAACTCACGCCCTTCAGCAAGTTAACCGACCGCGCTAACCTCTGAGCTATCATCGCTATATTTGTACCTTTTGAGGTCTTCTGTTAATTAAGCAGCCGTGACGGCCTTAAAATTTTTGTTTTTTTCAGAAAATTCGGTATGTAAAGTTTTTTTTTTGTATTTATTTTACATTTTTTTACTGATAGTAAACTTTATTTTAAGAAACAAATTTGAATATTTTGGCTTTCTATGCGGTAGTTTAATTTTAATATGTTTTCAAACTTTTTATAGTTATGACGTCATGAGTTCGGCTAAATATGTAGAATATGCTTTTGCCATACGAAACAAAAAAGTATACAAAACATTTGACACATTTCATTAACTTTGACAACAGAACTGACAAGTTTTTTTTTTAATTTGCCCCATCAGGCAGGCTAAAGCTGTAAAGCCATTCTGTCACCTCTTCAGTTTTAACAATTCATGACATAAAGTAAACAAAATTTGTTAAAAATGCCCGAAGAGATGACGTCATAAGACATCAATAATTGAAAGTCAAGTTTGATTTATGTTTTTTATTAAAATAAACCCCACCTCATTGTTTATAGAG
Source organism: Biston betularia (assembly GCA_905404145.2). Taxonomy (NCBI): domain Eukaryota; kingdom Metazoa; phylum Arthropoda; class Insecta; order Lepidoptera; family Geometridae; genus Biston; species Biston betularia. The sequence continues at coordinate 12,329,359 of FR989874.1, forward strand.
TTTTAAACGTAAAAATATTGTACAGAAATGTACTATTTCGAAATGGTTTTGGAAACAATAAAGGTTTTCTTTTCTTTACATACCGAATCGGAGTAAGTACACAATCATCGATGGTCGTTTAATTTTAACTTATAACTAGGATGGACTTACAAGAACTTTGTATAGCAGTAGCCGGTGATACGTGTGGGTTTCATGTGGATGACCAAGTTTCTAGCACCTCCTTTGACGAGGCGGTCGGCCAGTTCAATACTTAAAGCTGTTTCATCACATATTACTATGTAGCTACCTTTGGGGCAAAATGCCATTCTGTAATAAAATGATTATAACTCTATAACCGATCAAATATGTAGTAAATGTTAGTTTTGTTTTTCTATGATTTGAATAATATGTTTACATTTTCAAATGTGATTAGTTTTATTTTTGTTTTTGAAGGGCTAGGTGCTTCACTACAGCTCACCTGATGTTATGTGACAGTGTGGTCGAAGACAGTAAATATACCTACGCTAGAATGAAAGTGACTTTGAACTGAGGCTGCTTCGGTATGTAAATCGATCGTGCTAAACACTGTACTATACCTAACTTTGTCTCGGGGTTTCTGCCACATGAAACATAGAATTCAAAACTGTGCTTTGAGACCATATACTTGCACTCAAAAGTATCTATAACTAGCAACCCGCTACAACGGGCAGCCTAAATTGCTGGTCGCAGATACTTAAAATTTGGAGGGTGTATTTGTCTTGATGCTTAGGGGTGTACTAAAAAAGGATTTTTTTTATTTAACCCTTAGGTAAAAATGTGTGAAAACGTTTGTATGACAGTCCTTTGTTTTTTTAACTTACAGTAATTATAAAAATGATTTTGCAATTATCAATGGGTAGGAAAGTGGCAAAAAGTATTCCATAATGTTAATTAAGGTAATCACTAATCACACTAATATTATAAAAGTGAAAGTTTGTGAGTGTGTAAGTGTGTTTGTATATTTGTTGATTCTTCACGCTCAAACAGGTAGACCATTTTTTATAGAATTTAGTATGGAGGTAGATTAACACATAGGCAGTAAATAGAAATAAGGATTGTGTGTATGCCTCGAGCATTCATGCTCACCATCGAAGGCTCCTTCTTGCGGCGGCGTCGTGTGTCGGGTCGCTCTCTTCCCTCAGATATGGTTGAGGAGGGCGATGGCTGGCACATGCGTCATACTCGTGATCGGGTGCTGCTTGCGGGTCGCTGGTCTGCTCGCGGTATACACACAATCTAGTACTTTAACCTTAGATTAAGATTACTAACGTAACTTTCCTCTTTTTGAAATGTAAAATAGTAAAAAGAAAAAAAAATGTAACTAAAGTTGACAAAGGCCACGGACCCCAGTCTCTGTGGAGCGTTTAATTATAAATAAAAAAAAACACATAGGCTACTTTTTATTCCGAATAATGTAGCGTGTAACACCGCGGGGCACAGCTAGTATGGTAATGAATGAAAGTGAAGTGAGTTAATGTAAATAGTAAAATACCTTGCAGTGACATTTAGTGTCTCATTTATGGAGGCGAAGCTATTCATCCTGATGAGTACTTGGCCTCTATTTTTATCCGAACATAGTAGCCTGAATGCTCTAGTCACGTTGTCTGGTGTGTACACCACCCTGCTGAGTGGTCGGACGATACCTTTAGCTATACCTTCTGCTATTCTTAATTGAAGTAGCTGTAAAAAACAAATAGCTTACTCCAGATGAATGTTCATTAACGCTGCGAAGAAATGCCTAGCACAGCACAATTTTTTTCAATTATTGTAAGCCAGGTTTTTTTTTTATGTTAAAGTAATGAGACGATCGAGGCGCTCTCCTGATGTTAAGAGATAACGCCTGTCCATGACCATTGCAGCGATACACAGAACTTTGAGTAACAAAACAACGTCCAGGGCATCGCTGCTTTGGCACTCATTACTTTGAGACTAGATGGTTAGTCTCAACAGCCCAGTAATTTCGCTAGCTGCAGTACCTTTCAAACCGGAACACAGTAATGTTTGCACACTACTGCTTGGCGGCAGAATATCTGGTACTGCGGTGGTACCTACCTAGACGACCTCCTGCTAAGTAAATCTACCACCGAATAAATCCAGGTTATATTTATACAATATTTTTTATATAAACCGCTCTCGAGATAGTAAAAAAGAATTATAAAAATCGGACAATCTGTAAAAACTACGTATTTATACATTTAAAAAAAAGCGTCAACTTGAAAACCTTCGTTTTTTCATTGGTTAAAAAAATAACCCCTGACCGTAATGATTGCAGTGTTACTCAGAACTTTTAGTCGCAAAATTAATGAAATATAAAGTATTCTGTCAGCTGTCTGGTTCCCATAGTACAAGCTTTGCTTAGTTTGGGGCTAGATGGCGCTGTGTTAAAATACCCTCCAATATTTATTTATTTAAATTCCAAAAGCCCTGGCTGTTGTCATTTTGACGCTCATTACTTTGTAATTTCACTCCGTCCACTTCATACCGTAACACAGATATTTTTACGTACTACTGCTTGGCTGCAGAATATTATCTGATACGAGGTGGTACCTATATAGACGACTTCCTATTAAGAGTACGCCTAATGACAGAAAAACGCAATAAGGGTTATTTTCGATGCCACTCTTTGATATAAAACATAAATTTATTACAACAAAAAAACATTGGAGTATGTGTATGATCATAAAGAAGTACGATAGCCGGATAGAATTTTTAAAATAGGCCAGAGATTTTCACAAAAAAAAAAACTACAAATACCGCAAAAAAAATCGATTTTTATTCAAATACTCGAAATTATCAGCGATGAATCAACCGTAACCACTAAGATATCATCGCTATTATTTTGGATCGTAGTGTGGTCCTTGGACCGTGTACTAGTAAAAAGACTTACCTTCTTTTCCTTCGTATATTCAGATAAGAATATGACATTTAAATGTACGGCTGTGTATGTAGTGGCTTCCATTAAAAAATCCATTCCGAACTCTTCGTTTTTGGCCATATCGTTGTCACATGTATCAATAAAAGTCCCGAAGAAGCCAACGCATTTCATCGCAGCCTGAAAATTTTCCATTACTCAGTAAACCAATAAACTAAGAATTCATGACACGAAAAATTAAAATAAATCTGTACCAAAGTTGTCAGTCAGTTGTTGTTGTTGTTGTGTTGCGTTGTCAGTTCTTGTTGTTGTCAGTTGTTGTTGTTGTTGGTGTTGTTCATGTAAAGTGTTTTATTTTTGTATGGTTGAAAGATTTTAAGGTTTATAGTAGGTGTTAATAGACGATTAGTTAAAGATGGTTAACGTGCGTTATCTATCCGGCAAGCGCAGTGTAGGACGTCCACCCACAAGGTGGACAGACGACCTAATAAAGACCACAGGACCGCGCTGGATGCGGGCCGCTTCCAACCGGTATTTGTGGAAGTCAATGGGGGAGGCCTATGTCCAGCAGTGGACGTCCTACGAAATGATGATGAAGGATGAAATAAAAGGCCGAAAACCGGCGCTCCAGCACCGGGTACGAATTACAGTACTAGACATTCAGCTTGCAACGATTTTTTTTTTAAATTACACATAAGCTAGTTTTTAACAGCCAACTCACTGAAGTGGTCTATGATGGCCCACGCTCGTATAAGAAACTGATTCAGTCGTGACTTAAGTACCCTACAATGCCCCACATTCAAGTCTTAAGGTGATTCGATTTCCATAGAAATATTTTTTTGCCATTTATGGACATATGGAACATAATTTTACAGTGAAATCACAGCTACTGGCATTTATTTTAGTTTTTATTTGCGGTAAATCACAATTGCTTGAATAAAACAGTAGATTATTAGCATAAAATCAAATTTATGAATGATTTATGAATTTATGTTTTTTTAATATAACAGTAGATTCTGCTAATAATCTACTGTTTAATTCAAGCAATTGTGATTTACCGCAAATAAATACCAAAATTAGTGCCGGTAGCTGTGATTTCACTGTAAAATTATGCTCCATTTATCCATAAATGGCAAAAATTTGTTTGAATGAAAATCAAACCACCTTAAGTCAAAGATTGTATCTATAGGGGAACACCCACGTGGGCCAACTCCATTGCTTATCGATTCGTCCAATGAACGAAAAATCAAACCGTTTAGTTCAAGTTTATGGATCAACCATGAAGCGGTATCGCTTTAAAATTTGACGATTTTAAAAGCAGTGCTGGATATATTATAGTAATAAAATTTTGCATTTATGATATTTACCTTTCTGATAGAGCCATTGCGACAATTGATAAGTAAATCGCATAGTTTTCGGTGAAAACAGTTATTATTATAATCGACGTTATTTTTCACGTCATCTGTTATTTTTTGCATGATCAAAAGCGGGGAACGGCCAATGTTTTCAGCTGCAAAAAATAAATGTTATATTCTTACAAAGCAGAAAAAAAAATCTATTAACACACTTTTCCAAGACAACAAAATTTTAGAATGACAAGTTTTTAAAAATCAAAATTTTAGAACTTAGATTCTTTGTTTGAGAGGATGTTTGTTTTGTATAAGTAAATAAAACAAACAGCCTTCAAACAATTCATGGCCTCTCCTGATGTTAAGAGATAATGAATGCCCATGACCATTGTAGCAAAAACAATGTCCAAAGAACCAATGTTTTCGCGCTCATTACTTTAAAATATTCCATGGTTAGTTTCCAGACCACTGTAAATTAGCTAGCTGGAGTTCCCTTCAAACCGGAAAACCGTAATGTTTCATTGATATTCAAAGTATAACTAAGTATAAAGGGGTTAACACGACTTAAATATGTAACAACTTCCGAAGTTAGCCTATTTGCGCCACTTGTGCATTTTTCCCAATACCTTGTAATTCCGGGAACATTGTAAGTAAAAACTCTTTTTGTTTGACATCACAACCAGACACATATAGATTGCAGTCCATCGATAAGCAGATACTTATAATAGCTTGGACGAATGCACTCGCGTCGCCGTTTATCAGAACTCTGGATCCTCTGCACAATGAACTTTTGATTGTCTGTAATAAAAAAAAATCTGCTGAATCTATGTTTATGCTAAAAATGTTTATGCTTTGTAGCGATGATAGCTCAGTAGTTAATGCGGTCGGTTGACACACCGAAAGGCGTTTTTTTCTTTTTTTAATAGTTGACAGGCTAGGTGTTTACCACAACACACCTGATGTTAAGTGACGGTGCGATCGAAGATGGTAAAGCACACCTAGCCTGGAATGGAACTGGCCCTCAAGTAAGGCTGCCGGAACACACCGTTAGATGCTTGGCGGCAGATTTTCAACTTGAGGGTGGTAGCTAGCCAGCCGAGTACTAGAAAGTACCCTACCACCATGAAAACATCAACAACGAGCTTGAGCTGCCGGTGAAGGAAAACATCGTGAGGAAACCATAAACCATAGTATATTGCTAGGGTTTTTGTAGTACTCGGCTACCACCTTTAAGTTGAAAAGCTGCCGTCAAGCACGTAGTGGTGTATTCTGGTAGCCGCACTTGAGTGCCCTTTCCATTCTAGACTAGATGTGCTTGCCATCTTCGACTACAACGTCACTTAACATAAACTGAGCTGCGGGCAAACACCCAATCTTTCAACCATAAAAAAAAGTGAAATTCGCTTTCTTTTTTAAAAACCACTCGCTTTTGTCAATTCCCTACAATTAAAAACAAAGAAGTTTTTTTTCTTACCAAGCAGTAATAAGCTTGGGTGTAAGCCAATGGAACGGTGGCTGCGTCTTCAAGAGTCCAATGTTCTGGTATAAGCCATAGCAGATCCGTGTCAGGTACAACATTACTCCCGATGGCTCCTCCTGATACAACGCCCATGACTTTTTCTCCCCTAATACAAAACAGAGAAACAATAAATCAGTAACCAGTAGTATTTCTTTCCTATTTTAGCTTGATTGGTAGAATTTTTGCTTCAAGAGCAGTAACAAATAACAAATATAACAATTAATATCGTAGGACTATACACACAGCGCCATCTGGCCCCAAACTAAGCAGAGCTTGTGTGATGGGAATCAGACAACTGATAGAATACAGAAATACTTTTTTTTTTGTAAATACATACTTATAATACATACAGAACACCCAGACACAGCACAAACATTTGTTTATTCACAAATGTTTGCCCTGAGTGGGAATCGAACCCACGCCCTACAGCTCTCAAGGCAAATATACTACCAATGAGCCAACGGGGGCTGTCAAAGGTAGGGCGTGGGCTCGACCCACCGGGACAAACATTTACAGTGGGACCTGGATAAGTGAGAAACCTCCATAACTGCAATTGATGCTGAGGTCCCACCACTTTGTCACTGAATTGCCTCTGTTAGTGGGACGAAGCAAACCTCTATATCTGGGATTCGTTCTTTTGATTATATCGTCATAGTTAACCTCTATAACGTTTTGGACTATGCACATATTTATAAAAAAAAACGCGCCTATTATAATTTATTATCTTTTTTAATTCCCAATAAAGATTAAATAAAAGTCATGTATAATGTTTGCATAACAATACATTATTTTATTTAGTAATCGCACCTCTAAACTGAAATAACTTGTATTATTAATGGAACCCTCTGTAAATGAGACAGATATTCATTTATACCTGGATATCTGAGACACTGGGTAAGTGGAATATAAGTGAGACAAATTCGCAAGTCCCTTGAGGTCTCACTTAACCAAGTTTCACTATATTATGTATAGTCCTGCAGCGAAGTCCACTGCTGCTTGGCGGCAGATTTTCAACTTGAGGGTGGTAGCTTGCCAGCCGAGTACTAGAAAGTACCCTACCACCATGCTATGGTTTCCTCACGATGTTTTCTTTCACCGGCAGCTCAAGCTCATTGTTGGGGTTTGAACCCACGCCCTTCGGCATGCGACCCTACCGCGCTAACCACTGAGCTATCATCGCTATCGGCCACGTACCTGTAATTGATGCCACTAAAATCCATTCCAAACCCTTTTTCACTCTGAACAGATTTACATGCGGCAATTTTTGCGTCTGCGATGGTTGCTCCAGCGTAACATATCTACAAATATAAATATAAATATACAAATAAAATGTATCTAAACTGATTTGTAGTAAATTATCTAATGGATACATTTTGCAAAGTGCTCTTCAGAGGTCTAGACAAAGTAACATACGTTTAATATTATGTTTTTTTAGTTAGTAGGTAAGCGATCACGGCTATTCCAACATGGTCGAATAGAAAAAAAGCTGATTTATTATATTTTGTGGGCGATTTAGTCCCAGTGATAAACTTAATTAAATTGTCGTATATAATAAATAAATTATTTTTTGTGACACTTTTATGAGACTAGGTAAACGTACCTGAACGACGTTTTTGCTCTCGGGAATCGTCGGTTTTTCAATCCAAGACAGCGCATCAAGATCTCCTAACGTCGTACATGTTAGTTGAAGGTTCTCAAACTGCTTCATAGGATTACTTGAAATGTTGTAATAGCCTCCCCATTGGCCCTAAGCACAGAACAAAGATTTAAGCATTTGTGGCGATGATAGCTCAGTGTTAGCGTGGTAGGTTCGCATGCCGAAGGGCGTGGGTTCAAACCCCAAATAATGAGTTTGAGCTGCCTGTGAAGGAAAACATCGTGAGGAAACCATAGCATGGTGGTAGGGTAGTTTCTAGTACTCGGCTGGCTAGCTACTACCCTCAAGTTGAAAATCTGCCGCCAAGCAACTAACGGTATGTTCCGGCAGCCTCACTTGAGAGCCAGTTGCATTCCAGGCTAGTTGTGATTTGCCATCTTCGACCACACCTTCACTTAACATCAGGTGAGCTGTGGTCAAACACCTAGCCTGTCAAAAATAAAATAAAAATCTCTAATAAAATTATAGGCTTGACATCGACACGTCTAAAAGTAGCTAAAAACATAGTGATTTTTATGGTTGTCTGGATAAGCTTACTTAATACTAATTTACGATGTAATTAATTACAGAAAATATACTTAGGATGGAATGGGAATTGGCTCCCAAGTGAGGCTGTCAGCCACCGTTACATGCTTGGTGACATTTTTAAATTAAGGGTCATGGCTAGTCAGTCATGTCACAGAAAATATCCTACAACTATGATATATCTTCCGATATGTTTTGTTTCACCCGAGATCAAGTTCATTATGATCCGTTAGCGCTAACCACTTAACTGTAAGCTTGAACTATTATCGTATTTTTATGGATAAGAAGAATATGATTTTACATATTTTGACAAAGCAATAAAAATAAGTCATGTTTTTTTATAAAATTTCTAAGTTTAATTTGAGTATATTGTTCTTAAGTTGTTACACGTTGTACAACCTTTTTCCTGTAGACATTATCATAAAATATCGTAGACAGCAAATTAAATTCCAAAAAAAAATACCTGGGCCATAAAATAAATTGTATTTATATTATTTGTTTATTTTATATATATTTAGTTGTATTTTGCCATACAACGCGGCAATGGGGCCAGCGTTTTGGGAACTATTCCCATTGATAGCGGTCTTTTAGATTAGCTATTATTTTAAATGTTGCATGTCTTAATTACTTTATACTTATTCACACCTTGAACTTTATGTTTTATATTTAATGTAAAAAGTTTAAATAAATAAAATTACCTTCTTCAGAACATTGAAAGCTAGTTTTTTATCTAGTTGGTCCTTAAAAATGTGTTTTTCTGGGTTGAAACTTGGCACATGGAAATCATCAACAACGATAAGTCCGATTTTGTGCCCATACTCTTGCCTTAGGTTCTTCACAAATCCTTGAAAATAATAAATTTAAATGATTAATTTATGTTTTAATATTTCTTCTTGGTAAGCATGCTCGATAGAAAATTACATTTTCACTAAACATTAGACATAATTACGGTCAAACGCAAGCCTTAAGGTGGTACGATTTCCATACAAATAAATTTTTGCCATTTATGGACAAATGGAGCATAATTTTACAGTGAAATCACAGCTACTGGCATTTACTTTGGCCTTTATTTGCGGTAAATCACAACTGCTTGAATAAAAGAGTAGATTATTAGCATAAAATCAAATTTATGAATTTATGATTTTTGAATAAAACAGTAGATTATGCTCATAATCTAGCGTTTCATTCAATAAGTTAAAAATACGTAAAACACGTTTATTTTACCTAATAAGCCACAATAATGTTGTCTTTCTGACACCAGCACAATTTTTCTTGACTTTTGTAATTCCGTTTGCAATCGAGGTACCCACGAAAACTTTCTATCGTGATTAATAGGAATGTAGGTAATATTGTCATCGGCACTTTTATCAACTTTTCTGAGCAAAAGCAATATTTGTTTCTGAATTGTCATTGCTGTAATGACACTAAATAGTTTGTACTGAGGATGTATTTGCGTTGTATCTTGTTCTAAAGCGAGAACAAACGTGTTCTGTGGTACAATTTTGTCGATTTCATTCATTTTCTGAAAAAAAATCTTGAACGTAAAAGTTGAAATAGAATAGTCATCTTGATTTTAGGGAAAGTAGAGACAGTAATTTGCGTGGTCTTCGTGTGTTTGGCCGACAAAATCAAGTCCAAGTCTGTCATGGGTGTCACTTGAGTCAATATGACAAGAACGATATAAAAATATGACACAATGTCTGGAGAAATACCATATCAATACTGCATTTTAACGATCACTATTGCTTTGTCAACAGCGATACAATTAACAAGAAAAGATGGAAAAACCCTAAACATTCACCATATTTTAGTAAAAAACTAAAATTTAGGTGAATTGTAAAGTTACTGCACTAGTTATTATAGTATTAACTTTTTCGAATTTGAATTTACTGAGCTCTAATCGAAATATTATTGTTTAGTATAACTCCGTCGAAGTGTGTAGTAAAGTCACGCTACTTTACTAGGACAACATGACTAGACTCGATCAAGAATTTGAATGACTTTAACTTATATTTATTTCATATTTTGTTTTTAATACTTGATCAGTTAAAACAGGCAAAAGCACAAAGTGCCGCTAGAAATAAAAAAGGAGATCATATTGAATTTGGTCTATATTTTTGTTGGTACCTTTTCATCAGCTAGCAAATTGTCAATGATTACAACGTCGGAATTTCCAAAAGACTTAACATTGTTGTAGTTGGCCGTTTCAATGCTAAATTGGTGGGTAGGTATTTCATCGGTAACAGTGGTGATAGTTTTTGAAATGTGATTTGCATTTGAAGATAAGAAATTTATTGCTTTAATCCATTTTTTGCTAACATTTTCAGTTATTATTTGCAGGTTTACTTCTACAGCTGTTTTTATCTGTAATTAAAATTATGATATATTTAAAAATTTGTTAAAGAATTGTCATGACTTTTATAATACTATATGCACTCGTACTTAATACATTTTAAATAAAGTACCGGTAAGATTCCTGTTACGAAATGGGGTAAAAATTTTTGTGTCAACATTACATCTGGTTTTTGTTCAACAATCGGTTTGTCTTTGAAAACCAAACCTTCAATTTCCACACCTCCAGATCTAAATAAAGAAACAAAAAAAAATTACAATTAAAAAAAACCGACTTCATGACCCTTAGGCCAACTAAACGCACTGTTCCAATAAAACAGCGAGGCTTCAGAGTAAACCAAAATATCATTGACGTAACCAATTTTGTTGATTTTTATTGAATTTTTAAAAACCACTTAATCGATTTCGATAAAATTTATATGGCACCATCTTTAAAGTATGATCTACCAAGCAAAAATAGAATCATCACAATTATTATTGGAGGAATTATTGCGGAACAAACAAAAAAAATACACCTCCTCCTTTTTTGAGTCGGTAAAAAAATTTATGGCACCAGCTCTGAAGTATATTCTACCCAGTAAAAAAAATCATCAAAATCGTTTCATAATTGGCGAAATTGTCGCGTAAAAAAATATTTGAAAAAAATGCAGTTGAATTGAGAACCTCCTCCTTTTTTGAGTCAAAAAAAAAGGTTGTTAGTTACCTGATATGTTCATATAACTCGTAGAGATCCGCATTTAGACATGTTACATTTTCGACCATTACCAATTCAGCATTTTTATGTTTCTGAACGTCAATTTTTAGTGTTTTAACAAGTGACGGTGCTGATAGTCCATTGAAATGTCTTGCGAAAGCATTGAACTGCAGAAGAGAGTCAAGGTATGTTACCCAGTTATCAGTCCACTTTATGGTGGCTTTATTGCAATTTGTTGTTAATGAATGAATAGATTGGAATTCATTTCTGAAATAAAACATTTTGGTTTCAATTAAGTGCGAAGAAATACGAAGTTGCGCGCGTGTTGTACTCTGCTTTATCTCCACGATGAAGGCCACCAGCTGATATTGCCTAAACTATAGTTGAAGTATCCGATATAGTTAAATTTTTGTTACTCAAAGTTCTGTGTATCGCTGCAATGGTCATGGACAGGCGTTATCTCTTACCATCAGCAGAGCGTCTCGTTCGTCTCATTATTTTTCACATAAAAAAACTAGGGGTCAGCAACCTACGGCTCTTTGGATGTTAAGCTGCGGCTTTTAGTTCCATACGCAAATATTATTTATTGAAAAAAAAAATAATTAAATCTCTCTGAATCGATTAACGAGGATAAGACACCATTTTTGTCTCTCAGCCACTTGTACTTGCTTTTGACCTCACCCGTCCCCCGTGACACGCGTCATCACTGTCGTCAGGAAAAAAACACTACTTAATATATGAATAACTAGATATTTTTCTTATGAATAAATAGATTAGTTTTTTTTATTAGAAAAATTTATACCATTTATTGTTGGCAAGAAAAATATTAATTTGTGGCTGTTTAAAAACTTGGAAATTTTGTAAATTGTCATTTTTTACTCTTCCAACTCAAAAGGTTGCCGACCCCTGATCTTTACCAATATTATAAAGAGGATAGATTTGTATTTTTGTATGTAACGAATAACCTTAATAACTACTAAACTGATTTCAAAAATTCTTTCACCGTTCAAGCTACACTATCCCCGGGTGGCATAGGTTACTTTTTATCCCTGTATTCCTACGGGAACGGGAACTAACCGCGTTAACAGCGCTAAACCGCGAGGCGTCCGCTAGTTTAGTACTTGCTATGATTTCAATATTATCTTTTATCTATAATAGTACTTACTTATAAACATATCCTTTTAAACGCATGCTTGTATAGATATCTTTACAACTTAGGAAAACTTTGTCCGAACATTCCTCTTTATGTTGCAGATTACGTTTTACTTTATTCTTTTCATTCATAACTGATACGTAACCACTGGCAATAATAGAATCTTCATAAGTGATCTAAAACAGGGTTTTAGTAAACAAAATAAAAAACACCTCAAATTATACTATTTACAAAATGTATATAAAAAAACTTAGTCTAAAAATCCGTCAGAGGAGGAATATGTGGCCAGAATGCTGGCAGCATTGCCACGCTGGATGGCAATGCTTAGCTTTTGACCAAAGTAATATACCAACTAAAACATAATTTCGAACTGTAGATTTGAATAATAGTAAACCTCGAAGATTGGCAAGCCAGTTCGAAATTTAAATAAAACCTTTGATAAGTTACCTCCTTGGTTACCATGTTTCGAAGTAAAAGATCGTTTCATCTTTAAATTATACGACAGATATGAGTTTACTATGTTTAATTTATTTGGCCGCTAAACCACGACAGATATGGATTTTTATACAACTTTTGCCAGCCGCTGCTCGCATGTATTTGGCCAGTTTGTCATTTGTTAAAATAATGCTCAAATTTCCAAGCATATAATATGAGGAAAGAATATTACACCAAGATTTTTTGTTCAAAATATGCCATACCTCAAATCTCTGATTTCCTTTCAAGATCATTATCTGAAATCTTATAAGTTGTTCGGGTGTTATAATGGCCTCGCCATGAAATTGGACATTTTCAAAGACAACAGACAAATCTTTGTAATTTGAAACTCCTTTGTACATAGCAAGGGTCTCCCAGACGAGAACCAAGAATGCAGCTTCAGGGAACACACAGTTACCTGTCAAAAAAAAGTAAATAATAATAATAAATATCGTAGGACATGTCACACAGCGCCATCTGACCCCAAACTAAGTAAACCTTGTACTATGGAAGTCAGATAACTGATAGACTATGGAGTCTTTTGTTTTCTGTATTTTAATGTGTACAATAAAGAGTTATCAATCAATCAATTTATACAACAAAATATTTATCCTGGGAGGGAATCGACTCCACACCCTACAGCTCTTAAAGCAGATATACTTACTACCAATGAGCTAACAGAACTGTCATCAATTATTGATTGATTGATTAACTCATTATTGCACACGCTAAAAAAACAGTACAGAAGAAATACAATTAATTAATTGGTGTAGCAACTGGCGACCTTATCGCTAAAAGCGATCTCTTCCAGGCAACCGTAGGACGGACAGGATCAGAGGAAGAAAAATACGGAGTGTGTCAATAACGAGGATATGCACAAAGGATAATACATAACTAGAACATAAATACTTATATCTACATTCTAATAATAATATATCCTAATACATAAAATAGGTAACTAAAAATACACAAATATATATAAAATTAATTTATTATTTAGAAATAAAATGAATAATTAAATTAAATAGTTTATTGTGAACTTTAAAATTTAATTTTAATGCAACTGCTAATACACGTATGTCACTTACCATCTTTTACATGACCTTCGAAATATTTGTAGTCATCATCATAAATAGACATGACGAAATCTCGAACAGTTGCCACCACCCTGTCTTTATTATTGTATTTAGCTTGAGGCCTGAAAATAATATAAATAGAATTATTATAGACCGCCGCCGCCGTCGCCATTTCACTGCCGGTGAAGGAAAACATCGTAAAGAACTCATTGCGTGACGGTAGGGTGTTTTCTAGTACACGGTTAGCTAGCTACCGTTAGGTGCTTGACAGCAGATTTTTAACTTGAGGGTTGAAGTTAAAAATCTGCCGCCAAGTTCCGATGTTCCGGCAGCCTCACCTGAGAGTTAATTTCATCCCAGGCTAGGTGTATTTTAATATCTTCGACATCATCATCACTTAACATCAGGTGAGCTATGATCAAATACCTAGCTTGTCAAAAGTAAAAAAGAACAAATTATGAACTCAATCTATTCTAGAAAAAAGTTACCAATTTTCAGTGTGTTCCCATTCAACACATTGAGATAGAAATGGTGTTCCGGTAGAAACCGGATATTCAATATTCGGATAAAGCACATCGGTATTTAAATTCAGCCCAGCTTGATATAGTCTGAAAAGGATAAAAAATACATAAAGCAAAGTATCAAGTAATTTGTAAGCAAGTGGTTAAGAAGATTACATCAAATATACATACATTATAACACTTTAAAAAAAATACATACTTTCCAAATGCTTCCAGAAGAAACTTGACAGGATCAACAGCACCGCGCCTCGTTAATGGAGTATGAACACAATTTGGTAATGAACGCTTTAAGATTGCTTGCAGCAAACCATGAGGAGCAATTTCGATGACTAAAGCTTCAGGTGGAATCAATTTAGACGTTTCTTCAAATAGTACAGAGTTCTGAAACAACAAGAGTATTATAATTAGATTCAGTATGAATATGATAAGTTAATTTTCTACCCAATTTTAAAGTCTCATTCGCGTACCAGCAAATTGTTAGTATGATACTCTGCTGAAGAGTACTTGGTTGTAGGATCATTCCATTTTTCTTGTGGAACAGACGTCGATACCCATTTATTGCTGCGCGCTTTGGGATTTTTGATGACTTCATTTAAATACTTAAGAAGACCAGGACCTGAAAGTTTACAAATATCATCATTAAAATTCAATATATGGTTTAAGATATTTATTTTCTCAAAAAGAATATAATATTCACTTATATATGAGAAAAATACATGTTTTTCCTTAATTAGGGTAAGTTCTTACGAATTGCAAACAAACAAGCGAGACGAAACAAACAATGGCGGGTAGGCGGAACATTTGTTGACACCGCAGTGAACTAGTGAGTTAGGCTGTTAGCAATAATAACAAAACAGGAGATTCTATTACGTATCGCGTTGGCTTAGTGGGTGATGGCAATGTTGTTATAACTATCTCCTTATATATTCCCGATGTATTTTTAAGTATTAGTTTGTGTATTTTTATATTGTATTTATTATTTTTGTTTTAATAAATTGTTTTAATACCTAAAATAAGTAAGTTTTGGTATTGTTTAAAGTTTTTTTTTGATATACTACAATTAAAAAGATAACATTAAAGAAAGCGAAAGGCTATGCTCGGTATTTCTCTAAGGGATAGTATCTGGAACAAAACAATTCGCCAGAAAATTAATGCTACAGACATATCTCAGCGTATTAGCAAGCTGAAGTGGCAATGGATTGGACATAATTGTATCAGACCTGATAACGACTGGGGTAGACGTGTCCTAGAATGGAGGCTGCAAATTAGCAAACTTAGGTAGGACGCTCTGAGACACAATAAAGTGATGATATAAGTAAGACAGCTGGCGGAGGAAGCGAAAAGCCAAAGATCGGGCTGAGTGGCATGTCTTGGGAGACGAGTAGGATGTCCAGCAGTGGACCTCGATAGGCTAAAGCTAATGATGAACGTTTTTAATTAAAATTAAAATCAAAATAAACTTACCAGCTTCAGCGATGTATCTTGAATGATATGCTATATTCGAGCAAGGGACCTCTTTGGCAAATATACCTTGACTTGTCAACTCCGTCACAAACCGCTTCATTATGTCTGCTGGTCCAGATATAGTAGAAGATTCAGAACTGTTGTGGCATGCTACTTCAATTTCTGGTGGACACATTGGGAGCACCTTTGGAAGAGAAAAAAAAACAATTCAATAACCTTTATCATTTTTATACTGGGCTTCAATCATATTAGGCCAATTTTGCCTTTGTTGATAGATCAAAATTTATTACAAAAAGATTGCAATAAAAAATTCAGTAACTTTCAACAACTCTTGAAGTAACCTTAAGTCTCAATTCAGTTTTAAAAGTTAACAAGTGTAAATTTACAATGAAAAAAAAACAGTTCTTGCTCCTAAACCTAAACACGGCTAGGTTTTGGTATTTTCAAATTCAAAAGTAATTTATTTTGACCATAAGTCATTATGTTATATATAAATTAAAGAAAATTAAAAACAATAAATCACAGTACAGTTTTCAATTAATTAATTTAAATAGTCTATACAATAAAAAAAAATAGCATAAAATTAAAATTTACATTTGATTTATTAGTTAGAACGTGAACCATAGTCGTAAATACAAATCAAACTACGGAACCGAATTTCATCAATTTCAAATTTAAAAAAAATCTAATCCGTTCATAAATGACTTAGTTATGAGCTAAGAAATATTAAAAATACAACCAAATTGAGAACCCCCCTATTTTTTGAAGTTGGTGAATAAAATTACATATAACTTACAGTTTTATATCCCAGTCCCACTGCAGCCATAGATCCGCGAATGAAAGGCGTTTGCACTGAAACTAAACCACGGCTGTACGCTGATAGAATCATTTCCTCAGCGGTAAAACACCCATCTGCATATGCGCATCCCAATTCTCCTACACTGTGTCCTGAAAAAAGAAAAACAAAAAGAAATTGTATAACGTATAACGGTATAGCGTATAGATTTTAATTTAGTGTCAAGATAAAAACGTAGGTATATAAGCCAAAAGTCTGGTTTCAAGAAAACTACACTAAATAGTAAAAAGTAATTACTAAAAGTTCAGAAAACTCAGTTAGACACATAACAAAAATGTGTCAATACGGTATATAGTTGTTTATTCTGGTGAAAATCGAACCCACACGTTACAGCTCTTGAAGTAAATATTCTTCCAAATGAACTGACAGGAAATTATAACAAAAATTTGTCGAAACCACGTCAGTTTCCGTAGTAAAAGATATCACTACTGACCAATGATGTAATCAGGAACAACTCCCAACTCTTTCAGAATATCAGTAAGACCAATCTGAACAGCTGCAATGCCAACGAAGGAATGCAAGATGTTATCGTAAATAGTCTTATCTGGATCTGTTAGGATTTTAACAATGTCCACTCCTTTAGGCTCTAGTACCTTGTGACATCTGAAAATGGACAAATATTTAATGTTTTTAAATGAGCGAGTACTGCCTTACTTACTAAAAGTATACGAGTTAAAAGTATATTAAAAAGGAGAAAGAAAAAGGGTTTTCTATTGAACGGGTTAAAATATAATGGGACCACTTGGGAAGTACAAACAAAAAAATAATTTTTCGAATCGGTCCAGACGTTTTTGAGTAATTAGGGAGAACATACATAAAAATAAAGATTCCGACGAGTTGAGAACCTCCTCTCTCTTTATCTCTCACTCTTCTTGAAGTCGGTTTAAAATGAAGAGACATAGAAAAAGAAAGAGACAGAAAGAAAATTACAGGAAAGAGATCGATTCCTTCTTTACTAAACCACAAAATATGTACTTGAAAAGTATATAACATTAAAAATTCTTATAGAATATTATGGATATAAAATAAAAATTTTGCTCTTGCAGAAAAGGTGCTTGCTTCTGCTGTGCATGGGTAGCAATTTAATTTGGCGGCTTGATTACAAAACATTGAATTTCTTCACTTGTACAAGTCTAATTTGAATTTTATGCCCTACATATAAACAGTGAACGTCAAGGCAGCTACGCCCTGGACTGTGTTTCGCTACTCAAAAGTTCTGTTTATTGCTGCAATAATCATGGAGACTTGTTATTTTTTACCACACCGTTTCGTTCGCATCATTTATAATTATAACAAAAAAACCTTTAAAAATTGGTATATCTAAATGTCAGAACGATATCAAAATCTGCGAGAAAAGCGAGAGAGAAGACAGATACGGCCAGCGAATTTCTTTTTAAAACGGTTTTATATACTACTAGCGGACGCCTCGACGTTTCAACCACGTAGTTCCCGTTCCCATGGAAATATAGGGATAAAAAGTGACTTATATCACCAGAGGATAATTCCCAACGGTGAAATCATTTTTGAAATTGGTCTTGTAGTTTTTGCGTTTATTTGTTACAAACATACAATAATACAAATTTTTCCTTATAACAATATTAGTGTAGATTTAGAAATAAAAGATAACAGAAAAGTAAAGGTTTATCTCTGAAATTACTTACTTTTGTATTGCAGCAGAAAATATTGGAATTTTCATCAATTCAGCTCCCATAGTCGCCCATTGAGACCCCATTCCACTGTACACAAACCACACAGGTCGAGTTGTACCAGAACAGTATTCTGTACTTTGGCATAAGCTTATGGTTTCATTATTTTCATTGGTAGCTGCAATAAAAAATAGAACAACTCATTGTTTCACAAATATACATTTAAAATACCAGGATCAGAATATTAAATTTCGACACGATCAGACCTGTAGAAAAAAATCACAACCATCAAACAAATAGACTAGAGCTGATCTTGCACAAAATAGAATATCTGTTTTTCATACACACAAAACAACCTCTTATCCTAAACGTATAGGTATATGTCTTTTCCTTTATGATAAAGTCTTTTAAAAATACACTACAACACCTATGTAGGTATATACATTATACAATTACAACATTACCTACCAAAAATGGAATATACGTATTTATTAAGCTTTTAAGAATATAAGTAAGTACCTGCACGCCAAATACTTACTAGAATTTATTTTTAACTTTTTGGTAGGCAAGAATTTTAGAGCGTTCATCGAGACGAATCAACCGAGTCCGAACTCGGTAACGTTATTACCTTTTTATTAAGTCGGTTGTTTTATCACAGAGATGCCGTGGTCATTTTCCAGGTTCATCATCAGACCCTAGATATCGTCTAGACATAAAGTGATGCTCAAGAACGAATCAATCAAGCCCAAACTGGATGGGCTTATCATCAGACCAGCTCCATGGTACCATATCATTGTATTGTCACCGACGATAGATAAGTGCACCAAATTTGAGCCAGACGAACATCAGTACAGTTGAAACTAAATAAAAGCTTGTAAAAATAAAAATAAACCTACTTAGAAGCGTATATCCCCTGCTCATATGGCCTGGGATGTTGTATTTATGTATGTTCTGGATTAGAGCCAACTGCTCAGGATCGATAGAATTATTCTTCAGGTTCTCCAAGATCTTAGTGACGCAGTCGTCTTGTCGCCCAGAGACAAGGGCTAAGTATGGAATGCTGCTCTTGTACCGTTGATTGTCCTGTGAAAATAATTTCCAATACAGTAATAGACAATACCCAAAATAAATGACAGCCCCGTTGGCTCATTGGTAGTATATCTGCCTTGAGAGCTGTAGGGCGTGGGTTCGATTCCCACTCAGGGTAAACATTTTGTGAATAAACAATTAATGTTTGTTCTGTGTCTGGGTGTTCTGTATTTATTATATGTATATTGTATGTATTTACAAAAAAAAGTATCTATGTATTCTATCAGTTATCTGGCTTCCATCGCACAAGCTCTGCTTAGTTTGGAGCCAGATGGCACTGTGTGTATAGTCCAACGATATTTTTTTTTTTTTTTTTATATAAATGTGATGGGAAAAAGTATGATTTCAAGTCAGATTTTTTTTATGATTATCAGGTTAGTTGTGTAACAGATCACTTGGTGTTAAGTGAAGGTGTAGGTACTCGATGATGGTAATCACGCATGGAATGGAATATTTTGTTTTATTATAATATTTATTTGGCAGAATTATTGAGACATCAATTTTACTTTCATATGGACTTTACGCACATTCAGAATTTTATAATTTGTATCAAAAATGTATTTATTTTTCATCATTTGTATTGATTAGGTATATAATTTAAATTTATGACATCAAGAAATCTGAGCGGAATCCGTTAGCCGTTTTAATAGTGTTTTACAAAAGTAAAAGTAAGGCAAAATTTCTAATTCATTTAGTGTTTACACGTACTTTGTAAGCCTTATAGGGTAAAACTTTAATCCTAGTGTGTTGTTGTTGTTGTAGTGTTATGTGTGATGAAACAATTGTTTCTTTCTTTCTTTCTAAAAAGTTAATTAAACTTTTATCCCACCTTTTGTTTATAATGTCCTTTTAGAAGCACATGGACGTTAGCTCCACTGTATGAGAAAGAATTAAGTGCTGCAAAACCTCGAGCAAAGCGTTCGTTTTCTGTTAGCACCTGGATTTTGTCTTGAACTTCTGAGATTTCCAGCGGGTCGTTAAAATGCAGATTTCCAGGTAACTCGCCTTTATGATAAGCTAGGCAAACCTAGAGAAACATTTACCATTAATTTTTTGATAATTATGTATAAAGATAGACAGAATGATAGCATTAAGCCGAACGAGGATCATCGTAACCATTTTTAACACGATTTTATTAGCTTTACTATACCTACTTTTAATTACATCTGATACTGCAAAAGTAGGAGAGAGTAGTCCAGCATAGGTAACATAATAATGTGTCAAAGCCATGTCAGTTTCCAAAGGCAAAAAACCTAGGACCTTTCATCGTCTGAGCAAAAAAACAAATAAGTCTTTTTTTGTCAATTAAGTTTGTTTTCTTTTAATTCTGTAATGTGTAATTTTTGGCATTGACAATAAAGAGTAATCAATCAATTCCGGAAACGCAGGTGAAAAAACTATCAGCCGCAGCGCCATCTACGCTTGCCTAATAAAGAAGATTACTCATTCTCGGCCAAGCGCTCGAAGAGTCAACACGTCCTGAGGATGCCTCGTGTAGAGGCAGCGAGACGGGGATACAAATACTTGTAGTTATATTTAATCTACTTAGATTTTAAGGTTATGTTGAATTTTAGTTTTATTAATGAATATTTCGGATTGATGTTTAAAGATATTCGTATGAAATAAACACATTAGTGTTAAACAATTATGCTGTAACCAAAACTATTTTTAAGTGAAAATACATCTCTTAAATAATCTAAGTAAACTTTCGCAAAGCAATGTCTGAATAAACCAATAATTTTATCTCACAAAATTTCTTTATGTTTAATTTGTGGTTTACACTTGCCTTGGTAATACCACAAACACCGGACGCAGGTTCACTACAGCCCATGTTTGACTTGACGCAGCCAATCTTGATTGGCTTTTTCTTAGCAAAAACTTTTCCGATAGTTTGAAGTTCATTAATATCAGCTTCAGGGACAGCTGAAACAGAATCAAATTGAATCACCTTAGCAATAAGATAACTGTCTTTTTCATTCTCTCTCTCTATTTGTCTAACTCTCTACTGGAATCTGTGTTCTTATAAGTTAAGGTTTCTGATGTTCGGCAGTAGTGCGGTCTAAGATGAAGCATGCTTACCAAGGAAATATCTATTCACGTTTTTCTTAAACCCGGGTTGTACTTAGTTGGAAACACAGACGCTGGCAATGAGTTCCACATATCAGCAGTTCTTACAAAGAAGGTGGTCTAAAAATGCTTAATGTGTTTAAAGGAAATTTCTCCTGGAAAAAGGTGTCTTTTAATCTCAAGAGAAGGGTTTGCCCATAGTCGCCACGCTAGGCATGCGGGTTGGCAACCGCAGAGGAGTAGTTCCTCGCACTGGTGACGCTGCTGCCTGGCTATAACTGGTCTAGAATTTACCTAAGCCGTAAGTCATGATCGCTAAACCACCATGAGTCAGCTTCCTATTAATAGTACCATGGGTACTTATGCCCAGCAGTAAACATACACTGACGATAATGATGATGAAAATACACTTATAAATACCTGCTCCATTTGCTTCAATATACTCCACCTCATCTGGAGATACGCCAATTTCTGCGTAGAATGTCTCAAGGAACTCTTGTAGTTCTTTTGGCTCTCTCACGGGTAATAATTGCTCGGATCCAGGGCTGTACGATGCCTTTGCATGGTAGACTTCTGAATAGATTCTATAAAAAAAAAAAAATATCAGGGATTAGTGGTAAACAGTGGATCTTTCAACTTTTCCCATTCTTCTTTTTATGTTTATGTGTAGTGGTGTTATACCCTGCACTGACATCACGCTTGAAGTGCTTTGTGCATTTCCCCATATCAATTTTTTTCCAAAGCAAGCCAGTTCGGAATGAGGTTCTGGCTTATTGAAATGGTAACCCCACTGAGATTGATAAGATAGTGAATGACGATGAAAAGCAATTGAGCTATTGTGGTGACATGGCTTTAGACGAACTGCTTCATGCGGTCTGTGGTCTTTTTTCCTTTATATAAAATAACGAAACGCTCTTTTGCTCAAAATGCTATGCAAGAGATAACCATGCCCATGACCAGCGGTACCAAGAGCTCCGAGTACCAAAGCAAAGTCCAGGGCATCGCTGCTCACGATCTCCTTTCCTTTACACATTTGGCAGTCTTTATAGTCTTATAATTTTGTTAACTAAATGCAGCATCCTACAATAAGGAACACAGTCAAACAAAGAGTGTAGGGTCACAAATAGGGTCCTTAAGGACCCAATTCATCCTTATATTCATCTAATGTTGTTATATTAGAAAACTTTCTTGCATACCTTTTGGCATCCTTTGCTTTCTGAAGAAACAGAACACTGATGGCATCAGAGCGCACGTAGCCGTCACCATTCTTATCAAAACACTTGGTCTTTCCATCGAGGCATACGAAGCCAGCTCTGTACAATATGACAACAATTTAACAAATTTAACTATTAAAATGTCTTAAATGGAAAATAAAAATATTTATTTTTATTTTTTTAAGATGATGGTTTGCGTTTGATCGCCATCTCACCTGATCTTAAGTGAAGATGCTATCTACGATGGAGCATGCTTGCCTAGATGTACTACTTGTTATTTTTTAAATTGTTTTTGTGTAAAAAAATATTTTTAGAATAGGTTAATAAAACATTTGTGCGTCTGCATGCACTTTGTAAACAAAAGGCCTGTATTGTGCATGTATTATTCAAATAAATAATTTGATTTGATTTAAGAAATTGAGATTTAGATTAGTGAATGTATGGCTGAGTATTAACAGTCCCCTTAACGCCCTGAAGGACCATGAGCTCACACTGTCATTATCTGAAACTTACCTTCTGCAGTGCAAAGACACATTTGGATGCATACACAAGTTGCATCCACCAACTATAGCTGCTTCGCATTGTCCCGAACTGATGCTCCTAAAGGCATGCTCCAAGCAGGCCGTGGAACTAGCACAAGCAAGGTCCAAAGAGTAAGAAGGACCTTTCCCGTCCATCCAGTAAGAGATACGGTTGGCGTACATAGCTTTGTTGCATCTACGGAAGATACCAAATGTTTAGTGGAAGGAAGAAACAAAATGTTTATTATGTATGTTTACGAATCCGGATAAGAATAAGCCCCGCATCTTTTAGTAGATATACTTTACTAAAAATAAAGCATGTTTACTAAAAGCAAAGGTAAAGAAGAGATGTTTAAAATAGTATTTAGATATGAATAAATAGATCTTTGTTATTGGTTAACAAAAAGCTCCAGATAAGTCACAACCATTTGTTTATTAATTAAATTGGATACCATAATAAATATAATTACGTTTCGTATACTTTCTTATACGTCCTGGCTAAATAATTGATATGTCACGACTTTAGGCTATATTTACCTATAACTGTATGTAAAGTCAGTAAATCATCATTATTATTATTTATTTATTTATTTATCTAGCATACAAAGAATGCAAAACGTTTTATTATTACAAAAATTGCGTGTTTTATTAACCCACGTGGTTTATTAGTTATAACTCTGTCTGTTGCTTTAGTATAGCTAAATATTACGTATAGATGTAGTAGTGGCGATCGTGAGTGATCTTCCATAAACTAGGTAACTATAATAATTGTAATAAGTCTTTTATATTTAAAATTTTAAAATGTTTTACCCACTAACCATTTCTTTAGTGTTTTTTAACTTGTTTTCACTTAAAGATTTTATATTTAATGGTAGGCTGCTTAATATTTTTATTGAATGAACTTTTGTGGTATACTATTTGATTGAATCACGAGCGCTGCGAGTGTTTGAAAAATTAGAATCCTGAGCGTTAGCGAGGGAATGAGGTGAAAATCTTTGCATTCGAGTGCAATACGTAACTTTTCATCCCACCTCAGCGAAGAAATGACTAAATGCAAAAAAAAGTACACCAAGGAGGTTCTGAGTCTGAGTTTTTAACAAATTAAAAAAGTTGTATGATAAATTCGGCACCATGGCGGTAGAAGTAAATAGTTTTAATGATGTTTTGAATTCATAAACTTAGTGCACACGATGTTCTAAATTCAACTTTACTTTATCCTCTAGCGGATAAAAACGACTTTTTTTTTGTTTTGGCGTCACGTTTTAGCATTTGCCAGTGTCAAGTATTTATACATTTTCATGTTTCCGACTCTTGCACTCAGATATCGAAGAGTAAAAAGACTCTTTCCGAGATGGGGGGATGAAAAAAATATTATGACTTTCGGTTGTTTCTCTGTCTTCTTTCTATATACCTAACTACGTTCCTTTAATCGTTAGAAAGAGTTAGCACTATCTCTAATTTTCATTTGAATCTATAGGCATATCTAACAATGGACATGCATATTTAACATAGTGTTGTTTTACACCTCTGACTCGTTCAGAGCTGGAATGAAAGCATAAATATTCAACGACCTCGTAGAGTTCAGTTAAATGCACGTCGCCATCAATATTAACCTTTCATTCAACAGCTATAAATTTTTCATAGTGATGGTTTATGTTTTGGTCGGATACGAGTCGACGAAAGTACGACTAAATAAATTTAACAAATTTAAATTTTTGACTAAATTAAAATTTGTTTAAAATTCAATTCAAATCGATTTCAATTCAATTCAATTTAATGCATATATTATGTTACAAAGTAGTACTTAACAAATTAATTTCTGATGTATTTAAATAAAAACAGAACAAAGTAAGTAAGTGTATCTAACAAAAAGTATCAATTTGGATTTTCAACGAACCCAAATTGATACTTGAAAATGCAATTTGTCGTGGTCCTATTAACGTTATTAAACATTCATTAACAGACACAAACAAGAGAAGGTTCTCAATTATTTTTTTTTACTTCCTGCACTCAAAACTGCTCTTTAATGTAACAATGTGAAAATTATTGATTGCTATGTTATATGCAGAACATTTTTTTATTACAAATTAGCTTGCGTTTTACCGCCATCTCGCACGATGTTAAGCAAAGATGCGGCCTACGATGAAGCACGCTCGCCTAGAATAATCCGTTTCTTGCCTCAAATACAACTCCCTGGTACAACAAATTTTTCTCACGACCTGAAAGTACTCAGATTGTATTAATCGGAGAACACCCACTTAGACAACAAATTACATTGTTTAGCGGTTCGTACAATGAAGGTGGATTACGTACATTTAACTAATAAATTGAGTACAATTTCTAAGCAAGGCCTAAATTATCTAACTATCACGTCGACATTTTGTAGTTTTATGACGTACTAGCACTCCGCGGTGTTACCCGCTACATGTTTTCGGGATAAAAAGTAGCCTATGTGTTAATTCAGAGTTTCAGCTACTTCCATACCAAATTTCATTCAAATTCGTTCAGTAGTTTTTGCTTAAAAGAGTAACAAACATTCTTCCATCCAAACTTTCACATTTATAATATTAGTGAGATCACATTACTGCCGCAAAGATATCAGCTGGAATTATGAAACTTTAAAATCTCTAAAATTTAACCTAACTGGATCGAATATCAATATATTCAAAAGTCTGAAAAAGAATTTTGTCGTCTGGCAAGAAAAAAAATTGACATTAAGCTGACATTATTCATGACACTTAAAATTCTTTCATTCGTGATCCGATCACACAATGCGATACATTCATGAATACAAATGTACATTCGGGGCAGAGGCCACGTGTTAAATTCGGGATTATAATAGATAACAATCAAGACAAATGTTCACGTTACATATTCATGAAACATCTTTTTAGCTGACTGCCCAAAGATGATTATAATTATCAACTAAGACTGCTCAAAGTTGTCGACGAGCAAGAGCGCGACTGATCGCGACTCGCGATCGCGACTGATTTTGAGTAAACGACAATTCATCATCATTCTGCCCTTAAATTAGTTAGTTTGTTGTTGTTGTCAGTTCTTTTGTTGTCTGTATTTTTAAAGATATTGTATAGTTTCTATTGCGGGCCTCGAGCGTGGAGCCCGAATCCAGAAATTCCGTAACGAAAATAACCTAACACCACTCCCACCGGCACAGCGATGATACTTTTTAGTTTTGCCATCTATCGATGAATAGCAGAACTTTTAATGACTTTTTTTGAAATATCACGCTTGTCTCTTTAGTACAGCAACTCGCCTCTAGGTGGCATTGGTTGTATTGGCGTAAAAAAGCTATGCAATAGCTTTACCGCGGCAGATAAAGAGTTTTATCTATCTATAGTTACCAATTACTTCATTATTATTTTTTAGAAAATGTTGTTCAAAAATGTCTGTGAACTTAACAAAATAGGCTAATTTTTCTACCGCTAATCCTACAAGCGCCCTGAATTTCTCAAAGGCGTATGATAACCAGGAATTTAGCTCACAGTACAGGAATTTGTGGCACATTTCTGTTATCTACCTAGAGCCTACTCCACACTCACATTTTTGTTTCAGAAAATGACTGATTCGTCCTCGTTAGAAGGATCGCAGGAGACCAACCAAACCAAAGTGTTTGAGTAGGATAACTAGTTTTGACTATTCTCATTGAAAGCGGACTTTTAAATAAATAAATAAATATCGTAGGACTACACACACAGCGCCATCTGGCCCCAAACTTTATTTTTTATATTTTTTTTTAAATGAAAAGTAATGAGACGAACGAGATACTCTCCTCATGGTAAGAGATAACGCCATCGCGGGGATAAACAGAACTTTAAGTAACAAAACAAAGTCCAGGGCATCACTGCTTTGGCGCTCATTACTTTGAGACTTTTGCAACTAAGCAGAGATGAATGGATGTAATAAGCTAAAATGAATATCTGTGAAATGTTTAAGCGGTATACGAGTACTAATATATTTCCCACTGTCTCTTTAGACTGTGTCTAGTCATTATCCCTGGATATCTCAGCATCCTTAACCTTCCAGTGGCTATCATTATATTGATATATATTGTCATTTGTCCTATGGCATCCCGTAGCGTAGCTTCGAGGCGAAACTTTTTATTTTTGATGTTAAACGATAAATCTTTGATATGGGAGACGATTGCAATAGTGATCGTGATAGTTTTGCTTTACGTTCGGCGATATATTTTTTGTTGACGCGTGTCTCAGTCGTTTTAGTGATTTAGCCGAGGCGGAATTGGGACGTTTTGCGAAATGGTTTTGCTTTAGCACCTCTTAGTTTTATTGGAATTTTCTTTTAAGTCGTGAAGTGTGTTTTTTCTGTCTCTTCATATATTTTGATGTGAAGTTTCTAAAACTATGTAACAGTGTTTTTTTTTAAACAACAAATGGGTTGGCGTTTGACCGCCGTCTCACCTAGCTTTTTTTTACAGTGCTGTCTGACCCCTAACTAAGCAAAGCTTGTACTAAGGAAGTCAGATAACTGATAGAATACTTAAATACTTTTTTTTTCTAAAGAGAACAAACATTTCATTTATACTACAAAATGTTTATCCTGGGTGGGAATCGAATCTACGCTCTTCAGCTCTTGGAGCAGACATACTACCAATGAACCAACAGGCTGTCAAAAATGAAGATGCGGTCTACGATACGTCACTCTCTGATGATACCGATTCACTTTTCACTTGAAGAAATCACCCAGGTTATATCTACCGTGAAACACTTACTCTGGTACAGTATTCCTATCTTTAGCTGTGCATACAATGAAAAATGAAATCATATCAGTGTAAATAGTGTTTTTAAAGACGATAAAACCACCTTTGAAATTTAGTATAAGTTTTTCTGCCATCTACAATTCTAATATGGCTAGTGACCGATTTAATATGCCGGCCGAAAACCTCAGACTTAAATAACTCAGTCGTATTGAATTGTTACTACAATGTAACATGTAAAATAAGTTCCTATGGAAAAAAAAAGTATCCAGTAAACCTCATGTGAAAGTTGCTAAACCTAAACCACAAATTCTACAATTTCAAAAGCTAGAGTGCACGAATTTAATTTAATAAAACTTTTTTAGGGTTCCATACCTCAAAAGGAAAAAGTGAAATTTTATAGGATAGAACTTTTCATACACTTTATCGTTCATTTTTCTGTCAATACCTTTTATCTCAAGATGTTTCTCAAGATCTCAGAATGTTGACATACTTGACAAATCTGCATTTCCTTGCAGCTGTGATAAAATTTACTTGGTGGTAGATCTCTTTAGCAGGAGGTCGTCTAGGTAGGTACCACCGCAGTACCAGATATTCTACCGCTAAGCAGTAGTGTGTAAATATTACTGTGTTCCGGTTCGACGGGTACTGCAGCTAGCGAAATTACTGGGCTGTTGAGACTAACCATCTAAAGTCGCAAAGTAATGAGCGTCAAAGCAGTGATGCCCTGGACTTTGTTTTGTTACTCAGAGTTCTGTGTATCGTTGCAATGGTCATGGACAGGCGTTATCTCTTACCATCAGGAGAGCGTCTCGTTCGTCTCATTACTTTTTATATAAAAAAAAAAAAATCAAACTTCTAAGTCAAAATCAAAATGTATGGCCGTTTTATGCCGCATATTTTGAAACTTGCAAAGTAATCGAAATTTTATAGAGCACTTCTCGTTGACCTAGAATCATGAAATTTGGCAAAAAACAAAATATATCACATCACAAGTAACGGGAAAATCAACAAAAATTGACAACAAACAAGCGTATGTAACAGCGTTACTTTTTTGACGCATTTTTTTCTTAATTGAATTTTATGCATTTTTACAAAAGTTTTATAAGTAAACCAGAACGTTATTATGTTCCAAAAACTCATTTTCGAAGTTTCAGCCCACTTGTATCTGAGTTAATAAGAAACGCCATCTGCGGCCGATCGCTAAAGTCAAAAGTAAAATTACTAATATTAAAAAAATGTGTATAAAAATACAAAATACATAATTTAGTTTTGGCTCTTAATAAAACTGTGTTTAACCAACTTTCAATGTAATTAAGTGATTTATCTACTCTTCGCTCCAAAATTACGAGCAGGGTTGGCAACGTAATGAATTTAGCCAAATGGAATTACAGGGCCATCAGAAAGTGCTCGAGGCTAGACTGTCTAACCCTAAAGTTGTTATTGGTTATATTAATTTTGTCTGAGGACTAATGCATATGCAGTTTTCTAAAACATTTTAGTGATTCTTCCAAAAAAATATGCATGTTAAATTTCTCGTCTTGCTTAGCACTGTCACTGTGTTTGTGTCAGTCACGCTTCGATTCCACATTCTTCATACGCACAGCGAGGATGTGGAACTCTGTGCCGGCGTCTGTTTCTCCCGCGGAATACAATTTGGGTGTCTTCAAATCTAGAGTAAACTGTTTTTTTTCTAGGTAAGCGTGCTTCATCTTAGACTGCATCCTGCATCATCAGGCAGGATGAGGTCAAACGCGAACCTATTTCGTATAAAAAAAACAAGAAGAGGCCGCGTGCGCGTTGTGCTCAGCTGTGTTTCCATGATGAAGGCCACCGAATGTGACCGAAACAGAATTTCCGATATAATTGAACATGAGTGATCCCGCATAAGTAAAATAAAAATGTGTCAAAACCACGTCAGTTTCCTTGGGGTATCGCTAGAATCCCTACATCATTCCGAGCGACTCTGGCTACAATTATTTTAAAACATGGTCAATAATATGGCCGCGGCATGGCTGCATTTTTTAATGTAAATGATTTTTTATTCTTATTTTTAATTCGTTTTTTTTTTATTGTAGTCAAAGATGTCAACATTTTTAATGACCTCAGATCTGTCGGTCGCGCCTTCAAAATTGGTCTTATTGTCCGCCTAACACATTTTTGCCAAGTCTAAATTATAAATCATTTGAATGTAAAATATTACTGATAAGGTAGGTTCACAGGTAAGTCAGTAAATCTTACCCACATCCAGTTGTAATTTGTAGACCCTGGGACAAACTCTGACCCTGATTGTGTCACGGCTGGAGTACAGTCGACTCTTAGTAATTCAAACCATCGATAATTCAAACCAGTTTATAATCAAATTCAAAATTATTTATTCAAAAGTAGTTGTTAGATCCCAAGAAAAACACTAGATACGTCAATTAAATTCAATGTAACCATCGAGTAATCCGAAGCTTGATTTTTATTGTAATCTCACCTGATGTTTGTTAAGTGAAGATGCGATCTTTTTAATGGAGCACGCTTGTTGAGAAGGTACTGCAAGGGTTGTATTGCACGCTTTAGCTGTTCAAACAATGAAAGTGGAATCTAATCGTTTCGTACTGGTATAACTACGCGGTTCATTTCTCCCCAATTTAAAGACCGAGTTTCGAAAGGTTATACTATAATTGTTATTTATAATTATATTATATTATGAATACAGTGCACGTATATAAATAGACTAGGCGATGTTTGTTTTTTCAATACGTCCTTCATTTTTTCAAAGAATACATACTACAAAGATTAGTACAAATGAAAACAATTTTTTTTTAATGAATTATTTTTACTTTGTAAAGCAACAGCAGTGTTGTTAGAAGATCATTTGATTTACTATCTATTTGAGAACCGGAGCTTGAACCCTACGGCACCAATTATGTATTTTCTGAGATAAATGCATATTCCCGAGAACTTCAAACGGTAAAGAAAAATATCGTGTAAAAGCCTGCATGTCTGAGACAACCGAAAATGTTTAAATTTTAGACGACGAACTATGTATGACCTTAACCTTTTTATAATAAAAATAAAAATAATTTGTAATAGGTTTTTAATAGCTGATCCTGGATTAGGGAATTCATAACAATAACTGAAAATGACCCTGTTTTCTGGACAACCAGATAAGAACGGAGATAATCCGGACTTAGAAGTGTATAAAGATAATTGAAAATGGCTATTTTCTGAACAGGCAGATAAAAAAAAATATCGAGTAACTGAAATAGAAACCTTACCCGGTGATGCCGAAGCCATTGCGTTGGATGTTCTCATAAATCACGATCTTCTCGGATTCTGAAAATGTTGATCCTATAAACACGCCGACTTTTTTACCACGAAGTTGTAGAGGATTAATTCCTGAAATAAAAAATATGTTTTAAGTACTCAGTTTCTTTATGGCATCGTATCTGGAACGACGTGATTTGTTAGTGAACTAAAGTCACAGACATAGCTGAACGTTTTAGCAAGTTGAACTGGCATAGTTGTCGCAGAGTCAGTAGCCGCTGCGGTAGATATGTACTAGAGTGGTGATCGCAAATCTGCAAATGTAATGTAGTATGCCCTGACTTGATGGAGTAATAAAATGTAAAGGACAGCTGGCAGTGGACTGTTGTGAAATACCGACGATCGGGTTCAGTGGCGTATCTTAGGAGAGGCCTATGTCCAGCACTAAACTGCGAAAGCCCGATAATTAAGTGCAAGGATGTTGCAAGTTGCGTATAATAATTGTATTAATAATTGTAATAATTGCGTATAAATTAACTTCTTCATTCCCAAGCAATCATTAATTGTATTAGGCAACGGACGATATGGTTAGTTTTTGGAAGGGTGACCGTGAGTGGCATTTTTTCTGAGCGCTACCGTGGGTCAAATAACTCGTTCCCGGTTGTTATGTTGCTATATTGTAGCGATGCCAGCTCAGTGGTTAGCGCGGTGGGTTCACATGCTGCAGGGTGTGGGTTCAAACCCCAACAATGAGCTTGAGCTGCCGGTGAATGAAAACATAGTGAGGAAACCATAACATAGTGGTAGGGTACTTTTTAGTACCCAGCTGGTTAGCCACCACCCTCAAGTTGAAAAATCTGCCGCCAAGCATCTAATCTTCCGACAGCCTCACTTGAGAGCCAGTTGCATTCCAGCCTAGGGGTGCTTTACCATCTTTGACCACACTTTCACTTGACATCAGGTGAGCTGTGGTCAAACACCTAGCCTGTCAACCATAAAAAAAAAAGAATGTAATTTCCAAATAACCTATTAAGTTTTTTCTAACGTATTATCTTTAGAAGTGTACTAACCAGCATCATAGATGGCGCTGTAAGCATGTTCTAGCAGTTTTCGGCTCATCGGTTCCATAGTGCACGCCTGTTTGTAATGCACCCTGAAGAATTGGGCATCAAATTTCCCCATGCCATTTATTTTGCCGAGGTGTTTGGGCACTTCGGGATGGTTGAATACCCAGCGAGGGTCTTCAGAAGTAACCATGTCAACCTGACCAATAATAATGACAACATTAATCTATACTAATTTTACAAAGAGGAAAGATTTGATTTTTTGTTTGTTTGTATTGAATAGGCTCCGAAACTACTGGACCGATCTGAATAATTCCTTCATATGAATAGAATGCTACATTGTCACTGAGTGACATAGGCTATATTTATATTGTTAATCGAGTTTAGTTTTCCTATGCGAAGCCAGGGCGAGCTGCTAATATAAAATAAATAAATAACTTTATTATTTATAATATAAAATAAAATATAAAGTATACTCTAAATACAATAAATTATAGATATGTGCCCTGCGGTTCCATTCGGCTAGTGGTAAAATAATGCTGATTATAATATCCATCCTCAGGATTTCAGTTGTCTCTATATCACATTTCATCAAGATCCGTTCAGCCGTTTATTTGTCCAGTCGAGGATAGTTACAACTGACGCCCAGCGCTTCCCATGGGAACTAGTATTTTTTTCAACGGGTATTACCGATGTTTCATTTGCCCTAACATTACATCAGTAAAATAAATTGTTGATGTGATATTGTGTATGTTACATCTACAAGTTAAGTTATCGTAGGACATTTCACACAGCGCCATCTGACCCCAAACTAAGCAAAGCTTGTACTATGGAAGTCAGATAACTGATAGAATATTTAAATACTTTTTTTTGTTGTAAATACATACTTATAATAAATACACAGAACAAACAATGTTTATACCACAAATTTTGTCCTGGGTGGGAATCGAACCCACGCCCTACAGCTCTTGAAGCAGACATATTACCAATGAACCAACAGGGATGTCGTATCGTTGTGACGTATCGATTTGCTTACCTTATTGTATAAATTTTCCATAAACTGCGGAATGCTATCTGAGCCGGGAAAAATCCCCGACATTCCACTAATAACCACTTCTTCTCCTGGCGGCGGTCGCCTTAAGGGCTCGGACTTCTCAGAAAACATGGTCTTTTGAGGAATCGGAGTCATGGTCTATTGTTAACGATACAAAGAACACAAGTGTACTAAGCATACACAACCTCTGTTTGTTTTATAAAGTAAACAATTCTTTGAACCCGTATTCCATTTCCTTAATTAGATTTTGTTAAGTTCTATTTAATGCATGATGCATGTTAGAAATTTGTATTTAATGCGTTATGGTTCCGTAGATTTTACTATGACAATTTTATCTTTTAAGTTGCTCTGAAAGAATAGAGAGATAAAGAAATAGTGGTTATCATAATGGTTATACAAATAGCATGTTTATTTGTTAATTATTTATTGTGGCTTCATATTAGCAACTACAATGACAATTTTTTTTACTAATTTTGTTTTGTAGTATGATTTTGGTTTTGATTTTAATTAAATATTATGTGTATTAATTATATTTAAAAAATGGCATGTTGTGCTTCTTTAAAAAAGCAACGTAATTAGCTTTAACTAGCTTCAACCATTTACTTTAGTCATGTAAGATTATAATAATTATAATCTTACATCACTAAATAGTAATGTTAATACTAACGGTGTGTTCCGGCAGCCTCACTTGAGAGCCAGTTGCATTCCAGGCTAGGTGTGCTTTACTATGTTCGACCACAACTTCACTTGACATCAGGTGAGCTGTGGTCAAACACCTAGCCTGTCAACCATAAGAAAGAAGAAAGTTCATTACCTTGCTGGTTTAAGGAAGCACAGCATGCTATTTTTACATAATATAATTAATTTAATTAAAATCAAAACCAAAATCATACAACAAAACAAGATTAATAAAAAATTTAAATCAAATTCATAACCACTTGCAATCATCATAATAAGAATAAAGTATGATTTTATTGATTTAAGTATGTTTCTAATTCCTATGTATAAGATCTATTACAAAATATATAAACACTAAACATAATACAATATTAAGCATGTGATATTAACTGCCCATAGTACGCAGAACTGATGGCCGATAGGGTTGCAAAGTTTTGGAGTGGAGACCACGGACCGCGCGAAAGACCGCAGGAACGCGCTGGATGCCAGCCACTTTCAACCGGTCTTTGTGGAAATCAATGGAGGAGTCCTATCTAGCGGTGGACGTCCTACGGCTGAAATGATGATGATGATGATTAATAGCCCTGTTTTTTTTAAATCCGCCTTTTAATTCAAGAGATTAGCTCGTTTAAACAAACTCTTCCGCTGTATTAGCTATATCAACAATGTACATTAGAATAGATGTCCAGTATTTCCCATCACTTTCTTGATATAACTTTTGAAATTCGATGAGCAAACACTGTTTTGTAGCACACTAAACGGACCCCTAAATAATGGAAGTAGCTAATTTTAATATGTTGTTACATTTGTTACATTGTTTACAGTTGGGTACGTTTTGATTCTCAACCAGGATCAAGTACCTCTACTGTTGAATAATAAACAATTAGAAATTTGTGTTTCATTTTAAGTACCTACCATAATTAAATGAATAGTCACTAAAGTTCAGAAAAGTTGAACTTGAATGAGGGTTTTGTACTGGTGACCACAAAACACAAAAATAATATTGTTCTTGAAGGACATTCGAAAGTCGCCGACACAGTCCGGCGAACTGATGATTATTTTAAAAGAATCATGTCAGTGACTTGTACTGCGAATACTATCTGGAAGGTTTTGGCAACATACATATTGTATACGAGCAGCTCGCCCCGGCTTCGTACGGGAAAACAAAATACAGCCTATGTCGCTCAGTGATAATGTAACATTATAACGATGAAAGAACCATTCAGATCGGTCCAGTAGTTTTGGAGCCTATTCAATGCAATCAAACAAAAATGAAATCTTTGCTCTTTATAATAGTATAGATATATTGAATATGGAATCTGCTGCCCGTGTGGGTGTTTCCCAATGAATATAGTCTGGGTACCTTCAAGTCGCGAGTGAATCGGTTTCTTCTAGGCGAGCGTGCTCCACCGTAGACCGCATCATCAGGCGGGATGGCGGTCAAAAGCAAGCCTATCTATTATTAAAAAAAAGTTTCTCAGAGGTTTATCCGCGATTTGTGTAATATGCGAAGAATAGTGACGTTAGTTTTTTAATGTAAAATAGAGTGTGACTATTAGAAAATTCAAGTTTTTTTTTTTTATTATGAAAACTGACCTGGTTTTGATATATTTTTGTTTTACCTATACTCCGACTATATCTTTAGTCATATTCGATGGTCTTTTTCATGGAGACAAAGCCGAGTACAACGCGCGCGCGGCTACGCACTACGGGCCAGACAAAAAAAGACAATATGTTTTCAAAGCGTCCGTATCTGTCATCTCGATTACTTGTTCATTTGTAAGCTGATTACGTGTTTTGAATTATTTTTTTAGGTTGGCATGCAAGATTATTTAAATAATAAAATAGGTTTACTTTTGACCACCATCTCATCTGATGTAAAGCGATGGTGTGGTCAAAGATGGAGCACGCTTGCCTAAAAGATACCGATTCACTCTCGATTTGAAGACACCCAGATTATATTCGAGTTATAGCTACCGAGGATAGCTACCACCTTCAAGTTGAAAATCTGCCGCCAAGCATCTAACGGTGTGTTCCGGCAGCCTCACTTGATAGCCAGTTCCATTCCAGGCTAGGTGTGCTTTACCATCTTTGACCACACCGTCACTTAACATCAAGTGAGCTATGGTCAAACACCCAAGCCTGTCAACCATTAAAAAAAAACTTTTGATCTCAAGTCATGTGGAATCAGAATTAGTTGAAACTGCATTGTTCCATAAAATGTAGCGGTAGGTATACACGCATCGATTTGTGTGGAGTGGTATTTTACTGCCGTTTTATGTGTTTGCCTTCACGTGACCTCAAGATGTGCCTTCGATTGCTATCGGAACATGAATATTCTAAAAGTAGATACTTAGACGTTGGTTTACTATTCTATACGGAGTTCCTTATATACCAATATTAATACTATTGTACCTAATTCTGTTTAAATAGTTATATTCCATCGCGAAGGCGCGTGAAATGTATTGTACATACTAATAGACAGTGGTTAAAAATATCTTATCAAGCTAATTATGATCTTTGAAGGAACGCTTAGGTGGTTTCATTTTACTTACATTGTGATTAAGATTTCTTAATGTGTTTTTTTATTTTTAATTTAGCTTGCGTCTAACCGCTATTTCGCCTATCGATCGCTGTCTTTATATTACAAAAAAAGTTAAACCTTTTTACCTTTTGCAGATATAATAATATTATTGATGCTATTAAAAACATTTATGTTTAACTATATAGTTTTGTATGTTATAAAATATGTATGTTTGGTCTTTAGTCACACACCGTCTTTTTCCCCTAATCCTTTCCAACCTAAGGTTCCTTGAAAGCGATCGCTTCTAGCGATAACGTCACCAGTTGTTACACCTTTTAATTAAGGTTATTTTCTTTTTCTTTTGTATTGTGTATATTTTGGTGTGTACAATAAAGAGTTAATAAATAATTAAAAACGTTTATTGCAGGTCTCGGTTTATCGGGCTGATTAATGATTACTCAAGCTATACAAAGTTTATTTTTGATACTGTAAGACGTAACAAAAACAACAAAATTAGAACCAACAGCAAAACATTCTATATTTAAGTAAAAGTACCTACTGCTGTAATGGTCATGGACAGGCGGTATCTTTTACCATCAAGAGAGCGTTTCATTAATCACAGGTAATAAATAATTATGTAAACTAAAACATCAGTGCTGCTCGTTGTTGCGGATGCTTACGATAACTATTCAAATAAAAACACAATTAAAAAAACAACACATTTTACGTACCTATCTTTAGATATTAATTTCTAGTGTCACTTATAACCATTATTTTTCCGGTGTAAATATCTGTTATTTGCTTTATTTATCTTGTTTTAAATAGTATAATTTAGCAATGGATTCAATTCCAAAACTACACTAATAATTTCAAAACTAATCCTTGTTTTGACAGAAGCTAACCGAAAATGCTAATTAATCTCTAGAGTGGTCGAAGGATGCCATAAATTTTAACAGCAACTGTTTAGGTATATTTGAAGAGATGCATAATATTCAAAATATTGTTTGAGCGACGAGCGTTGGCTGCGTTGCCGAAGACCAAAGAGTACAATCTGCAGATTATTATCAAAGATTGGGACGTGGTAGTGATGGAGAGGAGGCGATTAAAATGAAAATCCAATCAATATAATCGTTAGAGACAAATGGTTAAAATGATTGTGTGTATGCCTTGAGCATTCATGCTCACCATCGAAGGCTCCTGCTTGCGGCGGCGTCGTGTGTCGGGTCGCTTTCTTCCCTCAGATATGGTTGAGGAGGGTGATGGCGGCACATGCGTCACACTCGTGATCGGGTGCTGCTTGCGGGTCGCTGGTCTACTCGCGGTATACACACAAACTAGTGCCTACCTTAACCTTAGTTTAAGATTAATTTGACTAACTTTCGTCTTCCTATATTGTATTACTAGCTGCACCCCGCGGTGCTACCCGTTACATGTTATTGGAATAAAAAATAGCCTATATTATGTTAATCCAGGATCTCAGCTACCTCTATACCAAACTTCATCCAAATCCGTTCAGTAGTTTTTGCGTGAAAGAGTAACAAACATCCACCCATCCATCCAAGCTTTCACATTTATGTAAGTGAGATTGTAAAAAAAAATTATGTAAGTCAAGTTGACAAAGTTCACGGATACCGGGGTCTGCGGAGCGTATAAATTAGAAAAAATAAATTTTACCTATATTATTTGAGTCCTGGGTTGAATCGAACCCACGCACTTCGAGAACTGAAGGGCGCGGGGTTGATTCTCAGTCTGGCTTTTTTTTTTTTTTAATAGCTGACATGCTTGGTGTTTGACCACACCTCACTTGATGTTAAGTGACGGTGTGGTCGATGATGGTAAAGCACACCTAGCCTGGAATGGAACTGGCTCTCAAATGAGGCTGCCGGAACACACCGTTAGATGCTTGGGCTCTCAAATGAGGCTGCCGGAACACACCGTTAGATGCTTGGCGGCAGATTTTCAACTTGAGGGTGGTAGCTAGCCAGCCGAGTACTAGAAAGTTCCCTACCACCATGCTATGGTTTCCTCACGATGTTTTTCCTTCACCGGCAGCTCAAGTTCATTGTTGGGGTTTGAACCCACGCCCTTCGGCATGCGAACCGACCGCGCTAACCACTGAGCTATCATCGCTACAAAACTGGCTTACAATGGTATACCCTTGAAGGCAACCCTCCCTACGTAATTCCCATTTATATGTAAGTCCAGCTCACTAATTAATCCCCTCAACGCTTACGGTCAGCCTTAGAGCTTAACAATAAATCTAGTAGACATTAACTGCACACACTTAATTACGAAGATCCGTTACAAGTGGGGACATAATGTTACGATATGAGTAACAAGACTTAGTAAATGTACAGATAAGACAAACGTCTTTGAATGTTACTTGCCTACAAGCCTTTTTATTGTGGACAGCCTAAGTGTTTGACCTAAATTCACCTGATGTTAAGTGACGGTGTGGTCGAAGAAGGTAAAGCACACTTAGTCTGAAAAGAATAAATGTTTTTTATGCTTGATAGCCTAGGTGTTTGACCTCTCAAATGAGGCTGCCAGAACACACAGTTAAAACTTGACGGCGGATTTTCAACTATAGCTAGCCAGTCGAGTACTGAAAAATATGATTTCCTCACGATGTTTTCCTTCACTGGCAGCTCAAGGTCATTGTTAAGGTTTAAATCCACGCCCTTCGGTGAGTGATAAGTTTTAAGACAAACGAGACTCTCTTCTGATGGTAAAAGATAACGCATTGCAGCGGTACACATAATTAAAAGTGGTAAACCAAAGTTTGCTAGTATCGCTGCTTGGCGCTCATTACTTTGAGGCATTTAATGGTTAGTGTCAACAGCCCTATAATTTCGCTAGTTTTAGCTACCATCGTGGCAATTTTTTTTCTCTGAGCTTTTTTTTTATGGTTTACAGGCTTGGTGTTTGACCACAGCTCACCTGATGTTAAGTTAAGGTGTAGTCAAAGATGGTAAAGCGCACCTAGCCTGGAATGCAACTGGCTCTCAAGTGAGGCTGCCGGAACACACCGTAAGGCGCTTGGCGGCAGATTTTCAACTTGAGGGGGGTAGCTAGTCAGCCGAGAACTAAAGTACCCTACCACCATGCTATGGTTTACTGACGTTGTTTTTCCTTCACCGGCAGCTCAAGCTCATTGTTGGGCTTTGAACCCACGCCCTTCGGCATGCGAACCTACCGCGCTAACCACTGAGCTATCATCGCTACACTAACTCTATTTGCAGTCTATAAATACAGTGTGGCATAACTACTAAAGTGAACTAAGGTAAAAGTAATCGAACAGGAATGCGCCCGTGTATTTAGTATTACCAAATTTGCAGTTATTCTTATGTTCGGAGCGTGACATCTGGGGTTCAGTCCGTGACCTGTAATAATCAGAAAAATAAAATAACGTTAAAGATATTCTAGCAGTAGATAATAGGCAATTAAAGTCGGAAAATTGTTACGTTGGAATATTCTTAATCTATGACGATGTCATCAAATCCCTCAAGACTAAACAGTAATTCTACAGCCGGAGATCTCAGGCTGAAGGCTCCGGCGCATTGTGATGCTAATTTATGATTTATTGCTTTGGTAATAAAATTGTAGTTGGATAGGGCAATGAATTTAGCGACAGTGTGATGGGTAGGATTGTTGATAATTATCTCCATACTTATTTATTGATATCGTATTCTTTACAATATCCTCATCCAAACTTATATTAAATCAAAATGGTTCTGTCATTCAATCTTTTTAAGTACTTTTATTACTAAACGGTTGGTAAATAGGTCTGAAAAAATAATAGAAAAGGTTACACGATGTTTGTAGAAAAAAAAATATCGTAGGACCTATACACACAGCGCCATCTGGCTCCAAACTAAGCAGAGCTTGTGTGATGGAAGTCAGACAACTGATAGAATACATAAATACTTTTTATTTTTTGTAAATACATACAGAACACCCAGACACAGAACAAACATTTGTTTATTTACAAAATGTTTGCCCTGAGTGGGAATCAAATCCACGCCCTACAGCTCACAAGGATTACACATTAGGACTACCAATGAGCCAACAGGGCTGTCAGAAAGAAAGAAAATAAGCAGTTCGTATAATGAAGGTAGATTTGAACCGTTTAGTTTTCGAGTTTTGAATAGCGACCTTGAAGCGGTGTCGCTACTTAAAGCTTTAGGCTGCCCGATAGTAGAATAGGCAGGGCAGACTTTTCCTAAAACTGTCTCAAATTGATCTCGAAAGCGAATCCACGGGTAAAAACTAGTGAAATATATACGTGGCACTGTGATACAAACTAAACACTATATCATAGAGGAAAAAGCAATCATTCCCGCGTAGAATTAATGACGTGCGGAAATACGTGGCTTTCCTGAGGAGAGTCATTATGCTGGCTGTGTGAACGTAGTAATGGAATACGAAACAGAATCCAAATACACACACTATTACATTTTTAAAATGATTTTAGATACGTTTCGTTCCGTTGAGACGCAGCTAAATAGAGTTATTCTATTGTGGTGATAGTGCAGCTACAAAGATAAATAACTACTACGTATGATTGCTGACGTTGTGTTTAACCTTTTAGGATAATTTCTTTCTCTTTCTTTGTATACTAGAATACTCGAACGCTGAGTTCTTTGGACATCTCCAAAAACTTTGCTTGTGGATAATGTATTAGATACAATTTGCAATTCAATTCAAATACAGCGCAAATATTTTAAGAGATTTTAAGTCACATAAATATTTTTAAAAGACGACTTAAGCTCTGATCGAGCAACCAACTTATCATATACATAAATGTTTTACATTTATTTTTGAAATTTTTGAATTAATAGTGTGTGTGTGTTAGTGTGTGTTTTCCATTTTTGGTTGTCTGGACGAGATCGCTTTTATCGATAAGGCTTGTAGCACTAGCTCATAAGATTGTTTTATTCTGTTAAAAATGCACCTAACAACTCACCCCTACGTGCTTAGTTTGGGGTCCAATGATTTTATACTTTGCATTGTAATGTCAAATCTGATCTTATCTCACTCCCCACACATGCACACACACTTTGATTTTCACTACAGAGGTTCACCGGAAGACTAGCGCTGGTCATACTTACTATGTAACTGCCCTTATTTTGTGACTGTTTGTTCGTTTTTTGTGTTTTTATGTTACAGAATAAAATCTTTTTCTTTCTTATTTTCTGTACTTTTTATTTCTATTTTTGATGTGGACAATAAAACGTTTCTATCTATGTATCTATAAATGATTGACTGACATAACGCAATGGAATTTTAGTCACTGGGTCGTCCCAATGTTGATACAAAAACGCATATGACCGAAAATTTTTAATTTCCACAAAAATATGCTGTAAAAAGTTTCTCATTGGAGCAAAATTTCATTAAAATACTTTCACTCCGAGTTTTTATTGCGAATGATAATATGGAGGTTATAATAAAACCCCCAGAAATGTTTGGTTTGGAATTAGACGGGCCCGCGATTCATATTTGATGAAGGAGGCTTTTTGTGGGGATCTATTATCTGAATCGAGTTTAGATGAGAGTTTTCTCGTTCTCATTACGTTGGGTTATTAAAAAGTTAGGGATAAATGTGAGTCAACTTACGTGCGGTTGTTTCAATATATCTGAAGTCATAAGTTGTTGATATTGCTTGCTATTTTCGTAAAGTTTTCACAAATTAAAGTTATAAAATCTGAACCAAATTAATTTTAACAGCCCTGTTGGTTCATTGTAAGTATGTCTGCTCCAAGAGCGTCAGCTCTTGGAGCAGACATACTTATGCATGGGCATGGGTATGGGCATGGGTTCGATTCCCACCCAGGATAAACACTTTCTGGTATAAACAAAATGTTTCTTCTGTGTCTGGGTGTACTGTATGTATTATAAGTATGTATTTACAAAAAAAAACTATTTAAGTATTCTATCAGTTATCTGACTTCCATAGCACAGGCTTTGCTTAGTTTGGGGTCGGCTGGCGCTATGTGTACCTAATGTTCTATGATATATCATATTGGATTAAACTATTAACCAAACTTATACATTTGTCCAAATTTGTTTTATGGTTGACAGACTAAGTGTTTGACAATATTTGATGTTATGTAATGGTGTGGTCGAAAATGGTAAACATATCTAGCCTGGAATGAATACAAACTGAGTATCTTCAACTCGATGGTAAATTAAAAAGGGTAAACAAATAATTGATCTCTTCTAGCCAAGCATGCTCCATCGTAGATCCCATTTTGATTTAAAATCAGTTGAAGCGATTAAACATAAGCCCACATAATTATTATAAAAAAAATAAAACTGGCCGAACACACCCTTAAATAGAATTTTCCACCAGAAATTGATTGTTAGCCAACCGAGTACTCGAAAGTATCCTATCACCATAGTAAGGTTTCCTTACGATGTTTTACCTGTGTATATGTGTTACATTCACCGGCAGCTCAAGCTCATTATTGGAATTGGTACCCATGTTTTTGTTTATGTGAACTGACCTGCAAACTCCTAAGCCATGATTACATTTAAACTATTAGATTATACAAAAACTTTTTTTATGTGGATGTAATGAGACGAACGAGATGCTCTCCTGGTGGTAAGAGATACCGCCTGGCCATGATCATTGCACAGAACTTTGAGCAACAAAACAAAGCTGCTTTGGCGCTCATTACTTTGAGACTTTCGATGGTTAGCCTCATCAGTAGCTCTCTAATTTTACCGTAATACAGTAACGTGTACATACTACTGCTTGACGGTAGAATATCTGGTATTGCAATAGTACCTACATAGACGACCTCCTGTTAAGGAGATTTTAACTTTATTAGAGCGGAGCGGAGCGGAGCGGAGCGGAGCGGAGCGGAGAGCGGAGGGTGAAGAGCGGAGCGGAGAGCGGAGAGCGGAACGGAGAGCGGAGCGGAGAGCGGAGAGCGGAGAGTGGAGAGCGGAGAGCGGAGAGCGGAACGGAGAGCGGAAAGCAGAGCGGAGACCGGAGTGGAGCGGAGAGCGGAGCTTGTAAAGTCATTGTGTTATGGCCCTCGTACAAGCTGCATCACTACACACTATTATCTTCATACATCAACAGTAACTTGACGGTTGCATAGTACATAAATGAAGAGAAATGCCATTCAAAACTGAGAGGAATTCAGTCACATTAAACACGTTCACAAATTAATTAATTCACCATCCACATACAGTGAACTCAAACATGCGCAGAGTTTACTCAAGTGCCAATGTGGTATTTGTCTTACACTGTACCTACGATTTGAGTGAATACTTATGAATATTTGATTTGTATTGTATTCATTAACTTGATTAAAAGTTAATTAAAATTACTCTATTATTATACATAGTGAACTAAAGTCACAGACATTAACGCCTAACGTCACGCCTAAACGCGATCTCTTCCAGGCAACCAAGAATAGAAAACACGATAGATGACATAAGAAAAAGACGGGAGATGTAATAATAAAACAAATAGTAAATATATAAAAATAATAATAATGTATTTAAATAAAAAGAAATATATACACTAATAATACATACATATATGTATATACGTATATATGTATTTTAATTTGTTAATAAAAGATATATCCTTCATATTTACAATAGTCCTCCAAATTACGAGGTTGTTCGTAATGGCGTTTGTAAAGACGTTAATGGGGCACAAAAGGAAGTTAAAATTTTATTTTTTTCGCCGTGTAAAATTGTATGGCACGTCCAACGAAACAACCAACAAAGACCCTCATTCCATATTTGAGTGACGGATATTAATTTTCAAAGATCCTTGGATCAAGTTTGGGTTCTGGAATGTTTTGTTAAAAATACTTCTGAATTAGAGTTTCAGACTGTTAATCCCGCATAAGTGTAAATATAATTATATATATAGGTACTAAACAAATATTCGGCGATATGGCATTTGTGATTGATTGATTAACTCTTTATTGCACACATTGAAAAAACCAATACAGAAGAAATAAAATTAATTAATTAGTGTAACAACTGGCGACCTTATCGCTAAAAGCGATCTCTTCCAGGCAACCGTAGGACGGACAGGATCAGAGGAAGAAAAATACGGGGTGTGTCAATAACGAGGATATGCACAAAGGATAACATAACTATAACATAAATACTTATATCTACATTCTAATAATAATATATCCTAATACATAAAATAGGTAACTAAAAATACACTAATATATATAAAATTAATTTATTATTTAGAAATTTTTGCATACGCAAGAAAGAACAAAGAAAGAACATTTGTGCATACGCACTTGAAGAAAACTTAACTCAAACATAACTAAATTTTTTACTGTTCATGTTCATACGAGAAATAAGATATTAGGAAAAAACCAC
Source organism: Biston betularia (assembly GCA_905404145.2). NCBI lineage: Eukaryota > Metazoa > Arthropoda > Insecta > Lepidoptera > Geometridae > Biston > Biston betularia. The sequence continues at coordinate 12,374,100 of FR989874.1, forward strand.
AACTATTACCGGAAATTATTAAGACATATTTTTATTTACTCCCCTATCCAGGCTAACTAAGTTTGAGAGGACGTCAAAGAACGTCATGCATTTCCAGGCTGGTGTGACAACTTGTGGGTAGCAGCTGCGGTATTTCTTGTTCAAACTAAGTATAGTATAGCGAAAAGGATCAAAGAACATTACAGCGGTCAAAAACCGCCAAACACCGAATTCTGCAATAGCTGAGCATTTGTTCAAAGCAGATCCGGTCATTGGAATCCGAAAGTCCTCTCCACAAAACGACATTAATATTCATGAATGGTTCGAGAAGCCGTTGAAATAAAATAACATCGCAATTTCAACCGGGAAGATGGATTTAGGTTGTCAGCGTCGTGGAATCCGGCCATAAGCAAATGTTCGTACTGCGGTGTAGTTTCAGAAAGATATATGTAGCAGTGCAGTGTGCCGTGATGACAACCTTGAGTTTTTTTATGAACAAAATGAGGGTAGGATTAAAAACCCTATTTTTTTATTTTTTTTCGTTAATTTGCCCTTTCGGGCAGGCTAAAGCTATAAAGCCATACTGCCTCGTCTTCAGTGTTACTTCTGCTGTATCTTAACTATGGTTATCGTCAAAGTCGTCTTAGTCAAGTCCAGTTCGTGTCAGTTCGTGCCAGTCATACTTTAGTAAAGTAGTGGCAACTTTACTATAAAGCTTCGATGGAGTTTTGGAAGCAACACGAAAACTCATGTTTCACCACATTATATCATTTTCCCACACTCGCGCTTGTAATTCGGCACTTTATGAATAAAACACCACCATTTTTATGCATAAACACTCGACAAAACACTAGTTTTGGAAAAAAATACAACGAAGCGACACGACTCTTCCCGCGTTCCCGCCAAAACTCTCTTAAAAACCCTAACTTTTTCATTGAGACGACCCGTGCTTCTCATTAAACTTGTGATGACGGCTATTGCGACACAGTTATGACGTCGAGGTAAGTAAACAATATTCATTTCTTAGTATTTTATGCGAGATGAAGCCCCGATGATTAATATTATTACGTGTGTAAGTCGCGAAAGTATAAAATCACAATCATTAAGGTTTCATTTCATCATCAGTTCCATTCCAGGCTAGGTATGATTTACCATCTTCGACCACACCGTCACTTAACATCAGGTGAGCTGTGGTCAAACACCTAGCCTGACAACCATAAAAAAAATAATTAAGAAGCTTAGAATTAATTTAGGTAAGAAATTTAGGCATCTATATAACGTAATTTGTAGGATTTTTTTGCAATAAACTAACTATTATTTTACTTTCGGTCTATTTTCCCAAAATATATGTCAGATTAATACTATTTGTCCAGTAATAGTCAGTGCTCGCATTGTTAGTAACTTTTGTTTACGCCCAAAATGTGATTAATTGCAAGAATAATCTTGTAACGAGTCCTTCACCTCGTCACGTATGAATACTTTCGCATTGGATAAATATATTATACCTTCTAAAGAATCATTTTGACGGCTTTACTGGATGGCAGATCTTCTTAGCAGGTTTTTTTATATATTTATTTAATTTAAAAGGGATTGAGTCACGCAGTGACTGCCACCCCCGAAACACACTAAACTACAATACATTTTTTTTTTTACATATTTACTTATACACTACTTTTATATACTTTTAACAGCATTTTGGCTTCCTCTGAAGCTAGTGAAGCCAAAATGTTGTTACAACACTAGGGTGTTGTCATAGGGTGTTGTCATCATAAACAATACTATTAACACAATAACTAAAGAGTTTCTAAGTAAGCGTGCTTCATCTTAGACTGCATCCTGCTTAACGTCAGGCAGGGTGTACTCAAACGCAAACCTATTATGTATAAAAAAAAAAAAAAAACTCGCCTTTGCGCCTCGTTCCGGACACATTCCATCAGCAATTTTTTTTTTTTTTTTTTATATTAGATAGGCTTGCGTTTGACCGCCAAGTTTGCGCGTCTTACACGATTAGACATCTTAGCATGATGTTGTCTAAGAAAGTATCATTGCAACATCAAATAGTTACCTATAGTTCGAATTAGGAATAGGATTTTTAATACAACAACACATATTCATTAGTTATGATGTCAATTGAAATAGTAAATTTGCGCCTGAACAAAAAATAAATCGTACTCTAGCGGAAGTCACTAACGCGACCTAACTCGCTGCCAGCGCCATCTAGTTTGCAAAGAAGTAAACTTTATGTAAGTTAAAGGGAAGATGACGCGTAAGCAAAATGCTTCTGTATGCAATACATAAATTTTACGCAACAAAGAGTTTAATTAACTAATACAATTTACAAATAAAATAATTTACCATCCAAACTAATTTTAGTTTAGATGGTAAATGGACATTTTATTGAATGGAAATTTTGTGCATATGAATCACTTGTTTAAATAGTTTCCAAATAAAATAATTTATCATCCAAATTAAAATTTGTTTGGATGGTAAATTATTTTATTTGGAAATTTTGTGCATAAGTCACTTCTTTAATTAACTCTTTGTCTTGCGTAATTTTGACAGTTGGTGCAATTATTCTACCAACTTTATAACTACGTCACGTTGTGAATCTGGATTGGTTTTTTAGTAGAGTAATTCAATTTAAATTTTTGTGCACCCAGAAGTTCAAAGCCTTTTGGAACAAGTTGAATAATTGGAAGTCAACTTTCACTAAAAACCGTTTTGGCTCCACTTCCAAAAACCGTTATTGGAAGTTGACTCCCAATAACGGTTTAATCAATACAATAGTTCAATTTGCTCAGTTTTGGTGTTCATTCAATCACAATGAATCAAAACCAAAACTGAGCGACGTTTTTCGCAGGTGCGTTCATTATTAAAAACTATCGCATATCGCCGGACTCGACATTAATTATTTAGTTAATGGAAATAATCACTCCGGGCGGAACCAATTTTCTCGATGCAGGTAAAAAATTGTGTACAAAATTCAGGTAAAATCGGAGAACAGGGATATTATTTTACTCTTCTCTTATTTACAAACCCACTAAGTAACCGCGTGTCTTGAAAATTAGACGTCACGGGCGTGCGGCAGATGTAACAGTACAAAGTTTTTAAGGTAAAACATTTTAACAGTACTAAGCTCACACAGAGAAGCGACGAAGTATATAGTATACGCGCGGGATCACACACACACACACACAAGAAAGTTGAGAAAAGCGGCGAGAGAGATAATAAGAGCATCACGCCGTTTGCCGTCACGGTATACGAGTCAGTTTTACTGCCAAAGTGCTTGAATAGATGTTTCACACCAAAATTGACACCGACAGCCCTGTTGGTTCATTGGTAGTATGTGTGCTTTGGACGTAGGTTCAATTCTCATTCAGAACAAGCATTTTGTGGTATAAACAAATGTTTGTTCTGTGTGTACTGTATGTATTATAAGTATGTATTTACCACAAAAAAAACTATTTAAGTATTCTATCAGTTATCTGTTTTCCATAGCACAAGCTCTGCTTAGTTTGGAGTCAGATGCCGCTCTGTGTAAAAAAAAAATAAGACCTAGCTGGCCAGCTGGTGAAACGTGACCTCATTGAGTGTATTACCTTCACATCCAAAAATCTTTACACGAAATTGTTCATTTTTGGAGTTCCATACCCGAAGTTTCATAATGATTTAATATTACTAAGTCTATCCAGTAATATTATTCTTTGGTTTACCCTGTCCGTCTCTCCAGCTCATTGTTACAAGCTTTTATCCTTCTCTTGTTAGTATAGGACAAATCTTGCGAGCCGAGTTAAAACTTCCTCTTGTCTACGGAGTTGCAATTTGACATATTATACAGTTTTGAGGACAATGCATGTGTTGAGTGTGGGCCTCGGGTTGTGAATAATAAAAAAACACTTTTATAAAACACTGTCTAAGTATTTATTTTTAAGGAATACAAATGAGCTTATCGACCGAGGAATTTTAAAGGAAATATGTGCGCGGTACACAACAGGCACCCACCCGCTCGCTCCTCTCGGCCGACAAGAGAGGTCGGGCAGTGGCGGCCGCGGCACATCCGCAGCCTACACGTAACTTAAAATTGTCTTATTTTACCTACCTACACTAATAATGAGCGCATCGCTAACAGCATGTTTATGATTAGAGTGATCTGATTCTATATATTGTATAAGCTGTTAATCTACACTAGGTACTATTATAAAGAGGAAAGATTTGTATTTTAGGATTTTTGTATGTTTGTAACGAATAAACTACTGAACCGATTTCAAAAATTATTTCACCGTTGGGAAGGTATACTATCCCCGGGTATCATAGATTACTTTTTATTCCTGTATTCTGATGGAAACGGGAACTACGCGGCTGAAATCGCGAGGTGTCTGCTCCTTTTAAAATAAAGATAGCGGAAAATCCGTAGCCGCTTATTGTTGTGTTGCCGGCTAAAAGAGGCGGGCGAGTGAGCTGTCCACTTCGCCTATATAGTAAGCCTCTGCTAGGTAATGAACTTCACGTTCTAGAATCGATCAAAAGGTGCGCAAAGAGTCTCATTGGCAACGACACTCTGACGACACTCTATAGCGTGTCTAAATTTAAGCGCCTAACACAACCCAGCAGCAAAATGTCAACGTACAAAAAACGAATTATAACTCGTTTAACAATGATATTACAAAACGACTTCGTCATGAACTAAATCTTTTCAAAATACCCAATAACACCGTCACTTCCAAATCTGGTAGTAGAGAGAGAGATAGAGAGAGAGAGAGAGATCTCTCGGGCTTGTTGGTAAAATAAAAGTATCAGCGAGACTTCGTGTCTTAAATATTCAGTGTTTTAAATGTTTCAAACAATTTAAATCCCACTTATATTATAAATGTGAAAGTTTGGATGGATGGATGTTTTTTACTCTTTCACGCAAAAACTACTGAACGGATTTGGGTGAAATTCAGTATGTAGCTTTGGTAGCTGAGACACTGGATTAGATTGTAGCGATGGTAGCTCAGTGGTTAGGTTAGCGCGGTCGGTTCGCATGCCGAAGGGATTGGGTTCAAACCCCAACACAGCTTGAGCTGCCGGTGATGGAAAACATCGTGAGGAAACCATAGCATGGTGGTAGGGTACTTTCTAATACTCGGCTGTTTAGCTACCACCCTCAAGTTGAATATTTGCCGCTAAGCATCTAACGGTGTGTTCCGGCAGCCTCAATTGAAAGCCAGTTCCATTCCAGGCTAGGTGTGATTTACCATCTTCAACCACACCGTCACTTAACATTAAAAAAAAACATAGGCTAATCAAAGCGTATCAACATGCTGCGCCCATTCGGGTATACAATAATAATGATTAAATACAGAAAGTTTAGATAAATATAAAAAAGTCAAATTAATGTCATATTAAGATAAATTTCAAGATCAATGTCAATATCAAATTGGAGCAATCCATGGTTGCTCTAATTTGACATTGACTCATTAACTCTTGATCCATGATGCCATTTCGGGCATTTATTTATTCGACCATGATTTAAATTAATATAACGTTCAATCTGGTTGTCAATTGGCATCGTATCCACCATGCAATCATTATTGGTTCTACAATTTTAGGTCTTTTATTCCATAGTGATCAAGTGATCTCTTTTCAACGGCGTGGCGTCACGTATTATTTGGAAAAGGGGTTCCAAGTCCTGCACTGACATCCCACTTGGGTCACTTGGGTTATATTGCGCATTTTCCCCTATCAGCATCTTTTGTTTTTTTTTTATGTGAAAAAGTAATGAAGCAAACGAGACGCTCTCCTGATGGTAAGAGATAACGCCTGTCCATGACCATTGCAGCAATACACAGAACTTTGAGTAATAAAACAAAGTCCAGGGCATCACTGCTTTGGTGCTCATTACTTTGTGACTTTCGATGGTTAGTCTCAACAGCCCTGTAATTTCGCTAGCTGCAGTACCCTTCAAACCGGAACACAGTAATGTTTACACATTACTGCTTGGCAGCAGAATATCTGGTACTGCGGTGGCACCTACCTAGACGACCTCCTGCTAATGAGATCTGCCACCAAGTGAACCAAGTGCATCTACTCGAGTCAAGGTCCTTGAAGTCCCGAAGAGAGGCTCTGGATCGCTGGTATCGCTCCATTGGGTAAGATGGAATACATGATGACGAAAAGCAGTCAGTTTGTTGCGGTGACACAGATGAAGAATGAAGAAACTGCTTCATGCAAACCAGTGGTACTCCTAGTTTCTTCCGTGGCTTTGCAAAACCATAGTATATTAACATGCTCTTGTCACTCGTGGCTCACAAAATTATTGTTTTTATTTTAATTTCTGGTGTGCACAATTAGATTTTTTAACTATTTTACTTGGTCTACAAGATGTTATTAATTATTTATTATTATTAAAGTTAGTTGTTTCTCGCTATCATTTCATGATAACTTCGCTGGTATTTAACCTTAGAACACGAAATTTACCATAAACATTTTCTAGATCTATAATTGGCAAAATTAAATCACTTTTAATGCTATTGAATAATTGAAGTACCTATTGAAACAAAACGTACAAGTAAGCACACCGATTTCGTGATTCAACACCACAAACGAAAATTTGACCCCGAGTTTACACTCTTTAATATCCATGAGTTGCAATTACATTGGGTTTGGCGAAAAAATAATGATAGTACAATTCATGTTATGTCTCAAATCGGTAGTACTTAATGATGAATTTATAGCATTGGTTTGATAAAGAGTATTGGGTGTGATATATTCCTATAGAGAATATAGGTTGTATGGCTTATATTTAGCCCATAAAATTTGATTGTCTGAAATTGAATATTGTATGTACCCTATATAAATAAAAAAATGTGCTGAGGATATAGATACCGGGATTTCTTGTTCCTATATTTACTACACTTAGTTTGTGTTTAGTCATAGTATTAAAAAAAATGTTTAGAATCTCTTTAATAGTAGGTTTATTTCCATAAACAAGCAATATGTTCATCAAGCTGTGTATGCCTATAACTGGCGCATGTATCGGAACATAACTTTACGCAATGTGTTTGTAAATTTACCTATATGTGTGCTGTTGGCGTACCTTAATAAATAAATAAATAAATAAATATATAATTATCTCGACCCGTACATTTTATTGTCATAATTCATTAATTTAATGCATATATGGGTACAATGGATATTCGATAAAGCCAAAGAGCGCCAATTTCTGCCTTGCGGCATACAAAAATAATCGTGTAGGTACTGGCAATGAAACTGACATTGGTACAACATTAAACAAAACAAACTAAGAATTACTCGTCAAAGAAATGTAAAAATAAAAAATGACAATGAGAATAAATGTCAAAAAGGAAAACACAATTACGTCTGAGCATAAAAATATAAATTAATTAATGTTAAATTGGATATAAGTATAACAATGTCAGTATAATTGATGCTTACGTACAATGTCAGAGAGCATTATAATATTATTATGAATTTTGGATAGTATTGTTCTAATTTTACTTCACTAATTTGATGATATCAAATCCTTCATACACATCCAAAATTTATCTGTGAAGTTTTTCGCTAATTTTTGTCGTATTCCTCTATTTTTTACGTACTTAACTTTTATTATTCCATACACCTATGTAGGTCTGATCATTTAGTCTAAGTCTATTAGTTTGAGTTTATTACCTGCTGTAATTAAGACAATGAAGTCTATTCGGCCGATTCTAATTCTGTTACCTAATTTTTTCAAGCACTTTTTTGTTTTTGTAGAAACTCTTCAAGTATTTGAAATTTCAATACCCGGTATCATTATATTTATGTGAGTTCCGTTAGCAATTTGCAATTGAATTTGAATGAAATTTAAAATGACACAGTTGAATCATTTGACAAATGAATTATAATTATTAGGTTTTTATGGTTAAAATAGTCCGTCAAATTTGATTGCTTATAATTGCTATTGTATTAATAACCTTTTGTACGATGTTCCAACAAAACTCTTCAAAAATGTCTAAACCTGCGTTATACTACTTCTCAAATTATGTTACATTTACTAATGTAACTGCACTGGACAAAGTCATATTTTTTTTTATCTTATCAAACAAAGCCTTAGACAAAAGACTGTATAAAAATATTACATTCCACGGAACCCTAAATTGAGGGCATGTCATCAAATACCGAACATATATAAACCATTTACATACAAATGAATAGTTATTTTTAAATATAATTACGTCGTTCCACATCCTTAGGTGACGTTAAATCATTACCAACATTTTTTTTCTATCGCTATGGAAAATGATACGGGAGGTTTTGATAACTGTAACACAATGAGTGGAGAAGAAATTGTAATAAGTGGTTTGTCAGGAGTGTTTCCAAATTCCGACAGCGTTTCGGAATTTAGTGAAAACCTTTACAACAAGGCAAGTGAAAATTTAAATAGTTTTATAAAAGTTAAATAACGATGGAGACGCTCTTTTGATGGTAAGAAATAATGCTTGTTTAATTAATAAGACCATTGCAGTGATACACAGAACGTACTCAACGTTCGATACAAAATTCAGGCCGTCGCAACTTTGGCGATCAATATTTTGAGACTCGATGGTTAGTCTTAACAGCCGTATAATTTTTCTGGCTGCCTTACCCTTCAAGCCAGAACACAGTAATGTTTACACACTACTGCTTGTCGGCAGAATATCTATGCACCTAGATGACCTCCTGTAAAGGAGATCTACCACCAAAAGCTGGAATAATCAGCTTTCTATTTTCAAGTAATTTAAAAATAAGTGTTTTTAGATACCATTTTTCACTAAAATAAATCATACGAGTATTTAATTTTAGTCTTTTAAGACAATAAGGCATAAATTCATGAGCATCTAATTCTTTAGGTGGACATGGTTAGTGATGAACCAAGATGGACGAATAACAATCCTGAAGTTCCGAAACATGTTGGAAAAATATCGGATATTGATAAATTTGATGCTCAGTTCTTCAAAGTTGGGTATCAACAAGCCAAGTCGCTGGAACCAATATCAAGGAAAATTTTAGAACACGCCTACGGTGCCATTTTTGACTCAGGTAAGTTTTTATTATTATTGTGTCTTATATTGAATATAATTAAATCCAGTAGTCAGAGAAAATGACAGCAAATATTTATAGATTTATCAACGATAACGCCTAGTTGAATAGGTTAATGTGCCTGGGCATTCCGTGTGTTTTATAAACATCTGCCTCGTCCTACCACTACCACTACCACTACCACTACCACTACCACTACCACTACCACTACCACTACCACAACCACCACCACTACCACTACCACTACCACAACCACTTCTCCCTAATTAAAGAGTATTACATGTACGTTACAGGTAACACCCATGCTACGCTGAAAGGACTTACAATCGGAGTTTTTATTGGCATGTCGTTTGCAGACTACAGCACACTGTGCATGAATGATATTCATCACGCTAGTAATTTTATAATTGGCGGGTAAGATTATTATAGAACTTTCATTTGTTTATGGCTGACAGGCTAAGTGTTGTACCACAGCTCACCTGATGTTAACCGAGGACTAGAAAGTACATGCGTACAGTTCGTTGCGTCCTTTTTCGCTACTTTTCATCGCTCTCAATAAAATGTACTGATAACTGTTCCGTAGCCATGATAGATCAATGGTTAGTGCGGTCGGATGACACATTACAAACATCAATAATGAGTTTGAGTTGCCGGTAAAGAAAAACGTAGAAAGGAAACCAGATAATGGTGAACTAGAACTACTTCTTTATAAAACTCGGCTGGTTCAACTTAAGTTGTAACTCTGCCTCCCAAGCTCTGGGAGCCTCACTTTAAAGTCAATTTTACTCCATGCTATGTGTGCTTTATCGTCTTCGACCACACCGTCACCTAAAACCAGACACGTTGTGTTCAAACACCTGACCTTTCGACAATAAAAAAACTGCTCGCTAAGGATGATGTAAGAACACTGACGTTACACAAAAAAATGGTACCATTGCATGAAAATTATAGTTCTGGGTTCGGCTACAATAGTCATGAATGGGATGCGCTGTCTCCTACCACAAGCGTCTAGGTATAAATTAATTTAAAGTAAATTTAATAAATCAAACATAATATAATCAAAATTATTTAATTTTTATGCAATTTATTTTATCATTGTATTTATGATTGATCTAGACTGTTGAAATTAATTATTAGATCAATAAAGATTTAGATTATTGTATTTAATTATTATGTTCTTAATTTTGTTTATTTGTACGTGACGACTTATGGTCAAAACAAATTAATTTTTAATTTTAATTAAGCTGACCTTCCGAGCAACTTTCAGCACGAAATCATGATGGAGATTATTGTTATGTATAATAGTCCCACAAAAATGCGCCCGGAACGATCCATAAAGTTTTTATTCCACTTTTTCCAGATCTAGCAAAGCCATGTTAGCCAACCGAATTTCGTACTGGGTAGACGGGCGTGGGCCATCGTACTTTCTTGACTTCGCGTGCGCCAGTTCTGCAGCAGCGTTGGAGAAAGCTTACTGCAGTATTAAGAATGGAGAGTGTGACGCAGCGTTGATAGGGAGTGGCAATAACTGTACCCACCCAATGCTGTCGCTCAATCTAAAAAAGTAAGTTCCAATCAGTTCAGAATTCAATTTATTATTTATATTCAATTTGTGGCGAAGATTTCGCGATAGTTATCGCAGTCGGTTCACACACCACGTGGGTTTTAACCCCAATAATCACCTTAAGCTACCTAGAAGGAAAACATCGTGAGGAAAGAGTAGTGTGGTGGTATGATACTTTCTAGTATGAGACCTTCTAGTAGAAATAGCTGGTTAGCTACCAATCTCTAGATGAAAACATGCCGTCAATCATTTATTTTTTTATATTGGCTCACTTTAGAGTCGATTCTATTTCAGGCGATGTGTTCACCACCTTTGACGACCTTATCACTTAACATCAAATGAGTTGTGGGTAAACACCTAGCTTGACAATATTGTAATTACGTATGACTTGAAAATTAAAAGGAAAACAAAAAAACTAAAAATACAACTTTTAGTACTAGTGCTACAACTGGTGCCCTTATAGCTAAAAGCAATCTCTTTTAGGCAACTTTAGAAACAAACAAAACAAACAAAGCGGTAGTTGCCACATACAGTTTTATAATATCAGGGTAAAAATACTAATACTGTAGCTAAATAATTAAAGACATAGATCATCATTTTATTTGATTTTTTACAAAATTATTATTTTTCTATAACCGTGCGAACAGCTAGTAAGAAATAAAAGAATAACCTTTTACCCGACTACGGCGAAGCAAAAAGGGAGGGTTATGTTTTGCAAAATGGTAGTGTGGTGTTGAGTATGTGCGTGTTATTGATTAAGATTTTTTGAAGGTTTTAAGAAGTTTTTAATATTTTGGCAACACAAAAAAAATTAGTAAGTAAGTCTTTTGCAGTCATCGATATGACAATTAAGACAGACGTGGCCGCTTTTAAATTTCAATATAAATTTAGTTACTATTGTTCTCTGAATACATTAACTTTAATTTATTTTCAATTACGTAAACAAGTAGAAATCAAATATTCATAAGAATGAATGTATTCAAATTAACAACTATCACGTTAACAAGCTAAAAATTACAAGTAAAAATTAAAACATGATTAAGGAAAAACAGGTATATTTTGACTCAAAAAAAATCGTATTTCTTTTTCTATACTCAACGATATTTGCACAATAAACACTAATCTAGCAATATAATTATCATATTTTATCAAAATCAATTTACCCGTTTAGTAGTTACGAGTAAACCTGGGGATGGGCATACGAACACAATCCTACTTGTTTAGGTTCACCGCATTCGGGTAAAAACACTAATTTCATCCTAATATTTCAAGGTAAAAAATAGCATATGTGTTAATTCAGGATATAAGCTACCTTCACACCAAATTTCGTACAAATCCGACCAACCGTTATAGCTTAAAAAAGCAAACTTAAATACAGATCTACTTTCACCTTTATTAGATTAGCGCAACGAAGTATTGTAGTTAGGTACATTGCAATAAAATAAAAATCATCCAGTTAATGAAGTAAGTGTACGTAAATTGAGGCCGTACGGCCCTTGATGGCCTTAATTGACCTCGGCACATGTATTACATAGGTCATGGAATGTGAATGACGATTTAAATAATAATTTGTATACATTCAATGTACGTAAAAATAACCTTTATTCTGGATATTATTTTTATTTATATGAGCTGTACAGCTAAACTCTAGATCCGCCATACACAAAGTGTGGTCTGCGGAACCATAGGGGTCCGCGAAAATACTGGACAAGATGTGAAAAAAAGTTACAGCACATTTAAATATTCCAACATAAAGTTAAAAAAATAACTGAAAGAGTAAAAAAGTAGTAGTGGAATGCGTATCATGTAAGCGTGACATTTCAGCCAGAAGTATGGTCAACAATTCAACACTAACTTATATGACAATAAAAAATACATGTCACGACAGTTTTTGATTACTTTGGGGCTCCGTCAAATATTACGCCTTCAGGAAGGGATTCGTCACCAAAAATTTTGAGAACCGCTGCTCTAGATCAATACTAGCATTTTATACCAAATTTTTTTCTCCTCGAAAATTGACAAAAAGTTTGGTTTTTACTACTTGACAACAATATAAATCTTAAATATAGACTTATTACTTTTCAATGTTTTAAAATCCTAATTTTTTTGTATGCTCCTGATTGAAGCTGCAGAAAACACAAACGATATATTTATGATAAAATAATTATCCTATATATGTACGCATGTTATTTCAGAGCAGGCTTTCTTTGCCTTGACGGGAAAACAAAGTGCTTCGATAAAAATGCTGATGGATACGTAAGAGCTGAAGCTGTCACTCTTCTTTTTGTGCAGAAAGCAAAAGATGCTAAGAGGTAAAATAATGTTGTAATTTACTTAAGTTACAAGGTCATAGCCCAGTGGTTAGCGCGGTTGGATCACATGCCGGTTGGCAGGGTATGAAAAATAAATAATGAACTTGAGCTGTCGGTAGGGTACTCTCTGGTTCTCAACTGGTTAGTTACTTGAAAATCTACCACCAACCACCTAATGGTGTCTTTTAGCAGCCTCACTTCTGAGCCACTTTTCGTTATTGAATCATCACTTAAAATGTGAGCTGTGATCACCCAAAAATCCCGTTACCAGTAAAAATAGCTCTTTAATATTTTAACTTTTTTTATTGATATTCCTTTGTGAGTTCTTGCTGTATTATTGTTTTCTTTTTTTTGTGTAGTTGGTTTGAGCTTTTTAAAAGACCACTGAACAATATACCTACTTTGTTCCGTATATTTACTAAAAACCGAGTCAACTTAAACTTGTCCAGCATTAAAAGAGAACGAAAATAAAAGCTTTTTTTAAATTCTGAAAGACTTGGGATTTTAAATAAAACCGCAGACCTAGTTCCTGTTTTATATTTGTAATCTCTTTACAGAATTTACGCAGAAATTTATCATGCCAAAGGAAAATACGCTCTGAAGTCCGATGCCAAGTTTTTGCCACTTCGAAAATCGGAAGATCTGCAAAGATTTCTGAAAGATTTTTACGCCGAAACTGATATTCGACCCACAGACGTTGAATACGTCGAAGCTAATGGTGCAGGTAAATTGATGTCAACAAAATATGCAATGTACTCGTATGTTGACAAATATATACTCGTGTATTTCTTTCGTACGTACGATATTAATGTTTATATGAGAAGGAAAACATAATTAAAGCTAATGTTGAGTTTTAACAACTTCTTAGTTAAAGAAATATGAACAAAGTATAATTAATATAAATAATAAATAATGGTATCACCACGATGTTTTTACTGGCAGTTCAAGCTTATTACTGGGGTTTAAGAATTCAAATTAAGAAGAAATTGAGATGAAATTAAATTTGAGATTTAATTGAGATTAAATAATTGAGCCTGTCAAATAAATTGAAAAAGTAACAACGTGTTGACACCTCAATAATATTTCAGCAACCGTGGAAGCCGACGAGAATGAACTCGATGCTATTGCAGAAGTATTTGCTCATGATAAAGCAGTGAAGGTCGGTTGTCTTAAATCCAACATGGGACATAGCGAGGCTGTATCGGGATTAGCGGCAGTCACAAAGGTACAGTTATTAGGCAAGTCTGGTGAGAGACTGAAACACATACTTTAGCTCAACGCATAAGCATTGCCAATTAATGCGGCAATACCACTACCATACTGGGTATGCTGCTAACTCGTAGTAACCTTTAAAGTTTGATAGTCTATAGAATTTCATAATATTTATTAATAATTTATTATGAATAAGAAACTTGCTGGAAAAAAATCTTACATACACATATCATGCATATAATTATAATCATATTTTAAATAATTAAATTTGACTTTAATTTATATTTTACTTGGTGGTAGATTTTCTTAGCAGGAAGTCGTCTAGGTAGATACCACTGCAGTACCAGATATTCTGCCGCCAAGCAGTAGTGTGTAAACATTACTGTGTTCCGGTTTGATGGGTACTGCAGCTATCGAAATTACTGGGCTGTTGAGGCTGACCATCGAAAGTCTCAAATTATTGTACGCCAAAGCAGCGATGCCCCGGACTTTGTTTTGCTACACATCGTTCTACGTATTGCTGCAATGGTCATAAGCATGCGTTATATCTTAACATCAGGAAAGTGTATCGTTCGTTTCATTACTTTTACTTAAAAAATAAATAAACAGAAAATAACAAATCAGTGTAGATAGTTTTTGTACATATTTGGTTCGTGTCTACAGATACAAATATTTTATAGAAAATGCCAAAGTTACAGATAATTTTTCCATTCATAGTTCAGTCATTTGACGTTAAGTGAAAATGCGGTCCACGATGGAGCACGCTTGCATAGAAGAAACCGATTCACTAGTTGATTGTAGGCACCCAGATTGTATTTATCAGAGAACACCCACTCGGGTAGCAAATTTCATTGTTCAGCCGTTCGTACAATGAAGAAAAAGAATCTCATCGTTTAGTTCAAGTTTATGGTATATCTAGCATGAAGCGGTACCGCTTTTTAATGGTGATGTTGTTACCAGATGTCCAAATTAACGATTTTTGTTATATTTATATTTGACAATTTCAACTTAACGGTCTAGTTGCGCCGTCTTTAGTAAAACGGCGGAAACTTATCTGTATTCCCAATTTTTTTATTTTTTTCAGTTGTGTTTGGCTTACGGCAAAGGAGAGCTCCCAGCAAATCTTCACTATGCTGAGCCTTTAGACGTCTCGGCCGTCCAAGATGGAAAGGTTCAGATTTTGACGGAAGCTACCAAGTTTAACAGAGGTTTCACGGCACTCAACAATTTTTCGTTCACTGGTGCCAATTTTCACGTTGTTTTAAAGGGCCATTATAAAAAAAGGGTAAGTTATCATAGTGACGTTTTAATTCTTCTTTTTTTATAATTAAGTGGGGTTGCGTTTGACCGCCATTTTGCCTGATGTTAAGCGAAGATGCGGTGTGATGCGAGATACCAAGTGTAGCAGTTTATGCTTGTCTCGTACTTATTTATTTTTGTTTGTATTTATAATTTGAGTGACACCTTCTTCATTAATCGAACGAATTGTTTTACCGTTATTGTAGTAGCCAGTTCCATTGCTAGGTGTGCTTTACCATCTTCGACCACACCTTCATTTAACATCAGGTGAGCTGTGGTCAAACACCTAGCTTGTCAATCATTAAAAAAAAGTTACGTATTATGGTAGTACGGTAGTAGAAACTACATCGAATTATTACTACGTTCCATGTAATATTAGCTATATTTTTTGGTTCCTTGACTGGTTACGGTGTAATTAAGTATTTAAGTATTCTATTAGTTATCTGACTGCCATAGTACAAGCTTTGCTTAGTTTGGGGTCAGATGGCGCTGTGTGTAATGTCCTACGATGTTTTAAACTTTTTAGCTTGTTATGTTAGAGTGATTATAAATTAAAATTTAAGTAGTAAACATGAATTGAAAGTTACACCAAATTATACTTATATTTTTGTTTCACAGAATCTTGATAGATACAAGAGCAAAGTACTTCGCATTGTGTTAGCATCAGGTAGAGAAGAAGCTGGTGTAAAAAAAATCATTGATTATTTGAAAAACAAGCCTATTGATGAAGAAGAGATAGCTCTGCTCCACAGCATCTTTGAGAAAGAAATTCTTGGTCACACTGGACGAGGTTATACTATATTAGGTGAGTGATTTCAGTTCACAAAGTTAATCCTGAATTATTGCTTAAAAAAAAAAAAGACGTGTGGCACTCGGGGACTGCCGCCGGCCGCGGTAAAGCTATTGCATAGCATTACAACCAATGCCACCTAGAGGCGAGTTGCTGAACTAAAGAGACAAGCGTGATATTTCAAAAAAGTCATTAAAAGCTCTGCTATGCATCGATAGATGGCAAAACTAAAAAGTATCACCGCTGTGCCGGTGGGAGTGGGGGGGGGGGGGGGGGGGGGGGGTGTTAGGTTATTTTCGTTACGGAATTTCTGGATTCGGTCTTCACGCTCAAGGCCCGCGATAGAAGCTATGCAATAGCTTAAAATAGAAATAAAACTTTGTATAATTTGAAAAAAATATACAGCTGTTGTTTTTTTATGTATAAGTAACGAGACAAACAAGATTTTCTCTTAATGTTAAGAGATAACGTCTGTTCATGACCATTGCAGCGACACACAGAATTTTTAAATAGTAAAACAAAGTACAGGGTTTTCGCTACTTTAGCGCTCATTACTTTGAAACTTTCGATGGTTAGTCTCAACAGCATATTTCACATACTTATAATACAAACCTACATAAACATACAGAGACTTAACACGTTAACGAATGAGCTACAAGTGGTGACCTTACCGCTAAAAGAGATCTCTTTGGGGCATCCATGTGGTGGGAAGAACGACACAAAATGTGAATGCTAAATATCACTTTCTTTAATATTTTCTTTTGTAAAACTACATTTTAGATACAAACGATCAGAATGAGACTGTGAGTGTATCTGAGAGCATAGATTACTACTCCGGCGTTCGACGTCCTTTGTGGTTTGTATTCAGCGGCATGGGATCGCAGTGGACATCCATGGGAGCGGGATTAATGTGCATACCCACGTTCAGGAAGGCTATTGAAAGGTGAGAGACAAACCGTAAAATTTCTACGGGTTTAGCGAATAAATTTACTTTGACATAATTTCGGGGAAATGTAGCAATGATTTATATTCGTCTACTGTTACAACACTTACAATGAGATCGTTTCTCAAGACGTGAAAAAAATCATACCAAGCATGACGTCATAAAATTAGCATTGCCATCCAGCGTGGCAATACTGGCAGCATTCTGGCCACATGTCTCTCCTCTGACGGACTTTTAGATTAAGTTTTTTGTATAAATTTGTAAATAGTATTACTTTAATTTTCAAAAAAAAGGCTATCATTCCAGACTAGGTGTGCTTTACCATCTTCGACCATACAGTCACTTAACATCAAGTGAGCTGTGGTCTAAAACCTAGCTTGTCAATCAATAAAAAAATAAAAATCGGCGTACCTGATATAATAAACATTGGGTTCTTCAAAACGCATGTTAATAGATTCTTAAAAGGTCAGCAACGTATTTGTAGTACCCATGGTGTTGCAGATATCTATAGGCGACGGTGATTGCTTAACATGAATAAATGAAATGAATGAAATGAAATGAAATGAAACATCGGGCAACCCGTCAGCTTGATTGCCACCTGTGGCATAAAAAAAAAAACGTGTGTAATCGTGTAGTGTGTGTCTCATAAGTTCAACAAAAGCATAATCATCAAAATTCTAAGCAGTCAAGTAAAACGAAAAATCAAATACAAAATGTGGTTATAGTTTACAAAATAGGTACATCTTCTGCAACAAATATCGTACTCCACGAACGAACCTAACCTTTAATACTATTTATTTTACCCTATCCCAAACACATCAAAAATGCCCAAAACATTTTTGATATCAATAAAAATTGTTTTACAGATGCCATAAAGTTCTGGAATCGAGAGGCGTTGATGTCATAAAAATAGTATCGGAACCAGACAAAACAATACTTGATAACATTTTGAATGCTTTCGTCGGTATAGGCGCCGTACAAATTGGATTGACCGATATCCTCAAAGAGATGGGAGTCGAACCTGATTACATTATTGGTGAGTTATTTGTTGCAGCTTTCACAGTTTTTCTGTAATTTCGTTGATTTGAAAAAGGAAGGAGAGTTAGGGAGAAAAGTAATCCTTTTAAATTTTTCAAGGTATAAAGTAATGTTTCCATTCCCATTTATAAAACGCTAGTAAAATGAACAAGTATTTTTGAAACGTTACTTGTTAGACGGACTTCAAAAAGGAAAGTAATTCTACCTCTTAATAATAATAATTGAAGGAAAAACAATTTTTTTTTTTTCAAACACCTATCTTTTTATGTATAGTTGTTAGATAGGTAGAAACTTTTTAAAGTGCACACCATAAACAGAAAAACACAACAAAACGACCTATTCTATTCTATTCGTGAGCTTCTTCTGCTTTTCTTTCCTTCTTCTTTTTTTTATCTTTCTTTTTAGGGTTCCGTGCCCAAAGGGTAAAAACGGGACCCTATTACTGAGACTTCGCTGTCCGTCCGTCCGTCCGTCTGTCACCAGGCTGTATCTCAAGAACGGTGATAGCTAGACAGTTGAAATTTTCACAGATGATGTATTTCTATTGCCGCTATAACAACAAATACTAAAAATACAACAAACTTGATTTTTATAGATAATAATGGTACGGAACCCTTCGTGCGCGAGTCCGACTCGCACTTGGCCCGTTTTTCAATATTTTATCTTATCTTTCTCTGTTGTTACATGTTTTTTCTATGATTGACGGGCTAGCTATTTTATTCATTCATGATGTTCCTATAAATACATTCTTGGCAGTAAACTTATACTCTATCCTATATAGCTCCTGTTCTAGTGAATACATTGTTATTCTGCCAATTCAAATAATCACATAATGATATGCAAAGCGGGCAATTTATTTGATATACGAGTCCTATTAAGCTGCTTGGTAGAAACGAATAAACTATTATAACATCGGTGTCAATTTTACATAAAATGTGAAAATGTGATTTTCTGGCCTGAATTTGATGAACATCTTATACTACTAAAGTTTAAAGATACATAATATAAATATTATATAGATAGGTTTTTTTTTACAGGCTATGTTGTTGATCATAGTTCACTTGATGTTAAGTAACGGTGTGGTCACGCGGTAAGTACACATAGCCTGGAATAGAACGGGCTTTCAAGTGAGGCTGCCGGAATACACCGTTAGGTGCTTGGCAGATTTTCAACTTGAGCCGAGTACTATATTTTTTTTTAAATATTGACATACTTTTTTGACATATTGATTTTTATTCATTGACATGTAATCAGTGTTTTAAAACCCATTCAATCCCACTAATATTATAAATGTAAAAGTTTGGATGGATGGATAGATGTTTGTTACTCTTTCACTCAAAAACTACTAAACGGATTTGGATGAAATTTGGTATGGAGGTAGCCGAGTCCCTGAATTAGCACATAGGCTACTTTTTATCTCGAAAACATACAGCGGGTAACACCGCGAGGCGCATCTAGTGATACATACATTTGAAATGATATTACGGAATTGACTTACAATGAAATATTTGTTTTTATTGTCGCTCAGTATAAAATATAAATGGTGACGGCATAATCAAGATAACTGATGATACATCTAAGTAATGATATAATTATTATAAGTATTTTTTCATTAAAAAAATTTCAGGTCACAGTTTAGGAGAAATGGCGTGTGCTTATCACGATGACACATTTACTGTTGAACAGATGATCTGGGCTACGTACAGTCGAGGCAAGGCTGTGGTAGATTCAGCTCTAGTAAAAGGATCTATGGCGGCTGTTGGCGTCGGTTACAAAGATGTAAGGCATTGGCTGTTCTCAGTATGATACAATATAATTCAAGATTAATTCACGCTATTGAGATTTTTGATGGGATCTTTACATTCATCGATAAATAATCTATTTATTTCTGTGTAAGAAACTAGACATCTTTACATTCAATGGTCATCTTTTAGGTGTTATGTCATGCGATGTAGGGATGGGATCCCGTAGTGTCTAAGACTTGCGACCTAGGTTTACGAGTTTTTTCAGATAATTATGTATAAACTCTCGTGCCTCCACTCTTGTTCCCATCCCTGTCTCATCATAGTTCGATATGATCCTACTAATAACTGTTTTAGATATTTTTCTCAGCAATGAATTTGTAATTATTTTAATGGATTATGAAAAGTTTCCACTGTTTTTTATCCGACTTCAAAAATCAACAAAAATCCAAAAATTGTATATATATCAATGATATGTTCGCTTACTCCGAAACTCGCTGTTTCATTGAAACAATGCGTTAATTGGCCTAAGAGCCATGGAGTCGATTTTTTTAAATTGTAATTTTATACTAAGTGAAATTGATGGGAATAACGACATGATTCCCTGATAAACCCTGATATTTTCTCTAACAAATTACACCTTATCATGGCCACTTTAGAAGTAATCGGAACTTTGAGTGACGAAACAAAGTCCAGGGCATCGCTGCTTTGGCGCTCTTTACGTTAAGATTTTCAATGGTTAGTCTCAACAGCCCCGCAATTTCGCTAGTTCCAGCATTACTTAAACATAGTAATTCTTACACACTACTGCTTGGCGGCAGAGTATTTAACACTGCGGTGGTACCTACAAATACGACCTCCTGCTAAGGAGATCTACCACCAAGTAAAAGTATGTAATGGGATTTTATTATAGTCCCGTTCATCAGCTGTTACAGCTTATTAATAGTAGTAATTATATGTTCTAGCTACTGAACATCTGCCCTCCAGAAATCGACATTGGTTGTCACAACAGCCCTCAGTCTTCAACTATTTCGGGACCGGCAGAAATAATGAAAGAGTTTGTGGCAGAATTAACTCAAAAAGGCATATTCGCGAAAGAAGTGCCGTCTGCCAATGTCGCTTATCATTCCAGATACGTTGCAAAAGCTGGTAAGTTTTTTTTTATGTCAAAAGTAATGAGACAAACGAGACACTCTCTTGATGGTAAGATATAACTCATGCCCATGACCATTGCAGCAATACGCAGAACGTTGAGTAACAAAACAAAGTCTGGGGCATCGCTGCTTTGTCGCTCATTACTTTGAGACTTTCGATGGTTAGTCTCAACTGCCCAGTAATTTCGCTAGCTGCAGTACCCTTCAAACCGGAACACAGTAATGTTTACACACTGCTGCTTACTGCTTAGCGGCAGAATAACTGATACTGCGGTAGTTTTTAACGTGTTAAAAAGATTTATCATCTCGCCTGATGTTAATCAAAAATGCGCTCTAAGATAACTCACGTTTGCCTGTAAGAAATTAATGCAATCGCTACTTGAAAGCACTTTGTTTGTATCTATCGGTAAACACCTACTAGGGCCGCAAGTTCCAATGTTTAGCGGTTTGTTCGAAGAAGATAGAATCAAACCAAAAAGTTTGTAACAAACAAACAGACGGGTTCCCTAATGGTAAGCAGTCACCATTGCCTATGGATATCTGCAATACTAAGGGCATTGCAAATATGTTGCTATGCTTTTGAAGATCCCAAAGTAAAATCAATTGTTTAAACAATCCAAATACTACATAGTTTTAGAGGCTCTTGACGTACCTAGAAGCTAATGATCTCCTCAGTGACCGTCAATATGGTTTTCGCCGAAACCGGTCCACTGGGGATCTTCTAGCGTACGTCTCACACATCTGGAGCCAGGCCATCGAGAAACACGGGGAGGTGCTTGCCGTTTCCTTGGATATCTCAAAGGCCTTTGACAGGGTCTGGCACGATAGCCTTATTAGCAAGCTTCCTTCTTACGGCCTGCCCGCTGGGTTCTGCGTGTGGATTTCGGACTTCTTAAGGGATCGATCGCTGCGGGTGCTAGTTGACGGTTGCTCGTCAGGTCGAATGACAGTCAATGCTGGTGTTCCCCAAGGGTCAGTGCTCTCTGCGACTCTCTTTCTGTTGCATATCAACGATCTGCTGAAGCCCGGTATCTTTGGGTACGCAGACGACAGCACAGTTGTAGAGAGTTATACGTCCGACGCACGAACAAGCGGTCCTGAGATCCAGTCCCTCAGAGAGGCGATGGTCGAGCGCTTGAACCTGTCCCTTCAGGCAGTCTCCGATTGGGGCGATGCCAACCTGGTCAGGTTCAACGCTGCAAAGACCCAGGCGTGTTTATTCTCCGCCAAAAAGAGACCATTTTTACTGTCTCCCTCTTTCCGGGGTGTGTCCGTGCCGATAACAGACAGCCTTGAACTTCTTGGTGTCAGTCTCTCGACAACTCTCAATTTCGGCTCATTTATTGAGGCGAAAGCTCAAACAGCTGCAAAAAAGCTAGGCATCCTCGCCAAGGTAAGACGGTACTTCACACCAGAACAGTTGCTTTGTTTATACAAAGCACAGGTTAGGTCGTGTATGGAGTACTGTTCACACCTGTGGGACGGCTCTGCCAAGTTTCAGCTTGAGGCTCTGGAGTCAGTCGAGAGGCGCGCTAAGAGGAGGTTGATCGGCAATGACACTTTGGTCAAGTCTCGGCTGCAAAGCCTCGAGCATCGACGTAAGGTCGCCTGTCTATTTGCTTTCTACCGGATACATTTCGGAGATTGTGCCTTGGAGTTGCACGACTTGGTTCCCCCTGCCCCTTTTTACTACCGGACGGCCAGACAAACGCGACCGAGGCGACACCCGTACATGGTGGATGTTCCCCATGTGCGCACTAAACGCTTTGAGTCCACATTCTTTATTCGCACAGCGAGGATGTGGAACTCTTTGCCGGAGTCTGTGTTTCCCGAAAGGTACAATATGAGTGTCTTCAAGTCAAGAGTAAACAGGTTCCTTCTAGGTAAGCGTGTTCCATCTTAGACCGCATCGATGTTTCACATCAGGCAGGATGTGGTCAAGCGCGAACCTATTCAATGTAAAAAAAAAAAAAAAAATACATAGTTTTTGTAGTGATGATAGCTTAGTGGTTAGCGCGGTCGGTTCGCATGCCAAAGGACGTGGGTTAAAACTCCAACAATGAGCTTGAGCTGCCGGTGAAGGAAAACATTGTGAGGAAACCATAGCATGATGGTAGGGTACTTTCTAGTACTCGGCTGGCTAGCTACCACCATCAAGCTGTAAAATCTGCCGCTAAGCACCTAACGGTGTGTTCCGGCAGCCTCACTTGAGAGCCAATTCCATTCCAGGCTAGGTGTGTTTTACCATCTTCGACCACACCCTCACTTCACATCAGGTGAGCTGTGGTCAAACACATAGCCTGTCAACCATTTAAAAAAAAGTTAACTATCGTAAAAGTAAATTTAGCCACTTGTTATGCTAAATGTTAAGTTTTCTTTTTTTTATATTAAGTTTATGTTATGTTAAGAGGAAACATAACATAAACTTTAAAAACTGGAAAACTGGAAGTAGATACTTACCTACTTCCAGTTTTCCAGTGATCTTTATAAGTTTGCTTTTATTCCAGGCCCAGCCTTATTAAATAGTTTACGCGAAGTCATTAAGCAGCCAAAGCTACGCAGCAAGAGATGGCTATCCACATCAGTGCCTAAAGAAAATTGGGATACACATGATGCCAAATATTCTTCTCCGGAATACCACATGAACAATTTACTGGTTAGTGTACTTACCATTGGCTTAAGTTGAAAATTACTTTAGTCAGTCTTAATTCCGATATTAGTCTTTCGCAAGATTCAAAACTAATCGATCTTGCGAGGTACGAGTCTTTTGAGTCCTTTAAACCAATTGAGTTCCCTAAGTCACTTAAGTCCTTTGAGCCCACATCATTATCAGTTTATGATCAAATAACGTGTTACGAGTTCACAAACAAACCTCTACTTACTTTTTTTTAACATCAGCTAAGGCCCTGGAGTAGTGTTGTGGTGTTCTTTTGAAACAACTTTGTTTGGATATCCTTTAAACAAGACTGGAGGCTTAGTACATAATATTATAACGACTCAAAATTTAAAAGGACTTGAGTTTGTTTGCTGTTCGAGTCATGAAATAGAACTTGTAAGTCTTCATAGAGTCAACTCATATTATTCAAGACTGAATTTTCTTACAACACTATGCTTTTTTGTACCCCTCAATGTGGGTATTAAATGAAAGGGCTTGACTAGCAGAAAAATAAACACCTGTCGGGGGTTTTTTACATTTTTAATTTATTTTGTCTCTGAACCCAATTCTAAAGTCAACACGGAGGAAACCACATACGCAAACTAGTGTTGTATAAAACAGGAAAACATGACTGTGTATATACTCAGCGAGTTAAAATTTAGTAATAATTTCATAGGTAACAAACCATATTGAATTATTTTTTTAGAATACCGTGTTGTTTGAAGAAGTTATTAGTATGATACCCTCCAACGCTGTGATAGTAGAAATTGCTCCACATGGTCTGCTGCAAGCAATTCTAAAAAGATCGCATCCAGAATGCACGCATATTCCTCTAACAAAAAGAGGTTGCCCAGACAGCGCCAAATTTCTGCTGCAAGCAATCGGAAAGTAAGTGATAAAAATAAAAATTCGTCATCTTCTCTTATAAAACCATGTTCTAAATAAAAAAGACCTTAAATTATACTATTTACAAAATGTATACAAAAAACTTGTTCTACCATGTTCTTGAATCATTTGTATTTAAATATAAATTGGTTTTTTTTCAGTAAATAAATTCAGTTTTAAATATTTTCGTCTCATTGCAGATTATATGAAGTCGGATTTTCTCCTAAGGTGGACATCTTGTACCCTAAAGTGGAATTCCCCGTGTCAACAGATACGCCATTACTTTCTCATTTGATTGAATGGGAGCATAGTGAATCCTGGTAAGTTGACACACTAGTTTATAGTTATCTGTTTTTTGAAGTAAAATATATAAGGCGAACGAGGCTCTCTCTTGATGGTATAAGATGCCTGTTTAAAACCATTGCAGCATATTATTATATTTACATGTACATATAACTTAGTTTTGGAATTAAAAAAGAAATACCGAAGGAAGGAAAGGGTAAAAACTTGAAACATTTTAAACAAAATGACTTAATACCTAACAAAAGTTCCTGATAATGTCAGGGGTAATAGCGGAGGAGGACGGTTAAAAAAAACCTTTGCAGCGATACACAGAATTTTGAGTAGTAAAACAAAGTCCAGGGCATCGCTACTTTGGCGCTTATTAGTTTGAGACTTATTGAGATAGTTAGTCTCAACAGCCCTGTAATTTCGGTATACAGTAATGTTTACACACTACTGCTTGGCGGCAAAATATCTTGCACTTCGATGATACGTACTAATTTTGGAGTGATCTTCGTTCTTCGGTAATCCCGTGGAGTTACAACATTGGATTTCAAGGTGTGTATATACTGAACGTATTTCTAGTGCCCTTGGTGTGGTAGCTATCTATAGTCGAAGCAGCTTACAGTTTATGTATTGCTTAGGCAATCTAACTGCTTGTTTGCCATCTGTGGCAAACAAAAAACAAACACAGATCTCTCAGGCACGACACTCAACCTGATCTTCAGTCTTGCTTCCAGCTGCTTTATTTTCTTACGTAAATCGTCATCTGTTTTACATTTTTTATTATTGTACTAAAATTGTTTTTTTTTAAATACCAGTACCAGTTATTCTGCCGCTAAGCAGTAGTGTGTAGACATTACTGTGTTCCGGTTTGAAGGGTACTGCAGCTAGCGAAATTACTGGGCTGTTGAGGTTAACCATCGAAAGTCTCATAGTAATGAGCGTCAAAACAGCGACGCCTGGACTTTTTTTTGTTACTCAAAGTTCTGTGTATCGGTGAAATAGTCATGGACAGGCGTTATCTCTTACCATCAGGAGAGCGTCTCGTTCGTCTTATTACTTTTTACATTAAAAAAAAAATTATAATAGATAAGCTTACGTTTGTATGCCATCTCACCTGATGTTAAATAATGACGCTACTGATCTAAGATGGAGCACGCTTGATAATAACAATTTATCCAACGTAAATATGTAATAAAAGCCATATAGACATAGAAAGTACTAAATTATAAAACATATTTTGCAGGCCTGTTATTGAAACGTCCAGTAAAAAGATAGAAAGATCTTTGACACGTAATCTCATCATATCCATGCATGATGATGATTACGATTATATTGGTGATAATGTTATTAACGGTAAGGCAAACATATTTTTTATTTGAATACGGTAGGGTTTTTTTTTGGTTGGCTAGTTATTTGACCTCAGCTTACATGATGTTAAGTAGTCAAAGATGATAAAGCACACCTAGCGTAGAATGAAACTGGCTCAATCAATCAAATCGGAGACTGCCAGATTTAGGTGCATGGTAAGCACCTAGCCTGGCAATAATCAACACCTACACAACATGAGTAACTCTACACAAGTAAAACAAAAAGTTTAATACATTAATTTGTTGCAAGAAAATTAAAGGTGGTAAAAAATAAATAACGAAACAATTTTGACAGCCCTGTTGGTTCATTGGTAGAATGTCTGCTCCAAGAGCTGAAGGGCGTGGGTTCGATTCTCACCCAGGATAAACATTTCGTGGTATAAACAAAATGTATGTTCTGTGTCTTGGTGTTCTATATTTATTATAAGTATGTATTTTCAAAAATAACGTATTTAAGTATTGTATCAGTTATCTGACTTCCATAGTACAAGCTTTGCTTAGTTTGGGGTCAGATGGCACTGATTGTAATGTCCCACGATGATATTTATTTATTTATTTTTCAGGAATCTCGAAAATCCCCGAAGCTGCACTTTTGGTATACGTTTGGGAAACCCTAGCAATGAACAAGCAGGTCGATTTTCGTGACTTATCTGTCATATTTAGGGATATAGAGTTCCACAGCGATGTCATTGTCCAACCAGAAACGAACATCGAGCTTTGTGTCATGGTCAGCAACGGAAATGATAAATTCGAGGTATGAATGCATAAACTAGTATGAGGTATAAACGTTACGATTGACTAGAACAAATAAAAATATAATCAGAATTGATTGACATGACAGTGGGCAGACGAATAAACTCGTACGCTGTCAGTTCTCTTAATATGATATTATTTTGTGAATTTTAATAAATAATAAAAAGTAGATGACAAACGCATTAACGTTTCTTTTTGTACATTTCAGATAAGTCAAGATAACAAAATTGTAGTGTCTGGTATTGCCAGTGGCGTCAAAAGTTTAAACGTTGCAAATTCTGCTCCATTTTCGAATGATAATTTTGATGATATTTGTTTTAATCACAAAGACATTTACAATATTTTCAACATGCGTGGATTTTATTACAAGTGAGTTATTTAAACAGCTCATAATATAGTGGTTTAAATATTTTTTCAGAACATGTTGCCAAACGAATGTTTTTTTCTTTCAGTGGCATGTTAAAATCAATTCATTCGATAAACATTGATCAAAACACTGCGTCAGTTAAGTGGACGAATAATTGGATCCAACTTTTGGATTCACTCATTCAACTTAATGTTTTCATTGGAAATTTTAAGGGCACACCAAAGCCAAAATTCATTAAAAATTTGAAAATAAACGTCAAGGAACACGAAAAATCTCAACACAATGCAGGTGATGGAACTAGTTGCCTTGGTGTACAATTGGATACAACGCTAGGCGCAACACGGTAGGTAAACAACAACAATATTATGCACGTATACATTTTTTCCAAAGGTAACAAACTTTAAAACAAAAATGTCTGATTTTAGATGTGCTGGAGTCAAAATTGATGACATAACTTTTGTAGATCAATTAACTGATTGCAAAGAACCAAATGTTATTAAAGACAAACAATTTTACCCATTTTTTGCAACAGAAAATGTTGATGTAAGTAAAATAATTTTATTGATGTTTATTATCTGTTAAGTACAAGTAAATTTTTTTACTACATATCTGGTGCATTGTTTCAGATGAAAACATCTCTTGAAATAATCCTACAAATCGTGGCGGAAAATTCTACGTACTCGAAAATAAATGTCGTAAAGTCTTTAATGGCAAAAGAACCAGAAGTATTAAAAAATATCCATGAATTGGCAGATGAAATACCAGAAGTTGTAATTAAATCTGTCTCTACTGTTTCTCTTGACATCCCTGAGTTTAAATTAGACTCAAACTTAACGAATATTTTAGTTTTTGAAAACTTATTTAATGACTCTAAGGTAAGTCTCGTGCTGTAATTATTTAACATAAAAATATATTTAAAAACGACCTTTTATCAATCAAACTGAAAATTGATTTATTAATTCACTAGCTCGGAAAGTTTGCGTTTTTTCTGTATGCAGTATGGTTGTATGTATAATGGTTTTGACATTTTATTTTGATACTTATAGCTAGCAAATAGTTGCTGCAATGATCACAGACACACGTTATCTCTTACCAATCAGCACTTTGAAAACGTTGCCGAGAAAGATTGTCTTTCTTCCTCAGGGATACGTGACAAAACAATAATATGGACTACTTTCTTACCTTTTACTAGGTGGTAGATTTTTTTAACAGGAGGTCGTCTACCACCACCATTAATATGGTATATACCGCAGCAGTATCAGATATTTTGTCTATAAGCATTACTGTGTTCTGATTTGAAGGGTACTGCAGCTAGCGAAATTACGAAATTACAAGCCTGTTGAGACTAACTATCAAAAGTCTCAAAGTAATGAGCTAAAGCAGCAATGCTCTGGACTTTGTTTTGTTACCTACTCAAAATTCTGTGCATTGCTACAGTGGTCATGTACATGCGTTATATCTTACCATCAGGAAAATGTCTCGTTCGTCTCATTATTTTTAAATAATAACTAAAACATCTTGTGTTCGTAGGATTAAAAGAGTAAATAACCTTTTTCACGACTATTAAATATTTAAAAACTGGAGAACGCTCTTTTATTTCATTACTTCTTGCCATATGTAAATAAACAATAATTATAAATTACTGTATTATTTGCAGATTATTAAAAGTATTATAAGCTTCATCACAAACAATGATTTTATTTTGGCGCTGGAAAATCGAATTCCTAAGAAAGAAACTGAACTCAGAAATAACTTCAACGTCTTAACTTGTATGACGGATGGAAAACAAATACTACTGTTACTCCAGAAAAAAGAAAACAAAAGCACAAGTCATATCCCAGTCACCACTGAGAATACATTTTCATGGATTGCACGTGTTAATAATGAACTTGTAACAACGAAACAAGTTGTACTTGTTTCTGAAAATCAGCCATATTCAGGCCTCTTGGGTTTGTTTACTTACTTAATTCCAAATTATGATACATTAATTTTTTACTAAAACTCCTTAGCAGGAATTTTTTTCGTAGGGTACTACCGCATCATCATATATTCTGCTGGCAAACAGTACTATAATGTTAAACATAATTATGATATGAAAATAAATACATTTAAATAAATAAACTAATCTAAAAGGCTAATATCAATAAAATAGTCCACAAAACGCTGGCTCTATTGCCGCTTTGTATGGCTATACTCAAACGTTGGACAAAATAAAGGCCAGCGTTTTGGCCACGTGTCATGTCGATCGGACGAGATGACAAATCTAAAACTAACTATCGAATGTCTCACAATAATATTGTCTAGGAAGGTACCATCGCAGTACCAGATATTCTGACGCCAAGCAGTAGTGTGTAAACATTACTCTGGTACGGTTTGAATGATACTGTAGCTAGCAAAATTACAGGGCTGTTGAAACTAACCAATGTCTCAAAATAATGAGCGCCAATGCGGCCAAGCCCTGAACTTTGTTTTGTTACTTAAAGTTCTGTGTATTGCTGTAACGGTCATGTTATCTCTTAACATCAGGAGAGCGTTTCGTTTGTCATTACTTAAACATAAAAGCAAAATCAAGGTCACATTTTTTTGGTGCGACGTTTTCGCTGTGCGAAAAAGCACTCTAAAATAAAGATTAAAAAAAAAAAGGTCACATTTAATATAAAACTAACTTCATTTTTAGGTTTCGTTAAAAGATTGAAAAAAGATGGGCATCCAAACATATCATTATTGGAAATTCACGATATAAATGCACAGAAATTTGATTTCAAAAATGAATTTTATAACGATCAGCTTCAAAAACATATGGCTGTCAATATACTCAAAAAGGTAAATTAACAAATAAAAATATTAACTTAATACCTACAAAGTTTTGATTTATACCTAAAAATTTTGATTTATTTATTATACCTAAAAATTTTGATTTATTTTAACTAAAAATAAATGTTCTTTCCAGGGCCAATGGGGAAGTTATTATTATACTTCTAAGCCAAAATCTGTCAATCTGCGAAATTTCACTCTAAAAAACAACGCACCAGGAAATATGAATGACCTGGCATGGGTTGAAGCTCCACCTTGTTCAGTAAAGAAGTCTTTAGTACAGGTATGTTCATTTAAAAACATAGCATTTATTTGTTCATTTTTGTTCACGTAACTTTTAAATAAATTTAAATGATGAGTGAATACTGAAAGCTCTTTTTTACAAGCTTTTACTTAACTTGCAAATCTTGCAAGCTGAATTAAAACCTTTATTACTCATTCTCTTATCTTAAGGAGTTGAAATTTGACATATTGGTTTAGTTTTTATGACTGTTTGTATATGGTAAGCATGATCTAATTATATATCCAGAATTTGCTCCAGACGAAAGAACTCTTTAACAGTTAACATCGCTGACACAAGATTTTGCATACACATTCAATTTTGATTGTCAGTTTTCATATTCATTATTATGTGTAATTAGGTGGCAAAAAATCCAATCGGACACTACTAAATATAAAGGTATGATAGAGGAGAATATTAATGGTTTTTTTTAGTTTTGAGTTATTTAAATATTTTTTTTAGTGTTTAAGCATTTTAAATGTGTTTATAATATATTTCTGTCCGTCAGATATTCTTAGACATTGTAAAATGATTTACATATTTTGATACTTACCACAAATGTGCTATTTGAATAGAGTGTGAGGCGTGACACCTGTAATTTTGAACAATTTTTGTATTTCAAAGAGTTTCGAAAATAGTTTCGTATCTTTGCCTGGCTGTTGCACATTTAAAATCTGTTTTGTTTTTTTAATAAATAAAACAACAACATTTCAGGTTTACTATTCAGGGCTGTCTTTGATAGATTGTCAAAATGCTACTAACGATTTCAAGAACAGCGATGGAACATTTGGAATGGATTTCAGTGGTATTGATAAAAAGTATGAAAATAGAAAAAAATTTAGAGATTTAGGTTTATTAGCTGTAGATCAATTTTAATGTTTTTGGTAATTGATTTTATAGTGGCGACAGAGTCATGGGAATGTTATCAGGAGGTGCTGTGTCTAGCTCTGTTGAAGCGGACTTAGATTTACTATGGCCAGTTCCAGAATATTGGAATTTAGATGATGCAGCTACTGTTCCTTTACCTTACGTACAAGCTTACTATTGTTTGGTAAGTTACTCTTAATAATCAGGATCATTTTAACTTTGTGGTATAAACAAATAATTGTTCTGTGTCTGGATGTTCTATATTTTTTATTGTGCATATCCTCGTTATTGACACACCCCGTCTTTTCTTCCTCTGGTCCTATCCGACCTAAGGTTGCCTGGAAGAGATCGCTTATAGCGATAAGGTTGCCAGTTGTTACACCTATATTTAAGTTTATTTCTTCTGTTTTCTGTATTTTAGTGTGTACATTAAAGAGTTATCAATCAATTAGCATCCCATGTCATACTTACAATCACAATTAAATTTTATTTTTATGTGTAGGTAGTCAAGGCAAAATTAAAGAAAGGACAAACAGTTTTAGTTACTGGTGGTGCAGGGGCTCTGGGCCAAGCTGTGATCACAATAAGCTTAGCTCTAGGATGCACAGTTTTCACAACAGTTAGTTCAATGGACAAGAAGAAGAAGTTACTAAGACTGTTTCCACAGTTGGATGGTCAGTACGAAACTTATTTTTTGTTACACTTACCTGCTGTTTATAGAATTGCATGACAATTGATTGATTCAGGCGTTACTTTGCGGAAGTTCATTTTGAATATTCAAGGTATATATTTAGTTTCTTTTCGCATAACAGTCGTTTCAGTTACAACAGTGATGAGGACTTAAATTTAACTAATTTGACAACAACTTATTAATAAAAAACCTAATCTTACTTAATATCTAGAGCTAATGTGGCATAAACTTTAAAAATTTAATTTAACAAAAATCTAATTTAAATAATCAAGTCTTAAAATCCTCCTCTCTCTGCAGTAACCACTTGCCTGTTAAACGGAAATAAACTAAATATATACCTTGAATATTCAGAATTGCATGAGTTTTTTTAATTTTTTGTTTAATTTAGTTAAGCAATTTTTTTAACTTTTTATAGCGATGATAGCTCAGCGGTTGGCGCAGTCGGTTCACACACCGAAAATCATAGGTTCAAATCCTCATAAACTTGAGCTACTGGTGAAAGAAAACATCGTGAGGAAAACTTAGCATGTTGGTAGGTTACTTTCTAGCACTCGGGTGGCTTGCCACCTTCAAGTAGAAATTCTGCCGCCAGACACGCAACGATGGCTTGCGGTGGCATCACTTGAGAGCCTTGCACTTAGTATTAGGTGAGCTGTAGTCATAAACCTAGCCAGTCACCTAGTAAATTATTTTTGACACGTTTTTTTAGGGTTGACAGGCTAGGTGTTTCACCACAGCTCACCTGATGTTTAGTAAAGGTGTGGTCGAAGATGGTAAAGCACATCTAGCCTGGAATGGAACTGGCTCTTAAGTGAGGCTGCCGGAACACACCGTTAGATGCCTGGCGGCAGATTTTCAACTTGAGGGTGGTAGCTAGCCAGCCGAGTACTAGAAAGTACCCTACCACCATGCTATGGTTTCCTCACTATGTTTTTCTTCACCAGCGGCGGCACGTTTTTGTTAGCATTTCATTTGTCTTGCATACAAGTTAATTATCTATTTTTTATCATTCAAACTATGTGTATTTATTTAAATGTTTACAGAGAGCAATATTGGTTACTCCGATGGAGATAGTTTACACAAAATGATAATGGTTAACACGCAAAAACATGGATGTCACGTGGTAATCAATAGTGCTACGGGAAGTTTTCGCGAGGTAAGAAACGAGGCTTAACGTGGTTCGATTTCCATACAAACATTTTTTTACATTTATGGACAAATGGAGCATAATTTTACAGTGAAATCACAGCTACTGGCATTTATTTTGGTTTTTATTTGCGGTAAATCACAATTGCTTGAGTAAAATAGTAGATTATAAGCATAATCTACTGACAGCCCTGTTGGTTCATTGGTAGTGTGTCTGCTTCGAGAGCTGAAGGGCGTGGGTTCGATTCCCACTCAGGACTAACATTTGTGTGACTAACATCGATGTTTGTTCTGTGTCTGGGTGTACTGTATGTATTATAAGTATGTATTTACAAAAAAAAAAGTATTTAAGTATTCTATCAGTTATCTGTCTTCCATAGCACAAGCTCTGCTTAGTTTGGGGTCAGATGGCGCTGTGTGTAATGTCCTGCGATATTTTTATTATTTATTCAAAAATCGTAAATTCATAAATTTGATTTTATTCTAATAATCTATTGTTTTATTCAAGCAATTGTGATTTACCGCAAATAAAGAACAAAATAAATGCCAGTAGCTGTAATTTCACTGTAAAATTATGGTCCATTTGTTCATAAATGGAAAAATATTGTTTGTATGGAAATTGAACCACCTTAAATAATATAATGAAACATAAGATTTTGCACGAGTACATTTGTCAATCCCAATAACAGTCGTAATGAGCGCCAAAGCAGCCATGCCCTGAACTTTGTTTTGTTACTTAAAGTTCTGTGTATTGCTGCAATGGTCATGTTATCTCTTACCATCAGGAGAGCGTCTCCGTCGTTTCATTACAAATACAAATACAAATACAAATAAATTTAATGGTTCATCAAAATAGTACAGGTATGTATAGTAACCCTGCCTGCAGCTGTAGCCTTCGCTGTGTTACTGCAGACAGTGTCTTCCCACTAAGGTTTATTGAATAAAAAAACATTGAACACATTAACTTAAAAAAAAAAAACATAAATGATTTTATTACTTTTTATTACTTTTACATTATTAGTTAAAAAAGTAATGAGCGCCAAAGCATCACTGCATTGGACTTGTAGTTCTAAATTCCAGGGTCATGGATAGAAGTTATCTTTTACCATCAAGAGAACGCGTCGTTCGTCTCAATACGTTTACATTAAAAACACAGTATTGATTTGTCAGTTATGGTCGTTACTTTTACTAATTCAAAAAAAGGATGATGTAAATATAATTATGATAATTTTACTAAATCTATATCAACAATTTATAGCGATGATAGCTCAGTGAGTAACTTGGCTAGTTTACACGCTGAAGGCCGTAACTATTGAAAAATTAGTTAAATTTAAATACTCATTAATGTTGTAACTGAATCGACTGTTAAGCGGAAATAAACTAAATATATACGTTGAATATTCAAAATAAACTTCTACAAAGTAACGTTAGAATCGATAAATGATTTATTTTTGTTTCAGGCTGCAATGAAATGTGTTCGATTTTCGGGTTCTTTCTTAGACTTAAATCAACACGAAATGATTCAAAACAAAAACATCGGAATGTCGTACTTAGTGCGGGATAGGTCGTACTGTTCTGTTGATTTATCTAATATATTTAAACCCCAATATGCTAAGGATAAGAAAGTAAGTTTTAATTTTAAACTATAAAGTTCTTGAAATTAATTCAACACAATACACTACACTTAGTGGTAGATCTCATTAGAAAGAGGTCATCTTGGTACCACCGCAGTACTACAGTACTAGTTATTAGCGAAATTACAGAGCTGTTGAAACTAACCATCAAAAGTCTCAAGTAATGATGTCCTGGAGTTTGTTTTGTTACTCAAAATTCTGTGTATCGCTTCAATGGCAGCCTTTTGACAGCTTGACAGCCTTGTTGGCTCATTGGTAGTATATCTGCCTTAAGAGCTGGGGGGCGTGGGTTCGATTCCCACTCAGGGCAAACATTTTGTGGTATAAACAAATTAATGTTTATTCTGTGTCTGCGTGTTCTGTATGACTATTTTGTTCTCTGTATTCTTTTCTATTTATGGCGTGCGCAATAAAGAGTTTATATTTATCTTTAAGTGTGTATTTACAAAAAAAAAGTATTGAAGGATTCAATCAGTTACCTGACTACCATACTAGGTACAAGCTTTGCTTAGTTTGGGGGCACATGGCGCTGTGTGTAATGTCCTACGATATTTATTCATATATTTATTATTATTATTATTATTTTTTTTATGATCATGGGCTTTATCAATTACATTCAAATTTAGGAGAACGTCTCCTTTGTCTGTCAACTGTTTTATTATTTTTATTTTAGCCCACTTTATCCCACTGCTGGGCATCTGTTTTCCATGCCTCTATGTTTGCTGCTATTGAGGTCCAATCCTTTTAATGAGCATCGAGCTCATCTTCCACCGTCTTCAAGGTCGGCCTGGTGTTACATTAAAAAAATTGACAGACGAATAAAACAATTTTGATCTAAATTATAATTATTGTACTTACAGCTTTTACACCATTGCGTTGCTGAAGGTATATCTAGAGGCATCGTCATTCCACTGACGCGAATAGTTTACCCACCAACAAAGGTTTCAAAAGCATTCAGACTGCTATCTAAGAGGAAAAATATAGGAAGAGTGTTACTGAAGTTGAGAGATCCAGTGATAATGAATAAAGGATTAACGATATCGCCAAGGTATATACATAACTATTTAACTAAAACGTCTGTAGGTATAGATTTTATTAATGGTTGCAAGTTATCTTGTTCAAATACGAATTACAAACATTTTGCGGCCTCATGCGGTTCAAATGTTTTTTTTTTTATGTTTGACAGACTAGGTTTTTGAGCACAGCCCACCTGATGTTGAGTGACGATGTGGTCGAAGATGGTAAACACATCTAGCCTGGAAAGGAACATTAAATAACTATCTAAGCATACACCCATATAATAAAACAAATTGAAGTTAAATCGTTTATCTCCTAAGCAGGTCGTCTAGGTAGGTACCACCGCAGTACCAGATATTCTGCCGCCAAGCAGTAGTGTGTAAATATTAATGTGTTGTGGTTTGAAGACTACTGCAGATAGCGAAATTAAAGGGCTGTTGAGGATAACCATCTAACGTCTCAAAGTAATGAGCGCCAAAGTAGCGCTGCCCTGGACTTTGTTTTGTTACTCAAATTTCTGTGCATCTCTCCAACGGTCATGGACAGGCGTTATCTCTTACCATTAGGAAAGCGTCCCGTTTGCCTCATTTCTTTTACATTAAAAACAAATCTTTTAAACATAGTATATAAAAGACATACCTATCATAATTAATATAATTATTATACAGTAATCTACATTAACACCAGTGAAATCACGAGCAAAAGCTAGTTAAATTATATTGGATAACAGTGTGCAATTTATTTGGGGAAGCCTCATATTTTTTAGGGTTCCGTACCCAAAGGGTAAAAATGGGACCCTATTACTGAGACTTCGCTGTCCGTCCGTCCGTCTGTCACCAGGCTATATCTCAAGAACGGTGATAGCTAGACAGTTGAAATTTTCACAGATGATGTATTTCTATTGCCGCTATATTAACAAATACTAAAAATAAAATAAAATAAATATGTAAGGGGGCCTACCATACAACAAACTTGATTTTTTATAGATAATGGTACGGAACCCTTCGTGCGCGAGTCCGACTCGCACTTGGCCGGTTTTATATGATCATGTAAACGCATCTTACTTTGGTTTCAGATTAACATTTACACCCCAAGACGTGGTTATCGTTGTGTGTGACGAAAATGACCTAGGTGTTGCATTAGCAGATAAGATTATAGGAAGAGGTGCAAGTAAAATTTTACTGCACATGAAGTCTACTATTAAATCTGGATACGTACAAGCCATGTTTATGTAAGTAAGACAGCATCTTATGTGATTTATAGAGTAACAGAATATAAAAGACCGCATAAGTTAACGATAGGACCTTCGTCACTTTAGTAAGCCTCATAATCGGTAATTGCAACTTGGATACTCATCTCTTAAAACTGGGAGCCACGGAAAGTCCACTATGCCGAGGCTGTTTGCAAGAGAATGAAACTGTAAAGCATGAGTTTTTGCATTGCAACGCTACAGAAGGTGCGCTAAAGGCTAGCTGTTTTGCTGTTATCCATGACGTCGCCACGCCTTAAATGATTTTCGTCATCAATATCATTAAACAATCTACCCAACTCACTGGAGCTACTATGCCAGCGGCCCAGAGTCTCGCTCCGGTAATTCAAGGAGCTGGCTTGGTTTGAGTAGAAGCTGGTAAGGGAAAATGCACAAAGCACCTTAAGCGGGACGTCGTCGGTGCAGAACTTATCGCCCACACTTTGAATGAAAATAAGAATAGGACCGCATAAATGGGTCGTCGCCCGCGCGGTACAGGGGCGCGGGGTAAGACCTCAAAGGGGATTGAGGGAGGAGCGAGCGGCAGATGTTTTCTTGCCGTGGCTCAGTTCGCCAGCTGGTCATAGCCATTGAAATAGTCCCACTATAGTTACTACATTGGATTATAAAAAATTGGCCTGATGATTAATTTATCTTAAGGTGGTTCGATTTCCATACAAACAATTTTTTGCCATTTATGGACAAATGGAGCATAATTTTACAGTGAAATCACAACTACTGGCATTTATTTTGGTCTTTATTTGCGATAAATCATTGCGATAATTATCTACTGTTTTATTCAAGCAATTGTGATTTACCGCAAGTAATAACCAAAATAAATGCCAGTAACTGTAATTTCACTGTAAAATTATGTTCCATTTGTCCATAAATGGTAAAAAATTATTTGTATGGAAATCGAACCACCTTAAAGATCGTTTTTCATATACAGAGATGCAAAACCCTATAACTACAATGTAAGGTACAATTAAAAATACACGTAAGTATCACGTAATTTTCGTTTTATATATGTAGGATTACGCTGATTACTAATTATATCGGAAACTCCGACTATCGATACACTACTCGCCCCCACCCCCGCGCCCGCGCATCAACCGCTATCTTCACGTGTGAGGCGCGCAGTACGAATCAAGACGTGGCCGCAGGCGCGTTGTACTCAACTTTGCCTCCATGATGAAGGCCACCGGCTGTGGCCGAAACTATAGTCGGTGTTTCCAATACATTTAAATTTGAATATTCCCGCATAAGTAAAACAAGAATGTGTAAAAACCACGTCAGTTTCCATAATATCACGTAACTTTTAGTTTATACAACTCATTTCTCAGGTCATGGAGCAAGCGCGAAGTTTCTGTTGAACTTTCATCGGAAAATCTCACCACGGCACAGGGGTGTGCAAATCTCATGAAAAAAGCAATGAAATTCGGTAAAGTTAAGGCAGTTTTCATCGTATTAGACGGAGAAGGCAATGATAATGGAGTAAAAGAAGATTTTATTATCGCTTATGATAAGAAATGTTCAGTGGTTTCAAATCTGGATCTGGCGTCCAGGAATTGTGAGATAAGGTACCTATACATTTTTTATACGTGATAGGTTCGCGTTTGACCACATCCCGCCTGATGTTAAGCAACGACGTGGTCTAGGATGGAACTCGCTAAAAATAATCATCATCATTTATTAACAATCTGTATGTTTTAGCCGTAGAATATAAAGTGATTTCAACTTTTTTGGAATTAGCTATTTTTTTTAAATTAGTTTTGTTCATTATTTTTTTTTATTTTTTTTTTGAATGGTTGACAGTCTAGGTGTTTGACCACAGCTCACCTGATGTTAAGTGAAGGTGTGGTCGAAGATGGTAAAGCACACCTAGTCTGTAATGGAACTGGCTCTCAAGTGAGGCTGCCGGAGCACATCGTTAGATGCTTGGCGGTAGATTTTCAACTCGAGGGTGGTAGCTAGCCAGCCGAGTACTAGAAAGTACCCTACCACCATGCTATGGTTTCCTCACGATGTTTTCCTTCACCGGCAGCTCAAGCTCATTGTTGGGGTTTGAACCCACGCCCTTCGGCATGCGAACCAACCGCGCTAACCACTGGGCTATCGTCGCTACAAACATTATACATTACTAACGACCCGTCCCGGCTTCGTACGGGTGCAATGTAGATACTAATGTGGTACATATGCATGTATTATACATATAAACTTTCCCCGTAAATCACTCTGTCTAATGATGATACGCATTAAAATCCGTTGCGTAGTATAAAATATCTAATCGTACAGACCGATCGACACCAAATCGACAACCATACTGGCTTATTGGTAGTAATCTGCGTTAAGACTTGTAGGGTGTGATTTCGATTCCCTCCTAGGATAAATATGTTGTGAGATAAACCAAAATTAAATGTTTGTTCTGTGTCTGGGTGTTTTGTTTGTATTATAAGTATATATTTACAAAAAAAAAATGATTTATGTATTCTGTCAGTTATCTGACTTTCATAAGATTCGCTTAGTTTGGGGTCAGAGGGTGCTGTGTGTAATGCCCTGAGGTATTTAATTTAAATAAAATACTAGTATATATTTGTGTTTTTTCCAGCCATTTTACAATAGTTGCCAGCTTAGCTCAGAACTTGAGCAATGAGTACGCACTCACGGTACTAGAACGAGTTTGTGAATTGCGAAATGAAATGGGCTTCCCAGCACTTGTCATGCGCTACGACTCGTTAACTGAGGTAGTTAAAACTTTTCGTATTTTATTTTTGAATTTATTGTTATTTCATTGCTAGAAACTAAGAATGGTAGCAAGGACAGTAGAAATGACCGTTAATTACCTACTAAACTTTAAATACCTAACCTTTATTGTAATTTTTTTCGATGATTTTCAAATTGAATGTATTTTTTTATTATTATTTCAGTTAAATAGACAACAATATTCGAGCAAATTGGAATCACAATCAATATCAACGTTCTTGAACAGTATAGAAATTAGTTTAAAGATGAATTACAAGAACGTTCTTACGTTCAACTTGAAAGAAAACAATTCAGACTTGCGTAAAAAGATTGCTGCTATATTGGGTAAGTACTTTTTTATAAAAAAAACATAAAATTATGTGTTATGTGCAAATAATTAAAAAAAAGGTTGCTGTCTTGGGGCACCTGGCAAATGAAACACATTTAAACAGTTCGCAGCACGCACACAGAAACAACTAAGTGTATAGTATACGTGCACGCTCACGCAAGGGAATTAAGAGAAGTGGCGTAGGAGAGCGTCACGCCGTTTGCCGTCATGGCATACGAGTTGGTTTTACTGCCAAGCCGTGCCAATAGATATTTCACATCAAAAATCAAGTGAATAATTACTATGTATATTAGAGGATTGTATCTTAAAAGAGATAGTTTTGAATTTTTCTCGATTCTAAGTGTCAAGACAATATCAGAACATTCTTAAAATTCACAACAAAGGATTTTTATAATATTTAAAATAATTCATTTCTTTACAGGAGTCCAAGATATTGAAGATTTAGAAAATGGGACAACTCTACTCGAACTAAATGTAAATGAAATTTCTTTGAACGAACTCAGGGCCACTTTCAAGACCTATTGTCAAATTGACTATCCTCTGGACAAAATTAGTGGTATGACTGGTAAAAGGTAAACATAATTACATTTTTATGTCTTTCCATAAGGTTATCCTGTCCCACTGCTGGGAGTGGGTCTCTTCTTATTGTAAAAACATAGTCCACAAAGCTGAACAAGTGTGGGCTGGCAGACTTCACATAATAATATATCCAAATATATATTAATATATCGACAGCCCTGTTGGCTCATTGGTAGCATGTCTGCTTCAAGAGCTGTGGGGCGTGGGTTCGATTCCCACCTAGGACAAGCATTTTGTGATATAAAACCAAATGTTTGTTCTGTGTCTGGGTGTACTGTATGTATTATAAGTATGTATTTACAAAAAAAAAAAAAAATTAAGTATTCTATCAGTTATCTGACTCCCATAGTACAAGCTTTGCTTAGTTTGGGGTCAGATGGCGCTGTGTGTAATGTCCTGCGATATTTAAAATCTATTTTTCCTTTTTGCTTACGATGTTTTCCTTCACTGTTTGAAGTCATCGACACTAGGGCATTATTCCATTCATTGTAATTATCCCAGCTCTTATATAACTAACTAGGACAGAGTAATTGCGAATGACGCATTATTTTATCATGTGTATATAAATAAATAAATAAATAAATAAATAAATATCGCAGGACATTACACACAGCGCCATCTGACCCCAAACTAAGCAAAGCTTGTACTATGGGAGTCAGATAACTGATAGAATACTTAAATATTTTTTTTTGTAAATACATACTTATAATACATACAGTACACCCAGACACAGAACAAACATTTGGTTTTATATCACAAAATGCTTGTCCTAGGTGGGAATCGAACCCACGCCCCACAGCTCTTGAAGCAGACATTAATATGTTTATCTGTTACAGCTTGAAAGAGTTAAAAAAAGTGGAAACCAAGATAACCACAGATTTTGAAAGCGGACTTACTGCGTTTTATAAGGAAATAGATCGCGAAGAACATTATCTGTTGCAGGAACATATTGTTCATATGCCTACTAGCAATGTGGTAAGGTTTTATTTATTCGATGATATCACCAGAGCTTTCTGTGATAAAAAATATCCTATCCAAGGCATACGAGTTTTTCTCTCAAAATATGCTGGCGCTTGACTACAGTGTGCCTGATATTATAAGCAGTAGTGCGGTCTGAGATGCTAAATGCTAACATAAAAAAGTTTTTTCTTTGCACTTGAAAACAGTCATAATGCACTGTTAGGGAATCACTGGCTATAGAAGAGAG
The DNA here is from genome assembly GCA_905404145.2 of Biston betularia. Taxonomy (NCBI): domain Eukaryota; kingdom Metazoa; phylum Arthropoda; class Insecta; order Lepidoptera; family Geometridae; genus Biston; species Biston betularia. The sequence continues at coordinate 12,416,084 of FR989874.1, forward strand.
TTCTACAACCACATTAATACAACATGTGGAATCGAATCACTTTGTTTTGTTTGTGGGCAATGTCCTCTATGTACGGATTATGTTTTGTGGCTGTTCGGTAGTAAAAAAGTGAAGGCGGGATCATTCTGCTAAAGACATTCTGCGAAATGTATCCTAAAACCCTCGAGCTACCGAGCGACTTCCTTGTTTCCGAGAAATATAATTTTGTTATTTTTAAAGTATTTCCATATTTTTCACCATAATGTTAAAATTTTGTATGAATTTATGTTGCAGGATAAATTAGACTCCGAACACACGCATCTCATAATGATACCTGGATTTGAAGGTCGTTGCGAGACTCTTAAAACAGCTGCAGAAAGGCTAAAAATAAACGCAGTTGGGGTTCAATTAGGTCCTGATATGGAAGGAAACAGCATCCCAGAAATAGCTCAACATATCAGAAAGGTAAAGAATAATATTTTAGGTTGCAGTTCTCTTTAGCAGGGCGTTGTCTAAGCTGGTATCATCGAAGTATCATCAATCAATTTTATCGCCTAACAGTCTGTAGTATATTAACATTACTGTATTTCATTTTGAAGGGTACTAGTGTAATGTCACAAAAACCAAGACTGCTTATGACTTGTTCTCTTATCCAAAGTTCTTGAGCAGATCATCACCACTCATTTATAAAAAAAGTAACAAACGTTTACGCGGAACGGTAGCACTAAACTGAAAAGAGTCACTCGTACTCATCATTGTAAACAACTTTAACATGATCCATGATAAAGTGGTTGCTGTAGTGCTTGTTGTTGTGTTGCTGTGCTTGTGTGTTGTTAGTTTACCGTTTTTTGTAGGATATTAAATGTCCTACGAAAAACGGTAAACTTACTCTACATAGAACATGTGCTATGTATCCCCAAACTAAGCAAAGCTTGTACCATAGGAACCAGCTAACAGATAAATGACTGATTTCGTAAAAAAATTTTGAATGTAGGTTGATAAGAACATTGTAAAAATAGATCTTCTTTTTGTTGTTAAGGCCACGTAAATGTCACTTAGTGAAATGGTAAATTTATCCCACGCCGTATTATGATAAAAAATACATAAATATATTCACTGAATGACAATTCGGTATGTAAAGTTTTTTTTTTGTATTTATTTTATATTTTTTACTGATAGTAAACTTTATTTTATGAAACTAATTTGAATATTTTGGCTTTCTATGCGGTAGTTTAATTCTAATACATTTTCAAACTTTTTATAGTTATGACGTCATAACATTGGCTGAATATGTAAAATATGTACCTACTTTTTTAGGCGCTGAAAGAATCCTTATACAGCCAAGGACATGACGTCATTAGAAGTTAATTGAAAGTCAAATTTATTTTATGTATTTTATTAAAATAAACCCCGTCTCATAGTTTAAAGAGTTTTAAACGGAAAAATCATGTACAGGAATGTAATATTTCGAAATGGTTTTGGAATCAGCAAAGTATTTTTTTTCTTTACATACCGAATTAGTATTTCGAACTTTTTTCACAGTTGCTAGAATCCAAGTTTGAGTTGAAGTCCAAATTTCACATTCTGGGATACTCGTTTGGTGTCAATATCGCTTTAGAGTTAGCAGCTATTTTCGAACGAGAAGGTAAATAAATAACTGTTTTGTCTTTATTTTTGTATAAGTTTACATTTTCAGCTAAATAAAAATTACTAATCAGCGAAATTACTGAGCTGTTGAGACTAAGACTAAGACATCGAAAGTTAAAAAGTAATGAGCGCCAAAGCAGTGATGCCCTGGACTTTGTTTTGTTACTCAAAGTTCTGTGTATCGCTGCAATAGTAATGGACAGGCGTTATCTCTTACCATCAGGAGAGTGTCTCGTTCGTTTCATCACATTTTTACATAAAAAAATATTTAAAAAAAATGTGTACAACAAAAATCACACATAACATAACCAAATTAAAGCCATATTTGGTTTGATTTTGTTGCGATTATAACTGTGTGTGGTTAGTGTGACTGGGTCACACGAGGTTCAAATCCCAACAATGAGATTGAGCTATCGGTGAAGAAAACATTATAAGAAAACCATAGGACAGTAGGATATTTTTAAGCTCTTAACTGGCTCAACCGCTAAAAAACGGTATATCTATCTATACTATTATAAAGAGGAAACATTTGATTGTTTATTTGTATTTAATAGGCTCCGAAACTTCTGGACCGATTTCAAAAATTTTTCACTGTTGGGAAGCTACACTATCCCCGGGTGACATAGGTTACTTTTTATGACTGTAATCCCACGGGAACGGGAACTACGCAGGTGAAACCGCGAGGCGTCCGTTAGTATTATATATTTGGGGTGGTTCCATCGTCATCAAGTCATAATCTGAACAATTATCAAAGCATATGCTGAAATTTTATTATAATGATAAACTCTTTTATATGAAGTCGGTTATTAATAGATTTTTAAATGTTTTAATATTGTTTCCAATAATTTACAGGTCAAACTGGCGTGGTGTATTGCTTAGATAGCAGCCCAGATGCTTTGCGGTCCCATTTGGATGCTTACATGAACAAACCGTCTGAGGAAGAGCTACAAAATAAAACTTTAACCCACATGTATTATCTTTTGACTGGAGACAGCAACAGAGAGCTTACAAAGGAACTAGAAAAATTGAGCACATTCGAAGAAAAAGTTGAAATTACTCTAAAGAAACTTAAAGGATTGGTGCCATATTCCGAACAATACAAAAGACATGTACTGGATTCGGTTTATAAAAGAATCAATCTCGCGAAAGAATATAAGCCAAGGATTAAGTTACAGTCAGAATTGGTTCTTCTGAAAGGCATTGCTCATCCAAGTTCTGAAAATTTGGCGGACGATTATAATCTCTCTCAATATACAAAGAATCCTATCAAAACGTTTGAGCTAAAGTCTGGGCACGGACTCGCACATCAAGACTTAAGAGTGTCTAATATAATAAATGGCTTAATAGTTTAAATGTCAGAATTTGAAGTCTTATGTTAGTTTTGTAAAACGGTCATAATAAATTTAAGTTATTTTAACTTTTTTTTTGTTTTTATTTCTGAGTTTTTGGCATCGCACTTTAATTACAGAGAATGTATCAAGTTGCGCTACTGTTCAGTTTTAAGTGCGGACGTTAAATTCAACCCTGTCAAGAGATAACTGACCAACTTCTGTGCCCAGTTTCAATTCGTATCGCATCTCTGATCACGTAAATTTTTCTAATCTTTGTCCTTTGTTGGGTTAAAACAAAATTGAAAAGAGTTTGCTTAGTTTATTCATTAACTTAAAGTGGTTTCGGAGTTATTATGTCTATGTTACGCAAATTTCTATTTTATGAATATTTTTAGGCAGCCAGATGATTCATGATTCAAAAGGATAATGTACCTGTATAGTAAACTTAGTTTGGGGTCAGATGGCGATCTGACCCCAAACTAAGCAAAGCTTGGACTATGGAAGTCAGATAGCTGATAGAATACATAAACACTTTTTTTTTTGTAAATGCATGCTTATAATACATACAGAACACCCAGACACAGAACAAACATTCGTTGATAGATAAAATGTTTGTCCTGAGTGGAAATCGAACCCACGCCCTTCAGCTCTTAAGGCTCTATATGCTACCAATGAGCCAACAGGGCTGAAATGTTAAATTTCTAAATGTTATCGAATGTTTAGAATGGTTGTTCGATAGGATTTTTAGGTTTTGTTGAAAGATTTAACTCTATAGACTTCTTGTAGTAATAAGCTAGATCATTTCCAGTGGCAGCAAATATTTTCATGTTTAAAATCCACCGGTTTTGTTCTTCACTTTGATTTATAGCCAATTTCAAAAGTTTCATCTTTAAAATTATTGCCGGAGATGTTTCATAATTCATAAAAAGCAATTCGGAATTTATAAGTGTTGTACGTGGTGTTTATGCTTTTTTTTTTCATTTATAACTAACACCAAAATATGTCTTAACTTCGTTTATTATTAATTGTTTATGTGATTAGCAGTGACCCGTGACTTTGTCCGCGTGGAATTTAACAAAAAGTATGTTCAGTTAGCAGTGCAAAAAGTATTCTATATGTTTTTGTAGCGATGATAGCTCAGTGGTTAGCGCGGTAGGTTCGCATGCCGAAGGGCGTGGGTTCAAACCCCAACAATGAGCTTGAGCTGCCGGTGAAGGAAAACATCGTGAGGAAACCAAAGCATGGTGGTAGGGTACTTTAGTACTCGGCTGGCTAGCTACCACCCTCAAGTTGAAAATCTGCCGCCAAGCATCTAACGGTGTGTTCCGGCAGCCTCACTTGAGAGCCAGTTGCATTCCAGGCTAGGTGTGCTTTACCATCTTCGGCCACACCTTCACTTGACATCAGGTGAGCTGTGGTCAAACAACTAGCCTGTTAACCATTAAAAAAAAAAAAAAAGGTTAATCCAGACTATAAATTATCTGTGCCAAATCTCATTCAAATCCGTTCAGCCGTTTTTGCGTGAAAAAGTAACAAATCCATCCTCACAAATTTCACACGTATAATATAATAATATATAATATTAGTAGGATAGGCTGGATAGGATAGGATAGGATGAAATCGATACATCTTTTTTATTTTATAGTATGGTGAAAAGTAATTTTATAAAATTACATCTCCCGTCTGTCCTTAATTTGTGATATCGTTTCATTCGTGGTGACCTAAAAGAGATCGTTTATAGCGAAAAGGCTGTCACTTGTGGCGCTAGCTCGTAGATTCTTTTGTTTTCTGTACATCTTTTCTCGCTCTAGGCGATAAGACCGCCCTTATACATCAAGTAGGTATCTATTATATTGTTTTGTTATAAATATTCTTTTTTTATTATTTTTTTTTTGTTTCATATTTGTATTAAGCGGAGCGTCGGTCGTCCAGCCGCAAGATGGGCCGACGATATTGTCACCGTCGCGGGTCGAACCTGGACCAGATTGGCACAGGACCGAGGCAGATGGCATGTAAAGAGAGAGGCCTATACCCAGCAGTGGGATAAAGAAGGCTGTGGATGATGATGATGATGATGATTTGTATTAATTGTGATCTGTGTTTAATTTGTAAGTTTTTGGTGTATAATAAAGTCATATTCTATTCTATTCTTTTCTATTTCTGGAGTGCACGATAAGAGTTTCTGTCCATCTATGAAAGTAGCAACAGTACCTCTACTGAGACTTTCTTCTCGTGTCGTAGCCTTCACTCACAGACATTTCTTTCATTAAATTTGTACTAGTAATAAAGATTTAAATATTTTAATACACACTGCAGGTTTCAGTTAATCTATGTACGAAAGCGGTATCTATGGATACAAGACATAATAAACCCTTACTAAAGAACTTATACGAACCCACAGATTTAAAAAAAGATCAGATACATTGTCACGTAGAAAATGGCTGAGGGCTTATTGTGTGTAAATGTTTGTTTGTAATACACAAAAATCACGCACGAAAATACTTTTTGTTCAGAAGTATTTTATATGCAATATTCTATCTTTGCTTTTTCTTTAGGAATTGGTTTGCGCGTCGTCTAGCTACCATCGGAGAATCAGATTCTCTATTGCCAATAAATAGTACTAAAGTAACAGTAATATAAATAGTAGGGTACTGCAGCTAGCGAAATTACTGGGCTGTTGAGACTTACCATCCAAAGTCTCCAAAGTAATGAGCACCAAAGCAGCGATGCCCTGGACTTTGTTTTGTTGCTCTGAGTTCTGTGTATCGCTGCAATGGTCATGGACAGACGTTATCTCTTACCATCAGGAGAGCGTCTCGTTCATCTCATTATTTTTTACAATTAAAAAAAAAAGTTTGTAAATATGACTGCAGCTATAAGTTTTAGCCGCACGTTTATTATTAGAGTCCGAAAGTTTCTACATGCATCTACATAGACAGTGGAATGCGCTACCTGAGTGGGTGTTCCCCGATGGATATAATCTGGGTGTCTTCCAGTCAAGACTGAATCGGTATCTTCTAGGCAAGATACCGATGTAGCGATGACAGCTCAGTGGTTAGCGCGGTAGGTTCGCATGCCGAAGGGCGTGGGTTCAAACCCCAACAATGAGCTTGAGCTGCCGGTGAAGGAAAACATCGTGAGGAAACCATAGCATGGTGGTAGGGTACTTTCTAGTACTCGGCTGGCTAGCTACCACCCTCAAGTTCAAAATCTGCCGCCAAGCATCTAACGGTGTGTTCCGGCAGCCTCACTTGAGAGCCAGTTCCATTCCAGGCTTTACCATCTTCGACCACGCCTTCACTTAACATCAGGTGAGCTGTGGTCAAACACCTGGTCTGTCAACCATAAATTAAAAAAAAGCGTGCTCCATCTTAGGCCGTATTACCACTTAACATCAAATGAGATGGCGGTGAAACGTAAGCCTATTTATTATTTAAAAAGAGAATGTTTATTCTAGAATGGGAACATTTATGCTAATACCCCTTTTTCTAAAGAAGTTTGAATGTAAAATTAAATCAAAGCTCCCATGCGAGTTCTATTATTTTTCCAAATTACATATTCAGTGAAATAAAGCAATATATTGTCTCAATAAAATCGCGTGTTTAAATCCTTAAATCGTTGGATCCCGAAAGTCTCTAAATAAAATACGGTTTTGTGAGCTTGGATATTAAGGGACAATTCACACAATCGTATATTGCAATATGTCCGGATTTGCCGCGCTTTCGCACTGGAGTTGGTTTATGGTGCAACAGAATCGTGTACAAGTTCGAATAAAATTTAAATTTCAATAATTTCTAGTTACTCTGAACTCAAATTTGTTTAATGACAATGAAAAATAATTATTAAAATGTGAACATTATTCACATGCGAATAATGAGTAATCCTCTAAAAGATTCTCAAGTATCTAACGTTTGGAAAAAAAAATCGATTGTATAATTCGATACGGTGAAGGAAAAAATCGTGAGGAAGCCATAGCATGGTGGTAGGGTACTTTCTAGTACTCGGCTGGCTAGCTACCACTCTCAAGTTGAAAAACTGCCGCCACGCCCCTAACGGTGTATTTCAGCAGCCTCATTTGAAAGTAATTTCCATTCCAGGCTTGGTGTCCAAACCGTCTTTTAACATCATGTGAGCTGTAGTCAAACACCTAGCTTGTCAACCTTAAAAAATGATTTAACTATATTATATTTAATTAAGTCAGACAAATAATTGAATAAACGGTAATGTGAAAGCTCCAAAATATAGACCAGACTCGCTCGGATTGCCAGTAATCTGACCCGAGCCATGGTCACTCGCCAGTTATGAGTTATTGCTTTGGCTTAGGCCAGGAAACCAATACTAGATCCCAGCTGCCTCGGTACCTCAGCTGATTTAAAAGAATACCATGGGCATTATTTGAAATATCCGCTTTGTTGGGCAACGCAAGCTTAGTCAAATGTTTGATGTTTTGCATAAAGCCATTTATCAAGTTAGGTAGCAATATTACTCGTAACGTAGAATCAATTGTGCTGTTTATGGTATTGCTCAAATTTTGTAAAAGCTGTGGAAAGATGTAAAAATAGATTGTTGGCTTAATCTAAATTTTAATAGTCTCTTATATCTGGCGGGTCCGATCACCTACTCGTTGATCTGATCAGGTAAAGGCTATTACGGGACTCGCCGTCACTACTGCCCTGAGAGAAGCCGAAGACATGGTCGCGTGAAAGCAGCTAGTGAACGCCTCAGTGAAGTCATTTCAAAACGGGCACGACCTTTCAGTAATGAAGAGCACGAAAGAGAAGAAGCAGAAATGTATCTCTATTTACGTAGTTCCGAAAGTTTCGATTTTAACGAATAAGGAATGAGGTATCAGTCGATTCGTTATTATACTTCGGGTGATAATTTTTTTTTTTTAAATGTAAAAATAACGTGAAATTTGTTTTGCTACTTAAAGTTCTATGTATCGCTGCAATGAACATGGGTAGGCCGTCTCATCACTTTTACATAAAAAAATAGTAGTAGTAACTTTGTTATAAGGGCATGTCAGGTGGTACAACATTTGGTAATAAAATAGATATTCATATTTTCATAATGCAGAGGGCATTCAAATTAAAGCGGGTCTTTATTGCACATTATTTTCAACACTGTCTCCATTAAGTTTTCTTGTCTATTTCTAGTGTTATGTATCTTTGTAGGAGTATTACCATATTCTACTTTAATTTTTTTTTATGCCACAGGTGGCAATTAAGTAGTCAGGTTGCCTGATGCTAAACAATCACCGTCGCCTATGGATATCTGTTATACCACAACAAATACGTTGCCGACTTTTTAAAATTATATAAACGCGACTTTTGAAGAAGCCAATGGTATAATTCTCCGGAAGTACGGAAGAAAAAGATCATTTTTGTTTTACTTTTTTTTATGGTTGACAGGCTAGGTGTTTGACCACAGCACACCTGATGTTAAGTGAAGGTGTAGTCGAAGATGGTAAAGCACCCCTAGCCTGGAAAGGAACTGACTCTCAAGTGAGGCTGCCGGAACACACCGTTAGATGCTTGGCGGCAGATTTTCAACATGAGGGTGGTAGCTAGCCAGCCGAGTACTAGAAAGTACCCTACCACCACGCTATGGTTTCCTCACGATGTTTTCCTTCACCGGCAGCTCAAACTCATTGTTGGGGTTTGAGCCCATGCCCTTCGGCATGCGAACCTACCACGCTAACCACTGAGCCATCATCGCAATGTGAGATTACTCACGTTTTATTTTATCGGAAAAGTGTCAAAACCACGTCAGCATCCATAGTAAGGAAGATCATTCCACAATTTGCAAGTGTATGGCAAAATGGATCACGTGAATTGCACAGTGTGCGATTTCCATGAATCAATACTAGATATCTGAAAACTTTTATTTGGCTTGCTATGCTTCTAAAACTATCGTTGTCCCTAGCTGGAAGTTTAGTTTTGATAATAAAATAATAATAAGTCGCCAAAAGACTATGGTAGAGTGCGTCTTCAGCTTCATGTTTTATTTCAGACCACGTCTTACCAATAATAATGACCTTAGCCATAATGGAAGACCGCCAAGTTTGCTTTGGTCGGGCTTCCTTTCAATAAGAACGGGTGGGCCAAAACTATTTACGAATGATATTCGCAAATTTCAAAATTTACGATTTAGTAATAAAATTACTTTCCTAAATGACAAATACAAAGATTTTTTTAGTAATGACTAGGTTACGCCTGTGACTTCGTCGACGTAAACTTTAGGATTAGGTTAGATTACCTACATAGACAAAATGTAACATATAAAATCCGTTTAGCCGTTTTTGCGTGGTTGAATATAACCAACGTACAATTATCCGAACATTTTTTTTTTTTTTTATGCCACAGGTGGCAATCAAGCTGACGGGTTGCCTGATGTTAAGCAATCACCGTCGCCTATAGATATCTGCAATACCAGGGGTACCACAAATACGTTGCCGACCTTTTAAGATTCTATTAACATGCCTTTTGAAGAACCCAATGTTGAAACTCCGCGGGAATACGGAAGAAGGAAGATCATTCCACAATTTGCAAGTGTAGTGCAAAAAAGATCGCGTGAATCGCACAGTGTGCGATTTCCATGAATCAATAACATGTGGATGAGCTTACGTAACTTTCAAATTTGTATGACGATATATTGTTGTTCTGTCTCTGGGTTTTCTGTATAAATTAAATAAGTAGGTATGTATTTACAAGAAAAAAAGGTTTAACGACATTTATGTATATTTTTACAATATTCATAATTCCATGCCCAAAGGGTTTCCTAATTTTCCTTCATTACTAAAAGCTTTAAAAAATTGTATTTTAAAATTGAGATGACTTTAAACATTAAATTTTAATTGGCCATTGAGCGGAACGGCGAGAAAACAAAGAACTTGTAGTACATAAAATAGAAAGCTTTGCTTTTCATAGTTTTGCTATTCCTTACATAAACAATTAACATTTTCATTTTTATGGTTGACTAGCTAGGTGTTTGACTACAGCTTACCTGATATTACGGTGATGGTGTGGTCGAAGATTGAAAAACACACCTAGCCTGGAATGGAACTGGTCCTCAAGTGAGGCTGAGGAACACACCGTTAGGTGTTTAGCGGCAGATTTCCAACTAGAGGGTTAGACTAGCCAGCCGTGTACTAGAAAGTACCCCACCACCATCCCATGGTTTCCTCACGATGTTTTTCTTAACCGGTAGTTCAGCTTAGATTTGCAGTCTGCATACACCTAACAATTTGAGCTATATTTCAATGAAATACTCATTATAAAATTAACACCGTATGTTATATTTCTGTTATCGGTGGAGTTTGCAATATCGTAATTCTGTTCCAGAAATTAACACATTGTCTGTAACTTAAGTCGTCATAGCTACAAGTAGACTCGCATCCGAGAACCAAACACGGCCGAACCATTTCCTTGGCAGCTGAAAACGTATTCATATTAATAAACTCAGTGCGCATTCAACACTCTATAAAACAGTAGCAAAGCTCAGGATGTGAAAATTGTACATACAAATGAACAATAATGTTCAATTAATTTGACTAGCTTTCGTTTTTCTATGTTGTATTATTGTATGTATGGTCACGGATCCCGGTGTCTGTGGTGTGTATAAATTTAAATTAAAAAAAAAAACAACATGTTCCCTGCAGTATTTTGATTTTGTTTGTTTAATTTAAAACTAAAGCACTAATTTAAAAATGTTCACAGGCTCAATTTTGTGGTTTCTTATATTCCATCACTTTTAATAATTATATTGTTTTATTTATGGCATTCGGACATTTTTACTTCAATGAGACTACTTACTTAGACACTTAAGACTGAGGCTTAAGCGTCAAACAAGCGATAGCTTGGACTGTATTTTGTTCCTCAAAGTAATCAGTACCTAAAGTGAAATTTTTGTCCAACGAAAACTAGCATTTTATATTTAAAAGGCCTCTTTTTACTTTCCTCTACGTAACATTATTCTTATCTCTCATGAAACCAAAATCTTTAAAAGTGGTGCGTTCTTCGAATTTTACTCTCCTGCAAGTTAACCAAATAACTGCTTAATAAGTTTCTACTCAAAATCATATCCTAAGTTTTAGGTTATAAAACAGATACTACCTCTGAACCTTAGGATGTGGGCTAAAGCCAAGGTACTGACTATTATAATATGGTAGGTTTGTATATTCATGCTTGTAACTTATGGTTGATGAGAATTACTATGCAAACATTGCAAGCTAACAACTTATGCCAACTTGGCTAAGTTGAAGGTAGAGTTAACTTTGCACTTAAAAGTGTCCGAGTAACTTAGCACTGTAGTGTTTTCATATGAAATAACTTTACATGGTATCAATGCGTACATAAAGATATATATATGTCTTCCATATTAGAAGCATCTCTATCATGACTGTGACAGATTTTTTTTAAAATACGATCTACCGCAAGGTTTTTTTTAAACATAGATTCAAACAAGCAATTTGTGTTTTTTATGTAATTAAAATATTGTATCGAAATTAATAAATTTGACAAATTTTAATGTTTAATAAAAATAATTTATCAATTGCATTAGTAAGTAATTATGATTTTTATATACATCATATTTAAAAAACAATACAATGAAAAAAAAAACAAAAATAATAATAAAATAAATATTGGAGGACATTTATCACAGCACCCATATAGCCACTAAGCAAAGCTTGTACTATAGGAACCAGACAGCTGACGGAAACAAATATAATATTTATATAATAATTATAAGCTAGTGCTAAAACAGTTTATTATTATTATTATTATTTAGCCCATTTTGTCCCACTGCTGGGCAAAGGCCTCTCTCCCCCCTTCCACACCTCTCTGTTGTGTGCTGTTGTGGTCCACTCCTTGTTATGGGCATCGAGCTCATCTTTCCACCGCCTTTTAGGCCGGCCTGGTGGCCGTTTAACCTCCGGGACCCAGTCGGTGGTGGTTTTCGCCCATAGCTCCGCTGGCATTCGGCAGACGTGTCCAGCCCAGTCCCACTTTAGCATGGCAGCTTTTTGAGTTACATCAATGATCTGAGTTTTGGGGCGCAGTACTGAGTTTTTTATGCGGTCTAATAACCTTACGCCCAGTATGCTGCGCTCCATCGCTCGTTGACAAACCGCGAGTGTGGACCTTTGCTCGATTGTCAAAGACCAAGTTTGAGCGCCGTATGTGAGGATGGGAAGAATGCACATGTCCATGAGCTTACGTTTCAGGCACATGGGTAATTTACCCTTCATTAAGTCCTTCATGGCCCAATAGCTCTTCCAGGCATTTTCGTGCTAAAACAGTTACTTACTAAAATTTAGATTGTTCTTTTAGGCTTGACAAATGGTATGGTATGGTTAAAGGTATAAATAAAAAACTCATATTTAACAAGTAATAAAGATTATACTAAAAAAATTGTCTAGAAATAATTTCGGTATTTCCACTCAAGTAATATAAGACGCGCATCACTGGCACCATGAGGTAATTTTCTTACCGTATACCACCGAAAAATGCCAAAGAAATCCCTCGGAACCGTCACTCCTCCAGCTTATATACGAGCAATATCATTTTATGTTACAGCCAAACGTCATAATCCTAAACTTGAGATTTTATTCGCTGCTCACGTTTTATCGTTTGCATGAAAATTTCATGCGAGTAAGTGGTATAAGACGCGAATACTCCTAGCATTCATGGCTTTGCCTAAAATAGCTCGACGCATTCGAGTAAATCGGAATCTGCATATTTTGAGTAATAGGACGTATGATACCCTAAATTGAATCCAAAAGCATTGTTGGGTTACTGTCAGTGTATAATATTGGGCTTAAATATTATTGCCATGCATAAAATATAATATAATATGATGTGTATTTTATGTTTGGTACAAATTAATGAAACGAACGAAACGCTCTCCTGGAGGTATGACAAGAAAATTAGGAATGTTCATTTCCAAAATTGATTTTACTCTTAAACAGTGATCGACCGGGAAGCTTCTAATAACGAAAAAAAATATGCCAGTCATCAAACAGGCCAGATTGGCAAAAGAGAATAAGAATAATTCCATTAGTTATAACTTCACTGTATATATTTTGCTCAAATAAATTATTATTCATTATTCATTCCAGGCAAGGTGTGCTCTACCATCTTCGACCACACCGTCACTTAACATCAGGTGAGGTGTGGTCAAACACCGCTAGGTGTTTGACCACACCTGTCTACCATAAAAAAAAGAAAAACTTTTGTGACTAATAAACTTGAAGAAAAATGCACATAATATTATGTTTTGTAAATAAAAATAATACATTGATTTTATTGCCAAAAGGACGAAATCCCCTTTATGCTGTAAGAATTTAGTTCTTCAGCGCTGGTTTACATTTTGCCCCTACTCTCGAACTCAGTGGGTTTAATTTTTTAATTATTAGTATATTTTTTTTTTGTGGTAAGTAGATATTTACTACGATACCATGACCCGCCCTTCCAAAATTCAAAACATTTGAAAGTATTTACAACGCACCACCAACGCATGTGCGCTTAAGCACTGGTACTGCCGTCAAACACCTAGTAGAGTGTGTATCTGCGCTCAAAGCTAGTTTTAAATTATTTTATTATTTTAAGTAAATTTTCTGTATCTAAATGACGTGTTAGTGTTTGCAAATATTTAAAGACTATTATTTTACATTCTCTTGCGGATTTGGATCGTATGTCACATAATTTATTAATTTTATTGTAAATGAATAGGAATCTGAACTACATACAAACTCTTAAGGATAACACACATTAAAACAATAATCTGGAGGGGGCGGGCCATGTTATCGTAGTAAATCTCCACCTACCTAGATGACCTCCTGCTAAGGAGATCTACCATCATGTAAATACCTATCACCTTATTGTAGGTACTAACCACAACACGATTTCTATAAATTTCGAACTATTCTTTTGCGGGAACCTATTACGTCGATGATAACGGTTAAGTATTAGGCCACGCTTCGGGGAACAAAATAAATTTCCCAATGGGCCTTAACCACTTTCGAATCGAGATTCCGAACGAATGTGGGGCCATTTTATTTATGTCTTGAACTTGATGCCCTGGGCAGTCTATTAGGGTTAAAGGTGTCCGAGAATTGAGTTAGGTTTACATTTCCAGTTATGTTTGTAGTTCTTTTTGTAATGTAAGAAGTTGGCGAGAGATAACGCATGCCCATGAACAATATAGTCTTTTTATTAATTCAGTGAATATATAAATAAATAAATAAATAAATAAATAAATAAATATGGTAGGACGTTACACAGAGCGCAATCTGACCCCAAACTAAGCAAAGCTTGTACCATGGAAGTCAGATAACTAATAGAATACTTAATTTTTTTTTTTTGTAAATGCATGCTTATTTTATGTGAAAAATAATGAGACGAACGAGACGCTCTCCTGATGGTAAGAGATAACGCCTGTCCGTGACCATTGCAGCGATACACAGAACTTTGAATAATAAAACAAAGTCCAGGGCATCGCTGTTTTGGTGCTCATTACTTTCGATGGTTAGTCTCAACAGCCCAGTAATTACACAATTCACATGGACACAGAACAAACATTTGTTTGTACCACAAAGTTTGTCCTGGGTGGGAATTGAACCCACGTCCTTCAGCTCTTGAAGCAGACATTCTACCAATGAACCAACAGGGCTGTCATTTCGTTGAGATTTTCGATGGTTAGTCTCAACAGCCCTGTAATTTCCCTTATCATCAAATTTTAATGTTTTCCTTCATCGGCAGCTCAAACTCATTGTTGGGGTTTGAACCCACCATAGATAGGTACATTGATTTGACCCATACTAACAAGGCAAATCGTATAAAACCATAAAATTATGAAAAATAACATCTATCTAATCATGTGTCTTTTTGTGCCGTTTGGGGTTGAAACTTTAGGTCCGTGGGGGCCGGCCGCTCTCGAACTGTATCGGGACCTGGCCAAACGTCTAGATGAGGCTTCAGGTGACCAGAATGCTGGTATCTACTTTGGCCAAAAGCTAAGCATTGCCATCCAGCGTGGCAATGTTGCCAGCATTCTGGCCACATATCCCTCCTCTGACGGTTTTTTAGACTAAGTTTTTTGTATACATTTTGTAAATAGTATAATTTAAGGTATTTTTTATTTTGTTTAATAAATAACTGTGAGCTACCAACAGAATCTAACAAAAATAACATGTGACTCAATTTTTTTTTTTAAATTTACGCTTAAAATCTAGATAAGAACTGATTTTCTAACATACTATTTTATTGTTAACCCTAGAGTAATCGCGCCTATCCATGAAACGCGAGTGCTCGCGTGGGGAGCATTTTGCCGCCCGTACTTAATACGATTTTTTTTTTAAAGTTAGAGTTTTATGTTTTTATATTTATGTTCAAAGGATAGAATAAAACATACCTTATCAGAATGAGAAATATTTATTACAGTTTTATACTTAAAACTTAGAAAATAATGCTTTGGGAGATCTTAGGTAAAAAAATTTGGTTTTTTGCAACACCTTTACAGTTATATGTATAAAAAAAGCAAAAAATAAACTTAATAGCTAATTTACACGTTTTCATCATCTACAACCTGTATTTCAGCAAAGCAACTATGATACATGTTAAGGCAATGTTCGTTGCACAGTAACTTTGCACATCTATGGTACCCTTTTTTCGTCCTTTTATTTTTCTTGGACGGAGATACTGCGCACATACCTTCCCTTGCTGAGGCTATATTTTGATGAACCGATGGCACAAATCGAGCGATTTGGTTTCTCAGTTGTTTGTGTAATGTGTTTACGTTGGATCTTGAAATAATATGTTGTCTAGTCATCGCCAGGACAATTTTTTTCAAAATTTTTCGTCGTCATAATAATTATAAATATTTCCTTATATTATCTGACTATTTATGCCAGCAATGTTCAGAATTGAGAAAAACAATCTCATTGGCTATCTGCAAGTCATTCTACCCATGGATTATTCCTTTACATTTGATCAACAACGTCAATTTTAGTCCCATTATAATATTTTATGATTTCTGGTTTTTAAGCAGCACTGGTAGTTTCGTCGATCGTGTAAAGGTGACAATAGTAAAACCATTTTCAAACATTATTTGCCATAAACTATGTGCATCATCTTCTTCGTCATCTCTCTCCTCTTCTAACCACGCAAGTATTTGTTTGACCATGTTTTGTTAATTTCACGCAGTACCTATCTAAAAATATATAAAATAAACAGAGCCAAAAAAACGCCCAATAATTAATTAAAACAAACCAAAAATCAATTTTAATACGTTATTTACATCAAAACAATACTAAACGCAATGAAAACTAATAAGATTTCAACTATAGTAAAAACCAGACCCACAAATTTTACTTACGTGAGTAGTCGCGCAGTTAGCAATTTGCCGTCAAACGCGACACACATGCGACAAACTTTGTTTCCTGCAGTCACCCGTGCACTGAATTTACTGTAATTTCTAAAACAAGGAGGTGAAGAACAGGGAGGCAGCTACTAGGACGCTTGACCTGGACAAACGCATCGTTTACAAAATAATACGAATATTGTGCCGCGGGCGGCAAAATGCTCATAGCGCGAGCACTCTAGGGTTAATAAGCAAAGGTGATTAATTAATAAATTAATGTCGGTATCGTATCTCTCGGTGTAAGTCAATGATTTTAACCTTTTACCTTCCATTTTCAATGAATCAGGATGACGTGTGAATCTTTTTCGCAGATAAGCTAATTTATATGCTTTGGGTTATCTTTATCAAACATTATCCCAGGGTTACGTAAATTATGTATTCAGATAAAATTTTATCATCAGCAAATAGATTTACGTGCGTTGCGTAGGTTACAGAAGCTTTTTTTTTATTCTTAACAGGCTAGGAGTTTGACCACAGCTCACCTGATGTTAAGTGAAGGTGTGGTCGAAGATGGTAAAGCACACTTCACTTAACATCAGATGAGCTGTGGTCAAACACCTGGCCCGTCAACCAAAAAAAAAACCTTTCTTCTTTTTGAAGTTGATTAAAAAGTAGGTTTAGGTATTACCTAATTTATTGTATTTGTACTTAAGTAATTTATAATAATTATAATATCATCAGATGAAATTGTACTTTTGGAATTTTGAAAACTAGAGCTAAGAAATATATAACGTTAAAAAATGTTATTTCAAACACATTCTAGTTTGTTACATTTCCGCAAGGAGATTGTATTGCTCTTGTGCGAAACCTCAGAAACCTCTTACAGTATCATTGTCGAACTGAAGCATTTTCACCCCAAACCCTCGACTCGAGCAGCTCACAAGCGCAAACAATCATTCTCCAAAAGCGAGTACTTATTGAATTCCCACTTGACGTCTCATACACTCGTGCAAAAAATCCTTAGTACGCCCAAACTTGTATGTTACAGAGGCGGACTTTGTCTCGCTGTGGATTAACATGAAAATTAAATCAGGCTAGCAGCACTCTTATTTACAACCAACGACAAAAATATAACTTTTTTTTTTTTTTTTTGTCCCCTCCGTGGGTTCCCGCCTTGTCGTGGCGGGGAGGCTGAGTAACCGTGACTGGTCACCACGGTGAAACTAAGCGGAACCCGAGGTGGGGCTGCTTCTCCGGGTGTTTCCCCGGGCCTGGTAGAAGCGGCCAAGTAGGTTGCGGACTGTGTGGGCGGTATCGCAACTGAGGCGGGCTGCAGTGTCGAATGGGAGACACTGCGGCTGAGGGCTGGAGGCCGCGGCGGGAGAGGAGGGTCGGTGTTTCGTTGCCGCTTTCCCTACCTTCCGCGGCCTTAACGGACTCGCTCAACTGCAGCTAACGAAGTTGCAGGGCTGTTAAGACTAACCATTGAAAGTTTTGAAACGACGAGAGCTAAAGCAGCGATACCCTGGACTTTATTTTGCTACTCAAAGTTGCGAGTCATTTCAATGGTGACGTATGTGCTATCTCATAACATCAAGAGAACGTTTCGTTCGTCATATTACTTTTAGATACATAAAGAACTCAGGATTATTGTTTAAAATTGTTTTCTTTTTCCTTCCCAATAATTAGATATCCCATTGAGTAATGCCATTATAAGGTGTTAGGTATTTAAATTTATATATTTTACGAGTGACAATTCTGATACCCTGGTGAAGGTACATTCAGGACGTTTAAATTATTTTGTATGGCAATTATTGTTCAAAGAAAAGCCAAAGAAAAATATAATTTTTGGGCACAATTTGACCTAAATAACTACGATACACTGCAAAAACTGTTTCGAAATGTCTATTAGAATTTGAAAATGATTCAAAGTAGGTAAATTACATCAGTAGACGAAGGCAGTCGTGCCGTTTATCGTGCCGCTAATCGTGTCGCCAGTTATAAAAGTACAACAGCATGTTTTGGAACTTCAGCTACAAAGCTCTTGTGAGTCAACTTATGCTCCAGCGTTTGTTTTTCGTTTCTCGGTACTGAAGTTGCTTGCGCGAATATGTCACGGGTTTAATACTAATTGGGACCATTGCAAGTATTATGTGTGGTGTTTACAACCTTAATTTTTGTTTGTCGGTCAATAATTTAGCGCTCATTTGTCACAGATCTCAGCAAAAGTTTTGATTAATATTAGAAACGCGAAAATCTCAGTAGATTTAGGCCAATAGGGCTAATTTCTGTATGCGAGTACTAGAACGTACCTTATCATGCAATTGTTTCCTTACGATATTTTCTTTCACGAGCAGCTCAAGCTAATCATTGGGGTTTGAACCTACACCCTTAGGCGTATGAACCAACCGCGCTAACCAAAACAAAACTACATATTACTAGATGAAATGATCCGATCACTCATGTCAACTCCAGAGCAGTTTTTATTAAATAAAATAAATATCTTAGGACATTACACACAGCGCCATCTGACCCCAAGCTAAGCAAAGCTTGTGCTATGGAAGTCAGATAACTGATGACTTTCAATGAATAATTTTTATAGTGAATTCGTTGAATTGATTTGTCTTTGGTAGGACTGAATAAATAAAAGCAGCATACAAGATATTATGTAAACATTTTAATATTTAGTTTTAGGATAACAACGATTCCAGAATAATTATGGAATCAGAAACAATGTTATTAACGTAGCTATGGTTTTAGAGCATTTCATTATTAAAACCAGTTTACAGTACAGTGAAATCGATTTTACTTTAAAACTTAATTGTTACTTATTATGGTCATAAATTTTAACAACGAAATGTACTATATTAAATTCCTTTACCAAGAGAAAATCGTAATTACCGATCATTGTCTGTGGCGTCATTCGATTCCTCAGTACAAAATTACATTTTATTTTACATTTTAACTTTAACAGACAACAATACACCCTCTTTTTTACATCGTATGATTCAAATTATGAAACCAACTCTTTGACCGATAAATTCAGGAATAACTGAGCTTGAACGTGAACGCAAAAAGTATGAAGCGATTAATGAACACCATGAGGTGTGGCAAAATATTTTTATAGGTAGAAATGCAGATAAATGCATTTATACGTGATGACTTATGGCGCTGAAACGTGGTCTCTGACTGTGTGCCTTCTTAGAAAGCTGAAAGTGGCACAACGAGCTATGGAGAGGGCTATGCTCGGAGTTTCCCTGCGAGATAGAATCAGAAATAAGGAGATCCTTAGACGAACCAAAATTACCGACATAGCCCAACGGATTAGCAAGTTGAAGTGGCAGTGGGCAGGGCACATAGCACGCAGAACTGATGGCCGATGGGGCTGCAAAGTTCTGGAGTGGAGACCACGGACCGGCAAGCGCAGCGTAAGACGTCCACCCACAAGGTGTCTACAAGGTGGACAGACGACCTTGTAAAACACCGCAGGAACGCGCTGGATGCGAGCCGCTTCCAACCGGTCTTTATGAAAGTCAATGGGGGAGGCCTATGTCCAGCAGTGGACGTCCTACGGCTGAAATGATGATGATGATTATGACTCGACTTTTAAACCTTGAACTCCGCTAGAAGGTAGCAAGTATGCCAATCTAAAAATCTATAGGATTAATTTCGGGGAATGCGCTACTGAGCTATGCGACCTTGTACTCCCATCACTTTTTTAATACAGGACAAATAAATATAGAACCCACTACCACCAGGCCACGAAAAAAGTTTAGGGAAAAAGTGACACAAGCCAAATATTATTTACTAGCAGCTCGCCCCGGCTTCGCACGGGAAAACAAAACTCGATTAGCAATATAAATATAGCCTATGTTACTCAATGATAATGATGAAAGAATTATTCAGATCGGTCCAGTAGTTTTGGAGCCTATTCAATACAAACAAAAAATCAAATCATTCCTTGTTCTTACTAGTATAGAGTATAGATTTAAATACACGATTGTTTCGAAGTTTTTTTTTTCCTTCTAATGATTTATCTGTTTGTTGTTAGATACCTCATTGTTATTACAACCTAGCCTAGTTCAGACTAATAAGTAATTTTAATATAACTTAAATTGCAAAGTAGAGTATAAACGAAGAATGCGTCCATCGACACTTTTCTTACTGTCTCTATTAAGGGGAAGACACTTGTTCATGTGTTCTATAATGGTGATAAATAATACAATTATAATTTAAAAAAAAATGTTCAAGTTGACAAAGGTCACGGACCTCCATGTCTGTGGAGCGTATAAATTTAATTGTTATGCTCAAGTCGCGAACTTTTTAAATACCTACCTACTGAGTACTGAGTACTGAGTACTTCAGTAGGTAAATGTATTTTCTAAACCTGGTCAACGGGTATGGCAAAAAAAAAAAAAACTAGTATAAATGACCGCAATAATTTAATAAAAACTTAGTGTTAAAACATAGACTTATAAGAAAAAGAATCTGTTGATATAATTGGGAACCCTGAAGTTTTGCAGAGCCATAGCATGATCTGACTCAATATCTAAAACTGCCACTGGTTTATTAGTATAAGCAGATAAATTGTAATCTTTGCTTAAATGTTTCGCGTTCGGATGAGGTAAACCTTTGAGGAGCACTAGTTCTGAATCTAATTTAAAGGCAGGTTTATATTCTTTTGCCATTTTGATCCTCAGGTAAAAGGCATTCAGCAAACTTTTCATATACTCGTGAGAATGATGGGAGTCATATTTTGCTTTCCTTATAAATATTTCAATTTTTTCAGACCATTTTGGTGTTTTATTTATGTTCTCCATCAGTTCATCTGAATTATCTCCAACAAGAAGAGAATTAAAATGTTCTATTATGCGTCTTTGGAGCTGTTCATCTGTGAGAACTCCCAAGTAAGCATCGAGATGGGATCTCAATGCCTCTGGACTACTGTCCAAGCAGTATACTACTCCAAGTCGATCTGTAAAAGAAATATTCGTTTAAATTTCATAAGTTTGTAATTTTTAGCGATGTTAGCTCAAAGGTCAGCGCATTCGCGCATTCAGTTCACACGCCGAAGGGCGTGAGTTCAAACCCCAACAATGAACTTGAGCTATCGGTGAAGGAAAACATCGTGAGGAAACCATAGCATGGTGGTAGGGTACGTTCTACTACTTGAATGGCTAGCTACACCCTCAAGTTGAAAATCAATGAGTAAACAAAATTAAATTCTGATGAGATTTGGCGACACCAGATGTTATGTACCTAATGGTGTGGTCAAATAAAGTAAGCACACCTAGCCAGGAATGGAACCGGCTCTCAAGAAAGGCTTCCGGAACACACCGTTAAGTGCTTGGCGGTTAGAGAATTGCTAGAAAATACCCTACCACCATGCTATGATTTCCTCACGATGTTTTCCTTCTCCGGTAGCTAAATTTCATGGCTAAGATTGGATTCCACGCCCTCCGTCGTGTAAACCTACCGCGGTAACCACCGAGCTATCATCGCTATTACAATTTGTATTTCACAAAAAAATTACTATTTACAGGGTGATTTCATATTTTGTTTTGGTTGTATTTTTTTATGCAATTGCTTTTTTGCGAAATGTTTCTAATATTTTTTATGTGACAATAAAGTTATTTTATCTTTATCTCTTTGTATTTGTGGGCTTCTACCACGTAGGTATAGGGTATGTGAGCTATAATCGCTACATTTGGATTAATGGTGACAATGTTTAGGTTCATAGAAATAACTAGCACTAGCTGACCCAACAGACGTTATCCTGTCTTAACTATGAATATTTAATTCGAGCGACTAACAGTTATGTCAAACGCTACAAGGTTACATAAGAAAAATTAAAATTGTCATTAAATTTTCCACGCTACTTTCTTAATTGTTCCTTTCATAAATCTTCTCCAGACAATAACAATCACAACAAAAAAAGAATTAGTGAAATCGGTCCAGCCGTTCACGCGTGATGCCGTGACGAAGGAAACCAGGGATTCATTTTTCTTCTAGAAATTAAGAAATAATTTACCTTCTTTTTCCAACAGCGCTGCCATTTCTAAAGCAACATTGACTCCGAACGAATACCCCATAATGTGGAATGGTGACTTTATATGAATCCGAGTCCTCAAATGCTGAAAATTAAAAAAATATAAATATGACGTCAAGAAGTAAGGAAACGAACGGAACACTGTGCTGATGCTGAAAGATAATGCCTACGCATAACAACAAATGCATCGATATTATAAAAAAAAATGTAATTGGAATTGGAATTAAATCAAAGCGTTTTCCCAAATTTTTATGGGTAGTATAATATTCCGTTGTTACCTACAACAAAATATTTCTTTCGTTTTCAAAATATAGGTACTTGATTTTTTAATTTTTGAAGTTTTACGTCTTCAGTGAGCAAAGTTTCTGAGCGATGATAGCTTAGTAGTTAGCGCGGTCAGTTCGCACCCCAAAGGGCGTGCGTTTGAATTCCAACTATAAGCTTGAGCTGTCGGTAATGGAAAATATCATGATGTAACCATAGCATGGTGGTATGGTACTTTCCTGTAGGTACAAGTTGAAGATCTACCGCCAAGCATCTAACGGTGTGTTCCGACAGCCTCACTTAAGAGCCAGTTCCATACCAGGCTAGGTGTCTTTACCTTAAGAGCATTTAGAATCTTAGAACAGCTAGAAGAGAAATATTTTGCTGTAAGTAACAACGAAATACTGTACTACCTATGACATCTTTAGAGAAACTCTACGAATTAATTCCAACTCCTAACATCTAATATCTAACTAAAAATAAGTTTTTAAAGAATCATATTCATATTATAATTTACCTTGAGTAGATTTTTAGCTATTTGTGGAATACTGTCATTGTTATTGGGATCCAGCTGCAAAACGATGGCTCGTTTTTTTAACAACTCCGACATAGTAGAGAAAGGTTCCGAGATTCCTTCAAATCCTGGGATCATTATCAAGTAAGTATCTTCGGGATTAAGATTCATCTCAAGCTGTAAAATAGAATGTAATTAATTAATTAATAATAATATTGAATAGTAATGTTTTCACACTACTGTCTACCACCGAGTAAAACATGTACCTATATTCACGTGATTTTATTTTATCATCCTTTTTTGTTAGTAGTGTAATGCGACATAAGAGATTAGTTCCAGAAAACCATCTCTGCTGAGAAATCGGCATCACTATCGCTGAGAATTGATTTTTCGTCTACTTGCGACGACAGTGTCACAGCTGAACAACCATAATTTTACAGGAAATGGCTTTTAAACTTTTAAATAACTGTACTAACTATTAAATTGTTATCAAGATAGCTTTATCGTGTCATTGTATGAAGTGATTAGGGTATAACTGATATTAAAATTAATTATTAAAAAAAAATACATTTGGAAGTAAATTAACTTCATTAAGTTATAGATTTTGAATTAGAAGGAAAGCTTATCATAACTACAAGTGTGGTGGTGGTAAGTATAGTTGCGTTGTAGTTGATGAAGAAATTGACGTTTAATTCGTGGTATCTTCATAATGTCACGTCGTTCATGACAACTGAGAGCACTTCACGCTTAGGTGACAACTGAACTGTCATTGTGTCAAAGCCAATTAGATCACCAAACGAGACAGTGCTATATCGTGACATTTTGTCTTCTCTCTCTTTTTTTGATGTTTGTTAAAAAAATATCCCGTTTTTGGAGATGGTGATTCAGAAAGATTAGTTTTTTTTTTGGATTAATTGTAATTTTTTTTGTTTTAACAAAAAAAAATACAATTCTAGATGTCATACTGTCGTCGTAAGTGGACGATTTGGCTAGATGAGAGTCATTTGTTTCTGTACCTCAAGGTTGGTCCGTAGTTTTGTCTTCATTTGTACAATAGGTTCCGTGGAATCCACCTCATCATCCGAAATATGACTGTAAAATGCCTTTAAACCAGCCCCGAAATCGGTTAACTTTCTTAAGGTAATATTGTTTCCTGTTGTTCCAATGTCTTTCTCATCTGTACAAGATGTTCGAACATTCGCGTATTTATATTTTAGACTTGATTCTAAAACGTTGAATATAGCTGTTGCAACTGTTTGATGAAGTATCTGAAAAATAACTAGTAGCTCAGTAACAGGTTTTTCATGGTAATAAAAGCAAAAATTAAAATATAATGTTGTAATTGTAACAGGTAACGCCTGTCCATGACCATTACAGTGGCATGTAGAAAATTCAGCAGCAAAAATATCCAGGGTAGGAGGGTGTCATGTTTTTTATGGTTAACAAGTCTATGGTGCTGTACCCGCTTCGAAACCCGGCCTGTTCCGGAGGCTGAAACTCGTCGAGTCTTCGCGCAAGACGGTTCGTGATAACCCTAGAGAACAGCTTGTAGACATGACTCAGAAGCGAGATGGGTCGATAGTTTTTCAGAAAGGATTTATCACCCTTTTTGAAAAACAAAATCACCACACTGCTGTGCCATGCCTGTGGAGTACTCCCAGTAAAGAGGACGGTATTAAACAGTTCTTGGAGCTCTTTAAATAACGGGGTTCCTCCGGCCTTTAAAAGCTCTGTTGTTATTCCATCCTCCCCTGAGGCTTTTCCATTTTTAAGCTGCCTGAGGGCTAACACGATCTCATCTGGGCTGATGTCGGGCAGTTCTTCAGTATAGTGGCGTGTCAAAGTGGCTCTATTTTCCTCAATATCTGGTGGGAGATGAGGGGCATGCGATGTGTATAGTTGGCCGTAAAAGTCTTCCACTTCCGAGAGAATCTCCGGCATGGAAGTTACGACTCTCCCCGTCGAGGTGGTTAACTTCGTAAGGTGACTTCTACCAAGTGGTTGGACGAATACTTTCGACCCCCGATGTTGCTCAATTGATTTCTCAATCAAGAGTGTGTTAAATGATCGGAGGTCGCGTCGAACCATCTTTGTAATTTTTTTGTTTACTGCCTCTTGTTCTGACGAAGTTAACATGGGATTGTCACGTCGCTGCTCCATTAGCTGAAGAGTTTCTCTCGAAAGCTTCGACTTCCTCCTTTTGCGCCGCATTTCGCAAAATTTCGTGCCCTCATCTCGGAGGACATTTACCACTTGATCGAGTTTCTGGTCCACGTCATTTGTGGTTTCCAAGGCAGCGAATCGGTTTTCCAGCTTTAGCTGGAACGTCTCAGATCCAACCACGTTTTGGAGAAGGTTTGGACGGAGCGTTGACTTCATTAGACGGACTCTTTCTAGCTTGACATCGATATTCAGAGAGCCTCGAACTAACCTGTGGTCACTCCCAGTATTAAACCTTGTGAGCACTGAGACATCTCTGAATATACGCTTTTTGTCCGCAATAATGAAGTCTATCTCATTTTTTGTCCGTCCGCCGGGGCTTTGCCACGTCCATTTCCTCTGGGGCTGCTTCTTGAAAAAGGAGTTCATTAAGAACAACCCCTCTTTCTCAAGAAAATCGACGAGCATTTGCCCCCTATAATTTCTTCTGCCAAAACCATGTGGTCCCACTACCGACTCGCTGCTATTCTGTACTCCCACTTTAGCGTTAAAATCCCCCATAACAACGTTGAAGTGGGCTCTGGAGGTTCTGTTTAAGGCCTTAGATATGTCCTCATACAGAGTCTCCACCTCTGAGTCTGGGTATGACTCCGAGGGTGCGTAAACCATAATCGCCTTAAGGCTATACCTCTCTGTGAGCTTAATAATGAGGTACGCAACCCTCGAAGACACACTTCCAATTTCTAGAACGTTGTTACAGAGCGTTTTATGAACCAGAAACCCAACACCACCCTGGGACAGCTGGTCACCCTCTCTGTGGTACATAAGATGGCCCGATTCCAAGGTTACGGTGTCCTCTCCTTGTCTTCGGACTTCACAAAGCCCAAGAATATGCCATCTTATGTGGCCCAGCTCCTCTTCCAGTTGTACGAGTCTATCGTCTTGCCGAATCGTTCGTCCGTTATACGTAGCCAAAGTCAGTGGGGTTTGGCGGCCTACTGCGGTAACCCGGAGATTCTTCGCACCCCTCGCCCTGCCGTTACCATGACTGCCGCCTTGGCCAGGAATAGCAGGGCGGCCGGGAACTCGGGGCCGTTCGTATGTAGAGTTTATCATGGGAGGTTTATGCCCATAGTCGCCACGCTGGGCATGCGGGTTGGCGACCGCAGGGGCGTAGCTTCTCGAACTGGTAACGCTGCTGCCCGTCACCAGACTAAATTTTGCTACGCCATAATTGGAATGGTTATACCGCCATCAGTCGGTCCCCTTTCAGTAGGTTCCTACTACAGGCAGGGGATACCGATGCCGTATTCTGTCGCCCCGGCACCAGGGCCCAGGCAGCCGAGCACCTACTAGAAAATACCACCAGGCTATGGTTTCCTAACGATGTTTTCCTTCATCGACAAGTCAAAATCATTGTTGGGGTTTGAACACTCGCCCTTTAGGTGTATGAGCCGACCGTGCTGACCACTGAGCTATCATCGCTACAAATTGTAAAAATAATGTGAAGAACAAGACGCTCTACAGTTAGTAAGAAGTAATGCATGTCGCATGTCCATGACCATTACAGCAATACTTTGAGTAATAAAATAAAGCCCAGGGCATCGGTGCTTTGACTCTCATTACTTTAAGACTTTCGGTGGTTAGTCTCAACAGCCCTATAATTTTGCTAACTGCAGTACCCTTGAAACTGCAACGGTAACGTTTACACACTACTACTTTCCAACAGAATAGTATAGTTGTATTACCCAGATGATCTCCTGCTAAGAAGATCTACCACCAAGTTTTTAACATATTGCAACATTATTTTTTATTGCTTTGAGAAAAACACAATGTGGCAGCCTAGGCAAGGTAACTGAACCGTTGATCGTTCAGCGAGATGGGGTGGATGGATGGGTTCAATATTGACGAGGCAGATGGCATAACAAGAGAGAAGCCTATATCCAGCGGTGGGATAAAGAAGGCTGTGGATGATGATAATCAAGAAATTAAATCATGATTTTGGTGAATTTATTTTAAGGTTTGAAATATCATAGACGTTAAAATACCTAAAAAGAAGCTTAAGAGCCGATAGACACTATAACATGAACTATTATAATTTGCCTAAAGCGAAAAACAGTGACCAAAGAAAGAAAAAAACATTTGCAATTTGTTTACTTATCTAAATATATCTTGATTTTATATTACCTGATCTCTAACAACATGACGTAAGTATAAAGATGGCAATCCAAGGTTCTTCCGACGCGTACAACATTTTTCAATTTCATTCCATTTATTTTCATTTTCAATTTCATGTGAAATAGTAGCTACGACTCCGAAGTACCTGAAACCATAACCAAAATCTAAAAATCATTGTTGGGGCTTGAAGAAAAAGGCGTTCTTCAGTTACCAAAATGTAATGCATTTCGCCTGTCCAATGTCCATGCTCATTACAGCGATACACAGAACTTTGAGTAGCAAAAGAAAGTCCAGGGCATCGCTGCTTTGGCGCTCATTACTTTGAAACTTTCGAGGCTAGAGTGAATAGATTTCTTCTAGATAACCATACTCTATCCTCGCTTCCATGTCGCTTCACATCAAGCGAGTTGGCGAGTCTCAACAGCCATGTAATTTTGCTAGCTGAAGTACCATTCAAACCGGTACACAGTATTGTTTAAATATTACTGCTTGGCGGCAGAATATTTGGTACTGCGGTGATACCTACCAGACGACCTCCTGCTAAGGAGATGTACCACCAAGTACCTATACAGCATGACTGGTGAGACACCTACGATACTCGACAACGTGACATTTGGCGATCACATAGGAAGAAAAAAAATTACATTCAAAATAAAAACTAACTGACTGATTAGGTAAACATAACCGAAAGTTATGTAATTAATAACGCAACGCATGGACTCCGCGCGGACGCATGAGCTGGACGTTGTAAGGACGCTCGCGCCGACGACGAGGGGCAGTCACGTATTTGTCGCGTGATCAAAACATCGTTATCGGGAGTGTATCCACGCTTCATTTATTTATAGGGAAATTGGGGCCAAAAATTAAGTACCTAATTTTATTACAAAATTATAACGATAATCGAGTACCAAGTACTTTCCTTCAGTATCGTAGGTGCCTGATCAGTCATGCTGTATAAACAAATCGTAGTGCTCAAGTAGTATAGCTAAAACACGAAACAAATATGTCATAAAACAATTTACCGCAGATTCCTGCATTTCTGAGACGCTGCGTCTAAGTTTGATACAATCTTTGCAATGTTCGATTTCTCTTCCTGTATATAATCAGTTTTTTTGTGATCATTACACGTAATGAAAACTCCATCTAGTAGACCTAGTTTTGTTTCAGTTTTAATTATAAGATTTTGGCATTTATCTGCACTTTGAAGGTCATCCGAACTAAATTCAACCTTAACACCAGCTTTGTTCCAGGCTCTGAAATATTTCATAATTGTTATCATGGTAATTAGTAAAATTTAATAAAAAGAGGTTTAATCTAATCTTTAATAGTAATTGCTATTGCTTTTTTTTTTCAAAAAACGCGTATTATAACTTGTATTGTATATGTGGCAGCCAACTAGCGTAATTAGCCGTTCAATCAACAGTCCAGCCTCTTTACTAAACAGCGCCATTCAATTTAGTTCCACTTTCTGCCACCTAGCGCTCAAACTCTCCAAACTCACCAAACTTTTATTAATGTTCATGTTGTTTACACATTTGTTTACGATACGATTGTAATTTAGAACAAAAACTTTTTGTAAATTACATAATGCTGATATAAATAATTATATTATAATTATTATGTGTATCAAAATTTAATAAATAAAAATAAACCTTTGGTAAACTTACGTGTATTTTACATGGAAGTAACCAGTCATCAATTTTGGGTTACAGTGAATCAATAAGCGTTTTGCTCCTCTTTTGACCAAAAGGTCGATTAATTGAACACCTAGTTCAGATCCGTCCCACAAGACAATACAAGACCTTGATGGATACAACGATAATCTGAAAAAATTGCATTGAAACTTAATATATTTTATAGATATATTTCATCAAAACACAGTTACTAATTAACAAAAGATCGATAGAATATAAATAGAGTAAAAAAATAGTGGATTATAAATAAATAGTTTTTTTAATCGATTTACAATCGAATACAAAAAAAAAACATGCAGTAAAACATAGAACCTCCTTCTTTTTAAAGTCGAAAGTTTTAGAAATCACTAATCTGAGTTTGAATGGTTAGCATGCTTATTAATTCCATTCAAATTCTGTGACGATTTTTTAGTAATACGCAAGTTAAAAATAACATTGAATTCAAATTAATTTTAGTAGAAACATGACCTTTCCTGACCTAACTATACATTAATAATATTTACATATTACAAAGTATGTTGGTAGGCCATTTTCTAGTACTCGGCTGGTTAGCTAACCCACAAGTTGAAAATCTGCCTCCACCTTACGGTGTGTTTCAACAGCCTCACTTGAGAGCCAGCATTCCAGGCTATGTGTGTTACTATTTTTGACCATACAGTCACTTAACATCAGGTGAGCTGTTGTCAAACACCTAGCTTGTTATTTTTTTTATTAGTTACAAAGAGGCTTGCGTTTGACCGCTGATCTCGCCTGATGTTGAGCAAAGATGTGATCTATGATGGAACACGCTTGTCTAGAAGGAACCGATTCACTCGCGACTTGAAGACACCCAGATTGTACCTGTCAAGGAACACCCACTCGGGCAGCAAATTTCATTGCTTAGTGGTTCGGACGATGAAGGATAATTTGAAACGTTGAGCCTTACCTAGGAATCTGGACGACATCTTGTTTTGACAATGTCAATTCATTTATGTTAATTAACACTCGTCCCCTATTACTTCTTGCTGACAATAATTTTAATGCCCTGCTTACATCGAAGGGTGAAAATATTACAGATGTCAACGGTCGTACAACTCCTTTTGCAATGCCATCGCTGACCAGTGCATTTAGTACCTGTAAAGTTTTTAGTTTTAATATTTTGTGAACATATGATATCTGACGAGAATTTAAAGTACCAATGAGAAATTC
This sequence comes from Biston betularia, assembly GCA_905404145.2. Lineage (NCBI taxonomy): Eukaryota > Metazoa > Arthropoda > Insecta > Lepidoptera > Geometridae > Biston > Biston betularia. Next base: position 12,446,450 of record FR989874.1, read on the forward strand.
TAGTAAAATAGAAATGACCCAGAACGCAATTTTGAAAACGTGTAACATTAAAATAAAACTAGGTAGTTATCTGCTGATACGTCAAGTGTGGGCAACATTTCAGACAGCACCGTTGGCTCATTGGTAGTATATCGATTCCCACTCAGGGCAAACATTTTGTGAATAAACAAATGTTAGTTCTGTGTCTGGGTGTTCTATATTTATTATAAGTATGTCTTTACAAAAAAAAAGTATTTATGTATTCTATCAGTTATCTGACTTCCATCACACAAGCTCTGCTTAGTTTGGGGCCAGATGGCGCTGTGCGTATAGTCCTACGATATTTATTATTATTTAGGTTATAAGGTTTTTCATACCGCTGGCGGTTTACATCACGATGATATGCAGGTATTCCTAATTGAAAGGGCTATTCACAATACGGTGTGGATCAACTGTTTCTAAATAAATAAGTACATATTTTTCTAAATGATCACCTTTTTACATTTGTTATACTTGTCACTAAATATAGTAGACATGTTTACAGACTTGTAACTTTTTGATAATGTTAAATAAAACATCGACATGTTTTTGTTCTCTTTTTGATCATTATCGTTCATATCCAAGAAGTTACCCATAAATCCGACACAACCCATGGCAGCCTGAAACAAATTTTATAAAGATATTAAAATTAAATTAAAAGTACAATTGTAGCATCCAAATTTAAGTTTATCCCGCGCTCTGCGAAGCGCGGTCATTCGTCAGCCCGGCCGCTTGCATTGCCGCCGGGCCAATCAGAGGGTCGCGCGCCCACGCTGTTTGACAGCCGTCCCCCGGCCTCCGCATGCACGCGCCCCCCCCCCCCCCCCCCCCCCCCCCCCCCGCAAGCCGCTAGAGAGATCTCGCCGTGCTCGCCGTGTAGCTATAAGATTCTTAATGTAATTGTAAAATAAAATTACTGGCACCCGAGTTAAACAATTAGGTATTTTGTTTGATTACTGGTCCATTGTGATAAGCGGTAATTATGCCATCACCATTATGTAAGGGATTGTATGGCTAGTATTTTCAAATGACTTTTTTACTGTCGAGTAAAGATGAACATGTGTGTTATACTATGTACATTTATTTCCTCTCTTACCTCTCGAATTCTTCCTGCACCAGTACTGATTACAATGTTACATCTTTCATTTTTCGTTCTTTCAATGACCATTGCCCTAAACGTATTATCATATGTGTATCCGATATTGTTTTCTGCAAAATATTGAAATGTTTATCATAACATTAATCAAATACATGGCTAAACAAAATTAGTTTGGTTTCAAATATTAAATTAAAAAAACGAGTTTTAGGCGGGAACGCGGGAAGAGTCGTGTTGCTCCGTTGTATTTTTTTCCAAAACTAGTGTTTTGTCGAGTGTTTATGCATAAAAATGGTGGTGTTTTATTCATAAAGTGCCGAATTACAAGCGCGAGTGTGGGAAAATGATATAATGTGGTGAAACATGAGTTTTCGTGTTGCTTCCAAAACTCCATCGAAGCTTTATAGTAAAGTCGCCACTACTTTACTAAAGCATGACTGGAATTAACTGACACGAACTGGACTTGACAAAGACGACTTTGACGATAACTATAGTTAAGATACAGCAGAAATAACACTTAAGACAAGGCAGTATGGCTCTATAGCTTTAGCCTGCCCGAAGGGGCAAATTAATAAAAAAAAAAAATCAAATTAACTTGCAAAATATTTAAAAAAAAATTGACATTTCACACATCGTCATTATGTCAAATCAATTTGGAGTTTTTTGGCGGGAACGCGGGAAGGGTCGTGTCGCTCCGTTGTATTTTTTTCCAAAACTGGTGTTTTGTCGAGTGTTTATGCATAAAAATGGTGGTGTTTTATTCATAAAGTGCCGAATTACAAGCGCGAGTGTGGGAAAATGATATAATGTGGTGAAACATGAGTTTTCGTGTTGCTTCCAAAACTCCATTGAAGCTTTATAGTAAAGTCGCCACTACTTTACTAAAGCATGACTGGAATTAACTGACACGAACTGGACTTGACTAAGACGACTTTGACGATAACCATAGTTAAGATACAGCAGAAATAACACTGAAGACGAGGCAGTATGGCTATATAGCTTTAGCCTACCCGAAAGGGCAAATTAACGAAAAAAAACAAATCAATTTGTCGGTGTCAAGTGTTTTGATTTCTTCAAGTTTCATAAGTTAAATAGTAGTGAAAGTCTAGTGTTAGTCAAGTCCAGTCCACGTCAGTCCAATCCAGTAATGCTTTAATAAGGCAGAGGCAACTTTACTATAAGCTACGATGAAGTTTTGGAGGCAACACGAAAAGTCATGTTTCACCACATTATATCACTTTCCTACACTGGCTCTTGTAATTCGGTACTTTATGAATAAAACACCATTATTTCTATACGTAAACAAATGAAAATACACTACTTTTAGAAAAAAAAAATAGAATGGGGCGACACGACTCTTTCATTGTTCCCGCCAAAACTCTGGCGGGAACGCGGGAAGAGTCGTGTCGCTCCGTTGTATTTTTTTTCCAAAACTACTGTTTTGTCGAGTGTTTATGTATAAAAATGGTGATGTTTTATTCATAAAGTGCCGAATCACAAGCGCGAGTATGGGAAAATGATATAATGTGGTGAAACATGACTTTCCGTGGTGCTTCCAAAACTCCATCGAAGCTTTATAGTAAAGTCGCCACTACTTTACTAAAGCATGACTGGACTTGACTGACACAGACTGGACTTGACTAAGACTGGACTTTGACTATAGATAGCTACGAAGACACTTATTTAACTTTTGAAACTTGAAAATATATAAATACTTGACACTGGCAAATGCTAAAACGCGACGCCAAAACCAAAGAAAAAAAAAGAGAGAGGAGGCGCGCGGGGCGCTTTGACGTCACACACATCAACCGAGCGTCACGAAAGCACACGCATCGCCTGTATTATTAAATCTCTTTTTATTCTATCAATTATAATCAGTGTTACAGTCCACTCAACTTTTATTTAGTCTATCATAATAATGACGTCATAATGTTTGTTCTGTGTCTGGGTGTTCTGTATGTATGTATTAGGACAAACGTTGAGCATAGGCACAGGGTTTTTAAGGGTGGCTTGCCCCATGGGCTGCTATAAGTGACATGTTCACGTGGGAGGGATGCCACACGTAGTTGTTTTAACACAAGAAAACGTTTACCAAACATCATGTATAAAGAGATTTTATTGAGATTAATACAAAAAAAGATTAAAGACTCGGAACATCGATTTGCAAAGAAGAGGTTATATTTCGTTGCAAATACAGAATTATCAACGTTTTTAAATTGTGCGAATTGAACGAACATTTTTTGTTAAATTCCGCGCTGACGAAATCGCTGGTAGCAGCTAGGTGTATTATAAGTAGGTATGTATTTACAAAAAAATAAAGTATTTATGTATTCTATCAGTTATCTGACTTCCATCACACAAGCTCTGCTTAGTTTGGGGCCAGATGGCGCTGTGTGTATAGTCCTACGGTATTTATTTATTTATTTTTATCAAGCTAGGACCCGAACAGTATTCAAGCCATTCATCATCTGTTTGATTGTAAAAAAACTAACGCATTATTGTATCACAATATACTTTACCGTCTAATTCCGGAAACAGTTTTAGTAAAAATCTTTTCTTCTCTGCATTGGCCACCGTTCCATATACGGCACAGCCTAAACTGAGAGCTATACAAATAGCTGCTTGACCTAACGCACCAGCTGCTCCGATGATGAAAACATTGCTGTCTTTAGAAATATTGCATCTTACATTCTGTAAAAAAATATATTGGGTAGGTACTATTAATTGTTCATGATTTATTTAAAAAAAAGTTGTTATAATCCTAAGGAAGATCATTACCTAATTGTTATAGTAAACAATGTTTACTATGTGCCCAACACAAAAAACGTAAAAAATTAAAATAACTTATTCCATAAATATAATTAATAATAAAATTATAATATGTATATTGTATATGTTTTGTCTAGATATTTTTCTATGAAAGAGACAATTTTTTTTCACGGTTTTAGAGTTGTATCCTAAGTAAAAGTTGCATACGATAAGACAAGTACAATGACTCACTTTCGATTCAGTTTAGTTTCGTAGGTAAGCGCGATCTTTTTCAGGCAACCAAGAATGGAAAAACATGATACTGGTAAGGAACAGACGCAAAATGTTGTTATACTAATAAGGTCAGGTCGGCGAAAGACCTATCGGGTAAGTTAAAAAATAATAATAAAAATAATATATATAACTAGTAAATATGTAAAAATAATGATTAATTGGTGATTGACTTTATTTAAAGGCTTATTCATTCACAGGGGATTGTCGTCTAGCTACCACACCGCCTTGTAATTCTACTTTCTACTATATTATAATAATCGTACATCCTACTATTCTTCTATGTAATATTATTATGATATAACGCAGACTAATACGTGGGTACCAATTGCAATAAAAAAAGACAAAAAAGAATTAGAAAAAATAAATATAAAATCTTACCAGACAATAATATGCGTGAACAAAGGGCAGAGGAACAGTTGCGGCTTCTGCCATGCTCCAGTGTTCAGGTACTGGCCATAATAAATCGTAATCTGGTTCAACTACACTGGCCATAGCTCCTCGAGGAAGTATTCCCATGACTTTTTCACCCCTGAATAACAAAGAACATCATTATACTTATTTAAAACTACCCACATTTTACATTTGCTATAAAATGTTTACTGAATCGGTCTCTCTTTAGCGATTTTTTTAAATTATGCAAATCACTTTGTACAATCTTAAAGTTATATTTAAACTAAATTATAGCAAAATAACTTAGCAGATTTGTTGAGGTTGTTGATTGTCAGGTAAGAGCTGTTCCTCCTGTGAGGAAGCTGTTCTTTATTTCAGTTCAACAAAGTCCCATATGTGTTGCCTTTTGAGCCTTATACCACAAAGCGGTTTGCATAACGCAGTTGCTAGGGTATTTGTGTGTTTCTTTATTCGGCTTTATAACTTACTAACGATTAAAATTACAATAATAACAATGCACGGTATTATATATGCAGTGTATATTACTAATTTTATAAATACAGTTAGTGGATATATTATGCATATTGAGTTAACTTGAGTGAAATATACTCAAAATCTTTATGAATCAATAAAGGCATGTAGTAAACAGATACGTAGTTTTATATTCAAGTGTAAAATCCAATAAAGTTATAAGGTTGTCTTACTTTTTATTTATGCCACTAAAATCCATTCCAAAACCTTTATCATCTGAACCGGAAAGTCTTTTACAATCCTTTGTCGATAAACCAGAGTAGCAAACCTGTAAAAATGTTAATTTTAGTATAAGAACCCCAAATTTTCTGTAGTGATGATAAGTGGTTATCGCTCGGTCTACACGCAGAAGGGCTTGTGTTTAAAATCTAACAATGAACTAGTGCTGCTGGTGAAGGAAAATGAGGAAACCATAGCTTGGTGGTAGGGTACTTCCTAGTACTCAGCTGGCTAGCTACCACCCTCACTTGAGAACCAGTTCCATTCCAGGCTAGGTGTAATTTACTATCTTGGACACCGTCACTTAACATCAGGTAAGCTGTGGTTAAACACCTAGTTTGTCAATCATAATAAAAAACATATATGTCGTGCAGACGATCAGACAAAATACATTGTCAGATTGATGTCATAAAATCATACATTAGGTTAAATTATTTTTTGAAGGAAGATAAAATTGAGTTGTGCGAAATATTCGAATTGGAGTTTGAGTAATTTTTTTTGATGTTGCCTCCGAAATTACAAATTTTAAAATTTATACTAATCATTAGTGTTATTTTTAAATATAATTACCTGAATTGTATCTGTGTTAGATATCATTTGAGCGTCAGTCCAAGTAAGACTATTAATGTTATTCGGCTCTTTAGCAACCAGCTCAATTCGTCGCACGTTATTTTTGTCAACAACAGCTGTATGGTAGTTAAATCTTGATTTTTCATTGTCAAGAATATTTATATCTAAAACTTTTTGAATATCCGGTATAGTTTCAATTTTTGGAACTTCAGTGAAAATCAAGTCTTCAATGATGACTCCACCACATCTGTAAGTATTTTTTTTTTATTATTAATGCACCTGTTAAAATCATACATTCAAATAATAAATATTGTAGGGCATAACACAGAGCGCCACCTGGCCCCAAACTAAGCAAAGATTGTGCTATGTACGTGAAATAACAGATAGAACACATAAATATTTTTTTAAATAGCGAAAATCTGAGAATTTCAAAGATTTATAATCTGATGTCGTAAACAACAAGTGTTTGTACGCTTGCATTGCAATCCTTACGTGATAGATCAAACATTGCACCCATTTGAAACCGGGGCGGGTTGCTAGTAATTATATAGTAAAACAACTCAGTTATACCAACCTCACTACTCCAGTGTTTTCCAGCATTAAGGCGTTATAATATTGAACTCCGTTTACATTTAACAATCTTGATTTGTGCTCGTCAGTATCAATAGTTAGATTTCTTATAAATTTAACACGGGACAGGTTGTCGTGGTCATTAGATAACGTTTTGAGTTGAATGATAGAATCGAGGAAAGTTACCCACTGCGCGTCCCATTTGACAGATGCTTTATTTCTTCCAATATTCGACGAAATAATTGATTGAAAGTTTTTTCTGTAATAGTTTATAAGGATCAATTCAATACACGCTGTACATAAAGTTTTTATAACTGCGTAAATAATACGTTAAATTTTGTTTTTACTGCTCATAGGCTAAAAGTTTGCGCACGTATCATCTGGTGCAAAATAGTTGTGCCTAACATTTAGCCTGTCAAAGACAAAAAAATCATTAGGTGGTTGATTTACAACATAAAGGTTGTAGCTAGTCAGGCGATTACTTTTTAAGTCCTCCAATGGTTTTATGCGACGTGTGATCTCTACTGAACTATCATTGCCACAGACACAGAAAGACGCAGAATTAACTCAAAATTAACTCAACGGAATACCATATAACTTACCCATAAGAATAGCCTATGCTCCTCAAATACGTGTAGATATCTTGCTGAGTTAAATGTTTCTCATTTTCATTTATGTGTATTATTTCATATTTATTGTTAGTTTTTTTTACGTGATGCACGGTACCATCAAGAACAATGTTGTTTCCGCAGATCACCTATAAATTTCAAAAGTTATGTATTATAACTAGTTGTAACATGCGATTTCAACCGCATATTTCTGAATTAAAATTGTTATATCCTTGGACCTATCTCTTTCCCAGCTGAAGTACAAGACTATTACGAAACGTTTTATAGAAATATTATTATTATTTCACCAAATAAAATAAAGGAAAAAAGGAAATATATGAATTTAGCTGTTTACAAATACATATAATATAATATATTTGTATGTATATGTTTTTATTTGTTTCCTGGTATTTGCTAAATTACTGATATCAAACAATATATTATTATGAAATTGTACTAACAAATTGTAACCTAAAATTAAGCCCATAAAACAGGGTTTGATGAACATAATACATCAAAATGTATAACATGAAAAATATAAATCTGACGTTGCTTAAATTACCTGAAATTTATTTGAGCCGCTCTGTATCGGCATTTTTAATCGCAAGATATCTTCTGGCGATATAGTTATTTGTTTATGTATCGTAATATCTTCAAATTTTATCGACATATTCTCATAATTCAAGTTTTTCATATTAGCTAATATCTTCCATACAAAAACAAGCATAAACGCTTCTGGTAATACGTTTACACCTACAAAAAAAAACTTTTTTTGTAGTTATCAATATAGTAAATTAATGATCAACTATTTTAGTAAGTAAAAACAAACCATTTTGAACATAATCTTTGATATATGCAAATTCATCATCATAAACTGACATAGTTAAGTCATTTTCAACAAAAAATTCTTTTGTGTGAGGAACGCATTCTTTCCTGGGAACAAACAAACACATTTAAAAAGAGGAACGCTACTTGAACAAAAATGTATACACACCTAAATGTATTATGGCAGTTTAGTATCGGAATTAAAAAGAATAAAAAAATCTAATGGTCACACTGAAGCAGCAACGCTCCCAGAAAGCATATTCTGAAATCATGACATGCCTAAAGGCGTTTAAAGTGCTAAATTGGAGTTTCTTAAAAATTCAGTATAAATTTTGAATGAACAATATTGTCATTGATATAATTGTTGATTTGATGTTGGTCTTATTACCACCAAATACAAAATTTGATGATGGCAGGGTACATTATAAAAAAAATTTCATTCTATCAATTCCAAATCATTATCTTACCTGTTCGCTGCATAATCCCATTTAACAAAATGCGACATTGTGGATGTTTCTGTTGCCACCGGAAATTCCACTTTAGGGTATAATGTTTCCAGATCGGGATTTAATCCAATTTGATAAAGTCTAAAACATACGATGAGTCTTGTTAATGAAATATTTATTGTTCATCTTAATTATTATGTGAATGTCGAGGCTATCCAGCTCCTCGACAACACGGATATAGTAAGAAGACTAAAAAGGACAAAACCTTTTGAGTTAGTGTATTAAGTTAGTAATGTCAGTGCAGTGTGTGAGTGTGTATATTATAGAACACATGAACAAAGTGTCTTCCCCTTAATAGAGACAGTAAGAAAAGTGTCGATGGACGCATTCTTAGAATATACTCTACTTAGCAATTTAAGTTATATTAAAATTACTTATTAGTCTCAACTAGGCTAGATTGTAATAACAATGAGGTATCTATCAACAGAAAGATACATGATTAGAAGGAAAAAAAAAAAAAAAAAATTTAATTATGAAACATGTGAAAAACAAAAAAAAAATGTTGCTGCGTTGTAAAATAAAAATGTAACTAATAAAGTAAATAAGATTATATACCTCCCAATCGATTGCAGGAAAAATGTTGCACCATCTTCACCTTTCCTTGTCAAGGGCAAATTCACACATTCACTGTGTGATCTCTTCATTACTGCTTGTAGTAATCCATGAGGAGCTATTTCTACGATTATAGCATCTTCTGGTATGAATTTAGCTGCTTCTTCAAACAATACAGGGCCCTGTTATGTTATAAAACATTTGAATCATATATGTATATAAAAAAAAGATAATATGTCTTTATCATAATCCAGAGATTAAATATCAGATGTTAGAGCCCAATATTATTGGCAAGATGAAATCCTTTAGGCTCCTTTGGCTTGGACATCGCGAAAGGAAGAGAAAGATTGTAACGTTAAAAGGGGGTATCTCGGACTACCAGAAGCCAAAAGTCTCGATCGTCATCAATTAGTTTTTACACTTACCAATAAATTGTGAGTTAGATATTCAGGAGATAAGTTTTGACTTTCAGGCTTATGCCAGTCTTCTGGAAGGTAACAAGTTGTGTGCCATTTCTTTGACCGAGGCTTAAGGCTCGTGATTACTTTTTTCAGAAGATTTAACATTTTAGGACCTTAAAACACGTATAAAATTAGTAAACAGAAGAAAAAACCTTTTGTTAAGTGAATCATTTGGTAAGTTTTAAAAACGATGTTATCAGCAGATCTTATACAATATAAATATCAAAATCAATACACATAATAATATGCTGCATTTATTCCAAATATTAAAAATAAGATAGGTCTTAAAAATCTTCCCTGAGAAACGCTATAGGTGATATCTACGCCCTCGCCATTATATTGACCAAGTTTGATTTTTCATTTGCTATTACTTCAATAATCTTCAAAAAGAACCAGGAATTCACCTCGGCTTCAAATGTTAATTATTTTTTACCGAAATACGAGGGCATGGACAGTATCGAATAGACCACTTGTTTCTTCAGTTATTTATGTAGTTTGCCTATTATTATTTTGTTTCTGATATTAATGAAATGCTAGGTAATACCGATATGGATCTGTGTTTATTTTCATCATAGGTATCTGTCATCACTATTGTTAACGAGAAATTAAATAGATATTTCAATTTCAGTTGCTTACCTCCTTTGGCTATGTATCGTGAATGAAAAGATATGCCGTACGAATTTACTTCTTTAGCAAAAATTCCTTGGTCAGTAAGGTTCTTCACAAATTTTGCAACATCATCAGCAGGGCCTGATATTGTAGATGATCCAGAACTATTGTGGCAAGCAACATCTATTTCTGGCGGGCATAGTTGTGCAAGCTAAAATTACATAAGATTACACTTAAAACAAGCATTAATAAATAAAAAACAATTACTCGCCTACGAAAAAATCACCATTATTAAAAGGAGAAAATGTAGCCTGTATCACTTGGTTTTGTCAACTCCTTCCTTTTGGTTTTCCCGAAGTCAGGCGAACTCTTCATTGAAACCATTATACATATTGTGATTAATATTAACTAGCTAATTATTCGTTTATTTTATTTCATTGTTTTGTAACTCCACAGGCTCCGGGATCCGTGCCCTGTTTTAACATTTTTTTTTAATTTTTTATGATTGACAGGCTAGGTGTTTGACCAGAGCTCACCTGAAGTTAAGTGACGATGTGGTAAAAGATGGTAAAGCTCACCTAGCCTGGAATGGAAATAGCTCTCAAGTGAGGCTGCCGGAACACATTGTTAGATGCTTGGCGGCAGATTTTCAATTTGAGGGTGTTAGCTAGCCAGCCATGAAAGTATCATACTACGATACGCGTGCACATAGTTTACAAAAAAAATATTCACAAGCAGTCCGAAGTTATCATCTCAAGCTTTTTATAACTTGTGTAAATAAATTTCAGGTTATGATTAAGACCGACCTCTTGATGCCCAAGGCCGATGGCAGCCATTGCTCCTTTTATAAATTCTGTTTCATATGCTGCCAAGCCGCGACAATAAGAAGCTAAAATTGTTTCTTCAGCTGTTAGGCATCCGTCAGCGTAGGCACATCCTATTTCTCCTACACTATGTCCTAAAATAAAATAAACTTGTAAATAAAAAAAACGTTAGTTGCATTAAAATATTTAAAGACTACTTAGGTTTTACTCTTGTCACCGTGTGACAAAATCCAAATTTGGAAATGTGGTGGTAAGTAATCATTAAAGACCACCACCATTATAAGGTCGCCAGAAGTACAATCATTTGGTGCTTAAAATTGGACTGGAAACTGGAAAGTTTCACTTTGTCACCTCGAATATTTGACACTCGCCAAGCCATATTGGAAAAATGACTTTTTTGTCTCCTTTCAGACTTATTTTATAATAAAAATAGTACCTAGTAATAAATGAAAAATTTCCTACAACTTACGTGGTAACTTTTTGTATAATCAACGGTTCAAACGTACGAGAGCTGCAAACCAAGATACATCTACAAGCGTAACACATAAATGGTAGAAAATTAATTTATTACTAACAAAATTCAGCATAAAATGAGTCGGAAATGAAATATTGTCAAAAAACTGTTTTGAGCCCCATTTTTTCCAGTATGACGGCACCTGCAGCAAGACAGGTAGCAAAGTAAAAAAAACACGTTGAAATCTATAAAATAACCAATTTTCAAAACTCGGAAAAATGTCCAGGTTAAACTATCAAATGCCTGGACCTAGTGTGGTATTAAAGCCACTTAGAGTTATAACAATAAATATTATCATATAATATAACAGTATAATATTACCAATAATGTTATCAGGAACTATTCCCATTGAGGTTAATACATCACAAATACCAATCTGGATTGCAGTTATACCGACTATGCTCGTCAATATATTAAAATCACTATTTTTGTCGCTTATAATCTTAATGAGGTCTAGACCTTTTGGAAGCAAAATTTTGTGGCACCTAAAATTTAAAAAAAAGAATAAATTAAAAGCTACACACTGAATTAAACTAAATCAAGTTACTTTGTCAGGATACAAAATCATCATTGCATCATTTTCATCGATACTTGAGATATAGCTTATATTGCTGAAAGCGATATCTTCAAAGCAACCAAGAATGGATAACACGTTACTAATTAAGAACAGACGGGAGATGTTGTAACACTATAAAGCACTCCTCAATGCGCTATTGAGCTAATTTAAATTATTTTGACGGTAATTATAGCTATGTATTGGACTGCGACAGATAATTTTACAATTACTAGTTTTTATTTAACATGCCATGTACGTATGTTTGTGCGTTGGTTTAGATTTGAAAAATAAGGATAATTTCTTCTTATTCTATGGAATTAAAACTGTCAGTGGATTTCTCTAATAAAAATGTGCTGATTCTACACCCTGGATTGGTTTCAGTCGAAGGAACTACTCAACGGTCAACAGTATAGACACAAAATGTTGTACATACATTTTTATTTCATTGGCCATTTTAAATTACTACCTTAGCTTGTTTAAAAATCATGATAAATTTTTGCAGCCAAAAACTTTGAAAATGTAAATATTATATAAAATGATAATTTCCCAAAGAATTATCGATATAAAGATTACATAAATTAAGACACATAATTTAATATGGCTGTAAAGTTCTGGAATGGAAACCACGGGCGCAAGCACAAGGTGGACAGACGACCTAAACGAAGACCGTAGGAACGAACGGGATACGAGCCGCTTTCGACGGGTCTTTATGGAAATCATTGGAGGAGGCTTATGACTGAGATGATGATGATATATTTTTCCTTTCCAATCTCTAATGTAAAAGACAACGTACCATGCAATCTTAAATTATTCAAAATGATTTTTCGAGATCGTGCCACTCTGGCACTCATATTGATAAGCAATCAATATGAGTGCCAATCAATATCAGTTTATTTCAATGTATATTTTTTTATTACTGTGCGTTTCATCAATAAGAGTATGGTTAAAACAAACATCTTAAAATGCCATCTTCAGGGAAATGGTTTGTGATATCCCAAAAAAAGTTGTTCTTGTGCTCATTATTATAATGGTCTTTGAAATAAACTAACACAACAAATAAATTTCATACTGACTTTTCAATAGCAGAAGCAAAAACTGGAATCCGAAGAAGTCCTGCTCCCATTCCAACCCATTGAGATCCCATACCACTAAAAACGTACCATACTGGACGAGTGTTACCAGAAAAGAACTCGAAACCTCTGGATAGACAGACTGTTTTGTCATTTTCATTTGAATCTAAAAGAAAAAAACAAAATTTTACATGCAGAGTGGAAATACTAACACATTTTTTTGTAAAGCTAACTTCCGCGACTTTGCTCGCGTTAACTTTAAAATGAAGATCAGAGAGAAATTAAACATGACTGTGTAAGTAATAAATAAATAAATATCGTAGGACTATATACACACAGCGCCATCTGGCCCCAAACTAAGCAGAGCTTGTGTGATGGAAGTCAGATAACTGATAGAATACATAAATACTTTTTTTTTCGTAAATACATACTTATAATACATACAGAACAACCAGACACAGAACAAACATTTATCTATTCACAAAATGTTTGCCCTGAGTGGGAATCGAACCCACGCCCTACAGCTCTCAAGGCAGATACTACCAATGAGCCAACGGGGCTGTCAAAATAAGCAATAGTCATGAAACTTCCTCTATTTTATTTATAGTTTAGGGTAAAGGGTACCTTTTATCCCAAATAACGTTTCATAAGACACATCTATACAAGTATTCAAGTGGATATGCTCAGTAATTCATTTTTTAATAATCCAGAAACCTAACATTTTTTTCTGATATAAAAAGTATCCAGTTAACAAACTATACGGGTGACCAAATTCGTTCAGCCATTTTAGCGTGATTGAGTAACTATCACCCAAACATACAAATTTTCACATTTATTATGTTAAGTAGAATTAAATACTTTTAATCAACACTCACGAGTTTGGTTGAAAAAAATAATAATCCTAATATACCATCTATAGGGTGGTGATACAGATCGAGATCTTTTCAAGGTATCTTCGAGGTCTGCGTGTATCACTTTCGACCACATCGTCGCTTACCATCAGGTGAGTTAGTGGTCAAACGCAGACTTATCCGTATTAAAAAAAAAGCCCTACATGTGTGAATGAATGTTATTCTAAAATCTAGTTTACCGAGTATAGTATATCCTCGTCCAGTATAACCAGCTACATTATCTTTATAAAAGTTGTTCAAAAGTGCGCATTGTTCTGGATCAATTGGATTTGTTTCTAATATATTCAATATATTGTTCACGGCGTCTTCTTTTCTACCCGATATCAATACTAGTCTTGGAATAGATGACTTGTATCGATTAGTGTCCTGAAGAGTATAATTTTATTATTAAATGAATAAATGATTTTATTTTGTTAAAATAAATTTACATACAATAATTAAGTCACTTTCATTATCGATAACTATTATTTACCTTTGGTTTATAATGCCCCTTTAAAAGTGTATGAAAGTTTCCTCCAGTGTAACAGAAGTTATTAATTGCCGTGAAATTTTTACTAAATGGTAAATTTTCAGTAACAACTTGAATCTTTCCTTCTTTAACAGCACTTATATGATTTTGTGGCTCATTGTAGTGTAGATTAGGTGGTATTTGACCTTTTTGATATGCTAAACACATCTGAAATGAATACACGATAAATGTAGTAAATTTGTTTTATTATGCAAACTTTCTTGCTGATGTTATTTTTTAAACTTTTGCGATTTTAACACATAAGTCCCGATAGTAAAAGTAATTGTTTTTTGAGAGCATTGGTGAACATAGTGTCAGTAAATATAATTTAAAAAAAAGCATGATTTTTTGCTTGAAAACTATACACCACTATTTTTTAATTAGTAGAGTAAAAATATGGCGTTGTCTACTGCTATAACTGAATACATCTATGAAAAAAAACTTAAAAAATCGATGTCCAAACATTATCCACAAAAAAAGGGGATTCCTGGTTATTATTCTACCCGTAGGCAATTACCTAAACCTAATCCGTCGCAATTTCATTCATAAATCACGTGGCAAGTTCGTGCAACTGGATCGGCCTCGGTCGCGATAGTACGATAGAGAAAGAAAATGTATTTGCAATAATGCAATGAAAACCACTATTGGTTACCGCCAGTTGGTCCGATAATAGTACTATTTTGTAGTAAATGAGTATGTCCATATTTTTAGGCAGGATTTCCAAAAAATTTTACTAGTAATAACTTTGACATTATGAAGTAAACAAAAATTCTGATTACACATTTACAATGTCTTACTCGGTATGTATTACCCATTAATTTTTTTCTTGTAATTAAAACTAGCGGTGTATATTCATTTTTTCTAGTTTTCTTGCGTTAAAATTTTATATAGCAAACTGGCATGTACAATTACTACATGTTTCACCCTATATCATTCCACTTTTTAGTTTTTGTAATGTTTTTACGTATAAGCGTTTTGAAAAAAAATTTTCACTAAATCACAAACCTTTATAACAGCACAAGCTCCAGATGCAGCTTCAGTGTTTCCAACGTTTGATTTTACATTTCCAATATTGATAGTTTTATTTTTAGCAAACACTTCCCCTATAGCTTCTAGTTCATTTCCGTCTGCCTCAGCTATGCCTATATAGCAAAAAAATAATTTAATAACCATTAAAATGAGTGTCATGACTATTCAAAATATAAATAAATAAATAAATATCGTAGGACTATACACATAGCGCCATCTGGCCCCAAACTAAGCAGAGCTTGTGTGATGGAAGTCAGATAACTGATAGAATACATAAATACTTTTTTTTTGTAAATACATACTTAAAGTACATACAGTACACCCAGACACACAACAAACATTTTTTAATATTAAAAAATGTTTGCCCTGAGTGGGAATCGAACCCACGCCCTACAGCTCTCAAGGCAGATATACTACCAATGAGCCAACGGGGCTGTTATGATCAATTTCTGTCTACAGTTTAACTGTATGTAAATGGCAAAATGTTCTGTCTTACCAAAACTATTAGCTTCAACATATTCTACGTCCGTTGGAGAAACGTCAATTTCAGAGTAAAATTCATCCAAAAATTTTTCGATTTCCTTCGGATTACGCATCGGAGTAAATAAACCATCAGGTGATGCAAAATATTTGCCTTTTACATGATAAACCTCTGAATATACCCTGTAATTAAATTGTATTTATTATTTTTGGTATTTTTAGATAATTTTGTGAACGTAATTGATTTATATCACTTGTTTTTTTTTCGTAAGAATGCTGCATACGAAAACTTTTGTATGTATTAAAATTGATTCTGCATAACATTTTTTTGATTGCATGTTATAATGAGCACCTTTATTTGAGCACAATTCATATCTTTAATATTAATAAAACTTTTAAAGTATTGTATATATAACTAAATAACACATATCACAGCAAAAATACACAAACATCGTAAGACATTACACACAACGCCATTTGACCCCAAACTTAGCAAAGCAAGCTGTACTATAAAAGTCTAATAACCGATAGAATACATAGATATTTTTTTTCTACATAAATGCTTATAATACATATACCTATAACATGCAGACAAAGCAAACATTTGTTTATAAAAAAAAAAAAAATGTTTGTCCTTGGTGGGAATCGAACCCACGCCTTACAGCTTATAAAGCAAAATACAAGAATACACTACCAATAATTCAACAGAGCTGTCGTTAAAAAAAAAGCTAAATAAATTGTTAAAGTTCAATTTTACAAAATTTATTATCATACCGTTTAGCATCTTTAGCTTTTTGGAGGAAATAGACATTCACTGCATCCGACCTTGCATATCCATCTCCGTATTTGTCAAAGCACTTTGTTTTACCATCCAAGCATAGAAGTCCAGCTCTATAACATAATTTCGATAATATAACATGCATAATTTAATTTTGCCGTTACGGCCTTAAGAGCCCGCCAAATGCCAAAAAATCTGATTTTTCCACTCTAGTACGTAGGAACAAGATCGAGAATTGCATGACAATTGAAATTTAATTAAAAATCAATAAAAAAAAAAATAACTATTTAAACTTATACATCATTTTTTTTTTCTTTTCACCAATTAATTTATCTGCAACCGGATTAGCCATAATCAGATCTTCTGTGGGATAATTTAAGGTGGGTACTAATTAATTGGTTCTTGTAGACATATACGGGGCTATTTAATGGACTGCACCCACCCTAAATTATATATCAAATTAAAAAAGTAATTAATTGGTGACTTTACTAAACAGCAAGTAGCTATATTATTTTTCTCACAGTACCATAAGTTGAAAGTTAAAATAGGTAAATGTTGCTATAACATTCGCTGGTTTATGCCACAAATTTTTTAGCAATACCCACAATCTTTTACATGCCATCATTGAATTCATTTTTGTATACATATTAAAATAGAATAGAATGATTAAAATTTTTGAACGCATAATTTTTTTCTTTTATTCTCTCCTGTAAAGCTACGTCAATAACTTCTTACGAATTTATTAAGGTTTTAAAAAAAAAAAAAAATCTCAATGACTCTTGCTGTTGGCCGCAGATGGCCTCTACAGCGTCACCGGACTGTGGCGAGCGCAAAGGGCGCTGAGCATAAATGTTAAGGACGACTAGAACAAGGGCACCAAAGTGGTACGGACCTCAGCTTGGGCAGTCGCCAGACGAAGGGGACCTGACTTGCCCTAAGTGGGCAAGTGAGTAAGTATCTAATCTACACTAAGCTAACTGATCTTCAGACAGATCGGGGGGGACCGCGACCTCGCCGGCGAGGTCGACGTATGATGGTGTGCCTTTGGTTTAAAAAAAAATTATATTACGTTTTTCGATTTAGTCGACATAAATTAATATGTCACGTTTCGTATATACCTTTGCAAATTTTGTGTTAACTCAGGCTGGATGATATAATTACTACCGCCCACTATAGCACAGTCAATGGTACCATGTTTTAATGAATTATATGCCATTTCTAGCGCAGCCGTTGAGCCAGCGCATCCATAGTCAAAAGCAAATGACGGGCCTTTTCCATCGATCCAGTAAGATATACGATTAGCAAACATTGTTTTGCTAGCTCTGTAAAAAAAGAACGGGACATAAAATAACTTAGAGATTTACACGTTTCTGCCTGATCACCAACTGCCATGATAGTATGGTCGAAGTTGTAACAAGTTAGTAGCGATAAAAGCGCTGTTGGGTCATACGCCAAAGACTTTCAAACTACAACAATGAACTTGAGTTGTAAGTGAAGGAATACCATAGCATAGTGGTAAGGCACTTTCGAGTACTCGGTTGGTTAGTTACTATCCTCAAGTTTAAAATCTGCCGCCAAGTGGTCCAGCAGCCACACATGAGAGCCAGTTCCCATTGCAGGCTTGACGTGTTTCACTTCCAAAGTAACAATTTTGTTTTCTTAGAAGGAGGTTGTCATCTAGACAACCAACTAGTACAACCAGTTTATCAGATATTCTGTCGTAAATCAGTAATTTTACTGCGTCCTGTTTTGATTTTGTAGGATTTGACTAACCATCAAACGTTTCTAAATATTGAGCGCTAAAGCATCAGACTTTTTTGCCACTCAAAGTTCAGAGTACCGTTACAATTGTCGTAGTCAGGCTTTATCTCTCCTTACATTTAGTTATTTACATAACTTTTACACAAAAATAAAATATACCCATTAAAAATATCAATTTGTTGAGTTTTGTACTTGCAGTGCTAGTTTATGTAGCTAGTACATAAAAAGAAAACAATTGTTAAGTAACATGATTTTTAGAAATTTGAAAACATGTTTTAACCAAAATTTCTTTTTTTTTGTGTCAAAGTAATGAGATGAACGCGACGTTGGTAAAATATAACGCATGCCCATGACTATTGCAGAGATATACATAACTTTGAGTAATAAAACGAAGTCCAAGGCATCGCTGCTTTGGCGCTCACTACTTTGAGACTTCATCATAATTATCGGCACGTAATTTAGCGAAGAAACCTATTTGTGTGTGTGTTTTTTTTGTGTAAAGAATATTGAGACGAACGACATGCTCTTCTGATGGTAAGAGATAACACCTGTTCATGACCATTGCAGCGATACACAGAACTTTGAGTGACAAAACAAAGTCCGGGCATCACTACTCTGGCGCTAATTACTATGAAACTTTCGATGGCTTTTTTTATGATTGACAGGCTAGGTGTTTGACCACAGCTCACCTGATGTTAAGTGAAGGTGTGGTCGAAGATGGTATAGCACACCTAGCCTGGAATGGAACTGGCTCTCAAGTGAGGCTGCCAGAACACACATTAGATGCTTGGCGACAGATTTTCAACTAGCGGGTGGTAGCTAGCCAGCCGAGTACTATGAAGTACCCTACCACCATGCTATGGTTTCCTCACGATGTTTTCCTTCACCGGCAGCTCAAGCTCATTGTTCGGGTTTGAACCCACGCCCTTCGGCATGCGAACTGACCGCGCTAACCACTGAGCTATCATCGCTACAAAAGCTAGTCTAGGCTAGTCTCAACAGCCAAGTAATTTCGCTAGCTGCAGTACCCTTCAAACCGTAACACAGTAATGTTTACACACCACTACTTAGCGGCAGAATAACTGGTATTGCGGTGGTACCTACCTAGACGACCTCCTGCTAAGGAGATCTACCACCTATTACCTATCTAACTATAATTAATCATTAATAAATAACAGATAAGGGTATAGATTTCTTATACCGGACCTTACACTAATAATAAAAACATTTCCATCTGAATAATTGAGCTTAGCAAAATAATCAACCCACCCGGTTAAATGATATGCATCAGCATTTTTCTCCTCAAACAACGCGTTCACGGTGTCCATTTGCATTGAAGCTATGAACACGCCAATTTTTGAATTTTTTAATGTTACTGGATTAATTCCTGAAAACAAAAATCAAATAACATTACAATATGGAAAATTTTATAGGCCCATCCGTTATTTTTAACGAAGATCTAGGGACCTGTAAATAATAGCGTAGCTCGTAAAGGGGTTAGGCACTCAAATGGGCACTCAAACTCAAGAGCCCTTCGTTCCTGACCACCAAACTAATCAAACCTGTTGTACTTATTTATTTGATTTATTTGGTACTAATTTCATGACGGCATAAAGGGCGTGACCCCCGGACAGCATCATATTTAGCACAGCATCTGTCACTAGCTATGCAGCGTGGTAACGCCGCGAGCATCATGAGCACTTTTGGGCAGGGGCCTTTTTGACTAGGAATTTTTCGACTCGCAGTATTAAATTGTTAGTTTATGTATTATGTGTTGTTATTGTATGTATATTTCTATAGGTACATTTTTTATTAATCAAAATAAAAAAAAAACCTTAAATTAATACTATTTACAAAATTTATACAAAAAACTTTGTCTAAAAATCCGTCAGAGGAGGGATATGTGGCCAGAATGCTGGCAGCATTGCCACGCTGGATGGCAATGCTTAGCTTTTGACCAAAGTAGATACCAGCATTCTGGTCACCTGAAGCCTCCTCTAAACGTTTGGTCAGGTCCCGATACAGTTCGAGAGCGGCCGGCCCCCACGGACCTAAGTTTAGTTATTTACGGACCTTATTGTCAGTTTTATATGTTTGAGAAAATTATAACTATGTAGTTATAGAGCATGTTTTTGTTGCCTATAAGTATGTTTTTACAGAAGAAGTGTATAAGTATTCTATCGGTTATCTGGTTCCCATAGTGCAAGCGTTGCTTAGTTTAGAGCTGAACAGCGCTGTTTGAAATATCCGACGATAGTATTAGGGCGAATTTTAAACCTTATTATTATTAATAACCTTATAGCTATTTTTTTTTTACCTGCGTCGAAAAGAGCCTGAAAAGTATGTTCCATTAGTTTTCCAACAGCGGGATCGATGCAAGCAGCTTGTTTCTGGGTTACTCTGAAGAAATGTGCGTCAAATTGTTCGATCCCTTTAACTGTTCCCATGTATTGAGGAAATTCTGCATTTTTTATTTGAGAAAATTGTTCTCTTTTTGTCACCATATCATTCTAAAAAAATCAAATTAAATCAGTGAATGTCAAATCTACCAAGAAAGATTTGATTTTTTGTTTATATTGAATAGGCTGCGAAACTACTGGACCGATTTTAAAAATTCTTTCACCGTTGGGAAGCTACACTATCCCCGGGTGACATAGGCTACTTTTATCCTTGCATTCTCACGGGAACGGAAACTACGCGGGTGAAACCGTCAGGCGTCCGCTAGTTATTTATAAAGTCAGGTGACGCTGTAAAGGGCATCAGAGGTCAAAAACAAAAGACAGTTTAAAAAAATCAGTGATTTAAAATCACTAATAAATAATTAAGTATAACTTTTTTGCCACAATCACGAAAACATCGAAAGGTAGAATGACCACGTTTTTTATACAATATTTTATAGTATTTTTTTATTTAAGTTCGATGTTTTATAGTCTATAATGTTTTAGATTGATATTAAAAAGTAAACCCAAAATTTGTTTGAGCTCTAATATCTACCGAAATTGAACTTTTTTAAACCAAATTTTACTTAAATGTACAATAGTTTTTGTTTTACTGTTTTATTACGATTATAGAGGACAAAATGTAACGTACCTTATTATAAAGATTTTCACCGAATTCTTTCACATTTTCAGCTTTCGGAAATACTCCTGATATCCCACTGATGACGATCTCATCTCCTTTGAAATGGCTCATTTTATTACAACTAAAAAGATACAACCAATTAAAATTACACTTTTATGTAATTGAAATTTCCTTACTAATATTAGAAATCTGAAAGTTTTTTTTTTCTATTTTGACACGATAAGTGTCCTTTTAGGTTTATTTTATTATTCTTAATAGGTTCATGTTTAACCACACCTTGCCTGATATTAAACAACGACACGGTCTAGGATGAAGTATGATTAAAGATTGACACAAATAAAGATTGATCGTGACTTTAAATCGATATTAATACCAATAATCACGTCAAACAGTAGTTTCGTTGTAGCGTGAAAAAAGGACGAACTAAAATTGATTATGATATCCTACACGTATCATAATATAATCATAATAATTATGTTAATTCGGGATAAAAAATAATCAAACATATCAGTTTCTGACTGGTTGTAAAGAGTTGGCTACTTTTTATCACTTAACCAATCGCGAAAGTAAGATTCAAACAAAATATCTGTGGAAACGGAATCTGTATTTTTCCTCCTAGTGACGTGCATCAAACAGTAAAAACAAATTAGAGTTAAGCCAATGTTATATTAAAAAAAAAACCTAGTTTTTTAAATTGTTTATGGTCCACCAGACCACGACCTAATCCAAATTAAATTTAAGGTGGTCCGATTTCGATACAAATATTTTTTTGCCATATAAGGACAAATGGAGCATAATTTTACGGTGAAATTACAGCTACTGGGATTATGTTTTTATTAGCGGTAAATCACAATTGCTAGAATGAAACGGTAGATTATAAGCATAATCTACTGTTTTATTCAAAAATCATAAATTCATAAATCATTCATAAAATTGATTTTATGCTATTAATCTACTCTTTTATTCAAGCAATTGTGATTTACCGCAAATAAAGACCAAAGTAAATGCCAGTAGCTGTGATTTCACTGTAAAATTATGCTCCATTTGTCCATAAATTGCAAAAATTGATTGTATGGTAATTGTACCTTAACAAAAAAATTACTGTCCAGTTCGCAGATTTTACAAAAAGTTACTACTACTGATCGACTTTTTATCGTAAAAATATGTAGCAGGTAACACGGTGGGGCGCAGCTGGTATGTGGTAATCTAGGAAAGCATTTTTATACCTACTTTCAAAGCCGTAACGGCGCAGAAATGAGAAACGTAAACTTTCGCGATTCACTAATAAACTTTTGTATTTTATTATGTAATATTAGAAAAGATTGTCCCAAATCAATAAAAAAAAAACACTATAAAAAGTAGTGCTAGTAGGTACTTACTCGCTATGAATATTTTAAAATGTAATGTGTGATTAAAATAAGCTAGTACTACAGAGTTGAAAACAACACTGCAAAGCATTGTTTTAAAGTACTTACTTTTATAACCATTTGTGTCGGAAATAGTGTCAGTGTTCAATGCTAATTGACTATTTTGCATTATAATTGTTAAATAATTATTTAACAATTATAATACAAAATTTTTGGCTGTTTTAGAATGAATATAAATAAGCTATTTCTGTAATGAAGTACTTTTAATCGTAAGTACTCACTAATTTGTCATAAACAAATTATCGAATATTTCCAAGCTGATTTATCGCGTAATATTATGTGCAGGATAGCAATCAATGTTAAAAAATAAATTAATATTACTTTGACACACGTAAAAAAATTACAGTACAACACCCGAACCAGAAAGTCTGAATTTCGGGCTAACTATAAATAAAAAAACAAACTTTTTCCTGCGGTTGGTACTTCATATGGGTAAAAACAATTTACAGTGGTTAACAATAGTATAAGGATAGCCAACAGGTCTACTGCCAACTGTCCTACGTATATCGTCACTCCATCAAGTCTCAGGGCGTCCTACGCTTGCTTAGTTTGGGGTCAGATGGCGCTGTGTGTAATGTCCTAAGATATTTATTTATTTAGATAAGACCAACACAACTTTGTGCTGAGCGTAAGTTTCTCACTACACTAGCTTAACATATAAAATGACAGAGGCGGTTTAGTTTGTCGGAACAAGATAAAGTCAGGTCAGGTTTGTTGCTTTTTTTATCCGAAATGGGTTGGCGTTTGACATCGCCCTGCCTGATGTTAAGCAGGATGCAGTATAAGATGAAGCACGCTTGCGTAGAGAAAACCTGTTTGCTCTGTATTTGAAAATTTGAAGACACCCAAATTGTTCTTCGCGGGAAAAACGCGACGCCGGCATCCTCGCTGTATGTATGAAGAATGTAGAACCAAAGCGTTAAGTCCGCACGGGGGGAATGCCCACCTTGTATGGATGGCGCTCACACCGTGTCTGCCTAGCCGTCCGGTAATAGAAAGGGGCAGATGAAATCAGACAATGCAATTCCAAGGCAAACTCTCCGAAATGTATCCGATAGAAGACAGATAAATAAGCGACTTCACCAATCGTGAGGTACCTTAGCACGGTGGTAGGGTTTATTCAACTGGACTGGCTAGGTCAAGTTGATAATCTGCCGCCAAGCATCTAACGGTGTGTTCCGGCAGCCTCACTTGAGACCCAGTTCCATTCGTCGATCTTTGTACACATATATTCTGGTAAATAAATATGTTTGTATTTGTATTCCAAGCTAGGTGTGCTTTACCATCTTCGGCCACACCGTCACTTAACATCAGGTGAGCTGTGGTCGAACACCTCGATTGTCAACGATAAAAAAACAGATCTTCAGGAATTCTCATGTATGTAGGATTCCTCACGATGTTTTTTTTTCGTTTGAAGACATAGGTATGTTTTCCAACTATGCTACCGAAATTGCAATGCAGTAATTATTTACTTAAACATAATTACTAAAAACAAACTTGATTATTTTATGTCTTTTCGCCAGATTTTGAGGATTTAGAAAGTCAGTTCGAGTGCTTAAAGACCCACTTTAGGGGCAAAAGCTGCAAAAGACAAAAAAGTCTAGAGAGGCCTTAGTAATTATCAATTTTGCGGCAAATATGGCTAGTTGACTTATTCTTTCAACTTACTAATACGTCAAGTTGACAAGTTATTGACAAGTTATCTAGCAAATTACTTCGTTTTATTCATTGTATTAATTATTAGCAAATTACTTATGTGCATAACGAGTCTGAACCTTGAACCATTTTTGACGGAAACCTGACGTAGTTACACCTCAGGCGTTGTTTTCGAATGCACTGTTAGCCAATGCGGTTGTAGCTTTTCTACACTTATATAACAAAGAGGAAAGATTATTTTGTGTTTTTGGATTTTTAGATTTTTGTATGTTTGTAGCGAATAAACTCAAAAACTACTGAACCGATTTCAAAAATTCTTTCGCCGTTGAGAAGGTGCACTATCCCGGGTGACATAGGCTGCTTTTTATCTCTGTATTGCCACGGGAAGCGGAACTACGCGGGTGAAACCGCAAAGCGTCCGCTAGTATTTTATAACACCGTAGTAAGAAGTTATAAAACTCAAATAATTATGTTTTTAACTTTTACTGTGATGTTTACTTTATAAAAAAAAACATATTAGTAGATTTATAAGTTACTTTAATTTTTTATTACTTGAAAACGCTAGTAAGTAAACTATACTTTCATAAAATAAAAAATAAAAAATAAATATCGTAGAACTATACACACAGCGCCATCTGACCCCAAACTAAGCAGAGCTTGTGTGATGGAAGTCAGATAACTGATTGAATACATATATATATATTTTTTTAAATGCATACTTATAATACATACAGAACACCCAGACACAGAACAAACATTTGTTGATACATAAAATGTTTGTCCTGAGCGGGAATCGAACCCGTGCCCTTCAGCTCTTAAGGCAGATATGCTACCAATGAGCCAACAGGGCTGTCTGTAATATATCTATACAAAAAAAAATACGACTCTCTGATAAAGTAAATAGAAACTTTTACGATTTTAACATTTATGTCATGTATTATGTATTGTGAGTATTGAAGCCGCGGTTATACACAAAACTGTAGTCTAGCGTTATAGTTCTTTGGGCATATCTCCAGAAATGAGGACTCAATCGAGAGACTTGTGGTGCAAGGCTGCATAGAAGACAGGTGACATCGTGGTCGGTCTCCGAATCGCTGGATTGACCTTGTTAAAAAAGGCTACGTAATTCACCGCAATACGGTGTACTCGCAATGCGGAAAGTCACCACAAGTAGAGAGATATCGCGAGACGTGCAGCATCCCTGGGAACCAGCGGCGA
Source organism: Biston betularia (assembly GCA_905404145.2). Lineage (NCBI taxonomy): Eukaryota > Metazoa > Arthropoda > Insecta > Lepidoptera > Geometridae > Biston > Biston betularia. The sequence continues at coordinate 12,472,260 of FR989874.1, forward strand.
CGACAGGGCGCAACTCTGTCCATCTACACACTTGACCATGACCACTCTGCCAAGAGTGTCCCAATGAGAAGAAGAACTTTTTCGTAAATGCATATTTAAAATATATACAGTACACCCAGATACAGAACAAACATTATTGTTTACCACAAAATGTTTGTCCTTGTTGGGAATTGAACCCACGCCCTTCAGCTCTTGAAGCAGGCATACTACCAATGAATTAACAGGGCTGTCTGACTACTGGGCTGGTAGCAGGACTTGAACACATAAATATGTTTACAAAACTATTATCAGAGTATTTTGTGGGCGATTATTAAAATCAAAATCAAAATGTATATTTATTTGCTAAGTACAGGTGTCAAAATGTTGGTACTTTAATTAAAACATAGACATAAAACATTAGACCATACTTAACCCAGAATTGGGTGTAAAATAGAATTACGTATTAAACAATGTCAAATTTAAATTAATATAATTATTTATGTCGTGACGTCAATTACAAAATGGCAATCAGTGCAATTTATTTAAATGTTAATACTTTTAAAATATTTTTTGCCTTTTCATCAATAAATGAAGACACAGTGATACTAAGCAACATGTCTTTCAATATTTAATTACCTGTTTAGAAATATGTATTGATTAAAAGTGTTCCTATAATAGAAGACTTAAGTACATCCAGCTAATAGTCTAATATTTATACAAAATGTATTTTTGTATTAATAGCTCTGTAATTAGTTAAACAATAACGAGAAACTTGAGTTGTTCGTAAAAATATCAAAAAGAAGGTTGTTTTTTCAATTATTATCAGCTAGTCATATATGTACCACCTTCAAGTTAAAATTTTCCCACAATTATCGGCATTTATTAACATCTAGTTAATGATTTATTTGACTAATTAATTAATCGAATATCAGCCTTACTTAAAAGAGCCAGTGTTCTTTTTATGTTTGCTCACCTGATTTAGCTTTAATAGCTCAGTGGCTAGCGCGGTCGGTTCACACACCAAAGGGCGCGGGTTCAAACTCCAACAATGAGCTTGAGCTGCCGGTGAAGGAAAACATCGTGAGGAAACCATAACAGTAGGGTATTTTCTAGTGCTCGGCTGGCTTGAAAATCTGCAAGTATCTAACAGTGTGTTTCAGCAGCCTCACTCCATTCCTGTGCCTTACTATCTTCAAACCACGCCGTTACTCAACATCAGGAGAGCTGTGGTCAAACACCTAGCTTGTCAACCATAAAAAAAAGTTAAATCACGGTGTGGTGATTAGTAACTAGTAAGACATCTTTAACGTCTACGATTACACAGTTACGTAGCATCATATTATATAAGCTGTTGTCAAACCTGTTCATAGAAAAAAAAATATTAAAAAAAGCCATTGATAGCGGCCTTTTAGATTAGTTATTATTTGACTTAGTTACTTTACTTATTTATACCTGTAAATAGTATTTATTTAAGATATTTTATTTTGTTTAGTATGAAATAAATTTACATATAGACAGATGAAAGTTAGAAATACTTCAAGTGTTCACTTCATAAGGTAAGAAAATTTTAAAAAATAAGTAACAGCGACATACGCTGTTACATACATACGATAATTCAAACAATGAGTTAATTAGCAACAAAGCGAAAAATTTGTTTGTTCTTCAACTTCAATAATAATGAGCAAGTGTAATCTCTTACCATCAAGAGAGAGTTTTCCTTGTGATAAAAAAAACATCATCACATCAAATTAATGTTATGTTGTTTTAATGTTTGTTCTGTGTCTGGGTGTTCTATATGTATTATAAGTATGTATTTACAATAAAAAAGTATTTATGTATTCTATCAGTTATCTGACTTCCATCACACAAGCTCTGCTTAGTTTGGGGCCAGTTGGCGCTGTGTGTATGTATAGTCCTACGATATATATTTTATTTTATATATATATTTAATTGTATTCAACTTCAAATACAATTTAAAACTCGATATGCAGTTATTTGCGTGCACTTAAAATCAATCGCTCGTAATCCATAACTGCACGGGAAAGTTAAAAGTAATAAATTGCTCTTCAGTGTACCACGACTCTGCACTCTCGTGGCTTGTCGTGATGCACGAAGATTATGATATTATATTGGATACGTCAAAATAATATCTACCCCCTATTTTTCTATGTTAAATTTATTTACTAGCTGCACCCCGCGGTGTTACCCACTATGGACTAACTGTCGAAAATCTCACATCAGCAGCCCTGTAATTTTGAAGCCCTGTTATTAGCTAGCTGAAGTACCCTTCAAACTTGTACATAGTAATGTTAACATACTACAGCTTGGCGGCAGAATATCTGGTACTACGGTGATACCTACCTAGATGACCTGCTAAGGAGATATAAATAATAATAACATTAAAATTAAATTAAATATAAAAAAATATGACACCAAGAAACGAACCTACATCAAAATTCCATTACTGAGTTGATATAGGTATAGATAATTATTAATTTCGACAAGAATTTTTGTTGTTTTCTTTTATGGTTGACTGGCTAAGTATTTAACCACAGCTCACCTAATGTTAAATGAAGGTGTGGTCGAAGATGGTAAAGCACACCTAGCCTGGAAGGTTGATTTAGCCTGACAGACTAAATGAAAATGGTCTTCATCTGAAAAAAAGATTTTGCCAAAAAGTGGTTAAAAACTTTGATGAAAAAATCGACGTCTGTATTTGTAACCGTGGTCGTGGTAGACATTTATCAGATATCATTTGGAGAAATGACCGTGACGCAAATTCATTGTACTAGAGGTTCTTTTTTCAACAACTACGCTAAGTTTATCGTTCAATCTAAAAAAAATTGATGCTGTATACTCGTGATGGATGACCTGTCTACAATCTAAGCAGACTGCTAAGCAGTAGTGTGTAAACATTACTGTGTTGCAGTTTGAAGAGTACTGCAGCTAGCGAAATTACTGGCCTGTTGAGACTAACCATCGAAAGTCTCAAAGTAATAAGCGCCAAAGCAGTGATGCCCTGGACTTTGTTTTTTTACTCAAAGTTCTGTGTATCGCTGCAATGGTCATGGACAGGCGTTTATCTCTTACCATCAGGAGAGCGTCTCGTTCGTCGCATTATTTTTCACATAAAAAAAATCTACAATTTTTTTTTGTACGGAATCTGATGTAGGTACGCGGGACGAACTCTCACTTGTCCGTTTTGTTTGTATTATTAATCAGAATACCAAATTCAAGGTTCTGCACTTACCTATTTCACAAAAAAAATATACTTATTAACGACCACTAAATAATTTAATTTAATTGACTTGTTACCCTACTTTGAATACCTTATTTACAAAGTACAATTTCGTTGTTCTTTGTGTAAAACAATGGACTCCAGTAAAGTTTCTAGCACTGTCTACTATCTGCGAGTAGTTTAATCGTTTAATTGTTTTCGTTAGTACTAACAGTAAATTTTTTGCTGACAATTTGCTACCGAGTACATTTTCAATTGAATCAGTTTTAGTTGTGAACTGTTTTTTTAAACGTGAGCGACAAACGCTATAATGTGACACGATGCGATGCGACGAGAAAATATCGCACGGTCTTTACTTCTACACGTGGCTTACTTTTTTTTTATGATTGTCAGGCTAGTTGATTGACCACAGCTCGCCTGATGTTAAGTGAAGGTGTGGTCGAAAATGGTAAAGCACACCTAGCCTGGAATAGAACTGGCTCTCATGTGAGGCTGCCGGAACACACCGTTACATGCTTGGTGGCAGATTTTCAACTTGAGGGTGGTAGCTAGCCAGCCGAGTACTAGAAAGTACCCTACCACCATGCTGTGGTCATGCTGCGAAGATCAATTTACGCCAAAGTTACTTAAAATAACGCGAACCACTTGTAGTATTTTGTTTTAAGGATAACTAGCTGCGTCCCGCGGTTATACCCACTACATGTTTTCGGGATATGAAAGTAGCCTACGTACTAATCCAGCTCTCTCATCCAGGGTCTCAGCTACTTCCATACCAAATTTCATCCAAATCCGTTCAGTAGTTTTTGCGTAAAAGAGTAACACACATACTCACACACTTTCGCATTTATAATATTAGTAGGAAGTAGGATTTATAATATTAGTGGGATAAATTTGAATAAGCCTATGTCACCTTTGTATAAAACCTAGAAATAATGACTACCACATAAGCTTGAACATAATTGTAAATTATATAAATTTTGCTTAGTGGTAGATCTCCTTAGTATGAGGTCGGCTAGGTTAGTACCTTCGCAGTTTCAGATATTTTGTCGCCAAGCTATAGTTTGTAAACATTGCTGTGTTCCTGTTTGAAGGGTACTGCAGCTAACAAAATTACAGGGCTGTTGAGACTAACCATCGCAAGTCTCAAAGTAACGAGCGCCAAAGCAGAGATACCTTAGACCTTGGTTTGTTACAAAAAGTTCCGTGTATCGCTGCAATGGTCATAGGCAGTTGGACAGGCTTTATCTTTTACCATCAGATGTCGTTCCTTTCATTACTTTTACATTGAAAAAAAATTGGTAATTTTTGAGTATAAAATCACATTGGTAAGTTACATTCTAGATTTAATTCTTTATAGTTCACTAGCTGCGCCGAATTTCATCCAAATCCGTTCAGTAGTTTTTGCGTGAAAGAGTCACAAAAATACATCCATACTCACAAACTTTTACATTTATGATATTAGTGGATAGTAATAATTCCATTACAATTAATTGAATCCACAACATTTAAATAATAGTGCATTGTTTGAGCGGGTATGTAAACTGGAATGCACAATAGCGTTTGAATTTTAGCTTGTACAAACTAAACAAGAATATACTGTGGCGGTGGTTGGCAAAACTTCCAGGACTACAGATAAATAGTAAGGGAATTTCGTACAATGTGTTGCCCGTGTCAAACTTTGCTTAAATAATTCTATGCCTAAATATTTCTCGAAACTGTGTACTTGCTTATATTGTAGCTTTTTTTTTAATGGTTGACAGGCTAGGTGTTTGACCACATTTCACCTGATGTTAAGTGAAGGTGTGGTTGAAGATGGTAAAGCCCACCTAGCCTGGAATGGAACTGGCTCTCAAGTGAGGCTGCCGGAACACATCGTTAGATGCTTGGCGGCAGATTTTCAACTTGAGGGTGGTAGCTAGCCAGCACAGTACTAGAAAGTACTCACCACGATGCTATGGTTTCCTCACGATGTTTTTCTTCACTGGCAGCTTAAGCTCATTGTTGGGGTTTGAACCCACGCCCTTCGGCATGCGAACCTACTGCGCTAACCACAGAGCTATCATGGTTACACTGCACTATAGCTTGTATACTTTGTTCTTTGACTTAGTTTGGGGCTAGATGGCGCTGTACGAAAATGTGTTTTTTTTACTTGTTTAGGTTTGATGATTAAAGAGCAATTTTCCGCCTAATCCACCTGTCCTGTCGGTGACGAAGACTCAATTAGGTATCGAGAAATTTCAAAAGAAACGTACAGTAACTATGTAAATCCCGAACCAATTATATTTATATTTTATATTATATAATTGTGTATAAGTCGTTACACAGCTGACGCGAGGTTTCATTTTTTTTGGCATCGCACTCTCTACATTTCGCCAGTATTTCGATAATTTCAAGTACCTATTAGTTGAAAAATCAAGTGACATAAGTCTCAGTCTCAGTCACAGTCAAAGTGACAGAAAGTAAGTAACAATCAAGTCATATCACGCAATTTTACTAGACACATTTGAAATATTTTTTTGTCGCGCAAAGTTTAGCTTGCATCATAACTTTTTACTAGAGAGAGAGAGAACGAGCGAGAGTGAGAGAAAAGGAGAGGGAAATGGAAATAAACAATTTTACTGAAAAGTACTGTTAACTACTGCCTGTTTTACACTACAGCGCCGTCAGTTAATAAGAGTTAAACCGAGAATCTTAATAGCTGACTTTATTGAGGTAACCGAGCGAAAACTGACAATAAATTCATTAATCTTCACCATAACTGGCGCCTGCATAGCTGTTTTTAAAAAATATATGAATATATTCTTCCTCTACTCGTTATCAAAATGCGTTTTGTTTTTATGCAAATTTGCTTGTGTTAAATACAAAGGATAATACAGTAATGTCGAACTTAAAGCTGAATTTAACCGAAAATTAGTACAAATGTCGCATTATTTTTTAAGGTTTTTTTAATGGAACAGCATTGAGACGTACAAGATACTCTTATGATGATATTAGTTAAGGTGGTTCGATTTCCATACAAACGGTTTTTTTTTCCATTTATGGACAAATGGAGCATAATTTTACAGTGAAATCACAGCTACTGGCATTTATTTTAGTCTTTATTTGCGGTAAATCACAATTGCTTGAATAAAATAGCAGATTAGTAGCATAAAATCAAATTTATGAATGATGAATCAAATTTTGACAGCCCTGTTGGTTCATTGGTAGTGTGTCTGCTTCGAGAGCTGAAGGGCGTGGGTTCGATTCCCACTCAGGACTAACATTTGTGTGACTAACATCGATGTTTGTTCTGTGTCTGGGTGTACTGTATGTATTATAAGTATGTATTTACAAAAAAAAAAAGTATTTAAGTATTCTATCAGTTATCTGTCTTCCTTAGCACAAGCTCTGCTTAGTTTGGGGTCAGATGGCGCTGTGTGTAATGTCCTATGATATTTATGAATTTATGATTTTTGAATAAAACAGTAGGTTATGCTTATAATCTACCGTTTCATTTAAGCAATTGGGATTTACCGCAAATAAAGACCAAAATAAATGCCAGTAGCTGTGATTTCACTGTAAAATTATGCTCCATTTGTCCTTATATGGAAAACATTTATTCCTATGGAAATGGAACCACCTTAATGATATTTATTCATAGCGAGGTGTTACAGGTCAAAAAACTAATTTGAATTTAGAAAAAAAAAAATTACTAATTTGACAACAGCTTATTAATAAAAAACCTAATCTTACTTCATATCTAGAACTAATTTGACATAAAAAAATCTATTATGTTTTTTAAAGTTTATGTCAAATTAGTTCTAGATATTAATTAAGATTAGGTTTTTAATTTTTAAGTTGGTGTCAAATTATTGTTCTTTTAATTGTTGTTAGTTGTTTTCTTGGTGTTTGGCCACAGCTTACCTGATGTTAAGTGACGGTGTGGTCGATTATGGTAAAGCACACCTAGCCTGGAATGGCACTGGCTCTCAAGTGACGCTGCGGGAATACACCGTTGCTTGGCGGCAGATTTTCAACTTGAGGGTGGTAGCTAGCCATCCGAGTACTAGAAAGTACCCTACCACCATGCTATGGTTTCCTCACGACCTTTTCCTTCGCTGGCAGCTCAAGCTTATTGTTGGGGTTTGAACCCACGCCCTTCGGCTTGCGAACCGATCGTGCTAACCACTCAGCTATCATCGCTACAAAACCTATCATTTTCCCGGGATAAGTATTCTATTGGCATTTGTTCAGCAGTAAGACAAAATAGGCTAAAATAATAATAATAAGTATTCTATATGTTAATCTTGGTAATAAACTATAATTATGCGTACTGAATTTCATACAAATCCATTCAGCCGTTTTTGCGTGATTGATTGATTAACTCTTTATTGCACACACTAAAAAAACAATACAGAAGAAATAAAATTAATTAATTGGTGTAGCAACTGGCAACCTTATCGCTAAAAGCGATCTCTTCCAGGCAACCGTAGGACGGACAGGATCAGAGTGCGTGATTGAGTAACTAACATCCAATCATCTAAACACCCAAACAAACAAACATTCACATTTATAATATTACCGTAGAATAGTAGGATTGTAAAGTACTTTATCCGTAGTCCATCCAATATCAATCAAACGTTAAAATGTCATTTTCTTTGAGCTTCTATTTCAGCAAGTTCAGCTTTTCCGTGCCTCCCTAATTCGCATTATTACTGATTCACATGCTCTCCTTGCGGCAACTCACTGATCGGAGATATTATTTCCGCACTCGATTAATAATGTATATAATTATTATGTCTTGTATTGAGATATTTTTTTATGTAAAAGTAATGAGACGAAAGCATCTCCTGATGGTAAGAGATGACGCATATGACCTTTGCATCGATACACAGCACTTTAAATGGCTTCGCTGCTTTGGTGATTATTACTTTGTGACATTAGATGTTTGGTGTCAATAGCCCTGTTACTTCGCTAGCTACTAATTTGTGACACTCTTACAGGGTGCAAGTACCCAGTGAACAAATAAAAAAGACATAAGGTAATCCTACTTTTTTTTATGTGAAAAGTAATGAGACGAATGAGACGCTCTCCTGGTGGTAAGAGATAACACCTGTCCATGACCATTGCAGCGATACACAGAACTTTGAGTGACGAAACAAAGTCCAGGGCATCACTGCTTTGGCGCTCATTACTTTGAGACTTTCGATGGTTAGTCTCAACAGCCCAGTAATTTCGCTAGCTGCAGTACCCTTCAAACCGGAACATAGTAATGTTTACACACTACTGCTTAGCGGCAGAATAACTGGTACTGCGGTGGTACCTACCTAGACGACCTCCTGCTAAGAAGATTACCACCAAGTAAATACTATTACCAAGTAAGTACTATCCTACTAACCCCACTCTTATAAATGTGAAAGTTTGGATAGATGCATGAATGGATAGATGGATATTTGTTACTCTTTCTCGCAAAAACTACTGAACGGATTTGGCTGAAATTTGGTATGAAGGTAGCTGAGACTCTGGATTAGCACATAGGCTACTTTTTATCCCGAATACATCTAGCGGGTAACAAAGATAGTGAAAAACTAAAACTATTGAGATATACTTACATATTTTATTTTAAAAAATAACAATTAACTTACCTAAAAAAATATTTATGTATTGATTCTCTTTTTACGTCATACACAAACAGGATGCTAAAAAAATCTCTACCAGTCATCTTTAAAAAATGTTCGGATACTTTTTTTGTGACATCTATAGTTTTTCAGATAAATCATAAAAACCATTTGTACCTCTTTTTCCAAGATGGCGGTCGTGGGGTTGCAACCCCACAAACTGGGAATTAATTTTACACTAACAACACCTTGATACCTACAAAATAAAATTGCGTCTTTCGACTAATGTAACTTTTCAATAGGCTATTATTGTTTTTTTTTTGTTACATAGGTTTCTTTTATCTTTGGAGGCAAATCTAACATCAACGCAGACAAAGTTGTGGGCTCAAGCTAGTAAATAATAAACTTTTTTTTTAGAAAATGAGCTAATAAGTATTAAATCGAAGCTAATTTTGTAAATAATCAACGTTTAAATCCATTTTAAAATTTACGAATTGTTAATGATTACTCGACCCGAAATTAGCGTTAGCGAGTCAGGGTTAACTGTTGGCGATGTTCTTGCGTTTATTTAATTTAAATTATTTAGTTTTCAATTCAAAAGCTAACTATCTATAATTATGCTGACGTCAAATTATAAACGTTTAGGTAGAGTAAGTTTTGTAGCGATAATAGTTCAGTGCTTGGTTCATACGTCGAAGAGCGTGGGTTTAAGCCCCAAAAATATGCTTGAGCTGCTAGTAAAGGAAACCAAAGCATGGAAGGCCGCCAAGCACCTAACGGTGTGTTCCGGCAGCCTCATTTGAGAGCCAGATCCATTTCAGGCATGATTTACCATCTTCGACTACACGTAACATCTAGTGAGCAATGTAGCGATGATAGCTCCGTGGTTAGCGCGGTCGGTTCAAACCCCAACAAAGAGCTTGAGCTGCCGGTGAAAGAAAATATCGTGAGGAAACTCAGCATGGTGGTAGAGTACTCTCTAGTACTCGGCTGTCTAGCTGCCACTCTCTAGTGAGAAATCTGTCGCCAAGCATCTAACGGTGTGTTTCGGCAGCCTCACTTGAAAGCCAGTTCCATTCCAGGCTAGGCGTGCTATATCATCTTCGACCACACCTTCACTTAACATCAGGTGAGATGTCAACGATAAAATAAAAAGAAAAAAAGAGCTGTGGTCAAACACATAGCTTGTAAATCATAAAAAAGTAATTGATCAATACACGCTAAAATCACCAAACGTATACGACTATACGTACATAAATAAATACAATTTGCAGGGAACATAAATTGAAACTCACTTTAAATTCACAAAGGTGCAAATGAAAGTCCGTATTGCAAATTCTACTATACACGTAGCGACATCTGTGCATTGATCGTGATAACGCTTGGGAAGTGAAACACAGCGCCATCTAGGGCATTTTCCCTGAACATCTAATGACGAATTTTTGTTCAGTAATTTTCTGAGGTTTGCTATAGATAGAGCGGTGAGTAACGAATTAAGTTCTAACTTTTATCAAACTGTTAGGTACTTAGATTTGGAATGAAGTATTTGTTCAGTGCATCGAGTATGCCAAATGTATAATGAAATCAGTTTCGTAGTAAAAGATGGGGATAATTTGGGTTTGGTTTGTTTGGGTGTCTTCAAATCTAGAGTTAAGAGGCTTTTTCTTCTAGGTACGCGTGCTTCATCTTAGACTGCATCCTGCTTAACATCAGGCAAGGTGTCAATATGATTAAATGTAAAAAAAAATATTATAATTTAGTACTTACTGGTAATTCAATAATCTCTTATTTTTAAATAATCGTCAAAGTCATAAAACAAGGTCTCTTGAAGCCAAGGTCTTAGTTTGCTTCTGAAGCACGCGATGGAAGGTGCATCCCGAATGGAAGCGGGTACAGTAGTTGTAGACCGCGGAAGAACGTATGTATACCGACCTCTCCGACTTGACGAGCCGATGCGACGGCGTTACTAGTTGGGCTTTCTTTTTATTACTGCGAAGATCCGACGTAGACTGAAGTTGGTTTTTTTGAAAAATATTGTTAGGATACATTAACCGTTTAGAGTCACCCTTAATTTTGGAAACAGTGAACTTAACACACAGAATTAAGCCAGTTTATAATGTCGACCCTTCTTGCGAGGGTTCCGCTAATTATGTTTTATAGGCGAACGGGGGCCTGTAGAATTATTTCGAAATATTCTGTACGGAAAGTTAGTCTACGCGTTTGTTCTATATCAAAGAACATTAGTAAAGTTAGTTGGCCCAGAGAAGGTAAGTTCAACTACAATATTTTACTTCTTGAAGAGTGGCTGAAATTACGATAAAATATAACTCAGCTGAAAATGTCAATTTTACTAATGTTTAAAAAACTTGCAAAAGTTCTAATGATTTTCTATTATCTTATTAATATTTAAAAGGTTCTTTCACCATTGGGAAGCTACACTATCCCCGGGTGGCATAGGCTAATTTTTATCCGTGTATGCCCGGAAACGGGAACTACGCGGGTGAAACCGCGAGGCGTCCGCTATTCTCTCTATATTTTTTTTATTTTTTTTATGGTTGACAGGCTAGTTGTTTGACCACAGCTCACCTGATGTTAAGTGAAAGTGTGGTCGAAGATGGTAAAGCACACCTAGCCTGGAATGGAACTGGCTCTCAAGTGAGGCTGCCGGAACACACCGTTAGATGCTTGGCGGCAGTACCTTACCACCATGCTATGGTTTCCTCACGATGTTTTCCTTCACCGGCAGCTCAAGCTCATTGTTGGGGTTTGAACCCACGCCCTTTGGCATGCGAACCTACCGCGCTAACCACTGAGCTATCATCGCTACAAAATATATTATGTGGAACCTACGGTGTATGTTGCGTGTTATGAGGTTAAAATAGAAGCACAGTTTTACAGTCACTGAGCGTACAAATGTTATAACATTACATAAAACATTTGATTATGTAATCTACTACTACTACTTTTAATCGACTTCAAAAAAGGAGGAGGTTCTCAATTCATCAATTTTTTTAAATATGTTTCGATTACTCAATGACGCCTGAACGGATTTGCAATTATTATTTTTTTGTTTAATGGGACGGTCTTCTCAGATGACCCCATTTTAATTTCGTTTGGATGCAATGGTCATGGACATGCGATATCTCTTACCATTAGGAGAGCGTGTCGTTCGTCTGATGACTGACGGGGCTACAAAGTTCGGGAGTGGAGACCACGGACCGGCAAGCGCAGCGTAGGACGTGGATCGTCTGCCCACTTTGTGGGTGCAGGAACGCGCTGGATGCGAGCCGCTTCCAACCGGTCTTTATGGAAGTCAATGGGGAAGGTCTATGTCCAGCAGTGGACTTCGTACGGCTGAAATGATGATAATTAAAAAAAAATAATTAAAAAAAACGTCTGCACTTCATAGAAAATAGAGAATATTAAGACTGTAATAAATAGAAGAGAGTGTAATAAATAACAATAATTCTTGTTGATTTTTGAGCTAGTGAACAAGATTGGCACTGCCGACTTTTTTTACAAACCATAACTTAGGTCTCAAGCCGGTTTTCTTTCCGGACAAACATGTTCATAGGAAAGCGTAGCTATTAATTTATATAATTACATTCGTACACTCGTGTTCAAGTCATCACAGTGAACAAATAAAGGAAAGCAAAGCCCATTGTTTCATAGTTTTAAGCAGGCAATACAGATTAAACAGAAATTAAAACTTCAAACTAAACACGAATAAGACTATAAGATACATAAATTAAAAAATCAAAGTTCAGTCAAATGTTTTATATTTTTTTCAACGCTATATTTATTTTACGTCAACAGATAATAAAAGTGCCCACATAATTCACAGCTGCCAACTATCTGATGACATTATGACTCTGTAACCACATTTGATAGTAGGTTTTTCTCCTTATCAGGAGGTCGTAGAGGTAGGTATCACCGTAGTACTAGATATATTGCCGCCAAGTAGTAGTGTGTAAACAATTACTGTGTTTAAATTTGCAGAGTACCTACTGCAGCTCGCAAAATTACAGGGCTGTTGAGAATAACCATCGAATTTATCAAAGTAATGAGTGCCAAAGCAATAATGCACTAGACTATGTTTTGTTACTCAAAGTTCTGTGTACCGCTGCAATGGTCATGGACAGACGTTATTTTATGGATATTTATTAATCTTATAAGAATTACAGGGTTTTTTTATTGGCAAGCTTGGTGTTGGACCACTGCTCAGCTGATGTTAATTGACGTCCTAGATAGTAATCACGCCTACCCTGGATTGGATCTGGCACACAAATGATGCTGCTTGGCGGCATAACTTACTTACCGAGATCACAATATTCTTGAAATTATAATTATTGTACTAGTTACACATAGTTATTAAAAACGTAAACTAACACAGATAAAAAAAACTATAAACCAAAAATCACCTTCTTTATTCAGCCATAATTTTTAAAAACCCAAATAGAGTGGAATTTCGTAACAGTCTTTACGTCGCATCGTCCCGAAAGACAGATTTAAAAAAAAAACTCATTTATAATTTGTGGACATATGTTTTTTTTGTAATCAAGCTTGTTAAGGTTTTTTTTATGGTTGACAGGCTAAGTGTTTTGACCACAGCTCGTCTGATGTTAAGTGAAGGTGTGGTCGAAGATGGTAAAGCACACCTAGCCTGGATTGGAACTGGCTTTCAAGTGAGGCTACCGGAAGACACCGTTACATGCTTGGCGGCAGATTTTCAACTTGAGGGTGGTAGCTAGCCAGCCGAGTACTAGAAAGTACCCTACCACCATGCTATGGTTTCCTCACGATGTTTTCCTTCACCGGCAGCTCGAGCTCATTGTTGGGGTTTGAACCCACGCCCTTCGGTAAGCTAGTTCTAAAATAAATTTTCTTTAGTTTTTAGAATGAAAGTAATTAATTTTAATTTAAGTACTACATACTTGTAAATATTTTATTCTGTAAGCTAAAACCCTATACGGAACAAGCGTAAGTTTTTCACTAAGTTTTGTTCAAATGTACTACACTTTTATTATTGTTCTGGCTCTATATTAAACGTGACATAAATATTGTCTTTTTTTGGGTCATTCTGGTACACTGGGAGGTTGGTACTGGAAGAAAATGAAAAAGAAAACAAAGGTGGAGAAGCATTATTTCATCTCGCCAAACATTCCTGCCCATTGTCCGTTCTAATATACGGTAACGTGGCCGTATATCCGGTATACCCGGTATATATCGACCGTATACGATAAACGGCACCGGCTCTACTAGAGATTAAATTAGACATTCGAACAAAATTGTGTTCGAATTATTCGATTTTGTTTAAAATTTGCAAAAAATACTTAAACATTAACTTGGTCATAATTATATCTCCTAAGCAAGAGATGTAAGGATAGTACTCAAAAATTAAAAAAAAGTCAGGGTGAGTTATTAAAAGAAAAATCACATTGCATTGACATATAAACCTCCATTCATAATATACGAACTAAAATACTTATCTATTGTTGTATTGAATAGGCTCCGAAACTACTGGACCGATTTCAAAAATTCTTTCATCGTTGGGAAGCTCCACTATCCGCGGGTGACATAGGCTACTTTTTATTCCTGTACTCCCACGGGAACGGGAACTACGCGGGTGAAACCGCGAAGCGTTTGTTAGTGTATCTATTAGAAGTATGTAGGTATTTACAATAAAAAGTTTTTAAGTATTCTATCAACTATCTGACTTCTATAGTACCTACAAGCTTTGCTTAGTTTGCGGTCAGATGGCGCTGAGTGTAATGTCCTACGATATTTATTTATTTTATTTATCTAACATAATATTTTATGCTAGATGTAATTAATTTATTACAAACAAACAAATCTTTCCTCTTTATAATAGTATAGATACAGTACACCCAGACACAGAGCAAACATTTGTTTATGTCACAAAAGGCTTGTCGTGGATGGGAATTGAATTCATGCCCTTCAACTCTTCAACGCAGACATACTACCGATGAACCAACAAGGCTGTTGTTGGCTAATATTTATACAAATAAAACATCACGTGCATGCGAGTTGAGTTGAGATTTCACAATTATAATATTATTCGAATAATGGTTATTTCTACATTGCACCGACACTATGGCAATTCCATTCATTGTTTAGCCTTTATTAATTAATTTAGCTGCCGCTAATCCACGTGATATTTTTTTTTAAATACACACACATTCCCGGGTTTCGCTGGTAACGGTCCGATTGTGTTACGATAGACAAAATTCGGTCCATTTTTAAAGGTTTAATTTCGTTATATTCCCGGCTGTCATGTGGTTAGATATTTGGTTTTTTTTGTGGGCATTTGAAATTGTTTGGAACTCACAGATATTGTGATAAAGGACTAACAAACATAAAGTCAGTAAACAACATCATAGCCCTGTTGGTTTAGTGGTAGTATGTCTGCTTCGAGAGCTAAAGGGCGTGGGTTCGATTCCCACTCGGGACTAACATTATGACTAACATCGATGTTTGTCCCGTGTCTAGGTGTACTGTATGTATTTACAAAAAAATAAAGTATTTAAGTATTCTGTCAGCTGTCTGGTTCCCATAGTACAAGCTTTGCTTAGTTTGGGGCTAGATGGCGCTGTGTTAAATGTCCTCCAATATTTATATTTTATATTTAACATTAAGTCTTCAAATCAAAAGTAAATAGGTTCCTTTTAGGTAATCGTGCTCCATTCTAGACCACATGGTTGCTTAATATCTAGCTGTATGTGGTCAAACGCAAACTTATCTATACTAATATTATAAAGAGGAAAGATTTGTATTTTTGGATTTTTGTATGTTTACAACGAATAAACTCAAAAACTACTGGACCGATTTCAAAAATTCTTTCACCGTTGGGAAGCTACATTATATCCGGGCGACATAGGCTACTTTTAATACCTGTATTCCCACGGGAACGGAAACTACGCGGGTTAAACCGCGAGGCGTCTGCTAGTTACGTACAAAAACGGATTTACAAGCAGTCAACAATCTTAGTAGGTCTCATTTGAGATCAGAATGCGAGCCCCTGTTAAGATTACATTAACAACTTACTAAAATATTCAAAACACCGTTGTTTTACATAGCTACCAAAACGACTTTTCTTTTTCAAAAAGATAATTTCCAATTTCGAGAACAGGCAGCTCAGCGAAATTAAATGGCCCAGTAAATTATGCAAGCCACCAATTACTTTACGCCCCATCAACAGAACGAACAGAGTCTATATTTTTGCATCTCTTGTAGCTTAATTAAGTCAGTGTGTAAGCGGCTTTATTGTGTCGATGGTGTAATAAGTGTATTACCTAGGTCGAACCAGTACAATACATTACATGGGTCGTACCAGTGTAAATTACATAAATCGAACCTATGTATATTACATAGGTCGAACCAGTGTGTATTACATAAGTCGTACCAGTGTATATTACTTATGATGAACCAGTGTATATTACATAGGTCATACCAGTGTATATTACTAAGGATGAACCAGTGTATATTACATAGGTCGTACCACTGTAGATCAAATAGATTGAACCACTGTAGATTACATAGGTCGTACCAATGTATATTACGTAGGTCGAACCAGTGTGGATTACATAGGTCGAACCAGTGTATATTACATACAATTCGTACCAGTGTATATTACATAGGTCGTACCTTGTACCTTGGTACCTACATAAATGGAACTTCCCCACTTAGTAAATCTTCTTACTTTACACTTTGTATCCCAGCGATACTCCGTGTTTGTTTAACACGCTTCTAACAAAGAAAACATATCCGGACATAGTAGTTTGTTTTTGGACTTCAAAAACAACGCGGAAGCAAACACGAGTGCATTTCGTTCGGAATCAAAAGTCACATACGTTATCGTTGAGAGAAGGGTTCGGACGACAACGTCGTTTGTTGGAAATGCTATAAGTTTTATAACATACGATATTATTCTAAGGATAAAATGAAAATGTATTTTAATGAAAATGACTAGGTATATAGATAAAAGTGTGAAAGTACCTCATACTCATTTGTAAATGTTTTAGAAAAACTTATTCTTATTACTTTTTGGCATCGCATTCGAACACCAAAATCTTTTTTCTAACATCAAAATTTCATTTACTTTTTTTTGCAAAACTTTTTCAGTAAATTGTAAACACATATTAAAATAGTTGGGTCAACAAATTACAAGAAAATGAAATATCTATAAGAATTTCTCCCAATCAACATCGAGTTTTAGTCGTCACGTCGCCGTCGCGTCGTTCTAAAACGAGCCGTCAAAGCACCAAAAGTGCGGAAAATGGAAAGAGTGCAATAAATAAAACCTCACAGAAGGCTAATTGGAGACCAACATATAAATCAGTAGCCACTCTCCTAGCCTCTCTAGCCCGTGCCAAAGCGCAAAAACAATTGCCGTTCTGAGTGTGTTCGGTTGGCAAGGAGCGCGACTTTTTGAATTACGAATCCAAATTTGGAACGTTTTTGGAATGTTTTAAATTAACTGGAAAGTATTGATAGCCAGTGTCACTTTGGGTACAGGCCGGATTTAAGAGTAGAGTCTTGTTTTGTTTTTATTAAACGGAAAGAGAAGCTAACATAAACAACGTTTTTTTTTTGGCGGGAACGCGGGAAGAGTCGTGTCGCTCTATTGTATTTTTTTCCAAAACTAGTGTTTTGTCGAGTGTTTATGCATAAAAACGGTGGTGTTTTATTCATAAAGTGCCGAATTACAAGCGTGAGTGTAGGAAAATGATACAATGTGGTGAAACATGACTTTTCGTGGTGCTTCCTAAACTCCAACTACTTTACTAAAGCATGACTGGACTTGACTGACACAGACTGGACTTGACTAAGACTGGACTTTGACTATAACTAGCTACGAGGACACTTATTTAACTTGAAAATATATAAATACTTGACACTGGCAAATGCTAAAATGCGACGCCAACACCAAAGAAAAAATAAACATAAACAACAGATTCACGTACTACGTAAAAGTGAGAATAATTTATAGACATTGGGATAGCGCCCCTGGTGGAAGTAAATGGAAATAGATCTAATATACATTAGGCCGATCTGTTGCTATTATTACAATAACAAAAAATATACATGAAAAAGTCATAAATGTGAGTTTTTGGAATTAGTGTTTTTTCGTGACTTAATTTTTTTTTAAATTGCGGTGTTCATACAAAATTACGTGCGTGCGGGCGTGGTATGTGTTAAAATTATGTAATGTAATAGTAAGTTCTTCGTTTATATAGCATAACCAGACTTATTTCACTTGATATATAAATACAAATATTCAAACAAAGAAGGATAAAACATTGGAAAATGCTTAAAGTGCTGTACCAAAAAAATTCAGGAGTTGTTCCTATAAACTTAATCGGATTTTGGTTTAATACAATATGGAAGCTTGTAGAAATAACAAATTAATTTTATTTTGTTTCATATTTGATGTGTATCCTCATTAAAGTGTAAAATCAGAACTAAAATCTTAGTAAAAAAGTGACACTAAAATAAAATATTTCGCACTAATATAATTAAACGTAAAAACCTCAATTTATTTTCAGTAATTTATATTTACTCAAGATATCAATCAAGTAGGCCCATAGATAAATCTATTAAAAAACTACCGAAAATCAACAGTAAGTTTCGCTCAGACCGCAGCAAAATGATTAAAAAATATAATTCAAGAGAAATTAAGACGCAATTTTTTCTGCCCCATCTAATAACTATAGACTTAATAAAACTGAAACCTACATTGCCTAGGAATTAGAATCGCAATGCGTGTCTCGTGAATACTATGACTTGTTCGGGAGATTGTTAAAAGTTCAGGATATGCAGGCAAGACTTTCGGCTCTTCGTATACCATTGCACATAGAGCTGTATGTTAATAGAATTGTTGAAACACGTATTTATAAGGAAAAGCCGCTGACGCCGCCATATCGTAAAAATGGTGTCAGAAATCAGTTTTTCGAGAATACCTTGTAAGCAACGTCATCTTGGTTATAAATGGTCGATGGTTATGGGGCATGAAATTTCCTACAGCTTTTTCTAACAATCTTTTAATAATATAGGTTAATATGATAGCCCTGTTGGTTCATTGGTAGAATGTCTGCTTCAAGAGCCAAAGGGCGTGGGTTCGATTCCCACCTAGGACAAACTTTGTGGTATTAACAAATGTTTGTTCGGTGTTTGGGTGTTCTATATGTATTTACAACAAAAAAAAGTATTTAAGTATTCTATCAGTCATCCGACTTCCATAGTACAAGTTTTGCTTAGTTTGGGGTCAAATGGCGCTGTGTGTAATGTCTTACGATATTTATTTATTATTTTATTTAATATTGTGTACCGCTCTCACATATGCCGCTCAAATTTGGTCACGGGCAAAAACTTATAAGTTTGCTCTAGGAGTGTGCCAGCGAGCCATGGCGCGCAGTATCTTAGAAGTGAAACTGATAAACAAAATAACTAGGAACACAAAGCTGCTCTAGAACTCAGATAGCCGATATAGCTTAGAAATCCGCTTTCCGCGTAAGACTGGGCTGGCTATGTCAGCCGCATGTCGGGAGATCGTCAGGCCAAAATCACAACACATTAATTCCGAATTTCAATTCAGAATGGCAAGGAACCGGTAAAACAATAAACTGTAACACTCCCAAATAAGAACACTCCTTGACTTTTTGTGGCAAAAACCGTTTTTTAAGTCTTCAATTACTGGACTATCTATTTTATTCCTAATTCTATATCTGTTCTCACAGCTCAGCATATGACGTTTTCCCAACAAGTGCAGTTTTCCCATTTTTCCGTCGTGCAACTTATACGAGGTATCCGTCGATAGACGGGTCAACTTTTACGTAGCTACGATTTTAGCCGAACGTCAAGATAAAAACAGTAAAGCTTTTATGGAGATAAGTTAGTGTTACAATAAGTATTGCCACATAGACAGCCCTGTCGGTCCATTGGCAGTATTATACCGTGAGGAAACCATAGCATGGTGGCAGAGTACTTACTAGTGCTCGGCTGGCTAGCTACCACCCTCAAGTTGAAAATCTGCCGCCAAACATGTAACGGTGTGTTCCGGCAGCCTCACTTGAGAGTCAGTTCCATTCCAGGCTAGGTGTGCTTTACCATCCTCGACCACACCGTCACTTAACGTCAGGTGAGCTGTGGTCACACACCTAGCCTGACAATTATTAAAAAAAAAACGCCGAGCAGTTTCCTTGCAACTCATGACGCTCAGTGTACAAAAACCGTACTTATTAAATTTAAACCTGTGATATTCAAATATTTATGCGACTTCATATAAATTTTACATTTGATTTATCTTACTGATACATTTGATTTGATTTACAATTTTACATTTTATTATGATTTGATAAATCATAATAAAATGTAAAATTGTAAATAAAAAAATAAATTTTACATATTTATCGATTACTTAAATCACGATTGCAAAGTAGGCGCTAAGATTTCAATGACATATCGTTATGTAATCTAACATTTAGTTAAAGTATTCAAGAAAATAAAATATCATAAAATGACACAATGCATTTCACATGCATAAAGTTTTCAGATTCATGGCAATTGGTTGCATTGTTATCTACGGCAGATTGCACAAAGCTCAGGCGGAAAATTGAGTTAGAAGCGCGTTTGTACGGCAACTGTACAGTGTACAGTGTACTGTGGAACTTTGGTAGAACTGCTATGGTAAAAACAAAAAAAACACGGTAATGTAGAAACTCACAGTAACTTCGTTCGTTAGAATTCAAGTTCTCTTAGTATACCTATAATGCAAATCTCTTTTAGTATTTCAGTTGTTTTTTATTGAGATTTACGGTAACTTCAATCAAAAGTTGTTTGATGTGATTCAAGTCTAAGTTGTTTGATGTAATTAAGTAAATTAAAGCCTCACTTGAGAGCCAGTTCCATTGCAGACTAGACGTACTTTACCATCTTCGACCACTTCTTCACTTAACATCAGGTGAGCTGTGGTCAAACACTTAGCCTGTCAACCATTAAAAAAAAGTTCTCTCAGTATGTAAATAAATAAAGCTTGTACTATGGATGACAGATAACTGATAGAATACTTAAATACTTTTTTTTGTAAATATACTAATAATACAAACAGTACACTCAGACACAGAACAAACATTATTTTGTTTATATCACAAAATGCATATTATGGGTGGGAATCGAACACACGCCCTTCGGCTCTTGAACCAATTAACCAACAGGGCTGTCATTTACTATTTATAGATGGTAATCGAAATTTGAAATAAATAGAATGCCAAATTTATTTATTTATAAAATTAATGTCAAGTTACAATAACTATCAATTATATTCTGTAATTATGTAAGTAAACGCATATATTATTATTTTTTTATTTATTTACTTAATTTCACACCATTCTTACAGGGTAATTATTATAATGAATGTCAAATTCCAGATAAGAGAAAATGTCCATATAATATTAGTCGTCAAGTTTTAATGTCAATTAGCATCCCATGTAATACCTACTTACAATCAAAATTAAAGAAATAACTCATATTCATATTTATTGGTAATTATTTTTTTTTAATAAAAAAAAATTGGTAAAATTGGTTTTTTTTTTGGTAAAATTAATTTACATGTAAATATTATAGGGTCAAATACATTCATATTATAGGGTCAAATAATTTTAAATTTAAATGAGGGTACTCTTTGACATTGCCAGGAATCTTATTATAAAATATTTTTACACTCATTATAAAACAGTTATCGCAAGTCCGTTGTAGTTGTTGTACGTAAAATTATGATAATAATTCTTAGGAATATACAAATAATAGGAGTAAGTCATTTTTATTTCCACAAGGTACAATAACGAAGCCCTTCCTCATATATCATTACTCCCCGTCCAGCTTTCCTCGTACAGGGATACTAAAGCTTCCACATGGTCGACTTGCGACTGGTCGCAGTAAATAAATAAATTTGTCGCGCCATTAGCCGGACTCGGTCGGGCAACTGCGGTTCTACACTTAAAACACACTCGGGGGTAAATAGAGAAAGTTAGGGGCACCCTAGTGAGTCACTAAGGTTACATTATTTTTAGGTTGCGCTTGGTCAAATGTGGCCCATTATCCATACAACATAGATTAGGACTGTAATTTTTAAACTTTAACACATATTTCATTATAATAATATTAAATATCATAGGAAAATAATAATAAAAATCTGGATCTTTTCAAGGTCAGAGTGAATAGATATCTTCTAGGTCTGTGTGCTTCATCTTCGACCACATCGTCGCTTACCATCAGGTGAGTTGGTGGTCAAACGCGGACTTATCCAAATAAAAAAAGGACATTACATACAGCGCCATCTGACCCCAAACTAAGCAAATATTGTGATTTGGAAGACAGACAACTGATAGAATACTTTCCAAACAATTTTTTTCCATTTATACACAAATGGAGCATAATTTAACAGTGAAATCACAGCTACTGGCATTTATTTTGGTCTTTATTTGCGGTAAATCACAATTGCTTGAATAAAGCATTAGATTATTAGCATAAATATCTGTTTTATTCAAAAAATATTTG
Organism: Biston betularia; assembly: GCA_905404145.2. Lineage (NCBI taxonomy): Eukaryota > Metazoa > Arthropoda > Insecta > Lepidoptera > Geometridae > Biston > Biston betularia. The sequence goes on from FR989874.1 coordinate 12,494,649, forward strand.
TATCGACATCGAACCACCTTAAATAGTTTTTTTTTTTGTAAATACATGCTTATAATACATTACGTTAATGTGTTTAAGATTCGGTCGAGACATAGGTCGAGAGTATAATACATACAGAACACCCAGACACAGAACAAACATATGATTATTCACATAATGCTTGCCCTGAGTGGGGATCGAACCCACGCCCTACAGCTCTCAAGGCAGATATACCACCAATGAGCCAACGGGGCTGTCAACTATTTTAGTACTCAGTAATAACACTTATGGGGCAAATGGATCTAGCTTCGAATGACTCCTTAGCGAGCACTAAACATACTATAACTGCCCAGACCACATTGTAGTTCTGTTTTGCTTCTAGTGAATTCTTGTTCTGTGTAATTGTATTAAGTATTCAGTTAAATAAAGGATTAATCCAGATTACGTACTGATTTTTACCAAACAAAACAAATAAATGCTGTCTTCTTTGTATGTTAGTTACTTTTCACGTTATAACGGCCTTTTGTAATGATAAATGAGCTAGTATTTGATCGCCATTACACCTGATGTTAATCAAAGATACGGTCTAAGATGAAGCACGCTTGCCTAGGAGATACCGATTTACTCTCGACTTGAAAATACTCCAATTTTATCCATCGGTAAACACTCGGTATTCTGTATGCATTACAAGTACATATTCAACAGCCCTGTTGATTCATTGGTAGTATGTCTGTGTCAAGAGCTGAAGGGCGTGGGTTCGATTTTCACCCAGGACAAGCATTTGGTGATACAAACAAAAATGTTTGTTCTGTGTCTAGGTGTATCGTATGCATTTAGAAAAAAAAACTATTTAATTATTCAGTTATCTGTCTTCCATAGTACAAGCTTTGCTTAGTTTGGGGTCAGATGGCGTTGTGTGTAATGTCCTATGATATTTATTTATATTTGCAAAACAAAGTAGGTATATATAGGTATAATATGTAGGTATTTTATCAGTTGTTGGTTCCCAAAGTACAAACTTTGCTTAGTTTGGGGCTAGATGGCGTTGTGTCAAATGTTTTACGATATATCTCATGAACCTACTTATATACCTTTACCTTTAGTCTCTGTTTGTTTGTTTTTTGTGTTTTGTGTTACAAAATAAAAACTTTTTTTCTTTCTTAGTTTATTATATTTTACAGAACAAGTAAGTTTTAATAAATGCAGTGATGTTATCTCGAACGACTAGAGTAGGGGCTAAAGCGATGCTCCCGTAGGTTGCTGAGAATTTCATTTGAACAGCTGTTGTGTCACTGTGCGAGTGATAAATATTTTCATGCTATACGACACGATAAAAATATAAGTAAAATATTTCTGTATGTAGGTACAAAGTTTTTACTTACATATATTTATTATATATTTATTTAAGATATTTTAATATCATTTACTTTTAATTTGACGTGTTATTCTTATATCGCCGGAGGGTATCAAGTCTGTCAATTTTCTACAGGATTCATTTCGGAGAATGTGCTACCGAGCTGTACGACCTCGTACTTCCATCCCCTTTTTACCACAGGACAAGTACCAGTAGAAAGACGGCCCACTACCACCCATACGTAGTGGAATTTCCTTGGGTACCTACCAAACGTTTTGACTCTACGTTTCGAATACGTACGGCCAAGGAATGGAACAAGCTACCGGCTTCCTTGTATTGTTTCCTAAATGATATAATCTGGATCTTTTCAAGGTCAAGGGAATAGGTATGTTCTAGGTCTGTTGGTGAGTGGTGGCGAGTTGGTGGTCAAACGCGGAATTATCCGTATTAAAAAAAAGGGTATTTTCACTATGGATCTAATAAATTACTTTAATAACAGTATCTACTGATATACAGTAGTCTCACTAATCCAGCACTTCAGTAGTCCGATACATCAATTAATCCGGCACCCTACGCTCGCGTTTCCCTTATCAAAAAATATCATTATAATAGGTACCTACATGTTTACTTTCTTTTTTCAAACATGCGTGGGAAAGTTTTTAAACATGGAATACAAGTTGCAAAAAGGATTCAAGGATTACTTTTTGTTTTTTTTTTTTGGCGGGAACACGGAAAGTGTCCTCTCGCTCCGTTGTATTTTTTACCAGAACCTGTGTTTTGTCGAGTGTATGCATAAAAGTGGTAGTGTTTTATTGATAAAGTGCCAAATTACAAGCGCGAGTGTGGAAAAATGATTTAATGTGGTGAAACATGACTTTTCGTGTTGCTTCCAAAACTCCATCGAAGCTTTTAGTAAAGTCGCCACTTACTTTACTAAAGCATGACTGGACTTGACTAAGACTGGACTTTCACTATAACTATAGCTAAGAAAATTTAACTTAGGAAACTTTAACATATAAAACACTTGACACTGGCAAATGTTCAAAATGCGACGCCAAAACCAAAGAAAAAAAAGGATTACTTTAAGACTAATTAGTTAATTGTAAGAAATATATTTTTGTTTTACCTATGCGGGATTACACACGTTTAATTTTATCAGAAACTCCGACTGTAATTTCGGCCACATCCGGTGGCCTTCTTCATGGAGACAAAGAACAAGGCGCGGCAGCGGTCCGTAGTGTAAAGCAAGTCAAGGCCGCGCACATGTTGTAGTTTTTCTAGGTACATGACAGCGTCGCGTCTAACCTTGAAAGAGAATAAGTAACACAAGAAAACACCTCTAAAGTTTGAGACGTCATCTGTATCCCAGTTATGAATCTCAAATGGAGCTGGCCAGAACACGTGGTGACAGGTGAGATAGGTTGAAACAGAGTGGTGGCCTAGACAAGGTAAACGAAGCGTTGGTCGTCCAGCCGCAAGATGGGTCGACGATACTCGCACCGTCATGGGTGGAACCTGGACCAGATTGACACAGGACCGAAGCAGATGGCATAACAAGAGAAAGGCCTTAACCTAGCAGTGGGATAAGGCCGTTGACGATGATGAAGAAAATACTCCTTTAACAGGTGCTGATCCAATTTTCTTTACATTTTATAAAATCGTGACGTATAAAACTGGTAAGACGCAGCTGCGGTTGCTTCTCGCAATAGTTCCTACGGGGACTATCAAAACAAAACACGCAGATAAGCGGCCGGTGTTCTCACTGCACTCGTATAGCAATAACTGTTTCTTGTTGTTCTACCATGTATACAATAAAACAAATAATTATTTATGTTATATTTTGAACAGCTATGGAAAAGAGGTATCAACCAAGACAGATGGGAACGTCTTATGATCGCCGACTGCTGCTGGAGGATGCAACGTGACTATTCCACAAAACCTTATTTACAAAAGTCGCGAAACGGGAAGTTTTTATGCTACTAGCGTATTCAAACTTTTTTATTAAATTTGTGGATCAGTGGATAGCGCGGTCAATTCACACGCCAAAAGGCGTAGGTTCAAACCTCAACGTTAACGATGTTAAGTAACGGTGTGGTCGAAGATGGTAAAGCACACCCAGCCTAGAATGGAACACACCGCTAGACATCGATGGGCGGCAGATTTCCAACTTGAGGATAGTAGCCAGCCGAGTACTAGAAAATATCCTACCAACATGCTATGGTTTCCTCACGATGTTTCCTTCACCAGCATTTCAAGCTCATTGTTGGGTCTGGAACCCATTCCCTTCGGTGCGTGAAGTGACCGCGCTAACCACTGAGCTGTCATCGCTATGAGCTATACTAATCTCAGGATCAGTACTCTACACTTTGTTTCGTTACTCAAAGTTTTGTGTATCTCAAAATGGTCACGGACATCTCTCACCATATGAAGAGCATTTTGTTATTCTCATTGCAACATAAAAAAATACTTAGTTTATATTCGATCGGTCGTGGAAACAGCGGCAAACAAAATTAAACAATCGGGTCAGTAAATATTGGAAACGCTAACCTACAAGAGTTTATATACAAAACGTCAGCAAAAAATCTCCAACACAAATAAAACTAATCCCATCAATATCAAAGTATCAAGGTGGTCCACAAAGCGAATTACTTTCCTATAAGTACCTACCCTTAAACACACTAGACTAGAATTCGAGTAGTACAATTCTCGTGTTTTTCACCGTGGGGTAACCTTTTCATTCGTATAATTATTAGCTGTTATAAATAATTTATGCATACATATTTTGTCATGACATAATGTAGTCATTAGACACACATATTTTCTCGTAATCATGTTACCCAATTATAATTATGCTTCTTATAAAATCTATCAGTGTAATGGTTATAATTATATACCAAATTTGTGCACTGTTTAGACGATGAATACTTTATACATGCAATACAAAATTAGTAGTACGTTATTATTAAAGTTAAATACCAAAACATAATCCTATCTATTTTTTTTTACTGGCGCGTTAAAATAATACTATCATCATAAGATTCTTTAGATATAGGTTTTAAATGTTTTGTTATACCAACATTAGGACAAGTGACAGTGAGAGTAGTGATCACGATTGGCACATTAGAATGTAAAATTTTAGTATGGTTTTCAAAATTAGGCCTAATAATATTATGCGAAAAAAATTATTCACAATTTTGCATATTATGCAATCTTTGGTGCGAATTATAATGAGTTTTATGTATCTCATTTTAACGCGTACTCCCTATAATGAAGTCTGAAAAAAAAATTGACAGCATTCTAGCGATAAGCTATTGTTAACTTTAACTAGCGTTTATAGGTTGTGTGATGCTATGTAACGTTTTAAACAAAAACTTTCAAAGTCTGTTGTTGTAATTATTAAATTTTATCGAATGTTATTATTGTTATTAATATTTAATTTTTTTACTAATGAGTTATAATGTCAAAATAATAATTATTTGTCAAATGAGTGAATAAATATTATAGATAACAAAATAACTCAACATTCAATTAAATTGAAATAACCCGCCCCTGAACGTTCCCGGTGCAAAAGTGTCTATCACACTCGCCGCATTCTCACGCTTAATGACAATGGTCAACCTCTGTACCTCCTATAACAATTGACTTGACTATAATCAATTCTTTCAACATCTTACACTGACTGAACACTACATACAGTAAGCGGAAAAGTTCCCGGCCCTTGACTCGTCCGATCATAAAATGTGATACCCCAATAATCCTAATTTATAAGTTACAGTCTCCACAAGTCAACCCTGTCAGCCTGTCAGCAAAGTTAAGTTTAATTAAAATTAAATTCAAAATTTTAATAAGAACTTTTTATTTTAAGCTTTTCTCTCTTGTTTCTATACAACAGTATTATCTTAGGATAGAGTGTTCAATCTAGCCGATTTCATAAAGAATTCAAGGTAAAAACACATTATTTTAGAAAAAAAGAACAAAATTAAAAAATAGGGAACATTTCACACAGCGCTATCTAGCCTAAAACTAAGCAAATCCACGGAAACTCAATATTTGAAAAAATACTTTTCATTTATTTTTTGTTAATACAAAGTTATTTATAAAAAACACAGACACAGAACAAGCATCCATCTGTTTGTCTCACAAATGCGAGTAGGAAAAGAAATGTATCAATCCTATACATTAATTCTAGCGGCTTTTCATATTAGATAGTACATTTTATTGTAGCATGTATACAGCATTTTAAATAATTGATTTCTGATGATGATAATTTACGGTATTTAATATATTAGAGAAAACCTAAAAAAAAATGTTTTTTTAAAGTACCTAATGTGTCTGTTCTTAACGATGACCAGCATTTCCATGGCGTAAAGAATATTGTCTATATACCTACTACAAATGTAAAATGTATGGCAAAATATCTTATTAGTGCTAAACAAAACAAAACATACTACAGTTTTTCTAATACTACTGAGGAACTAATAAATAAATTGAAATGAAATAAACCAATCTAAAAGGTCACTACCAATGGAACTAGTTTCCAAACGCTGGCCCCATTGCCGCGTTGTTTGTCCATACTCAAACGTTGGGCAAAATAAGAGCCAGAATTTTGGTCACGTGAGGCTTCGATCAGACAAGATGACAAGTCTTTAAAATATTTCTTTGCTCCCTACGGTCCCAAAATGTACTCACTCTACAGGGCCTTTTTGCAAATTCTGCAGCCGCACCAGCCTTAATCAGAGTTCTTGGAAGATATGACAGTGTCAAAGTGTTTACACAAGTGGCGTCCAATAAATACTAAGGGCCGCCCATTTTCCAGGAAATTAAAGCCATGTTACTATAAACGCAATTTCAATGGTGAAAATTAACAATATTGTGGAGATATCTTCTTAATTTCATAAAATACAAATCTCCAATAATCCGTATTTATTCAACCAGTATACGGGAACACGCGGCGGTAGTTTGTAGATTACTAACTAACGAGATAACTTTCTTACGAGTGTACGTCTCAGCTCCACTAATCTGCTGGTCAAGGGGCCTGAATGTAAGAAAGTATGGATATTACTTTTATTTATAATCCTGATCATTGTAGAATCGATTTGTTTTCTCAATACTTAGTTTACCTTTACCATCGCAGTATTAGAAAGCCTGCCGCCAAGCAGTAGTGTGGAAACATTACTGTGTTTCGGTTCGAAGGGTAATGCTGCTCGATAAATTGCAGGCTAATAGTTGATACTGACCATCGAATGTCTCAAGGTAACGACCGCAAAAGAAGCGATGCCCTGGAATTGGTTTTGTTTCTAAAAGTTCTGTATATCGCTGCAACGGCCGTGATAAACAATAGATAACGCGTTGATACCGCAAAAAAACAGTAGTACTATGCCAATAAATTTCGTGCTAGTGCAATCAATAGTTTACCAAGTTTCATTGCAATAGGAAGAACGGTATGGCAACGCATAATATAAAATACGAACAAACAAACAGCCATTATAAATCTGTAATAATAATATAATATTAGCTAAGTTTGCGTTTTACCACATCCTGCCTAAGCAATAAACTGTTTTTTTTTAATGTTTAAAATATACCTCTACAGACATCGGGGTCCGTGACCTTTGTCAACTTTGAATTGCAATATTTTTCTTACAATACACCCGTATAGTTAGTTAAATTAACCTTAATCTTGGTTTGTGTGTAATAAACTTGGAAGATGTGACAACTATGTTCTGGTTAAAGAACTATGTTCTGGTTTAGGATGCAGCACGTTTACCTATAGGAACTTGTTTATTCTGTATTAAATTTAGCGTAAGTGGTCAAGCAAATGCATAATGTATGAACGACATTTTAATACCATATCCAAAATTCTCAGTCTCTGGCAATGGATCAGGCAAGTTGAGCGAGTGGTATAGACAGTAGCGCGAAAATTCGTCCAACCACGCTCCCAAACAACTTAATTAGGGAATAAACGAGAAACGTGCGAGAACTACAGTTTTGGACGTTCTTTCAACGGGGATATTGATGATGGAAACTAAGCTCTGCAGAAATGTATGGAGTCGGGTGTATAGTGAAAATGTTTGCAATTGTATCATCATTATTTTTAGCCCGAAGTCGTTCACTGCTGAGCAAAGGCATCTCTTCTTCTTATGTGGTTGTTGACAGATGTGACAAATGGTTACACAATATGGTTGTTGACTGCTTGCTCACCAACCACAATTAGACGTATTCGCAGACAAAATGGACTTGTTCATGTGCTCTGCTGTCGCCTTCATTGGTGATTGCAACAATAATAAATAATTTGTTGCGCGGATAGCTCAGTGGTTAGCGCGGTAGGTTCGCATGCCGAAGGGCGTGGGTTCAAACCCCAACAATGAGCTTGAGCTGCCGGTGAAGGAAAAACATCGTGAGAAAACCATAGCATGGTGGTAGGGTACTTTAGTACTCGGCTGGCGGATAGAAGAAGGAAGGAGGAAGATAAAAACTACTATCAGAAATTCTTTCTTCTGTAACAAATGAGAAATGGGGGAAAAAATTGTTAAGTAAACTTAGCAATTAAGTATTCAGAGTTTTTTTAGTGTATTTCCATTAAAAATTACACTAGAAATATAATTATTATCTCTTTAATACTTAAAATCGACTTCCGTAAAATAACGCCAGAGTCAATCAATAAGACCAAAACTTTGTTCTTTGGTCAATTTTATATGATTACAGTATTGTAAACATTGCAATAATTGAAGGGCATTTTATACCACAACGTGAGACCTTAGCAGGCCAATTGAATATTAGTAAACACAGATTAGAGTGACTCAGGGTGATCCTTTGTAACGTCCTCATTTGCAATTAAAGCCACGAGCCAGTCATTACCATAATGGAAACTGAAAATAGTAGTTTAGTTCTTGTAAAATGGTTCTACTTAGGTACTTATTAGTATCATCTTGGTTTATTTATTTTGTGTTTGTATACAACAGTTTTATTAGCTTTCTTAGCTCAATGACTGGTCCTACGAACCGCTAAATAATGAAATTTGCTGCCCGAGTGGGTGTTCCCCGATAAACACAATCTGGGTGCCTTCAAGTCGTCAAACTATGGATAGCGATGGTCAAACTTAAATTAATTATTTGTATTAAAAAAAACCATAACTTACAACGTACTTAATATTTTATAAAAACGAAAAATGCGGTTGCAAAAGATCTATAGACGACGCAAATAATAAGATTAAAAGGGGCTATGTCTTTTTTACAACAGCACGACCAAACGCTCGACTGAAAGACACCCTGCAGTGAAAATTCTCTTAAGACGCACTAAACGTTTTCAGACCACCTTCCTGTTTCCAACTAAGTTCACACGTTATTCAAGATAAATGTAAATTGGTATTTTTTAGGCAAGCATGTTTAATCTTCGGCCACATCATCGTTTGTATCAGATGATATCGTAGCCGTAGCGATAATTGCACGCTAATGTTCTTAGTCTGTTAGATTTTAAATCACACGGTGAATATAACATTTAGGTATTATAAAGTCTTCGTTTTGGTTTACTTAAACTTATCACAAACAACCTCAAGTTTGCAACCTGCATTACTCGCTATGCATGTATACCGAGTCAACCAAACCTTCGTAAACCCAAATCTCCTTCACTTGTCTCCTCTATCTGTTTTGAATTTACAAAGTTAACAAAGAGAACGCAAAGGAAATCCAGCCCTATCGCTTAAGTGTAAGGTGCAAGCAAACAGCAAAGATTCTCCACAGAGGCGTTGGCGTTGGATCTTCGATAAGTGATGCACCCGTCAATTGTCGATTTATTGATTAACAAGTCGAGTGGTTCGGTTTATTTACGTTGTGTGCGATGAAGCGTGATGATGTAGATACGTGCTCGTTCAGGTATTGTAATCTATTGGAAACATAGTCATGATTTTATAAGACGTCTTGTTTAGTCAAGAAGAATGGATAGGTTATTGAAGGACGGAGCTTCCTTTGTCTTTGCCCTGATTTGATGGAAAAATTACTATCACATAATGTATTTATAAATTGATTCGCCTCAATGTTCGTATTATGAATCTCATCTCATTGAATCTAAGGTGTGTGTGTGTGTGTGTTAAGATATATAATAAGATATGTTTATTACATTTTTACAGTGTCAAATTAAACGGATTTGACAAAACGGACCACAATTGAAATGCAAACAGTTACTTAAATCATGTATATTAACTGAGTTGGGTAGAAATAAAAGTTGAAGTTTGGAATTTGGAATCTAATTATCTTAAATATAATGTAAGCAAATTTTATTTTTGTAGCGAGAAACACTTAGTAATTTAGTAAGTTACAAGTGCAACCGTGTAGCATTAAAAGCATCTAAAACGCCACAGCAAGAAATGGACTAAACTGATGTTCTATTTAAATATTATATTAATCTACACAATGTTCATGGACAAAAAAATGAGGTTTTACTGACCATCAAATAACAAAAAGCTTACACTTAAAACTAATTTTCAAAGGTTAATGAATCTAATCGATAATAATTAATTCACAATTACCAAAATGTCGAGCACTGCTACTTCGAATAATATTTATAAAATCTATTACTTATTACACACAACAGACATAAAGTATTTCTTTCCCTCAAACTTCAACCAACAAATACAAAATCGAGTCGATGAAATGTATTTCAAAATATCGATATGCCCTTCCTAAGTGCAAACACTCGTCACGTCACTATTAGCAGAGCGCTCGACTACGCCCGCTAGTTCCCGCATATCTTGATTGTGCGCTCAAACACTCATACACATTTGCGTATCGTTGATTTTGATTCAATCCGCATTTACTCTTCATTACCTTGACATTTGAGTTAGAATGTATTTGATTATTATAAGAGATTAAATAACTTAGAACTAAACATGCGTGTGCTCCCCACCCTCACAATGGTCATAGACAAAAAATCAGAAGTTTACTCGAGGAGTATGCAGCCAGCGAACCATGGAGCGCAGTAGTTTAGGAGTGAAACTGATAGACTTAATAAGAAACACAATGCTGCTCAAGAACTCAGAAAGACGCCTTCCTAAATTGGGAGTGGTCCAACCATGTTAGCCGCATGTCGGGATATCGTTGGGCCAAAATCTTGACACAGTGGTTCCCCCAGGATAGAAAATGACCTCCTGAACGATCCAGACTGAGATACAGGAACAACTTGACTTCTGTTTAAAGAACTGGAGTTATGTTGCAAAGGATAGAGAAAGATGAAGCCTTTGCCCAGCAGTAGGACACTAGAGGCTGGAGTACAATCATTATCTGTGGACGAGCTAATACTATTTTTCAGTTCGTGTCTCTAGTAAATTTGTAGTTTGTACTCGCTATATAAATCCTACTAATATTATAAATGCGAAAATTTGGGAGTATGCTTGTATGGATGGATGTTTGTTATTTTTTCACGCAAAAACTGCTGAATGGATTTTAATGAAATTTGGTATGGAGGTAGCCGACACCCTGTATTAATTTTTATCATGAAGCGGGTAACACCGCGGGGTGCAGCTAGTAGCTTATAATTTTAAATTAGTAGAAGTAATTTTAGTATCCTTGGAATAGTTGCTGCCATAGATTTACGTTTGTTTCCTGACGAATCATTTTGCTAAGATATTTTTTCACCTTCACAGACACCAGGGTCCGTGATCTTTGTAAGCTTAACACATTTTTTTTCTAATTTAAATCAAACTTCAACTGTACGCAATACAGAGAAAGATGGTAAGGTATTCTATTATAGTTAGCGACCCGCAAGCAGCACCCGATCACAAGTATGACGATGTGCCAGCTTTCGCTCTCCGCAACCATATCTGAGGGAAGAGAGCGACCCAACACACGACGCCGCCGCAAGCAGGAGCCTTCGATGGTGAGCATGAATGCTCGAGTCATACACACAATACTTATTTCTAAACTCTTATAATTGAATACTTATTTTCATAGTGCTTTCTCTGCAGAGCATGAATAATATTATGTAAATTACAGTCTAAGTACAACTAGTGCCATCTCTCAATAGGTGACCGAACTACGTACAAACGAAAAACGTGATATTATTTCTGAGTTTGTTAACATCACTTCTCTATGAAGTAGAGTTGCTAACAGTAAGACACGCGATCTTATGCATATTAATGTTCACAATTGCGTATTATGTACATTACCTAAAAGTAAATAAAATAATTACAGTTTTGCAATGGAACTAATTGAATGAGACGATAGTGACATTTCGTGGAACTGAGGGTCTAGACAAAGAACTTAACATGCGATTAGCGATAACGCTTATGAAACGTAAAAAATGTATGGGACTGACAAAAGCTGTCGATAATTATGTCAGCCCCATACATTTTTAGACTTTTCTATTACCATCGAAAGCATTTGACTTGGTGGTAGGTATCCTTAGCACCAGATCGTCTAGATAGGTACGTCGCAGTACGAGAAAATCTGCCGCCAAGCGTGTGTAAACATTACTGTATTCCGGTTTGAAGGTCAGTGAAGTTAGTATAATTACAGGGCTGTTGAGACTAACTGTCGAAAGTCTCAAAGTAATAAGTGCCAAAGCAGCGATGCCCTGGACTTTGTATTACTGCTCCAAGTTCTTTGGATCGCTGCAATGGCTATGGACAAGCGTTATCACTTACCACCAGGAGAGCGTATCATTCATTTCAACTTTTTCTAAAAAAAATGAATGTTTTTTATCTAAGCCTTCAATTTAGAAGCCAATAGTGAATCAGTGCCTTCAAGGCAAGCGTGCTCCATTCAAGACCGCATCTTCAGTTAACATCAGCTGTAATAGCGGTCAAACGCCACACACAATCCAACCCTGAGCGGAACTACTGTGTAAGTGGTAATTCCTCCAAGGTCAAAATCAAACTCTTTTAATTTTAAATCTTTATTTTTTAATGATTTTCAACCCACAGTTAAGAGTAATACAAACTACATTTTCCTTGTATTTCCAAGCTTTCAAAAGGGAAATTGTCGGGGAAAGCTTCAAGTACCGTAGTTAGGAACTTCCTGTACGTCTCCGAGACGTGTTTATGGTACCGTAAGTACTTCTCTACAGCTGCCAGTAGATTCTAGACTGCAATTTAAAGAGTATGGAGACGTGGGAATTACGTATTAAAAGTGATTGAGAGAGTGAAAAAGAATTTCAGCGAAATCTCTAGACAGCATAAAACAAAGTTGTATCCCGCCGTCTGTACGCTTAAATCTTTTAAACTGCGCAACGGATTTTAATGCGGTTGTCTTCAATAGATAGAATGAATCAAGAGGAAGGCTAATTAAGTTAAGTACATGCATAATTGCATATAATAATAGTATTTATTGCAAGCATAAAAATAATCCCATATAAAATTAAAATTTTAAATTTAATAAAATTTAATAAAAATTAAATAAGCTAGTTTAATTAATTTAAAATCACAGATAAACTTATTTTATTTATGATTCGCACTTTCCTCCACATTTGTATAAATTGGGTTTTTGTAACAATCACTCAGGCCTCGCAAGATGCAAATTTTTTTTTTATAGTTGACAGGCTAGGTGTATGACCACAGCTCACCTGATTAAGTGACGGTGTGGTCGTTGATGGTAAAGCACACCTAGCCTGGAATGGAACTGGCTCTCAAGTGAGGCTGCTGGAACACACCATTAGATGCTTGGTGGCAGATTTTTCAACTTGAGGGTGGTAGCTAGCCAGCCGAGTACTAGAAAGTACCCTACCACCATGCTATGGTTTCCTTCACCGGCAGCTCAAGCTCATTATTAGGGTTTGAATCCACGCCCTTCGGCATGCGAACCAACCGCGCTAACCACTGAGCTATCATCGCTACATCTTTGAATGTATCAACCCATTCCAGAAGGAAGCTACTCTGGACATGCATCACATCACGCATATGCACCACATTAGTACCATTGCACCCGTGCGAAGATAAAACGTTACGGTAAATTATGTAATAATTATTTATTTTTGTTTCAATTTTAATATTTTGTACATTTTGAGATGAGCTCAGTGATTAGTGCGGTCAGTTTACACGCAGAAGTGTGTAGGTAGAACTTGAGCTTCCAATGTAGGAAAACATCGTGAGGAAACTGTGACGTGGGGGTAGGGTACTTTCTAGTACTCGGTTGGTTCGACCGCTGTCTCTCTTCCATTTATTTTTCGTGTAAATAGTCTTTTAGTCCTCGTTACGTCACTTGTTCGTAAATATATCCAAACCTATATCAAGTTTGAGCTACGCCCCAACCAAAAAGCTTGGAAAGTAAACTCAGCTAACTTTACTACCGTATTCAATTACAAAACGAGGTTCATTTCCTAAGTTATTCTCTCCCTTACTTTATACACTATCAGTATTAACTAAACGCAGTAATGAGACAGTTTGTAAGCCACTCCGAAAGCAACCCCCGAAATAAAATTTATGAGATTGACTTAATAGGATTAAGGGACTAGGGACCGACTTGTTAGCCTGCTTTTAGAAATTAAAGGTAAATGTTAGTGCTCCATTGCGCTGTAAATTTTGGGTATGACTGGAAGTATAAATGGCCATTATTTATTGGTGGTTGTAAAAAATAAGGTCTGAAAATTAAGTTTGGTTTAATGTACGATTGTAAACTGAATTGTAACTTTATGTAGATAAGTACTATTTTACCCTAATAAGCAAAAAATGGGTTTTAGTTTTAGTAGTCTAGTATGTTATGTATGTAAATATATTCTTTGCTGCCTTCTGATTGTAATTACGCGTTTTTTTATATGTACTAAATAATAGTATGTAGTATTAATGTAATATACATAATTATATTTAGCCAAGAAAATTAGTAATTTAGTAGTTTAGGAAAAACATATTTTTTAGGTCATAATAAATTGAAATACAATATAAAAAAATATTAACAATAAGAAAAGAGTCTTATTAATTAATTATTTTAAGCAAGCGCCTAACGGTGTGTTCCAGCAGCCTCACTTGAGAGCCAGTTCCATTCTAAACTAGATGTGCTATACCATCATCGACCACACCGTCACCTAACATCATGTGAGCTGGTTAAACATCGTACGATACCTATTTCAAATACATACATTTACAAATAGAATAGTTGACAATGTGACATCTTGTACGCTGTCATAATCTGAAAAAGAATATAAAGACGAAAGAAGATAAGAGGATATTGAGACTTGTAGTTATTTTAATTAGTCTTTTAACTAATTATACTTTTTTTAAGTTTATGTCAAATTAGTTCTAGATATTAAGTAAAATTACGATTAAGTTTTTAACTAATAAATTGTTGTCAAATTAGTTAAATTTAAGTCCTCATCACTGTTGTAACTGGAACGACTGTTAAGTTTACTTGGTGGTAGATCTCCTTAGCAGGAGGTCGTCTAGGTAGTTACCACCGCAGTACCAGTTGTTCTGCCGCTAAGCAGTAGTGTGTAAGCGTTACTGTGTTACGGTTTGAAGGGTACTGCAGCTAGCGAAATTACTGGGCTATTGAGACTAACCATCGAAAGTCTCAAACTAATGAGCACTAAAGCAGCGATACCCTGGACTTTGTTTTATTATTCAAAATTCTGTGCATCGCTGCAATGGTCATGGACAGGCGTTATCTCTTACCATCAGGAGAGCGTCTCGTACGTCTCAATTTTTTTCACATAAAAAAAAAGCGGAAGTAAACAAAATTTATATGCCTTGAATATTCAAAATGAGCGTCCGCAAAGTAACGCATGAATCAATCAATTCTAATCTGAACACGCGATTACCTCTTGAAAATAGCATACATCTAAATATAATTTAATTAGTCACCGAGTTTTTTATCCTTCCCACAAACTTCTGAGTAGTGCTTCTTAGTACATGTCTTCTTACTATTCTTTTAAACACAATGGACAAACTTTTGCGAGCACAATAGAGCGACGCCTGCACTCAATGCGAGTTCAATTACTTTCTAGGTGTCCTTAGTTCCAATAAAGATTTTCTATTAATAAAATACGAAATACGACAATGCCTTCGAGAATGCTCCGTGGAGCGGACAAGACAGAATTTATTAAAATACCCATTCCAATTACTGAAGAATCGAACACCATTATATTTGTCGGCGAAAAGCATCCGACCAAATGAAAATGATTGTTCAAAGATATTTTGTGATGGATATTGGGACAAAATTATTTTCGGATAATTCAGGCAGCGAAAATTCTTTGATGGTTTACACTACTTTCATATTTGACAACAATAATGTTGTCAAAAGTTGATTTTTAGTTATTCTTACACACAATATCCTATACTAAGGTAATAATACGTGCGATGTGCGTTTTTTTTCAAACTTTGGATTGGATTTTAACAGATTTTTAATTTCTAATTAATTGATTGATTCAAGCGTTACTTTGCGGAAGTTCATTTTGTGTGTTCAAGGTATATATTTAGTTTATTTCCGCTTAACAGTCGTTTCAGTTACAACAGTGATGAAGATTTCAATTTAACTATCTTGACCACAATTTTATATTAAAAACTTATCCGAAATGTTACTTAAATAAAAAAAAATATCGTAGGATATTACACACATCGCCATCTGACTCCCAAACTAAGCAAAGCTATGGTATGGAAGTCAGATAACTTTTAGAATACTTAAATACTTTTTTTTGTAAATAAATACGTACTTTTAAAAAATTCATTACACCCAGACAGAACAAACAATTGTTTATATCTCAAAATGTTTATCCTGGGTGGGAATCGAATCCACGCCGTTCAGCTCTTGGTGCAGACATACTACCAATGAACCAACAGAGCTGTCTTAACTTATTATCTAAAACTATAATTTGACATAAAGTTAAAAACTAAATGAAATGGAACAAAAAACTAATTAATTTAAAAGAAACACAAGTTTTTTTTTTTTTTTTTAATGATTGACAGGCTAGTTGTTTGACCACAGCTCACCTGAGGTTAAGTGAAGGTGTGGTCGAAGATGGTAAAGCACACCTAGCCTGGAATGGAACTGGCTCTCAAGTGAGGCTGCCGAAACACACCGTTAGATGCTTGGCGGCAGATTTTCAACTTGAGGGTGGTAGCTAGCCAGCCGAGTACTAGAAAGTACTCTACCACCATGCTATGGTATCCTCACGATGTTTTCCTTCACCGGCAGCTCAAACTCATTGTTGGGGTTTGAACCCACGCCCTTCGGCATGCGAACCTACCGCGCTAACCACTGAGCTATCATCGCTACAAAGGTAAGGTAAAAGGTAAAAGGTAAAACATTGGTAAGTATTTTGATTTAGGATGACTATCTGAACATCTGACATTTTCAGCAAGAATGTTCTGAATTTCAGACCCTTCTAGTTTTCAACCTAAGTCTAGATAGTTATGTATGTACAGTCAGCATTGCTATATTGTATAAAAACCATTCCAATCATTATTTATTTTTTAAATTTTTTACATTAAATTTTTACAAAACATATATAATATAAAAAACTTAAAAACTAGGGTGCCGCCGGCAGCGGGGTAGGGCTCAAGTTGCCGGCAACTCAAGCTGCTAAAAATACAATAATAATTATTATTGTATAATGACTTTGGAAGGGCGTGTAAATAGTGTAAATGAAGGCCAACATCCTGTTTTGTATCTAAACAATCTGGTAAAACAACGACATTATATTAATAATGGGAAAAACAACGCATGAATGAATTTACGTCCTGTCTATCTTTGTTTTCCGAAGGCCGTAAAGACCCACCTTCACCATAATATGAAAACTATTTCTTATATGGACATCGATGGAAGTGTTTAACAAATCTGTCCCACCTTTTGTAATCTATAGTCATATCTAAAAATGCGCGGCCTAATAAGGCCGCGCATTTTTAGATATGACTGGATAACATGCTTTTTGTTTTCAAAACTCAGTTTAGAAAAAATGTTATCGTTACGTAGTAAGAAATCTGTTAAATAACAATCTTTGTGAATTAATGCAATTTTTTATTTTAACTTACCAAAGTTATGTACATGTACATTGTACTACTATGGTACTAACTACTACTACGCCAAAGTTTGTATGTTTGTGACTTCTTCGCGCTCGAACGGGCGGACTAATTTTGATGAAACTTTGTATGGAAGTAGTTGACACCATGAATTAACTACTTTTTATTTCGAAAAAATGTTGTGGGTAACACCGCGAGGTGCAGCTAGTAATAAAAAATAAGACAAAAAACAATATTTTTTGGTACTTTTTCCATTGTTTTGAGTATCTTGAACGACACATGTATTTGAAACTGACTGTACATCTAAGAAAGGTCGTTAGGGATATGCCCGTGTGGCGTGCTATAGCCACAAAACCACAATTCCTGGAGCTGTGAACTGCTGGACGACGTGACGTCTGCGACATTTATATGGCACCACAAAAGAGCGTTGATATTACTTGCTTTGTAGAATTTATCCGGTATTCAATATGTTTGTTCATTTCATACGTTCAATTTTATCGGAACCTCCTACTAAAGTTTTGGCTATATCCGGTGCCCTTCATCATGGAGTTAAAGCTGAGTACAACGCGCGGGCCGCTGCGCGTCAAATACGTGAGGATAGATGGTATTAAATACATTAATTTTTATTAGTAACTAGCGGACGCCTCGCGGTTTCACCCGCATAGCTCCCGTTCCCGTGGGAATACAGAGATAAAAAGTAGCCCATGTCACCTGGGGATAGTGTAAATTCTCATCGGTGAAAGAATTTTTGAAATCGGTCCAGTAGCTTTTGTGTTTATTCGTTACAAATATATTACAAAATTCCAAAAAATCCAAATCTTTCCTCTTTTTAATATTAGATATGATTTTTTTAGTTACCACCGATTATGGACACCTACAATATTTGACAGCCCTGTTGGCTCATTGGTAGCATGTCTGCTTCAAGAGCTGTAGGGCGTGGGTTTGATTCCCACCCAGGACAAGCATTTTGTGATATAAAACAAATGTTTGTTCTGTGTCTGGGTGTACTGTATGTATTATAAGTATGTATTTACAAAAAAAAAGTAGTTAAGTATTTTATCAGTTATCTGATCCCCATAGTACAAGCTTTGCTTAGTTTGGGGTCAGATGGCGCTGTGTGTAATGTCCTACGATATTTTTTTTTTTTTTTTTTTTTATATCCGATGCATTGTCGTTGCATTGCCTACCTTTGGGGACCCTATTCACTCTTTGTATCAAGCGATGTAGATTAGACCCGAACGTGATAAGCTATTTCACACACTATTAATAAGCTGCTCGCACACTAACCTGAAATTGTCATTTTTCCAGTAAAAATGTACTGCTCCAAAATGGTACGTATTTTATATTTTGGCGCTAATGTTATTTCAAATATTATAGAGTTGCCAACCGTCCTGTTTTCCTAGGACCTGTTCTAGTTTTTATAGTAACCTGGGATGTCCTAGATAGTTTTTAAGCAGCGTTCTAAGTTTTCAAAGCGCCCTGGCAAGGTTATGTATTTTAAAATTAGCGCGTCATGTTGCAACATTACTATTGCGTTCTATTTTAAAACTAAATTGTTATGGTTTTTTTCAAATTCAAATCGTAACTAGTATAGATTTGTCCCACCACAGCTTTTTAGTTCTCAAAACCGGTCTCAATATATTTATTGGCTAGACAATCTCACGTTTAAACAACGAACAACGAAACTAATTATTCTCCTAAAATCATCCACCCTAACTACAAGAGCTACAAAACAAGCAAATTCTAGTTTACTTTAAACAATCCCTTTTCGGCCAGTTGATCCCCATATCAAAGGCGATCCGTTCACACTTCATTAGCTCCACATAACACTGTCTCGGTCACACAGGGCTAATGCTCTGAACCCTCGGAATCTCGACTCGAATTAAATTTACGTTGTCGGTGTAATTCCTTTTAAAATGAGATTTGTTCTAAGGAAGGAAATGCAAGTTTGTTAATACCTATCGTTACATAAATTTATCTTTGCTAAAGTTTATTGGATTAATGTAATACTTTATAATTAGTTTATTTTAACAAGCTGAAAAGTTTAAGCTATCTATAGCCCGGCTGCGAATAAAATAGCTATAAAGGAAAAAAATCAGTTAGCTAAATGCTAAATGGCGCAGTGTGAAATGTCCTACGATATTTATTTCTTAATTTTTTTTTTGTAAAAGTAATGAGACGAACGATGCGCTCTTCTGAAGGTAAGAGATAACGCATGCCCATGACCATTGCAGCAATACACAGAACTTTGAGTAGCAAAACAAAGTCTGGGGCATCGCTGCTTTGGCGCTCATTACTTTGCGACTTTCGATGGTTAGTCTCAACAGCCTAGTAATTTCGCTAGCTGCAGTACCCTTCAAACCTGAGCACAATAATGTTTACACAGGAGTTTTGGCGGGAACGCGGTAAGAGCCATGTCACCCCGTTGTTTTTTTTCCAAAACTAGTGTTTTGTCGAGTGTTTATGCATAAAAATTGTGGTGTTTTATTCATAAAGTGCCGAATCACAAGCGTGTGTGAAAATTATATAATGTGGTGAAACATGACTTTTTGTTTTGCTCCAAAAACTCTATCTTTAGTTTTAGTAAAGTCACCACTACTTTACTAAAGCATGACTGGACTTGACCGACATGGACTGGACTTGACCAAAACTGGACTTTGACTATAATTATGTCTTCGAGGCAACTTATTTAAATTTGAGACTTGAAAATATAAAACACTTGACACTGGCAAATGCTAAAAATGCGGCGCCAAAACCAAAGAAAAAAAAAATGTTTACACAGTACTTGGCGGCAAAATATCTGGAACTGCGGTGGTACCCACCTAGACGACTTTCCGCTAAGGAAATCTACCACCAAGTATTAGTATTTATTACTGCCTGACGTTTACGGGAACGCTTTTGCACTGGAGCAGACCTCGAGAGCTATAATCCTTACACGCACCTCCTCAGAAACTGCTCCTAAAGGGCAACGGACCACTCAAGTCCACTCTACTCTACTTGTTTGTAGATCTCCTTAGCAGGTGGTCGTCTAGGTAGGTACCACCGCAGTACCAGTTATTCTACCGCTAAGCAGTAGTGTGTATGCATTACTGTGTTCCGGTTTGAAGGGTACTGCAGCTAGCGAAATTACTGGGCTGTTGAGACTAACTCTATCAAAAGTCTCAAAGCACCAAAGCAGTGATGCCCTGGGCATTGTTTTGTTATTTAAAGTTCTGTGTATCGCTGCGATGGTCATGGACAGGCGTTATCTCTTACCATCAGGACTGGAGCGCGTCTCGTTCGTCTCATTACTTTTTACATAAAAAAAAAAAAAACTCCTCAAGGCCACTATTGCAGATAGGCGTGTTGAAATCGGCCCTGTAGTTTTGGAGCCTATTAATTACAAACAAACAAACAATCAAATCTTTCCTCTTTATAATAGTTTAGATGTAATCTGGAGTTGTGTAGTTACATTTTTATACAATAACTAAGAATTTAGTATACGTTTAAATTTGCTGTTAGGTAACATTTTTATAGACGATAGACAATAGACAACACTTTATTTCGGCTGGCAGTTCATTATAAATTGAGATAGCTATTATGTAAGCGTTTTTCTTAAACAACTCGAGGTCGCATTTAAAATTTTAATTTTTCAAAAATTTTTCATTGTATTTACCCACAACGGAACTGAGACGGTATATGTGTTTGGGGTGAGAGGATGTTTGTTTGTGCAAATACATTTTGCCATTTTTCTCCAAAACTACTAGTCCGATTTTGAAACAGTTTTCAATAATGGGTTCTGGTTTGATTGGTACATGTTTTTAGATATACGGTGACAACTTACCAGGGAGCGCTGTAGCAAACATTTTTTGTGCAAATCCATGTTGCCACTTTTCTCCAAGACTACTAGTCTGATTTTGATGCAGTTGTCAGTTATGGGTTCGGGTTTGATTGGTGCATTATCTTAGATGGTGACAATAACATTTTAATCGTTGTGAGTTTTTTCAAAATTTTTCAATTTTGCTTTTTTTGACACTGTTGTAGTTTAGTATAAAATATTAGTTGTGTGTATTACTTATTACATCTGTACCCTGTTAGGGTACAGATATAAATAAAGCTTTAGTAATTAATGAAATGTAAATCCAGCTCGTCATTATATTCATTCTTTGACCAAACTTTCATTATGCATAACTCTATGAATATTCACCATCTTGTATGTAAAAGTAAGTTCAGAAAATATTCATTATTACCTTTGCGTATACAAATGAAAACCTCATGAATAATAAAGTTTTTCCATCTACAGGTTGAAATAAAAGAGAAAATTATTTTATAGAAAAATGTACATCGTTACCTTTATTCATACAAAAAACGCCTTGTCAAAATTCTTTATACAACGTTATACACAACAATGAACGAACATGCGATTTTTAGCTCTTTTACATAAGTCGAGTTATTTTTTTCGTCGGTAAAGTTGTTTATGTAATCATACTGTATCCATGATTTACATTATTATTGTTATTTTACTGAGACTGTATTAAGTCTTTATAACATCACAGTAAAATTCATTGGTATTTACTTTGATATTAAATTAAAAGATTTTTGTATATATTTTTTTACACTTGATAGGCTAGGTGTTTTACCACAGCTCACTTGATGTTAAGTGAATGTGTGTTCAAAGATGATAAACACACCTAGCCTGGAATGGAACTGGTTCTTAAGTGTTCCACGACTGTTTTTACGATTAAGGTGGTTCGATTTCCATACAAAGAAATTTTTGCCATTTATGAACAAATGGAGCATAATTTTCCAGTGAATTAACAACTACAGGCATTTATTTTGGCTCTTATTTGCGGTAAATCACAATTGCTTTAATAAAACAGTAGATTATTAGCAGAAAATCAAATTTCTGAATTTATGATTTTTGAATAAAACAGTAAAATATGCTAATAATCTACTGTTTTAATCAAGCAATTGTAATTTACCGCAAATAAAGACCAAAATAAATCCCAGTAGCTGTGATTTCTCTGTAAAATTATGCTCCATTTGTCCATAAATGGCAAACATTTCTTTGTATGGAAATCGAACCACCTTAATGGAGCCTCACCATGGTAACCTGCTATACCAACACTGAGAACTTCTCGAGCGAAAGTTTTTAAGTTTGTAAAATTTAAGATTCGTGACATAAGATTACCTAAAAGTTTTGTTAAAAGAAAACAACCATCATAATACATCTAAAAAAAAGTCTTGAAATGGTTAGTCCATTTCAATACTTTTTGTCAACTTGAAAATTAGGCCTGATGCCCAGCGAAATGTATTTTTATGGTTCACAAGCCAGACTTGATCACTGCTAACCAATTGAGTAATAGGTAAATATACCAAGCTTCAAATAGTGACCGGTTCTCATATTATGAGGCAAATACAGTGTTATTATCAATTTGAGAACGGTAGCTAGCCAGCCGAGTACTATAAAGTATCCTACCGTCATGCCATGAATTCTTCACGATGTTTTCTTGGCTTTCGGACTAACCGGAACTTTAATCGTTTCAAAACAAATAAGTAAAGGCAAAGCGTGAGCTTTGAATTACTGAAAATAATGTCTTATGACGGTGTACCGTAAGTCCTAGTTGTAGTATAGGGAAAATACGTTAATACATTTTAAAAACTGGAAGTTAACTATTTGATACACATAAATACTTATGCAAAAAACTAAGCCTAGTCACGGTTACTAACTTATAAGTATGAAAACGCCACATAAATACAATTTTCAGTATTTTAAAATTAACGCCCTTGCGCTCTTTAATGTTTTAAAATTGTTTATCAACAATATGTTTGTAATATTATGTGAATGGATATAAATCAAAACTTCTTTAAGCACAGATTAACTTTAAGTAATGATTATGAAAACCCCTAAATTCTTCAAAGTTTAAATAAGCAACGTCAGTTTATTGTTAACCCATTCATTTATTATTTTAACCCATTCGTTTACAAACGTGTGTTAAATATTCTTTGTTATGAAAACAGTGTCAACTTTCGCTCGATAAGATTTATACGTGAAAAAAGATTTTTTTAGATAACAGACTTACTATAGAGCTTTCAAGAATAAGAAGGTAAGTTTAAACATATTGATTATAATGGTATCTTAGTTATAACGCGTAATCATTTAAAGGTATGAGCATTTTAATAAACAGTGAATATAATATTTAAAAAGGTATTTAAGTAATGATTTAATTAATTAATTAAATTAATTCAAAGGTGTTTTTATTTATGATTTTGTTTTAAATAGTTGTTAGTTGTAATGTAAATAATTAGCTAAATAAAATAATCCAACTGAACCGTCATACCGTTAAGTAATTTATTTTCCATTTTTATTTTAAATCGTTTCTTTTTTCATTTTATTATGATTGACTAGGTGTTTAACCACAGCTGACCTGATGTTAAGAGACTGTGTAGTCGAAGATGGTAAGCCTAACCTGGAACGGAACTGATTCTCAAATGATGCTACCCACTGAACTATTATTAGATAACCTAATAAAAAGATTTCTGTAATTTAATTACATCAATTACTATTAGCAAAAACAGGACACAACCGCCATATTACACGAAAGATATACACCAGACCTACAGTACACCAGATCTCCTAAGAGAGAATTGTTTTAACAACCCTATTATCCACTAACCTTTTCCCCCTTCGCAATTTAAGATAAAGAAACCAATTGCACTAAATTTTAATCACTAAAGGGACTCAATTGCATTATTTTCAAGGGCTTACCATTTATGCCCGTTATTGCTTTCTCGTTCGCACTGGTATTTTTTTTATACCTTTGTCCTTGTTACTCTTTGTCGCCCCTTTATGGCAATATAATCCGTGATAGTAAAACAGTCGTAACTTTAAAGCCCTTATTTAGACTTGGCTTAAGATGTCGTAATGTTTTTCTTAAAGTTTTATTATATTTAAGTCTTTGATTATAATATTTAACCGTACCGTATTCTATTATTCTTTGCATACCAAAGTTTAGATAGGGGATGTATTTAGAGTACTTGCATTTTTAAACGAAGAAATTACTGACATATAAAATTAACCTACAAAATATTGACAATTAAAATTTACAAATAAATTATTCAATGATTTTAACAATGCTCACACCTAAAAAGTAGCACTGACAATGATTTAGTGATCAAAAGTGACTTTATACAACCTAACATTAACATTTGAGGTACTTAAAAGCAAAAACAACATTTTTATTTTTTTCAATTGGGTGTATTGTTTAGGCGTTTTTTTTTTGTGGATCCAGGACTGAATCCCAACACTCAAAGATTTATAATTATAGGCACATAGTAAAAGCATAATATAGAAAGCTATTAATTGAGAACATAACACACACTTTCGTGCTTATTCACTGGATATTTACCGATATTATGATAAGAATATTTCGGTGCAGTCACAAGCCAACTTGTTTATTGAATTACAACTTTTGTGAATATCCATGATTTTGTGTTTCTAATTATTTTTTAAGTTTGACATGCTACGTGTTTGACCACAGCTCACCTGATGTTAAGTGACGGTGTGCTCGAAGATGGCACACCTAGCCTGGAATGGAACTGGCTCTCAAGTGAGGCAGGAACACACTTTGTTAGATGCTTGGCAGCAGATATTGAACGTGGGGTAGCCAGTCGGTTATTAGAAAGTACCAAAATGCGACCAGGCCATGTTTTCCTAACGATGTTCTTCCTTCACCAGCAGGTCAAGCTCATTATTGGGATTTTAACTAAAGAATAAGCTTAAATCTTAATTGCAAGTTTTCGTTTGGTGTTTTAATTTCGTTTAAGTATTGCTAGGCCAATATTGCTGTTTTTGCTTTAACGGACCTCAACTATTTTATCAGAGAATAGCTATTACAACATCCATCAGGTGAGTGGGTATAATTTGGTATAATTTACATTTAACTGTTTGCATAAGTGGTAAAGTGCTCATTACGAATCATTATTATTAATTATTACCCGCCGTAAAATACGGCTTTCAACTCAGTTTATGAAGTTTTGATTGCTTTATTTGATTACTTTTATAATTTTCCAGGGGCTCTGACACTGTCCAGGTGTTTTGTAACAAAGTATCAACTGGCGGTGTTATGTCGTTTTAACTGTTATTGCTCTGTATTATTACTTATAACATTTCTAAGAAAACGTTAAAAAACATTATTTATAATTAACCATCATTCAAAAGGCCAGTTTAATATATTTTGACACAATCACTAGATTCTAGCCTTTACATAAGTTTTACTGAAATGTAAAGAAGTACAATTTTAAGTCATTTTATTTCATAATATTCCTAAAATATTCAATCAATTAAGTAAATAAGATCTCAAATAAAATAAATAAAAATATTTTTACTCCACAATATACAGATCAATAAAAAAAAAAGAAATACAAAAAATAACTTATGCCCAAATACTATTTTAATATATTGTAATAAATTACAATAATTTTATACACTATGCATAGAACACAACTCCAAAGAATGAAATGTTTGCTTAAACGTATACAAAGTTACAAAAGTGTCAGAAAAACAAAGACTCCGAGAGTTACTTTCGCAAAAAACTGTGACATTAAAGTTAACACAGCTAAACTTTTCATAAATACCTGTGTACTACTAAGTTCTTGCGGAAAATGTTATTCTTTGTTGTCTTAAATATTTTTATTTATGATTTCTTGAAAATTTGGTACAAATTATTATGACCCCCGTCTGTTAAAAATATGCAACTTTATGTACAAAATAATAAAGCAATCAAAACTCACTTAATTTTAGTCTGTATCTCTTAATATCCTAGTGACTAGATTAAAATGACTTACGCTTAGGTAAAGAAAAACGTAAAACATATATTCCATAATACTATAATGCTAAATCGACTCGGTAGGCCTTGTCCAGAACTTATGTCTAAAAACCTAAACGTCTTCATTTCATTTTGGATTGGAATCAACGGATCTCCCAGCGGCATTGGTGGCGACTCTGTTGTTTTCTCCTCTTCCTTTGGGCATGGCAATTTTTCTGGAAGAAACTTTAAAACGTTCCTTTTCACTCCTTTCTTTGATATATCATTGGACATCATATCAGGTGCATCTTGATCTGGAATGGTTTTTTTCTCAGTGATATTCATTTTTTCATTCAGAGTTTCAATTGTTATACCAGCGTGTAGAATGTCTTGGTTGTATTCTTGTTTCTTCTCAGCTTCGGGCATTTTATTGTACGCAGAGCTTACGATAGGCGGATCCATTTTGCAAGTTACCCCGTCTAGGGAATCTTTTGTGTTCTGGCTTTTTGTTTCGTTTCGCAACGCGTGCATCCATTTCAACCTGCAGTCGCACACGAAGCTATTCTCTGTAAAGAATAAAAACACATTTACGTAAAACCCCTGTGAAAAGTTAAATAGGGCGAGGACTTTCAAAGTGACTTGACGGGAGAGTAAACTACAAAACTATTTTAAAATAAAACGTATTATACAACAGTTTCTACTTCTACCTACACCTCTCCAACCGGTGAAGACACCCCGAGGGATCATAAAAGAGCCAACTTTATAAGTTAAAGTTAATAATAACGTCTCCGTTTCAACTCGTTTAATATTCAACGTGTGTTTTAAGTTTATCAAAGCTGGCATGAGGAAGTAAATTATGTAGTCGTTATTACCTTCGAGTAGTAGATTGCTGTTCAGGGGCCGTAAGTTGTCCAAAATGGGTTTGATGTTGTCGAAAGTTAATGCGTGCAGCTCATTGGATCGCAAATCGAGGGAGCTCAGGCCCCTAACTCCCTCGAACAGGCCCGATGGGAGCGAGGCTAGTTTATTGTCATCGAGGGACAACTTTCGAAGCTGGGAGAGTCCGTCGAATGCTCGCTCCGATATAAACCGCAGTTCGTTCTTGCCCAGGAGCAACTCTTGCAGATTCCACAACTCCGCAAAAGTGAACTCAGTTAAATTGTGTATTCGGTTTCTCCTCAAATCCAATTTCCTCAAGTTTGCCAATCCATCAAAAGTGTGACGGTTTAGATGGTATATGTTATTTTTGTTCAAGTCCAATTCCAGCAAGTTGAAGGTGTGCAGAAACGTCTGATTCCGTATCGTCGATATATTATTTTTCGTGAACACCAACTTTTGCAATTTGGGCAGATCATAGAACGCTTCGGCATCTATGTCTATAATGTTGTTGTCCTCAAGACTGATCGATGTTATATTGGGGAGGTGTGCGAAAGAATATTGTTGCAAACTTTCTATTTGGTTCTGAGATAGACCGAGTTCTTTGAGGTTTGTCAAGTTTGCGAATGAATAAGGTGTAATTTCTACAATGTTTCCATACTTGATGTTAATTGATCTGAGACGTTGTAAGTAGTAGAGCGCTTTTGTGGGTACGTAGCCGAGCGCTCCGTCGACTCGGACATTGAAAGACAAAGTTTGCAAAGTGGGCTGCGAAGCGAAACTCTGCCAGATGAGGTCGTCTTTGGGTATACCGCCGTTAAACACCCAGCATTCCGCTTTTGTTGCATTCCGCGGTTCTCTTGTATTCTCACAGTAGCAATGCACTTTAGAGTCTCGATCGGTGATATCACAAATATTTTTCTGAAAGCCTCCACCTTTTTCCTTCGTGCGTCTCTTATTATTGTCTCTAGCTTGCACGTTTATAGACATTTCGTTAACGAGAGCGAATGTAATTAGGATGTAGATTATCCCCGCGATTCGGCGCTCCATTTTATCTGTAACAAGCAAAAGTCATTATTTAAGACTAATTAGAGTAAGAGCATTTAGATTACGTTTAATTTGGCGTGGGGGAAGCTATTCCCAGAACGTGGCTTGGGGATTTTGTCTGATATTTTCTCGAGCACGCTGAAAGCCTGTGCGGTCTGGTAGCAATTATAACACGACACGCTGCGGTGGTTTGTGTTGTGTAAGTACTTTAATAATCGAATGATATGAAATCAAATCCCTTTACCCTTTAAATGAATAAACGTTGAAATTAACTACGCAGATTTCGTATAATTAACAGCCTAATAAATTAATTGAGGCATTTAGATTTTCCAGACGGCCTTGACGCCTCATTTGATTTCTTTGAACCCATGAATCTTGAGACTGAATTTAGGACTTGTTAACAAGTAATTAGTTCTGTAAATGAAAGTTGAATTGCTATAAAGAAAAAGTCTTTTGATCATTCTTGTTGCTATAATCTTATAGGATATTTTCGTAGAAATACCTTGACCAGACCTGAAAGTAGGGCCACTGTTAGTTTGATCTTGAAACAATGATATCGCGTAAATAAAAATTAATTCCTTTAAAAAATTCCCCAGCTTAAAAAAATAATGAAAAAATCCCTCGATAAGAATCGTTAAACAAAAAAAAACATCTTATATACAATGACTGGTCATGAATGAGTGAATCAATGAGACATAATTATATTTAAACAAAAATCGAACTTAACGTAATATTAATTAAATGGGAAATTTAAATTCAGAGGTTTGCTCTAGGAGTATGCCAGCGAGCCATAGAAAATAGTATGTTATTAGTCAAATTGATAGGCTGAATAAACTCCAGGACACGGATAGCCGATGTAGCTCAGAAACCCGCGTATCTAAATTAAGATTGGGCCGGCTATGATGGCCGCACATCGGGAGATCGTTGGGCCAAAATCACGACAAACGGCCTCTTGGATGGCCCAGACGGAGATGGAGGGACGAACTTGACTTCTGTATGGAAGAATGAACTCGGGTACAAAAGATAAAGAAAGATGGAAGGAAGGAAAAGAGGCCTTTGCCTTGCAGTGGTACCTACAGTATAGGTTGATAATAATAAGGCGCGCGTTGTAAGGAGGTTCCTCACTCTGCAGCCCTAATCACAAGCAGCTTGAGCCCTGCTTCACTGCACTGCCACTGCTTTGGCGCTCATTACTTTGAAACTTTCGATGGTTAGTCTTAACAGCCCAGTAATTTCGCTAGTTGCAGTACCATTTAAATCGGAAAGCAATAATGTTTACACACTACACACACTGCTTAGCGGCAGAATAACTGGTACTGCGGTGGTACCTACCTAGACGACCTCCTGCTAAGGAGATCTAGCACCAAGTAAAAAAAGCTCGAAAAAGCGACATCATTTCATGGGTTCATTGTGCGGACCGCTAGACAGTGAATGCGTATGAATAAAAAGAAACATGATAAGGCGGATGATTTAAATACAAGGCATTTCTAATTTGCGATTCAAAGAAAAGATTTATGTTTCACACAACCACACCGTACCGCTAATCCTATGAGTCTGAGCATACGAAAACACGGTTTAATGGGTACTCATTTTACTTATCTCGTGTATAATGGAAGTGCAGCGGTGAGGCGTAATCTTTATGGCTTTCAAATATTCACGAATCGAACAAAACATGAAATAAATATTAGATTCTACTTATAGCGTACAGCTAGGATTTCAAAGGGTGTTGGAAACCTTTTAAGGTAAACGCGATTTTAATCACACTAATATTATAAAGGCGAAAGTTTGTGAGCGTGTAAGTATGTTGTTACTTCTTCACGCTCAAACGGCTGGACCAATTTCGATGAAATTTGGTATGGAAGTATCTGACAGTGGATTAGCACATAGAGATTTATTATTCACCGTCAACATTTAATCCCGAAAGAATGCAGTGGAATGTAATGGAATTTATTTATTTATTTGAAAAATACCGCGGGGCGCTGCTTCATCATCATCATCAGCCTTTTGTAGTCCACTGCTGGACATAGGCCTCTCCCAAGACACGCCACTCAGCCCGATCCTCGGCTTTTCGCTTCCATCCACCGCCAGCTGTCCTACGTATATCGTCACTCCATCGAGTCTGAGGGCGTCCTACGCTACGTTTGCCAATTCGCGGTCTCCACTCTAGAACACGTCACACGTGGCTGGACATAATTGTCGGTTCTGCGACAAATATGTCCAGCCCATTGCCACTTCAGCTTGCTAATACGCTGAGCTATGTCTGTTACTTTCGGCGCTGCTTATCCCACTAATATTATAAATGTGAAAGTTTGGATGGATGGATGTTTGTTACTCTTTCACACAAAAACTACTGAACGTATTTGGATAAAATTTGGTATATATCTAGGATATTTTTAGGGCGCAACAAGTAAAAAATACATAAATATATAATTTGAGAATTCATTTGTGTGGTTAATATAGGTGTTTTTGCTTATGCGGGATTACTCACTTCGAATATCTAAAAACAATGTGTCAAAACTACGTCAGTTTCCATTAGTTTCCTTCTAAGCGAGTGTGTGTCATCATATATCTACAGCATCTTTGCTAAATGGCTAGTCAAAAGTAAGCTAACGTGACGGGACACCACAGTTGCTTCTAGCTTGCATTAACATAGTAGTGATGTCTTCTATCACAGACGTAGCGGTCACCGCGCTTCCTGTACTAACTCGGGCTGTTTCGCTGGTCCAATATATGTATATTTTTTTTATTTTTTTTAATGGTTGACAAGCCAGGTGTTTGACCACAGCTCACCTGATGTTAAGTGAAGGTGTGGTCGAAGATGGTAAAGCACACCTAGCCTGGAATGGAACTGGCTCTCAAGTGAGGCTGCCGGAACACACCGTTAGATGCTTGGCAGCAGATTTTCAACTTGAGGGTGGTAGCTAGCCAGCCGAGTACTAGAAAGTACCCTACCACCATGCTATGGTTTCCTCACGATGTTTTCCTTCACCGGCAGCTCAAGCTCATTGTTGGGGTTTGAACCCACGCCCTTCGGCATGCGAACCTACCGCGCTAACCACTGAGCTATCATTGCTACGAGTTACAATACTACACTACACTTACAATAAGAGTTGCTACAATATTTAGTTATAAGTGTGTATAAGATTTAACATTGCATAATTCAAAAGTCCTTAAAACTTCTTGTCAGAGTCATACAAACAAGAAGAAGCATCATAAAGTTTGTCGGCTTAAAACAATTCGGAGACACGTTATTACCAGTTTCGAAATTAAAGCTCAACTTCACGATTTAATTACACTCTTCAGTGAAAAGTAAGAGCTCGTATTATGGAACTTCAAGCGCCACTCGAGTGAAAATCCGACTTAAGGGGCTAATTACGATGATCGATTAAACTTTATCATCATCAATTTTTAGTATTGAGCTAGGCAACAGTTTTGGAAGTTGGTAAACCATCTGATAACCAATCGGGAAAGCCTGGATTTGAATTCGCACCTCTATTTTTTGAAAGTAATGTGCGTATTATCACCGACTGCAAACCGTTAAGTAATACATCATGAGGAAACTGATATACTTTACTTAGTGGTAGATCTTCTTAGCAGGAGGTCGTCTAGGTAGGTACCACCGCAGTACCAGATATTCTGCCGCCAAGCAGTAGTGCTAACATTACTATTCCGGTTTGAAGGGTACTACAGCTAGCAAAATTACTGGGCTGTTGAGACTAACCATCAATAAGATAATAAGATGGAGCATAAACATAATTAATATAATGTCAATGTCATCCGCACAACTAAGATTAGAAGTTTTAGCGATGATAGCTCAGTGGTTAGCGCGGTAGGTTCGCATGCCGAAGGGCGTGGGTTCAAACCCCAACAATGAGCTTGAGCTGCCGGTGAAGGAAAACATCGTGAGGAAACCATAGCATGGTGGTAGGGTACTTTCTAGTACTCGGCTGGCTAGCTACCACCCTCAAGTTGAAAATCTGCCGCCAAGCATCTAACGGTGTGTTCCGGCAGCCTCACTTGAGAGCCAGTTCCATTCCAGGCTAGGTGTGCTTTACCATTTTCGACCACACCTTCACTTAACATCAGGTGAGCTGTGGTCAAACAAGTAGCCTGTCAATCATTAAAAAAAAAAAAAAAAGATTAGTCATACACTTACCACCGATTTTGTTGTTCCTTGGGTTAACAAAAAGCAATTGAAACTGTATTATAAATTAAAAGACAAGACTTCGTCCGGAATTCTAAACTACATTCCATAACATGCCACTTCTACGTAGGGCTTTAATAGGAGTGGGCCAAGCCAACTGAATTGACAAAACAGGGCGCATTCAGGTAACTAAGAGGACAACATGTGGTGCGATGAATTCTAGACGCTTAAAATATATTGGTAAATTCTGGCACAAGAACGAGACAAAAACTAAGCTAGACGTTTAAAGCGATATTGTCTGACGGTAAGTTCTTTTAGTTTGGTTCTCTTGGTTAGTCTAATACAAAAGTATTAGAACGGCACTCAATTTTAAAGAAAAATATTTTTTATTTTTTTTAATAATAATTTCAGATACTAATAATAAAGGTACATACATCAAACTTAACATAATACAAACAGGTATTTTAATTAAAAATAACATTGCCAAAAACAATATTGAAAAACTTGAGTTTGCATAATACTCAACAAAAACTCCCTTCCCGCAAAGTAGAGATAACAGTATACAATAAAAATCAACCGGAATTTATCTCAATGGAGCTATCAATCCACATAAACTACAAACAAGCTCGACCAATCGTCCTGTTCCCACTAAATATCCCGCGGGGAAACGACGACTTGACACAAAAACATGCTACCCCTTTTGATGTTGAAAAATGTACGAGTAAGTGAACTTCAGTAGGGTGTTGTGTTGACAGTAAGAACTCTACGTCTATACCTATTATTATTCTGAGAATTGAGCTCTCTATAATTCAGTACGTTTGCATTTAGTGACAATGAAGGTACGACAGAATAAAACTGCGGGTAGTTGGCAAATAGGTTATAATATTACTGTGGAGTACAGTGGAGTTTTGGCGGGAACGCAGAAAGAGTCGTGTCGCCCCGTTGTATTTTTTTCCAAAACCAGTGTTTCGTCGCGTATTTATGCATAAAAATGGTGGTGTTTCAGTCATAAAGTGTCGAATCACAAGCGCGACTGTGGGAAAATGATATAATGTGGTGAAACATGACTTTTGTTGCTTCTAAAACTCCATCGAAGCTTTATAGTAAAGTCATCACTACTTTACTAAAGCATGACTGGACTTGACTGACACGGGCTGTACTTGAACAAGACTGGATTTTGACTATAACTATAGCTACGGGGCAACTTTTTTAACTTATGTAGATTAAAAAAGAACATTCTTAAACATCGTCGTGAAATAGTATTTGTAAACATTTAGTACAACCCCAAACTAATGAAAATTTATACCATGGGAACTAGCTAACTAAAGAAATACTTGGTTAAGTACTTTTTAAAATCTCTCTAATCTCTTCTCGTCTATAAATAGTTCGACTGTTGTCCGCTTCTGTATCTTTCTCGAATTAAAATAAATAAAATAAATAAATAAATATCGCAGGACATTACACACAGCGCCATCTGACCCCAAACTAAGCAAAGCTTGTACTATGAGAGTCAGATAACTGATAGAATACTTAAATATTTTTTTTTGTAAATACATACTTATAATACATACAGTACACCCAGACACAGAACAAACATTTGGTTTTTATATCACAAAATTTTTGTCCTAGGTGGGAATCGAACCCACGCCCCACAGCTCTTGAAGCAGACATGCTACCAATGAGCCAACAGGGCTGTCTGTCATTACTTTTTCTAAATCACTCAATGATTTTGTTGATGTTGTAGTTAATGGATGTTCTTGTTATCTCATTTTTACGGTTTCTCTATGCCTATTAGTAAAATTAAATCCTCAAGACTAGAAATCTACTTGACGTCCATACTGGCATTTTAAACGGAAACTCGGTCAAGTGTGAAGGATCTTTTTACTAAACAATGCGTCCTAGAAAGCAGACTAAAAGACTGAAGTTGGCGTGTTATATTACTTAAATCCATAAACGGGTTATAAATTATTATCATGAAAATAATATTTATAGAATACGCAGTAAATAGAGCTCAATTTTTAAAGAATTTTATAGTTTATAAGAATATCGTAAAAAGGTTAGTTTTACAGAAATGGAGGTAGTATCACTTTCATTGCTTTTTGGGTTGACAGGCTAAGTGTTTCATCACAGCTGACCTGATGTTAAGTGACGGTGTGCTCGAAAGATGGCAAACACACCTGACCTAGAATAGAACTGAGCTACCGGAACACACCTTTAGATCCTTGGCAGATTTCAACTTGAGGGTAGTTAGCCGATGACCAGAAACCCTTCCCTCGTGCTAAGGATTCCTCGCGATGTTTTCCTTCACCGGTAGTTCAAACTCATTGTTGAAGATTCAACCTACGCCCCTTGGCGTGCGAACAGATTATTTTTTGAAGTACGTATCATTGCTACGTACACTTAAATGTTTATTTGGGATATATTTTTTTACATCCCCCCATCCTCTCCCATGTTGACTGAGTACCAGCATCAAATTTCACCTATCCAAGCTACCGCAGCCAGTAACAGTTGGCGCTTCCACTGTATGATCAAATCACGAAGAATACAACGAAAACAAACGTCAGCAGCTATCTTTAAAACGAAATCAAACTTGTCAGAGAAGAACTGCAGTGTGCAAACTTAAAATTATCATGACTTTCTTTCCTTTTCAAACTGTGGCTTCACCCCGTTCAAAGCCAAGATCTTGATAAAAAACAACCGGAGGTCTCTCTTGATACAGGAGAGATTTATTACTAAAAATCTCAAGAGGAAAGATATACATACCTATACTGTTGAGCATAAAGATTTAAGAGCTTTTGTTTCCACCGATTGTAATGGAGCGCAATAGTCCACTTGGGGTTTGTGTCCACCGCTTAAAAGGCCGAACCATTATATTCTTACGCGATTGAGCAAATAGGCTTTTTAACAGGTTGTTTGACCACTCACATGATCTTAATATTTGTTTTTGTAAATTGTTTTTGTTGCTGGTTATTTTGTTTGACCGACAAAGGCTCACTGGAAGACCAGCGCTGGTCATACCACTTAGTATGACCAGTATTATGCTGAGGTGAGCCCGTATTTTGCAACTGTTTGTTTCTGTTTTTTGTTTTTGTGTGTTCTGTTGTGTTACAAAATAAAAAAAAACCATTTTCTTTCTTTCTTTAATGGTAAGCACACCTAGCATAGACTGGCCTGGCTCTCAAGCTTTTTTAATATAAAAGTAATGAGACGAACGATACGCTCTTCTGATGTTAACAGATAACGCATATCCATGACCATTACAGCAATACACAGAACTATGAGTAGAAAAACAAAGTCCGGGGCATCGTTGCTTTGCACTCATTAATTTGAGACTCGCTGGTTAGTCTCAACTGCCCAGTAATTTTGCTAGCAGCAGTACCCTTTAAACTAGAACACAGTATTGTTTATACACTACTGCTTGGTGGCAGAATATCTGGTACTGCGGAATAAATACTGTCAGAACACACCGTTAGATGATTGGTGGTAGATTTACAACTTGGTAGCTAGCCAGTCGAGTTCTAGAGCGTACGTTACCCTACCACCATGCCATGTTTCCTCACAATGTTTTCCTTCACTGAAAGCTAAAGCTAGCATAATAGCGCTAGCGTGCTATTGCGTAGCGTGTGATCTGATCGCGGTAACCATTATGCTATCATCATTAAAAAGGTTCTTTATAGTAAAAACTACAGCAACAAACGAAATGTTCTGTCCAGAACTTTATCTAACAAAGCAAAGCAGTAGGCGTTCCTGGATTGACGCTCATTAAAAATAGTTAATAATAAGACAACATATACTGTTAAACACAGCTCCATGTAGCCCCGAACAAAGTAAATTTACACACAAACACAGAATAAATACCTATATTCGTCACAAAAGCTGTCCTGGTTGGGAATCAAACCCACGTCTCACAACTAAGGCCGCAGAGCTTCTACTAACTAAATTAACAGAGCGGTAATTACATAGAGACATTAAGTCTCATTAGTCCAATAATTATTAATATTGATAGCCATACTACGAGTATAATTCAAAAAGATTAATGCTTATACATATCTAAGTATAAGCAGATGGGAAGTGTGCTTTTTAGCGTGTAGGATGGTGTTTGTAGATGTTTGAGATGTTGACATCTTGTTTTTTAAAGAAAACCCAAATTTACTGCTATCTATCTATATCACTTTAATCTGTAACATCACAAAAAGTTAACGTGGCAATGATAACTCGATCCCCTGTCGTTTGAAACGTGACCATAATTCGTAAATTTCTAACCTTTTACGTTTATCAGCGATTTCTCTTGGCTTTCCTAGTACAATATTGAAAGGAACGACTGAAAACTTCAAAAAGCTACCCAGATTTTTTTTTACTTTATAAATTATTTTTTGTGCATTTTAGAGAAGCAAAATGAATGAATATGGTAAACAATTTGGTTTGTATTTTTATTCTATTCTATCAGAAATATTTTACCTCATCCAAATCAAGCATGTTTTGGATGAGGACAAATTAATGACAAACTAACCCACTACTCATATTAATAGCCTTTACAGCCTATTATAATAACATAGCATTTGGTTATCAGACATTCATAGTTTCATTCCAGGCTAGGTGTGTTTACCATCTTCGACCACACTGTCACTTGTGTCACCGTACCGCTAGACATTGGAATCAGCTGCCCGAGTGGGTGTTCCCCAATGAATATAGTCTGGGTACCTTCAAGTCGCGAGTGAATCGGTTTCTTCTAGGCGAGCATGCTCCACCGTAGACCGCATCTTCGCTTAACATCAGGCGGGATGGCGGTCAAACGCAAGCCTATCTACTATAAAAAAAAAAAAAAAAACTTAACATCAGGTGAGCTAGCTTGTCAACAGTAAAAAAAAGACATCATTTCTTGAAAATTATAAAATTACGCGTCAAATTACAATAAGTATGTACTTAAAGTAGTATCCTAGTCACTTCTTATTATCGACTTATCAGTCCTCACACAACGTAACGAATTCTTTGATTTTCAGCTATTAAGATGCAAACAAACAGACATCTATCACTTCATCTAAATACAAACTTTAGATGTATAGTGATAGATGTATAGCTGTAATATCAAACTGCATCCACCGATTAATTTAAATGTTATAATCAGTTTTTTGCACAATGGCAAAACAAGGCATAGATTAATTAGCTATATGCCAAAACATCTAAAAAAACCGAAATCAAAAAAAGTAATTAACGCACTCGGTCCCCAAGATACAAACCTTGTGCTTACCAGTTTATACACTGAATTCTGAATTGTAATGTACAATACCTCCAGACATTTCTTTGTATATGTACGTAACCCTTTCTGTGATATAAATTTATCTTTATTTTGAATTTTATTAAAAAAATCTTATTAGTTTATCAACGGCAGAAGCACGCGTGCATAGAAACAATGGTGATCAAAACTCACTTACACACGTAAGTTTGGCAAACGAAGCGATTATCACCGCGACATAATCGCGCGCGGAAACAACGCTTCACTCATTCGAATTGCCAGCGAGTCGTTATCGGAAAATGCTTACTTTGTCTTTGGCGACTCTTATGATAACCTCCGGCCATTTACATTCAAAACGCGTGCTTGGTGTAAATTCCGGAGAAGTAATTCAATACCAGTGTCCCCTCTGAGTTAGTTCGTAAAGTTTGTGATACACCGCATTCGATGAAAATATTTTTTGGTGTTTCTACACATCAGGAAGGTAAAAGTCTGATTACATGAAAAAAGTAATGAAATTACAATCATAAAGAAATGTGTAAAGCTACTCAATAAAATAAACATTTTTTTTTTAATTTTATCTATTCTTGTGTGTCATGTAATGAGTTTTTCAAAAAAGTTTGCTAGGTGCTACTTTGTTAGCTTTTATATAATATTTTCTGTAAATTTTAAAGGTTTTTTTTGTGTAAACTATTCCACTTGGTGATAGATCTCCTTAAGAGGACATCGCAATCGTCTCATTACTTGTACATTTAAAAAAAATGTGTAAATTAAGAGAACGCCTGCCCGTGAGCATTGCAGCGGTCCTCAGAACTTTCATTATTATTAAAAAAAAGTTCAGGGCATCGATAATGTGGCTAATTACTTTAAGACATTTTTAAACTTTTGACTTGAACATATACCTATGTTTATCGCCAGGTTTTAATCGTACACACAATATTATTACTTATTACTTTAGTATTTTGTGCGCGATTGTCTCAAATGCTCTAAAATATCTTTATTTGAATAGAAAACGAACAGCAAAAAGTTAATACAACGCTTTTAGTTGAATTTGTCAAAGAAAACTTCTAAAATAACTCATTGCTTTGTCAATTAAGTTCTCAGTTTTGTTTGTTTAAGTTTTTGTGTACACTTTTACAGAAGTGACGCGAGTGTGTCGCCACCCTTACAATAAGTTACTTCCTTAATAGCTTATAGAATTTACGGGTAATACCTTAGTAATGTAACGTTAGGAAAAGGTCTGCATCGTAAGGGTTGAATTTCTTTCAGAAACTGACCTTTCTTTGGTCAATTGCACACGAATGGATATTTAGTATGATTGTCTAGTTATAGAGAAGTTTGGAATCTAATCGAGATTTTTTGATTTTTCTTTGGAGGATAAGAAAAAGTACGGATAAAATTTTGTGTATAATAGGTTCGAAGACTCCATTGGTCGTCATACGATTTACTAATCCGCCTGATACTTACTACACGCACACAAAGTACTAAATGAAAGCTTTACATGACACAAATGTATTAAGGTTTGTGAACGTACTTGGTGGTAGATTTCATTAGCAGGAGGTCGTCTAGGTAGGTACCACCGCAGTACCAGTTATTCTGCCGCCAAGCAATAGTGTGCAAATATTACTGTGTTCCAGTTTGAAGGGTACCGCAGCTAGCGAAATTACTGGGCTGTTGAGACTAACCATCTAAAGTCTCTAAGTAGTGAGTGCCAAAGCAGCGATGCCCCGGACTTTGTTTGCTACTCAAAGTTCTGTGTATCGCTGCAATGGTCATGGGCATGCGTTATCTCTTACTATCAGGAG
This sequence comes from Biston betularia, assembly GCA_905404145.2. Classification (NCBI taxonomy): domain Eukaryota; kingdom Metazoa; phylum Arthropoda; class Insecta; order Lepidoptera; family Geometridae; genus Biston; species Biston betularia. The sequence continues at coordinate 12,533,804 of FR989874.1, forward strand.
ACCGCATCGTTCGCCTCATTACTTTTACATAAAAAAAGGAAAAAAAACGTAGTAGGTACGTGTAAGACACACAGAAATTGTAGGACCAAGAAATCTTAACGCATTTTCTACACACTTTCTGTGTTATTTTTCTAGTACGTATGAAGCACAGAATTTGTAGCACACAGAAGTTTCAGCAACTCAAGTTATATTTACCTAATAAGTTAAGTTGCTTTAATATAATAATATCTATTTTTTTTATTCATTTACATGCGTAATTAGTGTTTTAAAACTCTTTAAATGATATATTTGAAATCATGGAACTTGACTTGTAATATTGGTGTTGTCAATAAAATATTCTAATTTGTATACTGAGAAAGTGAATAAACTAAAACAAATTAACCTTTTGTATGCCAATAAATAATTTTACTTGGTGGTAGATCTCCTTAGCAAGAGGTCGTCTAGGGAGGTACCACCGCAGTACCAGATATTCTACCGCCAAGCAGTAGTGTGTAAACATTACTGTGTTCCGGTTTGAAGGGTACTGCAGCTAGCGAAATTACTGGGCTGTTGAGACTAACCATCGAAAGTCTCAAAGTAATGAGCACCAAATCAGCGATGCCCTGGACTGGTTTTGTTGCTCAAAGTTCTGTGTATCGCGGCAATGGTCATGGGCAGGCGTTATCTCTTACCATCAGGAGAGTGTCTCGTTCGTCTCATTATTTTTCACATAAAAAAAAAAAAAAAATGAACTTGAATTGTTGAGATTCGAATCCACGCCCCCTTGGCATGCGGTCTAAACACGCTACCACTAAGTTATAATCACTAAAAAATTATAAAATATTAAACTGTACCGCACAGATACGTAAACAATTCAGTAAAAAAAACATTATTTTGTTACGAGCAGCTTATTTACGTTACCCCATCGTGGGCCTCCTTTCCTTCCTCCTTCTTTCATAAAAGTGGGAGGAATAATATTAAGATAGTTATTATTATCTTTCCCCAAAATTAGAGCGTTTCTAACCAAAGTATCCATAACTTCAATAACCCGTTCCCCCTCCGGAACAAACACTTCCCGATATTAATTACTCTATCCCTTCTTTGTGTTCGATCAATCATCACTAACTGACATAGTAAACGTCAATTTTATTATAACATACCCTTTTATCTCTTTAGAGGGTTGATCAATAAGCGCTAATTGTCTTACGCTTTAACTTTGACTTACTGAGATGTAAGATTGACTAAAATTTTAGTGGCATATTTTATTATATCCTAGCATTTTTGTGAAATCAATCTCACTAGAAGACACGTTGCTAGGCGAAATGATGACAGGTGGAGTAAGGTTGCAACAGAGTGGTGGGCTAGGCAAGGGAAGCGGAGCGTCGGTCGTCCAGCCGCAAGATCGACGATATTGTCACCGTCGCGGGTCGAACCTGGACCAGATTGGCACAGGACCGAGGCAGATGGCATGTAAAGAAAGAGGCCTATACCCAGCAGTGGGATAAAGAAGGCTGTGGATGATGATGATGATGATGAGAAAAACATATGTAAGCATAAGTAGTTGTGCTTCCTGCGCACAATAATTACCAAATGTGTAGGGTGTGAGTTCGATTTCCACCCAGGATAAAAATTTATGTGATGAATTTAGCCTTTGTTTTTAGTATTCCTTATCCTTAAATATATACTTATTACATGTATCTCATTACAATTTAAAAAAAAGAAAGTGTTCTATCAATTGTTTACCATAGTTACACGTATGCTTAGTTTGGGGTTGGATGGTGCTGTGTAAAATTTCCATAGACACTAACGTTGGTTTATTTAAAAAAAAATGCTTCATAACTTTGTGTCTCACGTATGGTACCTACTGACCATATTTTTAACGGCTATCAACATCTATGTGTAATTGTGTATCTGTGGTATGTGTGTTTTTGTTTTGAATTAAAAAAAACATACTCTTTTATCTATTATTATTTAGGTTTAAAGAATCTGTATTATCAATGCATTTAAGTTTAACGAAAACAATATAAATAAATGAACCAACATAACTTTAGAAAGATTAAAGCAAAATATTAAAATGAACTAGGCCCGTTCAACGCACTTATATTACCGCCACCATATTACCAACGAAAAGTAGGTAATTTTAAATACCCAATGCAAACCTATTTTTTAAATAGTTGGACATTGAGTGCCCACTACTGTTACTACTACTGCCTGTTACAGGCTACTAGGCTTATTCTTTAATTTTATTTTTCTAAAACATATACCATTTACCATTTAAATGAAATGAGATACAAAATTAAAATGGTATAAGCCAACTATGGAAAAAAATGGTAATATTGATACATCATTCATCAAAATCTGATAATAATTTAATTTACGCGCTACGGTGGAGTTTTAACAAAATATCGATACAAATACCTCGCATAATTATAGTTATTAAAAATGCGTGTGTATTGCGTTTTGTCACTATTTTGTCATTTAAAAACTCTCTTATAGAATAATATACTATCGATTATATAAGTATGCATTTACAAAAAAAAAGTATACATGTATGCTATCAGTTATCTAACTTCCATCACACAAGCTCTGCTTAGTTTGGGGTCTGATGGCGCTGTGTGTAATGTCCTACGATATTTATTTATTTTGATTAATTGTTTCATTTGAAAATATGAATATTTTCTACATCAAATAGGCTTGTTGTGGAAATATAAATATTTATGTTTGTAAAACTTTTATGAGGCTTAAATTGTGAATTAATTATTTATTTATCTGTTTTTAATTTAATATTTTGTTTAAATTTTGAATTTTTACTTAATATTTTCTAGTATTCTTACATCTGTCCCCGCGCCTGTGTGGATTTGGGGCAATTAAACTTAGTCTAGTTAGCACAAGTGGAAACTTTTTTGGTATAAATTTATGTTATCTCTTATCTCCTATTTATTGTTCTCAATTAGCAGCTGGTCGTTTACCATGTAAAATAAAGTTAAATAAAATCTAAAATTGAATTTTCTCGCTGTTTGTAATTATCATTAAATATACATTTATAAAGACAGGGTATATCAAACTTACAAATAAAATATCTTTTATGAAACATCTTGATTTTAATATAAAGCTTACTTACTCCCACAGGAACGTAAATAAAGACATATTCAAAGAATTAATTTGAACTTCAAACAAACCTTGGTAATAAGACTGAATATCACTCTATTTCTGCCCCTCTTAAGAAGCTTACACGTTATGCGAAACAAAAAATGCAGATCCCTGATTACGTTTCTAATTAGCAGTGGTCCTTCGCCAATCGGATCTCACCGACTTGGCCGCCGTGATAACACCTTGTCAAAGTAAAACCCGGGACGTCGGCGTAATTACTTTCTGCGTCCCATTAAATTATTTATAAGGGAAGATTGCCGTACTAAATTGGGCGAGGCTTTTTCGGTAGTGCGAAATTTTTCACATGTTTTACGCACAAAATCTTCGCAAGATAAAAGCTAGCCCTAAATTTGCTTCAGTAATAACTACTACTCCGCTTGTTACCTACTATCAAGTCGTTATTACAATAACCGTTGGGGTAGACGTGTTTTAAATTAGAAACCACATATCAGCAAACGTAGCGTAAGATGCCGTGAAAAACGGTAGAATGACGTTGTACATAAACCAGAGGTCAGTAACTGGAAACGAAAAAATGTAGATTAGGCTGAGTGGTGTGCATTTGGGGAGACTAAATTATGTCTATCAGTGAACCGGAGTGGGCTGATGATGATGATTTTTTTATGCAATAAGTAATGAGACGAACGAGATGCTCTCCTGATGGTAAGAGATAACGCTTGTCCATGACCATTGCAGCGATACACAGAACTTTGAGTAGCAAAACAAAGTCCAGGGCATCGCTGTTATGACGCTCATTACTCATTATGGTAACTAAGCTATTTTTAACCAGGTCAAAAAAAACAGAGATTTTTGATATAAATCTACCAGTGAACTCAACTTATGTCAGGTTTTGTTAACAAAATTGGAATTTCACTGCAATTGCAATTTGATATATTTTGCTAACTGACATTCCTGTGATAGCCCTGTTGGTTCATAGGAAGTATATTATGTGTTGCTGCTGCTTATGGAGCTGTAAGACGTGGGTTCGACTCCCACCTAGGGTAAACATTTTGTGGTATAAGACAAATGTGTATTCTGAGTCTGGGTGTTCTGTATGTATTAAAAGTATGTATTAACAACTACAAAAAACTTATTAAGTATTATATCAGTTATCTGACTTCCATTGTACAAGATTTGCTTAGTTTGGGGTCAGATGGCGTATATCCTACGATATATATTTTTTTGAATCCTAAAATTTACTTTTATTGAAGAGATTCTTTTTATAATGCGACATAAGTGTTAGTTGAATATTTTCACACAAATCTATAGTTTGTATTATTGATTGAATTCTGACTCTTGATACTAATTCTTCCTATGATACTTTACGAGTTTGGATACATTTTAGTCTACTAGTAATTTCATATCCCAACTGTTTCGAACGATTGGTTCAAGTACCTATCAAATAGAAGGTTACGACCCCAAAATTTGGCTAAAGGTCGCAAGACGAGAATTGTTTTAAGCAACGTAAACCAAAATAGTTAAAACTTATGCCACACACAGCCTGTACGTCTCTTTTGAAATTTTAACTAATTAACAGTCACAGTGAGTCATTTTGTTAGGCAAGTAGTACCTACATTGCATAAACGAAATAATTAATAAATATCATAGGACATTACACACAGCGCCATCTGACCTCAAACTAAACAAAACTTGTGCTATGAAAGACAGATAACTGATAGAATACTTAAATAGTTTTTTTATTTGTAAATAGGTACATACTTATAATACATACAGTACACCCAGACACAGAACAAACATTTGTTTATATCACAAAATGCTTGTCCTGGGTGGGAATCGAACCCACGCCCGCAGCTCTTGGAGCAGACATACTACCAATGAACCAGCAAGGCTGTCAATCTATTGATAGTTGTTTTTGAACCATAAGGGCTGTCATTAAGTAAATAACTGGTAAAGGTAATCGTGAGGAAACCATATGGTGGTTATTACTGCAAAAGTGAAATAAAAACATATTCTTTTTTTTTTAGGTTCCTCTATACAATTTATTAATTTACAGTTGCTAGGCTCAGTTGATGAAATGACGATGTGCTTGAAGAAAATAAAAACCATAGTAACGATGATACGTCAATGGTTAGTGCGGGTGGTTCACCCGCTGGAGGCAACGCTTACAATCCCAACTTGAGCTTGCTCGAGTCGCGGTGAAGGAAAACACCGTAAGAAAACCATAGCGTGGTGGTAGGGTACTTTCCAGCTCAGCTTAGTCTTCATGAAGAAGGCCACCGAAATGATGTGGCTGAATCTATAGTCAGAGTATTCAAAACCACGTCAGTTTCCAACAGAATATTGCTCAACGATTGCTAGCTCATTGATAAACAGTTCTATAAACGTGGTGAAAAACAAAACTTAATTGATTTCTTACAACTGTCATCTAGTAAAAATAATTTCATTCTAGATTTATTGCTCATCTAGTTTTCCATCAAGCAAGTTGTCGAACGCAGACCTATTCTGTATTAAAATTAAATCCCGTAGTCTAAAAGGATAACGCTGTAATCAATTCCCTGATTAGTTCTTTGAATGTACGTAAGATACGCAATATTGTGAGACTCTATAAGCTTGGAAACCTAAATCCTGTAGATTTTTTTTCGCCACTCCATATTTTTTTGTACCTAGGTTATGCTACACTGGACTTTCGTCAAACAAATTATACGCATTCAAAATGTTCTTATTAAACTTTTGTTTACCAAAGATTTTTGGATTTAATTTCTCGCTTTGATCACAATACATAACTAGTTAACATTTATTGTTATGTCTTTCGTTTCTATGCTTTTTTTTAATTTTGAGAGAATGAGTCTTATTCTTTCAGAGTAGTCTATTCAGATTATTATTACATTCAGTGTTGTTATTTTTTAATATCACAGGATATGTCCTGTGATATTAAAAAAAAAAAATCTGATCCCAAACTAAGCAAAGCTTGTGCTATGGAAGTCAGATAACTGATATAATACTTAAATACTTTTTTTTTGTAAATACATACAGTACACCCAGACACAGAACAAACATTTGTTTATACTACAAAGTTTTTACCTGGGTAGGAATCGAACTCACGCCCTTCAGCTCATGAAGCAGACATTCTACCAATGAAGGCTGTCAATCTATTGATAGTTGTTTTTTTTAGTTTCGTATATAATAAAACTTACCCAAATAATAAACCTATGTATCAGTTTAAATTGATTTAGGTACTCAAAATGATAATTTTGAATCACATTTATAAATGTGATCTACCATATGTGGTAGATCACTTGGTGGTAGATCTCCTTAGCAGAAGGTCGTCTAGGCAGGTACCACCGCAGTACCAGTTATTCTGCCGCTAAGCAGTAGTGTGTAAAGCATTACTATGTTCCGGTTTGAAGGGTACTGCAGCTAGCGAAATTACTGGGCTGTTGAGACTAACTCTATCAGAAGACTCAAAGTAATGAGCACCAAAGCAGTGATGCTCTGGACTTTGTTTTGTTACTTAAAGCTCTGTGTATCGATGGTCAGTTCATGTTCAATTTCTGAGATAATTATAATATTTGCTATTGTAGTAACATGGACAAGATGCTTTCGTGATGGTAAGAAATAACACCTGCCCATAGCCGCTGTAGCAGAACCCAGAACTTCGAGAAATAAAATGATCCAGGGCAGTATTAGTGAGCAAGGTGAGTACGATAAGGTACTATCGGAGTCACGTTCGTCGGACTTTCAAACTTCGGTTCTGTAGCAAAGCGAATAGTGTAAAACAAGGCAATTATGTCCAAATTAATGTAGCAAGATAACAAGGTGACCCTGGCCATATTGGCACCGCAGGACTTGGCGCGTGCCCAAATAAGTTTTTGGTGCTGTTGATCACGTAATCAGAGGTTTTGGACATTGTTCAGGATGCACGGTCCAGTTGTCTGCGGCTTTTGTTTTGCCCTAGTTTATTGTTGACGGTTTTGATATTTATTTGTAGGTAAATATGTTTTATTTGAGAATACCAAGGTATTTTTTTTAGTCTTTTCGTGTTAGTTCGACAGACGAAATGCAGTTTGATTCCTAAAACGTACGCTATGTTGACTTCACATCGCTATGTCACAGTGTGATCGTAAATGATAAGCGCTTAGCCTGGTATGGAACAAGCTCTCAAAAAAACCCATTGGGTACTTAGCGGCAGATTTATACCTGGCGTGTGGTAGATAGCCAGTTAAGTATTATAAAGTACCCTATCAGGAAGCTACAGTGTCCTTACGATGTATTCCTTCACCGACAGCTTCAGATCATTGTTAGGATTTGTACCCATGTCCATCCACGGATGAACGTGCTAACCACTGAGCTAAAAGCGCTACACACGTAAAATAAGCACGAAACTATATTTTTTTTAAATTACACTAGTAATAACTTGGCTACAAGTCCACGAGCATCAATACATTTAGGGAAACGAGAAATTTACGAAACAAGAAAAAAAATTCGGGAAGTAAAATGTAACAGTTTGACTAAACTTAACTCCGAAGTTGCCAGTACTAAAATCTCGATCGATGTTGAAAATATAAGCGGCTGTTTCGTTCAGCTGCCGCTGTGGTTGGACTACACGAGATTGGCAAAGCAAGTGACTGTAGGTGCCAAGCAGTTTGCTTGATCGGCTCGATTTGCTCAATAAAACTATGAAACGTGAGGTAAAAACGAAAATGGTACGATAAAATCAACTTGTATTCTCCCTTGATAACGGAACAAATGTCTCTTCTAGAAGTATGGAAGTTTCTATAGACAACATAATATATATCATCATCATTTCAGCCGTAGGACGTCAACTGCTTTTTTTTAATGGTTGACAGGCTAGGTATTTTACCACAGCTCACCTGATGTTAAGTGAAGGTGTGGTCGAAGATGGTAAAGCACACCTAGCCTGGAATGGAACTGGATCTCAAGTGAGGCTGCCGTTAGATACTTGGCGGCAGATTTCCAACTTGAGGGTGGTAACTAGCCAGCCGAGTACAAGAAAGTACCCTACCACCATGCTATGGTTTCCTCACGATGTCTTCCTCAAGCAGCTCAAGCTCATTGTTGGGGTTTAAACCCACGCCCTTCGGCATGCGAACCTACCGCGTTAACCACTGAGCTATAATCGCTACAAACTCAACATGCTGGACATAGGCCTCCCCCATTAACTTCTATAAAGACCGGTTGAAAGCGGCTCGCATCCAGCGCGTTCCTGCGGTCCTTATTAGGTCGTCTGTCCACCTTGTGGGTGGACGTCCTACGCTGCACTTGCCGATCCGTGGTCTCCACTTCAGAACTTTGCAGCCCCATCGGCCATCAGTTCTGCGTGCTATGTGCCCTGCCCATTGCCACTTCAACTTGCTGATTATTTGGGCTATATCGGTAACTTTGGTTCATCATACGAGTATATTATATATATATCGTCTAGTATTAATATGGTGTCCTGCAAGCTTCTTAAAGTGCTTGGTGGTTACTCTTAGATAATATTTTTGTAAATACATATAATTTTTTCTTTTTTGTTAGAATCAATTTTCAGCCAACTGTTGAACTGCCTAGAAAATGATTCGAAACGCCAAGCCCTGTATTACGTTCACCCACAAGAAACGCGTCACGTCGTTGGCAACAAAAACCCCTATTTATACCCACTAAATCATCCGTAGCAGAAATTCAATCAGACACCCTGATGTGCTGATCGCGGCATCCGATGTTTTTACGATTATCGATACTCGGATATCGAGTACCGATAATATATCGAGTTACGTGGAGTTATATGGGATTGGGAGCTAATGAGTTTACGAGACGTATGTCGAGGTGTTTACTTTCAGGTGTTGGGGGTCTGGTAATGCTGGTTCTGGTCTGATAGGAAGGTTTATCTCAGAGAAATTCACGTCAAATTGTTTGTGAGAATATTTTTACATAATACTAGCGGCCCGTCCCGGCTTCGCACGGTTGGATCTGTAATTAAATTCTAGTAATAAATATAGCTTATGTTACTCAGGGATAATGTAAAATTCTAAAGGTGAAATAATTTTTAAAATTGGAACGTTTTTGAGTTTATTCGTTACAAACATACAAAAATCCAAAAATTCAAAAATACAAATCATTTCTCTTTATATTTTATTAGTGTAGATAGTGTAGACTAGCTGCGCCCCGCGGTGTTACCCACTACATGTTTTTGACATGAAAAGTAGCCTATGTGTTAATCCAGGTTTTAAACTGTGTTCCAAATTTCATCAAAATCCGTTCTGTAGTTTTTGCGTGAAAGCGTAACAAACATCCATCCATACATCCATACTTACAAACTTTCGCATTTATAATATTAGTAGGAAGGGTGCAAAAGACAAAGTATCACAGATTTTTAAAGTTTCTTTATCATAATGAGAAATAATTGTATCAAAAGAAAATTTCAGCATAAGTTTAGTGCATAGAAGAAAAAAAAGTGAAAAAGTCTTTAGCCGATTTTTTGTGAGAGACAAAACTTATGGGTTCGAGTCACCCACATTCTAACCGCGTCACCAACATGCTCATGTTACGTGATTTCAGTTATGTTGGCAGTCCCCATGCCCATTTGTATTCGCGAACATTCGTAGTTACTACATTTTTCTCTTTTTAGTCAATAGTTAATAATGTTGTATTTTATCGTATTTCTTATATATTTTACCTATAATTTCCAAATCACAGTATAGTGACTGAGTGGCAAATCGTACTACCGGATTATAAGCTCCAATATGGTTAGACGGTTTTATCTCTACTTCTTCTTTATTTTTGGCATCACACTTTTGTGCATTTGCTAGTGACAAGTTTTTAAATATTTATGCAAAAATTTTGACTTAGTCAAAGTCACACATACTCGTTGTAAGTCATGGTCGGGACCAATCTTTCCCTAGTAGAGTAGTAGTAACTTTACTATATACTTTGTCAGAATTTTGGAAGTAATACGATTAGTAAATACATTATTATAATGGGAATTTACATTATGCACATCTACATCAGAACAAAATGCTGAAACTCAGCATTTTTTCACAAATTGATACATAAAGAAAAAAAATACAAATTTTGGAGAATATTATGATGCAGCGACAGTAGTCATTTTCCCAACAAAATTCTAAGTACTTCAGTATTATCCGAACCCAATAATTCAATAAATATCTACAACTTTATCAAACTTAATATATCGATAAAAGTGGCCGTTATCGATACCGGATACCATCCCTATTCGCGCGGGCGCCTGTGATGAATGTACGTAAGGAATTTGTTTGCGCCGGGATTTCTTTTTTGTTCCTTATTGAATTCTTTTTGGTTATCGCATATTGAAGAGGTTATGATATTATGATTTGTAGACCCTGTTCGTTTTACGATGACGCCCCGTTTGTTCGGTTTTACTGACACGTTAAGAAGAAAGTCTACCGTAAATTTGTAATATCACTAGTAAAAAAAGTGTGGTAACATTCTGTTACACGTTTGCTAAAACTATACTATGATATGTGATTGTGTATGTTCCTCATTAATTTCAATCTTCTTATTAGCCCAGCAGGATAACCGGTTTGCTACTTATCGGATCAACAATAGTCATTAGTTATACAAGAGTGCAAACTTGCTTTTTAACCGTGTGCTCAATTTTTATGGCCGGGCAAGCAAAGAATGCTAATTTCACTAATCCTTAACGTTAGAGAGGAAATCAAAAGAGCACGAGGTGAAAAATCTTTGCATTCGAGTGCAACACGTAACTTTTCATCCCACCAAGTAGGTTCCGTCTGAGTCTGAGTTTTTAACAAATTAAAAAAAGTTGTGTGATAAATTCGACACCATGGAGGTAGAAGTAAATAGGTTTAATGATGTTTTGAATTCACAAACTTAGTGCACACGATGTTCTACATTCAAATTTACTTTATCCTAGCGGATAAAAACGACTTTTGCACTCAAATACCGAAGAACAAAAATACTCTTTCCGAGATGGGGGGATGAAAAATGTTTTTTTATTTTTTTTTAAAGTGCATTCGTGAAATAAGCGGCGGGACGCTGTATTGTTCAACAAATTAAGATTAGCATTTTATTATATTGATCTCCGCTTACGTTTCCCCCAATTCCATTTAAGTTTTCTGATGGATATCCAACGGGTAGCACAGAAAGTGCCCTCTTTGGCTTTGGGACATGGGTCTATGCCAAAAAGGTTTCAGTGCCACGAGTTCTAGTATGAATGATTTATTTATTCGAAAATGCAAAGCACCCAAGTAGTGTCGCGTGAGGCAGTTGATTTCGAGTTGGCAATGAGAATGCAAATTGTTTTATATCTAGAAAACGTTTGGACATGGCGGCGCTTCTTGTTCAAATTGTTTTAAAAGTTCTTTAAATTTATGAACGTCTCTGTTACGATATTTTAAGCACAATTTAAAAAAAATTTGATGGAAGAAAGGTCATTTTTTCTTTTCTGGTCTTTTTGTTGAGACGGTAGTTCGCTATTGTTAGTGCGAACTAACTTCTCAAGTATGAATTTTCTATGTATATTTTTTTTTTATCTAAATGTAATGAGACGAACAAGACGCTATCCTAATGGTAAGAGATAACGCGTGTACATGACCAGCACCTTTACAGAGACAAAAACCTCGAAAACCGAGTCGAGGACATCGCTGCTCTGGCGCTTATTTTCAGATTTTTGATAGTAGTCTGAACTTTGTAATTTTGTTAGTACATCGTCCAAACAGAACACAGTAATATTGACACACTACTGCTTGGCAGCAAAATATCTGGTACTGTTATAGTAAATTCATTTGTACTTGTCTAACATATAGACTAGATTAAATAGTCTGATTGTACGTATTTTTGTGTATTTATATACTTTGTTAAAATTATTTATCTCATAATACTATGGAGTATTAATAATAATATTATCTTTATTAATAAATACATCAGAAAGAGTTACAAAAGACACAAACCGTCATCATTTAATATTAATTAATCTTACACAAACAAGTCATTCATCTCACTTTATTAATATTAATGTTCAAAGAAAGAGTAACATGCCAAACGTTCATTTCCAATGCAAATAGAACTCACATCTTATATTTATATTAAGAGATGCTGTTGTGTTTGATAAAGCTACGGTGTTTTAAAATTTACTTTGTAAAAAATAAGTTAACCTCTGAATAAAAAGGAAAGCAACGCTATATATCGTCGACTTGTATTCGATTACCATTTTAATGTTCTGTAGCGTAATGTTCTGAAAGCGTGAAGGGTAAAGGGATTACCCTTCACGCTTTCTTTTTCTTTTATGTTGGCTGGTGAAACAGTGCTTCTATGATTTTAAATAGTATGTCATGTCGTCTACATGTTTATTTGTTTACGGACGGGCCAAATAGAAAAAATATGAAATCTGACAAACTTAATGTAATAATTGTAATAATTAAAATTACACGTATTCTGCAGTGTCTTAAGACTCGCCTCTTTAATCAGTGCATCCTGCTCACCATGACATATGGTGCCAAGACGTGGACGCTCACACATGAGACTGTGCACAAAATTGGAGTCGCACAGAGAGCCATGGAGAGGTCCATGCTCGGCATTAAACTCCAAGACCGAGTTCGTAATACCGATATCCGGCGACGAACGAAAGTTCGAGACGTCGGTATCGCAATTATGAACCTCAAGTGGAGCTGGGCAGGACACGTTGCTAGGCTTAGTGACGACAGGTGGAGTAAGGTTGCAACAGAGTGGTGGGCTAGGCAAGGGAAGCGGAGCGTCGGTCGTCCAGCCGCAAGATGGGTCGACGATATTGTCACCGTCGCGGGTCGAACCTGGACCAGATTGGCACAGGACCGAGGCAGATGGCATGACAAGAGAGAGGCCTATACCCAGCAGTGGGATAAAAAATAATGTAATGAATTAACATAATGTATTACATTTAATTTTATTTAAATATTACATGTTCATTATATTCTTAAAAAAACCACAATGTTAAAGAAAATAAAATGTCCGTTATACAATAATTGCTTGTTCTAATAAAATAAAATCAGTATAACATAATGCATATTTTATTTCATTTTTATGTGTAGAATTGTTTATATTTGTAGAATACAGTTTGATTATCAATTAATGTATTTGCACAGCGTAATTGTTGACACTAGTCGCAAACTATTATATTTAAGACCTTTTCACATCGTTGTCATGCAAATAAAACCGTTGACTTTGACTTTTTCATCTCTAAACATTGGGCTATTTTAATAGTAGCGATGATAGCTCAGTGGTTAACGTAGGTCACAGCCCAACAATGAGCTTGAGCTGCCGGTGAAGGAAAACATCGTGAGGAAACCATAGCATGGTGGTAGGGTACTTTCTAGTACTCGGCTGGCTAGCTACCACCCTCAAGTTGAAAATCTGCCGCCAAGCATCTAACGGTGTGTTCCGGCAGCCTCACTTGAGAGCCAGTTCCATTCCAGGCTAGGTGTGCTTTACCATCTTCGACCACACCTTCACTTAACATCAGGTGAGCTGTGGTCAAACAACTAGCCTGTAAACCATAAAAAAATATATATATATAGTTCTGACGAAAATTCTACAGTTGTCGTCCTACAACTAGGCCTACTAGGTCGTAGATACCCTTATTATAATATCGACTAGGTAAGTAACACCGCAGTATCTACCAGATATTTTGCCACCCAAGAACAGTGTATAAGCATTACTGTTTAACGGTTTTAAAGATGCTACAGCTTAACATAGAGACCAATCATTTAAAAAGCAGCGATAGCAACTTTGTTTCGCTACTCAAAGTTATGTGTTTCACTGCAATGGTCATGGATAGGTGTTAACTCTACCATCAGGACAGCATCTCGTTCGTCTCTTTACTTTTACGTATATCATTTAAAAAAATTGTTTACTAAAAAGATTTATTTTTGGTTGAATGGTGAAACACGGACCTATTTGGTATAAAAAAAGGTGTTTGACCACAGCTCACCTGATGTTAATTTTCAGTGTGGTCGAAAGTGGTAACATAGTCTGGAATGGAACTAATTATATTCTACTTTTTTTAACGTTAATTCCAATGCATTTGCATTTTTTTGTATGAAAAAGTTTTAAGCTTAAACCGGAACATTGTGATGTTAACACACTACCACTTGGTGGCAGAATATTTAGTGCTGCGTATCTAGACGATCACCTGCAAAAGAGACCTACCACCAAGTAAGTTTATAAAAACTTTTCCAGGTAACCACACCTGCAATTTTTATTCAGAACTTGATAAATTCATTCTGCCTAAGCTTTTAACTAAAGTAATAACAGCAAGACCTGTTTCATCTTTTTTGATGAGGTCCATGAAATCTTAACGTTGTACTTTGAACTTATTTGAAAGGAAGCTTTTTTATAATAATAGCTTCGTCAAAGATCTCAAATTTATGGATGTGTCTCATACTATCAGGAAGAAGATCTTACACAGATTAAGGATTGAAATTTTGTCTAAGCTGCAGGCTGCAGATTTTTTTACGTTTAACAAACTAGGTGTTAGACCACTGCCCCTTGATCAGAAATCAGAAATCAGAAATCAGAAATCAGAAATCAGAAACATTTATTGTACACCGTGTAACATATAGATCTTAAGCAAAACATAATATGTGTAGTACACAACGGTCTGGCCTTTTAGAGGCATACAATATTTAATATAATTTGAAATAAGTCATACACATTATAATATCAATTCTAATTTAACAATTTTAATAACATTCAATAATAATAATAATCTTAGTCCATTAAAGTATCATTTAAAAAGTCGTCAATTTTATAATAAGTCTTAGTAACTAAAAAGTTAAATAATTTTCCCTTAAAGGAAGGTACACTCTCCGAATCCATCACAGATTTTGGCAGGTGATTATATATTTTGATACTTGATGTAAAATGACGGTGTGGTTGAAGCTGGTAAAGCACTAAAAGTTCTGTGTATCGCTGCAATGGTTATGAACCAGCATATTCTCTTACCATCAGGAAAGCGTCTTATTACTTTTAAATAAAAAATAGTGACGTACCTTAAGGGTATGTAATACGCTCTTTCAATCTACAACTGTTTTGCAAGTCTTAGGCACTGTAAGAACTTGATACCTGTACAGCGATATCTTTTAATGCAAAGAATGACGGTGCCAATGAGAAAGTGCTAAAAATACATCATGCTTATGCCTGATGCTTAGCATTTTTTTTTTTTTTAATACGGATAAGTCCGCGTTTGACCACCAACTCGCCTGATGATGACGATGTGGTCGAAGATGAAGCACGCAGACCTAGAAGATACCTATTCACTCTGACCTTGAAAAGATCTAGATCTAGCATTCGGTGAGCTGTGGTCAAACACTTAGCCAGTCAACAATAAAAAAAAATCATTATTACCACGACATTTATTTATTTATTTCAACCAATATTAATATTATATTATCTATAACTTGTGTCATCAAATATTTGTTTAGTTTTTGTGTTACTATAATTACATAGTAGGAATTACGTTAATGTTTTAGTCAATTTAATTCAAAATACATATACAATTGTATATGTATTTTATGCGAGCCTTGTTGCCTGAAATAAATTAATTTAATTTTTTATTTTAAAGAATTTTTATCACACTACTTGCTAACCTGCTATAAAACTTCTTTCAAAATTCCAAACTATTTCCCAATCGGCAATATGCTAATTCCATTCCAACCTTTTCTCGGATCACCTCAAAACTCGCCTATTGGAACTCTAGAAATTGGAACGCAACGCAAAGGCTGTCCCTAAGGGGTCGTCGCACGACTTTACGGTGCGGTTAAGTAACGGGACGCGAAATAGTTTCATTTCACCCCGGTTACCAGTTTCATTTCACCCCGGGTACCGGTTTTGTCCGGTTCGGGGTCCCGTGTGTGCGTTCCCGCTATGTACGTGGCGATATTTTAAAAGAGCTCTGGGTTCAAGTAAAAGTGCAATTCGATACAAGTTAGTAATAAAAGTGTAAAGGTGCCTGTTTGCAAAATATAGTACTAGTAGATTGTATTTATTTGAGTCTCAAAAGTAGTTTTGCATTTCAAAACATTTTTATACAAAAATTACAACTTTATAACAAAAAGTAAACGTACAAATGAAAAACATTGACAACATCGGGGTAGATGTGTTCTAGAGTGGAGACCCCGAATTGGCAAATGTAGTGTAGGACGCTCTGAGACTCGATGGAGTGACGATATACGTAAGATAGCTGGCGGTGGATGGAAGCGAAAAGCCGAAGATCGGGCTGAGTGGCGTTTCTTGGGAAAGGCCTATGTCCAGCAGTGGACTACAAATGGTTGATAATGACATAATATATTTTATACATAATATATAATATAAGTTATTTTATAGAAAAAACTTACAATCTTTGGATTTCGTTTTTTAAATACCTGCCCACGACACAGTTTTTTTTAATCTTTATTGGGTAGCATCGTTCTTCTTAGTATTGTGACGTTGCAAACTATTTTAAAACTATTTATTCGGAATAAATAGTTTTAAATTTTGTAATAATGTAGTGTACAAACCAACTTTCCGTATCGAAAAATAATCCATTGAAGAAGGTAGCGGAGAAACAGAAAGACGCAGCACCGTCTTTGTTTTTTTTTTATGGTTGACAGGCTACGTGTTTCACCACAGATCACTTGATTTTAAGTGACGGTGTGGTCGGAGATGGTAAAGCACTCAAAGCCTGGAATGGAACTGGTTCTCAAGTGAGGCCGCCGGAACACACCAATAGATGCTTGGCGGCAGATTTTCAACTTGAGGGTGGTAGCCAGCCGAATACTAGAAAGTACCATACTACCATGCTATGGTTTCCTCACGATGTTTTCCTTCACCGGCAGCTCAAACTCATTGTTGTGGCTTAAACCCACGCCCTTCGACATGCGAACTGACTACGCTAACCACTGAGCTATCATTGCTGAAACAGAGATTTCTACCTAGACATAATACATATATCGATAAAATTGTCGATTCGTGAGAGATTGTAGCCGTAAAGCGGGGTACAGCTCAATTTTAATAGAGAACCTACTGTGCCCACCACAAATTACCGACTCATGGTTTATGAAACTGCGAATTAAACCTGACATTCCATAATTCCAACAGTCCAATTTCCAGTTATTCATGTTGCAGTCAGTTACCGAAACCGTGGTGCTACCAATTTATTTACAGAGATGGCCAACATATAGAACTAAATATATCCCGAGAACTGCTTTCAGTTTTGTTGACAAAATGCGATTATAGCGCTCCTATTAAATTGTAGAGATAAGTTAGTAGCGCTCTAAGAGATTTATAGCCGGACACAGGTTTTGCCGCGGGAAAAACATCGAAGCGGACGTTTGAGCAACGCAGCGTGAAAGCTGATTATCTGAATGGCATGGGGAATGAAAGAACGGATTATTTTTGTTTGGTCTCTTTATTGTTTCCCAACTTGAATGTACGACAAAACATAAGCTGTAAGTAGCGCTTATAGAATTTTAAATGCATGCGAACGCTTTTACATACTACTTGCATTAAAGGATTCCGATCGTAATGGCGTAATATTAAGTTTACTCACATTTTAGGAGCGCGTATGTCTGCCTTAAAGACAAAAGTAGTGTTAGTTTGTTACTTCGTCACGCTCAAACGGCTGGACCAATTTTGATAAAATTTGGTATGGAGGTAGCTGCCACCCTGTATATAAACATAGGCTACTTTTTAATACAAATACAAATATTTTATTAATAACACCAATATTACAAGTCAATTCAAAATTTTAAATAGGTATGCTATTAAGTAAGTTTTAAACACTGATTACATTAGGTTACATTACGTTAGGAATGATTCCCAATGTTTAGCGTTTACATTTTAGCCACACAAGTCAAAACAAAAATGTCAAAATGAGGTATGTCAATTTACAAACTAGTCAATATAAAAAAAAAATTGTCAATATAAAAATACTGATAATATAAAATATGTCAATATGAAAATATGTCAATACAAAAAAATATTGTCAATGTAATAAAATGACATGACAAAAAAAGACTCATATTTACTTACTAGTAATTCAATAATGTTTAAGTTTGAAATGGTCGACAATGTTTATCTCGAACAAAAATAGTGTTCACATAGGAACAGTGAGTAACACCACGGGGCGCAGCTAGTCTATCACCGTCAAGTCTGCAAATCTTTAGGATAAGCTTCATTTATAAATGAAAACATAATATCTTCCTATATATTTTAACAGAAACATGACATACCAAGAACATTTGAAAATTGGCATTATTTAGCCTATTTTCACTTGGCTAAACATTTAAACTTATAAATGCATTAAAACTGGTAATTAGTTCCAAAAAAAACAATCTTGAAAAAGCAAATTACTCGAACTGAAGTAAGGCTATTAAAGAACAATAAAAACTTTAAAATAAAAAGACTGAAACTGTGAAAACGGTACCTGCTACAAATAATTAAGTTTTAAAACTACTTAAACTTTAGCGATCGCTTATTAGTTTCACTAAAATAATTAGGTTGCGAGACTTAAAGCAGTCTAGGACTAACACAGAATATAACAGATAAAAAACTTTGTGAAAATTTATTTTCATAGTTTTTTATTTCTGATTAAAAGTCTGCAAAACTCAATTAGATACTTAAAAGCAATACAGAAAAGATTAGTTCATACGATGTTATGAGGTGGTTTGGTCGAAGATAGTAAAAACATCTAAAATAATAACTGACTCTCAAGAAAGCAGTCTAGGACTGACACAGAATATAACAGATAAAAAACTTTGTGAAAATTTATTTTAATTTTTTTTTATTTCTGATTAAAAGTCTGCAAAACTCATTTAGATACTTAAAAGCAATAAAGAAAAGATTAGTTCATACGATGTTATGAGGTGGTTTGGTCGAAGATAGTAAAAACATCTAAAATAATAACTGACTCTGAAGCCAGGCTGATGTAATACACTGCGAGGACTTTGAGTGAGATTGTCAACTTGTAGTTATTATCTAGTCTAGTCGTATTCAAGTCGTCGAATTACTTTTAAGTAATTATGATTTTTTTATATTGACAATATTTTTTGTATTGACATATTTTTATATCGTCAATATTTTATTTACGTTGACATGTTTGTACATTGACGTACCTTATTTTGGCATGTAATCAGTGTTTATATTTAAAAATTTGAAGTGACTTGTAACATTGGTGTTATCAATAAAATGTTTGTATTTGTATTTGTCCTGTATCAGAAAATATTCCACAAAATTGTTTTTATTTTTTTCATTTATTGGCAACTCAAATCATTGTCAAGGTATGCAACGACGCCGTCAAGCATGCAGTCCGACCACTATTAGTACTTATAATACTCTTTACAAAAGTTCATTCTTAGATGCAAAATAATTTAAATGAAAGATTTCTATTGCCGTTTTTCCAGAATGCTAATTTGCTTATTAGTTAGCTATATAATGACCCTAGTGTTGATTTAAGATGTCCATCTATGTTTTTCTAGTTTGTCGGCGCACTGAACTTGGCCGGTTACATTACTTTGTTAAAACAGGTTTATCACATCGTGAGGAAACCAAAGCATGGTGGTAGGGTACTTTAGTACTCGGCTGGCTAGCTACCACCCTTAAGTTGAAAATCTGCCGCCAAGCATCTAACGGTGTGTTCCGGCAGCCTCACTTGAGAGCCAGTTGCATTCCAGGCTAGGTGTGCTTTACCATCTTCGGCCACACCTTCACTTGATATCAGGTGAGCTGTGGTCAAACACATAGCCTGTCAACCATTAAAAAAAAAAAACTCAAGATCAGAATATAACTATATAAATACTAGTATAAAAAACATAAAAGCTCATCATTACCATTAGAAATGGAGGCAGTATTTTTGCTCCTATTTTTGTTACTTTTTGCAGTGTTTTTAAATATGTTTATATAAAAGTTAAATGTTTGACAGTCCTGTTGGTTCATTGGTAGTTTATCTGCTTCAAGAGCTGAAGGGCGTGGGTTCGATTCCCGCTCAGCACAAACATTTTGTGACATATTTTGTGAGATTTATTTATGTATTTGAAAACTGAATCTGCTTACTTTCGTCATTGCATACAGAGTCTATGATTTTCAAGAACTACAATATAGTTTCTATAAGTATTTTATTAGTCGTTCTCATACTATGTAAAAGTTTTGCAAAGTTTGGGGTTAGATGTCTTTGCGATCCAAGTTTCGAATCTGTGAAGCAGTTATAGGGTAAAAAAGTATGCATACATACAAACTTTTACATTTATTATACGAGTATTAGAATAATTATGATGTATTACATACACGGAAAATATACTATCTACTTAACGTCTAGTAAAGTCTTGTATAGCTTTTTATTAATATTTAACAGCGATGCAATTTCCTCCTTCATGCTAACCGCCGGTTAAACCATGCATGCGTGTTATCAGACCTAAACACTACGTAAACACTCTTAAATATTCTGTGGGCACGATAAGCTTTGTACGACACGTTTCATGTGGAATTATGATCGTGTACTTTATTACAGCTTGTCGCAAGTGAGGAGCGACGTGACATCCAAATGCTAAGTGAGTTTTTTTTCATTTATGCTGACATAGGCAAATCAAGATTTGTATAAAATGTGGGCAGTGACATCTATGGGATGACACACACTGATTTTGTTACCCTATCAGATACCTTGAAAACTGTGTTTTGAAAACAATTTTTTGATCGTGTTGTGAAAATCTGACTGATCAGTAGGACAGGTGGAAGAGGCATGACAACTTAGGTCTTGGCGATGTTTTTACTGTCCTATTACTTATTGTACTTATTGGAATCAATGTCAATTTACCATTTTATTTGAAAATTGGCATTTTATTTGTAAATTGACATTTTTTTAATCTGGTATTCTATTTTAATTTGACATTGTATTAGAGTTCGACATGGTATTTGAATTTGACAATTTTATTTTGAATTAGACATGTTACATTGTTTTATCATGAATTAATGTATAATTTTATGACAGAAATGTAATTGATTAACCGTTTTTATATCAATAAATAATTTGAATGGGATCTTTCCACAATTATGTAAGCACTAGGGGGGGGGGGGTGATCTTTGCTTTAGGGCGGAAGATCTTTGCTTAAGGGGAGGGGGGGGGGGAGATCTTTGCTTTGCTGACATGAATGGAGATCTCATGGTGATGAAGTGAGCAATGTTATGCAAATTATGCTGCTTGTTTATTTGCCTTGTTATATTGTTCTTAATCCTCTTAATACGAAGGTCGCCAGTAAGAT
This sequence comes from Biston betularia, assembly GCA_905404145.2. Taxonomy (NCBI): domain Eukaryota; kingdom Metazoa; phylum Arthropoda; class Insecta; order Lepidoptera; family Geometridae; genus Biston; species Biston betularia. The sequence goes on from FR989874.1 coordinate 12,555,151, forward strand.
GGTTTTTTACGTAAGCATGAGAGTAAGAGCTTTGCTTACTTTTGCGGCCATGGGGGAGGTGGGGTTATTTATTAGTACAATTCTGCTTACACAATACTTGATTGGATATTATTATAAGATTTTAATTTGTAGTTAACGTAGCTGCAATTGAATACTTAAATAAATATATAACCTTAACATCGAAAACGGAGATAATAAGATCGAGAAGGCTTAACTCAAAACTTATTTAAAATTTAAGCAAAGAAAAATTTAATATTATATCTTACGGCGGGGATTTAAAGTATTGTAGAGCTTTTTTTTTAATCGATTGTCATCAAACCCTACGATTTACTACGGTCAAATATAAGATGACTCGTGATTGTTGTTTTTACTTTTTTTGTCTATGGTGTGCATAATAAATAGTTTCTATCTATTTATAACAAAATTTAAAATACAAGCATCAACAATCTACGTAAATGTCAGTTCACTATCCGGACAGTATGTGCTACAGTTTAATTTTATGCTTATAATGGCGTTATTTAGCGCTCGTACATGATGAAAAATAGCTGGCTCTTCTAAATGTCCAATGATGTATGTATGTTGTAGCATTAATTTAATAATAATGACATCATGCCATTATTTTTTTTGGTTTTTGTTTTAATTAAAATTTTGTATGAATACGTAGCGCGCGTAGCACCGTAGCACTCGTAGCTCCGTAGAACTTTTATCAGCGTAGCATTTGTGACGTACAATAATTTACAAAACTCATATAATATTTTTTATGGATTATTTACTGAAAGTAATATCATATAGAGAAACATAAAACTTTTGCTATTAGACTATGATGGCCTCGCTTATAAAGGATGGTTAGTTTATCCAAGCTAACCGGTCGTCTTGAGATAAATTGACAGAACTATTTAAACATTGATTAATTTTAAGCAACGTTCATACGTAAAGTGAGATTTTTACATGATGATAATATTTATAATAACTAAGTATGTAACCAATTAATATTCCAATTTTATTTTGTATTATTTAATTTAAATTTATAATGTAGTGTATGTAGTTCAAATCAATTGATGAAAATTGTTATTTTTATGGTTGATAGGCTATGTATACAACTCACCTGATGTTAAATGAAGGTGTGGTCGAAGATGGTAAAGCACACCTAGCCTGGAATGGAACTGGCTCTCAAGTCTCTGTCTCTGTTTGCCATACCCTAATGGGGTCATAATTAAGTCCTAGGTATTAGCATTGTAAAAAAAAATATAAGTCGCAGGACCTGTACATAATGTTGCAATAAAGTATTGAGAAGTAGAGATGTACGCTATATTAGTTGAAATGTGTCCACATAATAATTATAGAAGTGATGTTTAAAAAAATCACTTCTATAATTATGCCTCTGTAATTGCAGATATCCATAAACAATGATTGCTTACCATCAGGCAACCAGTCTGTTTCCTTGCCAAATGTGGCGTAAGTAAAATATACCTCAAACCTTGGCGGTAAAAATTCTGGTTTGTGCTAAGCAATATTCGTCGACACTAAATAGTTATAGCAAGCATTGTTTTAAAATAACGTCAAAAGCTGAAAGGAGCAAAAAACCTGTAAAAGCCTTTGTTTGAAACACCTTCGACATGCAAAAACATTGTAAATTTTTCAAGCGCCATTTTCACTATAATTATATTTTTATTTAAAAGGGGTAAAAAGCGGCATCAGAATTATATTAGCACAATAACTAAGTACACTATGTTTTCTGATTTCAGTCGTGGTTTAGTAGTTTTTTTGTATCAGTTTTCGAGTCATATCAGTCCAAAGATTTATTCACTGTCCAGGATAATTTTGATGATTTCGGCTAATTTAGCAGCTGCCTTAATCTGCATTCTAGGAAGATGTGTTACAGTATCAAAGCATCAACGAAAGCGTTTCTGTCTTTCACGGAATCAAATCAATTCCAAACACAAACACTTTACACTTTTTTCTGTAGCGATGATAGCTCAGTGGTTAGCGCAGTAGGTTCGCATGCCGAAGGGCGTGGGTTCAACCCCCAACAATGAGCTTGAGCTGCCGGTGAAGGAAAACATCGTGAGGAAACCAAAGCATGGTGGTAGGGTACTTTAGTACTCGGCTGGCTAGCTACCACCCTCAAGTTGAAAATCTACCGCCAAGCATCTAACGGTGTGTTCCGGCAGCCTCACTTGAGAGCCAGTTGCATTCCAGGCTAGGTGTGCTTTACCATCTTCGGCCACACCTTTACTTGACGTCAGGTGAGCTGTGGTCAAACACATAGCCTGTCAAACATTAAAAAAAAAAAAAACATAATTAAAATATTTGTACTCCATAAAATCATAATTAGTTTTAGTAGGCGATCTGTTCTAGGAATAATAAGCCACTTCCTTGCCTGATAAATATACGTTAATTGTAATATACAAAAGCCATAAGTTGTTAAAAAAAAATTTGCAGCAGATTTTGTTACTCTTTGTGTTTGTGGAAATCTTTTGGTGAGATTAGGGATGTCTCTTTAGCCGGGTATGTTGGAGTCCACCTTTTCCGCTTAAAATCTGTGCAAGTTCATTTACGTGGGTTGTAGCTTCTCCTGGTACTTCAGACTCCTTTGGGTTTTTCATTGCCGGACAGTTTTTATACCGATATAATATAGGTACCTGTATTTGTTGCTAATACACTAGAGGATACCAAACATTGTTCTTGCTCTGGAATCTTTCTGGTATGTCGATGTTCCTATTACTATTATTATAAGTAATGACATATTAAGTAACCTAACATGAGACAGTTTACGTATTACGTTTACGTACTCAACAAAAGGCCAAGGTAACAGACTACTGATCAAAATTCACTTGAAGCCACATCCCGTCAAGGCTCTAAGGGATTCAACGCTATCCAAAATTCCCAATTCCACGTTCCTAACCGAACCCGTTTTGCCCCCGTTTCGCCCCGTCCCGTCTTCGCTTCGTTCTTCTGCCCCCGTTCCCAGATGAGACGGGCCGGGAATTGAAAACTAATATCGGATAAGTTTTCATTGTGTACCATGTAAAAGACGATACAGAATGAATACAAATGTCAAGATGTGGTCGTCCTACTTGGTGCGGGTTAAGTGGATCTCGATGGTCTGTTTGTAGTTTGTAAGCTTGCTTTTTTTTCGTTTGTAAAGAGTGCGGTGTCTTTTAAACTGGTCAAATGAATCACGATAACCAAATAGGTAACCCAATTCAAATCATAATTTATTAAAACCAATAAAATCTGTTTCAATCAATCACAATTTATTGAAAACCAATAAAATCTTTTCAATCAATCACAATATATGTGACTCTATAAATGAAACTAACCCAAAATATTGCTCGCACTAGCCCGACCAGAAACTGTTCGTTCGTCGGGTATTTACGTCTTAGACAAATAAATATAGGACACGACAGTTTTTGCTGAGTTGCTAATATCGCCAATTATTATTATAAATCACAATATTGGTATCACCAAAGTTACGAGACATTTGTTAAGTCATTTTAAAAATATTATTAATACTGTCAAAATATCATTTACATGCCAATATAATAAAATCTTAATAAAAATGTCAATGCTTAAGTATTGAATGTAATGTAAAAAAATATAATTGCTTTCAACTAATTAAAAGATTGCGTTAGAGATAAACAAATGTGATAAAATGTAGACTGTTTTTATTGTTTTCATAAATTTACAAGAGATTTACGCTGTAGGTATAATTATTACTGTCTTTCCCCGCAAATAAACGTGACAAATTTTTAATAGGTTTTTGCGGGATAATGAGGGAAGAGAAACTTTTCTTGACAGATTAAATGTCAATAATGACACATTAAATATCAAAATAGCATTTGACACAAAACTATTAACCTATTAAATACGTGCAGCAGATAAATAAAACAGTTCCTAAAATATTTTTTGCGGCATTCAACTTAGACAAACGTACCTACATAAATAGACAAAAAGTAGATACAGGCGTATATCTCAATGTTTCTCAAAGAAATCTAAAATGTTCAAGCTTTTCGCGTCTCATAATTTATTAGTCCAAGCAAATGCCATAAAAATGAGTGTCACGAAGTAAAAAGGCGAAAAAGCACAAGTCGCGTTGGATGACTTCCAGTAGCGATGCTCAGTCAGCCGAAATCAATTTTATATCATAAGGACAAATTTCGGTTGATATTGTGTACGTGGTCTGACGGAATTTCGTTCTGTTTATTTGATTCGGGATTTTTAAAGTATATTCACTTAAATTTTGAACATACTATATCTATGTATACCATTATAAAGCGGAAAGATTTGATTGTTTGTATTGAATAGGCTCCGAAACTACGGGACCGATTTCAAAATTTTTTTTACTAATGGGAAGCTGCTCTATCCCTGGATGACAAAGGCTATTTTTATTCCTGTATTCCTACGGGAACAGGAACTACGCGGGTGAAACCGCGAGGCGTTCTTTGTACTATTTTAAAGAGCAAAGATTTGATTTTTTTTGTTTGTTTGTATTGAATAGGTTCCGATACTACTGGACCGATTTCAAAAACTCTTTCACCGTTAGGAAGCAACACTATCCCCAGGTGACATAGGCTGTTGTTCATACCTGTATTCCCACGGAAACGGAAACTACGCGGGTGAAACCGCGAGGCCTCCGCTAGTAGTAAATATAGCGTTGGCTACGTTGTAACAGTAAATTTAAGGTTGAATCCGAATCAGCCCTGTTTTTATAAACTCACCCACTGCTGGGCGCGAGTCTCTTCTCATCGTGAGAAAGGTAAGGTAAATTGGTACTACCACGCTGGCCAAGTGCGAGTTGGTAGAGTTCGCACCTGTCCAAGAACATTTTTTGTCTATGAACACTCTGATATATAGCTTTCCATAACGGCAATACGTATATAACTTAACTATACAGATGTAGATGTTAAATACAGATGTGCATGCCATGGGATTCGAACTCATGCCCTCCAGATTGGAAGATAGACCAGTCTCTCAACTTGGTTGCCGAAACTTCGAGGCTGGCGAAGCTTCTTAGTTGACCTCTTATAATATATTTACATGTATTTATGCGAATAAAATAATTTGGCTTGCTCTCTTATCAATTACTTGGTGGTAGATTTCCTTAGCAGGAGGTCGTCTAAGTAGGTACCACCGCAGTACGAGATATTCTGCCGCCAAGCAGTAGTGTGTAAACATTACTGTGTTCCGGTTTGAAGGGCACTGCAGCTAGCGAAATTACTGGGCTGTTGAGACTAACCATCTAGTCTCAAAGTAATGAGTACCAAAGCAGCGACGCCCTGGACGTTGTTTTGTTACTCAAAGTTCTGTGTATCGCTGCAATGGTCATGGACCGGCGTTATCTCTTAACATCAGGAGAGCGTCTCGATAGTCTCATTACTTTTACATTAAAAAAAAAAGTTCATTTAAGACATGAAAGTATCTACATCAGGAAAATTCTGGTGCTGGAAAATGTTCTCTTGAAAGGTACTGCTGGTTAAGTAGTAATAATAATAATAATATCGCAGTACACAGCGCCATCTGACCCCAAACTAAGCAGAGCTTGTGTGATGGAAGTCAGACAACTTACTGATAGAATACATAAATATTTATATGTTTTTGTAAATACATATTTATAATACATACAGAACACCCAGACATTCAGCAATAGGTTGGAATTTGTTGTCAGACTTGTGCGGTACTTGTCCATTAGCAAGCTCGCTTTTCAGCTCGGTCTATTATAATAACAGATCCTGAGGGTTCCTGGATTCTTTTGAGCCTTCGTGGCATGGTTGGTTCGTCCATAAGATGTTATGCAAATTTGTTAGGATGGTGTGCAATATGTACTCATTTTGTCCTTTATTTCTTGCTTAACAGCTTTCATGTTTAGGTATAAAAATAAGCAAAGAAATCATCTTCAGACCAAATTTCATATCAAATATTTTACTGAAGCATTCTTCATAGAATTATCGCAGACCAAGCTCAAAAGAGATTTTACTATGCTTACCATATTTTATCGGTTTGCTGAAATGGCCCGAGACACGGTCATCTTCATGTTTATTTATAAGGGTTGATTCGAGAGCTCGATTCTTTGCTATTGGATATACTAGCAGCGCTTTGCAGTTTCACCTGCCGTTGTACAGGATTTATTTATAACTAGCTGACCCGTGACCACTTTGTTGGGCGGTAAACTTTTTCACTTGTGATGAAATTATGAATGACGTTTTCGTTCGATCGTTTTTTTCTCCGACTTACTTTGCAAATCCGACTACCAGTAAAAAGTCTTTTCATTTTTAGGGTTAATACCTACTCACAAATAACGTGGTTTTTTATTGGTAATAAAATTTCCTTACGATGTATTCGTATAATGTTTTTAACGTTAATTTGTCAAATGATACTAGATAATTATATCTTTAGCACTTTAGTATCAAATGTTCTGATGCCAAGTAGATTGAAAGGTATTATTGTAGTTAACAGGACTATTGAATCTGATCATAAAATGCCTTAAAGTAATGAGCGCTAAAACAGCAACGCCTTGAACTTCGTGAACATTACAGATATGCTTGCGTTTGACCGCCATTTAGCCTTGTCTAGAAGAAACCGCGACGATGAATTCAACCGCGCACTCAGATAATATCTATCGAGGAATACCCACTCGCACAGAAAATGCCGTTGTTCAGCGCCATCCATTCATTCCATTCCATTGTTTTAACTGTCATTGTTTACGTAACTCAATGCTCTAGATACAGCTGCAATGACCACGTCTAGGCGTTATCTCTTACTATCAGAAGAGTATCTCGTTCATATCATTATTTTTTACAAAACATGTATAAATAAAGAATTGAAAAAAAAACGACTGCTAATTTTTTTATTATAAGGTACTAATAAGGTCCACCCACAAGTTGGACAGACGACCTAGTAAAGACCGCAAGAACGCGCTGGATGCGAGCCGCTTCCAACCGGTCTTTGTGGAAGTCAATGGGGGAGGCCTATGTCCAGCAGTGGACGTCCTACGGCTGAAATGATGATGATGATGAAGGTACTAATATAGACTTGCGTTTGAACGTCATCTCGCCTCAATGGTGATGTAAATGTCAAGCGAAGATGCGGTCTACGATGGAGCATGCTTGTCTAGTAGTAACCAATTTACTTGCGGCTTGAAGTTGCCCAGACTGTATTTATCAGAGAACACTCACTCGGGCAGCAAATTCCAATGTCTAGAGATTCGTAAGAAGAAGGTGGAATCATGAACCAGTGTCGCTTTTTAGAGCTCCTGGTTGTTTGATAGTAGAATGGACAGAAAATATTAGGTCAAGGTAAGGTAGAAAACACATAGACAAGCAACTTTGCGTCCAGAGTATAAATATTTTGGATTAAAAATTGAACTACTGAACTGATTTTCGTGATATTTCTCAGGGACCAATCTGGAAGTATATTCTTTAAAATAAAAAAAAACTATTGGTTTTTAAATAACAGTGTTCTTCAGTGGTAACAAAAATTTGAAAAAATTAACTGAATTGAGAATCTTCCTATTTTTTGAAGTCGGTTAAAAAAATAAAATAATTTTAATGCATTCGTAAAGTATTTTTACTCACCTCAGAACCAAGCGCCGATGTTGTCCAAGATAATCTGCAAAAAGTAGAAATTAAGTTTTAAAACCAATTTACAAAAAGCGTCTACATCATCTGCTACAATGAAGTACAATTTTTATGATCTCAAGGTTCATAAATAATTTAACATTTTAACGCGTGGGTTTAAGTTTCCCCTCTCGATTGCTTTGAAAAAAATCATCCTCAGAAGTGCTTGTTAATTTTTCATTCGTTTTCATACAGGGGTTGCTTGCTTCGTGGCTTTAGGCTAGGTTCACAATGCAGATTTGTATTTTTTTTTACATTTTTTTTTTGTTTCACTATGCGTCAAAGAACTTGCTTATTGTACATTTTCTCGTACGTAGATCAATACAAAGATCAATACAAAGAAGGAAAGGTAACATTAATCCGAAGGTACATAATTCTACTAATTATTGTGAGCACTATGGTTGATCCCATAATAAACGTTTATTTAAATAAGGCAATCATCGCGGTGTGGTGTGCTAGGTGTGGTTCGCGGTTAGCGCGAACGACACCTAGCGTGGTTTTAAACCAAACAATGAGCTGATAGCTGACGGTAAAGGAAAAAATTGGAGGAAACCATTAGCATGGTGGTAGGGTATTATCTAGTACTTGACTGGCTAGTTACCACACTCAAGTTGGAAATCTGCTGCCAACTACTTGAAGGTACGTTCTGGTAGCCGCACTTAAGAGTCAGCTCCATTTAAAATGTTATCTTCTCTGACTGTAGTATACCTCATTCTTTATGACATCAACAAATCCTCTGCCTAATAAGGTTTCCTGGAAGAGACACAATAACATAATTATGTTTATTATAATGTATTAATGATTAGTACAATAACACCGCGTTAAAAATTCATTTCGGAAAATTTTACATTTTTTATAAACGAAAACACACGACAACTGAAATATTGTTTCGTATAATTTTTTTAAATGTTAATATTTGTTTGACACACTCCATCTATGCGTACACGGCTTTATCGCAGTGGGTTCCTTTAACAGTTTTTTCGCATAAAGGTTTGTATAACACCCTAGCTATATAAGTCCAAGGCCTAAAAGATCCCTTGGGAAAGAGGGAAGCGAAGTTATGGAAAAACGCCCAGGCTTGATGTTACAATCAAAGAGTGGTTTCCTAACAATTTTTATGTGGGTTTCGATTTTATCCAATCCCTGTTTTTTCTTGTCTGAACGAATTTAAAACTACACGCTTTCGTCATTCGTTTTTCGTTATAATGCTTTTGTAGATTAAAATTTTGTTTCATTTTTTTGACCACAGCTCACCTGATGTTGAGTAACAGTGTGATCGAAGACGGTAAACACTCCCAGCCTAGAATGAGAATAATCAGGTTCGGAAAGCGTACTCCATCGTATACCACATCTTCGTTTAACATTAGTCTGTTTGTAATAAAAAAAGGAAAGTAGATTATTTTCAATTCCTGTATCCTACTAATATTATAAAGCTTTTATGTTTGGATGTTTGGATGTTTGGATGTTTGGATGTTTGTTACCCAATCACGCGAAAACGGCTGAACGAACTTGAATGAAATTTGGCACATATATAGTTTGTTACCTGGATTAACAGATAGGATAATTTTTATAATATTATAAATGTGAAAGTTTGGATGGATGTTTGTCACTCTTTCATGCAAAAACTACAGAACGGATTTACATGAAATTTGGTATGGAAGTAGCTGAGAGCTTGGATTAACACATATGGTACTTTTTACCACGAAAACATGTAGCGGGTAACACCGCGGGGCGCAGCTTGTCTACAAAGCCTCAAACATTTAGCCTTTGTACTTACAGTTACCTCAGGGCAAAGCCCCTGAGTTGCAGTATCCTCCTCCATGGTTTACGACCACAGTAAGTACGTCCTCTCCAGTTTTATACATGTTTCATTCTTTGAGAAGTTTTTTCAGGGCAAAACGTTACTTTTATAGCCGAAGGCGTCTTGCCTGAACGCAACAAGCGATTGTGCGTCTGTCTGGGGAAATGTTCAGACTTTTTACTGTGAGAAATATTATGACTGAAGTTAGTTTGTTAGTTGATTTACCTTAGGAACAGAATTTGGTTTCATTAACTTTTAGTAATGTTTAATTATGTACTGATTATTCATGTTATGATTTCGTGGATTAAACTTTAGGTTCATTTTTTTGGTGGCAGGCTAGATATTTGACCACATCTCACCTGATGTTAAGTGACGGTGTGATCGAAGATGTTTTTTATTTTTTAGCTTAAAATATTTTTGTTATTCATTTCAGTTAGTTTTTTAATTAATAAGAATTTATTTTAAATTTTATTTAATCGGTCCAATAGTTTTTGAGTTTATTCGTCACAAACATACAAAAATACAAATCTTTCCTGTTTTTAAATATTTGTATAGATTTATTCTTATTCAAAAGTTATAACACAGACATACCTACCTCCTGGGTGATTTAAATATCTGAGCAAATCCCAACTTGATATATTACTCCGCAAATAGATCTTTGCTTAGACCTTAGCAAATGTCAGATAATATAAGAGAGGTTATTTATAGCATACCGCGCCGGGACAGGGGCGTGACGAGTTTTACATCGCATCAAAGAAAATTATGTCAGTATGTATAACAGTGAATATTTAACTATCCCAATCTCAGCATATTATGCTGGAAGATACGGATCAAAATGGCTATAAATGTCAAGCGTACAAGTGACATATTTACCTTACCGAGATATTTTAGTGTAGCGTTTTTTAGGGTTCCTTACCTCAAAAGCTCATCCACATGTTATTGATTCATGGAAATCGCACACTGTGCGATTCACGCGATCTTTTTTGCCATACACTTGCAAATTGTGGAATGATCTTCCTTCTTCCGTATTCCCGCGGAGTTACAACATTGGGTTCTTCAAAAGGCATGTTAATAGAATCTTAAAAGGTCGGCAACGTATTTGTGGTAACCCCTGGTATTGCAGATATCTATAGGCGACGGTGATTGCTTAACATCAGGCAACCCGTCAGCTTGATTGCCACCTGTAACATAAAAAAAAAAAAAAAAAGAAAAAAGGAAACCTTTATAAGATCACTTTATTGTCCGTGCAATACCGTTGGTACATCACTGATGACAACGCTTTCCACTTTATGTCACTATTGTTTTATTTTTTTTGACATTACACACAGCGCCATCTGACCCCAAACTAAGCAGAGCTTGTGCTATGGAAGACAGATAACTGATAGAATACTTAAATACTTTTTTTTTGTAAATACATACTTATTATACATACAGTACACCCAGACACATAACAAACATCGATGTTAGTCTCACAAATGTTAGTCCTGAGTGGGAATCGAACCCACGCCCTTCAGCTCTCGAAGCAGACACACTACCAATTAACCAACAGGGCTGTCATAATATAGCCTAGCATAAATATTTGCTTGATTTATGCTTGAAATTACTCATTTTAGGGTTCTGTACACCAAAAAAATAAATAAACAGAACATATTTTATAGACTAACTTTATTGTCCGTTTGTCAAGACTTTCTATCTCGGGAACGCGTAAAGGTATCAAGTTGAAATTAAAACCATATACGCAAATCTGTAGCTCCTTGCGGATGTGAAAGAATCAAACTTCTCAGTTGCCGTTAAAAAGTTACAGCCGTTTATGTTGCAACAAACCGCATTTTTCAACACTCACAAGGGAACTAAAACCTATAGGGTACTTCCCGTTGACCTATAACAATAAAATTTGGCAAGAAGCAGTGTCTTATATAGTAAACACAAAAAATTAATTACAAAATAATAGGGTGTTTATGCTACTATTTATCATACCTACAAGTTTGAACGGAACCGTCATTGGGCGAGGCTGACTCGCATTTTTCCGTGTATACTCACATGTAGTTTAGACGTGAGTAATCCCGCATAAATAAAACAAAAAAACTATCCCTCGTGTTTTTAATATATTTTTTTTTACTTAAACCACGGAAAAAAACAAAAGAAAAATAAAATTAATTCGGTTGAGCCATTTTCAAATTTATGCGAGACTTATGGACGACAATTCTTATTAATATGGCAGCCTGTTGGTTCATTGGTAGTATGTCTGCTCCAAAAGCTGAAGGGCGTGGGTTCGATTCCCACCCAGGACAAGCATTCTGTGCTATAAACAAATATTTGTCCTGTCTGGATGTACTGTGTGTATTTACAAAAAAAAAGTATTTAAGTATTCTATCAGTTATCTGTCTTACATAGCATATGGGGTCAGATGGCGCTGTGTGTAATGTCCTATGATATTTATTTACATAATTATGTTTTGATTTAAAAAAATCACAAATCTCAAATAAAAATAACAAATGTAGAGTAAAGTCTTCGTTTCGGCTCGGCGTAGCATGAATCGTGCATAGGTATAGCAAGTATAAATGGAAGGGTTCGGAAGGGATGCCTCGTAAGCACGGGCTGTTTGACTAGAGATACAAGGAAACAGGTACTTAGTCGTGATAAATTACTGCTCTCATTGGCGAAATTATGTAGGCACTTAAGCAGGACTAAAAATCAATAGTCGTAAGTTTCACATGTTCTCGCTCTGATTTGCGATATGTGTAGATAAAGAATAATGTGGATTTTTTTTTATGTGAAAAGTAATGATACGAACGCGACGCTCTTCTGATGGTAAGAGATAACGCCTGTCTATGACTATTGTAGCGATACACAGAACTTTAAGTATATAGCGTACTTTGTTATGTTATATACTTAAAGTTACGAACGAGACGCTCTCCTGATGGTAAGAGATAACGCCTGTCGATGATCATTGCAGCGATACACAGAACTTTGAGTAACATAAAAAAGTCCAGGGCATCGCTGCTTTGGTGCTCATTACTTTGCGACTTTCGATGGTTAGCCAAGAGCCTAGTAATTTTGCTAGCTGCAGTACCTTTCAAACCGGAACAGTAATGTTTACACACTACTTCTTAGCGGCAGAACATCTGGTACTGCGATGGTACCTACCTAGACGACCTCCTGCTAAGGAGATGTACCACCAAGTATACTGTAGTAGATGAAACCTTAGGGACAGTATACGCAAATCATTTTTGTTATTTTTAGTTACACCCCTTTGTTAAAGCAAAAAGTTAAATGTAACTATGACACGGTATGGTCTAGAATGGAGCTCGTTTACCTAAAAAGTAAGTAGGTACATGTTTGCGCAGGTTTTAGAAAACACATAATTTGTTCCAGAAGCGCTGGACGTAGGTTTTTTGACAATGAATCAGTCAAATTACATGATGGTAAGCAACCACTCCAATGCAAAAAGCTTAAGTGGCGCTGAGCTGGACACACAGCCAGATTAACTGATCATAGATGGACCACCAGGATAACATCCTGGAAGGGTTCAGCAGGCACGAGAAAGACAGGCAAACCAGCTGCCCGATGCACTGACGACATTGTAGAAGCGGCTGGCAAACAGTGGATGGAGACAGCAAAAAACAGGAATACATGGACATCTCTAGAGGAGGCCTTCACCTTCGAGAAAACGAGGGGTTCTTAATTAAGTAATCAAATACATATATAGGTATCTATAAATATAAAAAAAAACATTAGAAATAAGTTTATGTTTGTACTGTTTAATAAGAAATATAAGGCTTTTTTATTTTTTTATTTATTAAGCAATCACAGTGTTAAATTTAATTTTTTATATAAAAATATATATAATAATGATATATAATATCATTATTATACAGCATGTTTCTCTAGACGACGGACATATTTCATGACGTTATAATTTAGGTTTATATAGTACGGAAAAAAATAAAATAAAAAAAATTTACGCCAGCATTAAAAAGATATTGGTGTTCAAATTTTGTCCCGGGACTACAAGACTCACGGTCACCAAAAACAGCTGATCAGCTGGCGGCGCGACGCGCCTATCGTTCAAGTAGGCAAGTACAGCGGTCGTCGCCCGCCCGCCCCGCGCCGCGCGCCGCGCGCTCGCTCGAGCAGACGCGATGTTTGTATGTACTTATCGGTTAGTTATGTACAAGTGTAATACGTACCTTTCTCCTAAATTTTCCCATTTTCCCTAATACTTCTAAGTATAACGTCAAAAAAGGAAAACTCAACGTCAAGTAGAGTTCATTGAACTTGTTGAGTTAGTACCAACCTAGCTTAGAACAGGCAAAAACATCTAATATCAGCTGTATCTGTAGGTATTTCTTGAGACAATCCAATAGTTCGACTAAACGAAGTACACGTATTCGTAATATGACCCGATAATAAAAATAATATCTCGTCCTGAGTAGGTAGGTATTCGCGCGGGATGGAATTTTGTCAAAGTACTCTTGTACATACACACACACCATAATTATCCCAATACTCTTCGTTGGTGTATTGATAAGGAATCGTCACGATGAGCGATAAATAATAATAATAATCATCACTCGACGCGAGAGCGGTATGCGGCACGGCGGCGGCGCGGCGGCGCGGCGGGACGGTGCGGCGTTGTAATCGCGCTGAACGCAGGTGGCGAACTGACTGCGTGACCTGTTGGTTGACCCGAGAATCGCACGCACCCCCGCCCCACCCCCTCAGACGCCGCCGCAGCTTTGCGCCCGCGCCGCGCGACGTGTAGGCACAGATAGCTTACGCCCGGATTTGTTTATGCCTACTTGGATTTGTTATGTGTCTGATTACATTAGTTTGTGGGACAATTTGGTCAAATTGTAAGGTATTGTTTTTATGACGTATTTGAGTCCAGTATCGCTTTCTGAACACCCCCTTGAAATATGTCCGTCGTCTAGAGAAACACCCTATATATAAGTACATATACCGTTTTAATTAAATACATAATTATTATTTTTACATACTTACTATATGTGATTTTTATTGGTTTCCATTTTTCAACTTAATAGTATTGCATCCATGCATGCATTGTTCCTGTCTGTTCTTAGCGATAAGGCTGCCACTTGTGGCACTAGCTTATAAGATTATTTTGTCTTTTGTAATTATTTTTTTTAGTTTTCACAATACAGAGTTTTTGTCTATCTCTACCAAGGCGACCTCCCGCTAAGGAAATCTACTACCAAGTAAAATTGTATAACTTTTACGACCCATAGATAAGTTTTAAACAATCGTGCATAAACAAGATAAATAGATAATAATAATCAGTATAGGCAGTCATTGTCAAAGTTTACCCAAATGGATTTTACGAACAAATAATCTCACTTAAAACAACGTTTTTACGACTTAATAAAAGTCGTCAAAAATTATCTCCTTTTGTAACTTAACAAGTTCAGTCTAATGGTTTTCATTGCCAATGTTTAATTTAAGTGAATAAGAACAAGTTGGGTATGGAAACTGTCGTGGTTTTAACACGGGTTTGTTGTGATCTCACATAAGTAAAACAAAAAAAATTGGCGATAAATTTAATTTACAATAAAATAACAATTTAATTTACAATAAAATAACAAATAACTAATGATAAATCATTGCTTTTTTTGTTGTCAAATGCTATTGAATAAATAAAACAGTATGTTATTAAATTTCTTGCATTATTACATTATCATAGTTCTAGTAGTATATTATTTAATTAATTAACTATAGTGTGTATTAATTAGAAGGTAAGAGATAACGCCTGCCCATGACCATTGCAGCGATGCACAGAACTTTGAGTAATAAAACAAAGTCCGGGGCATTTCTGATCTAGCGCTCATTACCTTGAAACATTAGATGGTTAGTCTCAACAGCCCGGTAATTTCGCTAGCTGCAGTACCCTTCAAACTGGAACAGTAATGTTTACACAATACTGCTTAGTGAGAGAATATCTGGTACTGCGGTGGTATCTACTCAGACGACCACCTGCTAAGGAGATCTACCACCAAGTAAATAAAAAATCAATACATATTAAAATATTCAAGGTACATATTTTAGTTTATTTCCGCTTAACAGTAGTTTCAGTTACAACAGTGATGAGGACTAAAATTTTAACTAATTTAGTCTAGTGAGTCTCAGTCTCGACCAAGCGCTCGAATAGTCAACACGTCCTGAGGATGCCTCGTGTAGAGGCGAAACACGTGTCGGAGCGAGAAGAGGATATTTAGATTTGTCGTTATTTTAATTCGGTTTTTGTTTAATTATATTTCTTAAGTTTACGTCAAATTAGTTCTAGATATTAAGTAAAATTACGATTAAGTTTTTAAATTAATAAATTGTTGTCAACTTAGTTAAATTTAAGTCCTCACTGTTGTAACTGGAACAACTGTTAAAAGCGGAAAAAACTAAATATTCAAAATGAACGTCCGCAAAGTAATGCCTGAATTAATCAATTATTATCAATACATATTAATTGTGTGTTTTATCTATTTCAGCTAACTATGTAAGTTAGATTTCTCACTCCGCTGACATTACACCACTAATTACTTATACAAGTAGCATTAGACAGTTACAAGACGGGTTTGGAGCGTCTGTTGATACCAACTCAACGTCGGAATCGAGGGAAATTAGTCTTGTCTCCTAAGCAAATGGCAAACATCTCTCTATATTGAATTCTCTTGTAAATGTTTATTTAGAAGGCTTATTAAATAGGTAGGTGATGTGAGGTGATGTTCCCTGCAAACAAAACATGTATTTAACTAAGTATTTGTACAGTATACCTAATGTAGGTGCTAACTTAGAATAGAATAGAATAAAATATTTTATTGGCCTTATAACTACATATGTTACACTAGGCACGTCAAAATTACAATTATTAATCAAAATTATATAAAATTACAAAATGAAATAAGAACAATTAAACAAAATGTCACTGCCTAATATTAAAAAAAAAACAAGGAAAGTCCAGTGATTCATATAAAATGTCAAATTAGTAATAAAAAAAAATAAAAAATGTCAAGTGATCAAATCTAAAAAAACAATAAAGAACAATTAGATTTAGTAGTGAACAATTTATTGATGGTTAGTTCCATGCAAGAATGAAGATTCAGTCAACTTACAAATTACTGTACGAAATTTGATAACGATGAAGTGAAACGGAGCCTCCGTATGGTACAATACTAAGGGAGGTCGAGTCAATGAAATTTCTTGGGCTTACCATCGACAATAAACTCAATTGGAAAGCACACAATATAGATATCCTCGGCGAACGTATTTATTCTTCGGCATATACACTCTTTAAATATTATCAAATTATAAGTGGAGATGCGCTAAAACAGCATTTTTTTTTATAATGAAAAAAGTAATGAAACGAACGAGACGCTCTCCTGATGGTAAGAGATAACGCATGTCCATGACCATTGCAGCGATACACAGAACTTTGCGTAACAAAACAAAGTCCAGTGCGTCGTTGCTTTGGCGCACATTACTTTGACCATTAGTCTCAACTGCCCAGTAATTTCGCTAGTTGCAGTACCTTTCAAACCGGAACACAGTAATGTTTACACTTAGCGGTAGAATAACTGGTATTGCAGTGTTACCTTCCTAGACGACCAAGTAAGCATAATTATAGATCATATTAAGTATAGTATAAGAGTATAAATTATTGTCTGGTCTTATCGGTTCTATCCTATGGCATTATCTTCTGGAGGAACTCTACTAATAAATAAATTGTTTTCAAAAAAGATGCATTAGAGCAATGTATCACTTAAAAAAGACTTATAGCTGCCAACCGTATTTTAAAACATACAAGTTTTTGACTCTACTGTGTATTTATATTCTTGAAATAGCCAAATTTGTCAAAAATAACCCTAATTTATTTAAATATAAATATAATAATTATTAGTAAATGTATTAAATATAAAAATAAATATAGCGCACCAAAGCGGAGGGTAAATAAGAAAGTCTAACCAAATCCCGCACATTTTCCTCTGTTCCTTTGTACAGCACTTCCTGTCACAGGGAACTTATAGTGTAACGCGTGAAGTGGACGGTAGGTGGCGCTGTAGTAGAGAATACGGTAGTTGCCAGTACACAAACTTTATAAACCAACGTATATGTTTAAAAGTGAGTTTCTAACACTAAGAAGCATTAAGAAACTTCAACCACACCATCATTTAGCTCATTTGATACAATACTTATATCGTCACTCCACCAAATCTCAGGGCGTCCTACGTTACGTTTGCCGATAAGCGATCTCCACTCTAGAACACGTTTACCCTAATGATTGTATCGGTCCTACGGCAGATATGTCCAGCCCACTGTCACTTCAACTGGCTGAGCTACAAATGACGCTAACTTTGGTTGTCTGGCGAACTACCATACTTACTTAATATACGTACACGAAACGAGTATTAAATTTGATCAATACTTTAATGGAAACACAATAATAATTATGCTACCTCGATGGCAAACTTGCCGTGATTAATCTCTGGAACTCGCTTATTTATAACCTCTCTAAGCGAGACCTACTCCTACGTTATAATTTTACAGCACTATAAAGGAAGAAGGCTGTGTATTACCTTACGTCGAGTACAATATAAATATATGTACGTTGTATAGGCCTTAAGTGTAACCAAAGAGTTTTTAACCTTAAAAGTTCATAAGGGCGAACGATGACATTCCCCTTGAATACAGACAGCCCTGTTGGCTCATTGGTAGCATATCTGCCTTAAGAGCTGAAGGGTGTGGGTTCGATTCCCACTCAGGACAAACATTTTATGTATCAACAAATGTTTGTTCTGTGTCTGGGTGTACTGTATGTATTATAAGTATGCATTTACAAAAAAAAAAAGTATCTATGTATTCTATCAGTTGTCTGACTTCCATCACACAAGCTCTGCTTAGTTTGGGGTCAGATGGCGCTGTGTGCAATGTCCAACGATATTTATTATTTATTTATTTATTTAATAATGGTCGGTATAGTAAATAAGTATCGTAGGACATGTCTAACAGAGCTATTTAGCTCTAAACTAAGCAAAGCTTGTACTAGGTAGCAGGTTTTGTAGCGATTTTTCGCTTGAGTTCGCATGCTGAAGGGCGTGAGTTCAAACCCCAAATATGAGCTTGAGCTGCCGGTGAAGGAAAACATCGTAAAGAAACCGTCGCATGGTGGTAGGGTACTTTCTAGTACTCGGCTGGCTAGCAACCATCCTCAAGTTGTAAATCTGCCACCAAGCACCTAACGGTGTGTTCCGACAGCCTCACTTAAGAGCCAGTTCCATTCCAGGCTAGGTGTGCTTTACCATCTTCAACCACACCTTCACTTAACATCAGGTGAGCTGTGGTCAAACATCTAACCTGTCAACCATAAAAAAAAGGGCATGATGACAGATTTTGAAAAACTATCCGATAATGTTCGGAAACGTATATTATTTATAATGAATAACATAATATTTCTGCAGTATTAAAGGTTTAGTAGGGAAAAAGGCCTGACTTAAAATTTGCTAAAACCGAATCGCTTCTCATGTCATGGCGCCGCTAGTGACGTCACGTTTGAATAAATAAGACGTAAGCACTAGACGTTTCTTAAACTTTCATTGAATAATTTAGTTATTTTGTGTTATTAAATATGAATTCTAAAGTGTATAGGTATCGTGCGGTCCCTCAGTGTAGTAACAGATCAATTCAAGACCCGCATAATACATCAACAAATATTTTATCGATTACACCAATGTTACAAGCCAAATTTCGTAAAATCATTTCAAATATAATATCATTAAAAGAGTTATAAGAGAGTTTTGGCGGGAACGTGGGAAGAGTCGTGTCGGTCCGTTGTATTTTTTTCCAAAACTAGTGTTTTGTCGAGTGTTTATGCATAAAAATGGTGGTGTTTTATTCATAAAGTGCCGAATTACAAGCGCGAGTGTGGGAAAATGATATAATGTGGTGAAACATGAGTTTTCGTGTTGCTTCCAAAACTCCATCGAAGCTTTGTAGTAAAGTTGCCACTACTTTACTAAAGCATGACTGGAATTAACTGACACGAACTGGACTTGACAAAGACGACTTTGACGATAACTATAGCTAAGATACAGCAGAAATAACACTTAAGACAGGGCAGTATGGCTCTATAGCTTTAGCCTGCCCGAAAGGGCAAATTATTAAAAAAAAAAAAAAAAAAAAAAAAAAAAATTAAAAGAGTTATAAAAGACTGATTGAATGTCAACGAATAAAATCATAAAATGTCAAAATAAAGTACACAAAAATGTATGTCGATAAAAAAAAAATCATTGCAACATAAACGAGGTTAGTTTGAGGTTAATTGCTAGTTAGTGATATAACGTACCTACATATATAATGTCATAGTATCAACGTACGTATTTCAGCTATATTTTTTGCGATTCTGTCTGAGCAGACGTGGGCTTAAGGGAAAAATGTGCGGTGTCGATGGAAACAGGATAATTTGTGGGTATCTCGGAATACAGGTATCGTATCTACGGGAGGTAGGACATCTTTGATGTATTGGGGAGCAGATCGGATTGGGATATAAATTTGGGGCGTTAAGAACCTATGGAGCTTTGTTTGGGTGATTTAGTGAATTTAGTCTGCAATAGTACCTCTCGGCTGCTATCGGAAAACGTTTTTTTTTTTTTTATACATAATAGGTTCGCGTTTGACTACACCCTGCCTGATGTTAAGCAGGATGCAGTCCAAGATGAAGCACGCTTACCTAGAAAAAAACCTGTTTACTCTAATTTGAAGACACCCAAATTGTACTTCACGGGAAAAACAGACGCCGGCAGAGAGTTCCACATCCTCGCTGTGCGTATGAAGAATGTGGAATCGAAACGCTTAGTCCGTGGTTTCAGCGGCAACGTTGAAAAAAGCGTAGCCATTTATACTCAAATTGATTGAGTTATTACAGGTAAACAAACGGTTTGTTTATGAACGGTCGTCATACAATCGGCTAAATGCAGTTAAACACGTGTATCTAGGTTCCGTACGTAACAAAATATAGCTGTAGCGTTAGCCGAAAAAAAAGCATATCAACAAATCGATTTGCCTAATTGACTAAGTTATAGGAAATTAGTCAGAGTTAGACTTGCAAACGTGTTGCATTGTATCAGATACTCCGACCAAAGTTTTAGCCACATCTGGTGGCTTTCATAATTAATTAAACGTGAATAATCCCGCGTACATAAAACAAAAAATAAGAAATCTAGTTCAAATCTAGCCTACAAAACTGTACTAGTAACTAAATTATATGAAATTGGTCAGAGTTAGACTTGCAAACGTGTTGCATTGTATCAGATACTCCGACCATAGTTTTAGCCACATTTGGTGGCTTTCATAATTAATTAAACGTGATTAATCCCGCGTACGTAAAACAAAAAATAAGATACCTAGTTCAAATCCAGCCTACAAAAATGTGCTAGTCTGAAACGCGATGTCAAAAAACAAAGCTTACCACGTATTTAATAGGCACATTACACGTCGGCCTATCCGTTACTTTGTTGCGAACATGCACGGAACAGGACGTGGCGGTATGATAAAGTGCTTCCTATCATTCGCGCTCCGATGAATCTTGGGTATGGAACGTGAGAGCCCTTTACATATGACGCTGTGTTTTGGATTTTGGCGGATTATGCTGCTCTTTACAACCTACACAAAAAAGAAGCTTTACCATGACGCGGGTGTTTAAAAATGACATGTCATACAACTCAAGCGAATTTCACTGTAATTCAGTCTATTGCAGCGAGTGCTAACCTTTTTTTTTTTTTTAACCATGGAAATCCATAATGCATACCACCCGCCACGGGGTGGCAGGTGGTTATGTGGGACTCTCTGTCAATATGACGGCCTACCCACTAAAAACCTGGGATGTTCCAACACTTTTAGTCGAGGTATCGGGCACGCTTGCGCATTCGTCCGCTACCTCGACAGCGCTAGTCCCAACTGGACTCCTTCTCGGGGAACTACTGTTCCACCTGGCCTGATGATGACACCACATACATCGTTCATCCTCGGGAAACTCATTCATGGGCGACAGGTTTTTTTTTTATGTAAAAGTAATGAGACGATCGAGGCGCTCTCCTGATGTTAAGAGATAACGCCTGTCCATGACCATTGCAGCGATACACAGAACTTTGAGTGACAAAACAACGTCCAGGGCATCGCTGCTTTGGCGCTCATTACTTTGAGACTAGATGGTTGGTCCCAACAGCCCAGTAATTTCGCTAGCTGCAGTACCCTTCAAACCGGAACACAGTAATGTTTGCACACTACAGCTTGGCGGCAGAATATCTGGTACTGCGGTAGTACCTACCTAGCCGACCTCCTGCTAAGGAAATCTACCACCAAGTACCCCCGTACAGGATCCCCCGAACCTGTTACCCTGAGATCCCTAGCGAGTGCTAACCTAACCTTACCTAAATACAGGCAACACTAATTATCCTTAACTAACGGACGACCATTATCCTACACCACATCTACTCATAGCCGAAAAGGATGACCACATAATAAAAGTATTAAAAAAAAACTGATAGAATAATAAAATACTTTTTTTTTAAAATACATATAATTACGTATGCTTGATACATAGGTTACATTTTTCCGCGGTAAACGTGGGCATAGCTACTCACAACATGATAAACTAGGGTTTCTACATTTCAACAAAATTCCAAGAACAATTGTATGTATATTATTTTTTGCTTTACAACTTTCCGACAAGGGTGTAGTAAAAAAAACAAGGAACGTTTTTCACTTTGCATACATTCACTGAGATTCCCCGTATCAATTTTGTAATTTAAAACAAACTGATTGTTATTTCAGATAATAAAAAAATGTTACAATTACTTTATTCTAAAAAAACCTTCTAAGAATCCAATAAGAAGTCATTTGAAAAATTGCGGTACATTTACAAAGTTATTTTCTGTTCTGTTCATTAACAAGCATATATTTCAAAACTCTGTACACAATAGAGACATTTATAACAAAAGTTTTGACTTTATTTCTGCAAACTCTGACTTCAAAGTGATCTTTGCAAAACACTGGCGCCACAGTTTACAGGTACAGTTACTAAAGGAGTTCAACTCGAGTGGTCAGTGGTTAGTGGTCGGTTAGTAAGCAATTATGAGCACACTGGTAGGTCGTTATCAATTTTAAAAATATACATACACACAAAATAATTCAATTAGTAATTTCAATTAGTATCGCATACATAACGAATTACACTAATGACAATTTTTAAATAAATTAATTCAAACTATGAACCAATTATTCTATGAAATGAATTACCTAGTAATTGTTAATTAAAAATTTAAATTGTCAAGTGGTTACTGCAGAGAGAAGAGGATTTTAAGGCTTATGGTTATTTTAATTAGATTTTTGTCAAATCATATTTTTAAAGTTGTTGCCAAGTTAGTTAAATTTAAGTCCTCATCACTATTGCTACTGGATCCGCGTTAAGCGGAAATAATCTAAATATATACCTTGAATATTCAAAATGAACTTTCGCAAAGTAACAACTACTGAATCAATCAATTGTTTAGATATAATTCTTAAATAAAATCTTTTAAATGTTAAAATATTCTTTAGGTAGTATTAATTCTAAGTGTGTATAAATAATTTAATTAAAAAAAAACTATAAATGGACTTAACGTAAATGCACAAGTATATAAAACTGCAAACAAGCAAATGATTTGAATTCTAACCACGGACGTTTCAAAACTGGCTGCCGTACATAAAGTGCTTCCAAACGAAACAAAGTCGGGCCCTTCACGCTAACATGTCACTGTCATCTTCAAACTTGGCACAAAGGGGCCTTGCAGCGATGTTTCGTGACTAGACTTTTATGATAATGTACGAATTATGTCCTGGCTGTTTTAAAGGTGCAGAGTAAAAGTAGGATAGCGTAAATTTACAACTTATTTTAACATCTCAAGCGGTTTTATTCTTAATTAAAAACAAAGAAAACATAATATTAGTAGATATTAAGGGTGGTAGCTTGTCTACCACCACGCCTATTTCCTCAACAATTTTTCGTTCACCGGCAGCTCAAGCTCATTGTTGGTTATGTAGTTTTATTGGTCATTGTTATTTTAATGTTTTTTTTTGTAAAAGTGACTTGTTAAAAATTATAACTGGTTTTAGCCGTTTTAATCGAAATGAAATGAAATGATTTTTTTTTTGGCAATTACATACATCGTTTATCAAGAGGTTAAACATAAGTGTTGTTCAAAAATATCACTCATAGAGAAATAATTAATTAAATTGAAAGAAGTGTTATAAGGATTTGAACTGATACCCTTCGACGGGTGTACCAACCGTGCTAATCGCTGAGCAAAACTGTCATAGCTGCAAAGAAAGCTGGTAAAAAAAATCAATTACCTTCACATACAAATTTTAAAATTATTTATACACATCATACGTTTATACCATTTTAATAAAATTAGTAAATAATAAAAGAAATACTTTTATTTTTCTTTTTTGCATTATTACTTTTCTAAAGCATCCTTAATCTTTAAACACATTCAATAAAAAAACCCCCTAGCTACATCGGCTTCAGTAAATGAATAAAATGCTGACGCAATCTCATCCACAAAATCTTTATTTATCCTTTAATACCATTATCAATGGAAGGAGAGTTGAACCGCTATGAAATCTTCAAAGAAGATTTTAATCTTAATTCGTCCTTCTAAGGCCAGATGTGTTTGAATCCGTTAAGGCTATTTTACACCCCAGCGGATAAGCTAAGGGAGGCTGGGGCAATACCGCACTCGGATACGTGAGAGATTTGCCACTTGATTATAGCACACCAATAAAGGTGATAGTTTGTGAGTGTGTTTGCATGTTTGTTACTTGACGCTCAAAGAGATGGACCAATTTTGAAAAAATTGGTATGGATGTAGATGACAGCCGGGATTAACACAGTTGGTTTTCATCCCGGGAAAATGTAGCGGGTAACAATGCGGAGCGTAGCTAGTATTTTATAGAGTTAGAATTTGAATTTGCCCCTATATTTCATGTTTAGTTTAATTCTTCTGACGGTATAAGAAAACGCATGCCCATGACCATTACAGCTATACACAGAACTTTGAGTAACAAAACAAAGTCCAGGGTATCGTTGCTTTGGCGCTCATTACTTTGAGAATTTCGATGGTTAGTCTCAACAGCTCTGTAATTTTGCTGCAGTGGGCACATTGTAATTGTATCACATCAGTATCAAAATATATAATAAATAAATAAATGATAAATATCGTAGGACATTACATACAGCGCCATGCATAACTAATACTATGGAAATCAGATAATTGATAGAATAAAATACTTAAATGCTTTTTTTAATGTAATCAATGATTTAATTTTTCAGAGTAGAAACTTGCCCAAGCATTAGGCTGTTGCTGAGGTTTAAACCCACGCCCTTCGACATGATCACTATCACAATTAATATTGATTTAAACGACAATTGTTTTTCGTTGCATGTTGCATCGACGTGGTACTTTACCTTTAAGGGAAGTTATTCAGTGCAGGAAAGTTGAAAGTTGCACGTGTTGGAGGATTAATTTGGAGTAAAACTTGAGGGCGAAGTTTTATCCAAAGTGCTTTTAAATGTGGGCGTTCTCATAATAATGATAGTTCAATCAGATAGTCTTAGTTAAGTGACTCTAGCGTCACTCATGCTTATCTTTTGAACTTGAATAAACAGCGATGTCTTTTTTTATATTTGACAGGCTACGTGTTTGACCACAGCTCACCTGAAGTTAAGTGAAGGTGTGGTCGAAGATGGTAAAGCACACCTAGCCTGCAATGGAACTGGTTCTCAAGTGAGGCGCTGGAACACACCGTTAGATGCTTGGCGACAGATTTTCAACTTGAGGGTAGTAGCTAGCCAGCCGAGTACAAGAAAGTACCCTACTACTTTGCTATGGTTTCCTCACGATGTTTTTCTTCACCTGTAGCTCGAACTCATTGTTGGGGTTTGCACCCACGCCCTTCGGCATGCGAACCGACCACGCTAACCACTGAACTATCATCGCTACAAAAAGCCTTTGTTTCGCTACTCAAAGTTCTGTATATTGCTGCAATGGTCATGGACAGGCGTTATCTCTTACCATTAGGAGAGCGTCTCGTGAGTTTGCGTCAACGACATGTAACTTTTTCTGGCGGCAGTCCCCATGCCTATTTTATATATTGCCAGTAACACCGATAGTATTTTTATGATAAGCAGAAGTACTCTCAAAGAAAGAATTACGCAACGGTGTCACAGACAGTCTACCAGACTCGGTCGTTGAATTTTTGTGTCAAGAGTATGAATAGTGTCGAATATATCATATTTTTGGCATCCATAACGGAATAAGAAAACGAAATAATACGCGCGATTTATCATGGACTTAACAATGGCTACTTGTATATTGTCCTATTTGATTTATCGCGAATATATGTGCAATATATCGATAATCGAACTACTACTTCGTGGCAATGACGAGCCGTGAGAATTGACGACCTCAACCAACAAAACGGATCCACTTAAACTTATCTGCATTTAACCATGTTAAATACTTGCTTAACCACTAAGTGTTGGTGGTAGATCTCCTTAGCAGGAGGTCGTCTTCGTAAGTACAATCGTAGTTCAAGATATTCTACTGCCAAGCAGTACAATAGAATATAATACAACTTTGGTACACACCAAACATACATGTTTATGTCGGAGCGAACGTCAGGTGGGGTCCGCATCAGAGATGGTAATGTCGGAAAACGTCAGGTGGTGGCGGTGGTATGGCCGATAGTCGCATCATACATGGTTACTGGGTTACTGGGCGAGTGTGTAGTGGGTGAGGAGACAAACCATACAATTCAGTTCTGTTATACACAGTTTAATTAGCACTTCGGAATGATTTTAGTTTAAGAATAATATACTTTAGTCACTATTATAAGAATAATAATATATTTTAGTCACTATTACATAGCTTGGGGACAAGACGTTCCGCTTAGCTTCGCACTGCAACCGTCCAACTCAATCTCTCCTCAAAGAATCAATGATATCATCTCCACCTCAACATTCAACGCACGGCCGGCTCGCTTCCCTCAAACGCAAGCCTATAATTATGTAATAATTAAAAAAACAAAGATTCATTTTTATAGATTAACTGATAATGCAGTTAGCGAAATTACGGGTCTGTTGAGACTAACTATTGAATTTCTCAAAGCAGCGGTGCATAATTGTTTTGTTAATCAAAGTTCTGCGTATCGCTGCAATAGACAAGCGTTATAACGTACCATCAGAAGAGCGTTTTGTTCATCTCATTATATATCTCTTATATATTAAAAAAAACTGTACCTACCTTAAAAGCTAACACAAAGATAGAACAACTACCAATTCTTAAGCCACATAACTTAATTAAAACGCGAACTGCGGGCATTCTAGGACAACTTAACACTAGGAGGGGCGTCGCCTGTTACCGAAGCTTGGCTAGATGCCAGCACGTGGAATTAGAAGTACCATACATCACCCCGCATTCTAAAGCTTGAAAAAGAAAGGTTATGCGACGCGACGGCCGAAATCGGTGAAATCCTGATTGACTTGGAGTGATCGATGGCAGAGGTAGATCAATAGGATTTGACCGCTTTTAATTCTGTTTGAATGGCCAAGATGTGTGTTTACGATGCAAGGGGAGGGTAAAAGGTTTCAATTCTGCGAAAGAGCTTTCGTCGTGGTTATGTTTGGTACGGACCGAGCCATTAGCGTTGAATCCTTTTTGTAGGAGGGAATGTTTGTGATTCTGTGCGCTTTGTGTTCGGCTTAGAAATACAGTGCGCGTTTACAAATTTACGCATAATTATATTTTCTTGTCATGCGTTTTCTTCAGAGATATTATGCGATGTTATTGGACTCTACAGGTTTATTTTCATAAATTTTTAATGTTTCACATTTCAATATTATGTCACAGTTTTATTTAATATATGAAAATTAAAAAACATAAAACATGACTTTTCGATTTACTTCCAAAATACCATCGTAAGTTGTAGCAAAGTCGCCACTACTTTATTAAAGCAGAACTGGACTGACGGACGATTTTTCTCATTACTTTATATAACTCGGGCACATTTCATGTAGGTTATAACATCGCAATACTTGTCGCTGGCAAATGCACAAACTGCGATGCCAAAAACAAAGAAAAATAAAAATTACAATGTTTCCGTAAGTCTTAGCATGAAATGAGTTTCATTAAGCGCACTGCACTGAAAATAGGCCTAATATTCATATTTCCATCGCAACTTCCCATTAAAATCATGCATAAAGAAAATAAATTCTTTAAAGTACTTTTAATTTTAAGTTCCAAGTTAAAATGAGAGTACGAAAACTGGGAGATTCCCCTTCGGAACCATAACGGCAAGATTGGAAACTTCCAAACTTATTAAATAACATCATAATATAATATGTGACAGTTTCGTCATAACATCCAAGTAAAACCACTTTAATAAGCTTCCCTAAAACTTGGTTCGAGTTTCATAACTAAATTCGAACTAAATAAGGTTTGCCGACTTCCGTGGTCATTTCAGGTGAGGGGGCATAAAAAGGGTGTATATCTCTTTTGGTCGAGTGCTTCTGGCAAAAACATGGGCAAAAAGTTTTGACATAAGGCGATATAAGGAAAATGCTTGTGTAGTTTATATGTTGTTTTGGCGGAGGTTTTGTCGTAAATGAACTAAAATGTGATGTAGCGTGAAACGCTAACGTTATAGGAAGCCGATTTAGGGGTTACAGACTTATAACATTAGTCTGGGATATTCGTAAAGAGAAAAAAACCGACGTAAAAGTTTTTAGTTAGCTTGCGCCCGGGATTCCGCCCGCGTTGACTTTAGAATTAGGTTCAGCGAGATATGAAACATGTCTTATCCCTGAATAAAGTCCAGTTGTTGGTTTTTTGACAATTCCATAGGAACCTAACATTTTTCTGGCATAAAAAGTTTCTTAATGTCTGTTATTCCATTCCAGGCTAGGTGTACTTAACCATTTACCAAACCAAACCAAACCGTCATTTAACATGAGGCGAGCTATGTCAAACATCTAGCTTGTCAACCATAAAAGAAATCATTAAAATCCCTTCAGCCATTTTTACCTGGTTGAGTAATCCAAATAAATCCAAATATCTTAACACTTCGTTTTTTTTGTACCCAGACACAAAGCAATCATTTGTTTATACCACAAATGTTTGCCCTGAGTGGGAATCGAACCCACGCTCAACAGCTCTTGAAGCATACACACTACCAATAAGTCGACAAGGCTGTCAGATCAGAATAGAATCCTAATCACTCTTGTAACTAAAACGACCTACTTTTAAACGGATATACAAAAAATATAACTTTTGAAGACTTAAAATAAAATATCGGAAATTATTTAACAAATAAAACCTGTTTGGATTCTCATTGGCAGATGTACCGAGTAACTGCGTTACAGCTGGCACGATTCAACCCTGGATTGAAACACTGACAGAAAAGCTGAGTATAAAAAGGGTATTTTATCTACACCTGTGTCGCAATACTGACGCACCGTACGGGAGCTCATCTCTGTAACACGATAGACTCAGCACCCGTACGGTGATACTATTAAATTCTAAGAAGTTTCGCCTCACAGGCATCAGCGTCTCTAAACTCTTAGCGTGCATTGAAAAGTCTTCATAGATAGTGAAAACTTTGAAACGGGACTTAGTAAGTACACACTTTAACTTAGTGAGATTCCCACTTCATATCTATGTTATTATCAATAAGTTAATCATATCTTGAGGAAAGATATGATTAACTTGGTGGTAGATCTCCTTAGCAGGAGGTCATCTAGGTAGGAACCACCGCAGTACCAGATATTCTGCCGCCAAGCAGTAGTGTGTAAACATTAATGTGTTCCGGTTTGAAGGGTACTGCAGCTAGCGAAATTACTGGGCTGTTGAGACTAACCATCGAAAGTCTCAAAGTAATGAGCACCAAAGCAGCGATGCCCTGGACTTTGTTTTGTTACTCAAAGTTCTGGGTATCGCTTTAATTGTCATGGACAGGCGTTATCTCTTACCATCAGGAGAGCGTCTCGTTCGTCTCATTATTTGTCACATAAAAAAAAAAAGAAAAAAAAAGACAATTGAAACTTAGTTACCGTTAACTGAGTAAAAATACTAAATTTGTGTTAACCCTAAAATTAGAATTAAGGCAAACTGATTTTATGATTGCTATAAAATGCAATATGGCTTTATTCAGTACTCGTTAAAGTAAAGTTGCCACTATTGAGTTCTTAGTTTAAATAGTTGTTTTAACGGTCTACGTTTTTTCTACTTATAATCCAAAATTCCACTGGCGGGAAAAAAGATTTGGTTAGCTATCAAAACTATATTGTTAGAAAATCAGTTACGGACTTTTATTTGATGTCATATCGTAACAACTTAAAAAATAATGCAATGCAGGTTGTAAGCATTCGTCTAACAGATTTAAACAAGGCTAAAACATATTATGTGTTGAATATAATACACATCATCTGTACAGTTAATGTGCAGTATGTATTGCATTAACAAAAATTATAATAAATCTTTTTAGTTTTCTATAAAAATTTATGAAATAAATAAATATTGTAGAACAATACACACAGCGCCATCTAAACCCAAATTAAACAAAACTTTTTTAGAAGTCCGATAACTAACCGAACACTAACACTTTTTTGCTGTATGTACATACTTATACCACTAAACTATACTTATATAACTTGGTGGTAGATCTGAGACTAACCATCGCAAGTCTCAAAGTAATGAGCGCTAAGCAGCGATGCCCCGGACTTTGCTTTGCTACTCAAAGTGCTGTATATCGTTATAACGGTCATAGACAGGCGTTATATCTTACCTTCAAGAGAGCGACTCATTTGTCTCATTAATTTCACATAAAAAAACATAACACCCAGATACTGAACAAACATTTAATTTTATACGTCATGTTCTCTCCTTATATCAGAAATGAGGAGATCCGTAGACGAACCAAAGTTACCGACATAGCCCAACGGATTAGCAAGTTGAAGTGGCAGTGGGCAGGGCACATAGCACGTAGAACTGATGGCCGATGGGGCTGCAAAGTTCTGAAGTGGAGACCACGGACCGGCAAGCGCAGCGTAGGACGTCCACCCACAAGGTGGACAGACGACCTAGTAAAGACCGCAGGAACGCGCTAGATGCGAGCCGCTTCCAACCGGTCTTTATGGAAGTCAATGGGGGAGGCCTATGCCCAGCAGTGGACGTCCTATGGCTGAAATGATGATGATGATGATTCTCCGCCATTCTCTTCCGAAATAACGAGAACTGAAGAGAAAAAGTCTCCAATGTTTTCGCCACGTCACGTCGTCTTCTATTCCTAAATTTATCTAGTTGTTCATGAAGTTAGTAAACATTAGAGATCATGTTCGCGTTATTAATATTTCAAACATGTTGCTTAATTCCGTAAAATCGTTCGAGCGCTTATTAGTTTACACCCATATAAATGTAAATCTCTTCAGTATCAGGTATCTCAATTTGCTGCCAATTTATAATAATTAGCGCATTTAAAAGATACAAGATGCTTATCGTGTATAGTTTAATGTTCAAATTAGGTAAATAACAAGTATTTGCAGCAATTTGTGTTTTTATGATTTTTAGAGTGACATGAAATGGAACTGACAGTGACGGTTGGCAGCTGGCTGACAGCTGACGTTTCTTCACTCTGACGCAACTGGTGGTGTTAAAGATTTGATGGGTTTGCATCGCGCGGCCGCGTTACGTGTTCGGAGGAGTGTCTTTGCAATAATATTCCAGTACATCATTGTCATTATCATTAATGGTGGTTTTAAATCCTCCTCACCCGTTTACCCACGTCTATCAGCGACTGACATGAACTCAAGACTTTAAACATGTATGCCACGTACCTTCATATACGTATACTATTTACAGCCTTGCTGGGTCATGGGTAGTATAATCTGCTTTAAGAGATGTACGGTGTGTATTTGATTCACACCCAGGACAAGTATTTTGTGATGTGCATGTTTTTCACTTCATTTTTTAACCTGTGAAAATTGCATCCTTACGTGTTAAGGCAACTGCCATTAATTATTTATTTATCTTGTAAAATAATATTTCGAAAGCATTTTCCTGCTTTCATGTCTAGTGGTCCAGTACCCAGTAAACAAAGCAAGTTATTTCCCAATGCAACATCATTGAAGGGACAAAATCAAAACTAAATATTCTACCTGGAAAGTTGGGGAAGCGCCCCGTCCCAAAGGCAAACTAGCTATTGCTTTTGCGCCATATTGACATAAAAATAAGAAGGGTAAAAAGGTAAAGTTCCCAAAATCTTTATTACGGGACGAAATTTTCGTAAAAGATCCACACCTTGAACAGTATGGGGTCATCGGAAAGAATCCAAACCAACCTGTGATTTGAGAGCTTCACCTACCGTCAATGGGTGATCACTAGATCAGTATAATCTGTGGTCAAAGCCAGCTTATCAACCTTAAAAAAAAGTTGGCTTACATTAAATTTGGTTAGGCAGGGATCACGCTAGTTAACCCCTAATGCGACGCCAAAAATTGGGTGGCGGAGGAGAAGATACGTTCTTTTCCAAACCCCATAATACTTCTTCTATTATGAGGGTTGGAGAAGTCTCTGGGGGAATTTGTCCCATTGAATAAGTAAATAAGTTTGAAAATGAACGATGCTTATAGCGATGCCGTAAATCGTCCGTTCAGGTGGGCCAGTAGTACCTGTTATATATTTCTGTTTTTCTTTCCATCCAACGGTTGTCTGGAAGAAATCGAACTAGGTAGTAAGACCGCCGTTATACACCATTTATGTATTATAATATTGTTTTGTCATGTTCTTTATCTCTTTTTGTTATGTTTCATATTTGTATGTTGTTGTGTTTTGTTTTGGTGTGTAATAAAGTTATATTCTATTTTAGTTCCCCGAAAAGAAGTCTGGCTGAGACTTGAACTGTTGAGTTAGCGTGTGAATGCGCATTCATCCGCTACCGTGCAAGGCGTGCCTGCTACCCCAACTCAAAGCGCTGAGATGGAACACCCTAGGGTTTTTAGTGGGTACGTTTTCATTTTAACGGAGAGTCCTAGATAGCATCCGGCACGCGCACAGCGATACTTTGTACGATTAACAGGCTGTGTTTGACCACATAACAGCTCACCTGATGTTAAGTGACGGTGTGATCGAAGATGGCTAAACGCACCTAGCCCGGAATGGAGCTGTCTCTGAAGTGAGATTAACGGAACACACCGTTATGTGCTCGGCGGCAGATTTTCAACTTGAGGGGGGTAGCTAGCCACTCTAGTACTAGAAAATACACCATACTATGATAGCTCAGTGGCTAGCGCGGTAGGATTGCATGCCGAAGGGCGTGGGTTCAAACCCCAACAATGAGCTTAAGCTGCCGGTGAAGGAAAACATCGTGAGGAAACCATAGCATGGTGGTAGGGTACTTTCTAGTACTCGGCTGGCTAGCTACCACCCTCAAGTTGGAAATCTGCCGCCAAGCATCTAACGGTGTGTTCCGGCAGCCTCACTTGAGAGCCAGTTCCATTCCAGGCTAGGTGTGCTTTACCATCTTCGATCACATCTTCACTTAACATCAGGTGAGCTGTGGTCAAAACATCTAGCCTGTCAACCATAAAAAAAAAAAACTTATGGTATAATATGTTTCAAAAGTTTTTTGGCCCTTCGTAAATGTAGGAAGCATAAAAATCAATCAAAATTAGCATTGTAACGAAGCAGGAGTTTTTTATCTTAACTTATGTAATTATAATTTCTTTCGCACTATGAGTCCTTACTGTTATTACAGTGCCATAAAAAATTATGTGGCGCGACCTATTCACTCACACTTTTGACCGCGACTCCTGAGGGTTGCGGTTAAAATATTTTATAACGTTCTTAAACTGCTTAGAAAGAGACACACGTAGATGTAAATTCACGCACATGAATGAATGTTTTAACATGCCACTATACCTCCTTTCACTAAGAAACTAGTCATTTTTTCACCGTTTTTGTTTTGATCTGTAATTTTTTTAACGTTCTTAAAATTACTGTACGTATTATAGTTATAGTTTCAATACACAATTATTCAGTGAAATAATGTATTTCTGACAATTGTTTTGTTTTCTAATCTTTTTGTGTTAGCTACATAATTATAAAACATTCATAACAAAATTAAATTGTAAAAAAAATCTTTGGACACAAAGCGTAACACGTAAATTTTAATGACAAAAATGAAAATGCAACAAAAATGTTTCTTTGGGTAAAAATTGACATTAGTAAAGCAAAAAAATTACAAACTTTAAATTGTACGTCTTGAAATGAGGCTAGTTCTGGAAAAACCAGTCTGACGCTGTGAGCCTGTCCAGTTATACTGTGTTTAGCTATTTATTAAGGAAATTGGTTCATATAATTAAAATAAATAAATAAATATTGTAGGACTATACACACAGCGCCATCTGACCCCAAACTATACAGAGCTTGTGTGATGGAAGTCAGATAACTGATAGAATACATAAATACTTTTTTTTTTTGTAAATGCATACTTATAATACATACAGAACACCCAGACACAGAACAAACATTTGTTTATTCACAAAATGTTTGCCCTGGGTGGGAATCGAACCCACGCCCTACAGCTCTGAAGGCAGATATGCTACCAATGAGCCGGCTGTCAAAAAAAAAATTAAAAAATATGTATATGTAAAAAGTAAATAGGTACACAGGTAATTGTATTGTTTATATCTGACCTAGATGTTTGACCACAATTCGCATAATGTAAAGTGACGATATGGTCGAAAATGGTAAACACACCAAGTCCGTCACTTAGATGAGCTATGGTAAAACACGTAGCCTGTCGACCATAAAAATGTAGACCGCCAGTTGTTCCCCCAGTACAACTAGTGTAAGCTTATTCTTAAAATGCCCTATTCGGGAAATACCCAAACTACTAGCCCGTTTGTATGTGTATGGGCCGCCTTACACGTTCAATCATGATCACGATCCGCGATCCGCGATCCGCGATCATGATTTCAAAATTTCTAGATATTTTGCGATCCGGAGCATCAGTCCGTCAATCCGCTTCGTACACGATCAGTCTGGATCGCGATCATTGATCGCGGATCGCGGATCGCGGATCGCGCGCTACGTGTACGGGCTGCCTACGAATGTTCCGTGTCTTATATTTGTATGTACCTACTTACTTAAAAAGTTTATAAATATGCTATCTAGTACTTGTAGTACAAACTTTGCTTACTTGGGACTAGATGGCGCTGTATGAAAATGTCATCCACCATTTACATTATTTTTTATTCATTTAATGAAATTTGTATCAACATTCGATCAAATATTTTTTTGGACGGGTCGTGTCGAGTAATGTTTATTCCCCACAAGAATTTAATATTTATGGTGACTTGCTTGTCTTGCGTAGTTGATTTTTTCTGTTATTTTTTTACACAAATCCATCTCAAAGATGGTGGGGAACATTTTACTAAAGCCGAGAAAGAAATGTTTAACCACTAAAAATAAATAATTTGAGTATTAAGAACTTGAACCTAAATGCTATCGCCAGAAGATATATTTTTGCACTACAGTAGAAACACCGTTTTAAGTTCAACTTTAGACCTTATCGTATTATGCTAAACTGCGCTCGAGAGCAATCTTGTAACTTAGTCACGTCTCGAATTGATAATTCAATCTTTGTAATTGCAGTAGCACGCGGCACTTTAAATCCTAATACTCTCAGTAGATAGATTAACTATTCTGATACTTAGTAACTGATGGTGAAATTATCCAATCCTTCTAAGGTTCCCTACCTCAAAAGGGAAAAAATAAAACCCTTATAGGATCACTTTGTTGTCCGTCTGTGTAGACCTTATATCTCGGGAACGCGTGGAGGTCTCAACTTGAAATTAAAACCATATACGCAAATTTGTAGACCCTTGCAGTTGTGAAAGAAGCAAGCTTATCGTAACAAAAGTTATATTTTACAAGGGAATCAAAACCTATAGAGTAGTTTCCGTTGGTCCAGAACTATGACATTTGGAAAAAAATATTGTCTCATTGTTCACATAAAGGGAAACATCCGAAAACTACACTTTAGTTTAATCACAAAAATAGGGTCAAAAACACTTGATTCCCGAACTATTTATCATACCTACTAGTTTGTACAGTACCCTCGGTGGCGAGTTTGATTCGCACTTGTCTGTTTTTAAATTCCAAACAGCCAGGCTCAACAAAGCGATATTATTTCAAAAACTCATAATCGATAAACATTGGAATGCGCTATCTGAGTAATGAGTATGTGTTCTCCGATAAGTACAGATTTTATTTTTT
The DNA here is from genome assembly GCA_905404145.2 of Biston betularia. Lineage (NCBI taxonomy): Eukaryota > Metazoa > Arthropoda > Insecta > Lepidoptera > Geometridae > Biston > Biston betularia. The sequence goes on from FR989874.1 coordinate 12,590,946, forward strand.
AATGTAAACAGGTTGTGTTTGACCACAGCTCACCTGGCAGTGTGGTCGAAGATGATAAACACACCTAGCCTGGAATTCAACTAGCTCACAAGTTAGGCTGCCGGAACACACGGAGTGGTAGCTAGCCAGTCCAGTACTAGAAAGTACCTTACCACCACGCTAAGGTTTCTTTAAGGTTTTTTTTACTGGCAGCTCAAGGTCATTGTTAGGGTTTGAATCCTTCGACCTTCGGCGTGTGAACCGACCACACACATTAGTTTATAAAATTAATTTGGAACAAAACCTTACTGTAATTTACATAATGCTGATATGGCAATTATATTGTGTTATGTGTATCGAAATAAATAAACATTATCGCTACAAAATCTAATCGGAATATGGAAATGCTCATTAAGGGTGAACGTTGTGATAGTAGCAACCTGTCAAATCCAGTCTCCCAGACACAATACCGATGCCATATAACCACGGGACCTGTGTTTTTAAACTACAAGTCTAATAAACAACCAGTTCTCTTTATAACTGATCTCAAGCAATTGTTTACTTGAATATTCAAGGTATATTTTTAGTTTATTTCGAGGATGCCTCGTGTAGAGGCGAACCACGTGTCGGCAACTGGTTACCGCAGCAAGAAGAGGACATTAAGACTTGTGGTTATTTTAATTAGATTTTTGTTTAATTATTTTTTAAGTCATAAAGCGGTCGGTTCACACGATGCAGGGCGCTGGTTCAAGCCCCATCAATGATCTTGAGCTGCCAGTAAAGGAAAACATCGTAAAGAAACTAAAGCGTGGTAGTATATTTTGGCAGGCTAGCTACAACTCTCAAATTGAAAATCTGTCGTTAAGCACATAACGGTGTATTTCGGCACTATGACTTAAAAGTTAGTACTAAGGCGATGTATTACTAAGTTCAATCACACCAACACTTAATATCAGTTGGGATGAAATGTCTAGCCTGTAAAAAAGTATATGCAAAATTTAAAACTCAGAAATATGCGTTTTCCCATATATATATAGACCTAGCTATATCAACTTTTTGCCCCCAAAATCCCCTGTATAGCAAATTATAAACAAAAATTGCATTTCTATGCGATTCTATTTCCATGGGTTATATGCGAACCGCTTCCAACCGGTCTTTATGGAAGTCAATGGGGCAGGCCTATGTCCAGCAGTGTACGTGCTAGAGCTGAATATTTATTGTGTACATACATTTTACGATTTTGAAGCACAGGCTTCCACAATTAAGGTGAGAAACTGCAAACATACATCTATCTCATTCACCTACAATACCGAATGAAAGAGACGACTAGCGCTTGTACGTTGCTAGTGATATAGCAAACTGACGACACGGAAATTACCGGCCTTTGCATTAGAACAATATTCACTGTCGTTTGTTGCATATTTGTTGAGTAAATTGTTAGTATTATAAATTTAAATTGAAGCCGTAGCGTTTCATTTGACAGCCCTGTTGGTTCATTGGTAGTATGTCTGCTTCGAGAGCTGAAGTGCGTGGGTTCGATTCCCACTCAGGACTGACATTTGTGTGACTAACATCGATGTTTGGTCTGTGTCTGTGTACTGTATGTATTATAAGTATGTATTTACAAAAAAAAAAAAGTATTTAAGTATTCTATCAGTTATCTGTCTTCCATAGCACAAGCTCTGCTTAGTTTGGGGTCAGATGGCGCTGTGTGTAATGTCCTATGATATTTATTTATTTATTTATTTTGTAGAACGATTCCAGTTAAACGATGGTGCGGAAAACATAAATGAACATTCACCTTTTGTAAATCCTGGGTATTGTTTTTTGTGCGAATTCCGTTTCAATAAACATACGGAGTTGTTTTAAATGACAGCCCCGTTGGCTCATTGGTAGTATATCTGCCTTAAGAGCTTTAGGGCGTGGGTTCGATTCCTACTCAGGGCAAACATTTTGTGAATAAACAAATGTTTGTTCTGTGTCTGGGTGTTCTATATGTATTATAAGTAGGTATGTATTTACAAAAAAAAGAAGTATTTATGTATTCTATCAGTTATCTGACTTCCATCACACAAGCTCTGCTTAGTTTGGGGCCAGATGGCGCTGTGTGGATACTGTATAGTCCTACGATATTCATTTATTTTATTTATAAATAAATATAGACCCAATTAATACATGATTTTTATTTATGGTCATATTACAAAATTCATTTCAGTTAATTGTTTGTCGTGAATTCTCTGTTATCGACATAAATTATTCCTACTATTGAAACAGTTGAACTATTTTCATTGTCGATGTTCCAAAAACTGATAGTTTCCAGTTTCATCACACGAACCATAGTAGAGTAGTGATAGTTAGACTACAGTTTCAGAATTCTATTTTCTTCTAAGTAAGCGTGAATTGTAGACCGCATCTTTGCTTAAAATAAAGTGAGTTGGCGATCAAAATCAAGTTTATTCACTAATAAAAATGGTTTGCTTACTTAACTTTTAAGCGGAAATAAACTAAATATTCAATATTCAAAATGAACTTCAGCAAAGTAACGCCTGAATCAATCAATTAACTTTTTTATATAATAATAATTCATAACATTTATTTGCGTATATGGGTAAAGTACAGTTGGTAGGAGTAAAACCATGGCACGCCATATCCAGCCTTTTGGCATGCAAATATTTGTCTTTTACACTAAACACTTTTACACAAGAAACTACTATGCCATAATGCAACTAACATTTAAAAAAAACATGAAAATACATACATATCAACAAGGTTAATCCTTTTTTCTTTTTTTTTTTGGACTTTTCTCAACATTGACATGTCAATGTGTGTTTTTAACTATTTAACATCTTAAAAAAAACATCCAAATAATACCTCATTTTAAAAACTCGCCCGCGGCCTCAGACGTCGGAGTTTCTAGGATATGAAATGAGCACACACATAATATCATATCGACTCAAATTCATGTCCTGTATCAGCGAGTCTCTTTGATATTTGTTCTGGACACATTCCGTCAGCAAGGCGTCTTCTACTGATCCACAGAATTCACAATCAGGTAATTCAGGTATTGTACCCTTAAATATTTATTTCATTGTATTTTTTAGTATTTGTTGTTATAGCGGCAACAGAAATACATCATCTGTGAAAATTTCAACTGTCTAACTTTCATGAGGTATACAGCCTGGTGACAGACGGACAGACAGACAAACAGACGGACGGACAGAGTCTTAGTAATAGAGTCCCGTTTTGCCCTTTAGGCACGGAATCCTAAAAATGATTCGTGGAGCTGGACAAGACACATTGCTAGGCGAAGTAATGACAGGTGGAGTATGATTGCAACACAGTAGTGCTTAGTGCCCTAGACAAGGTAAGCGGAACGTTGGTAGTCCAGCCGCAAGATGGGGCGACCATATCGTCACCATTACGGATCGAACCTGGACCAGATTGACACAGGACTCAGGCAGATGGCATAACAGCTAACAGCGTAGCGATGATAGCTCAGTGGTTAGCGCGGTAGGTTCGCATGCCGAAGGGCGTGGGTTCAAACCCCAACAATGAGCTTAAGCTGCCGGTGAAGGAAAACATCGTGAGGAAATCATAGCATGGTGGTAGGGTACTTTCTAGTACTCGGCTGGCTAGCTACCACCCTCAAGTTGAAAATCTGCCGCCAAGCATCTAACGGTGTGTTCCGGCAGCCTCACTTGAGAGCCAGTTCCATTCCAGGCTAGGTGTGCTTTACCATCTTCGACCACACCGTCACTTAACATCAGGTGAGCTGTGGTCAAACAACTAGCCTGTCAACCATAAAAAAAAAATAAAAAAAAAACAATAGTAAGGACTAGTTGCGCCCCGCGGTGTTACCCGCTACATGTTTTCAGGATAAAAAGTAGCATATGTCTTAATCCAGAGTATCAGCTACCTACACACCAAATTTCATCAAAATCCATTGGGTAGTGTTTGCGTGAAAGAGTAACAAACATCCATGCATCCAAACTTTGACATTTATAATATTCATCATCATCATCATCATTTCAGCCGTAGGACGTCCACTGCTGGACATAGGCCTCCGCCATTGACTTCCACAAAGACCGGTTGGAAGCGGCTCGCATCCAGCGCGTTTCTGCGGTCTTTATTAGGTCGTCTGCCCACCTTGTGGGTGGACGTCCTACGCTGCGCTTGCCGGTTCGTGTATTTATAATATTAGTGGAACTAGTTCCAGCAGTGGGATTAAGAAGGCTAAGGATGATGAAATCTTAAAAATAATTTTAGCGGTTCTTGTTCAATCTTATAATAGGTATAGGTACAAGTATGATATGCATATTCAACATACATAGAGTTGTCCCAAACTTTCTCTAACAGGACTGCCTACCTTTGTGTGGAACACAAACGTTCGAACAAACAGTTACACCCCTAACCTAACTTTAACCACATCTCTAGCATACAAACTTACCGTCTTTGAGATATGAAACAAAGCCTTTAATAATAGCAGTGTTCTATCAGACGGCAATCTACCACCTCTCGGGTAAAACCACACTACGAAGCACTGTGTATCTGGCATTAGCTATGACTCATTTTTGACAGCCCTGTTGGCTCATTTGGTAGCATGTCTGCTTCAAGAGCTGTGGGGCGTGGGTTCGATTCCCACCCAGGACAAGCATTTTGTGATACAAAAACAAATGTTTGTTCTGTGGTCTGCATATTATAAGTATGTATTTACAAAAAAAAAAAGTATTCAAGTATTCTATCAGTTATCTGACTCCCATAGTACAAGCTTTGCTTAGTTTGGGGTCAGATGGCGCTGTGTGTAATGTCCTGCGATATTTATTTATTTATTATTTTATTTATTTGATTTAAAAAAAAACACAAATAAAGTAAATAAATCTACTTCTTAGTCTACTTTTTTGATGCGCACGGCCCACGAATGGAACTCATTGCCGGCTTCCCTAGTGCCCATAAATTACAATTTAGACGTTTTCAAGGCTAGAGTGAATAGATTTCTTCTGGATCAGCGTGCTCCATCCTCGGCCACACCGTCGCTTTGCATTAGTTGGTGGCCAAACGTAGATCTATTAAAAGTAAAAAAAAAAAGTAAATAAATATCGTAGGACTCAGCGTCATAATTATGATCCCAAACTAAGCAGCGCTTATGTGATGGAAACAATAATTATATAACTGATAGAATAAATAAAATACTTTCAAAAAACAAACAAATACATTAGTACTGTAGCAGTTTTAATAAATACTTTTTTTTGTAAATATATACTCATTATGCACATTATCAAATCAAGAGTAAACAGGTTCCTCCAAGGTAAGTGTGTTCTATTCTAGACCAAATCGTTGCTTAACATAAGGTAGGATGTAGACTACTGCGAACTTAAAATCTATAAAAAAAGTGTTAATTTTTTTATCATCTAAACTAATATTATAAAGACGAAAGATTTGTATTTTTGTATGTAACGTATAAATTTAAAAACTACTGGACCGACTTCAAAAACTCTTACACCGTTGGAAAGCTACACTATCCCCGGGTGACATAGTCTACTTTTTATCCCTGTATTCTCACGGGGACGGGAACTACGCGGGTGAAATCGCGAGGCGTCCGCTAGTTCCCTTGTAATAGAAAAATCCAAGAGCAATAATAATGTAATTGTTTTGTAAAATTAGCCTATTTTCATTTGTGAAGCTGGTGTTTAAAGTTTAAAATTATAATGATTCGCAAATTCCATATCATTCTTTTCTATACATTGCTTTAACATTACGTGGTACGATTGTTCTCGCACAATAAATGCACATTTTGTCGTATCCTAATTTCCAACTTGGTGCATTCATAACCTATCGTATAATAACATGCTAGGTTCCAAGGTGCATAGACACGATATTCTAAAGTCTTGGAATATTGCAAAGGCTGTTTGGATGGAATATGTATTGAAAGCTCGCTTGTTTATCTAAAGGCTAAAATCCATTTTTCTCCAAGATTCATTTCGTAGAATGGAGCTACTGAGCTGTACGACACTCTCCTTATGGTAAGAGATAACGGCTGTCCATGACCATTGCAGCGATACACAAAATTTTGAGTAACAAAACAAAGTCCAAGGCATTACATCTTTGGCGCTCATTACTTTGAGACTTTCGATGGTTAGTCTCAACAGCCCAGTAATAATATAATACTTATAATACAAAAAGAACACCCAGACATAGAACAACCAATTACCGTCACATAAATGTTTGTCTTGGTGGGAATCCAACCCACGCCCTACTACTCTTGAAGCAGATATTTCTACCAAATGAGCTAACAGGGCAGGATGTGTCATATTGAACAACGATAGCCTCTCAGTAACTTAATTGGTGGTAGATCTCCTTAGCAGAAGGTTGTCTAGGTAGGTACCACCGCATTACCAGATATTCTATCGCCAAGCAGTAGTATGTAAACATTACTGTGTTCCAGATTGAAGGGTACTGCAGCTAGCAATATTACAGGGCTGTAGAGACTAACCATCGCAAGTCTCAAAGTAATTAGCGCCAAAGCGGTGTTGCCCTGGACTTCAGTTTGTTACGTGTGTAATCAAAAATTTGTAAACTTTTATCCACAATATCACTTAATCTCGTGTTTCCCGGGAAAAAAGTATACAAAAAAACTGTTTTACGATCAACTGTCCATATTATCAATAAATATTTATTTTAATTAAATTTTAATTTTTGTTTCTTTTGTGAGAAATCTTTACCCTTCATTTGGACCCAAATAATTTTCATATAGAGCCCCTCCAAGACACGCTACGCCACTGTATCTGAGAGAAGAGAGCGACCCGACACACAAGGCCACCGTAAGAATGAGCCTTCGATGGTGGGTGTTTTATTACTTTTTACATACACAAAATAACAATAATACGTCACACGTCAGTCTTGTTAAAAACTGACTAACTTACTGGTTGATTAATCTCAGTATTCAGTAAACAAGAAGTGTTTATACTGCAGCTGAGAAATTGTTCAACAGTTTTCATCCACACCCGCTGCGGTTGTGGGCCCGCAGCCTCCGTAGAATGCAGATAATGTAGGTACGTAAAATGAGTAGCAGATTTCACGACCCGATTGACGCCCGAGGCGAGTGTGACTCGACAGAAACCACAACGTCTGCGGGTACTATTTTAGAGATAATATTCCACAAAAATGTCTTTGGTATGATTAGACTTAACTTCAATTATATTATCTACTAGCAGCTCGCCCCGGCTTCGCACGGGAAAACAAAACTTGATTAACAATAAATAAATACTATTACCTATCATATGTCACTCAGTGATAATGTAGCATTCTAACGATGAAAAACTTATTCAGATCGGTCTAGTAGTTTCGAAGCCTATTTGATACAAACAAACAAACAAAAAATCAAATCTTTCTTCTTTATATAATTAGTGTAGATGTAGATGACAACTGTAATAGTTAGACATATGATATTGCGGACTTATTTGTAGCTGTCTATTTGCTCTATAAAACGTCACCTTAATTCTATTGTTAATAGTTTCGCAGCGCGTGCTAGATAAGGGTTTTTTCGGTAATTTTTTCACAGCTTAGCTTACATTATTGAAGTTTCCATACGGATCCGTAACTGTTTTTGAATGAAATATAGCCTATATCCATCACGGATGATGTAGCATTCTAATAATAAAAGAATTAGTAAGATCGGTTCAGTAGTTTCGGAGCTTATTCAATACAAACAAACCAACAAACAATCAAATCTTTCCGCTTTAGTGTAGATAAAGTTCAACAAGCCCTATTACACCTCGAGACGTAATGAAAACTGTATGCTAGGATAGTCTACTATAAATATTAGTTTCACAAGCAGCTCGCAAAATTACAGGGCTATTGATTACCATAATAATTATGTCTCGAAGTAACCAGCTCTAAATGAACGATGCGTGAACATAAGTCAAAGTCCAGTGACTTATGTTCATGTTATTATTATAAATTATCCTATAGTATAACCTTGTTATTGATGCACCCCGCCTTTATCTTCTTTTAATCCTTTCCATCCATTTTTTATTATTTTTATTATTATTTTATTTGATATTTGTATAATTTTATTTCATTGACATTTATATTTACCTTATATTGACATTTGTATAATTTTTTTTATTTTTGATTTTGGCTTGTGAGATAGATGTAACTGAACTATTGTCGTTTTTATCTCAATAAATAAATAAAAAAAAAATAAAGATGTCTGGAAGAGAGCTTTCAGCGATAAGGTTGGCAGTAGTTACACTTATTAATTATGTTTATCTTCTGAAATGTATAATTTGTAGTGTAGACTATAAAGAGATAATATTTCAATCTATCAATCGATCAACTTCAGAGGCATTCGTTTGTTATTTTAGGTCTACCACTGGAAAAAGGTAGGCATCTATTTGTTATCCAAAGCTTTAAGCTAACATACTCTCACATCTGAACCACGTGAATTAACTACACGAGGTATCACTGCCTGACTAACCAGTGACAAATTCAATAATTCAATCCGTCCCAGATTACGCACCTACCGTCTACCTACCAGATGTTAGTTGGGCACCAGATTGCTTTTGACAATTGACTCCGGGCTTTACGACCTTCTACAAATGTATAGCACGAGTACAGTACGACTTGGATTGTATATTTCGTACGTAATTTTAATCATTTTTTTTATGTTATAGGCAAAGATGGCAAACAAGCAAACGGGCTACCTGGTAGTTAGTACTCACCATAAGATAATAATTGATTGATTCAGACGTTACTTTGCGGAAGTTTATTCAAGGTATATATTTTTATTTCCGCTTAACAGTCGTTTCAGTTACAACAGTGATGAGGATTTCAATTTAACTAACATCACAACAATTTAACAATTAAAAACTTATCCGAGACTGTACTTAATATCTAAAACTAAAATTTGACACAAACTTAAAAACTAAAACAAATCACCTGAACAAAAAAATAATTAAAGTACAGGTCTTTATATCCTCTTCTCGCTGCAGTAACCTTTTGCCGACACGTGTTTCGCCTAAACATGAGGCATCCTCAGAACGTGTGGACTCCTCGAGCGCTTAGTCGAGACTGAGATGACAATGTTCTAAGATGTTATTATGTATTTGTAGGGTGTTTTCTAGTACGCAACTGGCTAGCTACTATCCTCATATATTAATCTGTTGCCAAGCACCTAACGGTATGTTCCGGGAGCCTTACTTGAGAGCCATAAATGTTCACCACCACCACATCGTCGCTTACCATCAGACGAGTTGGTGGTCAAACGCGGACTTATCTGTATTAAAAAAAAACCATCTTCGATTAAAAAAATAGTAACGCTTAGACAATGCCACGTAGAAATCGATACCATTTTTATGTTAGGCATAAAAATAGAATTACTATTTGAAGAAGCTAGTGAACAAAAACAACGTTCCATCCGACAGGAATCCTGGACACGGAACCTCTTATTGCTGTCAAACTGTAATGTGTTGACCGTCGGCTACCAAAAGCAAATTTATTCGATCGCAATTTCCGTGACGTCAGCTTCGGCCATTGCTAAAGCAAGAGAGATGCATATGTAGCGTAATGTTTCTGTCTTGGAGCAAAATCGAAATATAATTAGCAAGTGGCCACTTGGAGTCGTGTCAAAGGCTTTCGGTTGGCAAATTCTAGTAGGTACTAGAGTACTAAGGCTAGCCTACCTTCAAATTACTTTATTTAATGCAATGGTATAAAATTATGCAAGCTATTTTGACAGCCCTGTTGGCTCATTGGTAGTATATCTGCCTTAAGAGCTGAAGGGCGTGGGTTCGATTCCCGCTCAGCACAAACATTTTATGTATCAACAAATGTTTCTCCTGTCTGGGTGTTCTGTATGTATTATAAGTATGCATTTACAAAAAAAAGTATATATATATATAGATTCTATCAGTTATCTGACTCCATCACACAAGCTTTGCTTAGTTTGGGGTCAGATGGCGCTGTCCTACGATATTTATTTTTTATTTATTTATTTTAAAAAACTAGGGGAATTTGCGAATGTGCGAATTTTGCTAACTTGCACTTGGCTAGTGACTGACCATGATTTTACCCTGCTCACAATGAGAAGAAGTCCATGTAATCGGACTGTTTTATAAAATAAAAACAGAATTGATTCGGAGTATTACAAGTAATTGAATTTAAACAAACATCATTGTGCAATTATCTATTTCCAGAAATATTTATAATACAATGATTAAAATGCTACAACCGACATAGAACGTATGAAATGTCTCAGAAATTGAAACACATTTTTAAACTCATATGAAGACATACATAACAAACAACAATCGTTACGACAGTAAGGGTACAGCGTTCATTCAAGATGTTATCGAATACAAAAGTTCAGCCAAATACTGGAAAGTACCGTACAATCATGCTATGATTTCCTCACGATGTTTTCCTTCGCCAGCAGCTTAAGCTCATTGGGGGTTGAACCTACGCCCTTTGGTGTATCAACCGACCCCTCTAACCACTGAGCTATAATCGCTACCAAATACTGTTATTATCACGGTGCTGACATAGCACTCAATAATATTCTTACTCGTGACATATTTGTTTAGTCACTCAATTTTATTATTAACTTTGTTTATCGTTGTCGTAATGACTTCTATTATCCCATATTAATTCACTGATAGCCGATAAAAAGTATAAAAAGTAGCCCATGTGTTAGTCCAGGGTGTCGGCTACCTCCATACCAAATTTCATCAAAATCCATAAAGCAGTTTTTGTATGATCGAGGTACAAACATCCATCTATCCAAACTTTCACATCTATAATATTAGTGGGATTCTAAGAACGATCTAGGGCTTCCAGCTGGAGACAATTGTTGTACTTATACTGTCACTCTATCAAGTTTCAGACGTTGCATCAGTCGTGCGCTATGCTTGCCATTTTGCGGCTTCCACTAGAACACGTCTACTCCAAAGTTAATCGGTTTTGCGACAGATATGGCCGGTCCACAGGCACTCCAGCTTGATAATACACTCGCTGAGCTATGCCGGTGATTTTAGTTCTATGGCAAAATAATTCGGGCAAATAATTCGTTCTGGCTTCAAGTCCCTAGAAAAGATTTACAACAAGCATTCGTGTTGTTTTAATTATGTAAATTAAAACAATTCGAATGCTTACTAATATATATTTTTTTTAGTTTAAGTCAAGTCAAGTCTAGGATTCTAATGATACCCCGAATTAATCCGAATCTGTTCAAACATTAAATTTCAAAGTTATGGTCGAGTATAGAAATATATGAACAGTTAAAACATTATACTCTTCGTTTGGCATTCATGTAAAAATGCACCCAATATCAATAATAATATAATAATATAAATTATTTGAAAAAAATTGAATATCAATTTTACTTTCTATACAGTAGTTGACTTTCAATATGTTTTCGAACTTTTTATAGCGATGGCGTCATAAAATCGGCGTAATATTTCTATGTCCTTGCCATGTAAAACAAAAAAGTATACATAGCTGAACAGACACCGAAAGTAGCCCTATACAGCCTAGTGTGTAACGTCGTTAGAGATCAAATTAAAGTCAAGGTTATTTTATTAAAATAAATGGCATCCCATAGTTTTTAGAGTTTTAAACGTAAAAATAATGTACAGGAATGTAATATTTCGAAATGGTTTTGGAATCAGTAAAGTATATTTTTTCTTTACATACTGTATCAAACCTTTTCTCTGTAAGAAGTGACAAAGCTTTATCTGTCAAATTGTTACGAATTGGTACACGTCTTTCGTATATTCTACTTTCATTAGCGTTTTAAAACATGCTCGTCAGTTATGGGTAGTATCGAAAACTCACAATCATTTTGCAACAAAATGAAGCAATAATCGTTCTTTGTTCAGAAAGTGCTCTTACTGTCATATTTTTCAGACGTAAATATCATGCCATGAAAAATTGTGTACATTACACCCCTTGTTTTTATGGTGCAAGTATGATATTAATGTCGTGACCCAGTTAGGGCGCACATTATGAAACATCTTCAGCGGGAAACTTGTCTCATAATTTGTACTCGTTCGTGTGTAATAAGGGCGAGGTTACAATATAACATAATAATTACAGACCTATATTTTTATACTAGGTTTCAATTTCGCAGTGAGCTTATTCTGTACTAACTGATTTCTTAAGCTTAGGTTGTGGGGTTTCCACCCATGATATGTAAATATTATCAAGTAAATATTTGTCATGGTTGATTGCTCTGAGTATGGATGGTTAAAAGTATGTATGTACATAAAAATAAAATATTTTATACACTTGTTTTAGTTAACAAAGTACAAGCTTTGTTTAGTTATGGACTAGATGATGCCACATCTGTTGTGATGCTATGCAATGAAAAAAATATGCTGTGATATGACTGTATTTTTTAAGTTTGACAGACTAGCCGCTAGACATTTGACTGTTAAGTGACAATGTGGTCGAAGAGGGTGAACTCACCTTGCCTGGAATAGAGCTGTTTCCCAAGTGAAGCTGCTGGAATGCTGTTAAAACTGCTACAGCTAGCGAAATTAATGGGCTGTTGAGACTAACCATCTAGTCTCAAGGTAATGAGTGCCAGAGCAGCGATGCCCTGGACGTTTTTTTGTTACTCAAAGTTCTGTGTATCGCTGCAATGGTCATGGACAGGCGTTATCTCTTAACACCAGGAGAGCGCCTCGATCGTCTCATAACTTTTACATAAAAAAAAAAACATCGTTAACGGGAGTGTATCCACGCTTCATTTATTTATAGGGAAATCGGGTCCAAAAATTAAGTACCTAAGTTTATTACATAATTATAACGAGAATTGAGTACCAAATACTCTCCTTCAGTATCGTAGGTGTCTCACCACCAGTCATGTTGTATAAGAAAAAAGAGTGTTTAAAATCTATCCCATTTCACCTTGTGACGTTAATTGTTATCTGAACTATAGCGATTACCATTCGGCGAAGCGACTGTTGTTTACCGCGTATTTAATAAAAAACATTTTCACCGTTAAAATGTATTTATTCCGCAAAAGAATTAAAAAATGTACCTTGAATCACTTATTACTAACAAAACACTATTTTGTGCATTCTGTTTCTTACTATGTGTGATATATTTTGTATTTGTATTATGTCGTTGTATTTATAGTACGCATGACTTTGGGAAAAGTCTGTATTATACAACTGGCAGTAGAGCCTACCATCTGGTGAACCGACTGCTTATTTTATAAAAAATATTTTCACAGTTAAAATTTAGGTAGGTATTTATTTCGCAAAATCGGGTTTAAAAAATGTACCTACCCTGAATCACTTATTACTAACAAATCACTATTTTGTGCATTCTATTTCTAATTATGTATGACATAATTATGTATATTATTTTGTATTTTTATTATGTCGTGGTATTTATAGTACGCATGACTTAGGAAAAATTCCATATTATACAACTGGAAGTAGTATTGTTGAACTTGCGAGGTAAAACTTTGTACATTTCAGTTGAAAATGTACGAAGTGCAGTGCACTTTACGCTGTTATTTATGTAAAGAACTGAGTGGAGTAGGAAAACTCAATTAGCTGATTGCGGTGTTGCTAGTTTCAATCATTGTTCTAGTGTGAACAAGATTTTTAGCACTTATTAATCTATAGAAAGAAAGATAAAGAGGAAAGATTTGATTGTTTGTTTGTATTTAATAGGAGACCGAAACTACTGAACCGATTTCAAAAATTCTTTCACTTTTGGGTAGCTACGCTATCCCCGGGTGACATAGGCTACTTTTTATCTCTTTATTCTGAAACCGCGAGCCGTCCTCTAGTTTACTTTATTTCACACCATCCTCACAAAGAAATAATAATAAAATTAAAAAAAAAACAGTACAAAAAACAAGAATAATTATAATGTTCACTTTGAAAGCACTTAATTATGAATGTACATAATTATGTATGTATGTAATAAAGCATTTGTTTCTATATATCACGAGACCTTTTGAGACGAGATCTGTTATATTCATTCATTACAAGTCTAAGGACAAATTCATCACAGGACATTGTACATCAAAAGTCATTTCAACATTGAAAACTATCCAACAAAGTCTTGGCCTCGGTAAACTCATCGCGGCAGACAAACGTACTAAAAGCCTCGTTGCAAATGAGACTTCTTTCATGCTCGCTCGCATTTCAGAGCTTATTTGCTCAAGGAGTATGCGTCTTAGTATTTAGATTTCAGAACTAGTTGGAGTTTGTATGACATTTCACAGCGAGAATCGGCAGGAGTTGTGTAATATTAGGATCCGGTCATTCTGCTAAGCACTTCGGTGTTCAGACATTTATATCTATCTATATCTATCTATACATATCTATATATATATCTGTATCTATCTATATCCTATCTGTACGAGTATATATCTATACTATTATAAAGAGGACAGATTTGATTGTTTGTTTCTATTGAATAGGCCCCGTAACTACGAGACCGGTTTCAAAAATTCTTTCACCGTTGGGAAGCTACGCTATCCCCGGGTGACAACAATATCATCATCATCATCATCATCAGCCTTTTGTAGTCCTCTGCTGGACATAGGCCTCTCCCAAGACACGCCACTCAGCCCGATCTGATCCCGATCATAGGCTACTTTTTATTCATGTATTCCCACGGAAACGGGAACTACGCGGGTGAAACCGTGAGGCGTCCGCTAGTTTTTAATAAGTTTGTTTTAATCAAGTTTAAGCGCGCGCGTGTTTTTACGTGATATATTCTAAGAATTGTTTTAAAAAAAAGGCGCTTATTCAAAATTTCAAAACACTAAAGTTATAATAATTATGGAGAAATAATGTAACGAAACTCGCGAGCCAGCATTTGTGTACATGATAAATAGACATTCTTTATTATCATAAAATCTTTAATAAAATTTACTCGGTGTAGATCTCCTTAGCAGGAGGTCGTCTAGGCAGGTACCACCGCAGTACCAGTTATTCTACCGCTAAGCAGTAGTGTGTAAGCATTACTGCATTCCGGTTTGAAGGGTACTGCAGCTAGCGAAATTACTGGGCTGTTGAGACTAACTCTATCAAAAGTCTCAAAGTAAGTCGCCAAAGCTGTGATGCCCTGGACACAAAGTCCAGGGCATCACTGCTTTGGCGCTCATTACTTTGAGACTTTTGATAGAGTTAGTCTCAACAGCGCAGTAATTTCTCTAGCTGCAGTACCTTTGTTACTTAAAGTTCTGTGTATCACTGCGATGGTCATGGACAGGCGTTATATTTTACCATCAGGAGAGCGTCTCGTACGTCTCATTACTTTTGACATAAAAATATTATGTTTTTTCTTTATATCGGACTAGGCATGCGTTTGGCCATTATCTCGCCGGATTGTATTTTGAATCGTTATTATAGTCATGTACTGCATATTAAAATAACGATTTACACGCACAAATAGGTTGTGTGCGTGTGGGTGTGACTGTGTGTGGTTACGTGTGTGTTTGTGTGTATGGTGTGTGTTCGTCCTCGGGTGTATACAGTGTACACACTCGCTCTCATAGCCATTCCTTATTTATGAAACAATAGTGCACAGCTGATAGTACTATATTCACAGTACTAGTACTATTTTCACAGTACTAGTACTATATTGCACCCACCTTTTCACTAGGTGATTTTTTCCCCCAACAGTCTCACAATTTTAAGCGATACAATAACATTTTAGCTCTCAAAATAAATGCGTACACCAGAAGCACTATGAGTAGGTACTCACTAGTTTACGAGTCCGCGTCCATTAGTTGTGGGTTTTACCTGAAAGCATACACAAAATGGAATCAGTTGAGATAACTTTCGGGATATAGCTGCAAACATCATCAGCAGGTGGCTTGGATACAGAATAAATCACGACTGAACTAACAAAAACTGCGCTGTATATGATGATGATAATAATAATAAAAATGCTAATGGTGATAATGATAATGTTGTTTATCATAATAATGCTGATGAAGATGATAATAATATTAATAATGCTGATGATGATATTAATGTTGCTGCTTATTGTCATGATGATGATGAAAATGGAAAATCGAATAAACAAGCAATGGTGAAGTAATTTAGCAAAACAATATACACAAACATTTTAGTGTGCAAGTCGTTTCTCTATTTTATATTTTAGGGAAAATGAACGTAAAGAATATAAATAGTTAATTGAACTTTTATACACTGATTCATTTAGTTATAAGTTGGGGTAACTAAATCAAATGGTTGACAATTAAATCTCTAAAGAAAGTAAATAAACAATAATAGTATCTTTAAAGAAAGTTAATTAACCCTTGGCAGATAGAGATAGCAGAGAGCTATAGAGCAGTTGATTTTTTTCACAATTTCAGAATTGCTCCCGCGCTAAAAGTTGATCATAATAATGAGTACCCCAAGTTTCCATTTAATTTTCTTGTTCCATTGTAGCTCGGTTTATACACCGAAGGGTTTTGGGGGTTCGAACCCTAACAATGAGCTTGAGCTGCTGGTGAAGGAAGCCATAGTATGGTCATAGGGCACTTTCTAGTACTCGGCTGTTTAACTACGAACCTCAAGTTGAAAATCTGTCAGCAATCCCCCAGCGGTGTGTTCTGGTAGCCTCACTTATGAGGCAGTTCCATTCCAGGCTAGGTATGCTTTACCATCTACGACTACACAGTCACTTATCATAAGATGAGCTCTGGTCAAACCATAAAAAAAGACTCAAGTAATAAAATGAAGGAAAAATAAAGAGACGAAGGAAATAGGGTCCGATGGACAACACGCAGAGAAAAAAAAAATGCAATTCATTAATATTAGGATAACTAACTTTATCCTGTTGTTCCTTTTCACATGACTTATCTAAACGCCTCCGGCTTTTCTTTGGCTTCATAAATAACTCAATGGGTCAAAGTTGCAAAGCGCCAAGTATGTTACCGCCTTGCTTCAAGGAAAATAAACGAGTCAGTCGCGAGTCGTGTCACAACCAGTTAGCTGTAGTGATGTATGTGGGCTTTTACACACTAGCGGGCAAATGCATGACTACTGGGCCGGATTTAGATGGAAAACTTTAAAATTAATATTGAATTTGGGCACAGGCTAAATATTTTATCGGCTGACACCAAATTATTTACAACGAGCGGATGCCTTGCGGTTTCACCCTCGTAGGTCCCGTTCTCGTGAGAATACAGGGATAAAAAGTAGCTTTGTCACCCGGGGATAGCGTAGCTTCCCAACGGTGACAAAATGTTTTAATCAGTCCAGCAGTTTCGGAGCATATTCAATACAAACAAACAAACAATTTAATCTTTCCTCTTTGTAATAGTACTGGTGGACGCCTCGCGGTTTCACCTGCGTAGTTTCCGTTGCCGTAGGAATAGAGAGATACAAAGTAGCCTTTGTCACCCGGGAATAGCGTAGCTTCCCAACGGTGAAAGAATTTTTGAATTCTTTCACCGTTGATAACTGTTACCTGCGACTTCATCTGCGAGGAATTTAACAAAAGAATGTTTGTTTTGTGCGCAGAATTTCTGAAAAGTTAATAATTCTGTATTCCTCTTAGAAATATACCTAAAGCGCTAGCTAGTATCCTAAAATTTTGACTAACAATAATATAATATTGAAACATAGGTACAATCTTTTACATGTACAATGTTAGTAGGATTAGATTTCGAATCGTGTTGTTTTCTTTCTCTCGTTATTGAAGCTAAGAACAAAGATGATCATTTTTGTACAGATATGACTTCAGGGAAAACATTTTTTCAAGTAACATTAAAAAACAAAATTTAGTTCATACTTTTCATGTTGTCTTTTAGGAAAAAAATATGTAATTTATTCCCAAAATAACAATATTATAAAGTATAATAGTGTTACGAAAACAACCAGCTAATTTATGATTTAGTGTTTGCGACGAAAACAAAAATTAAGGTAAAAGGTTTCGTAAACCGTAAGAGGCACGCAACGTAAAAAGTCAACATTGAGACTAATCCCACACAAGAACAACTTAATGTATACCCACATTACCTTAACACACCACACATCACAAATCCATATTAAAAGGCGGCATAATTTATACTCTAGCGTTTCGCGTATCATTCCAAGGGCATTATGCCACATTATCCTTTAAGGTCAAAGCGCACTAAGACAAATTATAAAATATAACTAACGACGGGGTTCGTTATTTGCCGTATCTCTGTCCTTTTTTTGGAACGTGGTGAAGTCGGACCGGGGTTGGCAAGACGTCCGTTCAGCTCCGTTTTTCTTGCAAAAGTGCCTCTTAATATCGACAACTACACAAATGACAGCTAGTTCATGTTGCCAACCCCCACTTTTGAATACACCCAAGTTGTTCAGGCTTGACGTTCCGTTCTTTCATTCCGATATATCTATATGAAAAAAATCCATAAAATTTAAATTGTTTGTTTTTGCAGTGCCGTAGTAAGGAAGTCGAGAAAATTAATTTATAGAGATATTGCACTATCCCTCTTTTTGCAACACGATAGAGATAGAGAGGAAGACATTTTCCCCACCCTGTCATAAAAATTGAAAAGTATCACACAGTGTATGTATTTAATTTGCGTCCTGTCCCGGCTTCGCACGGTGTGGACATTTTTTTAAAATTAAATTCCTGTGATAAATAGAGCCTATATTACTTAAGGAGAATGTAGTATTCTAATGGCAAAAGAAGTTTCGAAATCGGTTCAGTAGCTTTTGAGTTTATTCATTACAAACATTAAAAAATCCAAAAATACAAATCTTTCCTCTTGATAATATTAGTGGGTTTATTGCATTTAATAGTTTGTAGATAGTGACCGTGTTATGTGCGATGATTTGTTCGTAGTGCGACCTAGTGCGCTTTCACCATTGCACGTCACATTATCCTTTCCCCCTCTCCTGAATCCAGCCCTGTCTCCACCCTCGTCATCTGTCCTAATGGAGGATTAAGTGGTGTTTTCTCGTGATAAACATGTCCACAGTAAAAAACACCATTAAGTTTCTCGCAAGTTATTGCACCGCTAAACGTTTTTATTTTTTTGTTACTAGCTCTGTGTTTTGCAGAAGTTAATTTGTGTGAGTGGTTGTTTCTTTTTCTGAAGCTAGTTCTTTTGAGCTAAATGTGTTGACATCTGTTATTACTTTTATTCTCATTTCAGTGTTGCTACTGATGAAATAACGTAACTAATTGGCTTGTCGATCAGACGTTTTACAGTTATAAAGATTTCTTTGACCACAAAGCCTAGGAATGTATGTACAATTGTACAATTTATTTTTTATTCTATTATTATTGTCAAATATAAAATTATTATTATTGTAATCTAATCTAGTTTACTATTTAATTGTGACATGTACATACAATTTATGAAATAAATGAATATGTTATGAATATAACAAAAAAAAAACCGGCCAAGTGCGAGTCGGACGACAAAAAAATCACGTTTGTTGTATGGGAGCCCCCTTAAATATTTATTTTATTTTGTTTTTTAGTATTTGTTGTTATAGCGGCAACAGAAATACGTCATCTGTGAAAATTTCAGCTATTTCCTGAGATACAGCCTGGTGACAGACGGACAGCGGAGTCTTAGCAATAGGATCACGTTTTACCCTTTGGGTACGGAACCCCAAAACGACGGGTGGCTCACGCCATGTAAATAAAATTATTGAAGACTATCATAATCAAGAGCTAAATTTGCCTAGATAAATTTGTATATAGATTTAACGCAAAATTGTGAGTCAGAACCTAAACAAACTTAACATTAATAAAATTATCAAATTTATCGTTTTTTTATGATTGACAGGCTAAGTTTACTTGGTAGTTGATCTTCTAGCAAATGGTTTTAACACAGCTGTATAGCAGATATCAGATATTCTGCCGCTAAGCAGTAATGTGTAAACATTACTGTTTCAGTTTGAATGCAAGGTTTGAAGGTTTGGTTTGGTTTGTTTGCAGTTAGCGAAATAAAAGGGCTGTTGAGACTAGTCACCGAAAGTTTCAAAGTAATGAGCGTCAAAGCAGCGATGCCACGGACTTAAATTTAACTACTCAAAGTTCTCTTACTCTTCTAGTAAAGTGTTCTCTTGCCATCATGTGAGCGTCATAACAGTTACAAAAAACAGTTGACCACAGCTCACTGCTGTTAAGTGACGGTGTGGTCAAAGATGGTAAACACACCTTGTCTGGAATAGAATTGGCTCTAAAGGTCACTGTTATGTGTCTATCCCGTCAAACTTAAAACCACAGAGCTATCACTGCAACAAAATGATGATATTTTAATCTCTCACAAAACATAAAACACATTAGTCGTAGGAGTAAATGTACAGATCATCGGAGCAGATATATAGGTCATCTGTAAGAGCATGTACGTCACCTGAGTAGGTATACAGGTCATATAAGTAGGTATATAGGTCATCTGAGTTAATATATAGACGAATACATAGACGAATATATAGTTAAAAATACCAGTACTTCCCTCTAACGTGAACATTTAAATAAGTACGCTTTCGACGTACGATTTATGAATAAATAAGCAAAAAGAAATGTGTTCAGAATAAATATTGCTTGTTCCAATGTATTATTCTTTGCGCATGCCTCATGTCCTTGTCAAGCCTAAATTATGGCAGATACCTGTTTGTAAATATACTCGAGACAATATGATGTACGAAAGTAACGTTAAGCCTCATTTACATGAGTTATTCAGACATTTTTACTTAGAGTCCGTGCCGAGATTGGATATCATTTTCTTTGTGAATCCGTCTCAACAGGATTATCCTAAACTTTGCCGTCAGTTTATTAACCGTTTCAGAATAGATATCACTGATAATTTGCTCCGAACTGCGGATACAGTCATGTTTACAGATAACTAAAATAATAAATATGACAAATACGAAAATGTAACGTAATGTAATCTAGTCTAGTTTAGTCTAGTCTAGTTTAATCTAGTCTAGTTTAGTCTAGTCTAGTTTAATCTAGTCTAGTTTAGTCTAGTCTAGTTTAGTCTAGTCTAGTGTTGTGCAAACTTGGAAAAAAAACGTAAGCTTAACAATGGAAAAATTGGCAGTAGTATACCTGTAAGCCAATCAATCTTGACAAAATCATGATATACCTATATTTCTACAGCTTGAGCCATTTGACACTCTTTTTCAGGTCAGGTCATTTGACACCCTTTTTCAGGTCTTTGCCCTGCAATGATACAGTAGGTACAGGTTATAAAAAAATATATATAATATACACATACGAGTATATTGGTATGTTATAACTAGATAATAACTTTACATTGATGACGTTAATTTTAAAATATTTCTTTAATAGTAAATGCAAAACATTACTGTGTTCTGGTTTGAAGGTTTTACTGCAGCTAGCGAAATTAAGGGGCTGTTGAGACTAACCATCGAAAGTCTCAAAGTAATACACGCCAAAGTACCGATGCCATAGACCTTGTTTTGTTACTCATAGTTCTGAGTAGGTTATGAACAGGCGTTATCCCTTACTATCGGCGAGTGTCGCATTCATCTCATTACCTTTTTCTTTAAAAAAAAAGCAAAAATCAAAAACAGTTTTTAATGTCTGTTTTTGTTAAAAATAAACTGAAAAAAAATTGCACTCTGGAGTCCCAAGCAACATTTTGTTCACGTTCCATCACAATTGGTTCAGGAAAGTTATGATAAAAATAAGAAAATTACATCAAACAGTGTATAAACGAACGCGAACCTAGTATGAATTAAAAAAAATTACTTCTGTCGTCACTATACATAATCTCAGGGCGACATGCCCTATTCGGAGAAGGTTAATGACCAATCAAGAATACTTAAAACCAATCAAGTACGTTTGCAATAATTTACAGTATTATAAAATTTTGAAGAAAAAATAATTCTACCTTTCATCGAGGTTTCCAAATCATCGGCGACGTTTCCACGTTGTATAGGTTAATCAACTTTTAAGATAAGTTATTAATTGTTATAAAAAAAATTGCATCATTAAAATTTATTCTTTAGCGTATAAGTGTAATTCAAATTTTTTTCGAAAGCTAAAAGTAAAACATATGACACATGTATTAATGGAGCTATTTACGTGAAGCCTTATAGTATAAAAAAAAATCATGTCGTTATCAAATACAGTATGTTTACATACTTCTAGACTCTTTTTATTTATTTCCTTCTGTCAAGGACAAAAACACAATTGAGCTCAATATATCGAAACTGTCTGTACAGTGTTGAACAAATACATAAAGATACGAAACGTTGTTTGTATGTTTGTTTTATGTCAACTCACTCTACTGATGGAGCGCGGATGGCGCACATTTTCTTGTATTGTCTGAAAAAAATATAACTTTGTGTTTCATAACAGTATGGGAACTCGATAAAAGTCGATTGTTTCATATAAAATACAGCACGGGTTTTTTTAATTGTTCATTCTTCGACTATTTAAATTTTCCTTTTTGTAAAAAAAATCTTTTTTTACACAAAAAATACATTTTTTTTCGGTCATTGGATGTGGCTGAAACTATGGTCGGAATATCCGATAAAATTAAACTTGAGTAATCCCACAAAAGTTAAACAAAAACAATGTTTATTTGGAATAAAAATTATTTTTTAAAATTGTTCACATTACTTACATAAATGTTACTTGGTAGATGCTACATTTTGCCAATGACGGTCGGTAAATATTGGTTTTGAGTATTCTCAAAACCAATATTTACCGACCGTCATTAAAAAAAGTAAGTATCTCACAAAGGTTATTACCTTTGTGAGATATCCGACAGATAGGTTAGGTAAAAAGGGTAATATAGGAGCTCTGCTTCGCTGCGCTCCCACTTTAGCTTTCTCGTTAGGTTTTTATTGTAACCCAAAAATCTACACTACTCCTTTAACACTGTATAACATTCGATACAAATTATAAATGTTTGCAAAAAAAAAAACTATTGTTTAAAGCAATCGTTTGTAAAACATAACATTAGTGAAAAAAAATGTTTGTGAAATGACAAGTTTACGAAACGTTGGTTGTAAAGCATTTTAACAAAACTTTTCAACATTTATCGAGTAACTGGTATAAAACCTAAAATTTACCAAGTGAATGGTGGTAAAAATGCGAAATAAATGAATACATTATTTCACAGAACTGTTCAGACTTTTACCGTTAAAAGTTGGTAAATCTTAGGTTTTGCTGGAAAAGCTAAGGATTTATTACATTTCGGTTGAAAGTTACCTATACATGTTTTTTTTCCTTTAAAATATCTCAGTAAATTAAATGTCGCTCATTGCACTTACTGTTAATAGTTGAAGGTAACTCTATTGCGGTGTATTTGCCATAAAAAGAATACAACGCAATTAAATACAATATGAAGTCGTAAACGTAAATCTTGCGATGTTTGTCGTTTGCAAATGTTTCTTTGATTGTCATAGACGACATTCATGGTAAATTATGGAGTTTAATAACTACGGTTCTTTTCTGAAACCAATTACTTAGTGCTGATTTTTTATTAGTTTAATTTAAGTCCTTATCACTGTTGTAACTGGAACGACCTGTTAAGCGGAAATAAACTAGATATATACCTTAAACATTCAAAATGAACTTCCGCAAAGTAACGCCTGAATCAATCAATTAATATAAATATAACCTATGTTACTCAGTGATAATGTAGCAATTCAATGATGAAAGAATTATTCAGATCGGTCCAGTAGATTCAGAGCTTATTCAATACAAACAAACAAAAAAAACAAATCTTTCCTCTTTATAACTAGTGTAGATGTAGATGACAACTGTTATAGTTAGACATAATATGATATTGCGGACTTACTTGTAGCTGTCAATTTTCTCTATAAAACGTCACTTTATTCTATTGTCAATAGTTTTCGCAGCGCATGGGGTTTTTCGGTAAATTTTTCACAGCTTGACTTACGTTATTTAAGTTTCCATACGGATCCTAACTACGCTGCCTACGCTTAGTTAGACAACAGATGTAAACAAAGATGAACATTTTTTTTTAACCCTATTTATATAACTTGAAAATGTAACTTACTTCGCACAAGGGGCGTAAACCACATATTACAATAACAAACTTTTAGCAAAATTAAAACTTGAAAATGAAAATTACAACTCCAGAGTTTAAATAAAATTGGATACACCTGAACGAGCTGCGAGACTTCGTGTGATTTTTTTTTGCAATTGCAGTCATATTAAAAGTAAAAACAAATCAATATTATGAACATAAGATTCATAGATCTTTTAATTTCTATTAGTGTTTTTTTTTAACAGGATCATAATATACTTGTGTATTATTGACTAGATCTTTAGGTCATTACAGAAATTGTATAGATTAATGGTATAATAGAAATTGCGCGTCAAATCTGAATAAGATTGTCACAGGACCCGGACGACTGGCGTACAAGAAGTGAGCAGTGGGCACATCAGCATCAGCAGCTAATGATGATGTTGATTATGTTTATCACCGCGCAAAATACTATAAAACACTACTGATGAAAACGTATGCTACAGTATTGAAAATCTCTACTTAGGTAACATTAATAGTGTCTTACAGTCGCGATACAATTGGTTTGTTTTTAGAAAGCATGATACATCGTTTTTGTAGCTACATCATTGGTTGTATCATACAAGCAGCCTGATGTACATTAAATAATGAACTATCCAAATATTCAAGGTATATATTGAGTTTATTTCCGCTTACAACAGTGATGAGGACTTAAATTTAACTAATTTGACAACAAATTATTAACTAAAAACCTAATCTTACTTAATATCTAGGACTAATTTGACATAAACTTTAACCACAGGTCTTAATTTCCTCCTCTCTATGCAGTAACCACTTGCCAAAACGTGTTTCGCCTCTACACGAGGCATCTTCAGGACGTTGACTCTTCGAGCGCTTGCAGTCTCGACCAAGCTGTTAAATATATACCTTGAACATTCAAAATGAACTTCCGCAAAGTAACGCCTGGATCAATCAATGAACTATCCAAATTCCTGTCAAATGTTTAAACCTGCAATGCAGTCACATCAGTCATGCAGGTTTGACCCGACTTTAATTCGTATCACGTACATCGTTTTCACACGACGCCGCGTGCCGTCAATTGCCGTGCGTCGTAGTCCCGTGGCATTGTTCCCGAATGCAACGTGATTTACTAGACTTGTGGCAAAAAATGGACGAGTTATAGCAAATGTACCAACAATTTAAAAAAAATATAGCAAAACGTGGCCACTCTGAAAATACGGATAAATTTACTACGTCTCTTTTATTTTATGTGTAGGTATTGAATATTTTTTTTAAATTATTATTTTATAGTTGCGATCGCGTGTAAGGCCATTTTGTAAATTGATTTATGTGTGTCAGCTACTCTTTTTTTTTTCTTTCGAGTTTTAGTATTTTGACAACTTTTTCAAACGTTATTAATTTTTAACAAGTAAATTAAAAATATAAACTAAATTATAAATAAACTATACTGCTATAAAATGAACACGCCGCGCGCCGTCGAGATCGCTGCCGCTGCTGTTTTATAATTAATTTTTTATTGTGAGTAGTTGTATTTTTTACATCCGCGTTTGAACATCAACTTACCAGATGGTAAGTGATGGTGTGGTCGAAATTGAAGCACGCAGACATATTTTCACACTGGTCTATGTTATAGTTATATACTCCCCTATGTGTATAGTATATCCTCGTTATTGACAAACCCCGTCTTTTTTTCTTCTGATCCTTTCCATATTAAGGTTGCCTGGAAGAGCTCGCTTTAAGTGATAAGGTCGACAGTTGTTACACCTGTTAATTAAGTATTTTCTTCTGTATTGTATAATTTTTGGTGTGTACAATAAAAAAATAATTAATCAATCTTGAAATGATAAACGTTTGGTACGTACTCTGAAATGAAACTTGTAGAGAGTTTACGGACTTGTTATCATTTCAGATATTAGGCAGAACAGACATATCAAGCAGAATTTATAGCTTTTTAATAATAAACAAGATATTGTTAGATATTATATTTATCCTAATACTTAAACATAACTGACCAATTGATTTCTTTGAGGGATCGTATTCGAAAAGAGTAATTCTCCAGAGAACTAATTAGTCACAGAGATTGCTCAGGGTATTAGCAAGCTGAAGTGGCAATCGGCTGGACATATTTATTGCAGAATCAATGACCGCTGGGGTAGACGTGTTCTATTGGTGATCACAAATTGGCAAACGTAGCGTAGGACGCCCTAAGACTCGATGGAGTGACGATATACGTAGGACAGCTGGCGGTGGATGGAAGCAAAAATCCAAAGATCGGGATGAGTGGCGTGTCTTGGGTGATGATGATGATGAAGCTGAAAGTAATGAGTAATCTTACACATACTCAAACAACAGACTTGTATACTTTAGTCCCTTTTTTAAAACGATACTGTAAAAAACGGTATTCCGAAAAGCGCAGTAAAAACCAATGCTAGCTAAAGCCGCAAATTTGTACTTGCCACTAAATGTAGGTACGTTTCTACCGTGCTAATTTGTACCATCGCTGAAATTCAAATCGCACATCATGTTCTGCAAACTGTAGTTCTTTTTCCTTCCAATCTTTCTTTAAACTAACAGAGCCATTTGGCTGTCTCTCAGAAAGTATAATGGGCCAGTCAATTTGCGTTGCATCAAATTATCAAATTACTGCAGTAAGTCTCTCATTTCTTCGTGACATAGGAGAGTATTATGCAAAGGTTATACTAAAGAAACTGGTTTTGATGCATTTTTGTTTTACATATTATGCGGAATTTTGTATACTTTGGCTATAGTTTCAGCTACATCCGATGGCCTTCTTCAAGGAGTCAAAGCAGAGTACAACACACGCGCGGCCTCATTTTGCTTCGCATTACGGGCTGCGCGCCTCGCATGAAGACAACGGTGAGAGTTTTGGCGGGAACGCGGAAAGAGTCTTGTCGCACCATTATATTTTTTTTCAAAACTAGTGTTTTTTAAAGCGTTTATGTATAGAAATGGTGGTGTTTTATAAAGTACCGAATAACAAGTGCGAGTGTGAGAAAGTGATTTAGTTAATGTGGTGAAACATGACTTTTCGCGTTGCCTCCAAAACTCCATCGAAGCTTATAAAGCATGACTGGATTTGATTGGCATGGGCTGAACTTGACCAAGACTGGACTTTGACTACTTTTTAACTTATGAAACTTAAGAATATCAAAACACATGACACTGGAAAATGCACAAAATGCGACGCCAAAATCAAAGGAGAAGACAACGGTTGGTGCTCGGGCGCGAGGATAGGAGCGAGTAGAATGCCGAGAAATACCGGTGTGCCCTGGAACCCTTCCTTATTGGTGTTCTCGTCCACAGCGATGTCATCACATAGGTACGAAACAAACCCCATCAAAGGTCAAACTACAAAGCGAAGCTAGTTATTACTATTAAATTTATCAAAAACGACGGGGTATTTTTGTTTGAAAGGTGAATTAGTCGGAAGTGTTCTTAGCTATGTTTGATGAAAATCAGCCCAAGATGGCCGCCGCCACAAAATGGCGGATTACATATTTTTTCACAACTCCCTCAATATGGGTATCAAATGAAAGGGCTAGACTAGTAGAATACTATACACTATGACGCATTTCAAATCATGAAAGGATGTGAGCATCCTCCACAAGTCTGTGTTTTAAATTTTTAATTTATACTTGTTAGTGATGATAGTCATTTTAAAACTTCTCTTCAGATTGTCTCTACACGATCAGTATATGCTGACGGTCGATGGCCGAATGTAAACTCAATATAACGACTTAATAAGCTTGAACGACGTCGATATCAAACTGAAAGGTATAAAAATAACTCGTTTAATAGCTTTTTGAATGGTTTGCGGAGGCAATATTCGATTATCATACTGAAACGCAATCGATGTCACGGCGAAGTAACTGTTTCTGCGAAAATATTAATCACGCACACAAGTTTTTATAGCATCAGAAACTTGAACATTTTTTTAAGTTTTTTTTTTTTTTTATGGGACTAGATGCCTTTAGCCATGATCTCACCCGATGGAAAGCGACGATGTTATTGAAGATGGAGCACGTTTGCCTAGAAAATACCTTTTCACGTTTTTTTTTGCTAGGTTGTACTTTTAGTACTAGTATTTTTGACATTTTATTCTTGTCTTTTTTTTAAAGCATACTCTTTTTTATTCATTTGTTATCTATTCTATACTAATATAAAGTGGAAAGATTTATTTTTTCGTATTGAATAGGCTCCGAAACTACTGGATGATTTCTCAAAATTCTTTCATCGTTGGGAAGCTACACTATCTCTAGGTGACATAGGCTACTTTTTATCCCTGTATTCCTACAGGAAACGGGAACTACGCGGGTGAAACCGTGAGGCGTCTGCTACTGTAAAATAAAATTCACAAAGTCAAATACTCAAAATCTAACTACCTTTCTAGTCACTCTGGTACTTAAGCTAATAAACAATATGTAGGTATAAAACGCAAGTGTTCGTACCTACTTTAGCATGAATATAACTCTAGTTTACTATAGAAACGCGCTGGATGCGAACCGCTTCCAACCGGTCTTTGTCAACTGGAAGTCAATGGGGGAGGCCTATGTCCAGCAGTGGACGTCATACGGCTGAAATGATGATGATGATGATGATGATGATGATGATGATGATGACAATAGGAACTGACGTGGTTTTAACACATTTTTGTTTTACTTATGCGGGATCTCTCACGTTCAACTATCACACTAATATTATAAACGCGAAAGTTTGTGTGTTTGTATGTTTCTTTACGTTCAAAAGGGTGAACCAATTTTGATGAACTTTGGTATGGAAGTAGCTAGCACCCTGGATATTAAAAGAATAAAATTTGCAGATGGCCATCAAAGATCGAAACACGGCGGTGATGGAGGCCTTGAGTCGGGAGGAGGCGATTTCAAACGAAAACTCATGTTGTAATTAGAAATAAGGATTGTGTGTATGCCTCGAGCATTCATGCTCACCATCGAAGGCTCCTTCTTGCGGCGGCGTCGTGTGTCGGGTCGCTCTCTTCCCTCAGATATGGTTGAGGAGGGCGATGGCTGGCACATGCGTCATACTCGTGATCGGGTGCTGCTTGCGGGTCGCTGGTCTGCTCGCGGTATACACACAATCTAGTAACCTTACTTTAGCCTTAGATTAAGATTACTAACGTAACCTTCCTCTCTTTGTAATGTGAAATTGTAAAAAAAAAATATGTAACTGAAGTTGACAAAAGTCACGGACCCCAGTGTCTGTGGAGCGTATAATAATAAAAAAAAAACACCCTGGATTAATAGCATAAGCAGCGAGTAACACCGCGGGACGCAGCTTGTTCAATATAATTAAACGTGATTAATACCGCAAAAGTAAAATAAGAATTCTAGTTTAATAATATTTATTGACATTATGAATGAAAATGAAAATCCATTTTCATTATTCAAACCGCTATAGAATTAAATTTGCTGCTCGAATGGGTTCTCCAACGTAGACCGCAAAACGCTTAACATCAGGCGAAGGCAAATGCAAGTTCAGTTAGTAATAAAAAAAGATAGGCTAGCGTTGATTCAGGCGTTACTTTGCGGAAGTTCATTTTGAATATTTAAATATATAATATAAATATAATACTTGGTGGTAGATCTCCTTATCAGGAGGTCATCTAGGTAGGTACCACTGCAGTACCAGATATTCTGCCGCCAAGCAATAGTGTGTAAACATTACCGTGTTCCAGTTTGAAAGGTACTGCAGCTAGCGAAATTTCTGGGCTGTTGAGACTAACCATCGAAAGTCTCAAAGTAAAGAGCACCAAAGCGGTGATGCCCTGGACTTTGTTTTGTTACTCAAAGTTCTGTATACCGCTGCAATGGTCATAGACAGGCGTTATCTGTTACCATCAGGAGAGTGTCTCGTACGTCTCATTATATTTCACAAAAACAAAAGCGGAAATAAACTAAATATATACCTTGAATAAACAACTGAACGTTGTTAAAAACCACTAATACATTGCATTGGTGCACAGTGCAATATGAACAAAACCATTTTAATCTTACAATCCTTCTTTCAGAGAGTGAAGCGAGAATTTAAATTCCGTTTGTTAAAAAGCCCCAACACGTGGACAATAGCGCAAATCCGCCAATGTCGCCCAATTCCACCGAGGAATTGTTTTGGCGGAACATTTTTTATTCCACCGCCCACGTTGTTTTCCGGACATGACTCAGGAATTGTTTAATTTGCGCGGATTGGCAGTTACCCGCTTTATGGGTTGTCAAGCTTTGCATTTAAGAGCTAAGTGGTTTAAGTAACCCAAACGGCCCAAAAACTGAAATAAACCGCTGAACAGTGCTGAACAGTAGCGGGTAAATACATTATGTAGATAGATAATATTTTATTTTATTTTATTGATATTAAAATATATGTGTAGGTACCTCAGAAATAGAAAAAAAATAACAAAATAATCTAATGAGCTAGTGACACAAATAGTGCCCTTATCGCTAAAAGCAATCTCTTCCAGAGAACCAAGAATGGAAAACACGTTACTGTGTATCATATTGTATGTAATATCTATATTATTTATATATAGATATTTTATAAGTTCTAAAATAGCTATAATATATAAATGATAAAATAAAAAATTTATGTATAGATATTTTAATATCATATAAAAGTTCTAAAAATATTCGATCCCACTTGCATTTGATATAAGTCTTAGCAGGTATCTATGTCACGCATACACTTTTCTCGTTGTTTTCAAACTTTCGCAACTTGAACACAAAATATGTTTATCATCGGGTCTTAATCGCACACAAAATCCTATGCACTTAATTTAATTTATTTACCTCGAGGCATTTGGTTTTGTTTCTTTGTGCGCGTTTAAGACCCAATTAAAGACAATTAGGTATAAACTCTTGTCTTAGTAGGTCATATAAGACGCAAATCATATTTTTTTAATTATTAAAAGTTTTCAACTTACGCCGAAATAATCTATGTTTTAAGCCGGTCCCAAGTACATTGTAAGTTAAAATAAATCGACATTTTACTCGCAGAACCGTGATCAAACTGGATAGAATATGGATATGTCTGGTTCGTTTTTGCGAGTGGAAATATTTTTTACATGGCTCGGGTGCTAGGTAGTCTAATTTTCTTTACAGCAAAACGTTTTTTTTTTTAATTATGTAAACTTTCTGTAAATTTATTTTACTTAAGGATGGAAATATACCCAATATGATGCTATGGTTGTGAAAATGTGCACCATAGGTGTGAGACAGGCTTGTCAAGGAAATAACCTTTTTAACGCATATTTTTAACCCTGTCCCGGATTCTGGGCACCTATCCCCGTAAAGGTCGCGTCCCGGATTATGTCGCACCATATTTTACTTCAAGTGTCACTTTGCACGTTCAAGTTACATTTCATTTTTACGTCACTATTTTTTATGCCCGACTTTACTGTAAGTGTTGTGTATTGGAAGGGTTTGGTAGTGAAACTTATACCCGAAATCTTGTTTTTGTAACTTATATTTATAGTTGTTTTATCTTTAAAGGTGGCATGTGTTATACAATTCTTATTTCCAAATCAAACGGTGTGTTCCGGCAGCCTCACTTGAGAGCCGGTTCCATTCCGGGCTGGGTGTGCTTTACCGTCTTCGACCACGCCTTTACTTGGAATCAGGTGAGCTGTGGTCAAACACCTAGCCTGTCAAACAAAAAAAAAAAAAACATATTTGGTGAAAACTCCCCAGGTACACACTAAATGCTTTGATTCTACGTTTTTAAGTTTCCGTACCCAAAGTGTAAAAGGGATCCTATTACTAAGATCTTCTGTCCGTCGGTCTGTCTGTCCGTATGTCACCAGGCTATATCTCATGAACCGTGATAGTTAGACAGTTGAAATTTTTACAGATGATGTTTTCTGTTGCCGCTATAACAACAAAAAACAGAATAAAATAAATATATTTATTAATGTCTCTCTAGTTTTTTTTTTTTATGTCACAGGTGGCAATGAAGCTGACGGGTTGCCTGATGTTAAGCAATCACCGTCGCCTATAGATATCTGCAACACCGGGGGCACTACAAATACGTTGCCGACCTTTTAAGATTCTATTAACATGCCTTTTGAAGAACCCAATGTTCTCGGAATAAAAAGTATTCCATATGTATAATTCCATGTAATAAACTAGAATATAGTTTACTAAATTTCATCTCATTCCATACAGCCATTTTTGAGTGATTAAGCAACAAACATTCCAAAAATATTTATAATATTAAGTAGGATACCATTTTAATATTAACAGTTTTTGAAGCAATACGCTGTCACGAACTTTGTACCTTCAACTTTAGCCAAGTTCTCAAACAACCTTAGGTACATCCAGTGTTCATTCAAGCGAACCTTTTTAAATGAAAGGTAAATTGAGATAGAGCTAGGTTCGCTTGACTTACACAATTAATGAGAAGCCAAGGTCTACCGTCTAGATAGTCAAAAAACTAAATTATTTAAGGCCAAGGCTATCTTTACACAATAGTTAATTATTTATTAACAGAATTATTACATAATTATTTTACTATTTGAATGATACATTTTGCCTGAGTAACATAGGCTATATTTATTACGAGAATTTAATTGAAAAAATCCACCCGTGCGAAGCCGTGCCAAGCCGCTAGTCTATCTATACTATTATAAAGAGGAAAGATTTGATTGTTTGTTTGTTTGTATTGAATAGGCTCCGAAACTACTGGACCGATTTCAAAAATTCTTTCACCGTTGGGAAGCTACGCTATCTCCGAGTTGCACAGGCTACTTTTTATCCCAGTATTCTTACGGAAACGGTAACTACGCGGGTGAAATCGCAAAGCGTCCGCTACTGTGTGATATTTATATCTCTTCATTTAGGGTTTATTATAATTATCCTTTATGAAATGTGTACCGTTTTTATGGCAATGATTTCCTCGCGATGTTTTTCTTCATTGGCAGCTCAAGCTCATTATTGGGATATGACCACGCCTTTCACGCATTTAAACCGAGCGCGCTATTACGAACTATTTATTGCTGATATTTTTTATCGGAGTTAAGACTGGCTACTGACAGTTCGAAGAGTACTAAAGCTAGCAAATTTACTGGACTGTTGAGACTTAAACATCGAAAGTAGTGAGTGTCAAAACACCGTTGCCCCGAACTATGTTTTTGTACCCAAAGTTCTGTGTATTGCTGCAATGGTCACGGACATGCGTTATCTCTCCAGGGCAACGTATCGTTCGTGTTATTACTTTTACATAAAAGAAAAATGTGACTGTAAAGTAACTTCAATAAATATATAATTCTATGAATAATAAAACAAGATAATTATGGCTTTGTGGATTTTTCAATACTCATGAAAGAGAGCCCTAGTGAGTTTTGTGATAAGATTCATGCGGAAGATTGATAGAGATATAAACGTTCAACTGTTTCCGCTTCCATTGATTTACTTGTAAAGGAAAAAAAACAGTGAAAGTACACCGGAAATAGGATATTAATAATTGATTTAGATAACTATTTCAAATGGAAGCGTATCGTGCTTTTATAAACAAAAAGTCGAAATAAAAATTAATACAGATTTAGTCGAGGAAAAACTTTAAAAATGTTGAAATGAATTTTTTTCAAGTGTACAAGAATGCCGCCAGCATACTGGGAACCCTACAGCGCGGCAGCGATCTCGACGGCGTGTTTATTTTATAGTAGTATAGTTTATTTATGATTTTGTTTTTTTTGTAAATAGTTTAATTTGGTCTTTTTTATTTTGATTAAATGTTTCATTACAAAAAAAAAAAAAGTGTACAAGAGTAATTATTTTTACATAACATGTCATTTAAATGCCAAGTATGCAATACTCGTAGAGTTTTTTTATGTTACAAATAGGATAGCGTTTCACTGCAATCTTGCCTAATATAAGGCCTGTGTCGCCTCTCTAAGGTTGCCTAGAAGAGATCGCGATCGCGATTGTAAGAGATAACGACTGTCCATAACTATTGCAGTGATACACAAAACTTTGAGCAATAAAACAAAGTCCAGGGCATCGCTGCTTTGGTGCTCATTACTTTGAGACTTTCGATGGTTTTTTTTTTATGTTGAATAGCTTCGTGCTGGACCACATCCTGCCTGATGTGAAGCATCGATGCGGTCTAAGATGGAACACGCTTACCTAGAAGAAACCTGTTGACTCTTGATTTGAAGACACTCATATTGTACTTTTCGGGAAACACAGACTCCGGCAAAGAGTTCCACATCCTCGCTGTGCGAATAAAGAATGTGGACTCAAAGCGCTTAGTGCGCACATGGGGAACATCCACCACGTACGGGCGTCGCCTCGGTCGAGTTTGTCTAGTTTTGGTTTGCGTTTTGGTTGGTCTCAGCAGCCCAGTAATTTCACTAGCTGCAGTACCCTTTAAATATCTATCTATTATATAGCATCTACATCCAAAATTCAATTACATCACTCTATAGCTAAAGGATCAAAGAATTCTTTACGTTGAGCGAATACTTGAATTGTGTAAATGCAAAGGACTTCTTAGTCTTCGAAAATGTACACGTATTCACGTGCACCCTTTTTACTGTAAATACATACAACACCCAGACACAGATCAAACAAAGACATACTTCACATAATTGTTTGTCCTACAAACAAATGAGCTAACATAACAAGCATAACAGTTAAACATTTTTGAATTATATTGTAATTTATATTCAATGATTTGTGGATAGAAAATCTAATGCATCTTAATTTTTTATTTTTTTAATGTAAAAGTAATGAGACAAACCATGCGGTCTCCTGATAGTAAGAGATAACGCATGCCCATGACTTTGAGTAGCAAGCAAAGTCCGGGCATCGCTGCTTTGGCACTCGCTTTGAGACTTTCGATGGTTAGTCTCAACAGCCCAGTAATTTTACTAGCTCCAGTCACCTTCAAACCAGGGCACAGTAATGTTTACACACTACTGCTTGGCGGTAGAATATCTAGTACTGCGGCGGTACCTACATAGACGACTTCTTGCTAAGGAAATCTACCACCAAGTAAGTCTTAATAAAAGCAAATAAACCGAGCAAATTAAAAAAATTAATAAAAATTTCCTCTTACTTCAATTTACTGTCACGTTGTATAAACAAATAAAAATAAACATTGAGCAAAATAAATAGCCCCTTAACTTATAGTTAAAAAAGCAAACAAAATGCGCATGACATTTATGTGTTTTTAAATTTAAAACTACAATATATTCTTTAGTTACCGTAACTGTTTTTGCTGACAGACATATTTGTGATTTAATAGCGGCTATAAATTTTTCGATTTAAATGAACTTTTGTTATACAGCATGACTGGTGAGACACCTATGATACTCGAGGATGTGACATTTGGTGATTATATACGAAGAAAAAAAAGTAACATTAAAAATAAATATTAACTGATTACGAGTTAAGGTAGGTTTTGTACTATACTATACTTTGTCACACTCTGATTGCTAAATTGCTGAGCTTAATTTTGGCGCTATATTTAGTATATTTCATAATGTTTTGATCTTCAGTTAATGATTCACAGTAAATTATAGTCATAGATTTTTTTTTTTAAATGCACTCTGTCCCCAGCCTCGTGCTTAGTTTGGGGTCCAATAATTGCCATTTTATTCGTTTTTTTTTCGCTGAATTGTAATGTCAAATATCATCTCTAGTTCACTAAGTTCATTGTATTCTTTTCTACTTCTTCTGAGAATTAAATGTATTTTTATCTCTACTACAATGGTTTAGTACCACCCGTTAAGGAAACTATCACCAAGTAATCTTATCTAAGCTAAACTATTTTCCAACGTTCTATTCCGATAGTACGTGCCTGAATGTTGCATTGTCATCGATGTTGTATTAGAAAATATTCCTTTTATAAACGAAATAAAAATATGTTCTCGAACAAGCACACTGTTGTATGCAAAAGAGCTCGATCGGATATCGTTGTATCGCTAAATTGATTTCAAGAAGGGAATAAGAGTAGCTTTGTTCGACCATCAATTTCTTTTCAATGTTCTAAGTAAATTATTTAAAAGTATACAAGAGCATGAGTTTGGCTATATTCCTAAAAGTGATAATTATGTTCAAGATTATGATAAAAAGTTGGCTAATTCGGGATGCCAGGCAGATGTGAAATATTTAAACAATATGCAGTTCACACAGCGAAACGTCGAAGTGTATGGTATGTACCCGCGTGCGCACTCAAGGGAATCGATGGTAAATAGGAAAAAGGGAATGACGTAGAAGGGATATGACGGCAAAAGAGAACGTCACACGAGTGGGGTTTACTGTCAAGACGCTTCTATAGATGTTTCACATCAACAACTTTCATGATGGGCGCAACCCTAGAATCACAAAAAAAAAAGCTGCTGTATGTATACATCTAGCTTTGTATATAGAAAGACTGTTTTTTTTAACTTTAGGGTTGCGTTAATGGTAAAAGTTATTCTTAAAAGCGTGCTTAGTTCCAGAAAAAATCAGATTCTACCCGCTTTAGTGGTCTTTTCCGTTTTTCTGGCATTAGGTGTGCTCTGAATGAAGAGTATGAAATAAAAATGAGTTCCAGATTTTTTAAGCTATTGCATAGCTTCTATCGCGGGCCTTGACCGTGGAGACCGAATCCAGAAATTCCGTAACGAAAATAACCTAACACCCACTCCCACCGGCACAGCGGTGATACTTTTTAGTTTTGCCATCTATCGATGAATAGAAGAACTTTTAATGACTTTTTTGAAATATCACGCTTGTCTCTTTAGCTCAGCAACTCGCCTCTAGGTGACATTGGTTGTATCGGCGTAAAAATGCTATGCAATAGCTTTACCGCGGCAGTCCCCGAGTGCCACACGTCTTTTTTTTTATTACATATAGGCTTGCGTTTGACCGCTAACTCACCGGATGTAAAGCGAAGATGCGACCTACGGTGGAACACGCTCGCCTAGAAGAAACCGATTCACTCGCGGCTTGAAGGCACCCAGATTGTATCTATCAGGTAATGGGATAAGGTCAGGATAGAATAAGACTTCACAGTTTCACAATTCACTCTTGATTTATTCTTAATGCCTTTATGCGTATTCCTCGTAGTTTTATAATAATCCTTCTTATCATTGCTCGCCGCTTCAAACCCATTTACCCGTCCGTTCGAACCTCGCCCGATTGCGCCATCCCTACGTTATAGTGGCCGTGATTGGGCGACGCTCGTCATTGGCCGGAGTCTCACAACTTCCGTAAAACTAAACAACTTATTACGTTTAAATAATAGTAGAAACATGTATTCTTACAACATAAATAATTTACTATATTCACATTTCTATTTGTAAAGGATTACAGATAATTACACAACCCAATCTGTATTTTAATAATAAAAGTAGCTGAAACCTATCACAGGGAACACCCACTCGGGCAGCAAATTCCATAGGAGTAGGACTGTGTTTATTTCAATTTAAGTTGCAAACCTTTACACTGGTCTTTACTTTTGTGGTCAAAACATAACTAACCCGTCTTGTACAAAAAAAATGCGTATTTACGAAAAAAATCTGCATATTTTTTCCTCAATATTTTTTGTAAATTATTTGACTAGAGAGCATTAAATTTCCGGAGGCTCGGTTGTCCGGAACCTTGTAACCTTCGCTCGCTGACAGATGTCTTCATTTAACACTGAGTCGGGTGAAACTGAGTTCTGTACGGGAACACCGACTTATTTGCAAACTGGTATAGCGGAGCCACTGCCGCGTTTTGTAAACAAACCTGCTACCAAAAATGTTAGTTCTGTCATTTGATCAACTTCTGAGATATATTGGTCTGGTAAGAATGCGGATAATATAGATAGACGGATAACCCGATGTTGGTTTTTTACCAAAATTAAATTGTGTTTTGTTGTTTAATTTACAGTTAACGATACGACATGTGACGTGACGAGCATAAGGGATTCTACCATCTACGGTTGTCATGGTAAATAAACCAAAAAAAGGAATATTAATGATTTTTATTAAATCATATTCCTATTACCAAATGACGGAAAAAAATACTAACTTTATCACGTCTGAATAAGATCTAAGATCAATAAAAGTTACTAAAAACGAATAAAGAGTTATATCTATCTATCTATAATCATGTTATAGTTGTTATGGTCATGGTCAGTTATCTCGTACTCTTCTCTTTTACATCAAAATTCAATCTCATTCCTTATCACTTCAAAAATTGCAAATTAATAACAATGTTGAGCGATTTTCATGCCATTCGTTGTCAGATCGCAAAATGTAAATAAGACAACCTCTTACCTTAGAGGTTGAGATAGCTGGAATTTTATCCCTGAGGATATCGCAGCTACAAGGAAGTTGTTGTCGGTGTCAAAAGCTTTCCCAGAAATAAGCATAATATTATGCGTTGTTTTATTTTACAAATCGGGATATTTTTTTAAAGCGATAAATATGCGCCAGTATTTTGTCCAGTAGAAAGATAATATAGTCTCCGCCATACGGATAAATAACTGATTGATTGTATGTTTGTTTGTTTTGACCTGTAAAAATGTAGTGAACTTTGATTTCGCTGATTCTGGCGATGGCGATGAATTTGGTGTTAAAATTTTAATGTTTGCTCATTGATTAAAGCGTTTGGTTTGCGTATCGTAGTGCGTAAATTTTTGATCGTCATTTTGCCTAATCTGAAGCGTAGATGCGGTCTATGATGAATTGCCTTGAAGATACCGATGCACTCGCAACTTGAAAGCGTCCAACTCAATGATAGTGTGGTCGAAGATAGTAAGGCCAATTTGCCAATTTTTAACGTGTTAAGATCATTGTTGGGGTTTGAACCCTTTGCCTTTTGGCGTGTGAATCGACTGCGTTATCATCAGTACAAAATATAATACCATAAGAATATGAATATATCTCATACACCACAAGTTCCACGGTTTAACGGTGTAGGACGCAATTAAAATACACATTTTTTTACTGTTGATGGGTTAGGTGTTGACCACAGCCTACTTTATGGTAAAATGTGGTCAAAAATGAAACACATGGCAGTGGTAAACTACTTTCTGGTGTACATTACAGTTTCGTTACAACTTTTAATACTAAATAATAAATAAATAAATATCGTAAGACATTACACACAGCGCCATTTGTCCCCAAACTGACCAAAGCTATGGAAGACCGATAACTGATAGAATACTTAAAATACTTTTTTGTAAATCCGTTCTTATAATATATACACCCAGACACAGAACAAAACATTTTTATACCACAAAATGTTTATCCTGGGTGGGAATCGAACCAACGTCCTTCAGCTCCTGGAGCAAACATACTACCAATGAACCAACAGGGCTGTAAACCTGCTTTTTTTTTGTAAATTCCATATTACTATGAATTATATGAAAAGATGTGGCCTATAAGAAAATGTGTTCCCAAGTAAACCTGACGGATCTACAAATACACTTCTAGCGCTACTTAGCGTTCTACTTTGGAGTCTAACTTTAAGCCGATGGTGGTTCTGGTGGCATAGTTATTCGGGCCTTAGCTTTCTTGTCTCCTCGTGAAATACGGCCTAACTCCACCAACCGCTATCTCCAAAACTAGTCCACCAACTAGTTGACCAATTTAGATAAAACAGTCATTTAACTTGTCGGACAATCTGACAGCAGTTGGCGAGGTCGGGAGAACGTTTTGGTCGATTAGTTGTTTTGTTAGAATGAAAAAGGGAATTGAAATTGACGTAATTTAGCGTGAGATTTTGATAGCAGATAAAGCCGGACTACGAGTTTTGAAATATATGTATTTGTAATCGTGAGTACTTTAACAAAAGCTGTAGTTAAATAAATAGCGTGATACATTTCACCTAGCGCCATCTAGCGCCAAACTAAGCAAAGCTTGTACTTCAATAAATTGGATATTCATCATCATCATCATCAGCCTTTTGTGGTCCACTGCTGGACATAGGCCTCTCCCAAGACACGCCACTCAGCCCGATCTTCGGCTTTTCGTTTCCATCCACCGCCATCTGTCCTACGTATATCGTCACTCCATCGAGTCTCAGGGCGTCCTACGCTACGTTTGCCAAATATAATTCAGGTATTACTTTTATTTTGTAAATGGGAGATGCCAAATACTTAAACTGACACTAATTATAGTGCAAGTATAAATTAAAACACGAGTATAACCTTATTCGTATTGATATTATATACTTGTAAACTCCTTCTTAAGTTTCTGTGCTGGTTCGATGAGTTATGAGCCAAATAGGTACAGCCTACAAATTACGTGCAATGTCAGCGCTGCGGGTAACTCCCCATTTCTGCCGAAAGGCAAGTAACAAACGACCGAATCAGAACTAAGCGACGGCCACTTTGTACATGTAGAGACAAAATCAACAGAAGATTATTTTGATAGCAATAAACTATACTTTGACTTTGACTTTGACTTTTGAATTATTTTATTGTACAATCGTGACATTTTGT
Source organism: Biston betularia (assembly GCA_905404145.2). Taxonomy (NCBI): domain Eukaryota; kingdom Metazoa; phylum Arthropoda; class Insecta; order Lepidoptera; family Geometridae; genus Biston; species Biston betularia. The sequence continues at coordinate 12,631,354 of FR989874.1, forward strand.
ATTTCGTAATTACATATTATGTAAACAAATGTAAAATACAAACATTAATATAACAGTAAAGCTACAAGTCATTTTTCCATAAATGTCAAAAATGAAATTACAAATGTCAATCACAGTTAATAATAATTATCATCGTTAGCCTATCGCAGCGCTGTATTTTACTTGGTGATAGATCGCCTTAGCAGGAGGTCAGCTAGGTAGGTACCACCGCAGTACCAGATATTCTGCCGCCATGCAGTAGTGTGTAAACCTTACTGTGTTCCGGTTTGAAGGGTACTACAGCAAAATTACAGGGCTGTTGAGACTAACCATCGAAAATCTCAAAGCAGTGATGGTCTGGACTTTGTTTTATTACTCAAAGTACTGCGTACCACTGCAATGGTTATGAATAGGCGGTATTTCTTACCATCAGGAGAACGTCTTGTTTGTTTAAAGACATTCTAAAAAAAGAAACTCACAGCTGGGCATAGGCTTGTCACAAGACACGCCATTCATCCCGATCTTCGGCTTCTCGCTTCCACTGCCCTACGTATATTCGTATTTCGTTGTATTATATTTATTTTTCTTGTTGGTAATTTGCTTCGTTTCTTTTGTTTGACCGGGCTCACCGAAATACTAGCGCTGGTCAATTGGTCATACCACTTAGTATGACCAGTATTATGCTGAGGTGAGCCCCTATTTTGTAACTGTTCGTCTCTGTTGTTTTTGTGTGTACATAACACAGGTGTTACTAAATAAAAAACATTTTCTTTCTTTCTTGATATCGCCATTGTATCGAGTCTTAGGGCGTCCTATACTACGTTTGTCAATTCGCAATCGCCATTTTAGAACACGTACCTACCTACAGCAAGCTACTAGAGTAGAATAGCTTGATGTAGGTAGGTAGACGTGTTCTAAATTGGAGATTGCTAAACCCACCCTAACCCTAAAGCTCGATAGAGTGGCGATATCAAGAAAGAAAGAAAATGATTTTTATCTTCTGATAACAATTTCTAAAACACGCTTTGTACGTTATAACATACCAAAACTAAGTACCTATATAAATCGAAAAAGCGTTTCTAAATAACACATCACCCTTCATCTGACCTACATATTGAACATAAGTTAGAATCCATACTGACGAACATGCCGTAAGATAACCATAAAACATTGAACTATAAACCGAAGTCGTGTCAACAGAAAACTTTTACTGCAACGGAAGAGGTAGATAGACAACGCCAGTCGGAAGTTTTGTCTTGTTTTTGCTGGATGAGATAGGAAATTAAATGTTGTAAGGGACAATAACTACGGTGTTAGCTTTGTTACAAATACAAATATTTTTTTGATAACACCAGTGTTATAAGACAATTAGAAAATTCAAAATAATTCGTATGTCATTATAATAATATGAGTTTTAAAACGCTGATTACATGACAACGAATAAAAAAAAAAACATTAAATGAGTTTTAAACACTGATTACATGACACAACAAAAATGGCAAAATAATGTTTGTCAATATATAAACTTGTCAATACAAAAATACAGGTAATATAAAAATATGTCAATACAAAAAAATATTGTCAATATGATAAAATGACATGGTAATAAAATCACAATTATAAAAGGCCTACATGCTATAACTATATCATAATTAAAGTTATCTAAGCCAGTTCCATTCCAGGCTAGGTGTGCTTTACCATCTTTGACCACACCGTCACTTAACAGCAGGTGAGCTGTGGTCAACACCTAGCTTATCAACGATAAAAAAAAACTTGTTTCTGAAATACAACTTTATATTGTGAGAAATTTAAATGTAAACTTTCACTTAAAGAACATACCTAATATAATCTTTAAGACAAATCTGTTGTTTTAGCATATTTCATATTTGAGAATAGCTTACATAAAAGATATTCAAACGTATGAAAAAACTCTTCTTAATATCCATTGCTGAAAGTCATGTCCAGTCTAAAATGTACTCGGTTTAGCATGCTTCTCCACGCGGTTCTGTCCTCTAGCTTTAGTAATTGGTAGCCTTTATTAGGTGTGACCAACGGGTAGGTGAGCGACCGCGCGGTCTTTTCCCGTTGACCTGACCAATCACCATCAGCTTTACCAGGCTATCAGGGTTTCTACGAGCGACGTGTCCGTAGTATCTGAGTATTCGCTGGAAGCAAAATAAATAGTGGACAGCCTTGCAGTTATTCAGAGCTCTTGGAGAATAGAAACGTTGGTTCGACGTGCGATCCATGGAATGGAAAAATACAGTTGCCATTTTTTCTCACAAAAGGCGCTGTCCAGTAGAAAATGGAAAATGTTCATACATTTTCCTATTGTTTACGTATCATAATTTTTGAATGACTTTAAAGAAAGAAGGAGGTTTCCAATCCCGTTGTGATTTGTTGTATTACTTCAAAACTTCTTCATTTATAAATCGATTTGATTTTTTAAAATAAAAATCGGTTCAGTGGTTTCATTTTTAAATTAAAATGGATCAAAAAAATGTATGTCATCCACGGTAATGAAATTGCGTATTTTGCTTTCCTGCGACCTTTCAGTGGTGTTAACTCTCACTAAAATAGTCCCAATGATACCTACTTTCCGCTTTCATAATCAGATATTGATTAAACCGGAAGGTTGCTTACTTATTAGATTGTTTTTTTTATTGTAAAAAACCTAATTGTGCGCGAAAGCATACTTGTTTGTAACAAAAAGTCATAATATACGTTACTACATTTTCGAACGTGTTTATAGACCGCGACTTCGCAACTTGGACGGTGTAATAGCGGCATAATTATCGGGAAGCGCAGACTTGGCACCCAATCCACCCGTGACAGTCATATTCTAACGCAACTTCACGCTAGTTTTTAGGGTTCCGTTCCCAAAGTGTAAAACAGGACCCTATTTCTAAGATTCCGCTATCTGTATGTCTGACTGTCTGTCTGTCTGTCTGTCCGTCTGTCACCTATGTCTCATGAACCGTGATAGTCAGTTGAAATTTTCGCAGATGATGTATTTCTGATGCCGCTATAACAACAAATACTAAAAACAGAATAAAATACATGTTTTAGGTGGCTACCATACAACAAACGTGATTTTTTTGCCGTTTTTACAGGTGCGGAACCCGTCGTGCGAGTCCGACTCGCACTTGGCCGGTTTTTTAATACACGACATGAAGAACTATATTTTTAACACAACACAATTTGTTCCTTGTATAATGAATGCTATTTCTACTTTAACTTGTTATGTCAAATAAATATTTTTTCAAAGCATTTTTTTTGGTACAGTGCAATAGTTGAATGCAACTCTACAGCGTATTTGGCAGACATTTTTATGGTAACTATAAAAAAATACTTATTTTACTCTTCACCACTTACATTTTTTTTTTTTATGCTTGACAGGCTAGCTGTTTGACCACAGCTCACCTGATGTTGTACATGCTACGATATTCATAATTCATAATCTTTATTCGCGTATATGGGTATATAAAGTATTAGTAAAGTATATATATAATAAGTATATTATATACTTGGTAGCAGTATACGCCATATCCTGCCTTTGGCCATGCAAATCTATGACTATACTATTATTATCCCCGAGAGCCTCGTTGGCTCATTGGTAGTATATCTATCTTGAGAGCTGTAGGGCGTGAGTTCGATTCTCACTCAGGGCAAACATTTTGTGAATAAACAAATATTTATGCATTCTATCAGTTATCTGACTTCCATCACAAAAGCTCTGCTTAGTTTGGGGCCAGGTGGCGCTGTGTGTATAGTCCTACGATATTTATTTATTTAGTATTATATAAATATATGTATTAATGTAATATAGTTGAGATCGCCTTCTAATCGAATATAATTATAGGCACGATTAGAGGGCGGTCTTAATGTCAGAGTTATAGCATTGTTCGTCGAATCTTTGAGCCTGAAAAATAGAATCGATTCCGTGACTTATAAGATGACGTCAATAGAGACAGTGAGGCTAAATGTGGAGGCGGGGAGGTTATTGTCGATGGAATTGCCGGATTATAAGATAAAACCAAAAAAAACTTAAGAGATATATTCTAAGTGCCTTGCATTTGTGAGAATTCTATAGTACACTAGCTGTTACCCACGGCTTTGTTTTCGTGGGCAGATGTATCTATCATCATCACCATCATCATCAGCCTATCGAAGTTCGCTGCTGTACATAGACCTCTCCCAAGACACGCCACTCAGCCCGATTTACGGCTTTACGCTTGATGTATGTATGTATATAAAATTATAAAAAAGTAACCTATGTTGTTACCTCACAAAATTAATTATCTCTTTGTTAAATTACAGTAAGATCAGATTAGCCGTTTACCTGTGGAAAAGTAACAAAAAGCAGAGTAACTTACTGAGTTAGAAACGTTTTTGATATTAATCTAGGTAAGCAATAGAAAGAAATATGAACAAGATTTTTTTATGGTTAACATTCTACGAGTTTGTCCACAGCTCATGATCTGATCTCATGTCAAGTTACGGTGTGGTCGAAGATGGTAAACACACCTTGCCTGAAATAGAACTGGCTCTCTAGTGAGGCTATTGGAACACTTTTATGCACAAATCAAAACGATACTTCAACGTTTTAGTTTTAAAATATCGAGTTGTTTATCTGCCGATTTTTTACCGGATGCACTTTGGAGAGGGCGCTTCAGGTCTGCGTGACCTAATTCCACCCTGCCCATTCTACTATCGAACAGTCATGAGCTCTAAAAAGCGAAACCACTTCATGGTTGATATTCCAAATACTCGAACTAAGCGGTTCGATTCCACCTTCATCACCACTAAACAATTGAATATGCTGCCCGAGTGGATTTCCCCTATTCCTGATCTGTCCATAGTCATAGACATGTGTTATCTCTTACCATCAGGACAGTGTTTTGTATGTCTCATTACTTTTACATAAAAAATAAAAGTAAATAAATAAGACATAATCTGGGTGTCTTGAAGTCACGAGTAACTCGGTTCTGGCAATCCATCGTAGACCGCATCTTTACTTACCATCAGTCAAGATGATGGTCAAAGGTAAGACTATCTACACTAATTATAAAGAGGAAAGATTTGATTTTTTGTTTGTATTGAATAAGCTTCAAAACTACTGGACCGATCTGAATAATTCTTTCATCATTATAAAGATATAATTATTATCACTGAGTGACTATAGATGTTTATATTGTTAATCGAGTTTTATTTTCCCGTGCGAAGCTGGAGCGAGCTGCTAGTTTATTATAAAAGAAGTAAGCAAAACTTTTTTATTTTTTACCACGACGATGACTTTGAATCATATTTTTGATGTCAGAAACGCCAAGCCCACTCTCTGACGTAAATCCACTTTCACACCGGCTTACGAATCTAAAAGAACAAATGACGATCTCGTACGGCCCGACACATCGGACTGAGTTCGCCTCTGTTGAATAAGGACACGCTGGACTAAATCCGTCCGTAGAATAAACGACTTTTGTTCCACACTGCAACGCAGCAAAGCCATTGTCTTAGCGGGGCATCGGGACAGCGGGACAGCGGTACACCATAGCACAACGGGACGTAACGTAACCGGGATAGGACAAGCCAACTTTTATGTTACGGTTAACTTTAACAGCTCTGTTTATGATGTAACTATGTGGGAAATGTAGCTGTTAGTTCACTACCTTCTCCCCTGACGTTAACTTTTATTTGTTTGTGAACTTTTGTACATAATTGTTTTGAGCTAAGATGAAGTTCTTTTAGAAGTTCGTGTTTGTCGTCCGAGTTCTTATTGTTTTTACTAGAATTTACACAAAGTACATCATCAGTTCTTTACATTGTTGTTCTTATTATATTTCGTAATTTCTATTCTTAGTTGCCTGGAAGAGATCGTTCTTAGCTATAGGGCCGCTCTCGAACTATATCGGGACCTGGCCAAACGCTTAGAGGAGGCTTCAGGTGACCAGAATGCTGGTATCTACTTTGGTCAAAAGCTTAGCATTGCCATCCAGCGTGGCAATGCTGCCAGCATTCTGGCCACATATCCCTCTTCGGACGGACCTTAGATTAAGTTTACTTGGTGGTAGATCTCCTTAGCAGGAGGTTGTCTAGGTAGGTACCGCCGCAGTACCAGTTATTCTGCCGCTAAGCAGTAGTGTGTAAACATTACTGTGTTCCGGTTTGAAGGGTACTGCAGCTAGCGAAATTACTGGGCTGTTGAGACTAACCATTGAAAATCTCAAAGTAATGAGCGCCTAAGCAGTGATGCCCTGGACTTTGTTTTGTCACTCAATGTTCTGTGTATTGCTGCAATGGTCATAGACAGACGTTATCTCTTACCATCAGGAGAACGTCTCGTTTGTCTCATTACTTTTTACATTAAAATTTAATTTAAGATTGCATGGTGGTAGGGTACTTTCTAGTACTCGGCTGGCTAGCTACCACCCTCAAGTTGAAAATCTGCCGCCAAGCATCTAACGGTGGGTTCCGGCAGCCTCACTTGAGAGCCAGTTCCGTTCCAGGCTAGGTGTGCTTTACCATCTTCGACCACACCTTCACTTAACATCAGGTGAGCTGTGGTCAAACAACTAGCCTGTCAACCATTAAAAAAAAAAAATCGCTCAAATTTACTTTAATGGTACGTTATGAATGTTAGATAAATAACAGTATAACTTTACAGTCCATGGAGTTACAGTAAAATTATGTATTTCCAAGGGAGCGGGCAGATTACCAGTTCTTTTGAAACTTCTGTATTCTTGTTTAAGATAAATAACAACAAAACTTTCTTTAGAAACGGCCTCTGAATTTGTTTATTTTAGTTGTTACGAAATACAAAACAATTAGACTTGTTTATATTGTAATGAATGCTCTATGAAAATAAATCGACACAATAGAATTGATTAATTTAGGCTAGTAAAATAATAAACATCTCTTTTCAAAAATAAACATTTCGATGCTAGGATCGCTTTTTAATTTAGTTTTCTTTACCCAATGTTTATTTGCAACAGACCACCGTGACCGTAGTTACTATTACTTCTAAAACTTCATCGAAGCTTTTTAGTAAAGTCGCTACTACTTTACTAAAGCATGAATGGACTTGACTGGCACGGGCTTTTTTTTTGAATGGTTGACATGCTTGGTGTTTGACCACAGCTCATCTGATGTTAAGTGAAGGTGTGGTCGATGATGGTAAAGTACACCTAGCCTGGAATGGAACTGGCTCTCAAGTGAGGCTGCCAGAACACACCGTTAGGTGCTTGGCGGCAGATTTTCAACTTGAGGGTGGTAGCTAGCCAGCCGAGTACTAGAAAGTACGCTACCACCATACTATGGGGCTTCCACATTGTTGGGGTTTGAACCCACGCCCTTCGGCATGCGAACCTACCGCGCTAACCACTGAGCTATCATTGCTACAAAACTGACTGGACTTGACCTACACTGGACTTTGACTATAACTATAGCTACGGACAACTTATTTATCTTATGAAACTTAAAAATATAAAACACTTGACACTGGCAAATGCTCAAGGTGCGGCGCCAAAATCAAAGAAAAATAAATAAATCTGGAAACACCAAATTATCTCGGAAAATTAAGCTGACGCACGACAATCCGGAAAAGTCACGTCTAACCTCTGTGACATTCAAAATCATATAAGTTTTAGCACGACCAGTTGTATAGTTTTGAAGTTGTGAAGTTGTACGAAAACTTTTGACAATGCCACGGATTAATATGGCTACTGGAACTTAGAACGTTTGAAAAGTTCTGTTAGTTCTATCTCTTGTTTTATTATAAAGCATCAAAAGGCTTCTCTACAGGGTTACAAGGAACAAGTACGAAGCTGAAATGCTTATTGTATTTGTAAATATTATACGTATAAATTTTATGGCGCTAAATGTAAATTGGCGACAAAAATTTAGTAGTGATCATAGATAGTGTAGCTCGGTCATGCACCGAAAGGCGTGAGTTCAAATGCCAACAACGACCTGCCAGTAAAGACTAATATCGTTTGGCAGTTGGCAGTCTGCTTCGAGAGACGGTTTCTTTTTCAAGCTAGATGTACCTCACTTGAGAGCCAGTTCCATTCCAGGCTAGGTGTGCTTTACCATCTTCGACCACACCTTCACTTAACATCAGGTGAGCTGTGGTCAAACAACTAGCCTGTCAGCCATAAAAAAAAAATAACCAAAGAACCAACCAAAGAAATTGGCTTTTTACAAAAAAGTCAAAAGTTATTTTCCCACGACTTTGAAGCACGCTTACCTAGAAGAAAATTTTATTCCTTATTTGAAGAATTATACAAAAATGTATTTCGCGAGAAATGCATACTCACACGCACGCGCCCATGCATACATACACGTTACATTTTTTTTAATAATACCCGCGGTCGAACACTCTACTTCAAATCAGGTTAGATTCTGTAGCGTAGTAAACGTAAATAGTGTTAAATAACATCCCGTAACAAAATTAGGCTTCCCTCACACACTCTTATTTACATTCTCGTATAAGCGTTAGAAGCTCCTACAGACCTACAAATAGGGTTGTCTAACTTTATTTAACTTTTTTATTATTATTTTTAGCTCGAAATGGCGTATACTATTGACTAAAGATACCCTTTTTCCTTCCTAACTGGTTCTGGACTTCGGTTTTGGTCGTCCAGTGTCTTTGATTTTATATACTTGTCCATTGTCAACGTTCAAAGTTTATCTCGTCACTTTCCTCAAGGTCGCTATGGGGGTTTCGATTGGCCACAACCCTAAGGTCGTTAACGTTTTGTGACTAATCTGTGATGACATTTGACGTACAATTTCATTACTCAGTATTTTCAATTTTTCTAAAAATACATTTTTTTTTCATACGAATATTTTTTCCTGTTTCCCAAAATTTAATTTTATTAATCGGAAAGTGTTCAAAGAAGCCCTATTACTAAGCTTGCTTGCTTAACGATACTTTAAACAAAGACAAAGTAATACATAATTATTATATACAATTTTGATTTATTTATAGATAAAGTGAAGTGTTTAATCTATTTCAACGTAAGTTTAAAAACCACCATTTTATAATATACTTAGATACGTAGCAGCCCTAGCAAGAACTCGTATGATAAACATCACATAGAGAATTATGTAGTGAGCTCCTTTGAAGTTTGCCTCTTTGTTGCCTTAGGTTACCTATTTCTTGTCTAAGAGGAAAATTGCAAAATTTCTTTACATCAAAAAAGTAATTTTGTATACATTGTTGTTAAAATATCAAAGGTGACAAACTAATCATACAAAGAAAAAAACCACAGTACCTACTTTGGAAAACCTTAGATTTTGTCTATTAAATTTTAAATCCATACTATTTATACCTAGAAATGTCCTAACGAGTATGTTAGTGACTAATCCAAAGTTTACCTATTTATATAATAATATCTTTATCTATATACTATTATAAAGAGGAAAGATTTGATTGTTTGTTTGTTTGTATTGAATAGGCTCTGAAACTACCAGACCGATTTAAAAAACTCTTTCACCGTTAAGAAGATGCACTATCCCCGGGTGACATAGGTTACTTTTATCCCTATGTTCCCTCAGGAACGGGAACTGCGCGGGTGAAACCACAAGGCATTCGCTAGTCATTAACTAATTTATAGTGGTAGGGTGCTTTATAGTACTCGGCTGGCTAGCTACCACCCTCAAGTTGAAAATCTGCCGCCAAGCATCTAACGGCGTGTTCCGACAGACTCAATTGAGAGCCAGTTCTATTCCAGGCTAGGATGTGCTTTATCATATTCGACCACACCGTCACTTAACATCAGGTGAACTGTGGTCAAACACCTGGCTAGTCAACGATTAAAAAAACATCAATTTCCGTTACACAAATTTTTGTTCTGGGAAACGAACCCACACCTACAGATAAGGAAGTCGAATAACAGTCAAATAACAACATCAACGACATTATATAAAATTAGAATGATTCAACAGAATCCCAGGTACAAAGAAAGCGTAACTATTCCAACTATTTAGTTCTCCTTAAATACCTATTCTAATAAGACTTAACTCCCCCCGTTTAAATCGGACTGAATCGACGCGGGAGAGTAACAGTTCGAAAATTGTGGTTGAATTGCAAGTACGTATCAAACCATTCACTAAACTGTGACCATTGTGGCTCGTTTACAACTTTCCAGTTACTGGTAGTTGCAAGTACTGAGAAATTTCTTGCTTGTGGTTAGAATTTCCTGGTGTTTCGATTTTATGTTTCACAATTTGCTATTTTTTTTTTCGGAAGAATGAAAACAATTTCATTTTGTAACACAGAACACAACAAAAACAACAACAAACAGGTACAAAATAGGGGCTCACCTCAGCATAATACTGGTCATAGCTAAGTGGTATGAAAAAAGTGGAAAGTGGAGCGGTATGTGGTAAGTGATATGGTGTTTTTTTGTAAATGTAATGATACCTCTCCTGATGGGAAGACATGACACCTGACCATGACCATTGCAGCAATAACATAATTTGAGTAACAAAACAAAGACCAGGACATTGCTGCTTTGGCGCTCATTACTTTTAGACTTTAGAATATTATGATTAACTTCAACAGATCTGCTTAGCAGGAGGTGGTCTAGGTAGGTACCACCGCAGTACCAGTTATTCTGCTGCTAAGCAGTAGTGTGCAAACATTACTGCGTTCCTGTTTGAAGGATATTGTAGCTAGCGAAATTATTGGGCTGTTGAGACTAACCATCGAAAGTCTCAAAGTAATGAGCGTCAAAGCCGTGATGCCCTGGACTTTGTTTTGTTACTCAAAATTCTGTGTATCGCTGCAATAGTCATGGACAAGCGTTATCTCTTACCGTCAGGAGAGCATCTCATTACTTTTTACATGGAAAAAAATAATTACATTTATGTAACTGTTTGTATCTATTTGTTGTTATTTTTGTTTTTTTTTGTATTGTTGCAAAATAAAATTATTTTTTTTCTTTCTTTCTTTCTTTAATAGATTTTTGTAATAGTATTCCCGTTTATGTCAAATATTTCAGACGAATCCATTATAGTTATGTAGTTTATTATACCAAAAGCAGCAGCCAAAATAGGATGCAAAGCTAAAAAGCTATAGATCGTTCACTTGCATTTAACAGGTTTTTAGGAAATTCCTACATAATAGGGATTCCCACGCCATTGACCGTGTCGATTTACTGCCAATTTATCCCAACTTTATGCGCCTTTCGAAACCATTCCCGATTTTATTTCATTCCTTTTATTTACTTTAAAAGCTGTATAAACAGAAATGTAGAATTTATTTCCGTTTTTCGTATATGAAGGACCGCTAAATTTTCAAAGTCTTATAACTTTTTATAATAGTTCATGTAGATACATGTGAAACATGGTATGATAGATAGATAGATAGATATAACTCTTTATTGTGCACATCATAAATAGAAAAGAGTACAGAGAACAAAGAACCTTATGAACTAGTGCCACAAGTGGCGGCCTTATCGCTAACAGCGATCTCTTCCAGGCAACCAAGAAAAGAAAAAATACGATAGAAAACCTAAGAAACAGACGGGAGATGCTTAGTAATAAAACGTTATTGGACATACACGGCCTTAATCTGAAGCCGGGCCTAAGTATTCTGCATTAGTCTTGCGTACAACAGTGGACTAAAGTTGGCTTATGATGATGATGATAGCTCCCAGTTCTGTGTATTGAAGGTGCCATTGAAAACATAGAAATTAGGGCAACAAACACAAAATCTGGCAACCTACATTATTTCATAAAAATTAATTGTGATTTAAGTAAGTTAGGACTGTTATTAATGCCAAATGACTGTAAGCCAAATTAATGTTAGTGGACAGGCGTTATCCCTTACCATCATGACAGCGTCTCGTCTGTCTCATTACGTTTTACATTTTAGAAAAAACTTCCGAATCAGTCCTGTTTTTACAAACTGTACCATTGCTGGGCGCGGTCTTTTTCTTATTGTGAGAAGAGTATTGTAGCGATGATAGCTCAGCGGTTAGCGTGGTCAGTTGGGCGAAGGGCGTGGGTTCAAATCCTAACAATGAGCTTGAGCTGCCGGTGAAGGAAAACATCGTGAGGAAACTATAGCATGGTGGTAGGGTACTTTCTAGTATTCGGCTGGCTAGCTACCACTCTCAAGTTGAAAATCTGCCGCCAAGTATCTAACGGTGTATTCCGGCAGCCTCACATGAGAGCCAGTTAGGTATGCTTTACCATCTTCGACCACACCTTCACTTTAAATCAGGTGAGCTGTGGTCAAACAACTAGCCTGTAAACCATAAAAAAAATACCGTAAAAACCGTCTCGTCCTATAACTTATACGTCAAAGTTTCAGACACAGCCAATAATTCAGAGCGATGGTATTTTATCAAGAACTGGGTCATCAATAATAAAGAGCAGTTATTGAAATACTTTCTAAAAGTACCGACTTGTAACTTCGACCTAACGAAGTATTTATTAAGAAATGTTACATTTAATATCGATGTGGATAGTACAAGCTTTTGTTAAACTTTTTCGGGCACGCTTGGATAATTACTTATTGCTGTCATGTTTATTGTTTAAGTCAATATCTTTGCTATATTTGAAAAAAATATTTTGTAAAAAGTATTTCCATATTTTTTAAGACTTTGTTTTCTGTGGAAACTTTGGGTTGTTGTGGGACAGAGGCCAAGGGTCTGTTGTATGAGATAGGGCGCAGAATAGAGGACAAGACAGGTGACTCTCGCTCCGGCTCATACCTGGTGCAGAGGTTAGCCATTGCCATACAACGCGGCAACGCCGCGAGTGTTATGGGTACCTACCTTTGCACCGGGTACAGTTAGGGGTGGGTTATTTTGTTAGTGCTGTATTGTGATTGTTTTTTTTTAGTTTAATTTTGTTTTATGTTTGTTGATTTGACTGATTACGAAAATACAAAAATAATACGAGTGATGAAACGCTGTCCACGTGGAAGAAGATAATAACGTTTTTTTTTTGTTAACAGGCTAGGTGTTTGTCACTCACCTCACCACACAGCTAACCTGATGTTAAGTGAAAGTCGAAGAAAGTAAAAGCACACCTAGTCTTGAATGGAACTAGCTTTTTAAGTGACGCTGCCGGAACACACAGGTTGTAGGCCATTCATCAAAGAACTTGCGCTATATAATTATCAAGATTGATGTAAAAGATCCTATACCTTTCTTTCCGGTTCGAATTGATACCAGATTTCAAGTGGATAGAATACATAAATACTTTTTTTTTGTAAATACATACTTATAATACATACAGAACACCCAGACACAGAACAAACATTTGTTTATTCACAAAATGTTTGCCCTGAGTGGGAATCGAACCCACGTTCTACAGCTCTCAAGGCAGATATGCTACCAATGAGCCAACGGGACTGGCCAAATGAACTATTTAGTTTGAGTTTGGATTTCTTATGGATTGTTTTGGATATAATGTTGGTGTAAAATAAAATAAATTAAATTGCTAACTGATACAGTGTGCCCAATAACTAACTGTGGTCGGTGCTAAAATTCTAACAAAGGCCTTATTCCCTACGAGCTCATGACACGTAACAGTGCAATTAGGGTTGAATTCGCATGGCAAAATACACTCTACACGCCAGTTTAAATTTCAAAAACTCATCGTGGTGTAATACCATGCACGAGCTGTCAAAATTAATTTTATAAGCGTATAACGACTGGCGTACGGTTGACAGGCTAGGAGTTTGACCCGGCCCTCATGACATTATACGAGTGACAGTGTAGTCGAAGATGGTAAACACGCCTAGCCTGAAATGGAACTGACTCAAGTGAGGCTGGTAGAACACACTGCCAGGTTCTTTTCAACTTGAGAGCTGTAGCTAGCCAGCCGAGTACTAGAAAGTATCCTACCACGATGCTATGTTTTTCATTACAAACAGCTCAAGGTTATTCTTGGGATTTGAACCTAGGTCCTTCAGCGTGAGAACTGACCCAATTAACCACTGAGCTAACGTGAGTTAGAATGAGAACCCTGTGTAACACAATCAATTCGCACAATACAATGGGTTCTGAAACCCAAGAATAAGCTTGTGCTACTGATTAAGAAAACATCGTAAGGAAACCATACTCTGGTCGTTGGTTAGCTACAGATAAACTTACAATAGCGAGTTCTGGCGCAAATAAAAGGCAACATCCTATAGATAAAACTCCAGGTTAATGGCACTCCCAAATAACTGAAATAACGTTTTCACGAATTGTTATGTAGATTTTTATTCTCCTCACGGAAATGTTTATGTGAAATGAGACTATAAAATGAGTTATAAAACAACTTACGCCACTGTTATGTTTTCGAATAAAATGGGTGGACATATTTTTATGACAGTTTTGACCATAGTTGATATTCTAAATATATGTCACAATAAAAAGCTCCCAATTAAAATTTGGCAAGCGCCGTCTAAACCTAGTTTCAAAAGGCTTGTTCGCGAACATTTTTAAATAAGATTGGGTAATGTTGCAAATTCTTATTCTATTGATTCATCATCTGCCAAGGATGTAGGTACATCTATCTATCTAGCTATACAATTATGAAGAGGAAAGATTTGATTTTTTGTTTGTATTGAATAGGCTCCGAAACCACTGGACCGATTTCAAAAATTCTTTCACCGTTTGGAAGCTACACTATTCCCGGATGATATAGGCTACTCTTTATCCCTGTATTCCCACGGGAACGGGAAATGCGCGGGTGAAACCGCGAAGGGTCTGCAAGTATTTATATATTTTTAGGTTTTTGTATATTTTATAGATGTTTATTATTTATTTATATTAATATCATATTTATTTGTTTGCTGTATTCATTTATTTGTATATACATATTATATATTGTTGTATATTTATAAATGATTAGATATATCTATCTTTCTTTTTGATAATATTTGCACGTACAAATTAACCTCTTACCAATATCAGATCGTAATAACACATTATAATGATCAAGAGAATCGAACCAGCTCTATATTCGATGACGCACGCTCGACTAACGTTATAGCTCGTAATAATTTGTGGTAACGCCGCATTTATAGAATATATACCAAGTAGGCAGTATCTATTTTAGTGACGGTAGATGAAAAATAGATTTAATTTCATCCAAATCCGTTGAGCAGTTTTTGCGTGAAATATTAACATACATCCAAATTTTCACATTTATAATATTTGTGGGATTAGCCAACCAATTAATCGTTGATGTGGGATGATTTTTGTCCTATAGAAAAGAATCCGCCGGTCCATAAACCATTCCAGCCTCTTTGTAGTTAGGATTGGACAGAATGGCCTGATACCGCCTACATCGAACTCGTTCATTTCCAATTCGCCGTAAATTCGTTCTCTCTCAACAAAACTTACCACAATATTCAACATACTATTTTGTATACCAATATGTCAACAAAGATCAGCACGCCTGGAATGTCGTCAAGATATTCCAGTCGCGTCGGTGGAGGAACGCAACCCGGGCCAGATTCCTCTGGAGCCAACTCACACGAAAAAAACAATTTGACGCAGATACTTGTATGGAAGCGAATATTTGTGCAAAGGTGCAAGTTTCAAAGGAACAAAAGCGATCGGTGTTTTGAAAACGCGGGTAAAATACTTTGAGTTTTTAAAAGTGGAATGATATGATGTTTGTTTTCAGGGTAAATCAAGTAGGACTCGAAATGCAATTTGACTAGGTGTTTCTAAAATAAGTTTTACTCTATAATATAATTTAAAGTTTTTCTTTTTTCGTTTTTTTTTCAGCCCTGTTGGTTCATTGGTAGTATGTCTGCTCCAAGAGCTGAAGGGCGTGGGTTCGATTCTCACTTAGGACAAATATTTTGTGATATAAACAAATATTTGTTCTGTGTCTGGGTGTACTGTATATATAAGTATGTATTTACAAAAAAAAAAGTATACTGTCAGTTATCTGACTTTTACAGCACAAGCTTTGCTTAGTTTGGAGTCAGATGGCGCTGTGTGTAATATCCTATGATATTTATTTTTATTTACTTCGTTTAGCCTGTCCATTCGAATGTTATACAACTTTTGATTACAAGTGATTTCATTGTTTTTATTCCAAACACTAAAACAAAACGTTTCAGTTTCACTCTGGCGCTAAACGGTAAAATTGCCCAAATGCATGGTCTTCATTAGGTAGGATTCTGATGTCTTCAAGTCCCGAATGAATAGGTATTTTTCTTGACATGTATGTTTCATTGTAGACCGCATCTTTGCTTAATATCAAGAATGGTGGCGGTAACGTAAACAAAACTAATTATTAAAAAAAAGTAATCTATCAAACCTATTCAGACATTTAAAAGTTATCATCATCATCATTTCAGCCGTAGGACGTCCACTGCTGGTCTTAGGCGTCCCCCATTAACTTCCATAAAGACCGGTTTGAAGCGGCTCGCATCCAGCGCGTTCCTGTGGGTGGACGTCCTACGCTGCGCTTGCCAGTCCGTGGTCTCCACTCCAGAACTTTGCAGCCCCATCTGCCATCAGTTCCGCGTTCTATGTGCCCTGCCCACTGCCAATTCAACTTGCTAATCCGTTGATGTCCGACTATGTATTATAAGTATGTATTTACAAAAAAAAAATATTTAAGTATTCTATCAGTTATCTGACTCCCATAGTACAAGCTTTGCTTAGTTTGGGGTCAGATGGCGCTGTGTGTAATATCCTACGATATTTATTTATTTATTTATTTATTTATGTCGGTAACTTTGGTTCGTCTATAGATCTCCTCATTTCTGATTTGATCTTGTAGGGAAGCTCCGAGCCCTCTCCATAGCTCGTTGTGCTACTTTGAGATTAACAAAAAAAAAGTTAACTTTGAGTTGAAGTTTTAAAAGTTATGTTGGAATAATTAAACTCACATACATAATCCCTTAAAATATTACACTATTTTTTAAGGCAGTCGTGTAACAAGTACCTACCTACTAAACATCAATCACATTGATTGTATTGGTCGATGAAAAATAAAATTATCATAACTTTGACCTTTTTTCGTTGCATCAACAAGACATAAAAGTTTTACCGCGACTCAGGTATCACCAGAATATTGGTTTACGAAAACCTTCTTTCGCCAACATACGCCGCACCATTCGAGCTCAATTTGTAAGAAAAATTTCATTTGGCACAGCAATTTCAGAAATGTAGATCGTGTCGCGGCGAAATTGAACTTATAAAACATATTTCAGATGAAGCTCAAATAAGTGATCTTTGATGGTATGGTAAGGAGTACGCGAGCGATCGCAGTACATCTAACGTTTGGTGAATTTTGATGAAGCGAATTTAGTTTTAGAATCAAACGCTCGTTCAAATATAATTTGGGGATTCAATATTAAATTTTTATTCATTTATTATTTTTGACGTAAAAATAGAATACAATTACCTCTTTCTGTTTACTTGGTGGCAGATTTCCTTAGTAGGAGGTCATCTGTGTAGGCACCACCGCAGTACCAGATTTTTGTAGCGATGATAGCTCAGTGGTTAGCGCGGTAATTCGCATGCCAACAATGAGCTTGAGCTGCCGGTGATGGAAAACATCGTGAGGAAATCATAGCATAGTGGTAGGGTACTTTAGGTACTCGGTTTAGGGTACTCGGCTGGCTAGCTACCACCCTCAAGTTGAAAACCTGCCGCCAAGCACCTAACGGTGTGTTCCAGCAGCCTCACTTGAGAGCCAGTTCCATTCCAGGCTAGGTGTGCTTTACCATCTTCGACCACACCGTCACTTAACATCAGGTGAGCTGTGGTCAAACACCTAGCCTGTCAAACATAAAAAAAATGTTTTTTTTTGTATGGTTAAGTCCGCGTTTGACCACCAACTCGACTACGGTAAGCGATGATGAAGTACGCTCTATAATGTGATCCGGTTTGAAGGGTACTGCAACTAGCGAAATTACAGGGCTGTTGAGACTAATTATATTGAAAATCTCAAAGTTATGAGCGCCAAAGCATCGATGTCCTGGGCTTTGTTTTGCTACTTAAAGTTCTGTGTATCGCTACAATGGTCATGGACAGGCGTTATCTCTTACCATCAGGAGAGCGTCTCGTTCGACTCCTTCATTTTACATAAAAAAAACATAATGTGCAATGAATAGTAACAAAGTAGAATAGAATAGAATAGAATATAACTTTATTATACACCAAAAATGAAACACAGACCACAATTAATACAAATAGGAAACAAACAAAAAAAGAAGATATACCTATAACAAAACTATAGAATAGATACATGATGCATAAGGGTGGTCTTATCGCCTAGAGCGATTTCTTTCAGACAACCTTTGGATGGAAAGAAGAGTAAATAAATATAAGGTTGGTGTACAAAAGAAATCAATAAATAAAAGTATATACATTTATTAGTGGAGAGAGAATTCATATCGATCGCAATCTCGAGCGCTCAAGACTATCCTGTAGGTACGTAGAAAAACGTGACTATAAACCTTTTATAAATCTCGACAATGCCCACGTATCATGTGTGAATTACGCCATTAATTTCTCACATTTATTTTTTGTGTGCTTGCTCTCATGCCGTGGAAAACACATAAGTCATATTTTTTGCCGCAACATCTGTATTTTATCGCTGAAGTAGATATTTTTGCGGCCTCAATGTAACCTTTTCGACCTTGATATAGTATGAAATATTAGGAAAACAAACTTATGTTTCCGTGCGACTTCTTTTTTTTGTACAGCGATGAATAAAGTAGTCTTTGTGCGGTGAGAATTTTTTTTTGTTTTTGTTTCACATAAATATATTAAAGCCATCGACATAGGCCAGCAGTTCGGTGGATTAGCAAGTTGAAGTTAGGACGTCCGTCCTACGCCACGCCACAAGGTGGACAGACGACCTAATAAAAAAACACGATAAATGCGAGCCGCTTCCAAAAGGTACATACAACTGTTTAGCTGCAGAATTTCTGGTACTGCGGTGCTACCTACTTAGATGACATCCTGCCAAGGAGATCTACCACAAAGTAAAAAATCCAAAGCGAAGTGAAGTGGTGAAGTTTGCCTCTCTTACAATCACTTGAAATATTGTAGTTTTTGTAATTTTTTCATCACATCATATATCAGCGTAGATAGATTTTATAATAATCCTAAATAAAACAAAATTATTGACCTACTTTTAAAAGTTACGAAAAAAATTTTTTTTTAAGCCTTGTTAAGACTGTCTGGCGTCCAATCTGGAAGTCCTGAGTTACCTTTCTCACAATCAGAAGAGACCCACGCCCAGTAGTAATACAGTTTATAAAAACGGCCGATTCGGAAAAGAGAATGCTACAAAAATTGTTCATCTACTACTCCATCAAAAAATACTCTATGACAATCCTCGCGTTCAATTTACCGTTTCACTATTCTGTTCCCCTTTTTTCACAATTTCCTTTGGGCAGTAACAGTTTCATCCATTGTGGAGTCATCCGCGAAACAAAATTAGCGAGGTGAACTTTCTATTTTACAGTTTTTACGGTTGAATCCATAGTTAGAGGTATTCAGGGCACAGCATTTTTTACGCATTTTAATGTTTATTTTGTTTTGGAATAGAAGTTGTATTTGCATCGACACGTTTTTTGTCTTTTTTGCTTATTCACAGGGAAAATGATGTTCAGGTGTTGTATCGTTGGGCCGATTGCTTTCCGGATGTTTTGCTTCACGTACGGTTGAAGGAAAATGTTTGCTTGCGTTATGTTGCGTGGTAGACATCGTTTCCTTTGTTATTGTTACTTTTTCTACTTTCGACGGAATGGTTTTGCTTCCGTAGACTGTGATTTTTGGTATGCAAAAGCAGCATACAGTTTTTTTTTTTGTTTTTGGCCTTGCTCTTTGTGCATTTGCAAGAATTTCGATATTTGCAAATATTTTAGATCAAGTAATGATGTCTAAGTAATACATGTACTATGGACTATGTACATATTTTAAATAAAAGTAGAGTTCAATTTTCTTCTTCTATGTTTTATTCTATATATTTACGTAATAAGTAAGCAAATCGATCGATCAACGCACTGCTGAAACCACTGGATCTAGAAGTATGACATTTTGCACAAATGGTCCTTACATAACGTGAGTATGCACTATGGAGGGATTTTTGGATATTCATCCCTTAAGCGGTTAAAGATAGAGTTTTAAGTATTCTATGAGTTATCTGGTTCCTATAGCTATTCTTAGTTTGTGAGTTTGTGTTTTCGTAGTTTGTTGTTTGTGGCACTATGTGTAATGCCCTACGATATTTATTAATTATTTACTTAATTGTTTACGCATTCAGAAATAATTTAAGTATAAAAATTAGCTCAATAATGAAGTACGAATTAAAATATTTTAAAAACAGTTCGAGTAGGTATAAATTTTTATCCATGCGAAATATGTTTGAATCAATCATTTTGCGCCACAGTTGGGCATGACGCGCAGTTTAGTCGGCGATACAGGTAACACATTGTTACGAATACAAAGCAATTGACGTTTTTTACGAATGGAAAAACAAGGGAAATTCTGTTACGATACTCACGTGTCCCGTGGGTGGTATCGTTATCTAATTTTGAGGGTTCCATATCCTAATACTTTCCTACTTACATATATTCAAAACGTTAGCATGGTGGTAGCAGGGTACTTTCTAGTATTCGGCTGGCTAGCTACAACCCTTAAGGTAATTCGATTTCCATACAAATACATTTTTGCCATTTATGGACAAATGGAGCATAATTTTATGGTGAAATCACAGGTACTGGCATTTATTTTGGTCTTTACTTGCGGGAAATCACAATTGCTTGAATAAAACAGTTGTTATCTCTTGCTATCAGAAGAACGTCCAGTTTGTCTCACAAATTTTACATTAAAAAAAAACTTTAAGTCTTTAAGGTTCATATCACCTTAATAGAAAATCAATATCTTGTTACCAATTTTTCACGTTTTATTATCCGGTAATAACAGCTGTTTTGAAGTATAAGGGCGTAAGATACAGCGTGATCTTAAGTTCATCAATATTAATGGTAGCTCGAACCCTACGTTGTTTATATCACCTTTCTATATCGTGGGCGTAATGAAAATGTGAAGTGTACAGTCACAAACAAAAACCGTTGCTCCAATTGTTGTTTTTTATGTAAAAGTAATGAGACCAACGAGAATTACTGCTCTCCTGGTGGTAAGATGAGCGGGAAATATAGCCAGAATGAATAATGTACTTTACCATCTTCGACCACACCGTCACTTAACATCAGGTGAGCTGCGGTCAAAAACCTAGCCTGTCAAATTCAATGCAAAAAAAAAATGCTAAGCTTTTGACTGAACGTCGACCGATGTTTTGAACGACGTCTTCTCTACAATTTTGCTTTTAAACGACTTCAAAAAAGCAGGAGGTTCTCAATTCGTTGGAATCGTTTTGTTTTTAAGTACGTTCATCCATTACTCGAAGACGCCTAACTGATTTGGAAAATTTATTTTTGTTTCAAAGGGTATACTTCCATTTTAATTTTATCGCAATTGGACGAGTGGTTTAAAAAAAAATCAACTTAAATCTAAACATTGTGTACATCATGTTCAAGTTCAAGTTATTTAATCGCGTTAAATTGTGGTTACATTAGGTCTTAAAGTTATAGTTATGCTATAAGTAGGTACACACATCGATGATATTTTCATTTACTCCAAATCTTCGCTGTTTCATTGGAGCAGTGCGTTTAGTTGGCCTAAGAGTCATTGAGTCGTTTTTTTGAACTTTCGGTCGGTCGGTTCTCATGTAAGGCTCCAGGAACACACCGTTAGATGCTTGTCGGCAGATTTTCAACTTGAGGGTGGTAGCTAGCCATCCGAGTACCCTGCCACCTTGCAAATGGAACTGACTATCAAGTGAGGCTGCCGGAACTAATCTAATCTAGTAAAATCTATCTGCCATAGTTTTTGTTTTTTTCCCATACAAATCCCCATTAGGAAAAAACTGGCATAATATTTTTGCCAAGATAAACGTTTCATTATTTTTACACGACTGACAGAAAGGATTGTTTGTTTCACAATAACTTTTTAATGCCTGATCAGATATGGATGTATGGGATATTTTTAGAATCCTTACATCATCCCGAGTGATACTGTTGATAACTTTTTAAAAAAAAAATTGTTGCCATTCGTGTTTTTAATTTTTCTTAATAAAGCTTGTTGAGCCAGAGATTGAAAAAGTGTCAGTTTGGGTTGGACTAACAATTTTTAGCTCAGTAAGTTCAATGTGGACGTGGATCTATTTAAAATAAACCCTCGTCCACACTGAATTGAGACCGATACGAGCGCTAACAATATTCCAATAGAAAAAACGATCCCACCAACTCTCCTATAAAAAAACTAGCTCTCAAATTAAAAAGTGTCAGCGACAGCGCAGCTTCATATCCCCGGTGTCGATTGCAATACCAGTGTGTACAGGAATTTGCTTGCATCAAACTAGTACCGGTTATTTTTGTGTTCGGGATTTTAGCCTCCAGGCTAAGCCACGGTAAGTTAGTGTTGTATGACTTTTATGATTATTTAAAAATATACTAGTCGTGTTATAATTTCTTAGTAATTATAGTTATAGTAATGCCATTTAATTATATTGTCACATTTTTATATTTGACACTTTATTTTATTTGTTTTTTTTTGTGTGTGTTACCAGTGTTGACTTATAGCGCTGAAACGTGGTCTCTTACTATGCTCAAAGTAGCACAAAGAGCTATGGAGAGGGCTACGCTTGGAGTTTTCCTACAAGATCGAATCAGATATGGGGAGATCGGTAGACTAACAAAAGTTACAAACATAAGTAGTCCAACGGATTAGCAAGTTGAATTGGCAGTGGGCAGGGCACATAGCACGCAGAACTGATGGCCGATGGCCGATGGCCGGGCTGCATAGTTCTGGAGTGGAGACCACGGACCGGCAAGCGCAGCGTAGGACGTCCACCCACAAGGTGGACAGACGACCTTGTAAAACACCGCAGGAACGCGCTGGATGCGAGCCGCTTCCAACCGGTCTTTATGGAAGTCAATGGGCAGGCCTATGTCCAGCAGTGGGTTGTTCTACAGTTGAAATGATGAATGATACTTAATTTGATTAATACTTCATTAAACAACTCGTGGTTTTACCCACGTAGTTCCCGTTTTCGTGGGAATACAGGAATGGGAATGTCTCATCTTTGCTTAGGTATGGTGTGATGTTCTGGGGCAATAGTACTGATAGATTGGCCATTTTTAGAGCCCAAAAGAAATGTATCAGAGCCATTTGCAAGCTTCGGCAGAGAGTAAGCTGTAAACCGTACTTCAAAAGCTTAAATATTTTAACTTTGCCCTGCCTTTACATTTATCAGTGTGTAATGTTTGCACGAAATAATTTTGACCTGTTCGAAAATCTAAAAACTGAACGTCACAAACACAAACTGGCTATGCCTGAGAGCAAAACAGCACTACTCTCTAACAGCGCACTATGCATGGTTCCATTGCTATACAATCACTTGCCACAGGAAATACAAAAACAGAGCAACCTCATTTCTTTAAGCGTAAACTTAAGACATTTCTGCTGGAGAAGGCATATTATGCTGTCACGGAGTATTTGACGGAGAAATTTTGATATTAATTATTTTGACATTTTACCATAACATAATATATTTTTGACATTATTATAATTTATGTATTAATGATTATTTGACATTTTTGCTCTTGACATTGAATATTTTTTTGACCTTGTATTTTTGTTATTGATTGTATATATTAATTTTTTGCATGCCGAAAGGCGGCATATGGCGTGCTATATTTTTAATTTCCACCATTCTACCCATATACGCAAACAAATAAATGATTATGATTATGATTATGATAAATAGAAGCCTATGTCACCCGCGGACAGTGTAGCTTCCCAACGGTGAAAGAATGTTTGAAATTGGTCCTGTAGTTTCGTAGCCTATTCTAAACAAACAAATCTTTCCTCTTTGTAATCGTAAAGATTAGCGGACGCCTCACGGTTTCACCCACGCAGTTGCCATTTCCGTGGGAATACAGGAATAAAAAGTAGCCTATGTCACCCGGGGACAGTGTAACTTCCCAACGGTGAAAGAATTTTTGAAATCGGTCCAATAGTTTCGGAGTCTATTCAATACAAACAAACAATTATACATTATTATATATTTATTTTTTGTTGTGTAAACTACAAGGGATCACCGGAAAACCAGCGCTGGTCATACCACTTAGTATGACCAGCATTATGCTGAGGTGAGCCACTATTCTGTAACTTTTGTCTGTCTCTGTTTGTTTGTTTTTGTGCTTGTTACAGGATTAAACGTTTTTTTTTCTTTCTTTCAATTAAATCTTTCCTCATTATAATAGTATAGATTTGATTTCATTAGAACTTTTTCCGGAATCTATACTACTGCGTTTGGATTCAAGGCAGTCGGTATGTTTAGTTCTGTGTGCGACAGAATATCGGTTTGAATATTAACTAGACCGACCGATACCGCTATAAGAAAGATGATTGAAAATAAACGACTGCCGCGATTGCAAAGTTTTAACGATTCGCAGAAGTGCTGTTACCGGTTTTCAACTCGAAGCAGTTATTTTGCGTTCATGTCGTATAATTTCATTTGACTTTGATTATGTTGGAGGTTAAGAGTTTATGTCTAAAGTTAGACATACGTAAATTTTAATGTTAAGCTTTTCATTATGCGGTCTTCATTGTTAATTTTGTTCGAGCATTGATAAAATGAGTTACTTGCTTGTAATAAGGTTTATTAATAATTCGATCTTTCGACTTCGAACGCAAAAACAAAAGCTTTTGAGCATTTTTGCACTATACTATCGAATCTTTCTTTTTTTTGTTTACTTTCGAAATCTCAAAGTAATGAGCGCCAAAGCAGTGATGCTCTGGACTTTGTTTTGTTTCTCAAAGTTCTGTGTATCGCTGCAACGGTCGCGGACAGGCGTTATCTCTTACCATCAGGAGAGCGACTCGTTCATCTCATTACTTTTTACAATAAAAAAAACTGACGAGCTATAACGGTGTTGTAATACGCCGTAGCTGCTGTAATACGCCGTTTGATGTTTGGTGGCTAGTCAGCCGAATAACTATTAGAAACTACCAATATAGTTTCCGCACAATTTCACCGGCAACACAAGCTCAGTATTGGGGTTTGAACCCACTCGCTTTGCGAGTTACGCTTGCGTACTTCCGAGCAACAATACGGTCAAGCCGTAGATTCTATTTACACCCTTGTTTTATGATTCGGGAATAGCACATGGGCGGAGTGAGCGTGGGATTTTTTAGGGAGTCTGCTCTTACGGTTGATAAGCAATCCCACTCAGAACAAACATTTGTATGACGAGCGTAAATGTTTGTTCTGTGTCTGAGTGTTCTGTATTATTTCTATGTATTTACAAAAATATCATAAGTATTCAACCAGTTATCTAGTTCACATAGCTTGAGCTTTACTTAGTTTGATGCTAGTCTGAAGCCGTAGTGTGTAAACATTACTGTGTTCCGGTTTGAAGGGTACTGCAGCTAGCGAAATTACTGGGCTGTTGAGACTAACCATCGAAAGTCTCAAAGTAATGAGCGCCAAAACAGTGATGTCCTGGACTTTGTTTTGTCACTCAAAGTTATGTGTATCGCTGCAATGGTCATGGACAGGCGGTCTCTTACCATCAGGAGAGCATCCCGTTCGTCTCATTACTTTTTACTTTAAAAAAAATTAATATTTTATTTAGAATTTGAATTTAGGTTACTTGCGTAGAGACTAAACAACTATGACAATAAAATATAGAATAACTTGAACACTTTTATTGTAATATATATTTTGATGGTTTCTTAAAAACAATTATTACGTACCTTTCATTGTGTGAATACATAGAAATGAACGTTGAAATGAGATAGCTATTTCTGGTTGATGTTTCTTCTATTTTTATGATAACATTATTGCTTACGAAAGATATATCATGTTTTATTGTTTATCTGTTTATAATAAGGACACATACATGTTGATACATTCTTTGACATATGATTAATTAAACCCGGAATAAATCTTCGTAATTCGGCAGTTACCTGTACTTTGTCGCGCCTTCGTCCATCAAATACAAAGATTTTATTAGTAACACCAAAGTTACAAATCAAATTTCGTAATGTAATTTCCCTGTTGGCTCATTGGTAGTATATCTGCTTTAAGAGGACCCTTTGCTCTGCAGAAGTGTGGGTTCGATTCCTACCCAGGCCAATTATTTTGTAGTATAAAAAGTGTGTTCTGTATTTGGGTGTTCCTTTGTAGGTATCATAAGTAAGTATTTACAACAAAAATAGTATTTAAGTATTCTATCAGTTATCTGGTTCCCATAGTACCTACAAGCTTGCTTAACGTGTTGTTGGATGGCGCTGAGTGCAATGTGCTACGATGTTTATTTATTTTATGATATAACATAAATGTCAACACGCTGATACACATGCCAATAAGAAAAATGTTAATTTATATAAAAAAATAACAAAAACAATTATAACTATGACACCAACAAAAAATATACTTATAATCTTTCAAAAAAAAAACAAACGGATTATTTTTGAGGCTTACTAAATTTAGATCTAGCTATTTGTTGCCTCTAAGCTCTTGTATTACACAGAAAGCACTTCTATCCCAACTATGAGGGGAAATGTACATTAGGGAAAAAATAGCAGGTTGTAAATAAGAATTAGGGGCGTGACAGAATGAGGTTTAGTGGTTGAAGTGTCACTGCATCATAATTGAATAAGTGGAATTCATTTTATGGCTGTGATACTATAGCTCTTTGGGCATATCTCCGGAAACGAGGACTCAATTGAGAGACTTGTAGTGTAAGACTGCATAGAAAGCAGGTGACATCGTGATCGGTTTCCCAATCGCTGGTTTGACCTTTTTATAAAGACTACGCAGTCCGCCGCAGTACAGTGTGCTTGCAATGCGGAAAGTCACCACAAGTGGAGAAACATTGCATGGCTGTAGAGTACTTTCTAGTAGGTACTCTGCTGGCTAGCTCCAACCCTCAAGTTATAAATCTGCTACCTATTTAAAAGTGTGTTCCGGTGTCTTATTTGAGAATCAGTTCTATTCCAGGCTAGGTCTGTTTGCCATCTTTGATCAAACCGTCACTTAACATCAGGTAAGCTGTGGTCGAACATCTAGCCTGTTAAATGTTTGATGACGCGAACCCTCAAGTTTTTCTCCTACCGAAAATCGCTAAATTTTTATACATTAATCTTAATTTATATGCCTAGATTAAGATTTGGAAAATATGTTGTTTCTCTGCATGAGGTAGATAATAAAAAATATTATTATTTCCATTTCCATGATACTAAACAGATATTAGTAACATGGAAATAGAAAGTAGTAAAAATTACAGGGCTGTTTCGGCAAACAATCGAAAGCGCCATATCAGCGATGCCCTGGACTTTATTTTGCTGATAAAAGTCGCTACATTTGTCATGGGCATGCGTTTTCTCTTACCATCAGGAGAGCGTCAAGATCGTCTCATTACTTTTACGTAAAAAAAAGTAGAGCCGAAATCTGCATGTCAAGATTTTTCAGAATCCTAAACCATTTAAAATCTCACAAAACCACGGACCGTGAAATAAAAACAAAATCACGCTCCCCCGAGATACGAAACTCGATAAACATTTTAAAAAGGAGCAAATAAAAAAATCGAGCTCAGCAAAAGTAACATCGACCCCCAAAATCTAATTATACTTTTGTGAGGCGCACCGTATGACGGATTTCCGCTCCCGACAGTGCTGCCTTAAATGATTTCGCTTCTTGAAAATGTGTCTCAATTTTGCCCGTTTCAAGTTTGCAATTTCTCTCATATTATACGAGATGGGGCTTACTGCGGGCGGAATCAAATGTCGAACTTTTTTAGTTTTGAATCGAATAGTGGATGAGACGTTTGCCTATAACGGATATGTGAAGGCAATTTCTAATAGACAAATATATAGATAGACACTCTTTATTGTTCACACCAAAAATAGTTTTTTTTTGTTTCATTAATTTATCTGCAATCGGCTATTAGCCATAATCAGATCTTCTTTGCGATAATTTAGGGTGGGTGTAGTTCCATTAATTTAATTACATAATTTTTCATCTATTTTTAAAGTTCCAAATTACTATTACATAAAAAAAAAATGAAAAAACACTAGTCACTACAACATACCATCGTGAGTCGTGAGTGAATCAGTATCTTCTAGGCAAGCATGCTCCATCGTTGATCGAATGTTTTCTTAATATTACGTGCGATGGCAATCAGAAAAAAAAACTTTACACAAACTACTAAGAAAGGTTATTTTTTATGATGACTCATATTCGCATTTCAAACTCGCTTATCGCTTTTATTGTTACCGCGCTCGTAAGAGTTGTTGATACCATATTCCACTTATGTGTACAAAATTTGTACATCGTCTAATACAATTTGGTATCTTTATTAGATTAAGGAGCGTTCTCGAGTGAATGGGCCATTTCTGTTTATTTATGTCCCTGTTGAGGGCCAGGTAAATACAATTACCTATAGCTAGTTTATGAGAGGACTTGTCTGAAAGACACTCGTAAATAGAGCAGAGTTCTATCATTCATTTATTCACTGGACTTTGTACAAAAATGTATACAATAGTTGTAATTATATCAACGTAGTCTCTTAGTCTATTTCGGCTGAAGGATTAGTTCGGCCAAGAATGAATTAGAAAAACGTCTCCCAGGCCACGTGTCAGGTCTGAATGTTTTTATATACATTGTTTGATTTCATTAACGGTAAAAACATTAAAATGTTTTTAAAATTTTCAAAGGTGATTTCAAAGTTTAAGTTTTTAACTGCCGATAATTTAGAACACTCATTACTTTTGTTAAGTATTGAAACATAAAAATGGTTTTAGGTTTTAGTACTAAGAAAATTTGGCGTTCAAATTTAGAATCTACATAGTGCATAGGTACTCTTAAAGTTTTTTTTGTTGTTATTAAACTCATTACCATGTAAAAGTTCGCTGGCGCGCAGTGAAGTTGGATCTAACGATATGTCATTCATAGAAATCGGTTCAGCGGTTTAGTAGTTAAGAGGGAACATTTGGACAGACATACGTACATACAGTTCAAACACATAACCTTCCTTTTTGGCTTTACCCCAGTCGGGTAGTTAAAGAAAGTTAAAATGTAACTGTGCGTAGGGCAATCGTAGCGTTTACTACGACGTATCGGCTACGAATATTGCTACGATTAACTAGACATCTACGGAGTACTTGGCTGGCTAGCTACCACCCTTAAGATGAAAATCTGCCGCCAAGCATCTAACAGTGTGTTCCGGCAGCCTCATTTGAGAGTCAGTTCAAATCCAGGCTAGGTGTGCCTTACCATCTTCGACCACAACGTCATTTAGCAACCATAAAAAAGTAGAATTAGGCAGGTGGAAAAATTTAATTAAAAATGTTACTTACATTTATCAAATGCTTTTGTATAATTAATTCTACTCCTAAATAGACGAATGTACACTCGTTTGAAGTTTAATATCAACACGTTAGCGCTTCAATTCAGTGCCACTACACAAACAAATTAATCAACGTCCGAGCAGTTGATCAACATAGAACGGTAAACAACTGATTTCTGCGCCGTCACGGCTATTCCGTGATATGGTTTTGATTGAGAGCATGCATATTTCAATATTTCTAATGAATGACATTGTTGTGTAGCACAAGTATTTTTATTGGAAAATAATTATGCTGATTGATGCTATTTAAATCAGTTGTTTTCGGGATAAAAAAAGCCTATTAAAGTAACTTATTTGTTAATGCAGGGTCTCAGCTACCTCCATACCAAATTTCATCCAAATCCGTTCAGTAGTTTTTGCGTGAAAGGGTCACAAACATCCAAACTTTCACATTTATAATATTTGTGGGATTAATTTTTTAACATTGTTGTTTCCTTAATTTAATTTTTTTTTTGATACAAAATATTTTTGTTTTTTTAATTCAAAAAACGTTCATGAATACATCTTGCCCAATGTTAAGCAGTAGTGTAATCAAAGATAGAGCACGATTATCTGAAAATAATATATTTACTCTAAATTTGAAGTCATTTCGCTGTGCTAACAATACATGTGGAATCGAGGCTGTCGGAACACACCGTTAGATGCTTGGCGGTAGATTTTCAACTTGAGTGTAGGTAGGCTAGGCAGCCGAGTACTAGAAAGTACTCTACCACCATGCTATGGTTTTCTCACGATGTTTTCCGTCACCGGCAGCTCAAATTTATTGTTGGACATTGAACTCACGCGTTTTTGTTCTAGAATAACATATTGGGAGAAGCCATTGGTTTCCGAAATTTAGTTATCACTTGTTTGGAGCAAATGGATTAATTTTAATGTGTTCAAAATGCATGCCAAATAAAAAAAATATCGTAGGACATTACACACAGCGCCATCTGACCCCAAACTAAGCAAAGCTTGTACTATCAAGTCAGATAACTGATAGAATACTTAACTACTTTTTTTTTGTAAATACATACTTATAATACATACAGTACACCCAGACACAGAACAGAACAAAATGTTTATCCTGGGTGGGAATCGAACCCACGCCCTTCAGCTCTTGGAGCAGATATACGACCAATAAACCAACAGGGCTGTCACAATATTGTAGGACATTACACACAGCGCCATCTGACCCCAAACTAAGCAAAGCTGGATTTTAATTTCAATGATCGCTACTAATCGCTACAAAACTTTAACAAAAACAAAGTTTATTTCATTATCTGTAATAATTATAACTGACAAACGCTAATTCGATAAACCAATCCAGGCATGCAAATTACGATCATTCTATCTTCATTAATCAACAATAGTATCTATCCGGCAGTGTTTCATACGATATCGGTGACGTTAATCCCGATACTAAGCAAGATATATGGTGTCCTATAAAATAACAAAACGCCAATTTTATTGCGTGCGCCATACAAAGCTGAGCCGTTAAGAATGGTTCACAGTCGTTAATAGTCAGTAATTCTGTTATGCGGTCACTGGGCGGTTTGTCCAATAATAAAGAGTTTGGTAACGACCGGTCATTTCGTCGTGTCTGGCAGCTTACTTTTGTTGCTATGCTATGAGATACATGTGCAAGTTTATTTATTAAATTAACATAAATGTGCATCAGGAGTTTGTCCAGTGGAAAGATAATAGTATATTTCTGTGTTAATAAAATGCTTAATCTATATACAATTGTAAAGAAGAAAGATTTGATTGCTTGTATTGAATAGGCTCCAAAACTACTGGACTGATTTCAAAAATTCTTTCAAAGTTGGGAAGCTACGTTATCCCCGGGTGATATAGGCTACTTTTTATCTCTGTATTACCACGGGAACGGGACCTACGCGGGTGAAACCGCGAGGCGTCCGCTAGTACAATTATAAATAAGAAAGATTTGTTTGTTTGTACTGAATAGGCTCCAAAACTACTAATAATATCATAGGACATTACACACAGCGCCATCTGACCCCAAACTAAGCAAAGCTTGTACTATGGAAGCCAGATAACTGACAGAATACTTAAATACTTTTTTTTTTGTAAATACATACTTATGATAAATACAGAACACGCAGACACAGAACAAATATTTTTTTATAGTACAAACTGTTTGACCTGGGTGAGAATCGAACCCACACCCTTGAAGCTCTGTAAGCTCTATAAGCTTTTGAAGCAGTTTAATAGCAGCATACTACCAATGAACCAACATAGCTGTCAAAATAAAGATAAGATTCCTTTGAAATATCAAATAGTTTAACTTTTCTGGTTTTATTATCACAAATAGTTACAATACTACGATGCAAATAAAGTATCCTAAATGCTACGCCAGTGGATATCACTTTAGCCTACGTTGCTTGCGTATGATTGTTCCGTTATTTTTCTGCGCCACTAAGCAATTATGTGGTATTTGCTGTGTTTGGTTTATATTTGCAATTTTTCTGGAATCGTTGTCGTTTTTTTGTATATTTTATTAATATAGTTTGTAGCGATGATAGCTCAGTGGTTAGCGCGGTAGGTTCGCATGCCGAAAGGCGTGGGTTCAAACCCCAACAATGAGCTTGAGCTGCCGGTGAAGGAAAACATCGTGAGGAAACCAAAGCATGGTGGTAGGGTACTTTAGTACTCGGCTGGCTAGCTACCACCCTCAAGTTGAAAATCTGCCGCCAAGCATCTAACGGTGTGTTCCGGCAGCCTCACTTGAGAGCCAGTTGCATTCCAGGCTAGGTGTGCTTTACCATCTTCGGCCACACCTTCACTTGACATCAGGTGAGCTGTGGTCAAACACCTAGCCTGTCAACCATTAAAAAAAAAAAAAAAAAAAACATAGTTCATAGATATAGTAGCGGGAGAGACGGGCGCTTGGGGTGGCTTACCATTTGAACAGACTGGACGTTAGTAGATACAACAGGCTGCTGTCCGAGCCCTGTTCTCACGCAGCCAAGGAGCTGTTCAGTTGTGTAAGTCGCTTCAAGTGACCCACCTAGATTATGATTAGTGTGTATGTCGGGGAGTGAATGTGTGTATGAGAGAGTGTGTATATGTTTGAGTGGTGTGTAGATAATTTTTATTTTAGTTTTTACAATGTAGAAAATACGATGGGACTGCCATGTGGCTACCACAAAAGTCCCATAAATAAAAAAATAGAAATATATAGTTCATGCAATCATAATCAGCTTAATTAATTTTACTGCTGAAATAAGATAACTTATGAGTTCGAAATATACAGTTATGTATATTTTTTTTATGTAAAAAGTAATGGGACGAACGAGGTTTCTCCTGATGGTAAGAGATGGCGCCTGTCCGTGACCATTGCAGGTTAGCTTTAGATATTAAGTAAAGTTTCGGATAAGTTTTTATTTATTAAATTGTTGTCAAGTTAGTTAAATTTAAATCCTCATCACTGTTGTAACTGAAACGACTGTTAAGCGGAAATAAACTATATATATATTTATATATATATATATATATATATATATATATATATATATATATTTATATATATATACCTTCAAAACTCAAACTAGACAGAGACAAAATAATTTTTACCTCTTAAATTATTTATTGATTTAGAATAAACTTGATGTTTGTATAGATCTCAAATAATAAGCTTTATAAAAAGCTTAACTTTTCAAAGTTTTCTTAAAATTCAATTTATATACGGCCAGATAAGTCTTAAAATTTCAAAAGACACAAATTTACTAAAAACTTTCAGGCGCTTTTCTACTTAAATTCCTTATCAACTTTCGAAACTGGTATTTCTAAACTTTTCATTGATTTAAGTAAGCTATTCTGTCTAGAGGTCAACTGTGCTATACTTAAAAAAATATCTTAGATTTCAGATCCTATAACCTATAACTTAATAACTAAATACCGATCGAAGCACAGTAAGTTTTAAAAGTCTCTAAATGGTTTATAAAAAATTTTTAATCTTTTAAAACTTCATGCTAAGTAATGTCAAAATAAAACATTTATTTTTTAGCTATATTACCCGCGATTTCGTCCGTGGAATTTAACAAAAAGTTTATTCAGTTCTTAGAACCAAATGTCGTCAAGTCAAAAGAAGAATATTCATTACTATTGTGTGTTGTGTTGTGTATTACGTGGACGCTGAGACATGAGGCTGTGCATAAAATTAGAGTCGCACAGAGAGCCATGGAGAGGTCCATGCTCGGCATCAAACTCCAAGACCGAGTTCGTAACACCGATATTCGGCGACGAACGAAAGTTCAAGACGTCGGTGTCGCAATTATGAACCTCAAGTGGAGCTGGGCAGGACGCGTTGCTAGACGAAGTGATGGTAGGTGGAGTAAGGTAGCAACAGAGTGGTGGCCTAGGCAAGGGAAGCGGAGCGTTGGTCGTCCAGCTGCAAGATGGGTCGACGATATTGTCGCCGTCGCGGGTCGAACCTGGACCAGATTGGCACAGTACCGAGGCAGATGGCATGACAAGAGAGAGGCTTGTACCCAGCAATGGGATAAAGAAGGCTGTGGATGATGATGATGATGATGATTGTGACACTTGATGACATCTGGTGGTGGGTAGTTGATTTTTTTGTTTATTTGAATAGGCTCCGAAACTACTGAACCGATCTGAATAATTATTTCATAATTAGAATGCTACATTATCACTGAGTTGACATAGGCTATATTTTTTATATTGTTAATCGAGTTTTGTTTTCCCGTGGGAAGCCGGGATGACCCGCTAGTCTAATATAAAAAGTATTCCATTATGTGAATCCAGGTCATAAACTAGATTACTTAAAAAAAAAATTAGGTATGTTTGTGTTTATATGGCAGTTTGTTCTTGAATAAGGTATTGGGAGAAGTTATTGGTTTCCAAAATAAAGTTACAATAGTTTGAAACCAATGAGTTCATATTATTGTATACAAAATTTATATATCTACACTATTATAAAGAGGAAAGATTTGTCTGTTTGTTTGTTTGTATTAAATAGGCTTCGAAACTACTGGACTGATTTCAAAAAAAATTTCACCGTTGGGAAGCTACACTATCCCCGGGTGACATAGGTTAGTTTTTATCCCTATAACCGGTCATTGCAATTTGAATAGTCACCTGTACAAACTGGGAGCCACGGATAGCCCGCTTTGTCGTGGCTGCCTTCAGGAAAACGAAACTGTAGAGCATGTGTTGTGGCACTGTAAAGCCGCAGCAGAAACTAGAGTTGCCACTAAATTGCATGAGGTAGCTTCCTCTTCATCTATGGCAGCGCGAAGTGCTGACTGCTTGTCATCATTGCTAACACTTCCATCTCACCCATTGGAGCTACTATGCCAGCGGCCCAGAGCCTCGCTCCGGTACTTCAAGGAGCTGGGTTGGCTCGGGTAGACGCTGGTAGGGGGAAATGCACTATACACCCCAAGCGCATCACTCATCGCTCCCATTCCGAATTAAAATCCCTGTATTTCTACGAGAACGGAAACTACGTGAGTGAAACCGCGAGGCGTCCGCTAGTGCCCAATAAATTGATTTCAATTTGAACTTTATAAACATTGTTTTTTCATACACCTTAGTCGACTTCAAAAGAGCAACCCCCATTACTACAATTACTTTCTTCCTGACTTAACGTCGCATTGAGACTTAAAAATCAACCATGCGTGTTCTCGCTGCCGTTTGCATACTACTTACTATACTGTGCTTTGTTTGTCACTGCCCTACTTTTATACGCGCACAAACAGCTGGGGGGGAAAGTACTATGGTGTTTTCTAATACTTTTATTTTGTACTACAAATCTAATTTTTAAATTCCACTAATATTATAAATGTGAAAATTTGGATAATTTTTCTTTGGATAATTTTTCA
Organism: Biston betularia; assembly: GCA_905404145.2. Lineage (NCBI taxonomy): Eukaryota > Metazoa > Arthropoda > Insecta > Lepidoptera > Geometridae > Biston > Biston betularia. The sequence goes on from FR989874.1 coordinate 12,666,649, forward strand.
AGTTATATCTAATTTGTCGTACTGACTATATATAATTATAAGAAAACATATTAATTTATATAAATACAAATAAATCCGTCCGTGGTCGTCCGACACAAAAAAAAATATTAAGGACATTTCGAAGCGGCTGGTCCTCGCTTCGGGAAATCTCAGAGCTGGCGCCTACTTATGTCAAAGGCTAAGCTTAGCGATACATCGCAAATTCAATCACTGATGAAAAAAGTTTGGATGGATGGATAGATGTTTCTTACGCTTTCACACAAAAACTAGAATATAATGGAATATAACTTTATTATACACTAGCAGCTAGTTATTATATAATATTTTTATTCTGTGTTTACTAGTTTCATAAAAAATTGTTTGCTATTTGTTCTAGAATTCAATTTATTTGCATTTGAATTTAAATATATTTTTTCATGTATCTTTAAAATTAAGTTTAACAAATGACTTACAAAATTGTTAAATGCGTTCGCTGAAAAATAATCTAAAAATTGTATTAAAAAGAAATGCGTACACATCCAGGAAGTAAAATTGATCGAAAACAAGCGCACCGCCTAAACTCAAACCGCCATTCAAGTTAAAAAGTTAATTTATTTATAGAACACATCAATCATTGGACGGTTTTTGATGAGTCATAGGTACCAAGTAGAATATCTTACAGAGAAACGACTCTGTCGTTGGTACATACAATGTTGAAATAAAGCTAACCAAATAAATAACACGATAGCTCAGTAGTTGGTGCGGCTGGTTCACACGCGTAGGGTTCAACGAGTTTGAGCTGCTAGTGAAATAAAACATTGCGATGAAACCATAGCATGGTGGTAGGGTACTTTCTAATACTCGATGTCAAAATAAAGTATTACAATATAACATATTAACAATAGGTACATATAACAATATGACTGTACCTATAAATACCTAACAATATGTACAATAGGTACATATAACCATATGTACCTATTGTTAGTATGAAATACATAAAAACATAACTACTTACTACTAATGTAACAATCTTTTAGTTGTTAAAATGTCATAGGTAGATTAGATAATTCATCATCATCATCAGCCTACTGTAGTACACTGCAGGACATAGGCCTCTCCCAAGACACGCCACTCAGCCCGATCTTCGGCTTTTCGCTTCCGTCCTACATATATCGTCACTCCATCGAGTCACAGGGCGTCCTACGCTACGATTGGATAATTATTATTATTTAACAATGAGATAGATGTAATTAATTGTAATAACCGTTGTTATTTCAATAAATGAATTTAATTTTATTGAATTTTAATTCAAGCTTTGACAAGAAAATTAGGAAAATACAATTTGCATTTCTGTAATTGTCTACTCTTTGTCGCAGGGCGAACAGCGCAGCGTTGACGATTCCCTTATATCAAATTAAACACAATAACAGAGTCGGAGTGAGTAATGATTTTTTAATTAAACTGTAGGGAGATTTAAGTTTGTACACCTACACGACGAGCGGGACTGCTACAGAAACAGATGAAAAAATAAATAAATATCTGTGAAATTTGCACACAGCGTCATCTAGCCCTAAATTAAGAATACCTTGTAGGTATATGATGACCAAATAGCTGCTAGAAAATATATTTTTTATTTTTGTTCCTTTATAAGGTTGCCTGGAAGAAATCGCTTTTAGCGATAAGATCATCACTTGTGGCAATACTCTTAAGGTTTTTGTTTGTATATTGTTTTAATATATCGTACATGCATACCTACACACATACATGCATGTACAATAATGTACATTGTACATATTTATGTAGTATGTATGTGTATTAGTTAAATTAATGCGCGAACAGATTATTGTTTATTTTTTTGTATGTATGTATTGTTAATTATGTTGAAATGTGTTTTATGTCCCAAATAAAGTGTTGTCTATTGTCTATTGTCCATTTGGATCTATGGGGTGTCGTTAGAATCCTTACATTATCCTGAGTTATACAAGTTTATTATTTAACGCAGTCGTGTTTTTTGTTTCCTTCAATCAATTATTATATCCGTTTGTACTTATCATTTTTTACCATTATCAAAAAACAGCTTAATGTTTGATTAGACTAATGCATGTATGCAAACATACATGTACAATTGTACATACATACACACACATCATGAACTTAAATAATATTACACTTTTTTTTGGGCAGTCGTGTGATATGTTATATTAATTTACTAAACTGGAAAGACTTATCTCTGTATTTGATTTAACTATTACCTTTTAAAAACGGATTTTATGATCTGCCTAATATTGGTAGAAATATTATAGTGTGCTTCAAAGCGATTAAGATACAAAATAGTGCCAAGTTTTGTATCTTCATCGCTTTAGAGTTTTGTTTTTCTTTGGTTTGTCGTTTTGTTTTGTTTTGTTAAAAACTTAGATAGAAGTTCTGTTTCTAAATTTTCTTTTCATCCTTACATTTTGATTAATAGCCAGATTTTCAGTAACTGTATTCGTGTAGGTGTCTGGTTAGCTTTGCTAATAACATGCGTACTTTACGAAGAATTAATTAATAAATGGCGGAAATCTGCGCCAGAAAACATTTTCCCATTTCGATTAAGCAACAATGTCATCAAACGTAACGCAAGATTTTTTTTCAAAACAAAACAAAGAAAGCTTTGTTCTGTCTGGCTTATATTTTTTTTAAATATTTTAAATTATTTTTTTGTCACTTTATTAACCCTGATAGTCTGGAAAAGTTGATGGTAATTGGTCAGGTCGACGGGAAAAGACCGCACAGTCGCTCACCTACCCGCTGCTAAAGTCTAAACATTTAATATACCTATGTATAAAAAATTACCTATACATATAATACAAACATGTACATGTACATACCTACTTATAATAGATTAATTTAATGTAAAAATATTCGAGAGTGACGAATCCTTTCAATGTTATTTATTATTTTATATGTGATATATTATTTCAATGACATTTTTATTGTATTGACAAATGTTATGATTTTGATATTTTTAAATATGAATGGAAAATTTTTCCTGTAAAATGAGTTTTTTTTTTTATGGTTGACAGGCTAGGTGTTTGATCACAGCTCACCTGATGTTAAGTGAAGGTGTGGTCAAAAATGGTAAAGCACACCTAGCCTGGAATGGAACTGGCTCTCAAGTGAGGCTGCCGGAACACACCGTTAGATGCTTGGCGGCAGATTTTCAACTTGAGGGTGGTAGCTAGCCAGCCGAGTACTAGAAAGTACCCTACCACCATGCTATGGTTTCCTCACGATGTTTTCCTTCACCGGCAGCTCAAGCTCATTGTTGGGGTTTGAACCCACGCCCTTCGGCATGCGAACCTACCGCGCTAACCACTGAGCTATCATCGCTACAAAATAGGTATAGGTATAGAATCGAGTATAGGTATAGAAAATATTAACAACATATTACCTATAGTATTCCACAATGGAAACTGACGCGGTTATGGCACGTTTTTGTTTTATTCCAACTTAAGGAAACTGTGCGAAGCGAGACAAAACCACACGCACGTTGCACTCTGTTTTGATTCCCTGAAAAAGGCCACCAAATGTAGCCTATAGTACGAGTACCTGTTTTGTTTTTATTTACGTAAAAATGTTGAGACGAACGAGACATTCTTCTGATGGAAAGATATAAATCGAAAATCTATAACCATGACAGCGATACACAAAAAAAAACTAGAGGAAAGTCATTGCTTGGGTTTGAAGTCACGTTCTTGGGCGTGTGAATTGTCCACGTTGACCACTGAGCTATCATTGGCAAGTCCTTTACAGGTTCACATATCTGTAATGCAATAGACTCGGTAACCGTACGTCGTCGTATATAGTTATACATATGTATAAACACAAATGTACATATACATAAAAAAGACCATAGTTATTGAAGAAAACTACCTTTAATCCAGGTTGATTCATCTTTAGCAAAAATAGCTTGCTATCTCCAATATTACAATTAGAAAAAAATACACAGAGCGAGCCAAAATTCGCATTCATTACTCAATACAACTCTCGAAGGAGGATGTACATAACAAAAAATGTAAGCCAAAATACAGACAAAACGAAACGCCTCAGGGCGATCCGTTCAAATAAAACGGATTGCCGGGATACGTCAATAGATAAGTGATGTAGTTAGGATTGCGCTAGTGGGACTAAAACCCCAACTAGCTCCATCTTTGTCATTTTGTCGCATTTTCATTAATTTTATTTTTAATCACACCCAGGACAATCATTTGTATGACAAACAAAAGTTTGTTCTATGTCTATGTACTATAGATATTAGGTAAGTATGTACAAAAAAAATGTAGGTTTTATGCCTGGTCATGGGTAGGCGTTATCTCTTACCATCAGGAGAGCGTCTCGTTCGTCTCATTACTTTTTACACTAAAAAAAATATAATTATAAACCTATAAGAATTTTATCACTTTTCTGGTACCTATTGTGATTTACTGCAAATAAAGGTGAAAATAAATGTCAGTGGCTGTGATTTCACTGTCAAATTATGCTCCATTTGCCCCTAAATGGCAAAAATTTATTTGTATGGAAATCGAACCACCTTATCATAACTTTTTTAATATTTCTGATTCATTTTGCTATTTCATCCCAAACTCGCAGACGCCTCGCGGTATTACCCACGTAGTTCCCGGTCCCTTGGGAATACAGGGATAAAAAGTAGCCTACGTCACCCGGGGATAGTGTACCTTCCCAACTGTGAAAGAGTTTTAAACAAAATCCAAAAATACAAATCTTTCCTCTTTATAATATTAGATTAGATAAATAATACAAGTAAATTGTACTTAAATAAAATCGAAATTATTAATTAAGTTTACTTTAGGTAAATGAAAAGGAATAATATTGACATAAACTTGTATTAATTGTACGTTATCCTAACTCCGTCTTTTCCTGCCTGCCCCTTTGATCAAGCCCTCGATACGCCCACGTGTCGCTACTACGTTAAATGGTTTGGAGCAGATTGATTTCACGATTGCTAATCTAATAAAGTTATCTGTTGTACGTATTTTATCTGAAAACTACTGAATAGATACCTGGTTCAGTATTAACTTTTATTTTTTGATAACTTTGCTACTTTAGAGTGAAAAACTGGCAGCGTTTTATTGTTTGACAAATGAAAAACAGGTCTCAAATAAAAAGGTGATTTTGCGAAATTGAAAATTTCTTGAGCTAGGCCCTTGAAAATTTTATTTGAGCAATTTTATTTATTGCTTTGTTTTTCAGTTGATGTTCTGTCTTAGTGCTTGTTTATTACAGTGACTTTATAGACCTCGAAGGGCACTTAAAGTACGCATTAGGAGGTTTCGAAGCTTTGATAGAAAAGAAACTAACACATTCAGCTGGATCTGTTAGTCGAAGAAATTTAGGTAAAGCAATAATCACACATTTAAACATAATCTAGAAAGTTTTGACAAACTTATTATATTGTTTATACCCTATTAGATTCATAGCTCAGTGTCTGTATTTTTTAATGGTTAATTTTTTTCATCATAATTTTCACAAATTTTGTGTACTGCCTCTGTGAATTTTGCCAGGTGAAAGATAAAAACATCAGTTAGATTAATAATAAAATTTATGATTAGATTTTTTGACATTTTATTGTTAACACTGAAAATCTTAGAATAAAAATAAAACATAAATTTAACACAAAGAAGAAACTAAAAAGCGAGTGCCACAAATGGCGACATACCTATAATTATTGTTTTTACAAGCCAAAAACATGCGTACATGACGTCACCTTCCAGCCTCAATAGAAGGCCAGCGCCAGCTAAGTCAAGTTGGCAAATAAAGATATTTCTTTACTATGGTAACTGACGTGGTTTTGACACATCGGTCAAAACGGTTCACGGTTCGGTTCGGTTGTAGGATTTCGTTTCTTTTTGGCTTTGTTTCCATGAACAAGGTCACCATATAATGCTGATATATAATATAATTAATAAAAAACATAATGATACTAATTTACTTAAGTTTATTTCCATGGATAATGTTTTATAAAGTGTTGTCCAATGTCTATAAATCTATAAATCTATCACTAAAATAAATTAAAATGGTGTGTGTTTGTCAATTACCTACCATGAAAGTCAGATCTGATTACTAAGTGTCTTTATAATCTAAAAATAAATTAAAAAAACGTTTTCAAAACTTCTCGCACGACCTTAGTTAACGAAGCGTAAAAACTATTAAATGTACCGCGAAACATTAAAGCGCTAAATGGCTAATTAAAAATCAATTTGTAGAAAACAATTAATCTTCGTTACCGTGACGTTCTTATAAAAGCTCGTTTTTATAAATGCGGCTAATCAGTAGCTTTAACTCTTCGAGGCGCAGAACAAAAGGTAATTATTTCGGGTCTAAAGGTTAACACGGAATATCGGGCCGTTCATCAGTTTAAATTTATTTTCGACCCCGTTCACGGTTCGGACGGGACCGTTGAATATTATTAGTAACTAGATAGAGCACCGTGTATTTCCTTTGAACTCTATTGGCTATTTATACATTGCTTCTTTGCTTTGAAGTTTTATACGAATTGGACTATCACCTCTTTACCTGTCAAACTGCTTGTGTTTTTAAACAAATTAGTGACAATTGGTCGCCTGATCTCCAGCTTCACGCTTACCCGTTACAGTTCAATTACACTCGGATAATTTGAAATCCTATACTCTGCACATTTACCCTAAGATAAATAAATAAATAAATAAATAAATATCGTAGGACAATACACACAGCGCCATTTGGCCCCAAACTAAGCAGAGCTTGTGTGATGGAAGTCAGATAACTGATAGAATACATAAATACTTTTTTTTTTTGTAAATAAATACTTGTAATACATACAGAACACCCAGACACAGAACAAACATTTGTTTATTCACAAAATGTTTGCCCTGAGTGGGAATCGAACCCACGCCCTACAGCTCTCAAGGCAGATATACTACCAATGAGCCAACGGGGCTGTCAAGATGAGGAGATAAGACATAAGATGTCTTTATGATTGACTGTTTGCAAGACGTTTCTAGTAAATTTGTTTGTTTAATCATCGACTACGTTCAATCAAGTAATGTACAAGTTATTCTGTTCATCATTATTTCTAGTTATTAATGATCAAAAGATTTTCGCTTCAGTCGAAATATACACAACACCCACTCGGAACTATAATTACAATTTTGGAATCTCATAATGACACGAGTTCAGTAAGTCTATAATTAGTTGTATAGGCTGGTTATTAATTACTATTATAATGAGTATAATTTCTGAAATGAAGATTTCATCTCATAAAATTTACGTCTGCTACTTTTAGATGTCTAAGATTTCATGAAAGCAAGAATAAAATAATTTTCAATAACTATTTTTTAATTTCTTGAGTTGTTGTTGTTACCACAGATATTAGATATTCTGCTGACAAACAGTAGCGTGCAAACATTAATCCCGTTTGGTTTATAGAGTACAGTAGCAAAATTAATAATAATAAATATTATTGACACACCACAAATTAATAAATGAGATGGTAAGTTAAAATTAAAAAGATAAAATGAAGAGGATAGTTAGGGGAGCGGTTGTTGGGCGGGCGCGGGGGTGGAAACGGGTAGTGAACAAAGATGCGCCTTAACTATAGTCAGAATATCCAATGTAATTAAACGTGAGTTGTTAAATTAATTAATCTGATATCCGAAAAGACTAAAACAGTTTAACACTTCCAATGTTATTTTAACAGTCTTATAATTTTGTAAAATGTTTAGCCATGATGTAATTTTGTAATAAAATTATATGGCTAATGTAGGGATGCCAAACCCAAATTTAAAAAAAACTAGGATTGTTGTTGGAAAAACGAATACAATACAGTTTAAAAACGGGACGCGGTAATAGAGTTGCAAAGTGGCGCGAGAATTTTAAAATATATGACTTTATGAAGGCGCTTTAAAAAATCAGGACGCTGCTTCAAAACTATCCAATACAAATACAAATCTTTTATAATTACGCATATTTAAAAATATCAAAATCATAACATATGTCAATACAATAAAAATGTCAATGAATCCAGTCAAAATATCCAGGGCATCCTAGGACACTACAAAAACTAAGACATGTCCTAGGAAAACAGGTCGGTTGGCAACTCTAGGCTAATGAGACACACAGTCATAATGGTTTAACATAATGCTAAAGTAGTTATGTCTTGTACATGATTTTGTTACTCGAAGTTCAGAGTGTCACTGCAATAAAAAACCTTTTTTCTTACAAATCAAAAAAATATGCAAACTAACGGAACGGCCTTCCGCTGTTAAATTGTCCATGGCAATAAAAATTAAAACCAATCACAGAAATTTGGTTTCCACATATCACGTCAAAAACAAAGAAAGACCTTAAAAATTCAACCCATCACTAAAGAAGCATGTCTACTTAACCTTCATCAAGCTTTCAAAGACAACTAACGTAAACAAAAGTCCACTTATTTCGGACACGGCACATTCGAAACTTCCCTTTGTTTGTAAAAGGGTCCGCCATTTGAACTAATGGTAAACGCATTACTGTATCTAACTTAACGATCACTTTAGCCTGTAGCTGTTATAGATTCTGCTTTGAACTGTATTAGAATAAGACGAGCCGAGAACTGCGGATTTTTTTTGCATGATTTAAAAATATTTTACATTGAACAGATTGTAAACAGAAAGAGTCCGATTGGGACTAGCGCTGTTGTGCTGGAACAATGCGTAAGCATACCTGCTCCTGCAGGTGAAGGCAAGAAGGAAGAGTTGGAACATCCAGGGTTTTAGTGGGTAAGTCGTCATGACGAAGAGCCTTGCAACCCCGAAGACTTTTCTATTAGACTTTTTCCTGACCACAAAAAAAACTTGGTATTCCACTAAATGAACTCCACATAAAGGCTACTGTAGACTGTATAGACCACATAGGTATAGATGGCTTAAGGCATCATAATATTAATAGTTAACAAGGTACGAACTGCAAAAATGCTCCTTACTTCAACAATGAACCTGAGCTGCCGGTGAAGGGAAACATTAGAGAACACACAGCATGGTGGTAGAGTACTTTATAGTACTCAGCTGGCTAACTACCATCCTCAAGTTGGAAATCTATAGCTAGACACATGACAGTGTCACCGACAGCCTCACTTGGGAGCCAGTTCCATTTGACCTAGTATTTACTGTCATAACCACATCATTACTTAACATTAGGTGGTCAAACATCAAACCTGTCAAATATAAAAAAAAAATACTCCGCAGCCCTTACCACCGGTATCGTGCTCGGTATAGTTTTTTTTTTGCTAGGGTTCCGTTTTCAAAGGGTAAAAACGGGACCCTATTACTGAGACTTCGCTGTCCGTTCGTCCGTCCGTCTGTCACCAAGCTGTATCTCGAGAACGGTGATAGCTAGACAGTTGACATTTTCACAGATGATATATTTCTATTGTCGCTATAATAACAAATACTAAAAATAAAATAAATATTTAAGGGGGGCTTCCATACAACGGTCCCCTTCGTGCGGAACGGACGGAACCCTACGTGCGCGAGTCCCACTCGCACTTGGCCGGTTTTTTGAATTCGTCACCGTTATTTAGTCATCGTTATTTGAGTTGTCACCGTCGTGGGTCGAACCTGGACTAGATTGGCACAGGACCGAGGCAGACGGCATGAAAAGAGAGAGGCCTATACCCAGCAGTGGGATAAAGAAGGCTGTGGATGACGATGATGATTTGAATTCGACTTCCCACTATACATAGTTCACGTCTCATCAAAAAGTACTACCTGAGCAACAACTCATTATCACGCAAACAAAATCTCATTCCGCGACAATACAGCGCGACAGCGCACAACATAAACCAAACAAAGGTAACAATAGACTTACTGTCGTGCCCCACAAAGGGTTCCCGCTGAAAGAAATAAAACGATGGCACTAAGTAAGTTTATCTCAAGGGAATATTACTTGAGTTACTTTGTTTGTGGATAAGCTTGGATTGTGCATTTATTGTTAGTTTTAGTGTGAGTTACAATGTTCATTGAATCATTTGTTTTTGTAAGTACCTACGTACTTGAAATCTGCGATCGCTGTTTCAGGGTAAAGTAGTCGTTGTAGCGATGATAGCTGAGTTGTTAGCGCGATCGATTCATATGCCGAAGGGCTTGGGTTCAAACCCCAATAACCAGCTTGAGCTGCCGGTGAAGGAAAACATCGTGAGGAAACCATAGCATGGTGGTAGGGCTGGCTAGCTACCACCCTCAAGTTGAAAATCTGTCGCCAAGCACCTAACGGTGTGTTCCGGCAGCCTCACTTGAGAGCCAGTTCCATTCCAGGCTAGGTGTGTTTACCATCTTCGACCACACCGTCACTTAACATCAGGTGAGCTGTGGTCAAACACCTAGCCTGTCAACCATTAAAAAAAAGTTTTATATTATGTAATTAGTAATGTGTTCGTAAAATACTTTATTGTCCTTTTAGAACTCTCTCATTCTCAAAAAATATTTTCTGAAAATCAAGTCCTAATTTGACGCGTAACTGCAATATCTTTGCTTCGCTAAAAGCGACTCTGTATATTGCTTTATAAGCAATCAACTGTGGTACCATAACACGCCCACATTAGCTACAGGAAGCGTCTTAACAGGGAAAAACTAATCAGATTCAACGCGTCTTAATATATCACGGGATTGTCACACATTTTATCCAAAACCTGGGAGATTGCACCGCCTTCAGCTCCAACCAGCTGTACCCGAGGTCTGATTAAGAAGGTACAGTTCTGCAGTATACGTTTAAAACAGTATCCTAACTTTGTATATGGAGATACACAGAATCGTAGTACTGAGCTATTTGCTCTAAGTGTGTATAATATATTTTGACTGACCTTTTAGCTCATTTGGTAGTGGCTCACTTCGTGAGCGTAGGTGAAATTTACATGATGAATACGGATCTTAAAAAGTACCCCATGTGTTACTCGTCGTATGAACTATCTGCATTTCAAATTTCATCTTAATCCGTTTCCGAGTGAAGTAGTAACAAACACACGATAGATAGACTAGTATTTACATTGACTGACCTTATTTTGACATGTAATCAGTGTTTTAAAACTCATTTAATGACGTATTTAAAATTTTGAAGTGACTTGTAACATTGGTATTATCAAAAAAATATTTGTATTTGTATTTGTTTCATTTTTTTTTTTGTTTACTAGTACATGAACTGACTGACTGTGACTTTGCTGACGACTAAGAATTTTTTTTTTATTAGCCACCTGACAATATAAACTACTTGACATTGGCTGAATATACAACATACAACGCCAAAAAATAAAGAAAAAAGAGAGTTAACCCACTGCACGCCACAACCTAACACTCGTTGGATCGTGATTAATGAAACTGGATGTCCCGACGAAGGACAGACGTGTTAATTAGATTAACACATCTCGTCGACGTCATACCGAGATTTCTCTAAGTGGCTAAGATATATTGATGTTCGCAAAGGGCGCAGTAGCGTCAATATATAGTTTTTCAATGCCGTCCAAAGATGTTAAAAATAAAAAAGCATCCTAGGACTTTCCACATAGTGCCATTTAGCCCAAAACTAAGCAAAACTTTGTATTTGAAAATTTGTACGAAAACTTTGACAGTGTTTCATCACTCGTTGTTTCTTTGGAAACATTACCCAATCGCTATACTCGACAGGTAGTTTTGTTGAAAAATACCGGCCAAGTGCGAGTTGTACTCGCGCACGAAGGGTTCCGCTCCATTATCTATAAAAACTTTGGAGGTAAAATAGTAAGTAATAATTTATAACATTATCTGTATTTCAAGACTAGCAGCTCGCCCCGGCTTCTCACGGGAACAACAAAGCTCGATTAACAATATAAATGAAGCCTATGCCAATGTTGAAATAATTATTAAGATCGGTCCAGTAATTTTTGAGCCTATTCAATTTTTTTTTTTTTTTAATAATAGATTGGCTTGCGTTTGACCGCCATCCCGCCTAATGTTAAGCGAAGATGCGGTCTACTATGGAGCACGCTGGCTTAGAAGAAACCGATTCTTACGCGACTTGAAGGAACCCAGACTATATTCATAATTATAAACAAACAAAAATCAAATCTTTCCTCTTTTTAATTAGTGTAGTGTAGATTAACTGCATCTGTCAGCTGTGCGAATCGATCGAAGTGTAATACGGAGTATAGATATAACCAATTAATTCAAACCTGCTTCAATAAGTCGAATTTCTTCAGAATTAGTCAGCTTTGTTCAATATCAGACGAAGTATTCGAAGCCATTTCGTGTCTAGACAGTAATCACGTACAGCTTATTAGAATTATTGTACCTTAATCCAATATTGGATTATAGATGAAAAGCTTAGATGAAAATAGTCGATTCTGAAATAGAACCGATAATGCTCTTAGCAAGCTGTTGTGGTGTTAGCCCGATATTGTATGTCTCATGTTTACCTACTATGTTTCTTTCTAACCGACTTTAAAAAACGAGCCGTCCTTTTTTGAAGTCTGTTAAAATCTAATACAAATCAGTTTTTTTTAAATGTAAGAGTAATGAGACGATGGAGACGCTCTCCTGATGGTAAGCGATAACGCATGTTCATAACCATTACATGGACATATAACTTAGATTTGTTATCAAATAAAAAACTAGACTATACCCAGTATATTTTTATAATAGTCTACAGGCTAGATGTTTGACCACAGCTCACCTGATGTTATTTGACGGTGTGGTCGAAGATGGTAAAGCATACCTAGCCTGGAATTAATAAATAAATATCGTAGGACATTACACACAGCGCGAATAGAAATGGCTTTCAAGTAAGGCACCCGGAACACACCTTTAGGTGCTTGGGGCAGATTTTCTACTTGACAAAATGAAAATGAAAAAAATTTCAAATCGGTTTCTAAATAACAAATTTCTAAAATAACAAACATACACGTATTGAGAACCTTCTCCTTTTTGAAGTTGATTAAAACCTTATACAAATCAAATCGGAAGCGACACGGAGATAGCACACAATCAAAAATAATGTTCCTTTCCATTTCGTATTGTAATCAGCGTCCTTCACGGTTACATTTTAACCCCATCATTGTAATTTTGGAAGCTCGAATACATTTCAACTTTCATTATATCGTTTTCTCAACGCATCAACCCAAATGACATAACCTTGATGACGTCATTACAGCATTATTTACATAATCGCTCTCTCGCTCTGTTCTCATGAAAACAATTCACAAAAACGGACCCTGTACCGCAACAAATAAAGTCTAGACTTGAGAGCTCTTCCGCGAAATTAAGGATTATAATCTCGGTTTCAAATGGTTCTATTTGAACGCTCTGTATTACGATACTTTACATTGAAAATTACGGAGATAGTATTGGGTAGGTACTGAAAGGTCGAATCTTCGAGAATTCATCGGAACGGAGTTGAAATGTTCATCCTGTTCTTAACTGCTGATAAACTTCAATTATATTTGGCTATTTTATTCATTTTTATGTTTTACTAGCTGCGCCCCGCGGAGTTACCCGCTACATGTTTTCGGGATTAAAAGTAGCCTATGTATTAATCCAAGATCTCAGCTACATTCATATTAAATTTCATCCAAATCCGTGTAGTCGTTTTTGCGTGAAAGAGTAACATTTATAATATTAGTGGAATTTTTACGACGATTGATGATATATCAAGAAAAATGTATAATTTTAAGCCGTTGTCACTAATTTCCGTCTAACAGAATTGGAACAAGCATTTTTTCACAATAATTAATGTGTTCCGGCAGCCTCACTTTAGTGCCAGTTCCATTCCAGACTAGGCTTTACCTTCTTCGATCATACCGTCACTAAACATCAAGTGAGCTGAGATCTTACACCAACCATAAAGAAATTAAAAAAAGAACTTTCATAATATATCTGTATAATCTCTACTCTTATATCAGCAATTCTTTTCAGAAAAAAAACACATTTTCAACGAAATGGAATTGTCATAGTTTAAGACGAGCAATCCAAAAAGATTTATGTAGAAACTTGAAAAGGGAATAATGTCGAAAACAAATAACTGAACACACTTATGAACTAAACAACTTTTTATTACACACCCGGGTTCCCGCGAAAATACAGTTTTTTGCTTATTACGACCCCAATAACTCAATTTACAGTAAACAATAAAAATATTCGTAAACAAACACATTTCGGGTCACATACTCGGCGGAATACTCGAAAAAACAAGCAAAAGAATTTTGTTCACAATAAGTTATACTGGCCTTAATATAATTATAGTTATCTGCCTATTCTGTTAGCTTATTTGGTATATCTGCTTCAAGAGCTGTATGACGTGGGTTCGATTCCCACCTTACATTTGTTTCGTGTCTAGTGTTATGTATGTATTTACAAAAAGTATATAGATATAGTTTAAGTGTAAGTGTATGCGAGCCGCAGCCGCTTCCAACCGGTCTTTATAGAAGTCAATGAGGGAGGCCTATGTCCAGCAGGATAGAATAGGGATAGGGGTGAGCCCCTATTTTGTAACTATTTGTCTCTCTTTGTTGTTATTTTTTTTGTTTTGTTGCAAAATAAAAATTATTTTCTTTCTTTCTTTCTTTCTTTCTTTCAGCAGTTAACGTCTTACGGCAGAAATGATGATGATGATATAGATATATATATATTTACGATACAACACCATCTGACCGTAAACTTGTACCATGGAAGTCAGATAACTGATAGAATACTTTTATATTTTTGCAGCGAAGATAGCTCAGTGGTTAGCGCGGTCTGTTTACACGCCAAAGGGATCACACCCCAATGAGCTTAAGCTGCCAGTGAAGGAAAATATCGTGAGAAAACCATAGCATGGTGGTAGGATATTTTCTAGTACTCATCTGGCTGGCTACCCTCAAGTTCATTTAATATTTAATTACCTATATAAACTTGACATTATTATTTTATCCAATTTGACATTCTAGTAGTAACAATTTTATCAATTTTTTGCAAACCCAATACTGGGTTAAGTATGGTTTAAGCGACGTTTTATTTATGTACCAACATTTTGACATCTGTACTTAGCAAATAAATACATTTTGATTTTGATATTGATTTTAAAATCTGTCGCCAAGGTATCTATATGGAGGCTGTAGGTTTGAATCCTACGGCATGCATCTGGTTTTTTAGTTACGGTCCTAATTGCTGCTAGATTCAAGGAATGAAGAAATTCTTCGGGAAAAAACTTTCATATCTGCGAGTTCTCAGTTTTCTCAAAGAAGTAAAATGTTTGCCAACTTATACTTGGCCATCGTGGGTTTATTTCACCCATTTTACCAAGAAACGATGCCTTCAACCATCATTGGGGCAATACATAAAAACGGATTATCTGGAATAATAAATATCGCGGGGCATTCACACAGCTTCATATAACACCAAACGTAACAAAGCTTGGACTATGGTAACCTGATAACTGATAGAGTATTTAGATACCTTTTTTGTAAATACATACTTACATACCACTGTTTGAAGTTTGCCAGCCTTGTTGGGAGATCGTCTGGCTTCTACACTTCCTACCAAAAGAAGGAAGGAAAACATCGTGAGGAAACCTACATGACCAAGAGTTCATAGAAAAAAGTTCTCTAAAATATGTAAAGTCTGCCAACCCGCACTTGACCAGCATGGTGGACTATGGCCTTACCTTCATAATGAAAAGAAATAGAAAGAAGAACAAGGGGCAGTTTATAAAAACAGGGCTGATTCGAAAATTTGATATTATCAATCAAATATTGGTATTAAAGTTTTACTGGACACTTTTTGGTCACGGAACCCTAATTTTTATATAACCACTGCACCAATTGCTGAGATTAACCAGAGGTCCGTAGAGGTTGATATGTTTGTCTGGATGTCGGAAAGTTGTCCGGGGAGTGGCTCTTTACCCCGGAAATTGGTATATCCAGCCCGTTGAGCCTTGTTGATTTAACTTTTGTAATTTGGTATTTTAAAATGAGTTTTCTGTCCGACAAAATACGTACATATATGTACATATATATTGTGTAACTCTAGCTCACAAGCCACAAATTGAAGTTGAGTGGTTTATTCGTACATTACCTATGATGAATTTATGTAAATGTTTTGTGTTTTCTAGTTAGCATATCCCGTTGTTTTACTGAGTCCTATCCATACCAATGTTACATGAAAAAGATCACTCTAAGCAATAAGGTCGCCTATTGTTGACTTCATTTGAAAATTAAATATTTATTACAAAATTTTAATATGTTCTGTAATTTTGGTGTGAACAGTAAAGGATTATCTATGTACTAGCTGCGCCCCGCGGTGTTACACGCTATAATGTTTTCGGGATAAAAAGTAGCCTATGTTCTAATCTAAGGTCTCAGCCGGTCAGGTCTCGGTCTGGTTATTCAAAACCATTAAAAATAGTTTTTGCGTGAAAGAGTAACAAACATCCAACCATCCTAACTTTCACATTTATAATATTTGTGGGATTACTTTAAAAAAAAATTAGAAAATACACTTTCGTATTAAACACGTTTTACTATAAAAGCCCGTGCTAGTTTTATTTTAAATATAACACCAGTACCAAAAACGTTTCTTTCTTGAATTATTAAAGCTAATTTAATGAAACAAATTGTGCAAGTCTAAATTTACTTTCTGCAAATTTCTAAGACCATTTCATTTTGTAACAAGTATGATTCGCTCATGCTTTTATTATTCAAATAACAGCTTTATTTTCACGTAATTAAGGATACAGTCTCTAAGTACAAGAGACTATAAGCTCGTGCCACACATTGTTAGCGCATTTAGCCCATTTTCGTCTGGCAACACTCACTTAAAATGTTAGACAGTTCTTCCAGCATTAATTTAGCTCATTCTAAAATGGCGCCTAGTCCAAATTGGACGCAAAGTGTTCCCTAACAAGCACGTATTCAAGCTTCGCTAGAATTTCGACAGTACGTAAACTTATAACCGTTGTTGTTTAAAGTTAATCAATACTTAAAATACTCTGTCAACATTACATTGACGTGAATCATGCCAAGAATTAAAAAGAGGCTTTCAAAAATATTTTGTAAGATAGAAGAAATATCAGAAAATAGAAGAGAGATAGGTAAAATAGAAGAGAGATAAGAAGAAAAGAGAGAAGTAGACATCTGTATCACTATCTGTAGATATTTAGATTTATAGAATTTTAATTAATCCTACTAAATATTTTAAATGCAAAAGTTTGTGAGTATGGATGTATGTTTGTTACTCTTTCACTTTTTATCCCGAAAACATGTAGCGGGTGACACCGCAGGGTGCAGCTAGTGTTAAATATTAAGAACGTACCTATCACAGTAATGTGATAGTTTATCTACATAGTTGTTTGTGTGACTTTCTCACGCTGAAACGTTTAAATAAATTTGGATGGAATTTAGAGAGCTATCTGTAAAGCTCAAAACTACTTTATAACATAAAGGCTTCTTTATTACATGGAAAACGCGAGGAAAGCCGCGAGTCACAAGTATGTATGTGATATGTCGATTGTCGGTGTACATCATCGTTATAATTTCAGACGTAGGACGACCACTGTTGGACATAGGCCTCCCAAATGTTATCCAAAAGACTAGTTGGAAGCGGCTCGCATTCAGCGCGTTTCTGCGGTCTTCATTAGGTCGTCTACCCACCTCGTGGGTGGACGTCCTACGCTGCGCTTGCCGATCTGTGGCCTCCACTGCAGAACTTTACAGCCCTATCGATCAGGAGTTCTGCGTGCTATGTACCCTGCCTACTGCCACTCCAACTTGCTAATCCACTGGGCTATGTCAGTAACTTTAGTTCGTCTACGGATCTCTTTAATTCGGATTCGAGACCCCAAACACAGCTCCCAGCTCCTTATTTTGTAGCTGTTTGTTTGTTTTTGTTTTTCTGTTTGTATTTGTGACAAAATCAAATGGTTTTCTTTCTTTTTTTCACTGTCGCTGTAGTATATTCTATAGCAAAAAGAAAATGATATTTCACAGTTAATTTTGTTCAGTTCTTCAAGACTAGGGTAAAGTTATAGTCAAGGTACTGTTTCTTTATATTATCCACAGTCCTGCTTAAAATGACCTGCTGAGAATTCACTTGGAACGCAAACGCTTTGTTTCACGAAGAGATTTTAACTACGTCTAGCATCTACATTTGTAGTCTATCCCTGGCAGCTGTTATAAACTTAATTACTTCTTGTGAAGTACTTAGTTTTATAATAAATTAGTAACTAGTAGTTTGTAAAATGTAAAAGTTGAAAAAGACGCGACGTTTTTGAAGTTGTAAAATTATGAAATATTTGAAAACGCCTCGCGGTTTCACCCGCATAGTTCCCGTTTCCGTAGAAACACGGGGATAAAAAATAGCCTATGTCACCAGGGAATAGTGCACTTTTCCAATGGTGAAAGAATTTTTGAAATCTGTCCAGTAGTTATGAGGTTATTTGTTACAAACATGTTACAAAAATCCAAAAATTTCAAAATGTAAATATTTCCTCTTTATGATAATAAATTAGTGTAGAAAAATATAGAAAAGTCATAAAAAACTTTACAATTTTCTAGAGTAATTTTTGAAATTATATACAGATACGCCCGCCTAAAATGATCTTTTGTTATGTTGTTACATATTTAATTACACTGGGTAAGTCACAACTACATAACTACTACTTAACTACTTATGCGTGACTACCAACGGTTTAATTATATGGGATACTGCGACTATAGTTTCGGCCACATACGGTGGCCTTCTTCAAGGAAACAAAGCTGAAGACAGCGCGTGGACGGCGTCGTCTTGCTTCGTACAACAAAACTACGCCAGTTTTGATTATAAAGTGATCTTGCTTCTATCCAGTACGGATGATTACTGTCAAGCCAAACTACGTAAGAGTAATGTAAAATTGAAAAAAAAAAAAAAATTGTAACTAAAGGTGACAAAGGTCACGGACCCCAGCGTCTGTGGAGCGTATAATAAAAAAAAAAAATTGTAACTAAAGTTGACAAAGGTCACGAACCCCAGCGTCTGTGGAGCGTATAATAAAAAAAAAAAAAAAAAAAAAAAACTGTAAGAGTAACATTTTTTAAATTTTGGTTGCGTTTAAAGTAAAACGTAATAAACCCTTAGCAATATTAAGCTACAATTATATTAACGTTTTCACAAGACTACTCAAAAACTTTTATTTTACTTAGGGAATTAATACTAAAGCTAAAAGGCCTGTCTCTTAAAGCAGTAAGTAAGATATAAGAGACAATAATCTTGACGTACATTATCTCAACACAGCCTCTCCATCAAGCACTCAACCTCTTACAAATGAAGGCAATACGTTTCTCTGTCAAATTGTTAATTGTCGCTAAAAGTGTCTAGTCGTTGTGAATTTGTAATTCGTAAAGCGCGGGCTCTGGCACGAACAAGTGCCGTAACCGTAGCTACTCACGAAAACGGGCACAAAAAATGTGATTAATTTGTTTTACAAAATCACACCAAGCGCTTTGGGTAGTAGCTGCCTTATTCACACAATAAAAAGTAAAAGTGGCAAGTGTTCAGACGGTGCTAGTTTAGTAAGGTCCCTTGGTCGAGGCTCAGTCTGAGACGCTCCTTACGCGGATACCCTGGCACCGTCACATAAATAAAATAAATAAATATCACAGGACATTACACACAGCGCCATCTGACCCCAAACTAAGCAAAGCTTGTGCTATGGAAGACAGATAACTGATAGAATACTTAAATACTTTTTTTTTTGTAAATACATACTTATAATACATACAGTACACCCAGACACAGAACAAACATCGATGTTAGTCACACAAATGTTAGTCCTGAGTGGGAATCGAACCCACGCCCTTCAGCTCTCGAAGCAGACATGCTACCAATGAACCAACAGGGCTGTCATGTCGCCAGGACTGCTTCTTCGGGCTCTTCATTACTGGAGGTCGTGCTCATCTTGAAATGCCTTCACTGAGGCGTTCACTGCTTCCACGCGACCCTGTCTTCGGCTTCTCTCAGGGCAGTAGTGAGAGAGAGTCCCATAATAGCATTTACCTGATCAGACCAACGAGTAGGTGATCGACCCCGCAGGAACTGCTACAGAACAAGAATTGTGTGCTTTTTTGTTTGTTCAGTACACTTATCAAACAAATAGACAATAAGACAATAGATAATACTTTATTTGTAACATAAAACATATTTCAACCAATACATACAAAAATAAACAACAAACATTAAAAAAAAACGAAAAAAAG
Source organism: Biston betularia (assembly GCA_905404145.2). Lineage (NCBI taxonomy): Eukaryota > Metazoa > Arthropoda > Insecta > Lepidoptera > Geometridae > Biston > Biston betularia. The sequence continues at coordinate 12,686,876 of FR989874.1, forward strand.
CGCACAAAATCCTATTAACACAGATTATTAGATTATTGGGTTGGTTATGGAAGGCATGCCACATCGTCGGATATAAAATTGGCTAATAAAATTGCATTATGCTGAGGTGAGCCCCTATTTTGTAACTTTTGTGTCTCTGTTTGTTTGTTTTTGTTTTTATGCTTGTTACAAAATTAAACGTTATTCTTTCTTTCTTTCTAATATTATATTTCGAAGTGGCAATTCTTGCCTTTTGGAGGATCGTGAAGCTGGCGCCCACTCGTTTTACAATTGAGGATTGTAATACGACGAGGCAACGTTACCAGTGTCCTAAAACGATAATATTGGGTTGAGTATTTGTCCAGCAGTGGAATACTAGTTGAAGTTGATGATGATTTTTTTTTTTTTTAATGGTTGACAGGCTAGTTGTTTTGACCACATCTCACCTGATGTTAAGTGAAGGTGTGGTCGAAGATGGTAAAGCACACCTAGCCTGGAATGGAACTGGCTCTCAAGTGAGGCTACCGGAACACATCGTTAGATGCTTGGCGGCAGATTTTCAACTTGAGGGTGGTAGCTAGCCAGCCAAGTACTAGAAAGTACCCTACCACCATGCTATGGTTTCCTCACGATGTTTTCCTTCACCGGCAGCTCAAGCTCATAGTTGGGGTTTGAACCCACGCCCTTCGGCATGCGAACCTACCGCGCTAACCACTGAGCTATCATCGCTACAAATGATGATGGTAATGCAAATTAACGAAGTGTAGTGTGAATTCGTCGCGCTCTTTAGCATAGAACGTCCCTTGTCTTAATCCGCTCCCGTGCAATTCGTCAGCCGGTCCGAGCGCAAAGCTTGACTGATGCGCGGAATGTAGGACGCCAAGCCACTCTACGGATTAGTTAGTTTTAGATTTTTGAGGCTTTTTCTCCTGTCAACAGTTAAAAATGGTATTATAACTACCAGAACTAGTTTTTTCGCCACAAAAATGTTTGCTCCATCGTAAACCGTATCTTCGCTTAACACCAGGTGAGTTGGCGGTCAAACGCAAGACTTATTATTATTTTAATAGTAATAAATAATAAAAGCTACTCTTGTATCAAAAACTTGCATAGGCTGATCGAAGATGGTAAACACACCACACAGCCAGGAATGTAACTGGCTCGATTATCAACTTGAGGGTTTGCAGCTGGCCATTTGAATACTAGAAAGTATTTTACCACAACACTATGGTTTCCACACGATGTTTTCCTTCACTGGTAGCTCAAGCTAACTAACCGCTGAACAACCATAGCTGAATGTGCTTTATTAAAAAAATCTGCAGACAAAAAAATAAAAACAAAAGAAAAAAAATTGTGTCATAAATCAAACACAATGCAAAATTGATGCCTTTTCTAAACGTCAGAAAACTAATTAATTTTAAGACAATTAGTTTTTTTTCAAATGTCGCCACCAGAAATTAAACCGGTCAAATGCAAGTCGGCTTTACAATGTACTAAGGGTTCAAAGTTATTAAAACTATTTACTGTTTCTTTCTCAACGCTGTGCAAATTCAACTTAAAATCATCCAACAATCGACTGGTGGACTGGACTAATTAATTATTACAGCCATTCAAGGCTAGGTGTGCTTTACCATCTTCGACCATGCCTTCACATAACATCAGGTGAGCTGTGATCAAACACCTAGCCTGCCAATCATTAAACAAAAAAAATTATAAAAAAAGTTAGCTTATAACAAGCTCCATTTGAGAACGGAACCCTAAAAAGAGTTTGAATGTCAGGATGACAAATCCTTCGGCCGTCCCCTCTTGGTGACATTCATAAAGATTAACAATACCCTTTCTTGAGCTACTATTCATCAAGCCCATCCGTGAAGCCTATTCGAGTATTTTTGCTTATTGGAAGGCTAATCGGCTAAATTCGGATGATGTCGGCTAAACTCGGACGGTGCGCTCGACGCTTTGTCGGTGTGATTGATTGATCTTACCAAGAATTCTAGCAACAAATTCGGGCTGGGTCGCCACTGTGAGAGTGTAGCAAAATATAGCCAGCCCTGACATATGACAGCCCTGTTGACTCATTGGTAGCATGTCTGCTTCAAGATGTGGGGCGTGGATTCGATTCCCACCCAAGACAAGCATTTTGTGAAATAAAACAAATGTTTGTTCTGTGTCTGGGTGTACTGTATGTATTTACAACAAAAAAATAAGTATTTTAAGTATTCTATCAGTTATCTGACTCCCATAGTACACGCTTTGCTTAGTTTGGGGTCAGATAGCGCTGTGTGTGTATAACGATATTTATTTATTTATTTATTTATAGTAGCGATTTGTAGCGATGATAGCTCAGTGGTAGCGCGGTAGGTTCGCATCCCGAAGGGCGTTAGTTCAAACCCCAACAATGAGCTTGAGCTGCCGGTGAAGGAAAACATCGTGAGGAAACCGTAACATGGTGGTAGGGTACTTTCTAGTACTCGGCTGGCTAGCTACCACCCTCAAGTTGAAAGTCTGCCGCCAAGCACCTAACGGTGTGTTTCGGCAGCCTCACTTTTTTTGAGAGCCAGTTCAATTCCAGGCTAGGTGTGCTTTACCATCTTCGACCACACTTTCACTTAACATCAGGTGACCAATAACCTAGTCAAACATTCAAAAAAATATAGAATAAGAGCGGGTAATACAAATTTTTCTTTTTTTTGTTATGTAAAAGTAATGAGTGAACGATACGCTCTCCTGATGGCAAGATATAAATTTGGGATTTTTGATGGTGACTTTGTGTAGCAAAACAAAGTCCGGGGCCTCGCTGCTTTGGCGCTCATTAATTTGAGACTTTCGATGGTTAGTCACAACAGCCCAGTAATTTCGCTACCAGCTGAACTACCCTTCAAACCGAACCACACTACTGCTTGGCGGCAGAATATTTGGTAAAACTACCTGTTATGGAAAGCTAGCCAAGTAAGTCACTTAAAACGTTTTTTTTTTACTTTAACCTTTAACTGTTATAACGAGACAAAACTACGACGAGACGAGACGAGATGAAAAGTATTCTACCTATGTTTTTTTTTTTAACTTTCACATTTATAATAATTATTAGTAAGATTGACGTTGATTACTTTTATAATCGAACGTCTAAGTACTTTCCCAGTCGATCTCATAAAACCACTCATCAACAAGGAAAACCGTCATCCGCCATCATTGGAACCATACCCCGTCCCAATATCACTTCCCGAAGTAAACAAGTTGTTAAAGAAATTGAAAGTGGCTTAAAAGGGCGATAATAAAATTTTATTCATTCCCTTGCCTTTCGCTTTGATGTATTGCCGTTGACAGCGGTGACCTTGTTTGTGGTGGGAAATCTGCGGTAAAATGGGACAATCGATTACGGGAGAATTTCTTTAAGCAATTTTACTTCTGCAACTTTACTTAGTGGTAGATCTCCTTAGCAGGAGGTCGTCTAGGTAGGTACCACCGCAGTACCAGTTATTCTGCCGCTAAGCAGTAGTGTGTAAACATTACTGTTTTTCGGTTTGAAGGTGACTGCAGCTAGCGAAATTACTGGGCTGTTGAGACTAAACATCGAATGTCTCCAAAGTAATGAGCGCCAAAGCAGCGATGCCCTGGACTTTGTTTTGTTACTCAGAGTTCTGGGTATCGCTGCAATGGTCACGGGCAGGCGTTATCTCTTACTAATTGGAGACTGCATCGTTCGTCTCATTACTTTTACATTAGAAAAAAAAGTTTTTTTCGATATATTTGTCGGCGCTTAGCTTTAATGTTGATATAGTTTTGCGCCATTTTTTGCGTAATTATGGTGGACTAGAGGTGGAATGGCGTCACCTCTGACGTAACACTGGTTCTGTGCTCTGCTTGTCGTTATTCGTGTAAAGTATTTTGACTTCAACCAATGAGAGTAGGTGAAGTTGCGGATGTCGGCCGGTAGAGGGCTGTGTAAATCGAGTCGGCCATGGGAATCGAGTCGGCCGTGCGTTGAATGTTGAGGTGGAGAGATTAACATTGATTATTGGATTGATTTATTTGAGGAGCGATTGGACGGTTGCAGAGTGTGAAGCTAAGCGGAACGTTTTGTCCCCAAGCTATGTAATAGTGACTATAATGTTCTAATCATTCTTAAATTAAAATCGTTGTGAAGTGCTGATTAAACTTCGTACAAGAGAATTGAATTGTGTGTGTTTGTCTCCTCGCCCGCTACACCCTCGCCCAGACGTCCATGTAACCATTCACCACATAACCACTTCTGATGCGAATCGGCCGTCTAACATTGTCGTTTCTACATATTTTTAAGTTTTTTTGTTGGTTTGTGTATGTGTATTTTTATATTGTAATTATTGTTTTTGTTTTAATAACTAAAGTAAGTAAGTTTTAGTATTGTTTAAAGTATCTTTTTTTATTGTATCAGTATCGTTATTTTTATAAATCTATCAATGTTCATTTATGTATAAGTTATATCGGTATGTAGTATGAAATGACCACTCAACCCCGTACCTAATAATAATACAGAGGTAGGTAGTGACTAACTGCCGTAAATTGAAAATGTAGATTCGTTCCAGGACTGTTTGAGTTTCCCAATATTATATTAAGAAAGTTTCACAGTTCTGTAGAGTTTGTTTCATTACATTAGCATAAAATGAGAGTAAAGTTAACGGTCAAATGATTAGCCCGTACAGTGTGTGAGTGGATGACTATGTCGTCTAGATATTAAGGGATATTTTATTAATGTCATTATGACGGAACTAATTACATTGGGCTCGAAGAGTTGAGCCGTGGAACTCATAAAAATGTCACTTTAGCAAGCCGGGCTGAGTTAGGACGGTGGTCTGTCACAGTTTCTCAACTGGGAATCCGTTAATACAAAATGTCTGCAATCAACGAAATGATTAAGGATATATAAAACGAAACGAAATCTGTTGTTTATATGAAATACCGCTTTTATTAAATAAATTAATTTAAAAAAACACATTTGTAATATTGTTTTGTTAATTTTTTTTATAATTCATATTTGTATGTTGTTGTTTTTGTTTTGGTGTATAATAAAGATAACACAAAAACGATGTATACCTGTATACCTCTACAAAGATTAAAATAAATGGATCTATAAGACTAACAGATAAGATATAATTTAGTAATATACAGATTAACAAGAAGCCATAGATTTAAAACGAATTCAAAAGGTAGGTAATTATGTTAGGCTGTATGTTTTTTTTTCTTTTATAAATAATTATGTTCACCGCTATTTCGTTAATTATAATTATATCATAGTTAACGAAATAGCGGTTTAGAAATTTACCACCTGCAACTACACCGTCACTTAACATCAGGTGAGCTGCGATCAACCACCTAGTCTGTTAAACATAAAAAAATCAACTGCATACCAGTGAACTACATTCTAGATCGTGCAAAATTTATTTGTAGTTATATTTTTTTTATACGGTCGCTAAGTTTTAAATACGTCAAACGAGCTATTATTTTTAAATATTTCAAGATCTTTTGATTTACAGGCACGCAGATACTTTACTTGAAAATTGTAAATTTTCTTAAAAAATAATATTAAATTGTAAATTTGTCTACTTTTTACGTTCATTTCCGATAATACATTTCTTTACAATCGGCTTCAAAGGTTGTGAAAGACTGTATTCACATGGTAACTACTAAGAGAATAGACAGTGGCAGTAACTTATAGTATTCATAAACATCTGCTCCGGTACTTCTAATATTTTTTCCCGTCGCAATAGCTGATAGAACTACATAGCTTGTAATAAATTGTATTTGTTTGTTCTAATAGTTCGAGTGTATCAGTATTTGTTCTTGTTAAAGATTCATGGCAGTGTTCTTTATGGTTACATTGACTTTGATTGACTTTGGTTGGTTGACTGCCCTGTTAGCTCATTTGGTAATGTATTTACTTCAAGAGCTGTAGGGCGTGGGTACATTACCTATTTAGGCTAAACATTTATATTTCAATCATTTATTTTTTTATTTACATTTTTTTTAAGTTTATATTTCGTTTTATTTAAATAAATTATTTTTATTTTTAAGTATATAAAAATAAAAATTTGTATAACGTATACCTATATACGTTTTATTTTTATTTATTTTTCTTATTAGTGATACATCTCCCGCCTGTTTCTTATGTCATCTATCATGTTTTTCTTTTCATGGTTGCCTGAAAGAGATCGCTCTTGGCGATAAGGCTGCCACTTGTGGTTCGCCACAATAAAGAATTCTATCTATCTATTTATATGACGAGCATAAAGGTCTGTTCTGTGATCTGTATATATTGTGAGTATTTATTTACAAACTGAAAGTAGGTGAGTTTGCAATCAGTTATCTGGTTCCCATAGTACAAGCTTTGCTTATTTTGGAGATAGATGGCGCTGTGTTAAAAGTTCTGACCTTGATTTGCTACTCAAAGTTTTGTATATCGCTAAAATGATCACGAACATGCGTAATCATTTACAATCAGGCGACCGCCCCGATCGTCTCATTACCTTTAGTACAAAAAAAAAATAAGCTGTCGAAATAGGAAGTAAAGCCAAAAACAGCACCATAAATCCAGCTAAAACTTAAAAGGCGGCTGCTAATGGAAAGTGATGCAGTGATTCCGATAGAGGGAACCCGCTCGTCACGGACTCGAGAGATTGATGGATGGTCTATTCATAACGTTATTAGTTGATCTGAGTTATTGTTACGTTATCGGAAATGTATTAATTTGGCATTTGTTATGTGGTGTTCGATATCACACTGATATTGTTAAAGAAAAAGTAACTACGCCATCAGAAGCAAAACTTGTAAAAAACCAAGTCTCGCAACTGAGTTCTTCAATCGTAAAAAAATATTCAGTCCCTACTAAAGGGGCCTTTTGTCTTAAGTTGTTACGTAATTAGCTAACCTAACAACACCTTATAGTGACCATATCAATGTTATTTATTTATTTATTTATTTTATTGAGAAAGAATACGGTTAACCAATTACACTCAATCTCACAAAATTTTGACATTCATTTGTTATAAATCTTTTATGTTTTAAATAAAATAGATTGACTTGGCAATCGCACTAAACAATCTTATTTAATACAAGCGGACGCCTCGCGGTTTCCCCGCGCAGTTTCCGTTCCCGTGGCACTACAGGGATAAAAAGTAGTTTACGTCACCCGGAGATAGCGTAGCTTCCCAACGGTCACAGAATTATTGAAATCGGTCCAGTAGTTTCGGAGCCTATTCAATACAAACAATCAAATCTTTCCTCTTTATAATATGTATTACTTGTGAGATACATCATGTTTTCATGCGATGGCCAAGTCAATCTTTTTTTTTCACTGATATTGTTAAAGGAAAAATAACTTTTTTTTGTACATTCCTTAACTGCTTAATCAATCCTGCTTTAATCCCGCAAAGTGGTAATGTTCACCATGAAGAAAGAGATAACGCAAATCCATGACCATTGCAGTGACAGACAGAACTTTGAGTAGCACAACAAAGTCCAGTATCTACTATACTGCTCTGGCGCTTATTACTTTGCGACTTTCGATGGTTAGTCTCAACAGCGCTGTAATTTCGCTAGCTGCGGTATCATCCAAACCGGAACACAGTAATGTTTAAACATTAATGCTTGGCGAGAGAATATCTGGTACTGCAGTAATATCTACCTAGACGACATCTTGCTAATGACATCTACCACCACGTGAAAAAGTTTAGAATTTACATATGAAAGCATAGTTTTTTTTAATTTATTTCAAATGTTATACAAAATATAGTTCTTGAAGACTTGAAGAGTCTATTAACTGAGTAACGGTTTGTGGTCGTTCCCCACTCGGAAGACTAAAACATAATTATGTGGTGACGAATATCTCTGTTGATGACTTATAACAATCTTATTTATTTAAAATATTCAATAAAACAATAGCATAATATAAAATACCAATAAAACTTAAAACTCGTTCGACAATTCAACTTGTACAAACAACACTTAAACCGTGATTTCCAGAATAATCACAAAGATGGCAAATCGTCAAAGCAGTATTAAACTTCTTAATGGACAGTCGAAATCACAGTTAAGTACATTTTAAGTACATTACAACTTAACAATTTGCTAAGTGACGGTCGTTACAGAAAGTAACAATGTTCATGAAAAGTTTGCAAACAATCGGTACCTAAGTATTAAACTTCATCTTTCGAGGGCAAGTTAAATCTAGTCACAAAAATTATTTCTTTTATACGAAAAACCTTGAAAAATTGCTCGGGAAATCATTTCACCTTTAGGTCAGATGCTGCCAAGTAGGAGTAATATTTCAAAGAGATGTTGAATAAATTCTGAGGCTTTAAGTTTTTGTAAGCCAAAGACATGACTACCTATATATTTTTTCGATACTTAGAATTTGTTTATTCGAAGAAAGAGGCTATCCAGCTCCTCGACAACACGGATATAGTTATTATTTATTATTTAGCCCATTTTGTCCCACTGCTGGGCAAAGGCCTCTCTCCCCCCCTTCCACACCTCTCTGTTGTGTGCTGTTGTGGTCCACTCTTTATTGTGGGCATCGAGCTCATCTTTCCACCGCCTTTTAGGCCGGCCTGGTGGCCGTTTAACCTCCGGGACCCAGTCGGTGGTGGTTTTCGCCCATAGCTCCGCTGGCATTCGGCAGACGTGTCCAGCCCAGTCCCACTTTAGCATGGCAGCTTTTTGAGTTACATCAATGATCTGAGTTTTGGAGCGCATATAGTAAGAAGACTAAAAAGGACAAAACCTTTTGAGTTAGTGTATTAAGTTAGTAATGTCAGTGCAGTGAGTACTACATATCATCGACATCGACCACCGTTAGTTAACATCATGTGAGCAAGGTCAGAGTAAATAGGTATCTCGTATCTCCTAAGTTTGCGTGCTCCATCTTAGACTACTAAACCTATTTTTTTTTTAAATCCTTGGATGAGAAACGTTGCCGAAATGTTTGGTGCCCAAGGAAATCTTCCGCCTTAGTCTTCCCACCTGATCTACCTGAGTCGCATCTATAGGTTATCTACGTATAAATCTATATAGACAAAATATACACATTAGATTAAATAACTATTATATTTTTTCCATTCATTGCTGGACATCAGATTTAGAACGAGGTATGATTGTTAAATTATATAATTGTTCTCAGAAATTGAATACTTAACTGCTTGAAAAAATTGTTGTTAAAAGCCGAACATTTTCTGGCAATTAGAAGCTCTGTTTCCAAATAAGAGCCCGGTAGCGATCCCGTAACAATTCAATACAGAATTAGAACAAAGAAGGCGATGGCAGTTTAATATGAAATGCCTTACAAATTGAGGTTCGAAAACATTTCGGAGCGGTTTTGGGCAAATTCATTAATGGCCCATAAACAAAAACCTTTTGCCTCAACGATGCTTCTAAATTGTTCTTATTAAAATGGAAGACAATGATATTGTAAGTGGCTGGGTAAGTATAGATTCATGTTTGATGTTTCGCGTATTTACTTAGTTTAACTGTAATTTGTGTACAATTTTAGCGATGACAGTGGTTAGCGCGGTCAGTTTACACGCTGAAGGGCGTCAGTTCAAACGCCAACAATGAACTTGAGCTGCCGGTGAAAGAAAACAATAGCAAGAAAACATAGCATGGTGGTAGGGTATTTTCTAGTATTCAGCTGGCTAGCGATACCTTGGCCTTTATTTTTTTACTTGAAATTCTATGAATCGCTGCAATGGCCATGAACAGGTGTTATCGCTTACCATCAGGAGAGAATCTCGTAAGTTTTATTACTTTTAGATTTAAAAAAAATATTGTGCTTAATATTTTATGTATCACCAATTCACCATACATCACACTACTGCATTGCACCATAATTATGGTGCATAGAGAATATAATAATTATGTATACCTATGTGATATTTAATTTAACAAATATCTGTTTTGCATTATAGACATCCCTGTTGGCTCATTAATAGCATGTCTGCTACAAGAGCTGCGAGGCGTGAGTTCGATTCCCACCCAGAATAAGCATTTTGTGATAGAAACTAATGTTTGTTTTGTTTCTAGGTGTACTGTATGTATTATAAATAATTATGTATTTACAAAAAAAACTATTTCAGTATTCTATCAGTTATCTGACTTCCATAGTATAAGCTTTGCTTAGTTTGGGGTCAGATGGCGCTGTGTGTAATGTCCTACGATATTTATTTATTTATTTTATTACTTAGTAAAGCTGTGGTAACTCAGCCGCTTAGCCATTATAAACGAAAAAAAAATGCGGCCAAATGAAATTTTTCGACCCAAAAATAAAAGTACCTAGTACTAAATTTTCAAAGCTAAATTTACTGGATTATAAAGGCTAAGTTATAATTAAGTTTTTTTGGTATACCCTTGAGTTTTGAGACAACTTGTTCTTAATTTATTTAGTTCTTAATTTCTTTAATTGGTTTCACAAAATTGTCTCTAGTTTTTCGTCTTTAAATTGTTTAAAATGCTAACAAACCTATTAGAATTGAATGACTTTCACATCGCATAGAGAATAAATAAAACAATAATAATGGTGGCATATAATTTACTTTTTGTTAAAGATAATTATACCTCAGTAGTGCATATTATTAAATTATTTTATATACTAAATTTAAAATTGAAGTCTGTGACATTTAATTTATTGACAGTTTGTTCGTAAAGTTATAATTACTTTTCTAACCCATTCATGTGCTGCATTTAATTTGCTCGCTGAAGATTTCAATTATTTCCTTTGACTTGACAACTAGAACAATTTAATTAAAATGTGGTATATTTCGTATCGAAGTCTCGAAGTTTTAGATTAAATATCTACAGGATAAATATCGACATTGTTTTGTACTCTTATTTTTTGCAAGTACTTTAATTTTGAACTGAATACTTCTTAGTTTTTTTCTTCAGTAGAACGACTTTTCGTAGGGATAAAACTTATAATAATAATAATCATAATAATAATCGTCATCCCATATGACGAGAATCTCGTGAAGGCCGAGAAGGACAAGCTCAGCAAGTCCCTTGACTTGGCTCACGAGATAACCGCCATGTGGGATGTTGATTCGACGATCATTGTCCCGATAGTCGTCACGGTAAACGGTCTTATAGCGATGAGTCTCGACCGACATCTTAAGAGACTCTCGCTAGACGGTTGGGTCAAGGGTCAGCTTCAAAAGGCAGTGATCCTTGACACGGCGCGCATTGTGAGGAGGTTCCTCACTCTGCAGCCCTGACGACCGGCAGCTTGGGCCCTGCCCCACTGCCGGCGTCACCCTAGTTTTTTATCTGATTTATGTTTTATATGTACCTAATGTAAAAAATTTAAAAATTAAGAATTAAATTAATACCAAGTATAATCATAATAATTAATTTCAGACCATGTCTGCCCATATTGCATATTAGCTCATATATTATAAAATTAAAATTAAAACACAACGCTTACACTTACAAGTAGTGAGTGCCAAAGCAGCGATGCCCTGGACGTTGTTTTGTTACTCAAAGTTCTGTGTATCGCTGCAATGGTCATGGGCAGCAAGCAGGCGTTGTACTCAACTTTGTCTCCATAAAGAAGGCCACCAAACATGGGCAAAACTATAGTCGAAATATCCGTTCTATATAAAAAAAAAAAAAAAAAAAATTAAACGTGAGTGCCGCATAAGTAAAACAAAAACTAGTAACTTGTTTTGTTTTTAGGCTAAAGCTTGCGTCTGGCTGCGCAAAAATATCTTAGAAACTTGTAAGTGATCTACAAACTTGTGACGATATAACCGACTTTGCTTACGACCTAGAAGCACACCAGCTGCCGTGCTACCATACATATTTACACCGATCTCCGCTAGGCGATGTGCTCAACTTCGAAGTTCTGAACTTGCATCTGACATTGACAAACTGTTAACCAAGTAAACGCATAGATGTAGATTTAGATAGATAGAAACTCTTTATGACAGCCCTGTTGGTTCATTGGTAGTATGTTTGCTTCAAGAGCCGAAGGGCTTGGGTTCGATTTCCACCCAGGACAAAGAGTTTGTGATATTTATAAACAAATGTTTGTTCTGTGTCTGGGTGTACTGTGTGTATTTAAAAAAAAAGTATTTAAGTATTTTGTCAGTTATGTCCTACGATATTTATATATTCATTGTGCACACCATAAACAGAAAAAAGTACAGAGAACAAAAGAATCTTATGAGCTAGGCCGTATCGCTAAGAGCGATCTCTTCCAGGCAACTAAAAATAGGAAAACACGATAGATGACATAAGAAACAGACAGGAGATGTTGTGACACTAATAAGAAAAATAAATAATAAAAACATATAGTAACTATATAAAAATAATAATAATGTATTTAAATAAAACGGATGGATTTTTGGATTTAGGTAGAGTTGGTACTTTATTTACGCCATAAAATATCTTCTCTGGACAAATACACGCATACGTTTTATCTTGTACTGAAATTACAGCAAAATACTTTGTTTTTATAGAATACAAAAAAGTGTATAAATATTTTAACAGTTATCATAATAAATACTTTACACTAAGCATATAATCTATAATTATGTAAGTAAACGCATGTAATAAACACACAAGAATTGACCTAGTTATCTAGTTCTCATAGTACAAGTTATGTTTAGCTTGGGGTTGGTTGGCGAAGTGTGAAATGTCCTAATTTTTTTGTATGGATGACAAGCAAGATGTTCGACCACAACTTACCTGAAGTTGATTGACGGTAAACTCAAAGATTTTTTTTTCAAAGAACCGATTTTTTTTAAATTTTGAGATTCTAGAGTCTGACTAAAAATTTCAAAGTTGTACGTCAGTTTATTGTTGTTTGGCACGCCTTATAGCACATTCTTCTTCTTAATAATAGACTGATTTTTTTTTTTAGTATTCTACCCGATATTTTTTACAAATTTAGTAGGTACATGCATCAAAAACTATTCTACACCTTTTCAATTCCATTCCTTAGTAATCCCGACGGATGGCTCGCGTTGTGCGCTAACGAGTCATTAATTTTACATATCGACTGCCTCCGCAGATGATCTACGATATTTGTTCTTGAGTAAGATTGAATGGTCGATGTGCGTTGAACACGCTTCCGCCTTCAAAAAGTGATGTGCTGTCGATTTCAGATAGTTTCTCACAAAGCATAGGGAAGCTACGTAAATACACAAATTATGTAATACTGTAGACAAGAGTTGTGTATAAAAAGGACATATTATAATAATTATTATAGATACATACTACAGAGGGGATGCCATTCAGTGTTGCAATGCTGCCAGCATTCTGGCCACATTGCCCTCTGATGGATTTTAAGTCGAGTTTACACATTTTGTAAATAGTGTAGGTAGTATTGATGTGATTTTGACACATTTTTATTTATTTTACATTATTAATATTAAGGAAATTAACAGCTAGGTACATACATTTAGTTACCTATATACCTAAATGTATAACGCCAATTAAATATTTCCACAAACAATTAATAAGTCTTGAAAGAAATACATAAATATGCGTACGGTGTGTAACAAATACTGATAAAGAAACCACTCGTACTCCTCTTACTGGTTGAAGAACGCGTCAACAATTAACCGCCTAAGCTGCACGACGGACGTATTAAACTTTGGTTTTACTTATTCGGGATTACTCATATTTAATTATATCGGATACTTTGACTATAGTTTTGCCCATATTCGGTGGCCTTCTTCATGGAGCAAAAGTTGAGTACAACGCGCGCGCGACCTTGTCCGCAGTACGGGCCGCTGCGCGTCTTTTACGTGAAGACAGCGGCTGGCGCGCGGGCGCGGCGGTGAGAGCGGATAAAGTGTGACGAAATAAATGCGCCGGTGATTAAGCCATAAATAAATAATAAATCTATAGAGGAATCAATTAATTTAAATTAAATAAAGTAATCTAAAAGTTAATGGAAATAGTCCTCAAAACGCTGGCCGATTGCCACGTTGTATGGCAATACTTAAGCATTGGGAAAAATAAAGGCCAGTGTTTTGGTCACGTTTGGGTTCGACCAGACGAGATGAGAAGTCTTTGAAAGTTTTTTGATTGCCCCTGGTCTCCACGGTCCCAAAGTTTCAAGCAAAGGCTCAAAGAAATAAAATTTGCGTTAGATTTGGCCCAGAAGGATTAGCTGCATATAAAAATATTTTTATTTATTTTGTGCGCAAGTAGAGCTTAAACCCAAGTCTTGGTTTTCAATCTAACAAACACAAAGTTTCATTTTAATTGGATAAATGTTGTAGAAAAGCTTCGCCACCAAATTGGCTGATAGTGAAATATCGCTGATAAAGGAATTTCATTGTTGGGAAGTTCTTAATCGTCAAGTATGAGAAACCAAACCTCTGGCATTATATACAATATTTAGAACTGGATTGTACTTATATTTCTCAATTTATCAAGAGGCAGCTAAAAACAAATAAAATCACATGTTTCATATAAAGTATTCTATATTAATATCTACAGTAGAATAAAGGCTGTTCAATTTGTTGATTATTTAATTTAAAAGTCTATATGAGTTTAAGAGGCTATAGCTTAATTTTTTTTTATATTAGATAGGCTTGCGTTTGACTGGCATCCCGCCTGATTTTAAGCGAAGATGCGGTCTACGGGGCTCGCTTGCCTAGAAGAAACTGATTCAATCGCGACTTGAAAGTACCTAGACTATATTAATTGGGGAACACCCACTCGGAACACCAATTACATATTGATTGATTAACTCTTTATTGCACACACTAAAAAACAATACAGAAGAAATAAAATTAATTAATTTGTGTAACAACTGGCGACCTTATCGCTAAAAGCGATCTCTTCCAGGCAACCGTAGGACGGACAGGATCAGAGGAAGAAAAATATATTCGTAATATCCTTAAAAGAATGTAATGAAAATACCAGCAACATACCTTTTAAGCTCAGATATACTAAGTAAAGACTCCAAAATTGAGGCCATTGATTTTGTATGATACTTACTTCATAAATATTAATTTTGTTAGATTAGATACCTGTAACAAAAAAAAAGTTAAATTAATAATTACACTTATAGTGGTAAGACAAGTAAAATTTGAATAAGAATTTTTAGGGTTCCATGCCCGAAACGTGTCAACGGATTTATAATAATGGATATTTCGTAAGTAAATGTTTCTGTTATTTGTGTTCGAAAAATGCAAAAATCTTTTGTTCCGGTCACAAAAGCCTGCAAATAATAAAAAACAGAAAACAATATCAAATGTTTCAAAACCACAAAAGAAAAAAAAACAGTCACAACTCAATGCCGAGACAAATTACAAAACGAAGGTCACGGCCAAAGAATATGAAAGAAAAAGAAAAACGGGGAGTTCTCACTTAATTATTTTCGCCAAAACGGATCCGATGTTAGACGATGTAGTGTGAAAGCCGCGGGGGAAACGTATTACATCATGCCACTTCTACATTTAATTTTGTTTTAAGTATTGTCTAGAATTGTCTAAGTATGTCATACTAGCGCGGTGTTACCGGTTACATGATTTCGGGGTAAAAAGTAGCCTATGTGTTAACACATTTTCTAACGAAATAATTTTGTACCTACTATTAGTACCTATTTATTATTGTTTAACTATTTATTTAGGCTTGCTCTTTATAATCAACTAGCGGACGCCTCACGGCTTCACCCGCGTAGTTCCCGTTCCCGTAGCCTATGCCACCAGAGGATAGTGTACCTTCCCAACGGTGAAATATTTTTTGATATCGATCCAGTAGTTTTTGAGTTTATTTGTTACAAACATACAAATGATAAAACTAGAAGGATATAATGTAAGCCGTACATCGTGCATAATATATTTATTTATTTTTTGTTGGTTAACTATAAGGGCTCACCGGAAGACCAGCGCTGGTCATACCACTTAGTATGACCAGCGTTATGCTGAGGTGAGCACCTATTCTGTAACTTTTGTCTGTCTGTATTTGTTTGTTTTTGTGCTTGTTACAGGATTAAACGTTTTTTCTTTCAAATATCCAAAAATACAAATCTCTTTATAATATTAGTGTAGATATATTTCAAAGCTAATTTAACAGTGCGTTTAGTTATTTATTTATCCAGTAGCTCTCAAAGTGGAAGACGATTCAGTGAATTGTGACGATGAATCTTGAAAAGACTGGTGCCAGACGAGTTTTTTTTTCATCGCAATTTCTCAGTGAAATACTTTTTTCTTAAATAGGTGCTTTATATTGCAAGTAGTTTCTTTGTTAGAAATGTTTCTGTGTTCAAGTTTAGTGAATTCTTAATTATTAATGGCAGTAAGGACTAAAATTTAGTACCTAACAGACAGCCCTGTTGGTTCATTGGTAGTACTAACCAGTGACCTATCATCGCTACAAAAGTTATGATATTTTGTAAACACATTGTCAGGGGTGCATAAAAAACATAAGAGCTTGCATCCCGAAAAAAGAACTGTTCCCAAGAGATAGAAAAAATCTACATTAACGCAATCAGTGTAGCAGGTAAGAGCATGCTATGACAGCCCTGTTGGTTTATTGGTAGTACTATGTCTGCTCCAAGAGCTAAAGAGCGTTGGTTCGATTCCCACCCAGGGCAAGCATTTTGGGATGTGAACAAATGTTTGTTCCGTGTCTGGATGTACTGTATGTATTGTATGTATTTACAACAAAAAAACTATTTAAGTATTCTATCGGTTATCTGTCTTCCATAGTACGAGCTTTGCTTAGTTTGGGGTCATATGGAGCGCCATATGACCCATAGGACATTACACACAGCGGTGTGTAATGTCCTATGAGATTTATTTATTTAACGAGGTATAAATATTTGAGGACATTTCACACAGCGCCATCTAGCCCCTAACTAAGAAAAGCATTTAATACGGGTGCTAGATTATTGATAAAACAATTTTCTACTACGAACGTAACGATTTTGATTCCATTTTCATTGTACGGACCGCTAAATAGTGAATACTCTACCTGCATGTTCCCCGATAGATACAACCTGGGTGTTTTCAAGTCGAGAATGAATCGGTATCTTCTAAGCAAGCGTGCTCCACCTTATACCGTATCAACACATAACATCAGGTGAGATGGAGGTCAAACGCAAGCCTATTTACAATAAAAAAAAAAACGATTTTTTTTTTCAAATGTCGATTCCCAAAAAAACGTGTCCGTTGTCAAGTATTGAGATTGTTGTTATGGTTCTAACATTACGGAACTAGCAATGATAGCTATTGCTTTAGACGAAGAAGAAGAGCAGCATCAAGGAAACCTTTATTTGTACTGCTATTTCGAATTCTCGAATTGTTTTGTACTTCGAACCCATGTACTTTGCATGAGACATATTTACAAAATCCTATTTTCACGAACCAATGATATCAATCGCTCGTCCTCCATTTTGTTTTTGACGCCGCGGCGTCAAAAACCGTTATCCGTCAAAAAATATAGTTGTCAGCGAATACGTCCGTCATTGCTGGTATCGGCACTGACACTGAGACTACTGTGGTGTCACTGAAACTGACAAGTGGGGATGCGTTCATTGAGAATGTATGAAAGAATATTTTGCACTGTGTCGGTGCTGTGACTTCATTGATATGTGTGAATCGACCTTAACACTCAAAAGCCTTGTCAAAATTGGCGGGTTCTCTTCAGCAGAATCATAATGAAAGTGGTAATGGAGAAGTCAGCACTCAAAACACTTCTAACTTTGAAGCACCATTGTCGGAATGTCCATCGGATCTCCGAAGCCCGTAGTTAGCTAATCTTTTGAGCCTCTCAGTCCAAAGTGGCTACTTCAACTGACAGAACAGTCCAGTGTCAAATTGCACCGCAGGCTTACTGGAACTTAATTGAAACAGCGAGACACTTTCAGTTCTCAATCAAGTAGATCTGTAGCGCTTATCCGGCGTATTCAGAGTCTATTCATCCGGATGGATATTGAGACTGGTATTGAATGATTTTCGTTCCAAATAAATTTGTGTCAACGTACAGTACGTATGGAAATACGTATTACATGAGATATGCCATGTAAGCGAAGTCTATCGAATAATAATAGAAATAATTATTTCTTTAAAAATTAATGCTTTTACAGATAGTATTGAGTAACTTATGTGATTTGCTTTAAAATATGGGCTTGATTTCAGCGATGGATTCTATGACACATTGAAGTGGAAAATAGTCTTTGATATTAATTTGATTATACGTACTATATATATATATATATTAGATTTTACACGGCGCCATCTGCAATAAACAAACTAAGACGCATTAACATTTAGAGGAGGCTTCAGGTGGCCAGAATGCTGGCATCTAGTTTGGTCAGAAGCTTAGCATTGCCATCCAGCGTGGCAATCTGGCCACATATTCCTCCTCTGGTGGACTTTTAGATTGAGTTATTTATTTAAATTTGTGAATAGTTTACTAACTGTACACCATAACTTTTAAATACCTGAACAAATGTTGATGTGTTGGATATCGTTAGAATCTGTACATCATCTCGAGTGATACTGGATATACATATTTTTTAAATAAATCATTTATCAGAAAACATTCGCGAATTTTAATTTTCTTAATTGTATTAGTTACCTACGCACGCGCAAGGACCGCTGTCGTCCGAACGCGTATCGCGTGAAGCATGATGGGATTGCGTGCGCGTTGTACTCAACGTTATCTCCATGAAGAAGGCCACCGGATGTGGCGGAAACTATAGACGAAGTAGCCAATATAATTAAACGTGAGTAAAAACCTCACAAGTAAAACAAACACGTCAGTTTTCATAGTAATATTTTGCAACATTATATTTTGCATTATTTAGTATATATGTACACGCCAGCCCTTACTATTTTTATCTTCTGAACTCTAATTATTACTTATGTATGTACTAAAATATCCTTTTATTTACAAGCAACTTTCTAGACTTTTTGTATATTTGTAATTTATTTATTCTACTATATATTCGCGTATGTATTTATGTATTTTTTTCAGTCTCGTGCGTCCCAAAAGGTTAGTTCAGAAAACCAGCGCTGCTGAGAAATCGGCAGCACTAATGCTGAGAACTAACCTTTTTTGTCGTACTGCACACTACAGCGACAACTTTCTACTTATTATTATTGTTATTTTTCATTTTTATTTTCTGTGTTTTATTGTTGTTGTAGTGTTGTGCGTGTCAAAATAAATGTTTTCTTTCTTCCTTTCTTTCAACAAATTAAAATGCAATTATGTATACAAAACTTGAAACATAAAAAGGTGCGAGTAAAAGTGTATCTTAGAAATTCCGGAAAGATCCGGCCACTCGTCGTACGGAGTAACCAAGTCACCTGCACGCCGACGTTCTCACCTCTCTCTACCTGTATTGAGTCTTGCTAACGAACCGAACACTGTAGATATTCTCGGCCTTTGTAGCCTACTTTACCCAATTAAGCGCTATTTAGACTGTTCTTGATTCAAATGGGTTTTTACCTTTGTCAGTTCCAAAACGTAATTATCTATGAATGATCGATGGTGCGCTCTTGAGATGTTTCTTAATTCGATGGGCAGATCATTAGTGATTTCAGTGAATAGGTATATTTGATTGTTTGTGTTTATCCTTTTGTTTTGCGTAATTTATTAACAGTTATTTATTCGGAAAAGTAATATTTGCCATGATATTTATTCAATTTTATTACTTTTTTTGTATGGTTGACAGGCTAGGCGTTTGACCACAGCTCACCTGATGTTAAGTGAAGGTGTGGTCAAAGATGGTAAAGCACACAGCCTGGAATGAAACTGGTTCTCGAGTGAGGCTGCCGGAACACACCGTTAGATGCTTGGCGGCAGATTTTCAACTTGAGTGTGGTAGCTAGCCAGACGAGTACTAGAAAATACATTACCACCGTGCTATGATTTCCTCACGACGTTTTCCTTCACCCGCAGCTCTAGCTCATTGTTGGGGATTGAACTCACGCTCTTCGGCATGCGAACCGACTGAGCTAACTACTCAGCTATCATCGCTACAAAAGATAGGTGTAACAAAAGCGAAACGGAAAGTATTTTCTATATTTCCCCACTTTTTTCTGTTTAATTTATCAGTTGCGTAAAAATTCAGAACATTGTTCACCACAAAAGCCATCTTGCCTTAAAACAAAAATATCACGTCTCCGCACAGAAAATATGAATACCTAATCAGACTAAAAGCAGCCAAGTTCTCGAAAACCCTTTTACGCGAACTCTAGTAAAACGAAACACCGAAGTTTTTACACCTTTCAAAGATTTTCCGCTGAGATGCGAGATCGTTCGTCTCCCGCTACCTACTTTGTACTGAGCGTGTTTGCGTACCAGCGGCAAATTTTCACATGTTTTCCTATAAAGTTTCACTAAAGCTAGTTTAAAAATGTACCTTAGCTTGTTTTAAGACTGTTTGCCGCTTTCACGCTAGGTTTAGCTGGAATTGAGACGTGAAAATCTTTTGAAGAATAAACGGAAACAAGATAAAAATGCTTTGCGTTACGTACACAAGTAAAGATAAAAAAAACTGCAAATGTTAGATAGTATATCTGCCAAAACTACCTACACAGTCTCACTAATATTATAACTATAAAAGAAATAGAGTTTATTGCATAAAATAAAGGTATGTTTTATGTAAATAGGATCGTATCCGGAACGAAGGGATTCACTAAACAATCAAAGTCACCGACATAGCGCAGCGTATTAGCAAGTTGGAGTGGCAGTAGGCTGGCCATATCTGTCGCAGAAACGCTGGAATAAACTTATTACAGAGTGGAGACTACGTAACGTTGTGTATTCAGCAAACCCTGCGATTCAATGGAGTGACGATATACGTTAGACAGCTGGCAGTAGCTTGAAGTGAAAAGGTGAAGATTAGGCTGTCTTAGGTATGTCTTGGAAGAGGCATATGTCAGAATCAGAATCACAATAATCTATTGGAATAGCAACTATTGCCACAGGTAAGTAAAAAAAAAAACAATAAAAAAGCGTCTAAAATTTAATTTCAGCTAAGTTATCAAACCAAGCAATACATAATTATTTCACTAGATGAAATTTATTAAATATATTAGATTCGCCAGCCTAGTAACTTTCGGTGGTTTAGTAAGTTTAGGCAATAAGTTGCGAGACCAACTGGCTTCCTATCTGAAGGTCCTGAATTTGAATCTCACAGCATGCACCTCTATCTTTTCTTAGCAATGTTTCAAATGGTGATGGAAAATATCGTAAGGTAACCTACATAATATTATCTGAGTGAAAAACCTGACCTTGACAAGCTTCTCCATAATATTATGATCTTAACACTTCTTATCAAAGTCTAGTTTTCTTTACAATACACAGTATCTTTAAACAGAAACAATATTCCGGTGTTCTAGATTTTACAGAGGAGAAAAACGATTTATTACAAAGTAGAAACGTTATTAACAATGCTTTGAGAAAAGTAATATTCTTTTTAGGAAAAGAATCGTCTTGGAGATATTAGGCAGAACGTAATACACCGAAAAATTACTTTTTTGAATACTTACCCGACATTACTGTCAAGTGTTCCACATTTTTCAGGGGTAATTTTGCTTCTGAGTGAAAATTTAATGGTATTTATTACTTATAATGCTTTCAAAATAAACAATTTGTAATTAAAAAAGAGATTAAATTATACTATTTACAAAATGTATACAAAAAACTTAGTCTAAAAATCCGTCAGAGGAGGGATATGTGGCCAGAATGCTGGCAGCATTGCCACGCTGGATGGCAATGCTTAGCTTTTGACCAAAGTAGATACCAGCATTCTGGTCACGAAGCCTCCTCTAAACGTTTAATGCTTTTTGGTTTCGAAATGAAAACCTTTTCTTGTACATACATACTGATAACACAGAGAATACTCATACACGGAACAAACGTCTATGTAAGTCACGGAGGTGTTAGAAAAGAAGAAGATTTTTGTCGTAGAAGGTCTCAATATTATTCTTGCTACACTTTCATTTTTAACGATGTTTTTTTCTTTTTTATACCAGATACCTACATCGTGTGCCGTACTTTAAAGCGGCTATAAAGATTGTTGTGTCTCCACACAGAGATTCCTGGCTGTAGTAAATCACGAAAATCACAATATCACGTCTTCCAGAGGCGATTTATGTTAATGAGAGTAGACGACGTCAGCTAGCGGAACAAATTGGCTATTAATAATGGATTTTGTAAAACTGCTGAAAACGTTTTTTTTCAACAGTTTCATTAGATAGGTCTAAGGATATAATGGTGTCTATCAATGTTTCCATCCATTTATCTCACTAATATTATAAATATGAACGTTTGGATTGATGGATGTTTGCTACACTTTCATGAAAAAACTACTGAACGGATTTGGATGAAATTTGGTATAGAGGTAGCTGAGACCTTGGATTAACACATAGGCTACTTTTTATCCTGAAAAATGTAGCGGGTAACACCGCGGGGCGCAGCTTGTTTGACATAATTTTTTTAACATGAGGGTGGTAGCTAGCCAGCTGATACTAGAAAGTACCCTACCACCATGATATGGTTTCCTCGCCATGTTTTTCTTCGCCGAGAGTTTAAGCACGTTGTTGAGGTTTGAACCCACGGCCGGTGTGCGAACCGACCGCGCTAACCACTGAGCAATCATCGCTACAAAATTCCGCGTAACACAAAGAAAAAGCATAGTACCTACTAACATTGTTTAACATTAAGCAGTATTTTTCAGTAAGGCCTTTCATATTACTGAGTCAATTTTGTTCTTTGTGAGGAAATTTTGTCACATTATTATTTTCTTTGTTGTTAAAGTATGTAACAATTGATGTTTTACCTTGAAGAAATATCTCAGAATTAATAATAGGAATTTAATTGGAATAGTCTAGGAATCTTTTCATTTGTGATAATAAACCTTCGACCGCAATATCGTTTACCAACATGCAAACCGATTGTCAAAAATAGACTAGTGTTTTAGAAACAGAAGTGAGGAGTTTTTTTAATATTTAGTGACAAACGACCAGTACCAGAAGTTCTACCGCTAAGCAGTAGTGTGTAAACATTAATGTGTTCGGGTTTGAACGGTACTTCAGGGAGACTAGTTTTAGTATCGAAAGTCTCAAAGTAATAAGCGCCAAAGCAGCGGTGCCCTGGACTTTGTTTGGCAACTCAAAGTTCTGTGTATCGCTGAAATTGTCATGGACAGGCGTTATCCCTTACCGTCAGGAGAGCATCACAATCATGTCAATACATTTACGTAAAAAATCTACTTATAGAGAGAATCGAACCAAGACCTAAGGTCCTAGCAGTACATCTATTTGGACAAGAATTGCCTTAAGGACAAGGCATGGGACAATTCTGGGACTGGGCAAACACTTGGCTGTTTGCCCAATCTTAGAAAATAAGATTTGTGTTCTGCAAGATCTTGCACGCATGTTCTTGTTGGTGTTTATGGAAGCTCATAACTAAAACTAAACTAATTACGTGAAAAGGAAGACAATACATTTCCTGAGGACTTAACTCTTTTACCATCAAAGCCAGACAAAAAACTCAAACGTGTAGTACTTTTGTAGTTATGATAGCTTAGTGATTAGCGCAGTTGGTTCGAAAGCCGAAGGGCGTCAGTTCAAACCCCACGAATGAGCATGAGCTGGCGGTTAAGGAAAACATCGTGAGGAAACCATAGCATGGTGGTAGGGTACTTTCTAGTACTCAGCTGGCTAGCTACCACCCTCAAGTTTAAAATCAGCTGTCAAGTATCTAATGATGTGTTCCGACAGCCACACTTGAGAGCCAATTCCATGTGGAAAGTGGTTTCTGCAGCGAGAAGAGAATGTTAAATACTTGTGGTTATTTTATTTTAGTTCATGTCAAATTTTAGTTTTAGATATTAAGTGAAGTTTCGGATAAGTTTTTTAAATTGTTGTCAAGTTAGTTAAATTGAAATCCTCATAATTTTAGTTACTGAAACGACTGTTAAGCGTAAATAAACTAAATATAACACTAATAAGGTTCCGTTAGACATTATGAGTTTACGGAACCCTAAAATAAAAACAGACTAGAAAAGAAATCTTAACGTTTGTAGATTTCTTACTTACTTTATCTGGCATATTCACTTCGCTTCAGTGATTTGCAGCTTACAATGCGCTTTGAGCACTGTAGACATCCCAAGTTTAAATATAGCCTATTGTACAAACGTCAAAGCATTCCTATGAAGCGAACGTTGAACAATTCCTAAGAAAATGTTCTTAGAAATATCTGACACGGGAAATGTTTCTCCCGGGCTACTTGTCTTGTCCATATGAAACTGAGACTGTAAGAAATGAAATATGAATATCAAATTATTGGAAATATTCTACTAATATTATAAATACGAATACTATTGACGTGAATGTGATTTTATTTGTAACTATTACAATTTTGTAATAAAAATTTATGTACAGGCCTACGTGAACCCAACGGACTAACTGCTTTTTGTCATCATTTACACTTCAATCTCACATACTGAAGCTATTTTTCCAGCAGCCCAGAGCTTAGCTACCGTAGTCATGTAGAAAAACTGTAAAAATGCACAATATACCCCAAGCTAGACGTCAAGGCAGGAGTAGTGCGGTGTAGTCGAAACTTGCTGGGCCCATAACCTGCTAAAACAGTGGTAACGGTTCGCAACAAACTTACTTTTTTTTTTCTTTTTTGTTTTTTTTTCACAGAAAGTTATTTATTTTAAAGATGTTAATAGAGTATTAATTAGTAAAGTAACTAAGACATGCAACATTTAAAATAATAGCTAATCTAAAAGGCCGCTATCAATGGGAATAGTTCCCAAAACGCGCCCCATTGCCGCGTTGTATGGCAATACTCAAACGCTGAGCAAAATAAAGGCCAGCAGTTTGTTCACGTGTGGCGTCGACCAGACGAGATAGATATTTAAATAGAGCTTAAAATGCTATATGCTACATGGAGTTTACAAGCACAAGTTTTAAAATATATTGATACATAATAATAATGTAATAACAGAATTGCCATTTCTCGTAATCTTGTGCACTGTCATAATTTTGTCTCATCTAGCCATTTTGAGTCCACGTATCATAGAATAAAAAGGACGTGTAAAGAGAAAAATAATATTGCCGATGAGAAATTGCGTTTGTTAGCGCCACGTCAGTACGAGAAACGACTTTCGTGCGTTCCAACTTAGTCTTGAGAGTATCCGCGGAACCTTAGAACCCTCTATTTTTTCTGGGCGAGAAGAAAGTTGAGATTGTGCTGGAATGGTATACGGCGTACGGTGTACGATACGTGCTTGTCGGACGTAGTGCTTAGGAAAACATGTTTGACTAATATCAAGTAAAACTCTCACGTTGAGGAAGGATTTCTTTTTACGCGACTGCCCAAAAAAATTAAGACAGTTTTCAGAGTTTATGTACGCATGTAAGTATATTTATTCTATTGTCTTAACAGATTTGAATGTATAGGATATAAATATTTATAGTTAGAAAACATTATTATTTGTACTGTTTAACTTAAAAAAAAACATTAATTAGTAAACATTAGTGTTTTTTTTTTTGACTGACTAGTTTAGGATGTGTAGGGTGTCGTTGGAATCCTTACATTATCCCGTGTGATACTGACTATATGTATTATTGAAAAAAAAAATTGTGCATTTTTGTGCGTTTTTTTTTAATAACTTTTATTTAAAACATTGAATAAACTTCAAGGTATAAATAAGTAAAGTAACTAAGACATTTTTTTTTTATTAAGCTTGTTTTTTTTTGTTGTTGATAGGCTAGGTGTTTGACCACAGCTCACCTGATGTTAAGTGACGGTATGGACGAAGATATTAAAGCACACCTTGAAATGGTACTGGGTCTCAAGTGAGACTGCCGGAACACACCGTTAGACGCTTGGCGGCAGATTTTCAACTTGAGGGGGGTAGCTAGCCAGCCGAGTAGGTACTAGAAGTGCCCTACCACCATGCTATGGTTACAAGTAAGTTTGTTTTCATGTCAGAGTAATATAAGTTTGTTCTTCTAGATAAAGAAATTATTACATTGTGTTAGCTGAAGATAGATACTAGTAGTAACAAAAAATGACTAGCAAAATGATAAAATATGTTAGTAAAAATAATTAGTTCCTTCTCGGACGACAAATATGCATGACTAGCTGCACCTCGTGGTTTTATTACGAGCCGGGATAAAACATAACTTTTATGTTTGTGAAAATAATATATAAATGTACAATTTAAAAAATCTCACTCCATTCCGCCAACAAAACGCTCTGCTCCAATAAAACAGCAAGGTTTCGGAGTAAACGAAAACATCATCGATGTATACAATTTTTAGTTTTTTGTTGATTTTTTTTTTTAAATCGCTCACTCGATTTCGATTAAATCTATTTGAGACTACCTCTGAAGTATAATCTACCAAGCAAAAAAAGAATCATCAAAATCGATTCGTAATTGGCGGAATGATCGCGTAAAATACATGCAAAAAAATCTTGAAATTGCGAAAAGTCGAATCGCGAACTTCCTGAGCTGGGCAGCATTCGGAAAACTACTTCGAGTCTCCTCGTCATCTATTTCTCGAAGTCTCAAGGCAAAAGTTTTAAATCAGTGCATTCTATCTGTCATGACCAACGGCGCCAAAACGTGGACTCACTGCAGGAATGGTGAACATGTTCAAAGTTGCTTAGCGAGCTATGGAAAGAGTTACACTTGACATTTCCCTAAAGGATCGTATCCGTAACAAAGTAATTATATTATCTAGAGACCTAAAGTCACAGACATAGCCCAGCGTAGCATTATATTTGCATTAGCAAGTTGAAGTGGCAGTGGGCTGGACATATCCGTCGCAGAACCGTTAATTGCTGGGGTAGTCGTGTTTTAGAGTGGATACCACGAATTGGTAAATGTAACTTAGGATACCCTGAGACTAGATAGAGTACGTATATCACGTAGGTCATAGTTATGGCAGTGGATCATAGCAAAGAGCCAAAGGCGTATTTTGGGAGAAGTCTAAATCTATCAGCGAACGACGTTAAGCTAATGATGATGATGTATTAATCCAGAGTATAAACTATCTGCAATCCAAATTTAATTTAAATTCATTAAGCAATTTCAGGGTGAAGAATTAATAATCATACAGTTAAATTTTGTATTTATAATATTTGTATGAAAGTGTGGTGTGTGTAAGTGTCGGCAGCCTAGTTGAGAAACTGTCTGGATTTCAATCTGGAGGTCCTGGGTTCAAATCCCATGGCAGGCTCCTCTACCTTTTCCAAGTTATGTGCGTACTAGCTGTGCCCCGCGGTGTTACCCGCTACATGTTTTCGGGATAAAAGTAGCCTATGTGTTCATCTAGGATCTCAGCTACCTCCATACTAAATTTCATTCAAATTCGTTAAGTAGTTTTTGCGTGAAAGAGTAACAAACATACATCCATCCATCAAACCAAACTTTCACATTTATAGTATTAGTGGGATTGCCGCTGATTTCAAACGGTGAAGGAAAACATAGTGAGGAAACCTAAATACCTGAATATAGTCTGGGTACCTTCAAGTCGCGAGTGAATCGGTTTCTTCTAGGCGAGCGTGCTCCACCGTAGACCGCATCTTCGCTTAACATCAGGCGGGATGGCGGTCATTTTTTTTTTTTTTTAATGACTAATGCTGTTGGCCGCAGATGGCCTCTACAGCGTCACCAGACTGTAACGCAAGCCAATCTACTATAAAAAAAATAAATAAAAAAAAATGTCCAATTTGTCCACGTTCTTAAAAATAAAAGTTCTAGAAGATGTGTGAAGTATACCAAACCCGCACTAAGCCAGCTTGGTGGACTACGGCCTTACCCTTCTTACAATGAGAAGAAGCCTACACCCAGCTGTGGGGCAACGTATAAAAACAGTGCTAATTCTGAAGCGTACTAAAGTTTGACTTCACCTCACTCAAGTACAGGTAATTTTTTTTTATTTAACTTATTTCGTAACACACAAAATAGAATGTCATCACCATCATCATTTCAGCCGTAGGATGCTGGGCATAGGCCTCCCCCATTGACTTCCATAAAGACCGGTTGGAAGCGGCCCGCATCCAGCGCGTTCCTGCGGTCTTTACTAGGTCGTCTGTCCACCTTGTGGGTGGACGTCCTACGCTGCGCTTGCCGGTCCGTGGTCTCCACTCCAGAACTTTGCAGCCCCATCGGCCATCAGTTCTGCGTGCTATGTGCCCTGCCCACTGCCACTTCAACTTGCTTATCCGTTGGGCTATGTCGGTAACTTTGGTTCGTCTACGGATCTCCTCATTCCTGATTCGATCTCGTAGGGAAACTCCGAGCATAACCCTCTCCATAGCGCGTTGTGCTACTTTGAGCTTACCAAGAAGG
Organism: Biston betularia; assembly: GCA_905404145.2. Taxonomy (NCBI): domain Eukaryota; kingdom Metazoa; phylum Arthropoda; class Insecta; order Lepidoptera; family Geometridae; genus Biston; species Biston betularia. The sequence goes on from FR989874.1 coordinate 12,715,170, forward strand.
CACACAGTCAGAGACCACGTTTCAGCGCCATAAGTCATCACTGGTAACACACACTGGTCGAAGACTTTCGACTTGAGGCACTGAGGTAATTCGGACGAGAAGACGTCGCGCAGTTTTCCGAACGCTGCCCAGCCGAGTTGGATTCGACGACTGACCTCTTTCTCAATAGAATGTACCTAATAATATTAATTTCAATTATAATACACATTTTTCATATCTGAATTCATATATATTCCAAAACTATGTACATAGTGTCTAGTATGATTATTTATAGGTGAGACACTCGTTCAGAAGATTGTTCGCTCTTTGCTTGTAGACTTCGTTCGCAGAACAAAGCTTTCAACCAACACTACAGCTTAATCCAGTTGTGGGACGCTTCGCGAAGTTTCTACGCAAATATTGTTATAACTAACTAGAACTACCGAAACAATTTTCATAAACATTAATATCTTGATCAGAATGTTAAGCTTTCTATTTAGTTTCGTGAAAATATTTGTTATTAGATTCGACTGGATGCTCCGAGAATTGTTGTTAAATATCGTTATTAGTTTTTGCAAGTTATTTAAGTTTTCGCTTTCACTTTTTCAAACTTTATTTAACTTGTTTGGAAGTTTCATGTTCAGAACGGCTGTTATCTATTTGTATCGGAACAGTTTGCTAATTTGTTTCTGTTGGATATAAATATCAATATACCTATGTACATATTATATTGATACATTTAGCGATAATAATTTTTGGATAGTATTCAATTTAGTATAGAAGTTTCGGCAGCCTAGTCGGTAGACCATCAGGTTTGGTTTCTAATCTGGAAGTTCTGGATTCACAGCACGTATCTCTTTTTTTTTTAGGACAGGCTAGGTGTTTGACCATAGCACACCTGATGTTAGGTGACGGCGTGGTAAAGCACACCTAGCCTGGAATGTAACGTTTGTTTTTTCTTAGTTATGTGCGTAATGCCACTGACTTCAAGCGGTGAAAAAAATATCGTGAGGAAAGGTGGACTACGTCCTTAACCTTCACAATGAGAAGAAACACGCGCTCGGCAGTGGGGCAATTTATAAAAAGTGCCTGATTCGGATGCATTTTATTGAGATAATAATTTCCTGGTGGTATGTATATTTATATTTAAAATTCATAAGTTGTTTAGATGTAGATGTTTAGATTATTAGCTTCGAGAAATGTGAAAATAACTTTAAAAAATCTAAGTGTGCACAAATTTACGTAATATTTTGACTATGCAAAATTTGACTATATTTAAACTGATTATTGATAGTGTAACACGAAATATAAATCGTGTATTATTATGTCGTAATACAATTTTTGTAGCACCAAATATAGCATCAAAATTGTTTCTTATATAATTTTATTTGTCGAATTTTTTGTAGATATTTTTCACATATCCAAAAAACTTTTTCCTCCAATTGTAGTTGGTTCGCAAAGAAACGCGTTCCGTAGACGCGTATAAAAATAAACATTGTCATAATTCCATAATAATATTAACATAATCTCTCACAGTAAGTTGAGTACAAAAGTTATATCATCCGTTCCTACAGTAAGCATCCAAGATGATATATCGTAAAAGTTCCTCCGAACACATCAGTGGTATATAACAAGAGAGTACACCACTCTTTTTCTCATTTTTGCATAAGTTATTTGGAAGTTTCTTTTGTTTCCTTATGATATTTATGAGATTATTTTTGAAGCATTGTATATCTTTAAAGAGTTAACAAGGATATGCCACCCAAACAATTGCGTTTCAGAATCACTTCGAATAATTGCCACCATCTGTCAAAACCTCTACAGCTAACTATTAACACGCCTTTTAAAAGAACCCAATATTGTAACTCCGACTATTTTGAGATGTATGAAATTAATAGAATGTTGTAAAACAAATTAAATAGTACAACACTCTATTAATTTAATACATCTCAAAGTCGGCGTACGGGATCATATGAAATAAAATTTATAATAATAATTGTACTGGATTACAAAAAAAATTAAATACTGCAATTCACGCGGTTCTTTTAGCAATACCTGCATTTTGTTTAATGATTTTCCTTCCTCCGTATTCCCGTGGAGTTACAACATAGGGTTCTTCTAAAAGGCGTGTTAATAGAATCTTCAAAGGTCGGTAACGTTTTTGTTGGTATTGCAGATATCCGCGTTGTATTGCTTACCATGAGGCAATAAGTAAGTTCTCTGTATAGAAGTATTTATTTTATTTTTAAATAATAAATTAATTTTATACATATTAGTGTATGTTTAGTAATTATTATTCTATGTATTAGGATTTATTTTCCTATGTGCATATCCTCATTATTGACACACCCCGTCTTTTCTTCATCTGATCCTATCCGCCCTAAGGTTTCCTGGAAGAGATCGCTTATAACGATAAGGTCGCCAGTTGTTACACCTACATTTAAGTTTATTCCTTCTGTTTTTCTGTATTTTACTGTGTACAGGAAAGAGTTATCAATCAATCCGTCTATTAGTTTGCCAGCTATAGCGTATAAGATAATTCTGAAAATGATTGAGTTTTCACTTTTTAATTGACCCTTTGAGTAGATATCATTCAACGATTCATCAGAATTACTTAATACTTTATGTACTGTCTTTAAGAAAATATAAGTGTAAGTCAATGCTTAAATATATGAATAGGTAATATAAGAATACGGACTCCCTTTGTTTTCAGTGCCATATGTTTAGGTGATTTGTACTCGTAAAGTAGAATTGCGTCCAGGATTTATGGCACGGTTATTAAGTTTTCCTCTATAATTTAAATCTAGTGGAATAGAGTATAACATAATAATATGGCCTCGAATGTTTGTAATATCAAAATAAATACATTACATAGTAATGCAAGATTTTTTAAATAACAAAAAAATATTATGTTTATTTTGAAATAAATTTCCTTTCATTATTACGCCCTTCGAGTGCAGTACAACAATGCGCTCAAGGTGGTGTTGGGGCTGCCTTGGCGCTGCAGTGCGTCGGGGATGTTTGCGGACAACCGGGTGGATGGCTTTCGTGCCATACTCCGCAAACGGGCCGCCGCGTCCGCGGCAGCACTAACAGCATCCTGTGTGCAGTGGCCGCCTGACTTGACTGCCCCATAATCACGCATGCCGCTCAACTGCACATGTGCTATGACACTTGATTTATTATAATAATTGACGGACGAATACTACATTTTAAGTTTAATTCTGATTTTGTATGTTAATTTGGATTATTATTTTTTTTTCTTTGTTCTATTTTTAAATTAATGTACTTTTTACTGAATATAATTTTTTGTATTTAGTTAATGGGTCCTAGTAACCTGAAATAAATGTTTTTTTTTTTAATTTTTTATAATTTAAATATTTATAATAATTTTAAAATATATTATAATTATAATTAAACAGTATAACAAGATAACTTCAGTTTCTTACTAAATAAATACATTATTTGGAAAAAATAACATGCATTGTAATGTCAAGAAATTAATATTCATAGTTTAATATTCAAATTAAACATAAGAAAAAGTGCAGTAAAGTCAAATATAGGAGCAGACAACTGTAATCTGCGAAACAGCGGGGCTTGGCTCCCACTTATCGTGGTTAGTGCAATTCATAAGATTCTTACTTAAAACTGATCACACTGGAAATAAATGCAAAAGTTTGTGACTTTGTAAGTACGAGTATGTTTGTAACGCTCAGACGGCTACCAATTTTGATGGAATTTGGTATGAAGGTAGCTGACACCCTAGATTAACACAAAGGCGAAAAAATCCCATCCGATTTTATCCCGAGAAAAAAATGTCGTGTTCACGTGGGAACATTGGGTAAAACCGCGTAGCGCAGCTAGTACTCATATACCATAAACATAATATATTACTAATATTATGAATGTGAAAGTTTGTATGTTTGTTCCTCAACCACGCAAAAACGGTTAAACAAATTTGAATGAAGTTTGGCATACATATAGTTTATTACCTGGGTTAAAATAATAATATGACATACTTTTATATGTGAAAAATGTGAGATTTCTGTGGGATTAACCAAAACGTTCAAAAGCACTATCACTACTCACCACTGGTTGTCGTCAAGTGTATCGTGATGACAATTTTACGTATGGATAAGACTTAAATGAGGGTAGGTGATTTCAACACCTACATTTTATCACTGAGATGACCCCCACTCTCCAGTTAACTAGTGGCCATGGCTATTGCAACAAGGCTAAAACGTTGAAATAAACAAAACCAATTGCATATTTCGTGCGCGATTAAATCCCAGCGACAGACGTAATGATTGTAACCGCCATTTCTCATAACTTGAACCATTACAAAATTTAATCCGCTGCCTCCAACTGTGATACAAAATAGCGCAAAGCCATTCATATCTACAGATCTAGTAAGCCACATATTTGCGTAGCACTTAGCTGTGTCAGCGTAGAGGTTGAAATTGAATGGCAAATGTAGAAGGATAGTTGCGGCTGCCTATTTCAAAGATTAGCTAAATGATGTAATGGCTTGGGAAATGGCTTCCTGTAACATGTATGATCCTCGATGACATGAAAAGGGCTTGTTGCTCATTTGTTAACGTGTGCGTTTAGTAATAACTGATGACAATATCTCTCCGTCTCTTTCGCTCTCTCTTCCTTTAGATGATTCTTTTGTGAACATCAATTGTGTTTTGCCTGTAATCTGTAAATAATTTTTAGCGATGATGGCTTTATTGTTATCGGAATCGGTTCCGAAACAAAATATCCTGAGGATGTCATAGCAAAGTATTAAGGTACTTTCTGGTATTCGCCTGGCTAGCTACCACTCTTAAATAGAAAATCTGTCGCCAAGCATCTAACGCTGTGTTTCGACAACCTAACTCGAAAGTCAGTTCCATTGCAGGCCAGAACCCGTCATTTAAAGTCAGGCGAGCTGTGGTCTAACACCCAGCCTGTTAACTACCAAAGTAAAAAAACATTTTTCTTTTTTCAAAACGATCATACACGATATCTACACTAATATTATGAAGAGGAAAGATTTATATTTTTGTATTTTTAGATTTTTGTATGTTTGTAACGAATAAATTCAAAAACTACTTACTACTAACTACTACTTTCACCGTTGGTAAAGTATACTATTCCCAGGTGACATAGGCTACTTTTTATCCCTGTATTCCCACGGGAATGAGAACTACGCGTGTAAAACCGCGAGGCGTCTGCTAGTGTTCGATATTCTTTAAAGTTAATCGAAAACTCCAAAAATGTACGGAATTGACATAAGCTGCCCACGTGACACATCATCAGCTTATGTCAATCCACTACATATTTTACTTCTCTTTTAGCGTTATCGCTAATCGAATGTTACTTTGTTACAGGTGAGATGGTGGTCAACGGACTTCCCCGCGTTAAAAATAATCGTACTACCACCACCCGTCACTCTTTCTCATCGTGGGTTTAATGAAAAATGTGCTAAGTCGGGGCTTTGTCTCAAGACTACAAAATACCGAAGGAGAATTCTATAGATGCCGCTTGTTTTTCAGCTTAAACTGGGGCGTCCTCCAAGCTGTCACTGAAGCTCGTATTTCCTGTAGCTTGCGACGGGCCGTCTGTCACACAGTTGTGTAACACACGGGCACAAGTTACATAATACAAGGTTACGGTTTAAGAATAATTTAATCTCATAAAAATTACAAGTAATTTACTTACTGAGATTACATATTTAGGTTAAAAAAAACTTTTGACTTGTGGTTATTTTAATTAGATAAATAAATATCGTAGGACATTACTCACAGCGCCATCTGAACCCAAACTAAGCAAAGCTTGTGCTATGGAAGTCAGATAACTGATAGAATACATAACTACTTTTTTTCGTAAATATATACTTATAATAAATACAGAACACCCAGACACAGAACAAACATTTTTTATACAACAAAATGTTTATCCTGGGTGGGAATCTAACCCACACCCTTAAGCTTTTGGAGCAAACATGCTACCAATGAACCAACAGGGCTGTCTACCAATGAAAAAACAGATCAGGGCGTGTAGTTACTACTAGTGAATACTTTCTTTCCAAGTGACCGTTTCTCATTTCTTTGGTTATCGAGTCCAGTGTAATCCACAGAGTAATTAAGGCTTTGTTCGGATTAGGTCTCTTCAACTAACTGTTTTTGATTTTTTTTAAGTTACTCTATTGAGAAATAAGGAATGTATTCTCAAAAGAAATAATTATACTTTCATGAGAATTGCACAATTTCAATTGCATTGAATCGTCCGTCTGTGTAGCAATTCTATAAAGTGCTTATTTACTTATCCTAATATTTAGAAGCTGTGATTTTATATTCTGTTTAGTATTCTTGATTATGCGCACCTAAAGAATTTCTAGAAAAATATTTTAACATATCTCTCACCCTAACCCACAGTCGTCACTCTTTCCGTCACTTCTTATCAGATGAGCTGTCGCACACCTGGCTTGTCAACCATAAAAAAGTTATAATATAATTCTAATTCGTCGGAAGTTTGTCTACATTGTCATTTTTTTTTAATGGTTGACAGGCTAGGTGTTTGACCACAGCTCACCTGATGTTAAGTGACGGTGTGCTCGATGATTTTTCTATATTGAGATGTTTGAATATTGACATTTTTGTTTTTGACATGTTATCAGTGTTGTAAAACTCAAATCTGATACCTATGTCATAATTATGACATAGGTATTTAAAATTTAGAATTGACTTGTAACATTGGTGTTATAAATAAAATATAGGTTTCTTATAAGCAAGTGTGCTCTATTGTAGGCCTCATCTTCGTTTTATATAAAGCGAGGTGGCGGTCAAAAGCAAGTCTATTTTTCTTAAAAAAAAATATCTGGGTTGGTGTATTTATTATTTCGGCCTTTTTATTGTCTTTTTTCTTTGGGTTTGGCGTCGCATTTTGAGCATTTGCCAGTGTTAAATGTTTTATATTTTCAAGTGTCATAAGTTAAATAAGTGTCATAGGTATAATTATAGTTAAATCCCAGTATTGGTCAAGTCCATTTCGTATCAATCAAGTCCAGTCATGCTTTAGTAAAGTAGTGGCGACTTTACTATAAAGCTTCGATGGAGTTTTGGAAGCAAAACGAAGAGTCATGTTTCACCACATTGTATCATTTTCCCACACTCGCGCTTGTGATTTGGCACTTTATGAATAAAACACCACCATTTTTATGTATAAACACTCGACAAAACACTAGTTTTGGAAAAAAATACAACGGAGCGACATGACTCTTTCCGCGTTCCCACCAAATCTTTTATTATTGTCTTACTAAGTATTAAACTTAAAATTTTACTCAGTCAGTACGAAAAAGTAATTTCTGTGTGATATACTGCTCAGTTTCAGAGCTGTATTCACAATGGCGGCATGCAGTGAAGCAAGGTTCCGTTAAGCGAAATAATTTTCATAATTTTCAGATACTGACAAAAAGGGGACATTTTCGACGTCGTCTGCTCGTTCGTGAATCTCAAACGTATCTTTGTCTCAAAGGGGCAAAGTCTTAACGAACGCTTCTTGCGAGAAAAAAATAGATTTCAGGACAACAATATTTTTTAAAAGAACGACTCGTGGTGGCTGCTTGAACGGCTTCTCGCAAGAAACTTTTTTTGAAAAAATGTTTTAGGTTGCTGTGAAAACCTATAAGCCTACTCTATCTAAAAAATAAATAGCACGTTTTTTCTCCAATTTCTTTTAAGTATGTGTATTTTATACGGATAACTTTTATGTCAAGTATTCTAAAATCATATAAGTAAGTACATTTTAGAATAACAGCAAATAACTAGCACAATCTATATCTATAAAGACAAGGGATAATTATTGCTCAAACGAAATTGTACAACTATAATTATGCACAGTTTATTGTAATAATAATCCCACTAATATTATAAAAGTGGAAGTTTGGATGGATGTGATGTGATGTGATTTTGCCCTGTTGGGTCATTGGTAGCACGTCTGCTCCAAGAGCTGAGGGGTGTGGGTTCGATTCCCACCCAGGATAAACATTTTGTAGTATAATCAAATGGTTGTTCTGTGTCTGGGTGTTCCGTATTTATTATAAGTACGTATTTACAAAAAAAAAAGTATTTAAAGTATTCTATCAGTTATCTAACTTCCATAGTACAAGCTTTGCTTAATTTGGGGTCAGATGGCGCTGTGTGTAATGTCCTGCGATATTTTTTTTTGTTTGTAACTCATGCAAAAACTACTAAACGGATTTGGATAAAATTTGGTATAGTAGTGTTGTCGCCACTTGTATTTGCCGCCTTGCCGAACGCAAAACAATCAAAGTCTATACCGGAAACTACATGCCAGCTGTTAATGGGTATCACCGTAACGGAAACCGAGGCGCTTTCGCTTCTCTTCGTTCGTGATGGTCCGACTGCTTGCAGTCACTTGGCTCCTAGTCGTCTTCGAGAACACACTTGCCTGAACTTGGCTGTCTGGTGTTATTAAGTGTGAATTATATATAGGTGTAATATTGGGCCCAAATGTGTGTCTGTCTATATAAACAGTGTCTTGCATCTAGCAAGGAATGTATATATATATATAGTTGACCCTAATCGGTGTCGCTTTTAGTAGGTAGCTGAGACCCTAGATTAACACATAAATATGTAGCGAGCAACAACGTGAGCCGCAGCTAGTAAATTATAAAGCATTTAAAATAGATATTTTTAATAAAAACAAAATGTTTGTTTTGTACATTTTTCATCATTATAAAAGCTAGAAAAGTGTGGGCGCTTTCTAAACTATAGTAAGTGCTGTATTTATTCTACCGAGAAAGCGTCGGTACAAGCAACTACTGCGCTGTAAGATAGCTACAAAAGCTGGGACAGGATAGCTCTTGTCTCGAAACTCGTTTGAGGTCATGGATCTTTTCTGTACGATAGGTACAAATAAGAAACAATATCGATAAAACCAATACAGCGTTAGTGTTTTTGTAATATTAAATTTGTTACATTTTCTAAGTAGATAGATAAGATCATTGAGATACAATGTAGGATAAACTAAAGAAATTGTCTCAGGTTGACTTTGTTTTATGTGGTCGTGTTTGACTAAATACACTTAGTTGTACTAGAGTTATTAGGACATAATTTGTAGCGATGATAGCTCAGTGGTTAACGCGGTAGGTTCGCATGCCGAAGGGCGTGGGTTCAAACCCTAACCATGAGCTTGAGCTGCCGGTGAAGGAAAACATCGTGGGGAAACCATAGCATGGTGCTAGGGTACTTTCTAGTACTCGGCTAGCTAGCTACCTCCAGTTGAAAATCTGCCACCAAGCATCTAACGGTGTTTTCCGGCAGGCTCACTTGAGAGCCAGTTCCATTCCGGGCTGGGTGTGCTTTACCATATTCGACCACACTTTCACTTAACATCAGGTGAGCTGTGGTCAAATATCTAGCCTGTCAACCATGAAAAAAAAACTATTTATATTTTATGAGTTTGTCCAATATTTTACTCGAAAGCTGATTGAGGAGGTTATCAAACTACACATTTTGTGTATTGTGATATTCTGCTGTATAATCATATATTGTGTTAAATTTATTTGCGATTACTGATTGGAAAATTCAGGGTGCAAGGCAAAAATTAAGATATTTTGTATTTGTTTCAAAGCATTGTTCCTGCACTACAAACTGTGACACATAAATATATTTTGGCCTGTGGCTCTGTGCCCCATATTTCTCCAGTGCAGACAGAAAACACGAACGAAACTTAATTCCAAAGCTCCGAGCTCTTAGTTCTCAGGTTAAAAACACATACTGACAAATAAAAGTAAGTAACCCACTATATCTTTTCTGCTGCAAAGAATGAGCGACAATGATACAAATAAATATTTAAAAAAATAGATGAATTGAGTCTGAAACACAATTTTATGTTTTTCTTTTACATTTGATAATAACAAGGCTATAAATATTTACTAACAAATGTCTCGATCAGATGGTAAGCAGCCCGATGGGCTTACGCTGGTTCCGTTGCCTCATTTGAGATGCCACGTGTGTAAGCACATTTGCATCCGGCCATCTCCCTGCTACCAAGCAAAGTGCTGGTGCGGGAGCTGAGGCGGCTGCTAGAGGCAAGCATACTAAATACGCCTGTCTGGAGTCGGCGTATGACTTCGTGCCGTTTGCTGTTGAGACTGCGAGAACACGGAGTCTCGAACCCAAGAAGTTTGTTCTAGACCTCGGGAGGCGGCTAGGAGAAAAAAACCACGACCCCAGGTCAATTTGGTTCCAAACAACCAAATAACACAGCAAATTTTTGTGTCACCGGGGAGAGACAGATTTAGAGATTATTTTGTGGTTTTTCGACCACATTTTTACGGAATTTTAGACAAACTGTTGACTCCTAAGGGGCACTTGCTTCGAAGAAACCAATCCACAGAAACAATTTATATCCAAACCAAATTAAAGTAGGGTACAATGAGACATGAAACCAGAATGCGCCTGTACAAAATTAACAAAGAAGGACGAAAAAAAAAAAGGACAAAAAATACCTCCCGCAAACTTGAACTTCCGCAAAGTAACGCCTGAATCAATCAATTACCAAAAAATATCCTAGCGGAAAAAGGCACGTGATTGAACTATTTAGAAAGAGACGGATACTGGATCCGTAATCTGGAACGAAGTAATTCACCAGAGAACTAAAGTCACAGACATATGATAGCTCAGCGTATTAGCAAGCTGAAGTGGCAATGGGCTGAACGAACTGAACATATCTGTCGCAGAACCGATAACCACTAGGCTAGACATGCTCTAGAGTGGAGACTGCGAATTGGGAAACGTAGCGTAGAACACCCTGCGACTCGATGGAGTGGTGAAATACGTAGGACAGCTGGCGGTGGATGGAAGCGTAAAGCTGAAGATCAGGCTGAGTGGCGTGTCTTGGGAGAGGCCGATGTCCAGCAGTGGACTACAAAGGCTGATGATGGATACTGTATAGATCTTCGTACCAAAAGTGCGATAGCATGAGCGAAGTGTGATAGAAGAAGATTGCTCTTAAAGTTCTTCCACAGGTGTATTCTTCTAAAGTAATCTGAACTCTCTGCAAGCCAAGAGATAATCATTCAAAATTATGTTTTTTTTTTATGTAAAAGTAATGAGACGAACGTGACGTTCTCCTGATAGTGGGAGATAACGCTTGTCATGACCAACGATACACAAAAATTGAATAGCAATACAATGTCTAGGGCATCGCTCCTTCGACACATTCGAGGGTTAGTGTCAATAGCACTATAATTTTGCCAGCTGCAGAGCGGTTCAACCCGGAACTACCTAGAAACAGAAATCCTGCTAAGGAAATCTATGTAAAATATGATATTTATAAACTTGTTATCCTTTAATAAGTAAGAAAGTCGCTATGTGTATATCTTATGTAGCCATCAAACCAGCTTAAATAATTCTCGTAACTAACGACTTTATCAACAAAAATACAATTCAATTATTTAATTTTTTAACCGGAATACTTCGGTTGAAACCCATTTTACGCCCGATTTTTCTCATGATATTCCGAAGTGACTGAATTTTAAACTACAAATCCATTATCGTCCTTGTCGTTTTGAATTTATTATATTCAAATGTATTCTGGTGCAGCGAGACATTATATCACCAAAGGTTTTTAACGGTCCATGAACTATTTTAAACCGTTCTAGTTCTAAAACCTATTTTAAATTCGTATTCAGTCATTTTATAGTGTCGAAGATTGTTAAATGTTTTAAAAAGATCGATGAATTAACATGACTATACAAATATCATGTGCATTGTGCATTGTGCTTCTTTAAATAAGCAACACAATTAGCCAGAGAATTAATTAAGTTGTGTAAAATTATAATAATAATTATTGTAGTTGCTAGTATGAAGCCTTAATAAATAAATAAAATAAATAAATAAATCATTTTTATATTACATGTTTGGGACCATCGTTGAGAAGTTGACATTAAACGAAGCAAACCTTTTTTGTATGAAAAACTGGCTGCTACCTACAAAACTCGGGGAATTCTCAATACGTTGCCTATCTTTGAGGGCCCTGTTCGCCCTTTGTTTAAAGCGATTTAGATAATATAAAATAGTGGAAAACCGATGCCAGTAAACCATTCCGCACAAAATAGATACGTGGAAGAAATGGTCGATTAAATCAAGCGGTACTAGATCTATCTATAATGTTATGTGGGTCGCATTTCTAGCGATGCTGGTCAATCAGGCTTTCAGTTCAATACCTGGAAGTGATTAGCACATGCCCAAGATATAAATTATAGTACAGCAAGCATATAGCAACCCCACACAAGTCGTGAGCTATGTCCAAAAAAGATTTACACAGAAAAGAAAAAATCTCTACACACTTTATTTCTAGCAAAAACTACTACTTCTATTCACAAAACACAGTTTGTTAGTTCATTTTGTAACAACCCAGTTGAATAAAATTACGAAGAGTCTTATAAAAAATGCTAGAAACAACATAATAATCAGTAATTTTTAAAGTCACACTCAGATTAAAAACATATATCAATACATTGTTTTAAGCAAATTACATGTCTCTAAAACTCAGATTAATACGTTTTTATTCACCATTTTTCCTTCAATAGTCTGGTTCAAAATAATCATGGATTCAAGGACCGATTCAAAAACCCGACACCGAGAACCTTTGAAATTCGTCCAGAAATCGTTAGCACGAATTAAAATTGTGTGGACTTTCGAGCGAAATTCATTCTAGCGCATTTATTCAAGACAAACGTACACGCCCATTTAAAAGATTTATCTTTCGTGTCGAGTTTTGAAAAATAGGTGTTGATCAAGGGGATTTCCTGGTTTATTTTTTCCAGAAAACATGCATAGGTGTAAAAATATATTTTTAAACCTGTGACTGGTTAAAAATAGCATAATGCCTTGAAATAATTTTATTGTATTAATAATAGTTTTTTAACTCTCTCCTGGTAGTTAGAGATAATGCATGTTCATGACCATTTTACTTAGTTTACTTTGTTTTGTTAAAACAAAACAAAGTTCAGGGCTTCTCCAAAGGTCACAAAAATCTTTAAAGCCAAAGTAGTGAATCACTACTTTGGCGTTCATTACTTTGAGCCGCACGCGGGTTGTACTCAGCTTTACCATGAAAAAGGCCACCGGATGTGGCCGAAAGTATAGTCGAAGCACCCTGTATAATTAAACTTGAGTAATACCTTATAAGCAACACAAAAATGTTTCTTAAAACGTTAAATTAAAATTACCATTATTTTTAACCTCAAAAGTCACAACTATTCAAAAGCTAGCGAAATTACTGGGCTGTTGAGACTAACCATCGAAAGTCTCAAAGTAATGAGTACCAAAGCAGTGATGCCCTGGACTTTGTTTTGTTACTCAGAGTTCTATGTATCACTGCAATGGTCATGGATAAGCGTTATCTCTTACCATCAGGAGAGCATCTCGTTTGTCTCATTATTTTTCACATTAAAAAAAAAGCTTTGAATTCGCTGAATATTGCCTGCTATTAAAACACAACTATGGGAATTTCTTAATTCTTGAATTTTCATCAAGAATTTAAGATTGTTTTGAGAAATAATTGAAACACACCTAATTTGTTTAAATTTGGAATACTTGTACCTATAACCCTGTCAGAAAGTTCCAACAGACAACTGGCATTTCTTATCTCTAAACTGAATATTCGGACAAATGGGAAGAATTTGTAGAAGTACAGGCTAATGTTTTTACTGGGAATTGATTGTATTTAATTAATAAAGAGAGATATTTCCAATGAAAATTGTTTAAGTAAATCAAATAGGTTAGGTACCTACAATAACATTTAAATTGTACAGGGTTATAAGTTTAGAGTTTAAGCTGAGAGGAGGTCGTTGCATTCATTTAAATGAATAATTTTTACTATAGGTACATCTGAAATCTATAAGTTTTTCTATATCTATAATTTTTTTGAAATGCGACTTAATATGTGGTGCAGCTTATCTTTTTCGTGACATTAGTTTTTTGCCTACAGTATGAGTGGTTCATAATGGTGAGTACAATGGTTCATTTTGTCGTAGTATACCCTAATCGATGTACCAAACTAAAGGGCAGTCTTCGCATTAACCATTATGAACAATTCTTAATATTGCTTAAATTCTGAAATTACAAAAAAAAGCTTTCTCAGTTTTTTTTTTTATGTGGAACAATATTTTTTTCCCGTAATTACGATAACCCCTTTCGGTTTAGTATACCCCAAGCTTACAACCTCTATGTTTAGACATACATTTTGAAATAACTTATTTGGAAAATCTTTAATTTTTCTTGTAACGTTTTATAATGATGTACCTACTTTATCAAATGTCACACGAGAGAATCGACGAATAAAATCGGGACGTGTCTGTGGTCGTCGACATGGTCAATGGTTATGTGTACGTGAATACGTCTACATTTTGAGTTCTTTGGATCTCCATTTTTTAAGTCCTCTCTCAACATAATACATTCTTTGACCTTTTAGCTATTGCAAGGTGTAATTGTGTTTTGGATGTAGCTGTAATACAAACTGTTTTACCCTGAATTGTCTTTTACAATGGAAACAAATGAAAAGACAAATTAACGTTTTGTCTTCGCTTGCGTTTCACCGCTATTTCGCTTGATGTTAAGTAAAGATGCGGTCTACTATAGAGCACGCTTGCCTATAATCTTCTAGGCAAGATCTACCGGGCTTCCTACGCTGCTCTTGCCGGTCCGTGGTCTCCACTTTGCAGCCCCATCGGCCTTCTGCGTGCTATATGCACTGCCACTGCCACTGCCTGCCTACCTGGACTTTGTTTTGCTACTCATAGTTCTGTGTATCGCTGCAATGGTCATGGACAAGCGTTATCTCTTACCATCAGGAGAGCGTCTGTTTCGTCTCATTATTTTTTACATTAAAAAAACTTGATGCACTCGCAACTTATTTTTTTTTTCAATTTCAAAATTTATTTATTTATATATAATTATAGCATTTGAACATTTCTCGTGTACATTTTAGCCTAGAAATAACATACTTGATACTTGATTTTCACATTTTCACACATTGACACTTGCAACTTAAAAGTACCCAGATTGTATCTATTGGGCAACACTCGAGTGAGTGAGTGTTGGTATGTCGCAAATAATGGTTAACTTAAGGTACATACGAAACCAAATTAAAGAAGTTCCCGTCACATATTCAGTACATGACAATATGTACGCAATCACATCCAAATTAATTTGATCTCCGAATTCTCATACGTCTTCCATGTCAATGATTTGGCTGGCTAAATTGAGGGCTCTCACTAAATTGGATTCAAGGAATGTTTAATTTAATGCCGGCGAACTGAACTGCCTTGTTGTTTGTTTGCGGAGCTTACAATTTGTGTTCCATTTCGCTATAGATTAATGTTGGTATTAAAAGGCGACAGCAGCTTCCGATATCGGACAAGATTGCAACTCTGACAATATTTTTGTTAATTCTTGAACGTATATCTGTAAATTAATTATTATAGTACTTAATATGTCCTGACCACTTAGTTTTTTAAGAAGTGATTTGGACATAATATTAAAAAAAATCTAAAAAAAAAACAAATTAAAAAAAAATATATAATATATCCTGTATATATATGTGTCTTTTAAGTAATGTATGTTTTGTCGCTTGTGTCTTTGCGTATTTTGTGTCTTTCGCCTTTGGGCTCTTTTGTGCCTTTTAAGTCATTTATGTATTTTTTATTTAATATAACGGACTCAACCCTGACAAACCTATGCTAACAAATACAAATACAAATCTTTTATTGAATAAAGCAAAGCTACAGGTCATTCATATTTAAAAATATTAAAATCGTAACATAATAATATGTCGATACAATGAAAATGTCAATGAAATATGTGAAATAAAAAACATAATTATGTCAATATGATTAAATATCAAAAAAACAAAATAATATATAATTACTAACACTACTACATAACACCTATATCCCATATCAAATCGTATGTGTCTTACATCATCTCGCTGAAACGGCAAGACTACTCTAGATGACATTAGAAATGCACTCTATGAGTTCTTTAGACATTGGTGGTAAAGTTCGACCCTGACGTTGGAGTCTAGAGAAGAATAGATGATTTATACTCTCCGAGTTAAAAGTCATTCGTACATAGTTTATTCGCACAGCGAGATTGTGGATCTCTCTACCGGAATTTATATTCCCTGATGAATTACAATAATAATAATAATAAAGTTTTAGTTTGCACATCAATCAAATTTTGACAAAAGTGTCATCATCATCGATAGACAGTTGAAGCCAATGTAAAAAAAAATTGTGACTAGTCAGCGCCGTAGGATTCCCTATTTTGCGATGACTGGTACTAATATGGGTGTCTTCAAATCCAGATTTAAAAAAGTCCTAAATAAACGTTTTCCATCTTAGAGCACACTATACTAAACGTCACACTGGGTGTGGTCAAACGCAACGCAATGAGACTAAACATCGGAAGTCAGTAATGAACGGCAAAGCAGCGATGCCCTTGACTTTATATTATTGCTCATAATTAATGTGGTTAGCAGCGATGATAGCTCAGTCGTTAACGCAGTCGGTTCGCATGCCGAAGGAAGTGGGTTCAACCTCCAACAATGATCTTGAAGTGCCGGTGAAGGAAAAACATCGTGAGGAAACCATAGCATGGTGGTAGAGTACTTTATAGTACTCGACTGGCTAGCTACCCTCAAGTTGAAAATCTGTCGCTAAGCATCTAAAAATATGTTCCGGCAGCCTCACTTGAGAGCCAGTTCCATTCCGGGCTAGGTGTGCTTTACCATCTTCGACCACACCTTCACTTAACTTCAGGTGAGCGGTAGTAAAACACCAAGCCTGTCAACTATAAAAAAATTAACATGCGTTATCTTTTACCATCAGGTAAGTTTCATTACATTTTTATTTAAAAATTTTTTTTTTTTAAAAGTCGGTGATTACATTTTCACGTGTGTGTTTTATACATGAAAACATAGATATGTAAGCTGCTTAGATTGTAGCCTTTTTTCTGTGTATTCGCTGAAAATGTGCAAGAAGAATGTGACGAAAAAGGTCCAATAACAAAATCCAGCAAATATCGTCGTGACTCTCTTATTGGTTTCGTGTAAACAAGACTTTATTTGATTACGTCACGAGTTGCGGTTCAAGTCGCATTGGGGCGTTCACTGGTTTAATATAAACTTTGTTTAAGACGAAGCATTGCCTTAATAAGTTTCTGGCCGAAAGATTTCATCCCTTTGTTTAGTTATCGAAACATGAAGTTGTGTTGATCCAATTTGGATTAAAATTGTGTCGGAGTTAGGTTGGTTGTATCTAGGGAATGTGCTTTAGAAAATGTGTTAATGTTTTTTTAATAATTTTAGTGCTATCTACTATTTGTGAGTATGGATGGATGTTTGTTACTCTTCCACGCAATAACTACTGAACGAATTTAGATGACTGATGGTCAGCTGAACTTGCATGGTGGTAGGGTACTTTCTAGTACTCGGCTGGCTAGATACCACCCTTAAGTTGGAAATCTGCCGCCAAGCATCTAACGGTGTGTTTCGGCAGCCTCACTTGAGAGTCAGTTTCATTCCAGGCTAGGTGTGCTTTACCATCTTCGACCACACCTTCACTTAACATCAGGTGAGTAATACATAATAACGTATATTGTACTAGCTGCGCCCCGCGGTGTTACTCGATGTTCCCACGTGAACACAAAATTTTTTCGGGGTAAAAAAGTTAGAATTCAGATAGCTTATACCGTGGATAAACACGTCAGCGTGATTAAAACCACGAGGTAACATAGTTAATTAATACAATCACGCTAATATTATAAAGGCAAAAGTTTGTGAGTGTGTAATTGTGTTTGTTACTTCGTCACTCTCAAACGGCTGGACTAATTTTGATGAAATTTGGCATGGAGATATCTGTCACCCTGGATCAAGACATAGGCTACTTTTTTTTGTAAGCATGTAGCGGGTCA
This sequence comes from Biston betularia, assembly GCA_905404145.2. Taxonomy (NCBI): domain Eukaryota; kingdom Metazoa; phylum Arthropoda; class Insecta; order Lepidoptera; family Geometridae; genus Biston; species Biston betularia. The sequence continues at coordinate 12,733,142 of FR989874.1, forward strand.
CACCACGGGGCGCATCTAGTAAGAAATACCGATGAAAAACCTTCAGTAATATAAATTAGATTCCATTTCGATCTCAATCCATTACTAACATTTTTACACCTTTTCAGCAGTAACTCAGCACAATACCACTGTGCTAATGGACTTCTAATTCCAACAGCACATTTACGGGCTACTGAACTTAATCAGCCACAGAATACCCCACCTTAACGCATTGTAGATAGAGTTACAATTCGTGTGTAAAAGATAATCTTATCAAATGTAGCATTGATAATGTTCTTTGTAGGAATCTATACCCAAATGTATTAAAATTTAACTATAACAATAATTCAAATAATTGAGTTGGATTTTGAAGACAATGAAACAACATTATCGGCGGACCTGAATCAGTGATATACGAGTAAGTACAATATTTTTTCTTCAAGCGTGGGCCAGACTGTTGTAAATAACTTTCCAACAGGGGTCAGCCTCCCAAGGCATGTGGAGCCCACGGTTGGTGTTTGCGTCCACACCGGTTTACAACAAGGCTCCCACTTCTACAACGGCGGCATCCACACGCTGTTAACAACACGCGTCCGTCCACAGAGGTTGTTGAAGGTTAAACTAATTTTTGTTGCAAACATGTGTTTACACTGTTATAAACCGCCGATGTGGATTGTTTACAGACAGTTTCGCGCCGACTTTGTTGGTGAGAAATTGTCGTTACATGTGAGTGATGGGACATTGCTAGATAGATAGATAGATAGATAGAAACTCTTTGTTATGCACACCATGAACAGAAAAAAGTACAGAGAACAAAATAATCTTATGAGCTAAAACCACAAGTGGCGGCCTTATCGCTAAGAGCTATCACTTCCAGGTAACTAAAAAACACGATAGATGACATAAGAAACAGACGGGATATCTTGTAACACTAATAAGAAAAATAAAGTATATAAAATAATAATAATGTATTTGAATAAAACGATTATGTGTGATTTACCATCTTCGACCACATTAATATCAGGTGAGCTGTAGTCAAACACCTAGCATGTCAATCATAAAAAAAAAAATCAGAGATATATCCTACTTTTAAGCATTTTGTTTCAAACAAGATCTCGCCTAAGCCGTTTGGCTTAACCAAGTACGGCTCCCAAGAGCTTTCAAATCTAATTTAGGTATAACAGAATTTGTTTGGCCGAAGCGTTCCCATTTGGTTACAGGCGGTAGTGGTTATAATGTACCTATTTGGGGACACAGGTGAGCGATTATTATATTTGGGACGGCAAAGCCCTGATTCTGCTATTGGGCGATAAGGGCGTGAAAGTGGATACTGTTGGACATAAAATTGAATTGCTGACATTTTATCTCTACGCGTGATTCTATTTTTTATATCAGCATTTTGCTGTATGTTTTTATTTTATTATGATTGCCAAGCTAGGTGTTTGACGTACACATTTTTTTAAGATTGCCAAGGCAGGTGTTTACACATACATATTTTTTATGAATGCCAAGCTAGATGTTTGACACATAAATTTATTTTATGGTTGGCAAGCTAGGTGTTTGACTACAGCTCACCTGATGTTAAGTGACGAGGTCGAAGATGGTAAAGCTCACTTAGCCTGGAATAGAACTGGCTCTCAAGTTAGCAGCCGGAACACGCCGTTAGGTTAGCTTGGCGGCAAATTTTCAACTTTATTTGCGTACTAGAAAATACTACCATGCTATGCTTTCCTCACGACGATGTTTTCCTTCACCGGTAACTCAAGCTCATTGTTGGGGTTTGAACCCACGTCCTTCGGCGTGGGAACCGGCCGTGCTAATCATTGAGCAATCATCACTAGACAATCTACACATACATAAAAAAAACTTCGCATATTTACGTGATTTTATTTCTTGTAAACTCAAAATTAACGTCCGTTTTCACGCCTGAAACAATCAATTAAAGATTTTAATCGAAACCAAAATTTCAAAAATTTAATTTCAACTATTAATTTAGGTGTGAACCCTTTGAAATTTAGGCAGTGGAATATAGACTTACAAAATATTAGACAGAGTTTGACGCAATCATTTAAGTTTAAAAGTAAAATGTGAAACTTCCGAAAAGGTAGCCTATTACGCGTTTTTCTAGACACAAAAAATGCGTCGAATCCCGTAACTCGCAATTTGCTCACCGAGCATAGCTAATTGCCTAAAGGAATACGTCTCAGCGGGTTTGAATAAGTCATCCATACTTAGGATTAGGAGAGTAATATTTAGGTACGCGTCGCTTAATTTGATCTTAACAATGTTTCACCTAAGATTGTCTTTAGCTTAGAATTCGTTTTATCACACTTTTTTTTTCTTTGGTGTTTGTGTCGCGTTTTAGCATTTACCAGTGTCAAGTATTCATATACATATTTTCAAGTTTCAAAAGTTAAATAAGTGTCCTCGTAGCTAAAGTTATAGTCAAAGTCCAGTCTTGGTCAAGTACAGTCCCTATCAGTCAAGTCCAGTCATGCTTTAGTAAAGTAGTGGTGACTTTACTATGAAGCTTCGATGGAGTTTTGGAAGCAACACGAAAAGTCATGTGTCATCACATTATATCATTTTCCTACACTCGCGCTTGTGATTTGGCGCTTTATGAATAAAACACCACCATTTTTATGCATAAACACTCGATCGACAAAACACTAGTTTTGGAAAAAAATACAACGGGCCGACTCTACTCTTTCCGCGTTCCCGCCAAAACTCCTTTATCACACTTGTGATGATAACCAAACTGGAATTTAAAACTGTCTTACTGATGGACTGATATGATCAGAAATAAGTTAGGAAAGTGGTCAAGAGATGTCACCATGTGGTACCCTCGTGATGGGAAAAGAAGAAAAGAACTGCAAAAGAAAAGATAGAAAGAAGGTGTTAAAAAAATAGCTGAACCATTATGGAGAAGAACAGCCACAAACAGGAAAGAATGGCAAACCTTGGGGGAGGCCTTTGCCAAAAGGCAATCTGATAAAATCAATGCTACCAATGTCGCAATTTAATATATTTATTTGAAATAAACAATAATAATAAGACAACTAATTAAAATTCAATTTAATTCAATAATATACAGAACACCCAGAACAACCATTCGTTTATACCACAAAGCTTGTTCTGGGTGGGAATCGAACCCACGCCCTTCAGATCTTGGAGCAGACATACTAACTACCACTGAACCTACAGGGCTGTCGATGTGTGATAAAATCACACTATCCCACTAATATTATAAAAGTGAAAGTATGGATGGATGGATGTTTGTTACTCTTTCACGCAAAAACTATTCAACGGATTTGGATGAAATTTGGTATGGAGGTAGCTGAGCCCCTGGATTAACAGTTAACACATATGCTACTCTTTATCCCGAAAACATGTAGCGGGTAATGGCAAAAAAAATCACGTTTTTTGTATGGGAGTCGCCTTACATATTTATTTTATTCCGTTTTTAGTATTTTTTGTTATAGCGACAACATAAATAGTGAAAATTTTAACTGTCTATCACGGTTCGTAATATACAGCCTAGTGACAGACAGACAGACAGACAGACAGCGGAGTCTTAGTAATAGGGCCCCATTTTACCCTTTGGGTACGGAACTCTAAAAATGAAGTTCGATTAATACTGTAGGTACCTTATCTAGTAAATGTAAACTTTATTGTTCTCTGTTATCTCTTCTATCATGATTTCATAAGTATAAATGCTCAATATTAAATCTGTTCCCTCACTGTCCCATGGGACACTTGACATCGGCGAGAAGTTGACCAACGCCAAGTTGCCCATTGTGTAGCGGATTAGTTAATTCAGATTAATTTAATGGCGGGTAAGCACTTTTCAATGCCCTTTAGTTTTTGGTTTTAGGTCGCCGAGATAATCGACGTACAAAAAGATCCACAAAATCTATATTATAATCTATTATAATATTGTTCGATTCCCACCTAGGACAAACAGTTTGTGGTATAAACAAATATTTGTTCTGTGTCTGGGTGTTATGTGTGTATTATAAGTATGTATTTACAACAAAAAAATTTATTTAAGTATTTTATCAATTATCTGACTTCCATACTAGAAGCTTAAAATCGTGTCAATTTTCTCGTTGACGCACTGATTAATTTTAAAGTAAAGTCCAAAATCATCACAGGTAACCAACGAACGAGCCGTAAAAAATAAAAATTTACAGACCCCCCTTCCATTTTCAACCATTTCCAAAGTAAACAGGAGTTCACGAAACACGAAGACTTGTCTTGATTAATAATAAAAAAACTTTCCTTTCAAGATGAGCGGTAGTAAATCACTTTTATACCTTAATACTTGAACACAAGGCTCAGAATAATTAAGCAAAATTTCTCATAAACAATGTGGAGCAAAGCAACATCAGTTGGTAAAAGTTTCCAACTGTTCAAGGTGAAAAGGATAGCAATGAATTGTTTCCCTGTATAATGCAGACTCCCTTTTAATTGTGTAATAAACAAAGTTGGTACACGCTAAGTATGATTAAATTTACAGACTTTTAAAATCAATTGTAAGAAATTTTTCGAGAACAAAAGAAAAATAATTTACTGAGATATTATTTCAGTTTGTTCTAAAATCAAGTAGGATATACTGACATATTGAGTGATATTTTTATGTTGACGTTTCCTTTAGCAATATTTATCAAATAAATACAAATGTACAGTTTAAAAAAACCGGCTCCAATCTCCATGTTCCTTAGGCCAACTAAACGCGCTGCTCCTATGAAACAGCGAGGGTTCTGAGTAAACGAAAGTATCACCGATGTATTACATTTTTATATTTTTGTTGATTTTTAAAAAATCGCTTAATCGATTTCGATAAAATTTATATGGGACCACCTCTGAAGTATGATCTACCAAGCAAAAAAAGAATCATCAAAATCGATTTATAACTGGCGGAATTATCGTGTAACATACATTTTTAAAAAACTGTCGAATTGAGAACCTCCTCATTTTTTGAACTTCACTTGGCCAACGTAGTGAAATACGGCTCTACTCTTACAATACGAAGATGCTTATGCTCAGCAGTGTGTAAGTTTATAAAAAATGGCCGCTCCGGATTCAGTACCTACCTACTTAACACAATATAAAAGCGGAAATAAGCCCACTAAAGATTTTGACCGAAGACAAATTTCCGTAAACAGATGAATTTTGAAATCCTTTCAAATCACCAAAGAGTAAAATTCACTGAATCGTCTGAAATTTGAAAACAAGCACAAACAAATCATAATATAGGTATCCTAACATGAAATGAGCACATACCTCGCTTAAGCATTAAATCTCCTTCAAATTTCCGCCAGCTTCACCTGAAGATCCCGTGATTTGCCTCAAGACACCCTGATTCACTTGAAGACCCCCTGAAACAGATGAAAGAAAATTAATTACTCCCAAACGAATCCTCAGTGAAATCAACGGCATTATGATGAGCCTTTCACAGAAAAGCAGACGTTTATTATTCATTTAAAGGTGCTCTTGCTTAATGTTATATGTAAAAAGGGAGTATGGACGCATACAATATTTATATTAAAACACTAAACCCATGTATTTCTACGAAGAAACCAAAATTGACCTAAATAAAAGTGTCATTAAGATTTTTACTAAAAAAGTACCGCGCCCCGTGGTGTTATCCGCTACACGTTTTCGGGATAAAAAGTAGCCAATGTATTTATACACGGTCTCAGCTACCTTCATACCAAATTTCATCCAAATCCGTTCAGTAGTTTTTGCGTGAAAGAATAACAAAGCTCGAAGGCCGAGCTTTGCTGCCCGAGTGTGTGTTCCCCGATAGATACAATCTGGGTACCTTCAAGTCGCGAGTGAATCGGTTTCTTCTAGGCGAGCGTGCTCTATCCACCATAAGTACGCCGCATCTACGCATTCATCCAAACTTTCACATTTATAATATTAGTGGGATTAGTGGAATGTACGAGTAAGTATTCTATCAGCAATCTTTTTTTTCTTTTTTTAGTTTTGACGGGCTAGGTGTTTGACCACAGCTCACCTGATGTTAAGTAAAGGTGTGGTTGAAGATGGTAAAGCACATCTAGCCTGGAATGGACCTTGTTCCCATGATGTTTTGCTTAGTTTGGAGCTAGATGCCACCCTCTGAAATATCTACCAATATCCAATCTTCAAACTGTTTTATAATTATAATTGTTACTAATTGAATTATGTAAAAGTATGGTAATGTTAATTCAACAATTTCGTAAAACTATATCCGTATCAGACATCTGGTTGCGATAGTAAAAGCTTTGCTTCGTTTGGGGCTAGAAGGCACCGTCTGAAATGTCATCTAAAACTCAACCTTCCAACGGTTCGTTATTATGTCAAAGTACGGCGATGATATCGTAAAAGTCGTGATTTGAACCTGACCAAAATTGATTTAGGACCAGGATTTCTTATATACCACTCGTACAAGAGATGCTTATGTACAGCATTGGGTAATTACTGGTTAAAAAGGATGATGATAGTGATAATTTAATAATGATAATCAAATACGGCAAAATATTGTTGAATTTGGAAACTTGCAAGAGTTTTTAATCTTGTCCAGTATGGCCAGTACTTGGACAGTGTGACATTACCCATTTAACAAAGACGCCCACACCCAGTAGTAGGACATTTTACAGAAAAAAGAACTAATAATTATGATAACTTTATTGCTTTTAGATCTGTTGTTGAGATTCTGCTTTTATAGAACGTTCAACTCAAGACGGAGAAGGTTCCGTTCCTTGATACAGTCATAAATAAATAATTTTATTATTTGTTTGCGAACATAATACTCTTAGATTGTGACGGTAAAACAACACTTCTAAACATTTAAAACAGGTGTTTAATTTCTGTTTGTTAAACAGATGTTCATAATATTGTGAATCTTTGTAATCTTGATCTTAGTTACTTAAATGTATACAAATTTTAGTGGAATATCGGATTTAGTCGAGTTTAATTGAGATTTGTTTTTTTAAAAGGTAACTTACATACTTACTTATATTTAGTTACTCATAATTATTATACTGTTGCTTCGTTTTTTTATTTGTTGCTTTGTTTCAAGTCTAGTGTAAATCGGTATCTTCTAGGCAAGCGTGCTCAATCCTAGATCGAATTTTCACTTAACATCAGGTGAGATGGCAATCAAACGCAAGCCTATATAAAAAAATATCTACTTTAATTATAAAGAGGAAAGATTTGATTTTTTGTGTGTATTGAATGGGCTCCGAAACTAATGGACCGATCTGAATAATATAGGGTATATCGTTAATCTAGTTTTGTTTACCCATGCGAAGCCGGGACAGGCCGCTAGTTTCTTATAATATCATTGTAACAGCAAATTACTTAGCGGTAAATTTTCTACGCTCCGATTTAAATGGTAGTGCAGCTAGCAAAATTACAAGGCTGTTGAGACAACCCATTGAATATGTCAATGAAATGATTGACCATTGCACCAATATACAGAACTTTGAGTTGCAAAACAAAATCTGGGGCATCGCTGCTTTGGCGATTGCTACTTAGAGACTTTCTATGGTTAGTCTCAACAGCTCTTTAATTTCGCTAGCTGCAATACCCTTCAAACCGGAACACAGTAATGTTTACACACTATTGATTGATGGCGGAATATCTGGTACTGCGGTGGTACTTAACAAGACGACTTTCTGCTAAGGAAATCTACCATTTCAACACGCAACTTCACTGCCAAACCAAATTTAATTTTATAAATCCTGCCAAAGCTTCTTCGGGTACTTTTTCCAAAACAAAACACAACAATAGTATGCAAAACATTATTTCTGTCTGTGTTTCAGAGTAATTTTTCTTTTCTAAATTTTACTCGAAAAATCTATGAACATTTCGGCGTCCCTTTAAATCCTCTGGAATACTAAAACATGTTTTGACGACAAGAAGTAGTTCCAAGAGCTTAACTCGTGGTTTTAAACTTTTCAAGCGCTTTGATAGTTCTATTGTAGAAATTGTAAAGTTGAACTTTGTTGTTGTACAGTGAACGTCGCGTGCGAGTTTAGGTTTAGCAAGGATAATACAAAGCGGCTTTTACGGTATATTGTCAATAGTAGATTCAGTACTTGGTACATCTTCTTAGCAGAAGGTCGGCAAAGTAGGTACCAACGCAGTACCAGATATTCTGCTGCCAAGCAGTAGTGTGTAAACGTTACTGTGTTTCGGTTTGATGCGGTTTGTACTGCAGCTAGCGAAATTATAGGGCTGTTGAGACTAACCATCGCCAGTCTCAAAGTAATGAGCGCTACAGCAGCGATGCCCAGGATTTTGTTTTGCTACTCAAAATTATGTGTATCGCTGCAATGGTCATAGACAAATATTATTTCTTACCGTCAAGAGAACGTCTCGTTCGTCTTATTACTTTTAAATAAATAAAAAAGAAATAAAATCGCAGCCGTTGTTCAATTTTTTCTTTGTTTTTTTATGATTGAAAATTAGTAGAGAAATATTAGGTGTTTTGAACTGATCTCGTCACTCTCAGGCTTCGCACTCGATAACTAAACTATATTACCTACTATTAAAAGAGCTAAGCCAATTACGAATTTTCCAAGCGTACCAAAATCATATTTCCTCACCAATATTGACATATTAATGGCCAATATTCTCCGAGCAGTAAACTTATACAAATAAACAAACAAAATCTTGAAGGGTCCGCCCATAAGTTGTTCAGATATTTCGCACAATGCTCAAATAAACTGACTAGAACTTACTTAAACTTCGAAAGGTCTTAGAATACATTGTCAGTGAGTGATGTTCACATTCTTTTTGACCTGAAGATTGTTATAAATTTGTTTCTTTTTATTGTTTGTTTGAGATTAATTTAGAATAGAATACAACTTTATTACACATCAAACATACATTATAACATACAAATATGAAACATAAAAAAGAGATAAGGAATACAACAAAACAATACAATAAACATATGGCGTAAAACGGCGATCTTATCGCCTTGAGCGATTTCTTCCAGACAACCTTAATTTATGTATTTTTTATAACGATTTTTGATTGTTTAAGTATTGTAAATTTGGTTTCTTTATTTATTTGAAATAATGTATTATAGAGTTAAATAAAAACAAATTAACTAATGTTTCTTTTTAAAATCAAAACCTGTATTTCTTGTGGGCATAGAATGAAAAACCATTAAGGTCTTCCAGCAAAGGAAAAAAGTCCTAAAATAATTCACGAGAAGGTCACACAAAAAAATTGTGATAACAAAATGTGCAGTTGCCAAAATTACCGTGACGTATGCAAATCGATGTTTAGGAGAGTTTTTTTTTTGCAACTGCAACGTTAAATAAGGATATTCTACGTTAGGGTAATGTTTGTTTTGCAAAAATCGTCGATTCCCGTGATGCTTTTTCAAAGATACCATTTTCTACGGAACCCTTATCATCACTATACTTTTGTCTACTAAATATCGGAAATACAAGACCTTGGCGACTGCCTGTACTTCTATATACCGTAGTTCCGCCCCTATTCATGCTGTTAGAACTCAGTTCCTCTTTCTGTTTGAAAAGTTTTATTTTTTCGACTCACTGCGAATGGAATACAATGACCTAATGGATGTGTTTGATTTAGTATTTATAGAATCACTTACGCTGATTTTAATCTCGGTTATGGTGATATGCCTTTATCATTCATTTGTCGTTCCTTGACTTCTGATGATAAAATGTTTATTTTATAGACATCTTAGGGGTAAAAACATATTTGTTATTAGTTTTGTATTTGTATGTTATATGTACAAATTACAAATCCATACGCGACGGTTACCTTACTATCAGGCAAACAATGTGCCTCATCGCTCTTTTAAAAAAAAAACTTAATTTATATGTACATCAAACTAAAGATCGCCATTATTGTATTCAAAGTCTTTTCATCAAGTATTTAAGTACACTTAAAACAACTAAACTTATGTAAGTATTTCTACAGCTTTGTCCAGGTACAGAGTTTAACCATTGCACTTCAGGCGTAACTCTGATATCAAAGGATTGTATTGAGAACTTGGAGTTTAGAAGAGCTTAGTTGATTTTAAGATAGTTTGCGCTGAGATTGAAAGGTAGAGAGAGGGTCTAATGAAAAGGACGAAGAACAAAGATGAAAACAGCTGTAGGCACAAACAAATTTACGTAAAAGTGTGTGTGCTTTCTATCTTTTTGTAACATACATAAATTATGTATGTTGCATTTATGAGACTAACTAGACGCAATGTACTTTGTACCGATGATAGCTCAATGGTTAGCGTGGTCGGTTGTCACGCCAAAGGGCGTGGATTCAAACCCCAACAATGAGCTGCCGGCGAAGGAAAACATAGGAAAACCATAGCATGGCGATAGGGTACTTTATTACTCGACTGGCTAGCAACAACAATCAAGTTGAAGATGTACTGCGAAGCACCTGACAGTGGGTTCTGGTAGCCTCATTTGAGAGCTAGGCTAAATGTCTTTAACCATCTTTGACGACATTGTCACTTAACATCAGGATAGCGCATGTCCATGACCATTGCAGCGATACACAGAACTTTGAGTAGCAAAACAATGTCTAGATCGTCGGTGCTTTGGCGGTTATATACTTTTATGGTTAGTCTCAACAGCCCAGTAATTTCGATAGCTGCAGTAACCCTTCAAATCGGAACACAATAATGTTTACACACTATTGCTACACACCCACACACATTTAAACATACATATTATAGAAGAGCGGGATCTTCTGTCACAGTTATTTTTTTTCTACTAACCTACAACTTTTAAAGAAAACTAGTCTAAATAAAGCATTTTTTTCATTTTTTTTTTCTTCTAGGCAGCAGAATATCTGGTACTGATGTGTTACCTGTTAGAATGTTATATAGTCTGTGGTTTTACCACATCACTATTTGCAATGTAAATTAATAGGACATCTCTAATGTTTGCTCTCTTTCTCTCCGGTGTGCAACGAATATGGTAGAACGTAGGTTAGCTCTTAGATTGTCTAATAAAAATACGAAACTACGCAAAACTGCCGTTTTACTTAATCAATAATAATATACAAGTTTCACAGTACATACATTGACGACTTCCTCCTATTAAGAAGATCTACCATAAAGTACTAATTGATTGCATTTAATTGTTAAATAAAAATCTTTGGTTCTATGAGTACAGGCTTGCTAGAAATTTGTATTTTTTCGTGTTATATTCTTATAAATAAATTACATCTTCTCTAGTGAATGATCAAGGGAATTGCAACTATATCAACTAGTAAGTAAAGCTCATGTTGCTAACTTTTACTAATTGAATCCCTGTTGTGTTACCTAACAGTTATTATTGAACACTTTTTGCCATCTCGCGTAATACTTATAACTACTTATAAATACGAGGAAGTAACAATACGGGCAGAATGGTATCGACAAACACGCCTGAGACTCGATACCGGGAAAAACGGTCAAAAGTGGAAATTGCCCGCTCTTTTTCATCCGCTACGTATCAATTTATTGTTACACATCGAAAAAATTACAATGTAACGTCCGGAAGAATGCTTATAGAGATTATTGAGCCTGAAAAATTGAAGTCACACTATGTTTTTGTTGATTTCTCTTATTTTAATTGTTTGTGTAGACTTATATTATCTGATTGACAAAAATTAGAACTTCGACTTTATATTGTGTATATTTGATTAATTTATTTATTGGACAATAATGTTACAAGTTTTTTATTGATTGTTTATTTAATTTATTGTTTTTTTTTTTAATATGAAAAGGCAGTAAATAAATGGCAAGGGGAAGTTTTTTTAAAAGTCAGGTAAGGTGTTTGACATGTTTAAGGTGTGTTTGAAAACACGTTACTGCTCAGAGTAGACAGATGATGTAGCACTAATGATGTGTTTTTGTTGTAAAATATTATGTTTGTAATAAAAACAAATACTTCTGTTTCTTGTAAAAAGTGTTAAGGGAATATATTTTTTAATGTAGCTTTACGGGTCAATAAATGTTTGGATTATTTGTTGTTGTTCGTTAATCCAACAATTTTGTTTGTCAAATGCAAAAAAAATACTTAAAATAGATAATTCATTGATAAAAACATATCAATATGAAGTATTTGAAGAAAATTATAAACAAAATTGTTGGATGCATTCATCAAATAATATATGAAAAAAAAAAAAAAATCTATAAAGATTATTATCAAAGTCAAGCTACGGATAAATCTAGTAAATTTTCGGATGGGTGCTCGACATTGACATTTACAACCAAGCGTAGTAATATGACTTATAGGAACTGTTCACAAAAGCCATAAACCAAGAATTGAATTGAACTGTAGGGTAAGACACTTAGCAGAATACAAACTTTTTTGTAAAACAAACATTTTTAGCAAAACAAAAGTTCCAATAGAATACAAGGCCGTATTGCGCTGAGACTATAAAATCTAACGATATGCTTACACATAACTGGCAATATTACACCTGACTCTACCACAGAACAAATATTATCAGAATTGGTAGCCATCCTCAAGGGAAATATAATATTATTTATGAAAACATTTCCAAAGAACACGTGAAAATCAAAATAGTGCCTACCTTCTGTTTATCTACATATTATATATCGTTCTATGGTGAACATACACTTACAAACATATTTATTATGTTTATAATGAAGTTAATTTCGAAGTCTGCAGTTAAGGTGGTTCGATTTCCATATATAAATAAAATTTTGCCATTTATAGACAAATGGAGCATAATTTTACTGTGAAACCACTGCTACTGGCTTTTAGTTTGGTCTTTATTTGCGGTAAATCACAATTGCTGCATAAATCAGTACATTATTAGCATAATCTACTGTTTTATTAAAAAAACAAAAAATTATACATAAATTTGATTTTAAGCTATTAATCTACTTTTTTATTTAAGCAATTGTGATATACCGCAAATAAAAACCAAAATTAATACCAGTAGCTATGATTTCACTGTAAAACTATGCTCGATTTGTCCATAAATGGCAAAACATTATTTGTATGGAAATCGAACCACCTTAAAAATTTCTTTTTAATATATTCCACATAGTTTTATTTAAATACATAAATATTTTATACACTTACTGTAAATGTTCTTAATCAGTACCGTGTTTTCCTTTCATGGTTGCCTGGAAGATATCGCTTTTAGTTATAAGGTCGCCACTTGTAGCACTAACCTATTAGTTGTATGTAAACTTATTATGTTTTCTGTACATTTATAAAAAAAAGTATGAAAGCACACTATCTACAGTTATCTGGTTCCAATAGTACAAGCTTTGCTTAGTGTGGAGCTAGCCGTGTGAAAATGTCCTAGGATATTTGTTTATTTTTCTATTTCTGGGAATTTTATCTCAATGAATTCTAGTCTCAAACCAATCGAGGCTTACTTATTACAAATTACAAACAACACTAACAAGTTTAACCATCAAACCTATGCCAATGTTCTCGTTATCTACTCGCCAAATATACACTCAAACAAGCTTAAAAGAAAAAGCGAATCGTTTTAAATATATACAAAACCCCCACAAGCGTGCAACAAACAGCCAATGGCTAAATGGAGTAACCCACATTCTGTATAAAGCGAGCTACTTTACGAAAAACATTTTTATAAAACTCGAGTGCTTCTGCCGCCTGCTATGGAGTGCACCTAATTATTATATTTCGCTTTTTAGGTCGAAAACATTGACTTATTCATTATAGCGTAAGGACTAGGCTTTTTTTCAGTGGTGCCATATTAATGGTGTGCTCTGTCTTTTTCTCTCCAGAATCCCACTAATGTTATAAACGTGAAAGTTTGGATGGATGTTTGTTACTCTTTCACGCAAAAACTACAAAACAGATCTGGATATAATTTGGCATGGAGGTAGCTGAGACACTGGATTAGAACATAGGCTACTTTTTATCCAGAAAACATGTAGCGGGTAACACCACGGGGCGCAGCTAGTAAAGATATGTAATTTTGTCATTTTGTTTTGTACTCATTGACATGTAATTAATAGATATAAACTCTTTATTGTGCACAGCAAAAGCAGAACCTACAGGACCTACAGGAAAAAAAATAATCTTATGAGCTAGTGCTACAAGTGGCGACCTTATCGTTGAGAGCTATCAATGTACTAAAACTCATTAAACGTCTTTTAAACTAAATTTCGTTTTATTTAAATACATTACTAGTATTATTTTATGCACCTACTTACTATATGTTTTATTTTCAATTATTTTTCTTATGAGTGTTATATCTTCCGTCTGTTTTTTATGTCATCTATCGTGTTTTTCTATAACTAGTTGCCTGGCCTTGTGGCCCTAGTTCATAAGGTTCTTTTGTTTTCTGTACGCTTTTCTGCTTATGTTTTTTCAGCACATCACCAAAACATTTGTCTGGTTTTAAACACTTGAGCTGCCGAAGAAGGAATTTGTTATTTTTAGAATTCTTTTTCGTTTAAATATTTGTATTGTGATTTACTATCACAATAAAAATATTTGATCATAACCATTTTCTGTTTTACATGTTCTGCAAAATAAAAGGAGTATATTGGTTTTCTCTAAAAATAACATGTGAGACGATTATTGACAAATAAAGGAAAGGTTTTATTTACACAAAAATATTTTACTATGTATCTATATTGGAAAAACAGGACTAACTAACTTTACTATGGAAATCAACCACATTTTGACACTTTTTTATATGCGAAAACAAAACTAGAGACCACGCGCGTCGTACTTTGTTCACTCCTTAAAAAAGGTCACCAAATGTGTCCGAAACTATGGTAGCAGTATCCCAATTTATTAAGCGTGAATAATTCCGTAAAAGTAAGTAAATCAAAAAGCAATATTTAAAAAATAATCTAATTGGCTATATTTTACTGAAAAGGGACCGAAGTCGCAACGAAAAAATAAACACCATTCCTGTTTTAATTTTATGTAAAAGTAATGAGATGAACGAGTCACTTTCTGAAAGTAAGAGCTGCTCATGCCCATACATAAAACTACATAAAACCTAGCATAACAAACAAAATTCCAAGGCATCGCATTCTAAAGTAGTAAGTAAGATGTATTTGAGAAAAAAAAATTAAGCTTGTTTAATTTACATAGTTAATAAACTCAACTATTAGGTGATTAAATAAATGTAACCTCACCACCCTTACACAATTACTCATCAACATTTTAATTATTCTAACCAGTCCCGCTGCCCACGGTCTGAAATGTCTCGCCTAGAGATGATACCATGCCGAGTTTTTGTCGAATAAAAAATGGCGGAAGCGGCGCACCGTTTTTACGTCGAATGATCGCAAAAGGGGATTGATCCGCACACGAATGTCGAGTTAAATGTATTTCCTTGCACTTAGAGCTTATTGTGATAGTAAAAACGTTTAAAAAACTAATTGTTTGGTCGAAAATAATACATGTAAGCTTGGCAGATATCTATTCTTTTTTTGTACATAAACTCACCCCCATCAGTTTGTGAACTGACCGCACTAACCACTGAGCTACCATCGCTACTCACTTCAGAAACTATAAGGCAAAAGGTATTTTGACCGAGGTTTTTGATACGACTCCTACTACAATATTCTAATAATACACATAGTACATTAGAAAAGATTTCGTTGAGAATAAATCTACACTAACATTACAAAGAGGAAAGATATGTATTTTTGGATTTTGTACGTTTGTAACAAATAAACTCAAAAACTACAGAACCGATTTCAAAGATTCTTTCAGCGTTGGGAAGGTACACTATCCTCAAGTGACATAAGCTACTTTTTATTCCTGTATTTCTACGGGAACGGGAACAACGCGTGTGAAACCGCGAGGAGTCTGCTAGTATTTTATAAATATTAACCGAAATAATACGAGTATTTCATTCCAGCCCCCTTAATAAGCCTAGCAGGCAATCAAAGATGCCTATTAACATACAAATATAGCACACATGCGTCGTGTATGCATTTACCTTAGATGACACCGTCATTCCACGTCAGGTACTATAAAAAAGTAAACAAAAACATCTATGCCACCACCGATATAAATAACCATAAATAATAGAGGCATAACCGCCAATTTTTTTTCTCATCCCAAATTCAGAACCCCGACACAAATTTCTTAGCTGGAATGCAATGCAATATTTAATGGCATGGGACCTTCGGATGAAGTAGTTTCATGCATCGCGGCTTTTCATCGCGCCAACGTTAAAACGTACTTTAGAATATAAAAGTCGGTATTAAATTCTGCATTTCCACGAGTGTTGCATGTACAATTAATTCTAGCCTAATGTAGGCATCCATTTAGGCTTAAGCCAGCGGCTAAAGCCGAGGGAGTATTCGCACGTAGATGTGAATTTGGCCAAATTCAGATGTGCGGTGTTTTTTATTAATCCGAACAGATGTGGTTGGATACCAAAATCGAGCCAAATATTTCGCTTCACTATTTGCAAGTGTTCGAGAACCGATAGCAAATATTAACTACGTTATTACTTAGTTAATTGATTATTACTTAAAGCTTACTGTTTGATTTGCATGAGTTTTTTTTTTATTTTGGCTTGTGCCTCATTTTGGTTAGGTGCAATTTTGCCATTAACAGTAAGGGAGTATATTAAAGTAATTATTATGAACTAGCTATTAACCGAGACTTCGTCTGCGTGGTATTAATCAAAAAACATTGTCAAATATTGGCCCCAAAACTAAGCGAAGCTTATACTACGGGAACCAGACAGCTGACATAATACTTAAATACGTTTTCTGTAAAAACATGCTTTCTAATCTATACAGAACAAACATCCACACAAAGAATAGAAATAAACTATTTATCTATGACAGCCCTTTTGGTTTATTGGTAGTGTGTCTGCTTCAAAAGCTCATAAACATCAAAACTGGATAAACATTTTGTGGTATAAACAAAGGTTTTCTTCTGTGTCTGGGTGTTCTTTATTTATTATAAGTATTTACAAAAAAAAAGTATTTAAGTATTCTATCAGTTATCTGACTTCCATACAAGCTTTGCTTAGTTTGGGGTCAGATGGCGCTGTGTGTAATATTTATTTATTTTTATCTACAGAACAAAATTATTTTTGATTGTTTTGAATGCCCCATGAAATCATTTGGTAGTAATTCTGCTTCAAGAACTGAAGATCGTGTGTTCGATTCCAACTGTGTGAAGATTTGGATTTGTTCTATATAATACTAAGAACAAAAAAGTATGTAAGTATCGTAGTACGAAACTTGTTCTGTAATATAGTATATTGGCATTATACAAACGATTTCGAGTCACAACTACAACCTTCACAGCTAAAGAATTTCCAAGGTCACCTGAGTAAATAACTCTTGTAACCAGAGATGGTAAGGTTAGAAGCGTTTTCCAACAAGCTTTGGTTTCGAGTGTTTAATGTTCGCCCTAGTTCTCCATACGCAATGAAATAAAACGTGGAGGTAAGGTTTAAATTGCAGTTTCACGAAGTTTAACATGATTACAAACTGTTTGGCTTTAACAACTGCAGTTAGAAATGGGGATGGAATTTTCTCATTTGTTCGCAACTTACTGTGGATTTGTTTCTGTAATTACTGAAAACGTAAAATTTTATTAATGTGCTAAAATTCAATTTTAATCTACTTTTTAGTTGTACCTTTTTAACCGTTATCATAAAGAACACGTATACATATTTTACGTTACAAAAAACATAAATATTAGAACTACCGTTTTAATTACTTTTGCACTATGGACACCAAATTTGAATCTTTCATCAATGGTGAATCTTGGCACTTTCACTTCTTCTTCAATCGTTCCCTCATGTCTGAGGATCGTGGTCACTGAAACCTCTTAGACGGACAATCTGTCTCCAGCGACTCCGGTCCGAAGTAGCCCTCACCACCTGGTAGAATTTAGAAGAGGAGGGGGCTTCTTTCACTTGGTCAGACCATCGTGTTGGCGACCGGTCTCGTGACTTTACACTACTTTTACTACTGCCTAAAAAAGGAGTATAATGTATATATGGTTCATGTATATATAATATGTATGTATGTGAGTTTATTTTTTCCGCCACAACGTTTAGATACCTAAACAGATAAATAATTGATTGATTAAGGTGTTTCAAGGTATACATTTAGTTTATTTCCCATCAGGCGTGTAAAAAAAATGAACCATAAAAATTCAATTTATTCTTGACATCCCTGTTGGTTCATTGGTAGTATGTATACTTCAAGAGCGTGTTTCTTTTTTAATGTACTTGATGGACGTAGGTTCGATTTCCACCCAGGACAAGCATTTTATGATATAAACAAATGTTTGTTCTGTGTCTAGGTGTACTGTATGTATTATAAATATTTAAGTATACTATCAGTTATCTGCCTTCCATAGCACAAGCTTTGCTTAGTTTGTGGTCAGATGGCGCCGTGTGTAAAAAACCTTTTTGTGTTTTCAACTTTTTAGTAGGAATATAGCTAGGTATAAGGCAAACACCACAAAACATAAAAGGTTTTGCTTTCATTCAGCATGCATGGTATGCGTATGCATGCGTAGTAGGTTTACGTGTTACACTCGTACTTATGCATACCCTCTTACTTAGATACTTAAAAATAGCTCACTTTCCACAAAATTAAATAATAAAATTTATTACTTTATCGGGCCCTGTGACCTTTCTCTGTGGGGTCAATACTAAATTGTATAACAACTTCTTAATAAGTGAATGGATTTAGGTAAAAGCCCTACGTTGAAGTTAGGCAAGTTTTGTTTGGGTCAATTAAGTGTGCTGATGTGTTTTGTAAGTGATTTATTTTACAGTTTGTAATTTGTGTCAAAATATTAGGAGAAACTTATCACAAATTATATATATGATAGATTTCCTTGGCAGGAGGTCACCTAGGTATGCATTGTCAGTTGTCATAGCATCTGATATTCCGCCTTCAATCAATAGTGTGTAAACATTTCTATGTTCAAGTTTGAAGAGTACTATTTAGCTAGTTAAATTACATGGGTATTGAGACATTTTTTTTATGGTTGACAGTCTAGGTGTTTGACCACAGCTCACCTGATGTTAAGTGAAGGTGCGGTCGAAGAAGGCACAGCTAGCCTGGAACTAGAACTGGCTCCCGGAACTCACCGTTAGATGCTTGGCGGCAGATTTTCAACATGAGGGTGGTAGCTAGCCAGCCGAGTACTAGAGAGTACCCTAACACCATGCTATGATTTCCTCGCGATGTTTTCCTTCACTGGCAGCTCAAGCTCATTGTTGGGGGTTGAACCCACGCCCTTCGGCATGCGAACCTACCGCGCTAACCACTGAGCTATCATCGCTACAACTAACTATGCTATCAATCGTTTCAAACTAATAAAAACCTTAAGCAGCTAGACTTTGATTCGTTTTTCTAATGGACTGGGTACCGCTGCAATGATAATGAACATACATTTGCTTAAAAAATACTGTTGCATACAGCGGCTTTTTTACGATCGCAAATTTGTTTAAAAATATATGAAGTAAAAGTTGACTTTATTAAGCCACCGACAGAACCACCACCGACTAGAAACAAATGACTAAATTTCGACTTGATCAGGCATGTGAAAGACGCCTACATCTATTTATCAACTAGAAATGAGCTGATAATAATCTACAATAGGATTATAATAATACAATACAAACGCAATGCAGTGCAATACAATACAATGCAACGCTACGCAATTCAATGCAACGCAAGACAATAAAATATTTTATCGATAACACTAAAGTTACAAGAAAAAAAAAATTATCGAAATCGATTCAGCCGTTTAGAAGTGCGGTTATAACAGACAGACACTTAGATACCCACGTTAAAAATTGTTAAAAAAAGAAAAAAAAAAATCAAAATATCATCTATAGGTACTAAAAGAATGGATTTTTTGTTTATTTGTATTGAATAAGCTCCGAAACTACCGGACCGATTTCAAAAACTCTTTCACCGTTGAGAAGCTACACTATCTCCAGGTGGCCTATGCTATGTATGTTCTATGTATTCCCACGGGAACGGGAACTACGCGGGTAAAACCGCGGGCGTCCGCTAGTCGCATATAAGTAGGTAAAAATAGAAAAACGTTTGTTTGCTAAAAACAGAATAAAATATAATGGCAGTGGTTTTTAGCTTTCCTCATCCTCTCAAAAAAACTTCATAATAATTTTTCTTCCTCGAAAGTTACATTTTCCGTAGTATTCTAGCAATTCGAGTTACACACAAATGCGTTACCAGTCAGCCCCTACCTTAACGAGAAAAACTTTTCGGTTGCCTTTGTAAAGAAACTTCTTTATATAGGGTGATGCGAGTTGGACAGTTTCAACGACTATGAAGTGAAGATAAGGTGACTGGATGTGGCACTGATGATAGATACGAGAACCTTTGGCCTTTTCGGACACCCCTTTCGTGAATCATTTGGGTTCTGGGAGGATTTGCTTGTTTTTACATTATTGAGGCCTTTGGGTTAATAATATAACAGGACCTTATTAAAAGCTGCTTTTTTAAAAGTCAACAGGCTAGTTGACTACAGCTCATCTGATGTTAAGTGATGTGTGGTCAAACATGGTAAATATATCAAGCCTGGAATGGAACTGGTTTTCAAGTGAAGCTGTGGGAACAATTAGGTAGGTGCTTGGCTCCAGATTTTTAACTAGAGGGTGGTACTAGAAAGTACCCTACCACCATTATATGTTTTCTTTACGATGGTTTCCTTCACCGGCAGCTCAAGCTCATTGTTGGGGGTTTAATCCACGTCCACGTCAAGTCTCAAACTAATGAGCGCCAAAGCAGTGATGCCCTGGACTTTGTTTTGTTACTCAAAGTTCTGTGTATCGCTGTAATGGTCATGGGTAGGCGTTATCTCTTACCATCAGGAGAGCGTCTCGTTCGTCTCATTACTTCTTACATAAAAAAAAAACGTCCTTTAGCGTGTGAACTGACCGCACTAACCACTGATCTAACATCGCTGCAAAAGTCATGATGTTTTGTGAATACATTGTCAGGGGTGCATAAAAGAACATAAGACCTTGCATCCCGAAAAAAGAACTGTTCCCAATAGATAGAAAAAATCTACATAAACGCGATCAGTGTAGCAGGCAAGAGCTTGTTATTATTAATATAGACACACACTTATAGTTTTAAATAAGAAAGTTTATTTGTATGTATTTATGCATGTTTTTATTATGTATTTCATTATACGCTCTATTTATTTACACTGTGTTTCAATTCACAATCTCAAACGACGTTTTCTCAGTTGTACAGACGTCTCGGGTAAAATAAAAGTTCCTACCTACAATAAAGTTGTTTATTTCGCCAATTATTCCAGCAGAACACAACACCTAGACTTATAACACAACATGTGTATTGCCATGCAACAGATTAAGTAAAGGCAGATAGGTTACTTGGAAGTTTGCAATAAATGACTCTCAAAAAGGGTATTAAAAAAATCAAGATTTTATCATAGCTGAATGTATTCAAATTCAAACATTTATTTTGCAAAACATGGGTTACAATTTTCATTGCGAGAATGTGTTATATAATGTTAGATCGCTAAGTTTTAACCATTACGGTATGCAAAATCTACATACAATGTCATACAATCATTAAATTATTACAGCCAATTGAAAAAAAAAAATATTTAATAAAAATATGTATTCCAAGCTAAATTAAATAAATCAATGTAGGTAAAATACTTTTTTTCTTTATTCGTACGAGTATATCAAAATTTTCATTTTGTTTCTGATTTCAATAAAAAAACTTACTATTTGGTTTCAGATCTTCTTAGCCGGAGGCAGCCTAAGTGGGAACTACAGCAGTTTTAAATATTCTGCCAAAATAAAAAAAATGTGTACTAAATTACTATGTTCCGGATACTAAGACTAATCAAGGCGAAACCCTAAAGTACAGCAAATATTTATGATCATGTACTTTGTACATAAAAGTAACTGATCTGGTGATACTAGTATCACTCAGGTTTGGGCTCCACTGAAACCTTTGTTAAGTCTTGTTTTGCTTACATAATTATGAATTGTTATGTGTATAATTAAAACAATTTATATAATTATGTAATAATAATTGTTCTGTGTAAAATTTTAACAACTAATATATTTATCCAATTGGATATATTTTTTTTTTTAATAATTATAATTACCGTCTCATTATTTTGTAGTTGTATCTTACGATCAGAAGAACTTTTCGATTGTCTTATTCATTTTACATAAAATACACAAAAATAAACTGGCGTCCATACACACCACGTCATAAGGATGCCTCGTGTAGAGTCGAAACACGTGTCGGCAACTGCTTACTACAGCGAGAAGAGGATGTACATACTTGTGGTTATTTTAATTACATACTTTTTATTTATTTACATTTTATGTTTACGAATTGTAGTTTTATATATATTTCAGATAAATATTTTAAATTATCTTCAAGTTCGATAAATATGTAAAAATATATTTAAATTAAAGTCACGTCACCAAAACGACCTTTAATCGAAAATACACTAAAAATTTAACTCTATAATAATCTGTGATACTGAGAATGTCAATGTCTATTTAAACGTGAAATAACATTTATTTTGAACTTATGTCTCTGGTATAATCTGCGACTTTGATAGACCTATCTACAGTCGTATGTGAAGGTATATCCCGACCTAGAAAAAGTGCGTGACGCAAACATGTTTTGGCAAAGATGCGAGGTTAATAAATTACCTCGGGCAAAGGAGAGCCCCCTAAATATCAGTAAATGTGTGCGAATAACAAAATGGACGGTCACTTTTGGGACGATTGATGTTCCCCGTTCTGTTTATTTCGTAGATTAACTGTAATAACATGATTGTAGGTTAGAATTTATATTCAAAAGAAGGCGATCTAAGAAGAGAGCAAATGGGTATCACGGTGTGTTGGTCATAGACTCCGCCAACATGCTTTTAATAAAATCCTAAACCGTGGCTTGCGTCGGTTGCAAGTTTATGCGTATCAGATCCCCAGAAAAATCTTCCGTCAAGCACCTGACGGCGTGTCCCGGCAGCTTGAGAAGCAGCTCCATTCCAGGTGGTACTCTAGTGGTGGTTACCACCTTCAACCACACCGTCACTTAACATCAACTGAGGTGTGGTCAAACTCCTAGCTTATCAACTTTAAAAAAGTCCTGTCCAAACAAAAGACTTGATTGGCTTAGGCGAATCTATGGTAGAGAGGTCGCAGCATCATGTGGGATGCCACTTGTGTGTTCTTGTGTGTGTGTTGTATTTTGTAACTGTTTGTCTCTATTTGTTGTTATTTTTGTTTTCTTTTTGTATTGTTACAAAATAAAATTATTTTCTTTCTTTTCTTTCTTTTTTCTTTCATTTTCATCCTAACACATCCAGCAGTCAGCTAATGGGGAAGAGAAGGTGGCGACCCCAGATAAAGAACTCAAGTATGTCAGCTTGGAATCAGAGATTTTTAGCCCTTATGAAACAGCTGATCGCGGAGTTCAGAGGTAAGACAATTTGTGCAAAAATTAGGACGTTAAGCAAAGGCATGGGTTCAAATTCAAAAGAAATTATAAGATATATCAGTAGTTAGACTACTTCCCTATTTGGCTGGTTAACTACCACTTCCAGGGGAATATGTCAGAATAGTCAGACATCCAAATGATATAGCAGGAGCGGTATTGTAATTTTTTTTTTATAGTTGATAGGCTAGGTCTTTGGTTTCACCACAGTTCACCTGTTGTTATTGATATTGTTGTCGAAGATAGTAAACACACATAGCTTGGAGAACAGCTGAGAAAAAAAAATTGCCTATCACCATGCCATAGTTTTCTCGCGATGTTTTCCTTCATCGGCAGCTTAAGCTCATTGTAGGGATTTGAACACACAGCGTTAAGTGTAAACCGACCGCGCTAACCACTACGCTCTTATACTTAACTTTTCAAGCTATGTTTGTGAATCATCTTCGATTGCACCGTCACATGACGGCAAGTAGTAGCGATGATAGCTCAGTGGTTAGCGCGGTAGGTTTGTAGCGATGATGGCTCAGTGGTTAGCGCGGTAGGTTCGCATGCCGAAGAGCGTGGGTTCAAACCCCAACAATGAGCTTGAGCTGCCGGTGAAGGAAAAACATCGTGAGGAAACCATAGCATGGTGGTAGGGTACTTTAGTACTCGACTGGCTAGCTACCACCCTCGATTTGAAAATCTGCCGCCAAGCATCTAACGGTGTGTTCCGGCAGCCTCACTTGAGAGCCAGTTCCATTCCAGGCTAGGTGTGCTTTACCATCTTTGACCACACCTTCACTTAACATCAGGTAAGCTGTGGTCAAACACCTAGCCTGTCAAACATTAAAAAAAAAAGTTGCAGTCAAACAGCAATAATTGCATAAACAATGTTCAAAGTCGTAATCTAAACTTTTAATAAAACTTATATTAAAAGGGGTACTTTGATGTTCGCATATAAATAGAATTAGGGCAATCGCATGTTTGTCGTGTATCAATATCAAGGGTGAAGGGAGGGTATTAATAATGTTTGCTTAAAGTTTTACATACACTCAGAATTATTACTGAGGGAACAACAACAGCTGTGTCAAAGAACTTTACGTCTATACCTTTAAGGTTGATTTTATATTGTAAACTATTTAATGAAATAATAATTCACGAATAATTTATTATTAGTTTACACACAAGCTGTCATAGAGTCAAACTTACCTACTTCTCGTTTGTAACTAAACCGAACTTTGACATTTGATTAAATTACTTCTCATTGCTTAGTGAAATGCTCAAGTATACAGAATTATCGATAACTAGCTAACCTAAAATAATCAACAATTTTTTTTTAACTAGCTGCGCTGGCGTTTTCACCCGCCATCGACTTCTGAAAGGTCGTATCATACATTTGTATAGCCTTTCGATGAGATATCAAATACAAAAAGATTTTTTCTAATCCGACTCGTAGTTCCAGAGATGTTTTTATGTGAAAGTAATGAGACGCTCTCCTGAAGGTAAGAGATAACGCCAGTCCATGATCATTGCAGCGATACAGAGAACTTTGAGAAGCAAAACAAAGTCCAGAGCGTCACTGCTTTGGCGCTCATTACTTTGAGACTTTCGATGGTTAGTCTCAACAGCCCTGTAATTAAAAAAGCTGCTTTCTGCTGCTGCTGCTTTTTAAAGCTGCTTAAAAAAGCTTAATTTTGTCGTAGATCGGGAGGTTCTGTCGGAACGGCAGTATGCGTACCGGGCGGGCCGCGCGACCACAGACTTGGTACGTGAGGTGGTATGGCAAGTGATGACCGCGCGCGAGGCAAGACTGCAGGTTGCACTACTATGCTGCGATCTATCGCGCGCGTTTGATACCGCCGATCACGCTCTCATTGCAAATAAGCTGCGATTTTACGGAATCCGTGGCCCCGCCCTGTCCATACTGTCCTCCTTTATGACTAAACGTACGCAGGTCGTGGTAGGTGATAGAGGTCGCGTCGTATCTTCAGAGATGGAAAATGTGATAGGCGTCCCACAGGGATCCTGTCTGTCTAACACCTTATTCAGTCTCCTCCTTAACGACTTGCCTGGTGCCATCGACGACGCTGAGATATACATGTACGCCGATGACGTCGCTGCTGTAGTTACCGCACCGACACGCCCCGAGCTGGAGTCTAGACTGAATACGGTGGTGAACAAGCTCGATAGTTGGTTTCGATCAAACGGACTAGCGCTAAACAAGGACAAGACCTGTTTCCTTACCTTCAACCTCAATGGCCACGCGACAGAGACTTTTTCGGTAGCAGTCGGTAATACTGCGCTCCAACAAGTCTACTGTACGAAACTTCTAGGTTTCCATATTGACGGCGCGTTGACCTGGGAGACGCACATAGACGAGCTGTGCGGGAAGCTGAGCCGCTCGTGTTTCGCGCTCCGGCGGCTCGCGAGCACCGCTGCCCGCAGCGTAGTGCGCTCCTGCTACTTCGCGACCGTCCACAGTAACATCACGTACGGGTTGGAGCTGTGGGGCCGCGCTGCCGATCGTAATAGAGCCTTTGTTATGCAGAAGCGAGCCATTCGTGCCATATGTGGGGTTCAGGCCGATGTCTCATGCGTGGAGCTTTTTAGGGAACTGCAGATACTGCCGTTGCCGTGTGAGCTTATTTACCAAGTAGCCCTTTTCACCCATACTAACATCGATAAGTTTCAACGCAGGGGCGTACACAGTACGTTGGATCTTCGCAGCAATAAAAAGAAAGACCAGCTTGTAACACCGTCACACCGGCTCGTCAAGTCGGAGAGGTCGGTATACATTTTGGGGCCCGCGGTCTACAACCGCGTACCCGCCTCCGTACGGGATGCAGCTTCCACCGCGTGTTTCAGAACCAAGTTAAGATCTTGGCTGCTAGAAACCTTGTTTTATGACATTGACGAGTATTTCAAACTTAAAGATTATTGAATTACTAGTAAGTAATTATGATTTTTTTTTGTCATGTCATTTTAATATATTGACAATATTGTTTTGGTATTGACATATTTTTATATTGACATATTTTATATTGACAGTATTTTTATATTGACAATATTTTTTATATTGACATGTTTGGATATTGACATACCTTATTTTGACATGTAATCAGTGTTTTAAAACCCATTTAATGACATCTTTAAAATTTTGAAGTGACTTGTAACATTGGTGTTATCAATAAAGTATTTGTATTTGTATTTGTATTTGCTGTCAACTAAAAATTAGTTGTGCTATAGAAAAATGTCATTAGCTCGACAAAATGTATACTGACATTATTAGAGATTTAAGGTACGGTTCCATTAGCGTTGTTCATAATGGTGCACTATAACCTTTCAGCTTAGCTCTATTGTTTCGCGTACCTCCGTATATAACTATGACATACTATTCGTCTCTTTTATTTGAAAATTTCTTCAACAGTTGCACAACAAAACGTAGTCAGTGCTATTTATTCATAAAATATTAATGACTTTGCGAAATAAATGCTCATCGAGAACAATAGCTCCATTATTCAGCGAACACTCTGGTTCGCTTTAAATCCTTTTAATCTTTCGACCGGTAACGAATATGGAGTAAATTAACGTGCATCGAGAGTGTGGTTGAAGTACTTTTTTTCTCTCTACAGTTTGGTGTGAAATAAACACATTTGGCCACCACATCTCAGATGGTGAACGGCATTGAAGCCGAAGATGTGCAATGATCTTTTTACTACGTTTTTGACTACAGCTTACCTGATGTTAAGCAACAAAGTGATGGATGAGGGATAGAGCAAACTAAAGTGTCCACTGCTCACCTTATTGAAGTGATCTGATGCCAAGCATCTAACAATGTGTTCCGGCAGCCTCACTTGAGAGTCAGTTCCATTCCATGTGTGCTTACCATTTTCGACCACACCTTCACTCAAACATCAGGTAAGCTGTGGTCAAACACAGCCTGTCAAGTAAAGTGGTAAAAACATCTCGCTCGGAATGGAACAAATGCGGTTGCCGCAAAATAATCATTACACAAAACTTTTATAAATATTAATATCAAATCAAAACGGTTACATTGTAAAAAAACTATTTACAATAACTGGATGAACTGAAATTTGTTTAACTGGATGAGTCCTGCTTTAATAAACTGCCCCACTACTGGGGCCGCTTTAGTAAAAAAATACTGTCATTATAAAAAAAGGTTAAAAAATTCATAATAACTTACTAGTAATTATCTTTAGTATTTTAGTCACAAATCTACATCTACACTAATTATAAAGAGGAATAATTTGTTTGTTTGTATTGAATAGGCTCCAAAACTACTGAACCGATCTGAATAATTCTTTCATCATTCGAATGCTACATTATTAGGCTTTATTTATATTGTTAATCGAGTTATGTTTTTCCATGCGAAGCCGGGGCAGCCTGCTAGTAATCGAATAAAACTAATTTTTATCATAAGCAAGCAACATCTGCATGTAACTCGTTAAACTACTACACGATTATGAAGCCCATATGTATCAAAGTTTGAAATGAAGTTACACGCCCGAGTTGCTAACATAGAGTACAGTTAAATAAATGGCAGTGGAGTGTGTGCGCTTTGAATTAGTTCTATAACATAATATTTTAGGGTTACGTAGCAGTAATTTGACCGGATAGAATAGAATACAACTTTATTACACACCAAAGATACATACATACATTACAACATACAAATATGAAACATAAAAAAGAAATAAAGAATATAACAAAACAAAATTATTATTATTTTAGCCCACTTTGTTCCACTGCTGGGCAAAGGCCTCTCTCCCTCCTTTCCACGCCTCTCTGTTGGGAGCTATTAAGGTCCACTCCTTGTCGTGAGCGTCAAGCTCATCTTTCCACCGTCTTCTAGGCCGGCCTGGTCGCCGTTTAACCTCCGGGACACAGTCAGTGGTGGTTTTCGCCCATAGCATTCGGCAGACGTGTCCAGCCCAGTCCCACTTTAGCATGGCAGCTTTTTGAGTCACGTCAATGATCTGAGTTCTGGAGCGCAGTACTATTATATATAGAGTTTTTTATGCGGTCTAATAACCTTACGTAGTATCCATGAATGACAAACGAGACGCTCTCCTGGTAAGAGATAACGCATATCCATGACCTTTGCAGCGATAGATAGAACTTTGAGGAACAAAACAAAGTTCAGAGCATCGCTGCTTTGGCGCTCATCACTTTGAGTATTTTACTTAAACATTAATGTAACGAACATAATTGTTAAAAAATGTATATAAATATTACATCAGTTATATAGTTACCGTCGTATTGAGGGAAGATGACACTTTGTACTGAAACGGTTCTAATATTTAATTTTAAAACAATATTTGAAAAAAAAATGGTGCAAGAACGTACAGCTACTAAAACATATTTCAAGTAGGTATACTTGCAATAATACTCGTAACAGACTTTGAGAATGTCATAAGTGATTAATTTAAGGAGTAAGCACTGTTGTAAATGCATCCCAAAATGTGACAATGCACAACAAAACCGTGTAAAAAGAAAACATTTATTTTGAAACACACAACACTACAACGACAATAAACTACAATTAAAAGTTTTTTTTTTAAATACTATAAAAATAATAATAAGTATAAAGTTGTCGCTGTAGTGTCCAGTGCGACAAAAAAGGTTAGTTCTCAAAGATAAAATAATAACATTAGTGAACATTTATCTATACTACATAATACTGAAAAGAAAATAATGTACACGTAGAGTTAAATTGAAAAAACAAGCAGCACGTACAGAAGTGAGGCGGGTTGCAAAAAAAAATGAATTTGTTGCCATATTTTCTGTCAAAAATGTTGGAAAATTTTATGAAAAAATTCCTTTGAAAGAATTCCTTACCGGAATTAATTATATCAATGGTATATTCTAATCACACATTGATTCGTATAGTCTCATCCCTATTTTATAAGTTTGCTTTGCTAAGCTAACACCAAGTCAAGCACGAAGTAATGCAATCAAAAATTATGTAAACCAGGCTTTGGATGTTCATTTATTTCTCACCGAGTAGTTTCTGCATTGAAAATTTCATCGAATCATTTTATGTGAAAATAATTTACCAGGTTTATCTATATTACTTGGTAAGACAACAAGTTGGTAAGTTTGACTGTAATATTCTAGTTACCCATGAGTCATCATCAATGGCATCATGTATGTCTTTATGTGTAATGTTTAAAATGTTTTTTATTTTTATTTTAACTCTCTTGTCAACACACCCCGTCCTTCGTAAAATCCACTCCATATTAAGGTTGGCTGCACGAGATCGCTTTTAGCGATAAAGCCGCCAATTGTTCCAATAGTGTTAAGTTTATAATTGTTTGTAATTGGTGTGAACAATATTATTATCGTTATCATCATCTCAACAGTAGAAAGTAGGTACACGATTAAATATAGGCCTCCCCCAATGATTACCAGTTAGAAGAGGCTTGCATCCAGCGCATACTTTCGGTCTTCATTATGTCATCTGTCCACTTTTTAGGTGGATACACTGCGCTGCGCTTGCCGATTCGTTGTCTTGATATGTGGCGTGATATGTGCCCTGCCACCTACCACTTCAACTTGCTAATCCGCTGAGCTATGTCGGTAACTTATGTTCGTCTACTGTCTTCATTTCTGATCTGAACTCGTAGAGAAACCCCGAGACTAACCGCCACTATTGACTATTTGTGTGGTAACCTGAATATATCTGTATGTATTATAAGTATGTATTTCATCATCATCATCATCATGATAATGATGATGATGATGATGATGATGAAATACATACTTATATCTGTATGTATTATAAGTATGTATTTACAACAAAGAAAAAGTATTTAAGTATTCTATCAGTTATCTGACTTTCATAGCACAAGTGTTGCTTAGTTTGGGCTCAGATGGCGCTGTGTGTAATGTCCTGCAATATTTATTATTATCAGAACAGTTCACATTGACAAATAAGATGGTGTACCCTATTAACCCTGCTATTTCGCTAACTACAGTCAAATTGTAGCACAGTTAAAGTTTGAACACTTCCTGGTGAGAGAATATATATAACACAGCTGCAGCGGCACCCGCTTTATTTTTTTATGGTGGGGGACAGGTTAGGAGTTTGACCACAGCTCACCTGATTTAAAGTGACGCTGGTTGAAGGTGGTAAACACACCTAGCCTGTAATGAAACTGTCTCTAAAACGAGGCACGCTGTTATGTGCTTAGCGACAAATTTTCAACCCTCAGTTTTTAACTTGGTGGATGGTTGCTAGCTGACCGAGTACTAGAAAATACCCTACCACCATGTTATGGTTTCCTTACGATGTTTTCCTTCACCGGCAGCACAAGCTCATTGTTGGAGTTTGAACCCTCGCCCATCTGCGTGCAAACCAACCACCCTAACTACTGAGCTAAGATCGCTACAAATGTATAATATAGTTTTTTTGAGACTATTTTTGTCTAGAAACAATACGTAACGTAACATTTGAGCGATTTTCTCGATACAATAAAATCATTTCATACGTCAAGCTGACTTGTGTACAAACATATCACACGTCTATAAAAAATCAATAAGCAATAGAAATTGCGTGGAATGGATTGAGGTAAATCCGTCTTGAATTATTTGCGTGCTCGGCGTATTTTCATACGATTTTAGGGGCTATTGCCGTGGCGATAAGATTAAAGACGGATCGGGCAGGGTCGGTCGGATATCCGGATAATATTGCCGGTTTTTTGAAACGGGTACGTTTCAAAATGCTTGTCAAAAAATCCAAAACTAGCCAACGATTTCTAGTGTGAATTTTTGTTTCTTATTAATTGACGTTCCTAAAACAGATTACATTTCTAGTAACATTTGTCAGTGAGCTTTGAGCGGAGTTTCTTTCGTACGGTTCTTTTACCAAAAAGAAAAAAAAACAATTTTTTTTTATTATAAAGAGGAAAATTTCTTTTTTGTTTGTTTGTATTGAATAGGCCCAAAAACAACTGGACTGATCTGAATAATTCTTTCATCATTAGAATGCTACATTATCACTGTGTGTCATAGGCTATATTTATAATTATTGTTAATCGAGTTTTGTTTTCCCGTGCGAAGCCAGGACGGCCCGCTAGTATGTTAAAAGCAACAATAAATACGATTTAAAAAATCACTGGAACGCTTTAATCACTTAAAAATATTAATCACGAACAATGACACAGATTAAAAGGTAGTAATACTACAGACTGTACTTTAAAAACACTGGAGTAGTAGAGTTAGTAGTATTAGTTCTGCAAACATCATAACCCTTGATTGTTCATCATCATCATCTCAGTCGTAAAACGCCAATTACTGGACATAGGCTTCCCCGACAGATTTCCATAAGACTGGTTGGAAGCGGCTCGCATCCAGCGCGTTTCTACGGTCTTTATTAAACTGTCCGCCCACATTGTGGGTGTATGTCCTACGCTGTGTTTGCCAGTCCGTGATCTCCATTCGAAAACTTTAAAGCTCCATCAGCAATCAGTTCTGTCCACTGCCACTTTAACTTGCTAATCCACTGGGATATGTCGGTAACTTTAGTTCTTCTACGGATCTCCATATTTGTGATTCGATCTTTTAGTTAAACTCCGAGCATAGTTCATTTGGTGGTATATCTCCTTAGGAGGAGGTCGTCTCGGTAGGTACCACAGCAATATCACCGCCAAGCAGTAATGTGAAAGCATTACTGTATTCCCGTTTGAAGGATACTGTAGCTAGCAAAACTACAGGGTGGTTGAGACTAACTATTGAAAGTCTCAAAAAAAATGAGGGCCAAAGCAGCGATGCCCTGGACTTTGCAACTCAACGATCTATGTATCTGGCGTTATAACTTACCATAAGAAGAGCGTCTTGTTCATCTCATTAATTTCACATTAAAAATGTCTTCTCCATGGCTCGCTGTGCTACTTTTAGGTTACTATTAAGC
Organism: Biston betularia; assembly: GCA_905404145.2. NCBI lineage: Eukaryota > Metazoa > Arthropoda > Insecta > Lepidoptera > Geometridae > Biston > Biston betularia. The sequence goes on from FR989874.1 coordinate 12,765,508, forward strand.
CCTACAATGAGAGATCACGTTTAAAATCATTTTTTTGTAGTTGGATAAAAATAATAAGATTAGTAAAAAGTACAAGTGAAAAATACGATAGCATTATAGCTTAATCCAACGCAATCAAATAAATCTCGCTAACATGCATGAATAGAATTACTATTACAAATCCCGAAAAGAAATTAAAATAAAACAGATTGATTTCTGAACGAAAATAGGTTAACGCGGGAATTATTCTGGGATCGAGAAAATCCTCGGTGAATCGCATGTTTTACGTTTTTTCGTTCAATTTCGGCAAACCGCGATAAGATTTGAAGATTTACGAACAAAATATAAAATGCGAATGCGTGATTTTATACCCACTCGTACCCGTCTGCGGTTGTGTTACAAAACGTTTTAATATTTCCAATCTAATATTTTTCACAATGAAATAGGCAAGCGTTTGACCACGATCTCACCTGATGGAGAGTGACGATGTGATCGAAGATAGAGCGATATTCGTAGCGATGATAGCGGTCGGTTCACATGCCGAAGGCCGTGGGTTCAAACCCCAACAACGAGCTTAAGCTGCCGGTGAAGGAAAACATCGTTAGAAAACCATAGCATAGGTAGTAGGGTATTTTCAAGTACTCGGCTAGCTATCTACCACCCTCAAGTTGAAAACCTGCCGCCAAGCACCTAGCGGTGTATTCCGGCACCCTCACTTAAGAGCCAGTTCCATTCCAGGCTAGGTGTGCTTTGTCATCTTCAACCACACCGTGACTTAACATCAGATGAGCTGTGGTCAAACACCTAGCTTGTCAACAATAAAAAAAAAGCACACTTGCTTAGGAGGTACTTAGACACTAGCCTAATTTATCGGGTTCTAAAGCTTCGATTTCACCTGAGGAGTCTCTAGGCCACCATGCAGTATAGTCCAAAGCCTCTGTTACTTAGCAGAACCGTGTCAAAGATGGCAGCAGTACTTCATACATACATAACTTACTTGCAACCACGTTTTTATCGGAATATCTTTGTTTTCTTCATACTAAATTTTCACTCAATCAGAATAAATGTGACATTATAGCTGATAGTCTTTAAATAGTACAATCAATTATTATTAATTACAGCTAATATTATTAGCTGTGATTGATAAAATTGGTTGTACTCTTGATCAAGACACCTTAAAAAAACTGAACTAAAAAAAATTCTAAGTATTATTCCATTCGTCATATATACTACCATGGGTAGGTTATTAAAAAGAAAAAGTACCAACTCTCAGTTTTCTAAAGAAAAATCTTGTTTATGATACCGTGAAAAACACGCCAAAAAATACAGGGAAACTCCAAAGGCGAGTAAAATCTCCATGCTTAGTAAAACTCGAAAACTCCGTTTTTGTCGTCTGGCCTTTTAAAAAGTTTTTCAATCAGGTAAAAGTGAATTATTACCATCACCAAGGAAAGTTTGAAAGGAATACTAGCCCAACCTTTTTCTAACTTATCTATTTCTTTGAAGAGATTATATGTCTTGTCTTGTTTTTAGTTTTTTGGTATCGATGTGGGTGGGTGTGCTTTGATTTTTAATCTTATCGATTGAAGAAACTCTAAAATCTTCTTTTGATTTTAGAGTTTGCAGCAACAAATCACGGTTTGTATGTAACAGTTACCCTGTTAGGTTTGTGGGCTCACATGATGCAGGACGTGGATTCGACGTGACGTTCAGATGTAAATTATGTACGCAATAATTTATATCAAAAGAAATGCAGAAAGAAAATATTTTTTTATTATGTAACACCACAGAACACACATTTTGACTTGGTGGTAGATCTCCTTAGCATGAGGTCATCTAGGTAGGTACCACCGCAGTACCAATTATTCTGCCAAGCAGTAGTGTGTAAACATTACTGTGTTCCGGTTTGAAGGGTACCTACTGCAGCTAGCCAAATTACTGGGCTGTTGAGACTAACCATCGAAAGTCTCAAAGCAATGAGCACCACAGCAGTGAAGCCCTGAACTTTGTTTTGTTACTCAAAGTTCTGTGTATCGCTGGCGCGACAGGCGTTATCTCTTACCATCAGGAGAGCGTCTCGTTCGTCTCATTATTTTTCACAAAAAAAAAACACAAAATCAACAAACAGTTAGATAATAGGGGCTCACCTCCCCATAATACTAGTCATACTAAGTGGTATTATCAGCGCTGGTCATTCGGTGAGCCCTTGTCGGTCAAATAAAATATGCATAACAAATTACAAACAAAAAAAAACAATTCTCAAATCTATCTAAATACACCCATACGACACCCCGGACACTCGTAGAAATCAGATCGCCATACAAACACCTCGTTATTACTACCTGTTACACATACACAACACACCTGTATTTTTTGTATACGCGCGAATTTCAATGTGTGCGTGAAGTCTAAGGTTGTCACTGTATCAATAACATTATTGTACACTTAACCTTCTATACATTGTATACCATATTGTACAAAATTATACACTCCTATCTTTAATCACGTTTACTTGACCAACTGCAAACAGCACTGGAATACGGAATACCCATTTTCAAAGGAAAAATTGACTGGGTTGTATGGTACGTGTGGTGCGTCCTATGCCCTCATCGGCTCCTCGACAGCTCAGAATAGCATGCGGGGTGAGGAAGCCCCGATTAGGTGGGAGGAAACAGTGTCCGTTCCGTAGTATTATTATTTGTTCTGTGTATAATAAAAATCTGCTGTACTGTATTGTTGTACGATAGAGAAAAACAAAAAAAAAAAACTATTTTGTTACTCTTTTGTTTTTAGTAACCTATGACATTTGTGAAAAAATTTATCGACTATTTTCGTTTCAAAAGGATCGAATTACATGAAATACAATCAAACGGCTAAGCAAGGTCCGTTTGATAATGCTTCTAGAACGGGACTCTAAAAATGACAACACACAGGTGGCTACGGCATTGAAAAATCTCTCTATATGCTAATAAATTTGCCCAGAATTGATTTGACGGCGAGTAAATGTTGCCGCGGCACAAAAAGCCGCTGGAAAAACCAATTATCGTTGGCTTCTTACCTCCCTATCTTCAATAAACGAATTGGCTCCACGTAAATAAAGCTCGCTGTTTGTAGGAGACAGGGTTTTGTATGGCTGCGTTAAATTGAAGTTACAAGCAACGCAGTAAAGGTACTTAGCCCATTCTGATTCTATAATATATAGTAAGACTATAATAATAGCTGGTTTTACACGCTACATGGTTTCGGGATAAAAAAAATAGCCTATGTGTTAATCCAGAGTCTCAGCTACCTCCATACCAAATTTCATCAAAATCTGTTCAGTAGTTTTTCCGTGAAAGAGTAACAAACATCCATCCATCCATCCAAACTTTCACATTTACAATATTAGTGGGATTAGCTGTTTCGGTGTCCCCACTTAGTTCAGTCCAAGTGAGTGTAATTTTTAGGGTTTCATACCCAAAGGGTAAAACGGGGCCCTATTACTAAGACTCCGCTGTCCGTCCGTCTGTCACTGGGATGAATCTCATGAACCGTGATAGTTAGACAGTTGAAAATTTCACAGATAATCTATTTCTGTTGCCGCTATAACAACAAATACCAAAAAAACAGAATAAAATAAATGTTTAAGAGGGCTCCCATACAACAAACGTGATTTATTATACTAATCACACTATCAATAATTATGTAAAAAATATGAAGTATGTATAATTTTTACATATTATTGGCATGAGCTGTTATTATGATTACTTAATATATGCAAGCATGCGATAGTGACAGCGATTGTAACTTTGTAGTTTGTAGCATTCATCGCATAGATCGTAGCGTAGGCGTAGCATAGCCTCTGACATTCAACGCAAAGATTGTAGCGTAAGCGTAACTCGTAGCATTTATTATAGAGATTTAAGTGTTGGCGTAGCTAATAGTATACGTCGCATAGATTGCAACGTAGCGTAACCCGTAGCATACGTTGTGTAGATTGTAGCTTGTAGTATTCCTCACATAAATACAGCGTAAGCGTAGCTTGTGCCATTCAAAGCTTAGGAATTGTTCCTTAAATACTTGTCATTTTTAGACGATATATATTTATTTTAAGTGGAACAAAAGACGAGGTATATAGTTTAAGTAAGAAGTAACTCTCAATGACAAACTTTTGTTGTTTTTTTACCGTTCCCTTAAAATATTTTCAAAGGATCCTGAAGGTCCTGAATTTTGAATGCTTTTTTTTTAGTTGAAAGATTTAAACTAATTCTGTCTTTTTCATTGCAGTCTATAATAGACGAATAATGCAATATTTTAATAAGTTTAGATATTATGTCTACTAAAGCCTTCAAAGTTGGTCCTAAATTCTTCATCATCGTCATCATCGACAGCCTTCTTTATCCCACTGCTGGGTATAGGCCTCTCTCTTTACATGCCATCTGCCTCGGTCCTGTGCCAATCTGGTCCAGGTTCGACCCGCGACGGTGACAATATCGTCGACCCATCTTGCGGCTGGACGACCGACGCTTCGCTTCCCTTGCCTAGGCCACCACTCTGTTGCAACCTTACTAAATTACCGTATTATTTCGCCTTTTGCAAAAATAACAATTTCATTTTTTATTTTCTTCAGTTACAAAATACGTCAAGTCACAAATTGTTATGATTAATATCCAAAAGAAAAGCCAATAACTAAAAAATATTTATTTCCAAATTATTGTAAGCCGACAACGAAAATCTGTCATAATTAAGACACGACCCAAAAATGTGGCGAGAAATACTTCCGGAAAAAGCGCGGAGCAAGTCTCAGTAGAGTCATTAATCAAAACACTAAGTGAAAAAACCCATACTCGTACTCAGACAGTGGACAAATAAAACTCTGGACATGAAACAAAAACGCAAGTCGTTTTATTTTTATCCGACTTTGACAAAGCCAAAAGAAAAAAGGTATGCTTTTTCACAACTACAAAAAACAGGAAAGGAAAAAGGTGTATAATGTTCATGGCTTATGCATGTGAGTTTATTTTTTTCACCATAACTTTGAAATTCTTTTAGATTATAATGTGTGTGTCAACACTGCAGTAGTTTAGGAAAAACACAAAAGACACAACCGAAACAAAAAAAAATCGTAGGTACTTGTAATTTTATATGGGAATTGACTATGTAATAGTTTGGATAACTTTCAAAAGATGGCGCTTGTAACGGAGCTATCGTTTAACAGCAGCGTCATACATAACTGTTTTATTGATTTATTTCGATTGTGTTAAATTTATTACATTTAAAACATATTTTTTTGTTTTCAATTAATTTATGCTAATATAAATTTCACTCTGTTCTCTAAAATTAAATAAAAAAAACATTCCAGTTACATTTTCGAAATAAAAAAACAACAGATGGTTTACGCTTCGTTGACAGTCCAATGTTTTATTAATCCAAGTTCCGCGACTAACTTTGAGGAGCGGGCTGTGATTTTCACTTCATGTCGTAAATTTTAGAGGTATTTACATAAAAAGTGTTAGACGGTCGTCAAGGACCATTAAAAGAAAATCGTGGAATGTGAAAGTAGGTACCATTAAGTGTAGAAGTAAGGTTTTTATTCCCTACACTGAGCATTAATGCCTACATCTGGTGGCAAGAGGTTTACTGATCGTCCGCGTGGCTAATATTAGACCTTGATATTCTCTGGCGCAAAAACTTTCTCACATTTCAAATATTTTCGACGATAAAAATAACTGAATGGAATAAAAACGAAAATGTCTAACAATAAAATATATTACAGTAACCTCACTTGAGATTTCATTCCAAACTTATGTGTTACCATCTTCGACCATAACATTACTTAACATTAAGAGAAATGTGGTCAATATCTATCCTGTTGAAATTTATCATTATCATAGGTCTATCGGAGTCCACTGTTAACTGCTGGGCATAGGCCTCTCCAAATACACGATCATCGGCTTTTCGCTGCCATCTACCACCAGCTATCCAACGTATATCGTGACTCCAACGATTCTCAGGGCGTCCTAAGTTACGTTTGCCAATTCGCAGTCTCCACTCTAGAACTCTCTTTATTTTAGCGCAGAATAAAGATTACGCTCTTTTATAAAAAGTAAATTTTGAATAATTAAGAGAATCCTTGTATGACTTTCCAAGGTTGATCCTCGAAGATAGAATCCCGGGGAAGCGAAGCCCAGGACGTCACAGACGGAAATGGCTAGATAACATCAAAGAGTGGATTGGACTGAACATCTAAAATCCGCAGCATGGGTTCGCAAAAATTTGTCTACTGAAAAATTTACCCATGCTGCGACTGTCCAAACTTCAGTATGAAAATGGCACTTGATGGTGATGATTGATTAATTAACTTTGTTTTCAATGACTTGCCTCACTGTTGGGAGTGGGCTTCCACTCATTGTGAAAAAGGCATATACATATTGTACGTACGTACTAAGCACGTCTACGTACTAACTAAGTGACTAAATGTTAGTTGGCAGATAATATCATATAACTTCGAGATCATTAATATCTCTCAAAACATACCTTTTATGTTACTTCTATCTGTCGCCAAGCACTTAACAGTGTGTTCCGGTAGCTTTACCTGGAAGCCAATTCCATTCCAGACGAGGTTTTTTTTTTTTTTTTATGTAAAAAGTAATGAGACGAACGAGACGCTCTCCTGATGGAAAGAGACAACGCCTGTCCATGACCATTAAAAATAAATAAATAAATAAATATCGTAGGACTATACACACAGCGCCATCTGGCCCCAAACTAAGCAAAGCTTGTGTGATGGAAGCCAGATAACTGATAGAACACATAAATACTTTTTTCTTTTTTTTTTTTGTAAATACATACTTATAATACATACAGAACACCCAGACACAGAACAAACATTTGTTTATCCACAAAATGTTTGCCCTGAGTGGGAATCGAACCCACGCCCTACAGCTCTCAAGGCAGATATACTACCAATGAGCCAACGGGGCTGTCAATTGCAGCGATACACAGAACTTTGAGTGACAAACAAAGTCCAGGGCATCGCCGCTTTGGCGCTCATTACTTTGAGACTCTCGATGGTTAATCTCAACAGCCCAGTAATTTTGCTAGCTGCAGTACCCTTCAAACCGGAACACAGTAATGTTTACACGCTACTGCTTGGCGGCAGAATATCTAGGTGTGTTTACCATCTTCGACCACACTGTCACTTAACATCTGGTTAGCTGTGGACTGTGGTCAAACACCTAGGCTAGGTGCATGACCAGTATAAAAAGAAATCTTCGCCATTTAAAGATATCTAAATACATAATTCTTAATTTGTTTAAAACTAGCGGATGCCTTGCGGTTTCACCTGCGTAATTCCTGTTCCCGTGGAAATACAGGGATAAAAAATTACCTATTTCACCCGGGGATAGTGTAGCTTCCCAATAGTAAAATAGTTTTTGAAATCGATCCAGTAGTTTCGGAGCCTATTTTTTACAAACAATCAAATCTTTCCTTTTTATAATAGTATTTTAATTATTTATTATTATAATAGTATTTTATTTATTTATTAGCAAAACTGTTTTTTAAGGCTTATTTGGGCCTTTGTTTCAGAGTTTTACGTTGCCTAGTGTTTAAAATTATTTAGAACTGTTTTAAATTAACGTAAAAGTAACTTTTGGGCGTTCAGTTTCAAGTATTTTTATTCATAAACTGTGATTGTTTTTTTAAACCACTGAACTGAAAATATCGTTAAAAGTTTCAAAACCAATTATTGGAATGTTCAACTGCGACTATAAAAACTTTGGCTTGGTTAAAATTTAAATGGTTATATTAATTTTAGGTCGTTATGGTTGTTTATGTAGTTAAAATAATAATTTGTTAAGTTAATTTATAATAAAATTAACCAATTCGCTCACACCATTATTCTTTTTTCACTTGAACTTTCAAATTTTCATCCCTGCCTAACCAAATGTGGGTTTGATTGTTTATTAGAATTTATTTAATCTCCGGATTTATACAAAAAAAAATTAAATTAAATACTAAAAATAATTATGATACAATATGACATTTAGAAATAACTTCATTAATAAATTATGACTTTAAAAATAATGCTCTCATCATAACGAAGAAACATAAACGTAAATTGGAGTTTTGGCGGGAACGCGGAAAGAGTCGTATCACCCCGTTGTATTTTTTGCCAAAACTACTAGTGTTTTGTCGAGTTTTTATGCATAAAAATGGTGGTGTTTTATTTATAAAGTGCCGAATTACAAGCGCAAGTGTGGGAAAATGATTTAATGTAATGAAATATGACTTTTCGTGTTGCTTCCAAAACTCCATCGTAGTTTTATAATAAAGTCGCCACTACTTTACTAAAGCATGACTGGACTTGACTGACATGGACTGTACTTGACCAAGACTGGACTTTGACAATAACTATAGCTACGAGGCAACTTATTTAACTTATGAAACATGAAAAATATAAAACATTTGTCACTGGCAAATGCTCAAAATGAGACGCCAAAACCAAAGGGGGAAAAAATATTTATCATATTTAATTTATAAATTAATTTAGTGTAAAATCAAATCATAATGGGTGTAAAAAAACTGAAAATAGAGTAGCATTTACAAAAAAAAACTCATTTCAAAGGCGAATGATCTAAACAAAGTAGTTTTGACTAACTACAACACAATCGAACAAACTTTTTTTATCTCGCAGATCTTGGTTCTAGATGCAACAGAACGAAACTTTGCACTAGATACCGAGAACAAAGTAAATTTAAAGTTGGCAGCGGACCCGAAGAATATCCGGAAATACTTTCTCACTATTTGAAGATCTTTTCTTTTTAAGTTTATTATTACTTTTTGAATGAAGTTGCGCGAAAATTGTCACTGCCTGTAGATACAAGGTTGCCGTTGGTTAACATTAACATTGATACTTACATAGCTTTTCCTATGGCTGATCAAATGTATATTGTATATAGCCAAAAAAATAAAATGTAAATAATGTAATGTAATGTAAAATGTATATTGTATTGTATTGTTTATTGTATTGTGTTTGTATAGGCCGCCACTTGTGGCACTAGTTAATAAGGTTTTTTGTTCTCTGTACTCTTTACTATTTATGATGTGCACAATAAAGAGTTATATCTATCTATCTATCTATCTATATACAGCATGACTGATGAGACACCTAGGATACTCGAGGGCGTGATATTTGGCGATCATATGACATCCCTGTGATCATATGACAGCCCTGTTGGCACATTGGTAGCATGTCTGCTTCAAGAGCTGTGGGGCGTGGGTTCGATTCCCACCCAGGACAAGCCTTTTGTGATATAAACAAATGTTTGTTATGTGTCTGGGTGTAGGTAGATACTGCATCTTTTATAAGTATGTATTTACAAAAAAAGAAAACTATCAGCTATCTGTCCTCCATAGTACAAGCTTTGCTTAGTTTGGGGTCAAGATAGCGCTGTGTGTAATGTCCTACAATATTTATTTTATTTATATAGGAAAAAAACACCAAAAATAATTCCGAAACACACCATTAGATGATTGGCGGCAGATTTTTAACTTGAGGTTGGTAGCTACCCAGCCGAGTACTAGAAAGTACCCTACCACCATGCTCGATGTTTTCTTTCACCGGCAGCTCAAGTTCATTGTTGGGATTTGAAACCACGCCCTTCGGTATGCGAACGAACCGCGCTAACCACAGAGCTATCATCGCTATAAAATCAGAACTACAAGACCGATTTCAAAAATTCTGCATTTCCCCTAAGTAACATAGGCTTTATTTATTACTAGAATTTAATTACAAAATAAATGTCCACCCGTGCGAATCCGAGACAGCCGCTAGTATTGGTATAAATAGAGAGTCAATTACATTGTGGGTTAATTTTAGTGTCTGTCCCCAATGTGGCTGGTTATGCGGTGAGTTCAGGTGATCGCTTTGACCAACACGTGCTATTGGCTTAACCGTCTCTGGTGCCAGTTTCGTGACGTGTGCGTACTTTGGGTATCAATAATGCCGTAACATAAAACTGAATATTGACATAAATATTACTTTCACTGATCTGAAAAATGTAGATTTTTTATTGTTGAAAGAATATTTAAATTACTAGTAAGTAATTATGATTTTTTTGTCATGTCATTGATTGACAATATTTTCCGTTAAGTAGTTTTTGCGTGAAAGAGTAACAAACATCTATGCATCCGTCCAGTCAAACTTTCAGAATTATAATTTAGTGGAATATTTTTTTATTGTCAATACACATACCTTATTTTGAAATTTTTGTTTTTATTTATTCATTGACATATTGTAATCAGTGTTTTAAAACTTATATAATGACATATATACATATTTGAAACTTTTAATTTACGAAATTTACTTGTACCATAGGTGTTTTTAATAAAATAGTTGTAGTAAAGCACACACGCAAAGGTAGTAAAACACACCCAGCCAGGAATTAAACTGGCTCTCAAGCAGCGTTGCCAGACGTGCCGATTTTGGCGGGACGTCCCGATTTTTAAATCAAAATTAAATGTCCCGCGCGGGACAGGCTCAGTCCCGCTTTTCGGGGATAACTCCACCACGCGTGCAGCGTGCTGAGAGAGGGAGAGAGGGGGGTGCGTCAAGCTATCGGTGTGTGCTAAAAACTTCTGATTATATACGTTTTTTTAATATGTCCCGCCTTCGACGAAAGAATCCCGCATTTTTCACTCAAAAAGTTCCAAAACCCCGACATGGCAAAAAAAAAGTCTGGCTACGCTGCTCTCAAGTAAGGCTGCCGGAACACACCGTTGGGTGCTTTGCGAAAGATTTTTTTATTTGTAGCTAGCCAGCTATGAATATATACATTCATAGCTAGCTAAAGTGTCGTTAGAATCCTTACATCATACTGAGTAAAAACGGCTGTAAATTAAAAAAAAAATACATTTATTATTGGGCAGTAATAGATTAAGCGTGGTGACATTTTGGCAGCCGTAATATTCTGAAACAACGGTTTTCCTCACGTACTAACTTTCTTCGTTCACTGAATTAAGTAGCATCGAGTTGCCGAGTCTTCTGCTTATACTACTAGAAGTTATAGTAAAGCATACTACAGACACGTAAAGAGGAAGTTCAAAACATGCCACATGTTTGTACGCACAATTAGGAAAGTTGCAACAAAATCTTGTTGGTCTAACCAGTAAGTGTCAGTGGCCTGCCCTTGTCAGATAGATAGCTCCAGAAATAGAAAAAAAATCTTACGAGTCAAAACTAAAAGTAGTGGTCTTATCGCTAATATCAATCTCCTCAAAAAATGTAAAACTTGTTACTAACTAGGAATAGACGTCGACGCAGATGTAACACCATTAAGTTATAAAAATAGATTTATTTAGGCGTTACTTTGCGGAAGTTCAGTGCTAGCTGTGCTTCGCGGTTTCACCCGTGTAGTTCCCGTTCCCGTGGGAATACAGGGATAAAAAGTAGCCTGTGTCTGAAAGAGTTATTAATATCGGTTCTGTAGTTTATTCGTTACAAACATACAAAAATATAAAAATTCAAATCTTTCCTCTTTATAATATTTGTGTAGGTAGGCTTGCGTTTGACCGTCAACTCGCCTGATGTAATGCGAAGATGCGGTCTACGGTGGAGCACGCTCGCCTATAAGAAACCGATTCACTCGCGACTTGAAGGCATCCAGATTGAAAGGATAACAGAAAATACTATAGCGCTTGGTGCGAAGAGTGAATCCACACGTCCTGAGGATGCCTCGTGTAGAGGCGAAACATTTATGGGCACAGACAGAGGTTACTGCAGCAAGAAGAAAATTAAAAAGACTTGAGGTTATTGTGAGATATTATTACATACTAGCATGTAATAAAATAAACTTTAAAAAAAAAACTACCCATACAAAAAAAACGCTCACCGCGACTAGAGAAGTTTTCAATTCAGAAACGGTCCATACCTCACTCACCGACATGTGTCCAATAAGCGACATCAGTCACAACGCTTGCAAAAACGTAAATACAACAATAAAACGTTTTTTATCCTGAAAAGGCGCTGGAAGTCTGGGGTGAACCCGCTACCAACAATGGCCGCGTTTCCTGTAGGAAACGGAAGGTGGAGCAGACGTTTCAACGAATATCTTTGTTCACAACAATAATGTTGTTTGGTTACCTCCTGTATTGTGACCGAGGGATTAGTTTTTTCTTTTTTTTTTGTGGCACAAAAGTTGCGTGTTACTTTTGTCGGATGTTTTTATTAGTGACTGTCCTTTTATTTCGACTGCCCAAAAAAGGGAGTGTACTCGAAGCACATTTTTTTACCCTCGTCGGGTACGAGCTGCACTGTTTCTTGGACGGAATTACATTGTGTTTGAACCTGACGTTTAATTTTAATTTGACATTGTTTTTGAGCTAATATTTATATTTGAATTTGACAGCCCCGTTGGCTCATTGGTAGTATATTATCTGCCTTAAGAGCTGTATAGGGCGTGGGTTCGATTCCCACTCAGGGCAAAATATTTTGTGAATAAACAAATGTTTGTTGTTCCTGGGTGTTCTGTATGTATTATAAGTATGTATTTACAAAAAAAAAGTATTTATATATTCTATCAGTTATCTGACAACTGTGTGTATAGTCCTACGATATTTATTATTTTTATTTTTACATTTTATTTTGAATTTAGTTTATTTGTTGTTTTATAATTTTGTGACATAAATGTAACTGGTTAATCGTGTTTGTGTCAATAAATAATTTTAATTTTAATTTGACCCACAAACAAGAATACAAAACACTACATATCCTTCCAAGGAAAATTGGAGCGCCTCGTCATGGCTTTTTTTTATTAAGGTTGACAGGCTAGGTGTTTGACCACAGCTCACCTGATGTTAAGCGAAGATGTGGTCGAAGATGGTAAAACACACCTAGCCTGGAATGGAACTATATAAACAATAGCTTAATGAAATCTAGTAAATACCGTTAAAAAAAATCGAACAAACACATTATTTTATACTAAGCTTCCATAAAAACAAACTTGGCAACATTAACATAGTGAGAGTCGGCACCTATGATTCCGAACATCTCAAATTCAAACATTTACATTCCACACCCGCCTGAAAGAATACTCAAAGAAATTCGAAGTAGGATTTCAAAAGAAACTGGAGCAACTTTAAAATTCTACGGAATCGGTTATACAACTGTGCACAAATCCGAATCTTACGTACAGGAGAGGTAAGCGTACATTACACTATTAAATTTGCACTACTATATCGACCTCAATACATACAACGGATATTGACGTCAACATTTGTTGCGATAGCCAATCAGCGACGAGAATCTACATCACGCAAGCTAAGTTTCTACAACAGATTAGACCAAAACAAATTCTAACAATACATTGCTAGACAACTGCCAAAATAAAACAAGAAATACTTGCTAACAGCGAAAAAATCAGCTTTATGCTGTAAGAATAAATAAGTTACAACGCTGATTTGCGTTTTGTCCCTTTACTCTCAACCTCAGGTGTTTGTCAAGTTGTTCAGTACAGCGGGTATTTTAGTTGCTGTAATGAAAAGCTAAAATTGTAGGTATGTAATGTCGTTATTAAAATTGATACAGCTATTCCTATAGGCCTAAGAACTCTAGCTGGTAAGCCATACCGTCAAACGTAGAATTATTCAAAGTGGACCCGTGACTATACGGTTAGACGGTGATTAGAGGTCATGTCATATAATCACTTCATGCTTCGCATAGCATGACGTAATCATGCAATCTGAAGTATCATTGCAGGTAAGTGCACTCTTACCCTAACTTTCGGAGTGAATGGAAATCGGCGGGAAAACAACACCCGCTCGAGTGGAAAGGATTTTGATTCGTTCTTTCTAGAAGTTTCGGCTTTAGGGTTGCCGGATTAAGGAATCTCCAAATTCATTATTGTTTCATAGACTTTTGATTAGAATATTTCCACGATGAAAACGTTTTATATTCGAGATTAATTTTGAATCAGTGATTCTGGTATTTTATTGGATTTTAAGTAATAAGGATTGAGATAAACCTCGTTTTTGCCTTAGATTTATCAACTCAGAGCCAATTTAATGATCAGCTATGTAAATTAAAACCTTTCAATAGTAACAAGACATTTATAAACCTTCGTTTCGGTATTTGTTGCGTATTTAGAAAAACTAAGTGAATAACAAATACACAGAAAATGTGATATAGTACTATCTAGTAAAGTATTTTAGCTTAACGCTTAATAAGTAAAAAAATATCACAAGTCAAAAACTTTTGGCGTAATGAGACATGGTGAATTTAAAATATTAAAAAAAAAGCTAAATTAAAAAAAAATGCTGCTAATTTGTGATGAATATAAAGTTTATGATATTATTTATTTTATTTCGAATAAAAAGTATAAAATTACTATGACAATATGATAATTTCCAAGAAAAAGAAGAATTGTATTTTTTTAATGAATAGAATCAGATGTCGCTAGAGAAAACACGCAAAATTAAAATTTTTGAAAAAAAAACCCACGACGGTTAAAAAGTAATTGAAAAAGGATAAAATAATTAAAAAACTCCAGACTTAAAACTACCTATAAACTTACTAAAAAAACCCAAGAATATCCGTCAGGGCATATAGTTTTTTGTAACAATAAAAATATTTTGTATTTGTATTTTGTATTATAACTTTCCTACAAGGGCACGTAATTCGGTACAATATAAAAATAACTTTTGAATGATGTTTACTTTTTATTTTAGCATCACGACATCTTCTTGTCTTATTAGATAATAAATAAAAATGTATTATTTAGAAGTTACTAGAAAAGCAAAAAGTTGTTACGCAGATTTCCAGCACGGCATATCCTTATTGTTCAAAATCGAATAAGAGGTTCATTCGATTAGATCAGCTATATTGTGACTCTGAATTCTTTCCGCAGCTGAGTAATTGGATTAATCACCTCCTTCGTGGCATCGCGTCTGGGAAATTGGCCCGCAGAGTGTTTTGTTTGTTCCATTACATAGGAAAGTATTTTTTTCTTCACGGTTGAAAGCCAAACTTCTTAAAAAAAAGATATTTTTTGGGGCCATAATTAAAAACACTAAAAAAATATCAGCTGTTTCATTTTAGAGGCCAACCACGTATGGTTTCCTCACGATGTATTCCTTCACCGGCAGCTCAAGCTTATTTTTGGGGTTTGAACTCACGTCTTACCACTGATCTATCATCTCTACACGCTACTTGAATGTTTTAGTAGTATGTACTGGCTTTAGATGTTATTTAGTATCGGTCATACAACCATACAGATCTAGCAGAGTTGAGCGGAGGAGCTATCATCTTGGTTCAAAAATGTCCCAAGTTCCCATTTTTAGCGTTATATTTTTTCAGGCCGAGACAAAGGAAAACGAGTTGGTATATTGATTTCCTTGACATTTTCAACACGTCTTGACGCCTTCGTATGTAAAAAGGGAACACTCAAAATATATTAAAGCAATCGGAAATCGACACCGAAGGAAAACATCGAAGACATCGAAAGTGCTATTTAAGAGAGTACACGATTTCTTCATTTCCTGCTGAAAATCTGGAGATAAAAAGACATCGTTCCACGAAATCTCTCAGCCTTAGCGGCTAAAAGTAGCATAAATATTTAAAATCTTTAATACATTTTTTTTTAAATTCACGGTGTTATTACAAACACTTTAGTAAGTCTAGAAAATATTCCACAAAAAAGGTGTCGATTTCACCTGTTTCAAAATATTGTAGGTAAACGGAAATACCCGGTAAACGAATTTAAATCCCATGTCATTACGATATCAAAGTCGAATTTAGCTTGCAACAATTTCTGTATATTGTAATATTGAAAATTGTAACCTATACCTCAAAAAAAGGAAATTTTATTTCTATTTATGCTTATTTATGGCTTTTATTTGAACCTTTTTGAGCGCCCAAAATACGCATTCTTTGTACTTTATTTACGATTTATTGATATACCTACTAATACAGCTTGTATGATGTCACCAAAACATGGATTATGTATTTTGCTTTCAATTTGTTTAATGTAAAAGTAATGAGACGAACGAGACGCATTCCTGATCGTAAGAGATAACGTGTATCCATTATCTTTAACTCAATGATATTTTGTTTTATGTATTACTTACCAGCTGCGCCCCGTGGTGTTACTCGCTACATGTTATCGGGATAAAAAGTAGCCTATGTATTAATTCAAGGTCTCAGCTACCTCCATACCAAATTTAATACAAATCCCTTCCGTAGTTTTTGCGTGAAAGAGTAACAAACATACATTCATACATTTTTACAAACTTTCGCGATTACTATCTTTTTTTTTTTTTTTTTTTATGGTTGACAGGCCAGGTTTGACCACAGCTCACCTGATGTTAAGTGAAGGCGTGGTCGAATTATTAGTAGGATAGGATATTAGGAAGTAGGATTGATTACTGATGAGTGAGATGCTCTTTAGAGATAACGGATGTCCATGACCACGGCAGCGGCACACACTTGTAAGTAGCAAAACAAAGTTTAGACCATCGCTGCTTTGGCAACCACTTGGAAACTTTCGATGGTTAGTCTCAACAGCCCTGTAAACTCGTTAGCTGCAGTTCCCTTCATACTGCAATATAGTAATACTTAAACACTACTGCTTGGGGGTAGAATATATAGTACTGCAGTGGCACCTACCAAGGCGACCTCCTGCTAAAGAGATCTACTATCAAGTGATACATGTTTAATTGTTTTCTGATTTTGCTTCACTTAATGTAGAATTACTCGGAAAGGGTTAAATTTGATATTGTGAGGCACAATATGGGTTTCTTCTAGGTAAGCGTGCTCCATCTTAGACCGTACTCTTGTTTAACATCAGGCAGAGTGAGGTCAAACGCGAACCTATTTGGAATTTAAAAAAAAAATATATCCAAGCACTCTGTGCTCGTTAAGTACATATAAAATGTCAAAAATAAAGATTTGATTTTTTTAATTGAAACCTGTCCAACTGTAGAGGCAGGTGGTTCAGAGTTACCGGAAATATGGAACATAAATTAGAAAAGACAATGGTTCCTGCCGAAGGCTTCGAACGCTGGACTATCAGATTGGAAGCCAGACAGTCTTCCAACTAGGCTACCGAAACTTCCGCGTAACTGTATATTGATCTCGAACTACGGATCCGAGAAACGAGACACCAGTCAAAGAGAAAATGCAAATTCAATCCCCCCATACTGTGACATTCTATTAAACGTAGTATGAACACATTTGCTACTCGCCGAGGAAATTGGTTCAACAGCTTATCTTGGGGAAAAAACCTATTTTGTATGTTTCTGGGCTTATGCGTATAATTTAATGTGACTTTTAGGGAGTAACGCGAGGATAGAATAAGTCATTTGACGAGTCGTGTTATCTTTAAATTGGATGACATGTCAGAAACAAGGTTGTTCTTGGAACGACAACTACCTATCAAAGCTACCTATAGGTACTCTGTCCGTTACGTTAACCGCTTTTTGACAGCTCATACAAAGTTGACGACATAACTTTGTATAGCGTCTAGCAAAATAAATCTCACACAAATAAATACGTTTAATTTAGCATTACGTCTTTACAAGGCTGCGTTAACTTGAGATCAATGTTTATTAAACCTTGTAAAGAGGTAATGGAGTTTTGGCGGGAACGCAGAAAGAGTCATGTCGCTTCGTTGTATTTTTTTCCAAAACTTGTGTTTTGTAGAGTGTTTATGCATAGAAATGGTGGTGTTTTATTCATAAAGTGCCGAATCATAAGCGCGAGTGTGGAAAAATTATATAATGTGGTGAAACATGACTTTTCGTGTTGCTTCCAAAACTACGTCGAAGCTCCATAGTAAAGTTGCCACTACTTTACTAAACCATCACTAGACTCGAATGATACGGACTGGACTTGATCAAGATTGGACTTTGACTATAGCTACGAGGCAACTTATTTAACTTATGAAGCTTGAAAATATAAAACATTTAACACTGGCAAATGCTAGAAATGCGACGCCAAAACCAAAGAGAAAAAAAAAAGTTAACCGCTTTTTGACAACTCATACAAAGTTGGCGACATAACTTTGTACAGCGTCTAGCAAGATAAATCTCACTCAAATAAATACGTTTAATCAAGCATTACCTCTTTACAAGGCTGCGTTAATTTAAGAGCAATTTTTATTAAACCTTGTAAAAAGGTAAAAAAAGTAAAAGTGAAGTAAAACACATTTATTTCTTATTACTTACAAGTACAAAAATAAAATAACGTGTAATAGTAGATTAAACGTGTCGTCGCAAGTGGACGAAAAAAAAAACAATTAATACAGCTGCCCGAGTGGGTGTTCCCCAATGAATATAGTCTGGGTACCTTCAAGTTGCGAGTGAATCGGTTTCTTCTAGGCAAGCGTGCTCCACCGTAGACCGCATCTTCGCTTAACATCAGGCGGGATGGCGATCAAACGCAAGCCTATCTACTATATAAAAAAAAAAAAAAAAAGTACCGTAGCTATTTATAACCGTATAGATTGTATCAACAAAATTATAAATACCTACTATCGGAGGTGAGGGTCGACCGTGTACGTTTCACACTACCCTATATTCGTCCCTTATGAGCCCAAAATGGACAAAATTCTAGTCGCGGGTCATTTGGACGAGGAGCACACTGTAAAGGGGTCATTAATGATATTGTGGTATTTGGGACATGCCTTTATGTACCGTGTTATGAGAATCCTGGGTCAAGGCTTGAGATATTGAAATTGGGAAGTACGTTTGCTGGCTTATTGTGTCCAGGGGGTTTTGTATGCGTAGATAATGAGGAGATTCTTTGGTTACGTTAATTAGCATAGTGTTTTTTTTTACATAAAAGTAACCTAGCTCTACTATGGCGTGAAATAGATTTGAGAGTCACTTATTTTATGCGATTTGGTCTGTGACTAGAACACAATTCACAAGATTTTATCATCAATAACTTGAAAATACCAGCTTGAAGCCACAATACAAAAAGTGTGATTCTAAAAATAATATTAAAAAAACATGTTTGGAACCACCTACCTTCGAAAGGTGAGTCGGTCTTAACTCTACCATGCTGTTACACCATTGAAATATAAATTCAAAAAATAAAAAAATCGATAATTCGATTTATTATACTAAATTCGGAGAAAATTATGCAGATTTTATAGAGATATTTTCCTTTACAAAAAAGACCATAGCAAGACTTTTTACATTAGTATTTGAATTCAGTTTTCTATCATCTATTCAAACGGGCCCAGCACACTTACGACCTCACAATTCCAAGGAAAGCATTCTATCAACAGTAAGCCATACTTAGCATACATCAAAACTTTTGAAAAGGAATCAAACATTTCACAATTTTTATTGATATTAAATACCATTTTTTCGTCTTTATTTTTCCCTTTCATCAAAGCTTCGGTTGATTCGGTTGAAAGGTCACATAAAACGTTATTTCATGTTGACATCAAAATTTTACTGTATCTTCATGACAAATGTATATTAGAATCATACACAAAAAAACGTATAAAATGATAACAATAAATTTACAGATGTTTAATGTGGTTACATGATATTATATAGCAGAGATACATCACCCATATAAGTTATACGGAAGATAGAATCTAGATGGTGCCACTTTCTGTGAGCGTTTCACGTACGTTTTAGCTTACTTCGCAGTGGTGAAGGATCAAACCAATAGATGGCGCTTTTTACCAATTAATTTTCGCTTCTTTCTAATGTGTCACGTAACTATTTTACTATTAGTGTAGTTTTTAACCTATATTATTTAAAATGGATCTCAAGATTAATTTATGTATATATTCTCCCCATAACAACCGCTCGGCCATTTCTGACTGGGCCGGTGCTTTTATCACCAATCTTAGTAACAATTTGATAAAGTTCCCCCCCCATTATAATTAACATCCGACCATAAAGCGGAATTTAGGGCTGGACCAAACTTTATAGTGCAATCGACGTCACCTAGACCGTAAAGGTAGCCCTAACGTTTTACGGCTTTGACTAAATAAATACACTGTAGGGTCCTTTTACTGCTAGTGCCTTACTTAATTAATTTAATGGGGACAACCCTGCCTTTCGTGATAATATCAATTTAAGGGGAGCAACACTACTGACTTCGCCTTAAGCCTGATGCGGTTTTGCTGTAATATCTAAGAACCTTTGCGCAATGTACGTAAACACAGTACAGAAGTTCCTGGATTGTGTTTTTGATTCATATATCCGAGTATGTGTCTGGGTGTTCTTTAATTTCTTTGTGTACTTAAATAGGTACATAAAGAACACCCAGACACATACACGAACTGTAACTTATTTTTTAAGAATGTATTTTTCTATTTTCATTTCAGACTAATTTGTCCCACTGCTGAGCAATGACCTCTCTTCCTCCTTTCCATGCCTCTGTGTTAGTGCAACTGAAGTCAAACTCTCATGAACATTCTGAGACTTATCGCGCTCAAAAAGAAATCAAAACCAATTTAGTAATAAATAAAATGATATTAAATATGGATACCTAATAAAGTCAATCTATAATCAAGGCTATCGCAACAAAACCAATTCATAGTATTTTGTGCGCGACTTTTGGTTTGGTTTGGTTTGGTTGCCTGGAAGAGATAGCTTTTAGGGATAAGGTCGCCAGTACACACCTATTAAATAAGTGTATTTCTTCTGTAGTGTATTATTTCTAGTATGTACAATAAACAGTTAATCAATCGATCAATCAATCAATCAACCAAACAATCAATCAATCGATCAATCAATTAGTGAAAGTTTAAAATTTACATACCTTACATCCCTTGTTGACATTTTGAGAAAAGATAAGATACTGTGTATTTATAATTCCACTGTTTCTATGGATAGCTTAGTGTATGTCAGATCAGTAAGGGTATAGTAATAAATTATTGGGGTGGTTAGCTTGTCTTATCTTAGATAGATACTAATCTTGAGTATTGTCCGGCTTAAAGTAATTATCGTGTGATGAGGATACATTGGTCCGGCGTAAGCTGTGCTTATATTATGAGGTACCAGGGTATCATACATCTACAGGGACTGGATTCGTACTAAGGGTCTGTATGCGTAATTCTATATAAAAGAATTAATTTTAAAATTAATGGAGCACCTATTTCAGTTTTAAGTTTGGATGGATGGAGTGTAGAACGAGAACGAGTTTTTTTTTATGTGAAAAGTAATGAGACGAACGAGACGCTCTCCTGATGGTAAGAGGTATGTAGCGATGATAGCTCAGTGGTTAGCGCGGTAGGTTCGCATGCCGAAGGGCGTGGGTTCAAACCCCAACAATGAGCTTGAGCTGCCGGTGAAGGAAAACATCGTGAGGAAACCAAAGCATGGTGGTAGGGTACTTTAGTACTCGGCTGGCTAGCTACCACCCTCAAGTTGAAAATCTGCCGCCAAGCATCTAACGGTGTGTTCCGGCAGCCTCAATTGAGAGCCAGTTGCATTCCAGGCTAGGTGTGCTTTACCATCTTCGGCCACACCTTCACTTGACATCAGGTGAGCTGTGGTCAAACAACTAGCCCGTCAACCATTAAAAAAAAAAAGAGGTAACGCCTGTCCATGACCATTGCAGCGATACACAGAACATTGAGTACCTAATAAGACAAAGTCCAGGGCATCGCTGCTTGGGCGCTCATTGCTTTGAGAATTTCGATGGTTAGTCTGAACAGCCCAGTAATTTCGCTAGCTGCAGTACCCTTTAAACCGGAACACAGTAATATCTACACACTACTGCTTAGCGGCAGAATATCTGGCAATGCGGTGGTACCTACCTAGACGACCTCCTGCTAAGGAGATCTACCACCAAGTAAACTTATTATACACACGAATTTATTATTATAACACAGTTATGACATACAACGGAGGTGCCATGCATACGCTGCATGTAACTACTGACGCGGATACAGGTGCAAAATTGCATATAGTTGACTCAAGCGCTCGGCTTCACATCGCCCCTCTGTTATTATTAAATACGATTTTTACTGATTTGTTTATAAGGTCAATGGGCGTATAATTTCCTCAGAGATGTGTAAACCCAACTGACAACTCGCACTTGGCCAGTGTTGTAGTCTATGTTAATATATCTTATACGTGTTCAAAGTATATTATATTTATGTAGGTTTTTTCCGCTTAACAGTCGTTTCAGGTACAGCAGTGATGAGGATTTAAATTGAACTAACTTGACAACAATTTAAAAAAACTTACTCGAAACTTTACTTAGTATCTAACATTAAACGCCATGGTATTCATAAAATTCACCTCCAGCACCTTAACTTTCGTTTAATAAATCGTCACAAATTCCTAATTTCAACCCTAAAACTAATAATAGTTCTAAGTCAGACAACTGAACAAATAAAATAATAAATTTTACAGCCCGCCGTTAAATGTGTTATATGCTTTTAAATTGAACTTCTAGGAGTTTGTTGACCGCGTCACAGATAAAAAAAATATCAGATAAAACAATTGAGACTTGAAAGACATTCTATCAATCTAAAAAAAAAGAGTTAACCTCTCAAGTTCTTTATTTTTAAAGTTTTCTACTCGATCTTTTATCCTAGGTTTTAACTAAGGCGGTGTTTTTTAATTAAAATCGGTTTACTCGGGATTGGCTGCACTTTCATTGAAATTCTTAACAAACAAAAAAAGTGGAAGTGTGGTGAAAGAAATTGTCACTGTCCAAAGAAAAAGTGCCACATTGTAGTTTTGCAATGTATATGTGCCAACCTTTTGATTAAAAAAAGTGTAATCATTTTTATTCTATCAAATTAAGTTTAGAGAATGGAGTTACAATGTCGGTGCAATTGCAAACCTTCATAACTTTTTCTTGTTGTCAATGGCTCTACTTACCTAGTTTGCGATTACCAACAACTTTATGTCACCAATAAATTACATTTCACTTTAGAAGCTGACGTGGTTTTGACACGTTTTTCAAATTCAAATTCAAATTAAAATATTTTTATTGTCAGCCTGTGTAGCGTAGGATCTTATTTTTATACATGAGAAAAACGTGTCAACAAACTGCGCCCATTGGGGCATACAATAACAATTAAATATATTATAATCAAATAAAAAAAAGTCAAATCAATGTCATAATAATTAATTAATTAACAATGTCAAATAGATAATTAATTAAATTTACAATAGTTTATCTTCAATATATTCCTTAGTGGTATAATATCCCTTTGTCAGCAAAAAATAAATAAAGATCTTTTAAATGCACCTATGCTCTCCGATTCCAGCGACGATTTCGGCAAATGGTTGTTTATCTTTGAACCCATTCCTAGTACACTTTTGTTGAAAAGTGCAGTTGAATGACGAGGCATAGTAATTTTATTTTTAAATTGTTTCTAATGAATAAAGCCATTTCGTAAATATATAATCACGTTTATATATTTACGTTTTTGTTTTTCTTATGCGGATTACTCACGTTTCCCGGCTACATTCGGTGGCTTTCATCAGGGAGACAAAGCTGAGTACAAAGCGCGCGCGGCTTCGCTAATCCCGCATAAGTAGAACAAAAAAAGTTTTATTTTATTTTTTGTTCTATGTTTGACAGGCTAAATGTTTTACACACCTGATGTTAAGTGACGGTGTGGTCGAAGATGGTAAACATATCTAGCCTAGAATGGAACTAGCTCTCAAGTGAGGCTACCGGAACACATCGTTAAATGCTTGGCAACAGATTATCAACTTGAAGGTGGTAGCTAGCCAGCCGAGTACTAGAGAGTACCCTACCACCACAATGGTTTCCTCACGATGCTTTCCTTTACCGGCAGCTCAAGCTCATTGAAGTTTGAACCCACGCTCTTTGGCGTGTGAACCGACCACGCTAACCACTGGCCACATCAGACATTTACCGCCATGTATAGACACCTGCAACATAAGATGTTGTCAATGCGCTATTGACCTAGAGAGATATTTATTAACACTCTTTTTGAAATGATCCATATTGTTACCGTGCAAAAATGTATACCTACAAGAAGAATATTCCGTATTTAGTAAGTGCGTAGAACTAACAGGAAATGTGGGGGTAGGCCTTTGACGGGATGTGCGGTGATGAAACTCAGACGGAATAAGGCCAAAAATCTTAGCAGAACATTCATAAATAGTCGATAATTAACACAAAGAGAACCCGCTGAATTTTCAAATTATCACTTTTTATTATTGCATACAAAATATTCGGCATATTTATTTCAATTGCTTTTATATGAAATATTAATAACTTCAATTGTAATGTAATTTAATTATATTTAAATAACATTTTTATATTATATAACATAAATTACATTATCATCAAGCAAAAAAAAAATCGTTTAAAAATTCGAAATTGCATTTTCCTCTCCGTCGAAACACATTTACTTCAATATTAACAGCACACAACTGTAGTTTCTCTCCGCACAAAAGTCCAAACGAAGTCAATTAAATATCCCGAACTGCATTTGTCAGACAAATTGGAAATTTCCGAACGATTGGACCCCTCAAGGAAAGTACCCCGTGAAAAGGACTTCACACACAAGATGTCAAGAACTCACGCTTTGCTAATCTGCCCCTTATAAAAGAATCTCGGGGGTGAGTTTCCCTAAATCCCTTTTATTTTATTACTATAGGGTGGGGTGACAAGAGGGTGCACTATAGTTATTACATTAGATTCTAAGCATCTTTCGTGGAAATCGTAACTCAATAACATGATAGGTATTGTGCAATAGCTTTCTATATCTAAAAAACTGTAAACACAGGAATAAATTTCAATTTTATAATAACAGAGATGTCCTATTAATTATATATAATAACTTTATTAATAATTTCACAACACAACATAAAATTATGGCTGTAGCGATAATAGCTCAGTGATTGCACGCCGTGTTTGAGCTGCCGCTGAAGGAAAACATCGTGAGGAAACCATAGAATGATGGTCCTATTGTAGTACTCGACTTGCTAGCTGCCACCACTAAAGCCACCACCACACCACACCTTTTTCACGGGGTATTTTATAGTTTGCTTCGAAATTCTATGTATTAGCGTTGATAATAACGTACATCACATTAAACTGTCAAAACATTTTTTTCAGTTTCTTACTAACCTGAAAGCTCAGGCCACCCCTGTAAAGTACCTTTTTTACCCTTTTTCCTATTTTTCCGTTAGTATGATTCCAATGAAAGTATAAGATAAGGGGTGAAACCCCCTGTTCCAATATTATTCGATGCATCAGTAATCATATGAAATGAAAACTATTTTTCCACCCTCCTTGGGTCAGAAATGTTTGCCTTGTTAAATACATGCCTAGCATGTCATCTCATGAATCTGAAAGTAGATTATTTGCAGAAAATCAAATTTATAAATTTACGATTTTTTAATAAAACAGTAGATTATGCTAGTAATATCTATCGTTTTATTCAGGCATTTGTGATTTACCGCAAATAAAGACCAAAACAAATGCCAGTAGCTGTGATTTCACTGTAAAATGATGCTCCATTTGTCCATAAATGGAAAAAAAATATTTGTATGGAAATCGAACCACCTTAATATGTGATTTTTGTTGAAATTTACCCTTAACCACTAGTCACCAAGTTGGCATTGGCATGGCAACTCTTAAGATGGCATTTTGCTTGTGCTTTTTAACAATCTCAAAGTTAACGTCTTCCCAATTTGAGGATATCAAAAACTGTTGGTAACTTTAATCACGAGAAGTGGCCACAAAAAGCTAATTTTCGCCATAAATTTAATACCGTCAGTCTTGTGTCTCCACGGGAAACAAGTTTTCAGTAAAAAAGAAATTAAAAACCATAAATCTCGACGCGGCCAGTGTCTAGTTAGTTTGTTTGGGTAAATAATAACGACAGAAAAGATTTCTTGTCCTTACAGACTGTTTTAGCTGGAAAAGGAAATCATTTTTAGCTGTCTAATAAATCATCTTTTCTACAATGGAAACTGATGTGGTTTTGACATATTTTTGTTCTACTTGTGCGTGATGTGGCAGTGGGCTGGTCATATTTGCTGCAGAACCGACAACTGTTGGGGTCGACGTGTTCTAGAAATGAAACAGCGAATCGGTAAATGTAGTGTAGGACGAACTGTGACTATATGCAGTGACGATATAAGTAAGACAGTGGTCACCATATTACCAACGAGAAGTAGGTAATTAAATAATTGCGTTGAACGGGCCTAGTTCATTTTATTTTTTTGCCTCAAATTTTGTAAAGTGATCTCGTAATGTTAATTTATTTATATTGTTTTCGTACATAAGTGACAGTAATGTCTTCGATAAAAATGAATTTATTTAAACCTTTTTTTATGGTTGACAGGCTAGGTGTTTGACCACAGCTCACCTGATGTTAAGTAAAGGTGTGATCAAAGATGGTAAAGCACACCTGGAATGGCTCTCAAGTGAGACTGCCGGAACACACCGTTAGATGCTTGGCGGCAGATTTAGCAGATTTAGGCCTAGACAGTGGCTGGAAGCGAAAAACTGAAAATTGGGCTGAGTGGTGACTCTTGGGAGAGACGAGCAGTGGACTACGCTATGTAGACGATGACGATGATAATAAATTATATTGGATACTGTGATTATAGTTTTTTTTTTATATTGCATAGGTTCGCGTTTGACCATATCCTGCCTGATGTTAAGCTACGATGCGGTCTAGGATTGAACACGCTTACCTAGAAGGAACTTGTTATTACAGCTACTAAGTTACTGTTAGTTAGTTTTTGGTAGTATAGTTGTTATTATAGACCACAGATAAATTCAATCGGTACGGACGCGCTACACTGTATCCAGTTTGATAAGACAAAAGTGCCTGCTCGTGCAAAGTTGTATGTTCTTATCGTATATTTACGTGCGAGGCAAGCAGCGGTCCGCATAGCAAAGACGAGGCCACGCGTGTATCGTTCTCAGCTTTGTCTCCGTGAAAAAGACCACTATATGTGGCCAAACCTATAGTCGGAGTTGCCGATAAATTTAAACGTAAACCAAAAATAATTTAATGTTTTATGAAGTTACGGTATCGGGCAAAACGTTGACCAGAAGTGTAGCTCCGATTTCAGTTAAAAATCCTGTTTAGTTCCGACATATAAATAACTATAAATAACATCAACTTTTATAAAACTTACCAGTAAATACAACATTCTTACTAAACATTTCTACTTAAGTCTTACACGTGCAACCAGTATTTTGCAAGGGCATTAAAGAAATGCTAACGTCTAAGAATACGAGATAAGCTTTATACGAGGAAGTTACCTTCTAATCTTAAATATATCCACTTTAACTCGGCGTAACATTAACATAAACTGCGGGAATTTAAACGATGAATTAGCCGAGGTTTCTAATTAAGATTCAACCGCTTGAAAAACACATTTTTGCTCGAAGAGTTTTAAGATTTCGGGCTATAATTTCGCGCAATTTGCCGTTATGGCGGCGCGGAAGCGGATGTTGCGTCAAATAACTGGTGGCCAAACTTTACTTCCAATATAAGTATTATAATTGGATAAATTTACTTAATTTTTAAACTCATGATGGATGGTAGTCATATAAAACATTATTTTGGTGCTTCTAGCCATTCAACACCAAACAGATTATATTATTTTTTTACGAAAAACACCGATTGTTTTTTATTTCGTTTTTTGTTTTCAATTTGTGACTAACTATTTAGTTGTAATCACTTGTTATATTATAAATGCGACTTGAAGTTTCAGCAGCCTAGTGTAGGTTTAGAAGCCTAGTTGGGAGACCGTGATTTCCAACATTGAGGTTCTGGATTTGGATCCGACTGCGCGAACCTCTGTATTTTCTAAGTTATGTGTGTATTGCTGATAACTTCAAACGGGGAAGGAAACATAGTGAGGAAACCTACATGTCAGAGTCCAATGTTTTAGCAATGTTTTTAGTACGGTTAGATCTGCCTTCAAATTTGATCTTCAATCATCATACATTGAGTATGGCACATGACAGATGTTCTTTAAGCAACACACACAACGATCACACACACACAATGATCACACTGTTTTTTTTAACAAATTGCCTAAATATATAAAGCTAACTACTATAACTACTATAAGCTCAAAGGAAAATTGTCTGAATACCTGCTTGATCAGTTGAGAATTCTACAAAGTCTCAGACTATATTACTTATAGTAAGCCCTTTAACGCACAATGCAACTTTTGAATCCGTCATTATTGTGTTTTGTTTGTAAATATACTTTTGACTTTTATAATGTATTAACTAATTTCTACTATTTTAAACATTTTTTGTTTATACCCCAAAATGTTTTATCCTGGGTGGGAATCGAACCGACGCCCTTGAGCTTTTGGAGCAGACTTACTACCAATGAACCAACAGGGCTGTCGAATGTGTCAATGTGCCGAGTAAGCCATAAATAATTATATCAATTACTCCTTTACTATTTTCGAGCATCTTTCACCTCGCAACGCCGATGTCGAATGAAATGAAAAGATTATTTTTTTTGGGAAAGCTTTGGAGGAATAATAAGTTTCTCCAACTCTTTTGTTAGTATGGACAAATTAGCTCTTTTGTTTGGCCCGGATTCGAATGAAAAGGAATTGGAAAACGTTTTTTGTGCCAATTCAGGGTTAAAAGGCTAGGAAATGTTTGGCGAATGGGCGAACTCAAAGTGGAATGGGTAAAAAAGTTACGCACTTTGAAATTTTCTGTTAAAATTAATAATTTTACAGATTTTTTAACATAAAAGATTTAAAAAAAGTTTTCTTTTTTAATCATTGATCAGGTAAATCATTTCCTTACAACTTTATAATGTTGGCTCCTGATTTTGATACTGCATTGTATACCTGAAAAGTTAATTGATTGATTCAGGCGTTACCTGAAAAGTTATTGTAAATTGAAGACATGATAGAACTGAAAGAACATGAAATTTTAGTAGTAATAGAATATCTACGGAATTGTAGCAGCAAATAATATTTTGATTGCTGGATTGTAATACACGATAATCAGAAACATCTGGAACTATTTCAGTTGAGTTGCTCTAGCGATCATAATTATAGTGATAGGTAAAGTTAAGAGCATTTAACGCGCTGTTATAGGTTTTTTTGGAGAATAGAGATAGAAAATTACATGCATTTTGAAGGCTTTGTCAGATAACGTTTTGGTAACGAATTGAGAACGTTACAGAAGGTAAAGTTACTATGAGATACGTTTAAAACAAACAAGTTGCGGATTCCTAATTTTCCTACACCAATTTCACCTGACGCCGTGGCGTGTCTAAGAAACCTACGAAATAGTCATTAATTATTCATTTATGAAACGTCCTCGAATCGACGAAGAATTCTTAATGAGGCGTTTCCTTCATTAGAAGAATCTACGTAATAATGGCATATCTCATTTTTAATCCCACTGAAAATATCGGTCAAATGTGAGTCGGTCTCCTGCATTGAGAGCTCCGTACTACGAAACAGTGTATTAGTAAAAAATAAAAGCCATACCTAGAAACGTCACTTCAAAATCTGCCGCCTAACACCTACTGGTGTGTTCCGGCAGCCTCACTTGAAAGCCAGTTCCATTTCAGGCTAAGTGTGTATACCTTCGACCATACCGTCAGTTAACACCAGCTGAGCTGTAGTCATCATCAACATCATCATGAGCCTATCGAAGTCCAATGCTGGACATAGATTTAATAGAATTTTATTTACGCTTATTTTTTTTAAATTTAATAATATATTTTTTAAAGACTTGAGTTTGTATAGTAACAATGTGATTCCGAATTATACTTATTCACTCTTTATTCAATTAATTTATTTTGATAATGTTGACATCCACACATTTCATTTTGACTATATAATTACCTTTTTAATATTATTTTAAGAACTATTGTAATGGCATACTGTGCCGTTTTAGTCTAGAAACAATAAAAAAATAAATAGACCTCTCCTAAGACACGCCACTCAGCCTGATCTTCCTAACCTCCCATGAGCTGTGATAAAACATTATAAATGTCATAGGACATTTCATTTGTTTGTCTCTATTTGTTGTTATTTTTGTTTTTTTTTTTGTATTGTTGCAAAATAAAATTATTTTCTTTCTTTATTTCTTTCTTTCTTTCAGACAGCGTTATTTAGCTCCAAACTAATGAAAGCTTGTACTATGGGAACCAGATAGCAGCATAGCTAATAGAATACCAACATACTTTTTTTTTGTAAATACATACAGAACACAGATACAGAACAAATATTTATTGTAACATAAATGTTTGTTCTGAGTAGGAATCTAAACTACAGTTCTTGAAGAAGATACAATACTAAAAGAGCTAACATGGCTGTAGAACAATCATTGTTGTAACTCTCAACAACAACAGAGTAGTAGCCAATAAAACATTAAAAGAAAACAGTTTTAAAGTACACTTCAGAAATGGGTACGTCAACAAGTATAAATTTACATTAAAAATCGTATTCATGACCCTAAGTAACGTGAAACGGCTAACGTGGTTTTAAGTATTTTGATTAAAAAATCAAATTATTGCACCGATTTCAATGAAATTTCTATGGGAGCAATTTAAAAGTTTTTTTTTCAAATATTATTATGATTATATGTTTTCAAATCGGTTCATTAATGGCGGAATTCTGTGATAACAAACATAATTATGTAAGATGGTGTAAGTCGAATAAAAAAAACCGGCGAAATGCGAGTCAGACTCGCACACGAAGGGTTCCGTACCATTAAATACAAAAACGGGGGAAAAAATCACGTTTATTGCATGGGACCTTAAATATTTATTTTGTTCTGTATTTTAGTATTTTTTGTTATAGCGGCAACAGAAATAGATCATCTGTGAAAATTCCAACTGTCTAACTATTACGGTTCATGAGGTAAACCCTGGTGACATACAGACAGTCAGATAGACGGACGGATAGTGGAGTCTTAGTAATAGGGTCTCGTTTTACCCTTTGGGTACGAAACCCTTACAACACTGCTGCTTTGAGTTGATGCATAAACGTTTTAAGTATACATATAACGTCTTGTTCTAGATAGATAGAAAAGGGATTTGTCGTAAAAGGGAATATCATATCCATTGGCTTACATTATTTTCTTCTTCGAGAGTTTGAACATGACTGGTTCCTAAATCGACCGATTTACCTTTACTTGGTAATGTTCCTATTTATAGCATTTTTTATTTTGGACAATCATTGGAGTAGCGAGAGCGATAGATATTTCTTTTTATTTCTCAATGGTACTAGGAATTTGAATTATTCAAATGAAGTGCTGGAATATTGGAGTATTATACGAAAATATCTAAGAATGTAAGGTTTATTTACCTCACTCAGAGTATGTGTGAAAGATATTTTGAAACCAAGAAGGCAATCAATCGGAAACCTATGAAAATAATAAATAATTGTAAATAAAACTTTGCATTGTCGTCGGTCCTAAAAACGTGTGCAATTCAATAATTTAATTGAACGTCTTGAAGTTGTTGTTTTTTTTATGTAAAAGTAATGAGACGAACGATACGTTCTCATGATGGAAAAAGATAACGCATGTCCATGACCATTGCAGCAATACACAGAACATGCACGAGCACAACATGCAACATACACAATTGTGTTGCAAAACAAAGTCCGGGCATCGCTGCTTTCGCACTCATTACTTTGAGACTTTCGATGGTTAGTCTCAACAGCCCAGTAATTTCGGTAGCTGCAGTACTATTCAAACCGGAACACAGTAATACTTGAGCCGCTAGTGAAGAAAAACGTTGCGAGCTAACCATAGCATCGTGGTAGAGTATTTTCTAGTACTCGGCTGGCTAGATACCACCCTGAAGTTGGAATTCTGCCGCCAAGTACCTAACGGTGTGTTCCGGCTGCCTGACTTGAGAGCCACCTCTATTCCAGGCAGGTGTGCTTTACTATCTTCGACTACACAGTCACTAAACATCAGGTGAGCTGTGGTAAGCTAGATTCGACTTGGTGCCATTACGTTTAACCTCGTATATCCATAGCTCTGCATATCTATTTAGAACAAGCCATGTAATCGACATATTGCGGCTATACGTTACCGACTACGGTCATAGAACACTGAATAACTCCTCGACGACGCGAGGAGATATATCTTCCTGTATATGTCCTATATACAGCCCTTATGTACGTCCTATGTATATCATGGAAATAAATCTTAGGAATCGTTGTTGTGATGATAGTTTAGTGGTTAGCGCGATTGTTTCTCACGTGGAGAGGCGTGGGTTCAAACCCCATCAAATCGTTCAAATCGTGTGGAAATTATAGCGTTGAAAATCTGTCGCCAAGCAAAGTGAATGTTCAATAGATTTATTTGTTAACCTTTACAAGATATACGAAACATCTATATTTTTCGTGACTTCAGAGTATTTTTTTTTTATTACTGCCTATAAAAATGACCTCCTTTGGACTTTGTGAAACTATTCCCCCTATTCCATGTAATTGTTGCTAGCTGTGTTACCGCTACATGTTTTCGGAATAAAAAGAAGCCTATGTGTTAATCCAGGGTGTCAGCTACCTCCCTACCAAATGTCATCGAAATCCGTTTAGTAGCTTTGCGTGATAGAGTAACAAACATACTCACAAACTTTCGCATTTATAATATTGGTACGATTAGTAGGATGGGATGTCAAAAATTTGCGATTGAGTCAACTGTTCACATGCAGTTGATTCGATAGAATATTTTCCAAATGAAGAAAATTACTAATGTTTAAAAGAATATGTAAGAAGAAATCGTTATTAAAAAAAGCTTAATTAAGAAAATTAGAAAAACACGAATGTCCACAAATAAAACTTCTTTTTTGGCGAAAAATATATAGTCAGTGTTTATAAAGGTAATTTTTGGATTCTTACGATACCCAATACATTCTAACCAGTCCAGGCATTTAAACGTTATGGTAGAATAAAGAAATATAATCTCTGTATATGACCTGAAAACATTATATCTACTCCTTTTTTTATCGTTAAGAGGCTAGGTGTTTCATCACCTGATGTTAAGTGACGGTGTGATCGAAGATGGTGAAGCACACCTAGCTTGGAATAGAGCAGCTCTGAAGTGAGGCTGCAAGAGCACACCATTAGATGCTGGCGGCAGATTTTCAACTTGAGGGTGGTATCTAGCCAGCCGAGTACTAGAAAGTACTCTACCACCATGCTATGGTTCCCTCACGATGTTTTCCTATTTATGGGCAGTCGTGTAACAATTAACATCTTTTCACGGATTTTTAGCATGAATGTGGACCGAAATATTTAACGCACTTGGCTTGGAATAGGAACTGGCTATGGAAAACACAATTCGGTGCTTGGCGGCACATTTTTAACATTGTTACTAGTTTTTTTTTTACTTTTGCATATTTTTTTTTGTAATACTTCATATTTTCATTAACTCTACTATCCACTATATCCACTTAAATAAAATCCAACCTAAATAAACTAATAATATTGACAACAGTAAAAAACTTTTCCAAATAAATGTAGCCAATAAACGTAACACTAAAACTTATTTCACGTCACGTTTGTAAAACCGTTTCACCTGCGAAAGAAAAACAGAAAAACGCAACAAATATGAATAAACTCAAAGAAAATTACTTTTCTTTGATCGAAAAATAAACTCACCAGCCAATCTCCAGAAAGTCCAAAACCACACACACAATTCACCCGAACAAAAAATACAAAAAGTGCGAGTGATTCACGAGCACGCGCGTCCGTCTAAGTTGCGGTATGAGACGTCATCTCCCCACAGCGGTCTCGGCACGACTGAGGAGCTAGCTAACAGCCACGCGGGCTCTACCCTGTCATCCCGTGAGTAGGCGACACGATTTGCGACTCTCGGATACATCAAAATTAATTGCGTGAAAGATTTCAGCGTGCTTACTAGATATAGAATAATCGATACTTCTTTCACGCAAAACTTCTAAGGAGACTTACCGTACATTACTTGCCGTTCTTTTTTCATCCATACGGCCAAGGATGGAACAAGCTGCCGGCTTCCTTGTTTCTTGAGACTCAAGATATTTTCAAGGTCTGAGCGAATGGGTATTATCTAGAATATCTAAATTATTTTTAAACTTTGTAACGCGTCCTTTAATAGAACTGCGTTTAGCAACTAAATCTTTAAAGCTATCGTCACTCGCCATGATGAAGTTTGCGATAAAATACAATTGAAGTATTGACTTTACTAATTAGAATGTAAATAAACAAGTTAGCATACGGTACGTCCCTCACTTCACTGTCCCAGCTGATGCGGTAGGTAAGCAAGCGCTCCGCAGGCACCCGAGCCCCGAGCGCAGTCGCCGAAGCGCACTCACGCAGGCAGCAGGTGTGGAATGCAAGATGCAACAGCCGATGATGATAAGGATGATAAGCGAGGATGTATGTGCACGAGCCACTGGAATAGATTGGTGCGACAAGCTTAGATCACAGCATAATCGAATAGTTTAAAATTGGAAGATAAAGTGATGGTTTTGTGCAAAGGTTGTGAAGTTATTTGTAGAAATCAATTGAAATAGATATGCATGTCATACACATTGAACGGAGTGAAATGTTTACGTTAGCTGAGTAGGCGCATTGTTAGAAATAATAACATTATCATGATCTTACTTTCTAGTATACATTGACGATATAGAAGTATAACACTTTAGCTATAACTTAAGGTTTAGATAATTAAGTAACTTGTACATTTAGGGACTGCTATGAAGTGCATTAAGAATAGAAATAGGTAGATTATGGTAGAACATCACGAACAGCTGTTGTCGTTAGGATAGTTGGATGTCGTGCTATGAAATGAATAGGCAGTAGGCATATTTAGGCAGTGAATTGTAAGCACAGCACGGCTAATAGGTAGGCAACAGCTTGTCAAAACATAAGAACTTGACTTCCCTATATTCCCAAATAGAAGAGAAATTAGGCTAGCAAGTATGAAAAGGAACGAGCTCACATTTAGATCGGCAGATAGGCGGCACCCCGTGTTGTTGAATCACAGCGTAATCCACAGCAACAATGCATTTGGAGTACACAGCGGCCACGTTGTGTTAAGACATGAGTAAGGCATCCTTTTCACTTCTTCTTCTTCTTATCTTCAGTGATGTCCTGTCACGGTCGCCACTTTTTGTTCGTAAAGAACAAATGAATATGCTATTTTTGGGTGTAATAGCTTTTTATTAGTAATTTTAACAGTTTTTATGCGTAGTACTTTGAGGCTAATTTTGAAGAGAGTGAATATAATACAAAAGAATGACCGAGTGAAGTTGCTTGCGCTGAAGGCGCGAAATTTAAACTGCCGTTCGCGAAGACGGCGCGAACAGGTATCTTCTAAGTCTGCGTGCTTCATCTTCGATCACGTCATCGCTTACCATCAGACGAGTTAACGGTCAAACGCACACATACGTGTTAAAAAAATGATAACGCATTTCCCAACTTATGTATATGGTCCTGAACTATACGACAGAAATCATAAACATTTGTGAGTACAGTATTAAAATTTTAAAAGAAAAAAAGGTGTTTAAGTATTTTTTGTACTAAACACAGTATAGGGTTAAATTGACTAAAGGAACTTTATTTTTAGGAATTCTCGCTGTTCCGGAAAAGCAATTTTTAATCATCATCATTCTTGTTCACTTTTTTTTCACTCGGACAGATGTGACTTTAAACAATACAGTTATGATCTTAGAAACTCAGAATGTTTAAACTAATTTCGTTTTTAAAGATTTTAGCAGGCTTTATTACTATGATAAATAACAAAATAAAAAGAAAATGTATAGTAGATGTTGTAGTAGTTTAGTCTTAGTTTTAAAGCGTGTAATGTAGGGGAAACAAATTGTACAGCTCAAGCGCAGTTTTTTAAAATTTATTTTTAGTTTTTTTATTTATTTATTAATTACGCTAAAATGCAGATTACAACTTAGAAGATCCTATGATTACATTTTGTATAATATGTACTTACGTTTGTTAAAAAAATATAATATTTAAAACTCATGAAACCAAACCTCACATGCAGTCACTTTTGTTTTATGTCTCGACTTAGTCGTAGAGGGAGTTAGGCGCCATGTCAAGTCTACTGGCGATGGCGTCACCTGTTCAATGACCTTTCCTAAGCAACCACAAACTCGTTACCTCAAATATCAAAATCAGTTGAACTGTCTTTTATCTATCAACTATAAAGCATTGTCTTATGATTTTATCTACTTAATTAACTGACACAAATAGCTATGTACATAATTATATGCTATTTACCGAGACCAGTAGCACACAAGAAGACAGGCTAATCCTCAGCAGTGGGCGACTACGGGCTGATGATGATGATGCAATTTTACCTTGTTTTATACTAAAGCAATTAGATGGAAGAAATACTCTACTGATGGAAATAGATAACGCCTGTCCATGAGCATTGCACCTGCAACCCAAAGTTTAGAAAATTATTTTAAAAAATCGGCCAAGTACCAGTCGGACTCGCGCACGAAGGGTTCCGTACCATCCCACTAATATCATAAATGTAAAGGTTTCGATGGATGTTTGTTACTCTTTCACGCAAAATCTACTGAACGGATTTGGATGAAATTTGGTTTGGAGGTAGCGGTTAGACCCTGGATTAACACATAGGCTTTTATAATTAATACTTTTTATCCCTAAAACAAGTAGCGGGCAGCACCGCTCTTGATTTGAAGATATTGTACTTTTCGGGAAACATAGACTCCGGCAAAGAGTTCCACATCCATGTGCGAATAAAAATGTGGATTCGAAGCGCTTGTTATGGTGTCCGTACGATGATTTCCTTCGCCGGCAGCTCAAGCTCATTGTTGGGGTTCAAACTCACGTCTGCGCTAACCACTGAGCTATCATCGCTCCATAACTTCACTTAATATCGCCGTGTGTACCCATCCCATTTAACGCCATCTGGGGAAAGTAAACTTGCGCATTAAATACACAAGAAAAGCTTTAAAAAGTTTTGTTTGATAGGAAATTTTGAATTTGCAGGCGTCGTCCGTTGTTTAGATGTCTAATTAAAAAGTTTTCTGTTTCGGAATTTTGTATCGCAGGAATGATTTGGGTTTCGTGTAGAGCTAAGTTCAAATATTTTCGGGAAATGTGGATTTGGAAACTGCTTGATTTGGTTTCCAGATTTTCAAAGCTGGTAATAGGTATCTCAATAATAAACCAAATTAGATTGGTTACTCAAACTAAACGGTTCGATTCCACCTTCTTTCTACGAACCGTTAAACATTGCTATTTGTTGCCAAAATGGTAATAAACCTATTTGTTACCATTGCAGCAAAGGTGATAAATCTATTTATTACCATTGCAGCGTTATAATTTATTACCAATAGAGAGATTCATTTGTCTTGTTATTTTTTTATGAAAAAAGAAAAATTTTATTCAATATTGTACTGATTGATTGTATTTTTCTTAGTATCTACCCATACTTCATTTACCAAATAGCCATCAGCTAAATTTCACTGTCAGTATTATATTTATTACTATTTCTCTAAAAATCATACATTACAAGCTCTCATTTAACAAATAACTTTACTACCTTACAATACGAGCGAGTATCTATCGTATCTTTTACAAAAGGTCTACAAAAAGTCCCTATCCCTTATTTATCAGGATTGACCGAAGAATTAATTAATGAGGCATCCGCAAAGGTCATTAGACCGGTCCTAAGGATCTTTCCGACCCTTTGAAGGCCGGAATTTCACCCTTGAGGCCGATAAGGCCCGATATAGGCTTCTTTAAGAGCATTTTTTAAGTAATTGACTATTAAAGTGTAGTAAAAAGTTTTTTTCATTATTTTGTAATTGCTTCCATTGTACTTTGGATTAAATTATGCAAGCGTTAAAGAAGAAATTACATTACAATTGGTTTTCAAAACTTACTTGTACTTTTTATGTTTTCCTACCGAATGGGATCATGTAACTACTAAGTCTGAGCTATCCTCCTCACAGAATTACGTAGCTCCTTAAAGTATTCTGTGGAAGTCTATTATTGTGACAGATATTTTTGATTTACCTATGAGTAAATAACGGGAGTAACTTTTAATTATATCGGATACTCTGATTATAGTTTCGGCCATATCCGGTGGTCTTCTTCATGGAGACAAAGCTGAGTACCTACAATTCACGCGCGGCCTCGTATTGCTTCGCACTACGGGCCGCTGCGTACCTCGTACCTAAAGACAGCGGTTGGTGTTCGAGAGTGGGGTTGGGAAAGAGTAGAGTGCCGAAATGCGCCGGCGCGCACTAGAGCCCTTCCTCACCGGAGTCCTCCTCAGGAATATCCCAGCACACAGAGCTCACTGCGACGTCTTCAGATACGCGACCACTCTCACGAGCTTCACGAAGTCAAGGTCACTAAGTCGGTGGCAGATACCATCCTCCATCTCTTTAAAAAGATCAGATATGTACACGGCGCTTGACCATGTTTTTCACATTGTTCAAAGAAACAAAGGACTACCACACTCCCAACCGCGTTCCACCGATAACTTCACCAAAACGCTTCGATGCGGCAGTTTGCTATGTACTTAACCTCGTTCAGCTGCTATTTCAAGTTGTTAACCAGTCACTTACTTTGAATTTTGAGCATTTCTGTTTTAGATTAGTCGTCATTTGTTTAAACATAATTATATTGTTAGGTGTGCTAAATTTTTTGTATGAAATTTATGTCATGTGATAGGTATTTTCTATTGTCCTATTTCTGTTTTTTATTGATGATAATAATAAAATTATACACTCTGATATTATAATACTTTTTTGTCAACAAAAGCGCTATATTATCAACATTAACCATCGTATCGACCTGTCAATACCACGTCGACTAAAATCTCAGAGAAAAACCTCTCATCCTGATATATTTACCCAAATGGGCTTACGAAAACTTTTTGGCAGTTACTCGATCTTCTACTGCGTCGGCAGACTTGCTCTTAGATACGTGCGGATGTAAAATAATCGAATAATACATTCGAGTTAACGTTTTGCTCGAATTTAAAGCAGGAAATTTTCTGAAGTAAAAACTGATCAAATTCGAAATGATAAGATCAAAAGTTTTCCAAAAAAAACTGATAAAATTACCTGGGTTACTTTACTTCCATAAGCTCGTCTATTGTTTTTTGAATACCTACACACCAGCGCTTAAGTTTAAAATATCTTTCTCTGCTTGTGATAAATCGTTTTTTTGCATACGGGTAATTTATTTTTAGGCACAATATTTAATTTATCGACATGTTATGGTATTTATACAATCGCTTTGAATTTCCGCATCTAACAGCTTAACGTACAAAGTAATCATTAACAAATATGATAAAATTTCACATCTTTAATTGTATTTGCGATAAGATTACAACTATATAAAAAAAGAAACTTAGTAAAAATAATCAAGTAGTAAGGTGCTTCATTGCTTAACATCAAGCTGAATGTTGTCAAAGCGAATAATAATTTTTTTTAATCATTCGAAAGTAAGCATTGCTCACATCCTTATTCACTGCTCATTTCTTTCCCTGTAATATTTCCTATGAAAAGTTCCCGGATAGACGGCGACAATTATTTTTTTCACGTCTTGACGTTCTTTGATGGAGTCCTATTAAAAGTTGTTGGCAAGTTCACTTCATTGCTAAGCTCATATGAACGCCCGAGTCAAAGTGACTCCATGTCAGTTTTATTGACATTTTGTTACTTTTTCGCTGTAATAACTGTTATGTACACGTACAATACCAATAATAATAATAGCGTAGATGTTGCTACGGTGCTACGACGACGTAGTATTTCTACGAAATCACAGTATGTTTGTAGTAAATTACCATGTAGACTATTTGCTTGATTTTGTATTTTCTTAACATAATTACACTTTTAAAATAGTAGTTTTTTTATAATGCAATGTAAATTCGCATAAATTTACTTTTGCTAAGATTTTCTTGTAAACTATTGTTTGCTTTAAAATGGTAAAAGTTTTAACTTCTTTTTTATGTTAATGTCTACTATATCGAATTTGTGCTATTTCTTTTAAGAAGAAAGGTAGAATTAAGTCAATAAGACCATATTTATCACTTTAACAATATTTACTACTTTTATTAACTTTAAATTACATTGTAATATGTTTAGTGAAAATAAAGAAGATTTTAACCAAAATTGAAAAAAAAACTCACGGCCGAAGTAATCCCAGTAAATTCTAAGGGTATTTTTTATAATAATGAACGGTAAATTCACACAGCGTTATCTAGCCTCAAATTAAGCAAAGCTTGCACAATCTTTACCAGATAACTGATAGAATACTTACGTACTTTTTACATAAAAACATGTCTATAACAGATATATTTATACAAGTTTAGAATACTCAAACAAAGAACAAACATTTAGATTCCCCTATATATGTGTTCTGGGTGGAAATCGACCCCACAATCTACAGCTTAGGATGCAGAACTACTGTCTAATTAGCTTTAGGTATATGAAACTGAAAAAATACCATCAGTATCATTTTTGTACCGTTTGGGGTTGAAACTTTAGGTCCGTGGGGACCGGCCGCTCTCGAACTGTATCGGGACCTAGCCAAAGTTTAGAAGAGGTTTCATGTGACCAGAATGCTGGTATCTACTTTGGTCAAAAGCTAAGCATTGCCATCCAGCGTGGCAATGCTGCCAGCATTTTGGCCACATATCCCTACTCTGACGGATTTTTAGTAAATAGTATAATTTTTGCAATAGTAGTGTTTACCTCAATAAATGTTTCCATCAGTATCTTACTTTTTAATTTGAATGTTGTAATAAGATGGTTCAATATTTGAAGAGCGAAAACCCTTACCCAAGATGTTCAGTTTTTGAGTGAGTGAATAGCCCCGAATAAGTGATGAATTAGCGATTTTTATCTCAAAATATTAATTTGGTAACCGTTGCTGGCATCGTTTCAGAGTGAATCATTGTTCTTGCCTTAAAATAATGATTCGTCTGCAAAATTCTGACGGGAGATTGTATATTAGCCACAGAAGAAATTCGCAAAAATATTTTTTTATTTATTTTTTGTTACACTTTTGATGTATAAATTATTAGACCGTTAATCAAGTGACATGAAGAGGCGACCTTGTATATTATTTATTTACAGTTTTAAGGCCTAGGAAGATTACTCACCTGATGCTGGCTGGCTAGCAACCACACTTGAGTTGAAAATCTGCCGCCAAGCATCTTTTTTTTTTTTTTTTATATTGAATAGGTTCGCGCTTGACCACATCCTGCCTGATGTGAAGCATCGATGCGGTCTAAGATGGAACACGCTTACCTAGAAGGAACCTGTTTACTCTTGATTGCATCTAAAGGTGTGTTCTGGCAGCCTCGCTTCTGAGCCAGCCAAATATTAAAAAATAACACCATGCTATTGTTTCTTCACGATGTTTTTTTTACTGTTGGGAGTTGACTCATGTTGAACTCATGTTCTTCGTCGTGTTATCCAACTGCGCTGATCACTGAGCTATATATGTATTTGCGTTCAGCTGTTTCGCGGTAGCGAAAGCGAAAAGCAGCGTTGCCCTGGACTACGTTTAGATACTCAAAAGTTCTGTATATCACTGCCATGATCACGGACAGGGGTTATATCTTACCAACAGAAGAGCGTCTCGTTTGTATTATCAGAACAACATTGTTATAAAACAAAAGAGTTTCAAAATTAATGAGTCGATTTATTCGCAAGTATAAGTTTCTTCATACATTATAATGTAAAAGTTACTAATAAGTATTAGTAACTTTTATGGCTTCTTTAGTAGCGCTAGCAGTACTTTGTTACAGTGCCATTCTTGCGAACTTTCCAACATTTTCGATTTATGTAAGTTTCGTTTATCTACATGACTAAGTAAACAGTCTGGCAACAAAACTTGCTCGTTCGTATTCTACGCCTATACTTGCAGTGCTGTGTCATAGGTGCGAAAGTTAGATGGAGTACTCATTCGACTAACAGTACAATTTTATAGCGATGATAACTTAGTGAGTTTGGTTCACACGACGATGGCCGTGGGTTCAAATCCCAACAACGAGCTTGAAAGTTAAAGCTTGTCGGTGAGGGAAAACATCGTGAGGAAACCGTAGAGTGGTGATTCTTTTCCTTCTGATTCTTCATTCTTCAAGTTGTAATTCTACCGCTGAGCACTTAACTGTGTGTTTGGGCAGCATGACTTAACAGTCAGTTCCATTCCAGGCTAGGTGTGCTTACCATCTTGAACATACCATCACATAACATCAAGTGAGCAGCCTAGCAAAGTTTCGGCAGCTCAGTGAAGCTTGGGCAGCTTAGTGAAGTTTCGGCAGCCTAGTAAAGTTTCGATAGCGTAGTAGAATTTCGGCAGCCTAGTAAAATTTCGGCAGTTTAGTGAAGTTTCGGTCGCCTAGTAAAATTTCGGCAG
Source organism: Biston betularia (assembly GCA_905404145.2). Lineage (NCBI taxonomy): Eukaryota > Metazoa > Arthropoda > Insecta > Lepidoptera > Geometridae > Biston > Biston betularia. The sequence continues at coordinate 12,807,820 of FR989874.1, forward strand.
CCTAGTAAAGTTTCGGCAGCTTAGTGAAGTTTCGGCAGCCTAGTAAAGTTTCGATAGCGTAGTAGAATTTCGGCAGCCTAGTAAAATTTCGGCAGTTTAGTGAAGTTTCGGTCGCCTAGTAAAATTTCGGCAGCCTAGTAAAGTTTCGGCAGCTTAGTGAAGTTTCGGCAGTCTACTTAGGAGACTATCTGGCTTTAAATCTGGAGATCTTGAACCCTGGGTTTGAAACTCCACGGCATGCGCCTCTGTTTTTTCTATGTTATGTGCGTATTGCCGCTCAAACGATTGAGAAAAACATTGTGAGAAAACCAACATATCCGAGAATTTCTATAAAAAGTTCTAAAAGTTGTGTGAAGTGTGCCACCCTGTACTTGGCCAGCGTGGTGAGCTATGGACTTACCCTTTTCACAATCAGATGAAGCCCACGCCTAATAGTGGAACAGTTTATAAAAACAGGGCTGATTCGGAACTGCATAATCAATACCACAGGCCAATAGTAAACTTGCTGCAGGTAATAAAAAATACCTCTACCAAGGTTACAGCTAGAAAATGTCTTAAATATTTTATTAAACCAGCTAGACATATGAGAATGGCTCCTAACACCCGCTCTGCAGCCTGCAAAACGTTCAAGGCACATTTATTCGTGTCGTAACATCCAACGTTCGGACCGAAAGCCAAAACTTAGCAGAAATCTAGCTAGTGATGTGATAATGAAATATCGATATCGATAAAATATGAGATTTGGAAGTTTAATTAAATTGTACATGCAAAATTGTATTGCACTTCGGTTTGTTATTAAATTGTTTGTTTTTAAGTTTATTTCGTATCATTTTAATAAATTGATCAGTAGAAGACATAAGTTTTGCTAGCGACGTTTTCCTTATGGTTTTGTTGTGCTTATCGGTCCGTCCGTCTGTGTGTCACGGTTATCTCAGTCAGAGATTATAAAGAGACTACTTCTCTTCTAGTTAAAATTATATCCCATAAATATTTAAAAGTAATAAGTTTGGCTTCAGAGTACATCTTAATTAGACTAATTAAGTATTTACTTTCAAATACGTCTTCACCAACGGCTACTGATTTCACGGCTGATATAACCAGCCTACCAACACTTTAGCTTACTGAGCTATGTCACATCTTAATAAGAAATCATTAAAATAGAAATGAATAAAAATAGATTGAAAGCTAAATAAAAATTACAAATTGTCGATATATCTATCGCTATTTTCAATCTCTAAATATCACTGACTTACTCTCTATTGTAGGCGAACACTCAAAGGCTTTTGCATAGTGAAGCCCACTCCAACTTTTATTTTTTAAACAAGGAGTGTGAAAAGTTACTATGAATGGCACGTAGGTTAGTTATGCGAATTTATTTCTGAAATAAACATGACGCGTTTCATTTTTATTTATTTATTTTGAGTCGCCATCTGGCGCACCGCATAGTTTTGGCGTCCAAAAAGTAAATACAAATACAAAACTTTTATTAATAACACCACAGTTACACAGGTCATTTTCCCATTCATATTTAAAAATATCAAAATCATAACATATGTCAAAACAATGAAAATGTCAATGAAATAATATGTCACATACAAAATAATAATGTCAATATAATTGAATGTCGATAAAAACAAAAGTAATAATAATAAAGCGCAATAATACATGAATATTCCATACCACACCTAAAATTATTCATAACCACTCTAAAAACTAGTCATGTATGCGACATAGAACCAAATCGATTGATTCTTATTCTTATTCGGAATGGGGGCGATGAGTCCTGCACTGACGTCCCGCTTGGGGTGTATTGTGCATTTCCCCCTACCAGCGTCTACCCGAGCCAACCCAGCTCCTTGAAGTACCGGAGCGAGGCTCTGGGCCGCTGGCATCGTAGCTCCAGTGGGTGAGATGGAAGTGTTAGCAATGATGACAAGCAGTCAGCACTTCGCGCTGCCATAGATGAAGATGATGAAGCTACCTCATGCAATGCAAAAAAAATCGATTGATGACAATAAATAAATATCGTAGAACATTCGATACACGTAGAACACACACGTAGAACAACGTAGAACACACAGCGCCATCTGACTCCAAACTAGTCACAGCAACAACATTCTCATCGTCGTCAAACACCGGAAATAAACAAAAAAAAAACTCTTGAATAAATGAAATAATCAAAACAGTTTTTTATTGAAATTGGCAATGAATCAAAAACTGTGTCTAGACGATTCCATTCCTCTACCAGCTTTAATTGGATATCCAGGATATAAAAGCAAACAGCAGACAAAACCCGTCAGAGTGCTTTGAACGTAGCAAGTTTGAATTGCAAATACACTGACAAAGAAAACAAGACAATTAATTCTGAAACAGTGGCTATTTAATCAGCTAAGTAGATACGATGTGTGTAAGGACGGGGGATGAGGTTACCGGATAGTTGCTGAACTTCGGGAGGTTTTTTCTTTTCCGAATTTTCTGAAAGTTGTCAAATCCTACTGGTATTTAACCATGCAAAATTGTATACTTTTGTTTGTATGTTTGTTACTCAATCACGCAAAAATCGCCAAACAGATTTTGATAAACTTTGGTACACATATAGCTTTTTACCTGGATTAACATATGGAATATTTTTTATATCAGAAAAATTTAGGGTTCCTGTGGGATTATCAAAAACAAACTACTGGTCGTATCCACTTTCGCGTTGGTTTATTTCTCTCTGAACTGGTTAACCTGAACAAAGTTGCGGGCGCAAGCTAGTTTACAGCACGTGTTTGTTACCTGTTTACTTTGACATAAAAAACCCAGCAGTTTTATGTTTTTCTGTTGTAATTTGGCTTAAAATCTGTTATAATCAGTGTTATTATACGTAATTTCTTAGCATCAAATGGTGTCACCGTGCGGGAGCCCGTAGGACTTACGACTCAAGTGTACTTACGAGTCCTAGGCGAGACGAGATAAGAAAAGAGGTTCTTTTAGACACAAATTGACGCTCAGTTTCACTGTTTCCATTCATGCCCAACCAAACCACTAGGACATTAAGTTGTCACAAAATAATCGTATTCGTATGTTCTTTTGTTTTCTGAAACATAGTGCGAGATTATATAGCGATGACAGCTCAGTGGCAAGCACGGTTGGTTCACATGCCGAAGAGCGTGGGTTCAAACCCCAAGTATGATATTGAGCTGTCGGTGAAGGAAAACATTGTGAAGTAATCATAACATGTTGGTAAAGTACCTCTCTAGTACTCTACTGGCTAGCTACCACTCTATCGCCATGCACTTGCCGGCAGCCTTGCATGAGAGCCAGTTCCATTCCAGGGTAGGTGTGTTTACCCACACCGTCAATTAATATCAGGTGAGCTGTGGTGAAACACCTAGCCTGTCACAAATAAAAAAAAAGATAAGTCAATCAATCAAGATTAGTAATTTTTTCGACTAGGTATACTTAAGGTGGTTCGATTTCCATACAAATAATTTTTTGCTATTTATTTTATTTTATTGATATAGGTACAGTTACAGACCTTAGGCTACTTAGTACCTATATGTAATGTATTATATAATTAAGATATCGTAGTGAGCCTAAGGCCCAATTACAACTATACACAACTGTTAGCGCCACTCAGAGGCGCTTCCTTCTTTTCATTCCTACCCTCATTTTCCCATGAACGACGACTAACTGTGTTGAACTTCGTGGGATGAGACACCACTGCGAGAGCAGTCTGCCGTTGACCCTCGTCAGCGACGGATGTGAGTTTACCGTTCCTCGTCATCGACGGATGTGCGTTTCTATTGACCCTCGTCAACAACGGAAGTGTACTAGTGAATACGTTTTGCCCGCAACACCGCTTATCATACCACCGCACGGGATACAGTTCCCGCAGGAGCCGAAGGTTCCCCGCGCCCGCATCATTTACCCGCAAATACAGTCCACTACTACAGATTCACGATTACCTAGGACTGGGTAACGCAGCTCTGCTCATCAGCCCGGAAACCAGGTAAGTCGTCGTTCGTCACCCCTCCGTGTTGGGCGCGCTCTGCCATAATATTTGGTGGCCGCGCTAACAACAACTTATATGTAAATATAAACCGACTTATGTGTTACTACTTAAATAAGTAATACAAATTTATTGGAAAGCTTTACAGACACTAAGCTTAAAGGAAAAGAAGTTACATGAGAATATGTCTCTGGGATCCCTTAAACCATCATATGTGCGGCACATCCTTGCAAGAGGGTTGTTTTGTGATACATTATGGACAAATGGAGCATAATTTAACAGTGAAATCACAGCTACTGGCATTTATTTTGGTCTTTATTTGCGGTAAATCACAATTACTTGAACAAAACAATTATTAGCATAAAATCAAATTTATGAATTTATGATTTTTGAATCAAAGAGTAAAAGTTTATTTGTATAGAAATCGAACCACCTTAAGCTATAAAAAAATAACACGAAAATACGTCAACAGTCAAAATATAAATTAAAATTTTTAACTAAGTAGTACATGACAGCCCCGTTGGCTCATTGGTAGTATTAGTAGCTTGAGAGCTGTAGGGCGTGGGTTCAATTCCCACTCAGGGCAAACATTTTGTGAATAAACAAAAATGTTTGTTCTGTGTCTGGGTGTTCTGTATGTATTAATAAGTATGTTTTTACAAAAAAAAAGTTTTTATGTATTCTATCCGTTATCTGACTTCCGTCACACAAGCTCTGCTTAGTTTGGGGCCAGATGGCGATGTGTGTATAGTCCTACGATATTCATTTTCATTCATTCATTCAATATTCTTCATTCATCACCTACTTCCGTACGCAAGTCCGTCTTATCTCAACACCACACCTGAGACAAGTTGAACGAAACAATAACCCATAAAGTACTTTAATTAACTGTAAACAACAACACTTGCGATTAAACAACTGTTTACGAAATAAATACAATCTGTATTAATAAAGATTTATTATCTTGAAACATGAATAAAGATGGAGTCGGAATTCACAATGTTCAGAGGCCTATATAAACCAATATTTACCATGAACTCTATAAAATAACAGATCTTGACCTATTCATTTGAAAACGTACGTATTCTGTGATTATTTTGAACTTCGGCTGGCTAGCTATAACCCTCAAGTTGAAAATCTGCCGCCAAGCATCTAACGGTGTGTACCGGCAGCCTCACTTGAGACCCAGTCCCATTCCAGGCTAGGTGTGCTTTACCATCTTCGACCGCACCTTCACTTAACATCAGGTGAGCTGTGGTCAAAAATCAAGCATGTCAACTATATAAAAAAAAAACTTGAAAATCCTATCAAATTACTATTTAGTAGAGTTTTGGCGGGAACGCAGAAAGAGTCGTGTTGCCCCGTTGTATATTTTTCCAAAACTAGTGTTTTGTCAAGTGTTTATGCATAAAAATGGTGGTTTTTTTATTCATAAAGTGTCGAATCAAGCGCGAGTGTGTTGCTTCCAAAACTCCATCAAAGATTTATAGTAAAGTTACCGCTACTTTACTAAAGCATAACTGGACTTGACTGACACGAACTGTACTTGATCAAGACTGGACTTCGACTATAACTTTAGCTACGAGGACACTTATTTAACTTTTGAAACTTGAAAATAAATAAATACTTGACACTGGCAAATGCTAAAAACGCGACGCCAAAACAAAAGAAAAAAAACTATTTAGCGTGATTATAAAAGTTTTCAATGGCATAGTTAAAGTAATTTATAAGTTTTTCTGTATTTTTCTAATAAGTTTAATTATAAGTGAGTGTTATTTTTATTCGAGTTTTAACTAATTTAGTTTTTTTGCAATTTTAAGAAAATTGAAACTGCTTTATATTCTTGGTCTAAAAAAATTGTTGGATAGAGAAATAAACGACGTGCTTATGCTTAGTAATGGAGTTTCGTACGGCACTGTCGGGCATGGAACCTTAAAAATAGTCAAAAACGAAACAGAACAGTCTTGTTCCTAATATTATTACATCATACATCAGTCATTCCTGTTGCTCAGCGGATTGCTTGATTAATTTGTACAGTAAAGTAGTAGTAGTCCCACTAATAATTATTATAAATGTGAAAGTTTGAATGGGGTTATTACTCTTTCACGCAAAAACTACTAAATGGATTTAGTTGAAATTTGGTATGAAAGTAGCTGAGACCCTGAATTAATACATAGGCTACTTTTTATCCCGAAAACATGTAGCGGTAACAAGTTATATACAATTATACATATAAATAAAGAAATTTCAAAAAAAGTCGTGTACTTTTTTGTTACAATCTTAGGTACCACTTAAATTAACAATTTTACTGTTATTATTTTTAATATGTTTTGTTGTGGACTGTATTTAGAAGAAGTCTAAAATAAATAAATTACTTTTTTTTTAAATTAAATAGTAACGACAACTTCGTACACCTTCATGACAAAAACACGAATTTCGGAACATTGTTAAAAAATCAACGACATAGTACCTCATAGACGTCAATCCAATTCGTGATTTAAAAAATGTGGTGGTGTTGTGTGGAGGTAAATAACAAATACAAATACAAAAAATCAAATACAGATCTTTTTTTAATAACACCAAAGTTACAGGTCGTTAACGAAGAAGATTATGAATTTGAGCTTGACCTTTTGTACTAGTTCTACGTATCTTTAATTTTAGTATATATTATTTTGTGTAGTGTGTAGTGTACCTAACAGTCCTGATTTTTATTAATAATTTCAATATTCTATATATACACATTTGTTACCTAATACATTTTTTTTAATATGAAATAGGCTTACGTTTGACCGCCATCTCACCTGATGTTAAGTGATGATGCGGTAACGATTGACTCTCGACTTGAAGACACCCAGATTATACCCAATAGGGATTCATCCACCCACCCACTCAGGCACGCATTTCACTGCCTAACCGCACAATGCACGTGGAATGAAATCTTTTCGTTCGAGTTTTTGGAACGTCAACCATGAAACGATGTCATTTTTGCGTATGTCATGTATATTGCTGATTACTATGGAAACTGGCGTGGTTTTGACATATTTTGTTTTATTTATGCGGAATTGCTCACGTTTAAATAAAAAAGATAATCCGACTATCGTCTCGGCCACATCCGGTGGCCTTCTTCATGGAGACAAAGCTGAGGTTAGCGCAAGACTCTGGGAGAGTAATCCCGCATAAGTGAAACAAAAAAATATAAGATTGGTTTATATTTTACGGTCAATAATACGGTTACGGTTATAAAATGCAAAACGTAATATACAGTACCAATATGTAACATTGACACGCCAGTGCACTGCTTTGTTTTACTATTGCATTGCAGTAGTTGAATTTTTTACATACCACATTTTGTGCTTATATGCTGACTGAACGTACTTAATCTTACGCCATTGTGTCTATTTATAAGAAGTCATTGCGAGAATCGAGCAGCATTCGAAAAACGCATTAACGTTCACAATTCGGTCTTCGGAATACGTCCGCGTAAATTTGCAATTCTGATTTGACCATTTTCAATTTACAATCAACAGAATAAAATTAATTCAATAAGCTTTAAAGAACGTTACTTGAATTAACACAAAGGAAACGTTTTCGGTTGGAGTGATGAATTTTTAATAGTCAGCGATTTATTCGAGGATTTATGTGAGGATTGGGACTGTCGTTTGTCGAGCTGTCGCAGAGAAAAGATATTAAATTAAAAGCTTGTTTTACCAATGTCAAAAATATTTTCTAGTATAAGTCGAATATTTCGTAGTTGTGGCGTTCTTTTTTGTTTACTGTATTGGTCTGGTTTTATTAGCTAAATATCTATCAGTTGTAACGGTCCAGATAACCGTTAACATTTATAAATATTATAATAACCAAATAAAATAAGGTCTTAATACATTACTCATTTAAAATTAATGTATGATTCTAATTAAATTTAAGATAAGTTAATTTTCATTTACATTCGGATTTGGTACAAAAGCGCTACGTTAGATAACGGTGAGGTAGCGAACTACAAAGTTAAGTGACCATGTGAAAATCAATAAAGTTAGTACCCAAACGCAATAGATGGCGCTATTTCAAATAACTAAAGCCAATAATTCAGGAAGCAATAGTTTTGCATTTAGACTTAGATAATTTATGTTTAAATAAGGGACAGATACTACATAAATTCGGAACTGATTTAGAACCCATGTGTGCTGTTGATGGTTTAATTATATCTTCACATTAAAATTAGTTATGAATTAAGAGGATCTGCACATCCGATGTAGACAGACGGAAGGAGGCGTGTTATATTTGAATAAGGATGTCCTTTTCAATATTACGTCGATCTATCATTGAAATACCAAATATCTAATCGAATTAGATTATTACTTTAGTAAGACAATATCTATATTAGATATTTTAGTAAAGTGGATAATGCCCAAATTATATATTGTTACAGCTAATTTGTAGAAAAAACAATTATGAAACAATTTTGTATTAAAATATTGTGCATTATAGATTGTTAGGTAAGATAGCTTGCTTTCCAATCCCTTCATAACTAAATGACATAATTGGCACAAGTGAGGGTTCCTGTTGTATGGATGTTTGTTCGGAGTGGAGAATACTTGGACTTTTATTAATTAGGAATTTGGCGTTAATACCGCGGGGCGCAACTAGTTTAATATAACGGAGCAACTACAATTATGGGAAATTACTTAACACTGGCTGATCAGCAAATGCTTATTGGGGTTTTACTTTATCAAACCTCATAATAATTGGAAATTATAATAAATTGTTAAGTAGTTGATTTATTATTTTAAGCAAATCTGTATTGTATTTTAGTTACTAATAAGTTAAGAATAAAAATATGAATAAATTACTAATTATAACATCACTAATTACGCGCACCGATTGGCAGGTTCGATCGATATGTAATAGCGGGATAGCTTGGTAGTTTTGGCGGGATTTAGGTTTTTCGCGGTAATTCTGATTCGGTTCGGCGGCCATTGTGGTCTGGATTGTGAATCAGGCTGGTGCGTGTCCCTTGTCGAATTCTTTTAACGGCTGTCCAATTCAGTAAAATTAATGGTGAACCTCTGCTCAAATACTGTTTGTACCTAAATAAGGTTAATTAATAAAACAAACATGTGAATTACTTGTGCCTCAGCTCATGAATTGGTATCTATTTCACGTTAGATTGCGATATTTACCGAGATTGGGTTTTTGAGTGAATTCTGTTCCCATAAGGAATGGAATGTAAATTCAGTTTATGTGATAATTCGATCTACATCGATTTGTGTTATAATTGGCCAGTCTGTTAACGCACGAAGTGTGCAAAGCTGTTAATTCGAACCTTTGAAGCTTCCCTTCTTAGTACCAACATAATATTGGCAGCTTATTCCTCCCCGTTAGGCTCGGGTTTATTGTGACTAACCGAGCGGTGCTTTTGCCTAGAAATAGGAGCATCGAAGTCACCGGTTTGGTTGTGGTTTGGCCTGTGCTTGATATAGTCCGTAGTTCCCTGGGACAAGTTCCTGGATTGCGAACTTGGTGGCGTCGTTCTTTGATGGTATCATTACGTGGGCCAAGCTTCATGCAAACTGTCTTACGTTAGGTTGGATGTACTTGACCTTCCCATGACTGTCTCTTGTGTTATAGATTCGGTCTAGGCTTCGGCCATGCGAAAGTCGTCCCGTAGGGCTGGTTAGAGTCTTAGTGCTTTTCGGGCTGACCCCCGCTAGGTAATAGAGTAACATAGTTAGAAGGGTATTTGCACGTCTGGATACCGAGCATCTAGATAATACCCCGTATTAGGTTTGGGAACGGGGATAAAATCACAAAAATAAGACCCGCGAGTCTTTTGTTGGGCTTCTGATTGTATCTCTAGACAGTTTAGGGCCCGTCTTTAAGTGTAGGTTTATTTAATTACTAGGTAGGACATAGGAATATCACGTCGATCTAATATGTTCTACAGAATGCGAATGTATCAATCGGCGGGATTCAGGGACAAGTAGGGTTTTTATTTCAGGTTAACTATGGAGTAAATCACTTAATTCTTGTTGGAGTGTTCCGGCTATTAGAATATCAATATAAAGTCATCAATTGAATCTTGTTGAGTTTTGTATAACCTAGAAGTCAGATCGACTTGCATTTGGCAAATTACGGGAAGCTTGTGTTGTGGTTAGCTCTCTTGTTGGCCAAGCGAAGCCGTGCCAGTTGGTTTTCTCTTATCTAATCAGGGGAGAAACTGACATTATTAAGAGTACTACCTTAAAACCATGATTCTTAGTATACAAGCCAGAAGTATTGAGGCTATTACTATTCAACAAAGATTGAACTAATGACTTTCCAGGTTAATGATAAAACCCTGGTTCTCATAACTTTAGTATTTATTTAAATACTTTCCTAACTAAAAGCTAAAAGAATTCCGATGCCATAAGAATCATAAGAACATTGTAGTTATAACTACTGCATATATACCTACAGACCAAGTAGAGTCATTTATATATAATTTATAATGACAGACAGACTTTGCCAAAAGATAATGTCCTCTCAGTCCCTTGATTGCTATTTATGAATCTTAACGACTGACATCTATACATACAAGTTACTAGAATGTAATTTAATTATGTGCAAGACTCAAGTCCCCATATAAAAGAAAATGTGGAAGACTGCTGTCCAGTCAGGATGCCGAGGCAGATTTTCAAGAGCGGGGCGGGGCTCTTGAATTAACCACAAACAGTTCAATGCTAATATAATATGTACTAAAATCCTTTCTTTTAAATCAAATACAATACTAAGATTGAGCTATTGAATTAAACACAAACAGCTTAATGCTAATGTAATACCTAAATTCATTATAATAAATTATATACAGTACTAAGATTGAACTCTAGAATCAACCACAAATAGTTCAATGCTAACATATACTTAAATTCATGTTAATATTTATATCCCGAAGAATACATTACTTGCATTTACCTTTAACTCTTTGTATGTGACAAGACTGACTGTTTATATCTGAGTTTAATAATGTAGTAGGTATCTTTCAATATGCTAAGGAAGCTAACTTCAGTAATAGGTCTAGGTTTAGAAGTAGGGTCTAGATATTTTAGGCATTATAAGGATTCATCTCAAACCTGTCTTGGGTTTTATTACGGTTGCAAGGTAGAGTCCTCCTTAGACGATCACATGGCCAAAATAGAGATTTAGATTATAAGCGGTTAACCAGTACACCATTAACCATATAACTATTTTAAACCTTTAAACCAACATATTACCATTTTACCTTAATATCGTATCTTTAACCTTGTAATAAATATAAACATTTTTAATCCATTTAAATATCTTTAAAAATAAATTAGTTTTAAAATTGTTAAAGGGGGTTGTTACAAAATGGGTGTGCCTTAGACCAGGATCAATCATTATAGGGTTTTTACAAAATTTAGCTTCATAATTATGTACTTGGGTAGGTTAGGAACTAGCACCTTTGCTATAAGTAGATAAAATAAGTGTGTCTTTCTGCCCAGGTGGAATGGCACACAAATTGTTGCTGTGTAGTGATGCGAATGGTTTGAGATGAACAATCATAAATAGGTAACTTGCATAGGAATAGGGAAAAATACAATCAGTAAGATGCGGTCAAAATGAAAGTCATTTTAAATTAATAAATTCAGTAACAAGTCATACAACAAACAACAACATAGTAAACATACGATTATGTTACATAGGATGTTTTCACTGACATAATGGTACTCTCTTTTATTCTACTAAAATTGAAAACTTATAGATTCACAGTCTAGATTATTATAAGTATACTTCAGCAAGTTACTTATAAAGTAAGGTTAACACTCAAAATATAGGACATAATCTTTGGTTCAGCATGTTTATTGTCTAGAGATAACACTATCTTTTTATTAATCCTAGTGAGCTTAAATGAAAACAAAATAGGAAACTATTTAATTCAAAACTTTAAAGTTATATGAAATTGCATATAAAATATAGGATTCTATTGTAGCAGGAAACAGAGGAATGTTCTTGTAGAATTTTCAAAATACTTGTAGTGGCAGGCAAGTAATTTCTTATGTCTCAGTTACTTCATCTGAAAGGTAACAACAACGCTTTAGAATCTTATAGGGTTCCGACTAAAAAGTTAGTAATCATACTACGATTATGTTAGGGTATATACAATAAATAAGCAGTTGTTAATTGTAATCGATAGGCTGTACTCTTACCATTAGGCTATAGTTTGCTTAAACTATCACTTAGTTTTCATAATAAAACACAGATACAGTTAATAGGTAAATTTCACTAAATTATTTACATATGTACAACAATTGTCAGTAAGCCAGTTATTAACTAGAATTTTGTTAGATAGATTTTTAACACTTCTTGTTGTCTGCCAACTAGCAGCTTACTGATGGGAGTGGTAAGCCATCATAATACTTTATAAGGCCTTACTATCTCAAGACTAGATTCAACTAAACAAACTATCCGTGTCAATTTATATAAATTGTAATAATTAAATCAGGGTACTACTAGATTTATTTAAAAATTTATTTTTATACACTCACTTGATAGGATTCCATATCTGTCATCTTTCGTTAGTGGTTGAGTTCAATTAAAAATATAAGGTTCATTAACTTGTCTTACAACGCTGAAAAATATTACAATTATATTAGGATTAACTAAAAATTTCATAGGTATAGTTAATTTGATCACCTGAAGTTTTAGTCACATAACTCAATTTAGGTTTCACAATTTCAATTTAAACAGCTGAATAGGGAAGGAAAGACTAGATAATATCTAATCTAATGAGCTTTAACTTTGCTACATAAGTACAAATAAGATTGTATTGCGGAGTTAAGTTGTTACTTTTGAGAATAAATAAATAAGGATTGCGACTTACTTAAGAAATAAATGCTCTTAAGTTGTAGTATGAACAGTAGGAAAGTTCTACATTCATCACTTATACGTTTTATGTAGTTGTCAAGACATTGTAGAACTTCTGGGCTTGTAATTTAGTCATCAAATCAGGTTGCATTCAATGGTTCTGTAAATATGAAAAATAAATTAGGTATGTATGTATCTACAAAAACTCAAATACACATGAAGGATAAGTAAGATATCTGATAGGCAAATATTAGTTAATCAGCATTGATGTTGTGCTTGGTTATAAAGGTTAAAGTAAAACGATTACAGGTAGTCATTTCAAAGTTAGGTCTAGAAACTTTAAGGTTTACTGGATTGGGGGTTGTAACAATAGGGAATAAGAGGCGTGTCTACTTACCAAATAAAGATGCAGCGCTACAGCGTAACTGTAATGTATCCATCTTAGCCACTCGTACATTAGAGGTTAGCGGCTTTTCCATTTTGGTCGAAATTTGTAAAGTTCACTGTAGTAACGTCGAGAAATGTACTATAACGTGTTTTGGCGTGTAATTATACTATTAGTGGTCTCACGTAATTCGTAATAACATGAATACAGCTTCAGAATAAGTTTGTTGTTGCATATAATCCATAGTTCAAATTTTCGGTCAAATAGAGATGAGATAATTGTAAGTGACGGTTGGTTAATTAGGGCAAATCGATCGAATAACAAATTTAGTTACTCGTAGTTGTAAGGTTTTAAAAATAAGATGGTAACAGGTAAAGGTTCATGGTAAAGGTAATGGTAATGTCGTGATAAGAATCAAGGTAATGTAAGGTATGGAAAAATCTTCGCCATAACAACTTTAATTTCGAACCAAAAACTGTAAGTATACGTAAGTATTTTTATTTTAAAATGCTAACGCTATCTGATAGGTATGTAAAGGAAATAGACAAATTTAGTGGTTACTTTAAATGACTGTATCATAGTTAAAATTTTGAAACACACTTGAAAAATAAAATTAAAAAATTAAATCTGGTCTCAACATAATTCGGAAAACAATGCTTCATTGGTTGTATGTTTGTAATTTCTCTCATTTAGATAACACGACCTATCCTAGTGAAATTGGCAAAGGAGAGAATATTGAAATACAATTTAATTAATTGCGACTAATTACATACAGGTGGAATTACAAGGAACAACTTTACTATTGTATCGATTAAGAAATGTAATCAAATTAGAAATCAACATACCTATCTATTGAGGAAAAAAAAAAAAAGTTAAAAAAGAAATGTTTGACATTTCATTCAAAACTTTCTTAATATAGCATCGTACGGTCGACATTTGCCAAAGTCAAGTAGTTTAATATTTATAGAGCGATGTTAACTCGATAAGCTTTGGTCGCTGTTCAAAGTCACAGAAATAAATCTGTCATAATAAGTCACATAGTCACAGTCAAGACCTCAAAGAATAATATTAGCACTTATGATAGGTCTCGTTTAGTAAAATTGTCATACTCATAATGTTCTTTAGTAATAATGTTAATAATGACTGTATAAATATGTTTGTGTAAAGTTTATATTTGATTTCAGGAAAATGTAGTATTCTTCGGAAGAAAAGTCATTAAATGTATAATTTGTACGTAATCAAAATAGAAAGCGGAATGTGTTCTTATAAAGCGAATAGGCAAAATAGCTTATAAAAAAAAAATAATTAAATTCTACGTCATCTAGCGTTCAGTAGCGGAATTTATTGAATTGAGAAGTGAAGTCGAAAATAAAACTTCAATGGAAGTAGAGGCAATGATTCGAGAAGAAGTCGACAAATGACATTACAAATAACAAAAATAAATTACAGGGCTTGAATTACGAAAATTACAGGGCTTGAATTACGAAAATTACAATTATTTTAGCTAGCAATTAACGTACCTAGTATCTATTGTTTAAAACGTACAGTTATTAAGGCGGCAAATTTAAAAAGTATTACTTTTCTGATTTGATTAATAGAGGCGGTAAATTTGAAATTATTATTTCAACTCTTCAATTCGTGGAAGAATTAAATTTACTATGCTTGGTGGAGAATTTCTTATAATTATTATTTGTAGTTCCCGCGATTCAAGAAAGCAAGAATGGGGGGTTGCCTCATAACAACTTACTACATGAATTTAACGTAATACTTTATTTTAAGAATATCGACGTAAATATTTGTGTAAATTCTCAAACTAAATAAATTCATTTAGTTAACTGATGTTAAGTAGAATTGCTAGTAAACAATATGGATTGTAAGGGCATCGTAATTTTCACGGATTTCTAATACGAAATTTGTTAGATTGAGTTGGAGGTGGAATTTAGTTCAGGAACGGTTTATGAAGTGGTGCAAATTTTTAAATTAAAAAAATATAGGCGAGACCTATGTTCAACAGTGGACGTCCTACGTCTAAGATGATATAGTTATAAGAAATATGAAATGTACCTATTGATTATAAAAATAAAATTATACTTATGGAAAAATGTTTTCTTTTATTGGTTTGATAAAAAAATAATAATAATAAAGCATTGCTAAAAACGGATTTTGTGCTTATTGTGTTATACTCAAATATCACTATCCCTACATGACTTGGTAATTGGTATTCGGTAAAGGTCTACACAGGTATTGGTTTTGATTTTCAAGGTATTAAATTATTTTTAAAAAAAATAAATAAAAATAAAGGTAATGCGGTGGTAGTTTTATTTGTTTAATTTAAAGAAGTTTTGTTATTTATCATTTAATGTTTGTTCAGTAATGGTGCAAAATTTTATAGACTCTTGGACCTTAGATGGTGTTATTCTATTGGATCATTGGGGCGAGGGGTTACAGTTGGGAATATACATAGATAGATAGATTGTTCGGTGGGAATCGAAACTATACGTATAATATTGGAATATATATTCTATATATGATTATATATGTACATCTTTATATTGATAGATAGAATGAAGCAGTTTAATAACACTGTCGGAATGGGAGTCGTTTGTCAGAATTTGGGGTTTGACAAAACACTTACTCAAGTTGACCTTTATAAAGGAGGTTTGGTGTTAGGTTAGGCCAGCTGGCATTTCATCAACAGACGTTGATTTTATAAAGGTCTTTTACTCTACAAAGTATGAAAATCTGATCTGGTACACTGCACATTCTCCAAAGGAAAGTAATCTGAGTTCTACTAACATCTCTTGGTGGGATATTGACGCTATACGGAATTTAATCCATTTTGCTTAAGGGATCTGCTAAATCTGGAGGGGATGTATGGGCAACTCCTGATAAACGGAAAGTAGGTTTGTTGAGGAGTGGTCTATCCGTCTGTGGCTAGCGCTGTTTGGACTCACAACCCAAATCTTTCTCAGTTTTAGGGGGTTCTGTGGAAGGGAGAATTTTCTTTATTGTTGATATATTATCAAGCTTGGAGATGGAGGTTTTATGATGATTACATTCTTGTTGGTTTAAAAACACAACTTAATCATATTGTGTTAGGGAAAATACACATACATTAGCTGACACATAATTATTGTTGGAACTCGAATACTGACAAATTTAACTTGCACCTTTACATAAATTTCCTTTCCAGGTTTAGGTTGGTGTTTATTATAAATATTTGTAAATTAAAATTAATTTCTTTGGGAAAAATTTCCTACGATATAAAAATTACTATCTTCGTAAATTTTGGGGGTTGCTGTAACGGTCCAGATAACCGTTAACATTTACAATTATTGTAATAACAATTACAATAGGGGTTTATCTCATTTATTCAAAATAATTTATTTAGGAAAATTTTCTACGATATAAAAGTTAATATCTTCGTAAATTTTGGGGGTTGCTGTAACGGTCCAGATAACCGTTAACATTTATAAATATTATAATAACCAAATAAAATAAGGTCTTAATACATTACTCATTTAAAATTAATGTATGATTCTAATTAAATTTAAGATAAGTTAATTTTCATTTACATTCGGATTTGGTACAAAAGCGCTACGTTAGATAACGGTGAGGTAGCGAACTACAAAGTTAAGTGACCATGTGAAAATCAATAAAGTTAGTACCCAAACGCAATAGATGGCGCTATTTCAAATAACTAAAGCCAATAATTCAGGAAGCAATAGTTTTGCATTTAGACTTAGATAATTTATGTTTAAATAAGGGACAGATACTACATAAATTCGGAACTGATTTAGAACCCATGTGTGCTGTTGATGGTTTAATTATATCTTCACATTAAAATTAGTTATGAATTAAGAGGATCTGCACATCCGATGTAGACAGACGGAAGGAGGCGTGTTATATTTGAATAAGGATGTCCTTTTCAATATTACGTCGATCTATCATTGAAATACCAAATATCTAATCGAATTAGATTATTACTTTAGTAAGACAATATCTATATTAGATATTTTAGTAAAGTGGATAATGCCCAAATTATATATTGTTACAGCTAATTTGTAGAAAAAACAATTATGAAACAATTTTGTATTAAAATATTGTGCATTATAGATTGTTAGGTAAGATAGCTTGCTTTCCAATCCCTTCATAACTAAATGACATAATTGGCACAAGTGAGGGTTCCTGTTGTATGGATGTTTGTTCGGAGTGGAGAATACTTGGACTTTTATTAATTAGGAATTTGGCGTTAATACCGCGGGGCGCAACTAGTTTAATATAACGGAGCAACTACAATTATGGGAAATTACTTAACACTGGCTGATCAGCAAATGCTTATTGGGGTTTTACTTTATCAAACCTCATAATAATTGGAAATTATAATAAATTGTTAAGTAGTTGATTTATTATTTTAAGCAAATCTGTATTGTATTTTAGTTACTAATAAGTTAAGAATAAAAATATGAATAAATTACTAATTATAACATCACTAATTACGCGCACCGATTGGCAGGTTCGATCGATATGTAATAGCGGGATAGCTTGGTAGTTTTGGCGGGATTTAGGTTTTTCGCGGTAATTCTGATTCGGTTCGGCGGCCATTGTGGTCTGGATTGTGAATCAGGCTGGTGCGTGTCCCTTGTCGAATTCTTTTAACGGCTGTCCAATTCAGTAAAATTAATGGTGAACCTCTGCTCAAATACTGTTTGTACCTAAATAAGGTTAATTAATAAAACAAACATGTGAATTACTTGTGCCTCAGCTCATGAATTGGTATCTATTTCACGTTAGATTGCGATATTTACCGAGATTGGGTTTTTGAGTGAATTCTGTTCCCATAAGGAATGGAATGTAAATTCAGTTTATGTGATAATTCGATCTACATCGATTTGTGTTATAATTGGCCAGTCTGTTAACGCACGAAGTGTGCAAAGCTGTTAATTCGAACCTTTGAAGCTTCCCTTCTTAGTACCAACATAATATTGGCAGCTTATTCCTCCCCGTTAGGCTCGGGTTTATTGTGACTAACCGAGCGGTGCTTTTGCCTAGAAATAGGAGCATCGAAGTCACCGGTTTGGTTGTGGTTTGGCCTGTGCTTGATATAGTCCGTAGTTCCCTGGGACAAGTTCCTGGATTGCGAACTTGGTGGCGTCGTTCTTTGATGGTATCATTACGTGGGCCAAGCTTCATGCAAACTGTCTTACGTTAGGTTGGATGTACTTGACCTTCCCATGACTGTCTCTTGTGTTATAGATTCGGTCTAGGCTTCGGCCATGCGAAAGTCGTCCCGTAGGGCTGGTTAGAGTCTTAGTGCTTTTCGGGCTGACCCCCGCTAGGTAATAGAGTAACATAGTTAGAAGGGTATTTGCACGTCTGGATACCGAGCATCTAGATAATACCCCGTATTAGGTTTGGGAACGGGGATAAAATCACAAAAATAAGACCCGCGAGTCTTTTGTTGGGCTTCTGATTGTATCTCTAGACAGTTTAGGGCCCGTCTTTAAGTGTAGGTTTATTTAATTACTAGGTAGGACATAGGAATATCACGTCGATCTAATATGTTCTACAGAATGCGAATGTATCAATCGGCGGGATTCAGGGACAAGTAGGGTTTTTATTTCAGGTTAACTATGGAGTAAATCACTTAATTCTTGTTGGAGTGTTCCGGCTATTAGAATATCAATATAAAGTCATCAATTGAATCTTGTTGAGTTTTGTATAACCTAGAAGTCAGATCGACTTGCATTTGGCAAATTACGGGAAGCTTGTGTTGTGGTTAGCTCTCTTGTTGGCCAAGCGAAGCCGTGCCAGTTGGTTTTCTCTTATCTAATCAGGGGAGAAACTGACATTATTAAGAGTACTACCTTAAAACCATGATTCTTAGTATACAAGCCAGAAGTATTGAGGCTATTACTATTCAACAAAGATTGAACTAATGACTTTCCAGGTTAATGATAAAACCCTGGTTCTCATAACTTTAGTATTTATTTAAATACTTTCCTAACTAAAAGCTAAAAGAATTCCGATGCCATAAGAATCATAAGAACATTGTAGTTATAACTACTGCATATATACCTACAGACCAAGTAGAGTCATTTATATATAATTTATAATGACAGACAGACTTTGCCAAAAGATAATATCCTCTCAGTCCCTTGATTGCTATTTATGAATCTTAACGACTGACATCTATACATACAAGTTACTAGAATGTAATTTAATTATGTGCAAGACTCAAGTCCCCATATAAAAGAAAATGTGGAAGACTGCTGTCCAGTCAGGATGCCGAGGCAGATTTTCAAGAGCGGGGCGGGGCTCTTGAATTAACCACAAACAGTTCAATGCTAATATAATATGTACTAAAATCCTTTCTTTTAAATCAAATACAATACTAAGATTGAGCTATTGAATTAAACACAAACAGCTTAATGCTAATGTAATACCTAAATTCATTATAATAAATTATATACAGTACTAAGATTGAACTCTAGAATCAACCACAAATAGTTCAATGCTAACATATACTTAAATTCATGTTAATATTTATATCCCGAAGAATACATTACTTGCATTTACCTTTAACTCTTTGTATGTGACAAGACTGACTGTTTATATCTGAGTTTAATAATGTAGTAGGTATCTTTCAATATGCTAAGGAAGCTAACTTCAGTAATAGGTCTAGGTTTAGAAGTAGGGTCTAGATATTTTAGGCATTATAAGGATTCATCTCAAACCTGTCTTGGGTTTTATTACGGTTGCAAGGTAGAGTCCTCCTTAGACGATCACATGGCCAAAATAGAGATTTAGATTATAAGCGGTTAACCAGTACACCATTAACCATATAACTATTTTAAACCTTTAAACCAACATATTACCATTTTACCTTAATATCGTATCTTTAACCTTGTAATAAATATAAACATTTTTAATCCATTTAAATATCTTTAAAAATAAATTAGTTTTAAAATTGTTAAAGGGGGTTGTTACACAGTGTAACTAGATTAAATAAATAAAGTGAAGTGTACAATATATATACAAAAAAAAATTGTACATACAGAGCCAGTTTCATTCCAGGCTAGGTGTGTTTACCATCTTCGACCACACTGTCACTTAACATCATGTGAGCTGTGGTCAAACAACTAGCCTGTCAACCATAAAAAAAAAACCTATAAGTTTTTTCTTTGTTTTATGTTTATTGTAAATTTTTTGTATGTATATATTGCTCATTATGTTGAAATGTGTTTTATGTCTCAAATAAAGTGTTGTCTATTGTGTATTGTTGTCTATTTTTGGATTTTTTTGAAAACGTTTTGAGGAGGCCAGGTGACCAGAATGCTTGTATCTACTTTGGTCAAAAGCTAAGCATTGCCATCCAGCGTGGCAATGTTGCCAGCATTCTGGCCACATATCCCTCCTCTGACGGACTTTTAGATTAACTTTTTTACATAAATTTGTAAATAGTATTAATTTAAGATATTTTATTTTTAAGTAGCATCAATGTCGACGTTTTATCAATAGATAAAAAGCCGAGTAATGTTGGACTTACTTTGACAGTCCAAACTTCCGTTCTACACCGCCTACAAAAATCGAAATAAACTAAATAGGTTTGCCTCATCGGAGCTGTAGGATAAATTGGAAGAGTAATTCATTTTGCCGCTCGATGGCACATGAAAGAGGACAGAGCAGCGCCTCTGGGCAGTGTAAACATACGCACTGGCATTTTGATAAACCAGAGTACGTAAAAACATCGACGCTGCCTATGCAATACGTATACCTTTTACCAAAATTAAACTCTTGGTCAGTTTTTGGGTGTTTTCTGACTAATCACTCAGTGTGTAAATTTTTTAACTAGCACCTTGCTCCGGCTTCGCACGGGAAAACAAAACTCGATTAACAATATAAATATAGCCTATGTCACTCAATGATAATTTAGCATTCTAATGATGAAAGAATTATTAGGATCGGCCCAATATCGGAGCCAATTCAATACAAACAAACAAAAATTCAAATCTTTCCTCTTTATAATTAGTGTAGATGTAACAGTAATGAGACGAACGAGACGCTCTCACTCTAAGAGATAATGTCTGTCCATGACCATTGCAGCCATACACAGAACTTTGAGTAGCAAAACGCAAAAGAAAGTCCAAGGCATCGCTGCTTTGGCGTTCATTACTATGAGACTTTCGATGGTTAGTCTCAACAGCCCTGTAATTTCGCTAGCGGCGGTACCCTTTAAGCCGGAACACAGTAATGTTTTCACACAAAATTAAATGCTGTTAGCACACTGCATAGCGGTAGAATATCTGGTACTGCTGTAGTACTTACCAAGAAGACTTCCAGCTAAGGAAATCTACCACCAAGAAAATGCTAGTTTGCGTTCAGATGGCAGTATGTGTAATATCCTACGATATTTAATTTTTAAATTTATTTTCGGATATTCCAAAAAATATACATTAGAATTTGGTTTTTTCACCACTTTTTTGACGTGGTGAGAATTGCTCTCGGGGATTGTTAAAAACCAGACGCTACAAATTCTGCGTAAAGAACTTATCGCGAGTGATGTTCCCTTTATAGGTTTGCCTTTCAGATTGATGGTGATGTCCAAAGCTATCTTAGAAGCTATATATCGTTAAATCAAATTCATCTATGAAAGGCTTTCAGTGCCTATATTAAATTTTATAGTATCGTCCTCAAACCCTTTCCTGAACTTCTGAACCTTTTTACTGCAACTTTTTATGATGGTTACTGAATATTGTCATAAAATGAAAGTGTAAAATACAGGAAGTACGAATATTCGGTTGACGGAAGACTTTACCGCTTTTGAAGCACTACTTCAATGAGAATTGATTACGTTTTAAGAATATTTATTAATCTCATAAAAATTGCAAATAGTTTTCTTACTGAGATTATACAGGTGCTTAGAATTAGTTATTGTGCTACTAAGCACAGCATGCAGACTTAATTTATATATTTTTTTATAGTTGACAGTCTAGGTGTTTGACCACAGCTCACCTGATGTTATGAAAAGGTGTGGTCGAAAATGGCAAAGCACACCTAGTCTAAAATGGAACTGGCTCTCAAGTGAGAGCCTCTGCCTTTGTATAATTATGATAGAACTTCACTTATAGGTAAGTTCATTTAATCACAAATTATACTTTTGGCTTCGCCCGAAGAGATTGGCAAAAAATTGGAAATAGATAAATACTTGTAGTAACGCATAGCGATCACCATTTTTTACAAGGGTTTATCTATTTGCTGATGTCTTCGAGCAAAGCCTTCGTATAATTATGATAGAACTTCACTTACAGGTAAGTTCGTTTAATCCTTAATTTAAAAAGTAAACAAAACATAACAAAGGGTAAACGGAAGAACAAAAAACCAACCATCAGTTGATTAACTATTTATTGGAAGCCTAGATAATATGTACGAGCACTTCACATTTTTGAGGTTATGAGTTAAATTTCTTCTATTTTATGTAAAACAAGCTGCGCCCCGCGGTGTTATCCAATACATGTTTTCGACATAAAAAGTAGCGTATCTGTTAATCCAGGGTCTCAACTACCTCCATACCAAATTTGATCCAAATCCGTTCAGCAGTTTTTGCGTGAAAGAGTAACAAACATCCATCCAAACTTTTACCTTTATAATATTAGTGGGAAATAAGGTGAACGACGCACTCTCCTGATGGTAAGAGATAACGCCTATCTATGACCATTGCAAACAACTTGAACTCAAGTAACTAAACAAACTCTGGCGCTTATTACTTAGATATATTTGATTGTTAATCTCAACAGCTCTGTAATTTCGCTAGCAGTACCCTTCAAACAGGAACACGGTAATGTTTACATACTAATATTAAACTGTAAAATTGTTGACACTGCGGTTATGAGTAGATTTATCTTCCAGTAAATTATCCCGTACATCTTTAACAGTTCAGGTACCTAAAAATTATAGAGGAATGAATAAATTCACATACATACAATGAGTTTGAGCTGCCGGTGAAGGAAAACACCGTGCGAAATCCATAGCATGGTGGTAGGGTATTTTCTAGTACTCGGCTGGCTAGCTACCACGCTCAAGTTGAAAATCTGCCGTTTAGCACCTAACGGTGTGTTCCCGCATCTTCACAGAGCCAGTTCCATTCCATTTTACCAACTACGACCACAGAATCACTTGACATCAGGTAAAAAAAACATACATTCCAATGCTGAATATAAGTTTACTTTTTATATGATTGCCCAAAAAAAAGAGTGTTATGTTTTCGGGGTTGATGTATGTATGTATGTTTTTTTTACCTTATGTTAAGTGAAGGTGTGGTCGAAGGTGGTAAAGCACACCTAGCCTGTAATGGAACTGGCTCTCAAGTGAGGCTGCCGGAAAGTACCCTACGACCATGCTATGGTTTCCTTACGATGTTTTCCTTCACCGGCAGCACAAGCACATTGTTGGGGTTTGAACCCACGCCCTTCGGCATGTGAACCTACCGCGCTAACCACTGAAGCTATCATCGCTACATGTTACAATACAATGCTACATAATACAACACAACAAAACGTAACGCAACGCAAAGAAACAAAATACCATACAATTAGTTCTTAGTCCGTTACATAATTTCAATGTTAGCAGTAATACGAGCTCGTGTGTCCCGCGCGAAACGTTGATTGTTCTAAAATCAAAACCGAACCCTTGTTTGTTATTGGTTTTTTCATCACATCTGAATGGAGCTAATTGAACATCAAAAACAACATTCAATTAAGTTACCTGTGACATCACTTGTTCCGTTGACACAATTCCGGGAACATTGCAACGTCACAAGAGAGCTTAATTAGTGCCTATAGTAGTGTGTGAACATCCAGTTTGAGGGGTACTGCAGCTAGCGAAATTACTGGGCTGTTGAGAATATCCATCGAAAGTCTCAAAGTAATGAGCATCAAAGCAGCGATGCCCCGGACTTTGTTCTGCTACTCAAAGTTCTATGTATCGCTGCAATAGTCATGGTTAGGGGTTATCTCTTACCATCAGGAGACCGTCTCGTTTGTCTCATAACTATTACATAAAAAAGTAAGATTTGAAATTTAAATTAGTTTGTCAATATTCCTTCATATAAATATCAATCCTATTAAGTAAACCGACGACACAACTTCGTCTAATTTAGTTATGCGTATAACGTGGCAATAATAATGGAATTAGGTTAAAAATGTAATAAGCAGTGACTTTTTATAAAAAGAAGCCGCTCACCCATCATTCCAAAACGGCGAAATTATTCGCAAAGCCTTATAAAATCGCGGGCAAATTAAACAACTTTGGCCATACTTCGCCCAATTCAACTTCTTGACATTATGCGCGGGTTCAGGATAGGTTTTCGTGTCGTTCAAAGTCAATTTTTATTAAAGTCTTTAAACGAATTCCAGGGAAAGCTCATAATCTCGACGTTAAACCCGCCGACTTAGCAGTTTAGTGAAACCAGTGTGTTGACAGTTTTGGAGATCCTCGACGATTTTTGATGAACATTTTTGTAGCACATGTCAAAGGCCTTTGGGCGGGAAATCAACGCTGAGTTTTGCAGTGACGATAGATTCAGCTATAGCTTGGTTAGCGCGATCGAATCTTATGCCGTTGGTTAAAACCACCCACGTTTTAAGAAATCGCCAACAATGAGCTTGAACTTTTTTTATGTAAAAAGTAATGAGACGAACTAGACGCTCTCCTGATGGTAAGAGATAACGCCTGTCCATTGACAAAACAAAGTCCAAGGCATCACTGCTCTGGCGCTCAATACTTTGAGACTTTCGATGGTTTGTTAGTTAGTTTTGTAGCGATGATAGCTCAGTGGTTAGCGCGGTAAGTTCGCATGCCGAAGAGCGTGGGTTCAACCCCCAACAATGAGCTTGAGCTGCCGGTGATGGAAAATATCGTGAGGAAACCATAGCATGGTGGTAGGGTGCTTTAGTACTCGGCTGGCTAGCTACCACCCTCAAGTTCGCGGTGGTAAGACCTCCTGCTAAGAAGATCTACCACCAAGTGAGTGACACCAAGTAGCTGCCGGATAAGGGAAATATCGTGAGGATATTTAGAAAGTATAGTGCTCACCAAAAACAGACCCAAAAAGTCCAGAGAACAAAATAATCTAACAAATAAAACAACAAAAGTGAAACTGCTAGAATACACAAATTTTCAACTTGAGGATAGTAGTTAGCTAGTCAAAGTTATGTGTATCATTTCAATAGTTATGGACAGGCGTAATCTCTTACAATCAGTAAAGTGACCCGTTCGTTTCATTACTTTTATATATAATAAAAAACTGTACGTAGTGTTTATTTGTATCACTGAAAAAAAAACTTCAACTTTATTTTTAATGAAACTTAATATAATTCTTGAACTGCCGTATGTATTAAAAATTAAAAATGTATATAGCACTGAACCTAAGTTATATCTCACCGACTCGCAGGAACGATTTAATAATTTCCACGGTTCAATCTTTCGGAACCATAATCCAAGAGTGAACTTTTCAAACGTCAATCTTGACGAAACGACACTCGCCCTTTCCAAAGTAGCCTCGAACTTAAATAAAAATTATCCTTATACGTTTGAGAATAAAGATTAATATAGTTTGCTTTTGTAATAATATTTCAATGTTATAATTCAGTATGTAAAGGTTTGTTTCATAAATGTGTATGTCTGCTCCAAGTTCTGATGGACGTGTGTTCGATTCCCACGCAGGATAAACATTTTGTAGTTAACAAATGTTTGTTCTGTGTCTGGGTGTTCTGTATTTATTACACACAGCGCTATCTGACCCCAAGCTAAGCAAAGCTTGTACTACAGAAGTCAGATAACTGATAGAATACTTAAATATTTTTTTTTGTAAATACATACTTATAATACATGCAGTACACCCAGACACAGAACAAACATTTGTTAACTACAAAAATGTTTATCCTAGGTGGGAATCAAACCCATGGCCTACAGCTGTTGTAGGACAAATTCTATCAATGAACCAACAGGGCTGTCTATATTGTGCAATTGTTATTGTACAATTGCTTTTTTCAATGTTCACGTCCTGTCGTAAAGCTCCACTCTACGAGATAGATGATTTGACTGCCATACTTGATAGAGATAGATGGCGGTTTGATGCTCATAATGGACGGATATAAGTGAAAGCACCGATAGTTTTGGCAATCCAGAAGGTCACGTCTAATTCTTTCCCGCCAGCCGATTTTGCAGCAAAAAAGTTAAAACCAAAATCGCTGTTGTCACCAATAAAGCCGACTACTAAAAACCCAGCCCGGGTGAGACACGTTTGACGCATACCGAATGACTTCTTGGCAAAGGTCACCAGAGATTGGACACCAAAATGTAAGCTGCCTCAGGGTCGACCCAGACCAAAATGGTGAGACGAAATCGTCACAACAGTCACTGGGCCACAAAAATTTAAGACCATCAGTCTGGAGGAAATGCGTTTGCCCAACAGTGGGATAGTAGAAGCTGAAACAATAGTAATAAAAAAGCAGTATCACACATTAAAAAGTACAAAATGCAGACTTGAAAAGTAGTTACGATGAGCAATCGGAACCTTATACGTACGGGGCTTTGAGCTGAGTTTTCATTGTTCAGTTGACGCTATTTGTTGTTGGAACATGTCAGACGAGGAAATTATTTTTCCGTATCGTCTCATTTTGTTCCCACATGCAGCTCGATAGACCCGTTAACGGTATCGAAGCTCGCACAAATGCAAACTGATTTAGCGATCAATCTCTTAAACACAGCCCTTGTGATCAAATCAGGGATCTCAGGTATGATTAGACGTCTGCTAATTGTCATAATGATGGTCACCACAGTCTGTGATTTTGCGTACGGAAAATCAAATGTATAAAGAAAAATGGAGCAAAAAATACACTTTCACAAAAAAATAATATTTTTATTAAGTACAACTTTATTCTTAAAGTCACATGGTGTCTTGCTGAAAAAGCATAATTATAATGATTAAAAGGTAAATGCTTAAAAACATTTTTTTTATTGTTTTTTTTTTGTGCACGTTTCTTTTTCTTTGAATTTGGCGTCTCAATTTGAGCTGGTGTCAACTGTTTTGAAATTTTCAAGTACGTATTATAAGTTAAATAAGTCATAGTCACATAAAGTTAGTCCTGATCGAGTCCGGGCATGCCCTAGTAAAGTAGCTTCGATGGAGTTTTGAAAACAATACGAAGAGTCATATTTCAACACATTATATCACTTCCTTAAACTCTCGCACGTAAATTCGGATTTTGTCAATAAAACACCGCTATTTTTATACATGAGACACTAAGAAAACTAGTTTTGGAAAATAATGTAACGATCTTTACTTGTTCCCTCCAAAAAACTAAACGTTTTGAAATACGCGTTATTAAATTTGACATTGACATAAAGAAAACCATTTGAAAACGTGGTACGCGACTATAGACAATAAAACCCGACCACGATCACAATCAGCTGTTTACTCGCATTCGACTCATGAAGATTGAATCTTCAAAACTGCATCATATTGTACGAATGCCTCATGGCAATAGTGTTTGAATCGAACAATGTTTTGTGAGGTTTTTATGAGATTTCGCCGCATAAGTGGAATCTATTTCGAGTGTTACTTGCAAATAGGGCGTCAACCTCCTTTTCTGATATTAAAATTTTCCTTTTACTATGGATAGGATAATTCAGTTGTATTTGTTAACGAATATGATTTGTGAAATAAGATTTATAGCTGACTGCTTTTTTTGGCGTGTCCAAGTTTTTATTTATCCAGTTTTCATTATTTGTATAAATTTTTAAGCGAACATTTTTGAATAGGTTTCACTGAAAAACACGTCTTTGAAAAAATTTTGTCCGTTAAACTGAAAAAATACAATAAGTATAAAAATAAAATAAAATATTCTAGGAACTTTCTATCTAATCTCAAAATATACAAAGCTTGCAATATGGGAACCAGATAACTGACATCATTTTAAAACACTTTTTCCCATAAAACAAACAACCACAAAAATATTTGTCAACGAAATGAAATAGACCCTTTTTTATGGGCCACAGGCTAGGTTTTTGACCACTTATAAAAGAAAGAAAGAAAAACACATATATCACCACATGTTAAGTGACGGTGTGGTCGAAGATGGTAAAGCACAACTAGCCTGGAATGAAATTGGCTTCGCGGCAGATTTTCAACTTGGGGGTGGTAGCTAGCCAGCTGAGTACTAAAAAGTACCCTACCACCACGCCACGCTTTGGTTACCTCACGATGTTTTCCTTCACCGGCAGCTCAAACTCTTTGTTGGGGTTTGAACCCACGCCCTTCGGCATGCGAACCGACCGCACTAACTACTGAGCTATCATCGCTGCAAACCTATCTACCTACCCTTTTGAGAGATAACTTTGTTAATATTTAGTTCATGTCATGCCACATACTTACAAACAAGCAAATACCACCGCCGCTTTTATTCAAACCCAACACGACAAAGAACTGAAAGGTAAACAAGCACAAAAGGTACCCCCGGTGTTTTATTTAGCCCCGGGGCAAATCGTATAGTTGGTCCACTTGTCTGTTTTGTTTGGTTAGGACGTCAAACGAAATCCGCAAATCAGATGACATTGCTGATTTTGTTCGTGATGTACAAAAAGTACTGTATTTATAGTACACCTACTTAGGTTGATTTAGGTATTAGACAGCTCAAATCCAATCAATTTAGCCTTTACGCGTTCTATATTCCTAAATAATTCGTACATTTCCTGGCTGTGTAGGTGTCTTCTACACTAATATTATAAAGAAGAAATATTTGCATTTTTGGATTTTTGGATGTTTGTATCGAATAAACTCAAAAATGACTAAACCGATTTCAAAAATTCTTTCACCGTTGGGAATGTACACTATCCCCTGGTGACATAGACTACTTTTTATCCCCGTATTCTCACGGGAACGGAAACTACGCGGGGTAAACCGCAAAGCGTCCGCTAGTTTTTAAATAAAAGTAATGAGACGAACGAGCGTTCTCCTCCGGTTTTTTTTGTAAAAGTAATGTGACGAACCATACGCTCTCCTGATGGTAAGAGATAACGCATGTCCATAACCTTTACAGTAATACACAGAACTTTAAGTAGCAAAACAAAGTTCGAGACATCACTGCTTGCGCTCGTTATTTTCAGACTTTCTATGGTTAGTTTGAACAGCCTTGCACTACAAGTATCTCGATTGAGTCCTCATTTCTGGAGATTTTCCCAAAGAACTTCCTATTACCAAGATAAATTAGACAGCCTTGTTGGCTCATTGGTAGTATGTTTGCTCCAAGAGCTGTAGAGCGTGGGTTCGATTCCCACCCAGGACAAACATTTTGTGGTATAAACAAATGTTTATTCTGGGTGTTCTGTATGTGTGTACAAAAAAAACTATTTAAGTATTCTATCAGTTATCTGGACTGCCACAGTAGAAGCTTTGCTTTGTATGGATTCAGTTGGCGCTGTGTTTAAAAAAATAAGGATTTTGAATATAATTTCACTTTAACTTCAATCGTGGCTCCCATTCTTCGCTTCTTGTGTTCTTGTTCTTGTTCGGAATGGGGGCGATGAGTCCTGCACTGACGTTCCGCTTGGTGTGTATTGTGCATTTCCCCCTACCAGCGTTTCCCCAAGCCAACCTAGCTCCTTGAAATACCGGAGCGAGGCTCAGGGCTGTTGGCATTGTAGCTCCAGTGGGTGAGATGGAAGTGTTAGCAATGATGAAAAGCAATCAGCACTTCGCGGTGACCTAAATGAAGATGAAGCAACCTCATACCTTCGCTTCTTACACATTTAGTGTTCTCATGAACCGACGAATATCTGCTCGTCTTTTGTAGGGACCTTTTTTCAGTACAAATATTTTCAAAAATTTATTCAGAACATAGTAACATAATGTGAATTCCATAAAAGTTATAACCTCATATTTCTCCGAGGACAAAAACTTTTTTATGGATTCTTAAAAACAGTCATCGAGTAGAAATTGTGTTTTGGTAAAGTTTGACCCCGTAAAAATTTAGATGACAATATAAAAATTCAACCAAAGTGTATTTTAAAACATTTTTTTTCTGATGAATAAATCATGTATGTTTTTAAATGGTTGACAAGCTAAGCCCACAGCTCACCTATTTATTATATATAATATATACCTATATATTAAAAGTAGGTAAGCCTATTTTTTATTTTTAAAAAAGTTGGACTGCAATGTCTCTGATATTTGTCTTAAAACAACAACCCCTTGAAGGCTTTCAGGCATGATAATACGAATGAATTAGAGAGTAACTCCGCCTAGATGAATGTATATAGAATACAAGCGAACGTTTTAACCCGCATACTTCCTGTTCCCGTGAGAATATAGGGATAAAAAGTAGCCTATGTCACCCGAAGATAGTGTAGCTTTCCAACGGTGAAAGAATTATTGAAATCGGCCCAGTAGTTTCGGAGCCTAATCAATACAAACAAACAAATAATCAATTCTTTCCTCTTTATAATAGTACTAGCGGATGCCTCGCGGTTTCACCCGCGTTGTTCCCGTTTCCGTTAGAATACAGGGATAAAAAGTAGCATAATGTCACTCATAGATAGTGTAACTTTCCAACGGTGAAAGAATTTTTGAAATCGGTCCAGTAGTTTTGGAGCCTATTCAATACAAACAATTCTTTCCTCTTTATAATAGTATATAAATAGATAGATATATAGATAAATAGATAGATATATAGATAAATAGATAGATATATAGATTAATAGATAGATATATAGGTAAATAGATAGATATATATAGGTAAATAGATAGATATATAGGTAAATAGATAGATATAGATGACGTATCTGTTAATAGGCGCACTCTCTATCGGACACAATTCACTATCAGACTAATGACTTGCTCATCTCATCTTTTGATTATTACCTACTTAAATCTATTATCATTTTTGTAAATAAACCCAAACCACAACATTGACTGTTATCGTTTCATTGAATTTATTTGACAAGGGTGAATATTTAAATAGCTAACTGGGTCCCGTGGGTTTGCTTATAGGGTAACAGAAATACTCACACAGAATATGTGAAATATGGTAATAATATAATTATATATTCTAGGACATTTCCACCAACGCTTTCAACCTCAAACTAAGGAAAACTTGTACTATGGAAACCAGATAACTGATAGAATACTTATATCTTTTTTTTTGTAAATACAAACTACATACAAAGAAAAACCATTTATCATCACATAAATGTTTGTCGCGGTGGGAATCGAAACCACGCCCTACATCTTTTTTTTTTTCGGACAAGCTAGGCGTTTGACTACAGCTCACCTGATGTTAAGTGACGGTGTGGTCGAAGGTGGTAAAGCACACCTAGCCTGGAATAGAACTGACTTTCAAGCGAGGCTGCCGGAACAAAGGCCGGCACAAGAAAATACCCTACCACCATGCTATGGTTTCCTCACGATGTTTTCCTTAACCGGCAGCTCATGATCATTGTTGGGGGTTGAACCCACGCCCTTGGGCGTGCGAACCGACCACGCTAACCACTTAGCTATCATCGCTACGAGTTTTTTAAATTGCCTCCTATAACTAATTGCCATTATCCCACTATGTCCACAAATTGAATGACGTACGAGTCCACGACGAGTACGAGTCAAAAAAGTGATTATGAAGTTCCTCGAAGAAAAAAATTTTTGTAGCGATGATAACTCAGTGGTTAGCGCGGTAGGTTAGCATGCCGAAGGGCGTGGGCTCAAACCCCAACAATGAGCTTGAGCTGCCGGTGAAGGAAAACATCGTGAAGAAACCAAAGCATGGTGGTAGGGTACTTTAGTACTCGGCTGGCTAGCTACCACCCTCAAGTTGAAAATCTGCCGCCAAGCATCTAACGGTGTGTTCCGGCAGCCTCACTTGAGAGCCAGTTGCATTCCAGGCTAGGTGTGCTTTACCATCTTCGGCACACCTTCACTTGACATCAGGTGAGCTGTGGTCAAAAACCAAGCAAGTCAACCATTAAAAAAAAATGGAGATAAGAAAGATCACAGTCAAAATATGATCACCCTCGTGGCGCAGGGGTGGCCGGGGGCGGAACATTGTCAATCCGATAGGTTATTCAATATGCAGTAACACCTAACAAATAATATCTGGAAGAGACCCTTTATAAAGGGATTTGTTAAGGGGAAGCCAGTTGTTGTAGCAAAATGGTAGAATTTTTAAATTAAGGCAAAAACATAGTAAGATTTGTGTTTAGAATTTATAACGTTTCATTTTTAAAGATTGGTTTTATTTTAATTGCTACATTCATTATCTGAAACATTCATCATCATCATCATCATCAGCCTTTTCTAGTCCACTGCTGGACATAGGCATCCATCGCCAGCTGTTCAGTTGTGTGTGTAGCTGTGTATCTTCACTCCATCGCGTCTCAGAGCGTCCTACGCTACGTTTGCCAATTCGCGGTCTCCACTCTATAACACGTCTATCCCAGCGGTTATTGGTTACCTGAAACATTAAAACAAAGTAATTAATTCCAGTAAAAGAAACCATGCAATTATAAATTGCAACGGTTTTTATTTAAAGTGTTATCATTATAAATAGTACAGGTATAAATAAAGTCTTTTGACACATAAAAAAGTGTATATAAATAAACATTAAATATTTGATAATCAAAAAAAGCCATTGTGAAATAAATATTGTTTTTTTTTATGTAAATGTAATGAGACGATCGCTACGCTCTCCTAGTGGTAAGAGATAAGATAACGCATGTCTATGACCACTGCACTGTCCATGACACACACAACTTTGAGTAGCAATACAAATTATAGTAAAACCATGTTGTTTTACTATAATTTGTATACAATGTTTTCAAAAGTGGGTGTTTTGCTTACAAACATAGTAGCTAAACTCTCTAAGCCCAAGAAACTAATTAAACTTGTATTACATCTCGATAATCCTCTAACATGTTGACTTCAAGATTGCTTTTTCATAAAATTGTTTACTTATACAAAATCATGTTGATTCATATTATATAAATGTATGTAAGTATTAGCAAGTTGAAGTGGCAGTGGGCAGGGCACATAGCACGCAGAACTGATGGCCGATGGGGCTGCAAAGTTCCGGAGTGGAGACCACGGACCGGCAAGCGCAGCGTAGGACGTCCACCCACAAGGTGGACAGACGACCTAGTAAAGACCGCAGGAACGCGCTGGATGCGGGCCGCTTCCAACCGGTCTTTATGGAAGTCAATGGGGGAGGCCTATGTCCAGCAGTGGACGTCCTACGGCTGAAATGATGATGATGATGATGATGATGTAAGTATATGAGTTTATTTATTCCACCATAACTTTCAAATAACTGAACAGATTTTGATGTGTGTCCGTCAGAGTGCTTACATCGTACCAAGTAACACCTGCTTTACTTTTTTTTTTTTTAAATAGAACATTTATTTTTGAGCATTCCTGTTTTTAATTTTCTTAATTAAGCTTATTTTGTAGTGATGTTGCGTTTCCAGTATCACCGCTTCAATGTAATTAAGCAAATTATGTTTGTAGGGTAGAGAAAACGTGAAATATTTTGGACATAATATTATTTTCGTGTACTTCGCCTTAACAAAAGAGAGAGCACGATATCCGAGAAAAAATAAAGCCCGGACCTCCCTAACTCAGTAAACCCTATTATGCTATATTTTAGCATTATATACGTATATTATCCGAATTATTATGTATTAAGGTATACCTTTGCGTAATTCTTTATTCTTGTTTCATAAGTACGAAGCATTATTAAGGTAGGTTACGTTATTTTGAGTCGTTGTGTTTTATGTTTATCGCAAAAATTGCGCTGTTTATGATAATCTAGCTTGTGTTTATTTTTAATTTTTTTGCGGTTTAATAAATCCTACATATCACTACATAGTATAAAACAAAGTCGCTTCCCGCTGTCTGTCCATATGTATCTTTAAAACTACACAACGTATTTTGATGCGGTTTCTTTTAATAAATAGAGTGATTCAAGAGGAAGGTTTATATGTATAATACTTGCATATGCACCACATTAGTATCTACATTGCACACGTACGAAGCCGGGGCGGGCCGTTAGTTTATGTATTAAATCAATTAAACTTGAATAATATTCTGACAAGTTGGCAACTATGTGGCTATTTTAATTTGACACGCATTATGAGTATTTATAAAAAAAACACACGCCCGACTTCACTCAAGTAAAATTTATGACGGCGAGTTGAGACATTTAGTTTATCTGCTTTTACAAAAGTTTACCTTTCATAAAAAATATCTCAAGTGAAAACCGTATCAAAATCTGTTGTGTGGCTAGAAAAATTAGGCAGACGTACAGCTGTGGTCAAACACCTAGCTTGTCAATTATAAAAAAAAAGCAACAATCTCGTTTTATGTAGTTGTACATAAAACAAGATTTCCATTTTATAAATTTAGAATAATTAAAAAAATATATTATTACTTATATTAATAATGGAATGAGTTTCTAACTTATTTTTGCCAACTTCCACAGCAGTCTTAGGTTTATTGAATTATTCCTATTCTAAAGTTAATCTGGACTGACTTCGATGAATTTACATGCAAATTGGGTTCCAGAACCGATCTAACCGAACGCTCATAGAGTTAATACTAACGCAAACTTAACAAATACCCTCTTCAAAATAACTTTGGACTCCATGTACTTACAACAAAGTCTTGAATGGAATAGCAAAAGCATAATTACAGCAAAAATAAATTGGTGTTAAAATTAGTCGCACCAGCTTACAGCTGCGACTCAATCTCAAAGATTTCTTCTTTAAAGGAATTGTATTAAAGTCTAAATTTGACTGGCAAGTGAACGAGTTAGACGCAAGTTATTTGCTTTGCACACAACTTTTCATGTAATCTAATATGTGACAAAGTGATTATGTGACATGTTTGCATGTTCTTGGTGAGATCACTAAGGCTGAGATTTTGCTGACGATTCTACAGGGTTAAACTCGTTTGACCAAAAAAAGCAAAGCAGCAAAGCAGCGCGCCAAAGCAGCGATGCCCTGGACTTTGTTTTGTTACTCAGAGTTCAGTGTATCGCTGCAATGGTCATGGACAGGCGTTATCTCTTACCATCAGGAGAGCGTCTCGTTCGTCTCATTATTTTTTACATAAAAAATACAAAACAATATTTTGTTGCTACTTTTCTTTGCGACCTTAAAACCCAAAACATCGAAAGCTTTACCACAGTTTTAAATTTTCTACAATCAGCAAGAAAGTATATAAGCAATAACATTACTTGTAATACCATCTATTATTTATTCTGTATCATTACAATTGATCAGAATATCTACTTAACGATAACGGCATTGAATAATCATAGAATTGGTGGAATTGTGCAGAATTGGGTCTAGACTAAACTAAACATTGAATTTATGAGAAGTTATGATAATGTTTCAACTCCGGCTTACGAAAGATCTAATTTACATTTGGCATGAAAAGTTAACTAGTTGGTGTAATGAATAATCGTACTTTTATGAACTAATAGAATAATTAATATGGAGACTGACGTGGTTTCGACGCTGCCTTTACGTATGAGCGCGCAGCGAAGCGAAGCGTAGTACGAAGCAAGGCAAGGCCGCACGCACTTTGTATTCTGCATTATCTCCTTGAAGAAGGTCACAAAACTACTCAAGAATTTACTGATTCGATGAAATAGTGACACCAACTTAGTTGTGTTTTAATCGGCAAAGCGTATTCTAATTAGTGCTCCTTTTTGCATAATATAGTAAGAAAAAAAGTGAAACATGTTATAATACTAAATATACATACAACATAATATATAGTCATGCCTAAAAATAACTAACAAAATCATGTAGACAATTTAATATACATTTTTTTAAAATTAATTTGCCCCATCGGGCAGGCTAAAGTAAAGTCATACTGCCTTGTCTTAAGTGTTATTTCTGCTGTCTCTTAGTTATAGTTATGGTCATTATCCAGTCTTAGTCGAGTCCAGTCCGTGTCAGTCAAGTCCAGACATGCTTTAGTAAAGCAGTGGCGACTTTACTATAAAGCTTCGATGGTTTCACCACATTATATCATTTTCCCATACTCACGCTTGTAATTCGGCAGTTTATGAATAGAACACCACCATTTTTATGCATAAACACTCGACAAAACACTAGTTTTAGAAAAAAAATACAACGGAGCGACACGACTCTTCCCGCGTACCCGCCAAAACTCTTAAATATGTAGGTACGTGTGTATACATAGACTAAATAGGTACTCGGTTTATGCTTACGATCTTTTTATGAATGAAAACAGTTTGAGGTTTCATTCATAGAATTTAGGTAATGAATGTCAGTTTTTATGTGAAAGCAATATCTTTTTAAGAAATTTATTAAACTTTTATAATACAAAACAGTATGTATCAAGTCAATTTGACAGTCAATCTATTTCGTATGACGAAAATATATTAAATTTCATACGAAAATGCGAAAGAACCCAGGGTTTGCTCAATAAATATGAATTTTGATATTGAAACCGTTTTGGTGGAGAATTTCACCTCTTTGAAGAATTTCATTTACGACTTTGGAGCGACAACATATGTTCGCGATAAAATACGACCTTTATGTGCAATTTACGCATAATCTACATATTGTTTAGATCTTCAAACGCTTTTTACATTTAACATAGGATTCTACTACTGCAAAATAACAAGGAATTGTTCTCTAACTATTAATAATTTTCTTTAAATTTGGGGTTTTTAAATTAAATTGTTTGCTTCTTAATTATTAGTTCAATTCTTTATTTGCATGTTGTAGGTGTAGGTACAAATGTAGTTACAGTCAACATCAGCGTCACATAAAGAAAGCAAAATTAGATAAAATGTCAGAGTTTTTTTTTCTTTGGTTTTGGCATCGCGTTTTAGCATTTGCCAGTGTCAAGTATTTATATATTTTCAAGTTTCAAAATTTAAATAAGTGTCCTCGTAGCTAGTTATTGTAGTCAAGTCCAGTCTGTGTCAGTCAAGTCCAGTCATGCTTTAGTAAAGTAGTGGTGACTTTACTATAAAGCTTCGATGGAGTTTTGGAAGCACCACGAAAAGACATGTTTCACCACATTATATCATTTTCCCACACTCACGCTTGTAATTCGGCACTTTGAATAAAACACCACCATTTTTATGCATAAACACTCGACAAAACACAAGTTTTGGAAAAAAATACAACGGAGCGACACGACTCTTCCCGCGTTCCCGCCAAAAAATTCAAATGTCAGAGTTAGTCGGTACATGAAATTTAGAACTTTTTTTTTCGAGATGCGATACTATACTTCATCTAATTATTATTTTTAATAGATACTCGTTCCTAGGCACTCTTTCAGTTCCGCGCATTTTATTGACGTTTTTCGTTATGAAAAAAAAAATCTCACTATGTAACTGAGGTGTTGGTGGTTATTTTATACAAAAAAGTTATTAAATTACTAGTAAGTTTTATTTTTTTGTCATTTTATCATATTGACAATTTTTTTTTGGACATATAATTTATATTCGCATTTATTAAATAAAATATCGTAGGACATTACACACAGCGCCATCTGACCCCAAAACTAAGCAAAGCTTGTACTATGGGAGCCAGATAGCTGATAGAAAACTTAAATACTCTTTTTTTTAGTAAACATAACGCAGAAGAAACAGGTTTTGTATCACAAAATGCTTGTCCTGGGTGGGAATTGAACCCACACCCCACAGCTCTTGAAGCAGGCATGCTACCAATGAGCCAACAGGGCTGTCAAATTCTATTATTTTAGCCATTGACATTGTATGTAATCCGTGTTTTTGGTATATTAGGCACATGATATATTTGAAGTTATTAACGGACTTGTATCTATGGTGTTTTTAACTAAATATTTGTATAGATCTAAGATCTAACGCAGGAAGTTAGAGGAGAGAAGAATAAATAAAGAATACGACTCATTTTTGAGCAATCGGATATGAAAAACCAGTTGTTTTAACCGCTGTTCATACCAATATAAGATAAGTAGTAGATATTCAATTGCAGATAGGTATAAAGTGCGGGAAGCCCCTGATAACATTCGTACCTAATACTGATTTATGCAATGTATTTTTTTATTTTAAATGGTAAATTTTTGAGATGAACTTTACGCTCTGCTGATGGTAAGAGATAACGTCTGTCCATAAGCAATGCAGAACTTTAAACAACAAAGTCCGAGGAATCGCTGCTTTAGCGCTCATTACTAAGAGACTTTCGATGGTTAGTCTAAACAGCTCTGTAATTTCTTTAGCGGTAGTACCCTTGAAACCTGAACACCATTTATTTTCGATACGTAATGACCCGATAAAATATTACCAGTATTTAAGCCCTAACAAACAAAAATGTAAAAAAACAAGGGAAGATCAACGCAAAAATCATATTTTAAACGATTTTCTTTTATTTGAATAATCGATATCCTCTAGGTGAGCGTGCTCCATCTTAGACCGCATCATCACTTAATATCAGGATAGATGGTGGTCAAACGTAAGCCTATTTCTTATAACAAAATAATTAGGTACTAAAGTATACAATTCAATTGCTATTGAGGTAGGTATATAGTATTAAGATTAGGTTAGTTAGATTTCGTATCTGATAGGGACAGAAACAATGTCAGTTTAAGATCAGGTAATCAGTAACGTTTCCTGACTGAGGGACTCGTAAATGCCAATGTCTTGTATCAATTTTATCTCGCCATCTCTTTCACTCAAAACGGATGACTAAAGTCACGACTTTCATTTACCTAAATCGAGTTAAGGGTCCAAGAAAACAAGGCGAGTAAGAGCTTCCAAATGTCGTCATCCGTCAACTGCCGGCCACTTCCTGGCAACAATCTTAAATTACAATTTAAACAATGGAAAATCGTCTCTATATCACCTGAATTAAAGTTCTCGACAACTTATCAGATAGGTTGTGGATGACCAAGTTTATAAGTGTAGCTCGTAGGTTTCAATGTAGACCTACGTGTTGTTGTAATAAGGGGCAAGGTAGCTGCTTTTAGTAGTTGGTAGATTGAGGCTTGAAGTCACATCCTGGAGAAGAGAGATAAGAAGGGAAGACAAACGGCTCTTTTCGTGGCAAAGTATAGATTTGCAAAAAGCCACTGGGTAGATAGAGATTTTTGATAATGAGGTAATTCCTACAATGATATCTTGCAATAGATTTACTGTTTTTGTTATTGTTTGGTTCCCTCGTAAACAATGACCGAGTTGTTTGTTAAAGTATTGTATTATGACGTCATTGCGTAGAGTATTATTTCACAATATTATAAATGTGAAATTTTGTAAGGATGGATGGATGGTTGTTACTCGATCACACAAAAAATCGAATGATGAAATTTGGCACAATTTTTTTTTTAATACGGATAAGTCACGGTCGATCGGTCGGTGTCGGTTGGTTTTGACAGCCACGTTGGCTCTTTGGTAGTATATCAGCTGCCTTGAGAGCTGTAGGGCGTGGGTTCGATTCCCACTCAGGGCAAACATTTTGTGAATAAACAAATGTTTGTTCTGTGTTCTGTATGTATTATAAGCATGTATTTACAATAAAAAAGTATTTATATGTTCTATCAGTTAGCTGACTTCCATCACACAAGCACTGCTTAGTTTGAGGTCAGATGGCGCTGTGTGTAATGTCCTACGATATTTATTTATTTTATTATTATTAACTGTAATATGGGTTTTTCTACTAATCAAGTAGCAAATACAAATTTGCAAATTACTTCTTAGATTACCTACTCGATTAATTAAGCGAAATAATTTAAAAAAAAATTGTTATTTCTTTATTTACTCAACCATTCATGTAGAGTAGTGTATTTCTTTATTTGGAACTCAACAAAAAATAATATAGTATAAAATATACGATTTTTTCGTTATTTTCGATACCTCAGTCAAGATAGACCTTAACTATTTGCATTAGTAGATTTTTTTTTTCTATTATTTATAGTATAGAAAAAAAAAATCTAATTTTTTTTTTAATTTTCTATGCTTTTAATATCCGAGTAGCTAGGATACTTAGTTGTTATCAACTAAGTATCTACCTACTCGGATATTCACTACGTGGCAAAACAAGCTATCCCAGCCTATCTTTGCCCGAAATGATAAATTGTCATCATCCATTTTCAGACGTTTCCATGTATATTTGTGTAGTTTGATGTTATCTTAGTAATATAAATGCATATTCATACACGTACCTACTGAAATCTTTTCTACGGATATTTCTAATATTTTTTACTGAAGATAAGAAAAACACAAAAATTCGTAACAACGTACTGTACATAACAATCAACACTAAATTTTTTATATTTTTTTTACGTTTACGTAAAAAAAATATAAAAAACGTGTCTCGTTTTTTTTTAATAAAAAACGAGACGAACAAGACGCCGAGACGAGACGGACGATGTCTTAAGTAATGAGACGAACGAGACGCTCTTCTGATGGTAAGAGATAACGCCTTTCCATGACCATCGCAGCGATACACAGAAATTTGAGTAACAAAACAAAGTCCAGGTCATCACTGCTTTGGCGCTCGTTACTTTGAAACTTTCTATGGTTAGTCTCAACAGCCCAGTAATTTCGCTAGCTGCAGTACCCTTCGAACCGGAACACAGTAATGTTTATACACTACTGATTAGCGGCAAAATAACTGGTTTTGTTTTTATGTTTCACAAGCTAGGTGTTTGACCACAGTTCACCTGGTGCTAAGTGACGGTGTGGTCGAAGATGGTAAACACACCTAGCCTGGAATAGAACTGGCTCTCAAGTGAGGCTCCCGGAACACACCGTTAGGTGCTTGGCGACAGATTTTCAACTTTCAACTGCAGTGATACCTACCTAGACGACCTCCTGCTAAAGAGATCTAATCTTTAGTGGCAGTCTATCGTTTTACGTGACTTTGGCAGAATTGTGGGATATCTTCCCAAAAGTTGAATATGAGATTTTTTTTTGGTAAACGTTTGTAATGCTTCTGAAATACTGCTAGCTTTTTTTAAGGTGATTTTTTTTTTTGTTATTAATCTTGTAATTGTATTACGTTATTTAATTAATCCTCACCTTACCTTATCACATCTCATCTCATCTTATGTTGAAGTAATGTTTTATTCAAGAAAGTTTCCTGTAAACTCGTACAAATTAAAGGCAAAGTCGTGTTCAAAGACATCTAAATAAATTTGCAAAACATTGAA
Organism: Biston betularia; assembly: GCA_905404145.2. NCBI lineage: Eukaryota > Metazoa > Arthropoda > Insecta > Lepidoptera > Geometridae > Biston > Biston betularia. The sequence continues at coordinate 12,849,277 of FR989874.1, forward strand.
TGGGAAAATTTCTGTAAATAAACACACAAGGGCTTAGGGACCCTTGTCATGTTCAGTTGACGTTTGCTTCAAATCTAGGACGCGTTCAATCTAGCCCTGAAATGAATTGCCAACACGGGTATCTCGGGCTTTTTGCTGTAACATTCTGAAATATTATGTAGTCATTATTGCTTCCTTTTTTCAACCGACGTCAGAAAAAAGTGGCACTTCAACTATGTTATATTTTTCTATAGAAAAAGTTAATTTAATTTATGATTATATTTTTATGTGAAATTTTGGCAAACAAAACGACGGGCCACCTGTCAAAGAAGAACTAATTTGACATAAACTTTAAAAATATAATTTGATATTTTTTTTTAATGAAAAAAGTAATGAAACGAACGAGACGCTCTCCTGATGGTTAGAGATAACGTCTGCCCATTACCATTGCATCGATATACAGAACTCTGAGTAACAAAACAAAGTCCTTCGCTGCCTTGACGCTCATTACTCTGGAGACGTTCGATGGTTAGTCTCAACAGCCCAGTAATTTCGCTAGCTGCAGTACCCTTCAAACCGGAACACAGTAATGTTTACAAACTACTGCTTTGCGGCAGAATAACTGGTACCTACTGAGGTGGTACCTACTGAGGTGGTACCTACCTAGACGACCTCCTGCTAAGGAGATCTACCACCAAATAAAATCAAATTAAAATAACAAAAATCTAATTAAAATAACCACAAGTCTTAAAATCCAGTAACAGTGTGTGGTTACTGCAGAGAGAGGAGGATTTTAAGACTTGTGGCTAGATTTTTGTCAAATTATATTTTTAAAGTTTAGGTCAAATTAGTTCTCGGTATAGTCAAATTAGTCAAATTTAAGTCCTCATCACTATTGCAACTGGAACAACTGTTAAGCGGAAATACACTAAATATATACCTTGAATATTCAACATTTTTTTTTAATTGCAAATTTGCTTAAATTTCGTATAGCTAATAAGACATTATGGAAAAAAAGTATTTATAATTGTACATAATATAATTATTTCTAGAGCGGTTTGAATAAATTACGGTCTCCTGTAAACCTTGGTTTTTGACATGTCTTTATGTACGTAGGCACCGCCGATATGCATGTTTTACATATAAACCTTCCTCTTGAATTAATCTATCTATTAATGAAAACCGCATTAAAATCCGTTGCGTAGTTTAAAAGATTTTAGCGTACATACGGCGGGAAGCAACTTTATTTTATACCATGTTGAGAAGACTGGGTGTGTTTTACCATATTCGACCACAGTTTTATTTCTCATGAGGCAAGAAATGGTCGAACACCTAGCCTGTCAAATATTTATAAAAATGTTTTTTTTTTTGACAGGCAATAAATTATGTAGTACCTACATACACGTGTTATATAGCCAATAATAACTAAAAAAACAAACACATACGTGTGAAAATAAATTCCTTGGCTGTAGGGTAATACATCTCATCTTCTCCGCTCTTTGGCAAGACCGATTTCCCATCCCGAAGTTTATTCTAGCAAGCGCAAGCAATATTTTAACCAAATCTATTCACAATAAAACGAAAATATTCTCGGATTTAACGAATCTGTCCCCAATTTGTGTGGAAGAAGTCACCCTGGCTAGTGTCGAAATCAGACTTGCAAATATCCAGTAAATTTACAAAGAATACATGAAAATTATGCGGGACCCACGGTTACGAGGGTTTTATTTCTGTGACATACGGATCCCTGTTAAGGGTCGGAATTTAAAATTGAAAACGTATTTGATGGTGTTGCTATTGAGGGTAATGCTACATCGATCTTCTCGAGATCGAGAACTTAGTTCCTAAATCTAAGAGATTAACTTTTGTATTGAGTAAAGAAAAGTTAAGCAAATCACAAACGAAAAAATCGATATTTTGATTGAAACCAAATGTTCTTAGGGTACCGTACCCAAAGGGTAAAACGGGACCGTATTACTAAGACTCCGCTGTCCGTCCGTTTGCCACCAGACTGTATTTTATGAACCGAGATAGTTAGACAGTTGAATTGACAGGTGATGTATTATTTCTGATGCCGCTATAACAACAAATACATACTTGAAAACAAAATAAAATAATTAATATTGAAGGAGGCTCCTATTCAACAAACGAGATTTTTTAAAAATATATATGACGAATTGTATAAAAACCATCTAAAATGATAAATTTCGAATTATTTTCTTAGTTACTTTGAAAACTAGATTTTGTATAATCTGTAACATTGTATCTTTAATCAATTAGTAATTCCAGCGGGACAGTTTTAAATGTTAATGGTTTCAGGCGAAGGTTCGACTTGGTAGTTAGTGAGAACCATTGTCATATCTTAGTCGACGAAATGGTAATGCTGTGTAACTAGGTGCCTTACTACCATGGTTACACTGCGCATTACGTGTTTATAGCTAGAGATGTACTAGAGTCGATAGAATTGTATCGATACTAATAGATTAATAAAAAAAGAAGGATCCACGTTACAACCGTGTTACAACGTAGACGTTAACCGTTTTAAGTGACTTTTGTTCATTTGGTAGTGTATATTATTCAAGCGATTTTCACCTAGCAGAAATATTTGTGACTTGAAGAAGACGGCACATAACTATGCGATTATACTTCATCTTTTTTTGTAATACGAGGCTGGTATAATCGCATTGCGATTACAGCCCCTAATCAAAAAAAAAAAAGAAAACAGAATTAATGTTTGTTTGGATATATGTATTTATAAAAACATTTTTACTCGAAAAAGTATAATTATGAATATTCTATCTGTTATTTTGTTCCACAATACAAGCCTTGCTTAGTTTGAATCTAGATGGCGCTATGTGAAATATCCTTCGATATTATTTTACTTACAAGAATACAATAAACTTGTAAAGACAATAGTATAATAGCGCTGTATGTAATGTCCTACGATATTTATTTAATAAAATTTGGTTATTTTCGTGTTTTTTTTAACTAAACATTTTTAAAACGTATGCTTTGTGAAAAGAACAAACACGCAAATTTGTTGTCATGATTATAAAAAAAAAATATGAAAACACTATTTGTAATAAAACATATAAAGGGGAACATTAATTATTACCATATACCTGCACATGGACAAACCGATGATGTAGATGAAAATGCCAATTTTTTTTTTTAGCTTATCGACTTTCCCATCACTAGATGAGTCCGTCTATTTCACTGAACAGCATCACGTTATTGCTATTGGTTGCTGTTATTGCTCTCCTATCGGTCCATAGCGGCTGTTGTGTTAAAATTTTGGATACATTATGAGGAACCAAGTTTTGAAACTGAAAAAGCATTTTTCTATCTGTCTAATGGGCAGTGATTTAAAATCTGCTATGCGTATGTTTAGTATTAACATAGTTATAAAGGAGTGCTGACAGAAAATATTTTTATTTTACGTTTATTGAAGCCTGGACTTTAAACACGAAAACTGGTCAAGTGCGAGTCAAATTCACGCGCGAAGGGATCCGTACCATTATTTATAAAAATAGCAAAAAAATCACGTTTGTTGTGTCAAACTTTCATTTTATTCTGTTACCTACTGTTTATTCTAGTACCTTTTTGTTGTTTTAGCGGCAACAAAAATACGTCATCTGTGAAAATTTCAACTGTTTAACTATCACGGTTCATGAGATACAGCCTACTGACATACGGACAGACGGACGGATAGCAGAGTCTTAGTAATAGAGTCCCGTTATACCCTTTAGGTACGGAACCCTAAAAATATGGTTGCTAAAAAGATATTCTTTGATTACTTATAAAAATTCAAGATTCGACTTGGACTGTGGATGGCAGCTAGATGATCAGCAAAACAGTCAAATTAAATTATTATCTGTAAGACATAATAATTAATTTGTAAAAAAGAAGAAGTTTTACTAGGTTTCCTCAATCATTGTGTAGTATCATGTTAATATTGAAAACGTAAAATGTTATAAGATTTTTTTTCTACCTAGGTAAACCACGGATTATGCGGGAAGTAAGGTTATGTAGAATATTATGCGCCAGAGTTGCTGCCTACCCATTAAAAACCTTGAGGTGTTTCTACCTAGCGCTCATTTTCCGAGGTTATGGGTCTACTGTGGCACTAGTGCTCGGCTCCGGTGGCACTACTGTGGTGGTGGTGATGGTGAAGTTGTTAAGCTTCCACCCCTCATTCCTGCAAGAGTGCGTGGGAACACCGCGCGCGCCACCTCACGCGTTACTCCTATCGAGTATCGTCAAGCGACGAACCCCCCCAAGTCCGCCACCAAGAATATTATTCGAGTTGGGGAAGGGTGAGGAAGATCCTCCTCCCAGTTTTCCGTAAGTTTTGTTTTCCTTGAACATTTTTTAGGTGAAATAAAACATAAAAAATATATTATTTCAAATTTTAATCCATCTAAGTTTAAATTTAGGTGCTGTAAAAAAACTACAAAATAGTACAGCCACCCGAAGAACTTGAGTAACTTCTTACTCTAAGCCTTTCATTCTCTATCTCAACTCTACGTTTTTCCTGCTCAGCCTTCTCTTTCTCTTGTTCAAGTCTAACAATTTCTTGATTATGCTTTGTTTGTTCTTGTTCAGCTTTAATTCTCGCTTGTTGGTTTTTTATATTCTCTTGTTCAATTCTTTTTTTCTCTTGCTCTTTCCTTATATTTTCCTGCTCGATTTTACGTTGATTGATCGATTGGAGACGCCAGAAGATGTCGTTAATTGTCTGTAATAAAAAAAACAATATCAATCGTATAATAGCTCAGTGGTCAGCGTGATTGGTTCTCACAATAATGTGTACATTACAAGTAAAAAAAAGACATGTGGCACTCGGGGGCTGCCGCGGTAAAGCTATTGCGTAGCATTTTTACGCCGATACAACCAATGCTACCTAGAGGCGAGTTGCTGAACTAAGGAGACAAGCGTGATATTTCAAAAAAGTCATTAAAAGTTCTGCTATTCATAGATAGATGGCAAAACTAAAAAGTATCACCGCTGTGCCGGTGGGAGTGGGGGAGTGTTAGGTTATTTTCGTTACGGAATTTCTGGATTCGGTCTCCACGCTCAAGGCCCGCGATAGAAGCTATGCAATAGCTTAAAAAAAAACAAAATAACTATATAATTATCTTGACCTTTTCCCATTAAAAAATCATGTGTAAAAATTAATTCCACACGAACTATATAGCACGTAGTACTCAAACTAAAACCATAAGAAGTCATACAGACAAACGCGACCAAGACATCATCCGTACATGGTGGGCGTTCCCTATGTGTGCACTAAGCGCTTCAAAACCACATTCTCTATTTGCACAGCGAGGATATGTAACTTTTTGCCGGAGTCTGTGTTTTCCGAAAAGTACAATATGAGTGACATCAAATCAAGATCAAACAAGTTCACTCTAGGTAAACGAGTTCCATTCTAGACCACATCGTTGCTCAAGCAAGATGAGATCGAATGCGAACCAATTCCGTATAAAAAAAGACATACATTACTTTTTCTTCAAAAATACGAACACTGCATACCTATTATACATATTATATAATATATGCATATTACCTTTACTAGTTCATCTTTATAAATATCATTAGGGTAGGAGTTTGAGCGATTTCTTTTAGCTTGAAACTTGGTCATTGCTTGTTTCAAGCCTATATCGTGGGCTTTCTTGAAGTCAGCATCGGAAATCGGAGGATTCACAGATTTGGTTTCCATTAGCTTCCAGTATTCGGCAGACACATCTTTTACCGCGTTTTTGTTATTTTTATCATTCTCCAATTTTAGTTGCACTTGACGAGCACTGAAATTCTGCAAAAAATTCTTTATTTTAATTTTTCCTCACCGTGATGGTAAGAGATAACGCATGCCCATGATTACTTGGTGGTAGATTCCCTTAGCAGGAAGTCGTCTAGGTAGGTATCACCGCAGTACCAGATATTCTGACGCCAAGCAATAGTGTGTAAAAATTACCATGTTTTTGGTTTGAAGGGCACTGCAGCTAGTGAAATTACAAGGCTGTTGAAACTAACCCTCGAAAGTGTCCAAGTAATGAAGGCCAAGGCTACGACGCCCTGGATTATCGTTCGTCTTCTTAATTTTAGATTTTTTTTTAAATCTTCACTCAACGCGGCCGCAAGCCAGTTATGAACAAAAATAGTAAAGATTATTTACGTACTAGAGTTAATTCAGCTTTCTTTTGATCCGGTTTCTTCGAGACTTTCCTGACTCGTCCGTCATACAGTTTCATAGCTGCTTGTACAGCCGCATTGTGTATCGCGTCAAGATCCAATGGATGCAAACATAGAGGTTGATTCTTACTGACATCTTGGATTTTTTTTTCGTAGTGATTGATTGCATCCTTCATTACTGCTTGGAGTTTTGACATGTTGCTTTGCTCATACTGAGGTAGACGATTTCCCAACTCCTGTGAAACAGTTACATTTTGGATTATTCTACATAGTAGAAAACTTTGAATTTAGTATTTATTTATTTATTTTAATTTAGTGGTGATGATAGCTCAATCATTAGCGCAGTCTGTTCCCCGTGCCTCAGCTACGGGCGAAGGAAACCATAGCATGGTAGTAGGGTACTTTCTAGTTCTCAGCTTGCTAGCTACCACGCTTAAGTTGAACATCTGCCGCCAAGCATCTAATGGTGTGTTCCGACAGCCTCATCTCTGAAAGCCAGTTCCATTCCAGGCTAGGTATGCTTTGCCATATTCGACCACACCGTCACTTAACATCAGGTGAGCTCTGGTCAAACACCTAGCCTGTCAAACATAAAAAAGGAAGTCGGACCAATGGCGGAGTCTTAGTAATAGGGTCCCGTTTTACACTTTGGGTACGGAACCCTAAAAAATAGAAATCAAATAATGTTCCTAAAAGCTTACCGTGTTAAGTTTTTTCAGGCTTTTGTTGATATCTTCCTGTGTTGCCATAGTTCTTTTGTTAGAAAAAACTGTGATTGCTGCAGCTAAGCATTTATTATGTATATCCAGAACATCTCCAGGGGGTACACCAGGCTTGGTAGGTCCACATTCGGCATCCATGGACTTCTCAAATAATTCTCGAGCTTCGTTCATGGAAGATAGAAGACCAGCTTCAGCAGTTGCCTGTTTGACACCGAAATCTGTGTTAATAAGTACTAGGTGTTCGATCGCAGCTTACAGTGAGTGGAATATAATATGTAGAACTACTTTTTTACTAGGCTTTTCTCGGACCATTGTATTTACTGTATGTTTATTGGTGTGGTCTATAAAGAGTTTGTCAATGAATCAATCATTCAGACAAACTAAAAATTATTTAAGAGCGCTGTGTTTCGTTCAACATTAACATTTTTTTTTTTTGTTTTTTTAGGAAGCTTGTGATAAAACCTAATCATTTAAAAATTTCATTCCAATGACTCACTTGCAAAATGTTTTTTGGGTTAGGTATCTCATCACTGTTGAAGAGGGTCATGTAAGCTTTGAAATAGTTAAACAATTCTCCAGCTTTTACATTTTGCCCGTTAATGGTCTTCGGTCGCATCTTCTCTGTGCTAAGAAACGATGACACTAAATCTTTCAAGTATTTTCTGAAGTCTGGTTCAATGTCTGAAATAAATTTGGTCACTTATACACCAAACCAGCTTCAAATTCTGTAACGATAATAGCTTAGTGATTAGAGCGGTCGGATCTTAGAGGCATGCGTTGTCTCTTGCCATTAAGAGATGGCATTCGTTGTCTCTTAACATTAGGAATTGGCATGCACTGTCTTTTCCCATAAGGAGATCGTTTTGTTCGGCTCATTATACTCGCATTAAAACAAAATAACGGGGTTATTGAGACTAAGCAACGAATGTCTCAAAGATTTAAAGGCCTTGGCCCTGGCCAGGGTAGTGAAACCCTGGCTTGGTATTGCTCAAAGTCCTGGGTTCCGCTGCTGACTAAAAAGAAGAAGAAAGAAGTAGGAAAGCAATTCGGTCGTCTTTTCAATATAGTAAATAATACTAAAAATTCTTATTTTGTAACTTTCTGTCTTAGTTTCTTTGTTTTTATGCTTGTGTTTGGTTGTGTACATTTTTTTTCTTTATACTGTCTTATTTTCTTACAACAAACATTCATTTTGGATTTATTTCCTGTTTATTTGTATTTTTGTTTAATTCTTACCGCTAATGTTTCCTTTAAAAGCTGGATTCTGTACTTTGAATCCTGGATGAGGCATGAGGAAACAAAGAACTTCCTCAAAACTGGACGTAATATGAGTCCGGAGCTCTTTTAACTCGGCAGGTTGATCTGGAGTAATCTAAAAAATTAGGGAATCAAGCTAGTCTAGTGATGCTCTCGCAACAAAAATCTAACAACATGTTTGACAGCCCTGTTGGCTCATTAGTAGTCTATCTGCCTTAAGAGCTGTAGAGCGTGGGTTCGATTCCCACTCAGGACAAAACATTTTGTTGTCTAAACAAATGTTTGTTCTGTGTTTGGGTGTACTGTATGTATTATAAATATGTATTTACAACAACAAAAAAACTATACAAGTATTCTATCGGCTATCTGACTCCCATAGTACAAGCTTTGCTTAGTTTGGGGTCAGATGGCGCTGTATGTCATGTCCTACGATATTTATTTATTTATGCTGCCCAAGTAGGTGTTCCTTGATAGACACAATCTGGGTGCCTTCAAGTCGCGAGTGAATCGGTTACTTCTAGGCGAACGTGCTCCATCATAGACCGCATCTTTGCTTAACATCACTCAAGATAGCGGTCAACCGCAAGTCTATTTATTATTTAAAAAAAAAACATTTCATTTCAAAATCGGTTCAGCCATTTAGTCCAAAGGATACATGTATCATTTGGACTAAATGGCTAATAATTAATTAATTAGTTAATTAGAAATGGCTAATAATTAATTAATTAGTTAATTAGAAATATATAAAAACGTACATTGCGGAAAAGTGTTAAATTTCCCAAGTTACCTGGATCTATTGGAATATAAATCTACGTTATTTACGTTAAAAAAAGCTGCTTTTATTAGCAAACAATAAATTTCTATGTTTCCACACCCTAGTTGGAAGACCGTCTGGGTTCCAATCTGGAGGTCCTGGGTTCGAATCCGACGACACGCACCTCTTTTTTAAGTTATGTGCGTATTGCAGATGAGTTCAAACAGTGAACAAAACCACGGTGAGGAAAACGTTGTTACGATTTTATACCTTAATTGCTAGGAATTTAGTTTCAAAAAAGAAAAAATTAATGAAAATTGTAAATGCAGTTGCATTTACAATTTTCATTAATTTTTTCTTGATTATATTTATGATGTATACAAACACCCTAACATAGAAGAAACATTTATTATCACACAAAAATTTGTCATGGATGGGCATTGAACCCTTATTGAAATTAAACAAGCTAACAGGGCAGTCGATTGATGATTTTACCTGAAGTCTCTCTTGCAGTAGTGTCTTTCCACCCTCTGCGCCAAACGGGTAATCGTAAGGGTATGGCCAATCTCTTACCAAGAAATCCAATACTTGAAACGCTTTACCGCCACGGTCTTTCTCTTGCACCATTTTGCCATACATTGTGAACAGCTGTGACATAAAAACATCAGAAAGTGCAAAACGATATGATTTAATTTTAGTTATGCAAGATTACTCGCGTTTAATATAACGGATACTCCAACTATAGTTTCAGCCAGCCATCTAGTGGCTTTTTTCATGGAGACAAAGCTGAGTACAACACGCGCACGGCTTTGTCTTGCACCGGTCTCGTTTCGGTTAAACAATAGGCTAATTGATTGGGAAATAGTTTTAAATAATTTCTAATTATATTTACTGCACATCACGTCTATATTTCCTTGGGATCTGTCGTATTTTCGCTAAAAATCGATATGAAAGTTTGAATGAGAAAAAAACGCGCCATAATGCAATTTTGATCATGACCCTGGTCACGTGACACATCTGTCGTCACCAAAGTAAACAACAAGCTAAACAAGGCGAAAGTTTGTTTGTTTTCTTGAATTTTTACTTTGGTGTGACGTCATCAGAGTTGCTACCAATCACAGAGTGTTTCACATCACGTGACCAAAACTCAAAATAAATAAATTTTATTGTCGTTTTTATTGCACAAAATAAACATATTTTAGTCTTAAAATATATGAATATTATGTATATATTCATATATATTATATATTTTCATTTATCATATATATTATATAATAAATGCTTTTTTACGCTGCAATTTATTAGGATTATATCAATTTGTACCATATTGTTAATATAGTCAAATAGCGTGAAAACCACGTCAGTTTCCAAAGTAAGATATTATGCTTTCGCATTCAAAAATTCTTTTATAAAAACATCAGTCTATTTGTGCACCAAATAACTCGTGAGAGAACCAAGAACCAAGAACTCGTGAGGTATTTTAGACCTAACTCATAATTGGTGTTTGGTCTTAAGTTCTTACTGACCTCGTGGATTACAAACGTTTAACCGTTTAAAGTTGCTACAAAACTTTTGATTTACTCAATTCTTAGATGTTACTTTTCTGTATTTGTTTAATTTTTTTGTTACTGTTTCTGTTGTTTTATTTAAGTAATGAGTGCCAAAGCAGCGATGTCTTGTACTTATTATGTCATCATCATCATTTCAGCCGTAGGACGTCCACTGTAAGTTGGTCTCCCCCATTGACTTCCACAAAGACCGGTTGGAAGCGGCTCGCATCCAGCGCGTTCCTGCGGTCTTTACTAGGTCGTCTGTCCACCTTGTGGGTGGACGTCCTACGCTGCGCTTGCCGGTTCGTGCACTCCAGAACTTTACAGCCCCATCGGCCATCAGTTCTTCCATCATCACTTATTATGTTATATTACTCAAAGTGTATTGTTGCAATGATTTTATGAGCATTTGTTATCTCTTTTTAGAGAACATCTCGTTCGTCTCATTACTTTTACATAAAAACAAAACAAACTCTTTTTCTAATCGTAGTCATACTATTTCTGCCATTTAATTGAATGATTTATAGAATATACAGACCTGAAGATGTTGCATGTCATCCTCCTGAATGTTCATAGACAAATTATAAACCTGCACCGAAGATATCAGAGTAGAGAGCGCGAATATTGTGGAGTTGTCGCGGACGGTACTCTTGCTGTCAAAGGTACCTTGTGTGTCCATTAGAAGTACTGCGACCTACAAAACCAACAACGTATAAGTAAAATTTTAAAGCTATGATACCCAAAGTGGTCTGTATTGCTTTCTAGGGATCGGCGTCGTCCATGAAACAGAGAAAATAATTGGGGGTACGTAAGATGAAAATGGAGACCACGCTAGTAGGTCTCATTTAAGCAGGTTGGAACTTGTAATTTTGACTTTACATTGATGATACACAGAAATAATTTGTTATTGCTTAGTTTTAACCTGAAAAATGTGACAAACATACCTTTTTAATCTTGTACCTTCTGACATTTTATTTTTATTGTATTAATGTCTAATTTAAATTAATTTGCATGCCGAAATGTAGTCTGTGGTGTTTCTTGACTCATTGTTTGTTTACATTTGTACTTACCCATAACGCAAATAAATGGATTATGAATTAAAAGTTACTAGGATATTCGCGAACCAGATATCAACACGTACATAAAATAAATGTGCGTACGTGCAGTTAGAAATCAATAGAAACACTTTTGAGGTTAATTAAATTGTATGAATGCAACATTAGCTAACCACGAGAATACCAAAAACTTGGCAAGTAGTCTACGAGACAAAAAAGTTGAGGACCTCTTATTTGACTAGACATATTCAGTAACTCTATGGTATATATCTATATTAATATATTGTTCAGATTGGATCCATCATTGTTTATATTGCCGATTTATAGTGGGTTGGAATTGTCTCTAGACTTTTATTAATTTAGGCAACGCACCGGCAATACTTGTGGTATTATTTCAGTCGTTCATATATAGCGTTGGCCACTTACTATTAAATTGACCGCCTGCTCCTGCGTCACTATATTTTATTTAAAAAATATAGAATCCAATTTTAGTCATGTGATATGTTTCGTTTGTTTCGTCTCGTAAATAATAGATTGCTAAGTTAAAATCAATAAAATGTTTACTCTTGAGCAAACATCAGCTAAATAATAACTATTCCGATTTTTACTAAAAATAAATTAGACATTTTTTGTTTTCTAAAATACTGTGTGTAACGCATATTTTTGTAGTAGGCATTTTAAAACAGTTTTCTCTACTGGTACATTACAAAATTTAACATAAAAAAATATTTAATACCTACTACGACCAAAATAGGTAGGTACTACAGAGAGAACGTAAACCAAACGCAAATGCTCAAAACCAATATTCAAAATTTAAAAATACATTTAAAGAGAAGATTTCTTTTTCTTAGAAATCAGGATATTTACTCAAATCCGTTCAGATACTGCAACGTGGTAAAGTTACAAATATGTTCAAAAATTCTCTATAACATTAGATTAAATCATGATTTATCTTTTTAGAAAAATAGATTTTCCACCTTTTGTCCATTAGGCAAGGTATTGACGAATGGTTCTGACCATAGAAGAATGCCCGTAGTGTTTCTTTTGACGCCTCCTCTCCAATTAAACCCTTGAAGTGGCGCGCTATCATTACCCAACCAGGAACCATTTTGCCGGGCTGATTCCTGCAAACGTATGAAAAATACTTACTGCCACATTAACAAACTGAATTTGATAAGCAGATGAAAATTCTAAAATTATTTCATAGAATAAAAGTACCAGGCGTTGGAGTCAATTAAGATACGTGCCAAAAAAGCGACTTTTTTTTTAATGTTGACAGGCTAGGGATTTTACCTCATCTCAATGTTATATGACGTTTTGGTAGAAAATCGAAAACATCGTATCCTAGAATTGAACTGGCTCTCAATTAATGTTGCCGGCTAGGTAGCTAGCCAGCCAATTCCCTTGTCCAGAATAGATTCCAAAGCAATAAAAATCAATGCAAAGTTTATTCTCAACTGGATACACTTTGGAAATTGTGTTTCAGATCTAATTGACCTAATTCCACCCTGTCCATTCTACTGTCAGACAACTAGGAGTTTAAGTCATGAGTTCTCGTACATTTTCTTGTTATTGGCACTCCCATCGTTTTCATCTTTGAATCGTTTCTCCTAGTGTTGAATGGAAGATATCGAGAGATTGATACACTCTATCGTAGACCGAATCTTCGCTTAACACCAAGTGAGATGGCCGTCAAACACGAGCCTGTTTGTTAAAAAAAGTCATAGGAACTGCCGACAGCAGTAAAAACTTAAAACACGTTACATTAGCATGTCGGCTACCAATAGGCTTTACCCCAACAAAACAATCGATCTAAATGGTAGATTCGTAGTAAATGGTTCGAATCTACCTTCATTGTACGAACCGCTAAATAATGGAATTTGCTGATAGATACAATCTGAGTGCCTTCAAGTCGCGAGTGAATCAGTTTCTTCTAGGCGAGCGTGCTCCACCGTAGACCGCGTCTTCACTTAACATCAGGCAAGTTGGCGGTCAAAAAAAGCCAATATGTAATAAAATTTGAAAAAAAAGAGATCAACGCAGCCAAGGCAGTTTTACCTTCAAAAAAGATCATGACCAACTTACCGACGAGGAGAGATATCTGATGAAGAAGTTGAGCAGGAAAGACTTTCCCCCGCGGTAGGCGCCGGCCACGCTCACCACCACCACTGGCAGATCTTTAATTTCTTTCTTCAGCAAGATATTTTCCAACAACTTCTCGTCCAGCTGGTACGAGTGGTCGTCCAAAACTTTCACAATTTGCACACCATGACCTGTTGACGTCATTTTTCATCAGCGATATTTCGTATGTGCTGAAAAACAGTATACAGCTGATATGGGTATCAGATCGCGTTCCTTTGCTAGATGCTAATGATTCTTTAGTTGTTTGCTATACAATTTATATGCTATGTTATCATTGTAAAGTTTTATATCGATGTTTGTGGCAAGCCATGGAAAGCCCCTAAAAGTAAAGGTAGTCGGTAAAGGTAGGTTTTTATACATGTTTTGATAAGAACCCCACTAGATAAAAAAAATAATCATCAAACGTAATAAAGTTAAATCTATGTACCTATTGGTAATTTGATAAAGAAAATTAGGAAAGTATCAAAGTTGCATTTGTTGTAACATGAGAAATCATTTACCTAGTTATAAGTGTATTAGTATATTTTTGTAATTTTGTGTAGTGTTACTTGGTGAGCGAGACCAACTCGCACTTGATCGTTTTTAACTACTAAGTACTGCCAGTGGCTTCGCTCATGTAGTGGAGTGATTTGCGATTCAAAGAAATCTAAGTAATACCTAAGTAGTACCTATGATTGACAATAGAAACTGTTCAGTAACAATTTCAGTGTAAGCTGATCCTTGTACAGTATTGGTGGTGTTATATCTTCATATGATATTATGGCTCAACTTATTGTGGAATTAGGTTTTTTCTAACTTTCTTTGTAACTTCACTTCCCCTGAACCGATGATTTAAATGTATACATAATTATATTAACACATACCTATATATACCAATTATTATTTTTTTATGTAAAAGTAATGAGACGAACGATGCGTTCTCCTGATGGTATGAGACAACGCATGTCCATGACCATTGCAGCAATACGCAGAACTTTGAGTTGCTAAGCAAAGTCCGGGGCATCGCTGCTTTGGCGCTCATTACTTTGGGACTTTCGATGGTTAGTCTCAACAGCCCAGTAATTTCAGTAGTTTGATTTTTAAATGAAAGTAACTAAAAAAATAAAGCCATCCAAATAAATTAAATTGTGTGTTTTGCTTTTTTATTGTGTTTTTAAATACTGAAAGTAACAGACGAAAGGCAGAATATAGGCACTGAAACTGCTGTAATATGGGGCTTAGTAGAATAAAGGCGATTTTTTTAAATTACACTTGTTATTAGATAAATAATTGATTGATTCAGGCGTTACATTGTGGAAGATCATTTTGAGTGTTCAAGGTTTTATATTTAGTTTATTTGCGTTTATCAGTCATTTTGGTTACAACATTGATTCATCACTTGTTACATTATTTTTCTGTCTATTAAACTGCATTGTCTAAAAAAAAACTGAAACAATCATTATTTTGCACTTTTGTATGACAGCTCAGTGGTTAGCGCGGTAGGTTCGCATGCCGAAGGGCGTGGGTTCAAACCCCAACAATAAGCTTGAGCTGCCGGTGAAGGAATACATCTTGAAGAAACCATAGCATGGTGGTAGGGTACTTTCTAGTACTCGGCTGGCTAGCTACCACACTCAAATTGAAAATCTGCCGCCAAGCATCTAACGGTGTGTTCCGGCAGCCTCACTTGAGAGCCAGTGCCATTCCAGGCTAGGCGTGCTTTACCATCTTCGAACACGCCTTCACTTGACATCAGGTGAGCTGTAGTCAAACACCTGGCCTGTCAAACATAAAAAAAAAACTTTTGTTATCATTTTGAAATATTTTTATCAATTTTGCGGTTGAGTGTATCAATATGATACTAGAATAAATATCACATTTTATGATATCAATTTATGGTAAACCAAGAATCATAGAGGAAAATGGGGAATACCCTTTACCCAACAAAACCACCAGGGTATAACTTGTCACATTTTCTCAATTGTTTGTATCCTCCTTTTCTTTTTACTCTGAACGGCGTTGTACCTAATTTTATGGAGCATCATCAGTTTGTCAAAATGATATTGATAACACAATTCAATGAGGATTTCACTTTGGAATATTTATCTGATTAAATTTAAGTATATTTATTTTCATGTAATACAAATAGATACATGTAATTTAAAAAAACTATCTACAAATAACATCCTAACATACAATCTACAGTGTTTCTAATACTACAGACTGAGGAACTAATAAATAAACTAATCTAATAGGCCGCTATCAATGAGAATAATTCCAAAACGCTGGCCCCATTGCCGCGTTGTATGGCAATACTTTTGAGTATAATTATGTATATGAGTTTACAAAAAGGTTTTTATGCGAGTATACCTAAAAGTCTAAATTATGCACACGTATTTATTTTTTTATGATTGGCACGCTAGTAGTTTTGACCACAGTTCACCTGATGTTAAGTGACGGTGGGAGCTACCCGGCCGAGTTCTAGAAAGTACCCTACCACCATGCTATGGTTTCCTTACCATGTTTTACTTATACGTTTAACGTTTTCAGAGTGACAACTAAAATCTATTTATTTAGAATAGAATAGAATATAACTTTATTATACACCAAAAACAAATTACAATTAAACACAGATGACAATTAATACAAAAATGAAACAAAAAAAATAATAAAAAAAAAGAAGAAGATATTTATAACAAAACAATAGAATAGATATTTGATGTATAAGGGCGGTCTTATCGCCTAGAGCAATTTCTTCCAGGCAACCTTTAGATGGAAAGAAAAGTAACTAATTATTAGGTTGTTTTTTTCATAATATCATTTATTTACCTAATGTATACAAATTTATTTCAGTAAGTAGTGCTTGTAAGGTAATTTGTCTATTATGGTAAATAGCATTTTTAAAAGCCCACCAAAGTTAAACAACGGATGATTCGGTCAGTGTTCGGAAAGCTGGCCATGGCATTTACTTCTGAGAGCTACCAAGAGTCGGATGACACGTTAATTGTTAACTATATTCATACGACAATAACAGTCAAGTTAGAGGCCTAAGGTCGGCAACATTTATCTTTGGCTAGGTGTGCTTTACCATCTTCGACCACACCGTCACTTAACATCAGGTGAGCTGTGGTCAAACAACTAGCCTGTCAACCATTAAAAAAAAAAAATCTCTGGCTCCCAAGTTTATTCGTACTTACTTATTAGTAGGAATTGATTGACCATAGTAAACAAAACTAGTAAAGCTAAATTTCCCTAACGGATGTGGAAAATGAAGGGCATGACACTGATAGTGAGTCGATAATAAAAGCCACACACATAGATTAAAATAACCAACAAGATAGTAATGCATATAAAATGCATTACAAATAGTTTGCAGGCATCATTAAAATTTAGATTTTCAATTTGAAACAAGGTAAACATTTCAATATGGCTGGAAGTGGGATGCAAGTCGTGAAGGTTTTGGCCGACCACTCGTACCAGCTCGATGACAAACTACTGGAGCAAGTTCTACTGAAGAAGGAGATCAAAGATCTGCCAGTAGTGGTAGTGAGCGTGGCCGGAGCTTACCGTGGAGGCAAGTCCTTCCTGCTCAACTTCTTCATCAGATACCTGTCCTCTCAGGTAAGTGTATCTTACTTCCCACTGTAATACTACACTGACAGCCCCGTTGGCTCGTTGGTAGTATATCTGCCTTGAGAGCTGTAGGGCGTGGGTTCGATTCCCACTCAGGGCAAACATTTTATGAATAAACAAATGTTTGTTCTGTGTCTGGGTGTTCTGTATGTATTATAAGTATGTATTTACAAAAAAAAAGTATTTACGTATTCTATCAGTTATCTGACTTCCATCACACAAGCTCTGCTTAGTTTGGGGCCAGATGGCGCTGTGTGTATAGTCCTACGATATTTATTTTAATATTATTAATGTGAAAGTTTGTATGTTTAGATGTTTGAATGTTTGTTACTCAATCATGCAAAAAGGCTGAGCGGATATGAAATTTCGTGCATTTATTATTGTTTACAAATACAAATATTTTACTGATAACACCAATGTTAAAAGTCACTTCAAAATTTTTAAATATGTCATTTTATTTGAATTTTATTTTTTAATTAAAACACTGATTACATGTTAACACATTTTGTCTGTCATTCAAATGAATTAACAAGAGACAAACAAAATTATCATTACGTTGTAATGGAGCTAAATTTAAATAAAAACTAACAAGTATGAGTTTTAATTGTGCGCCAAGGGTTCCGTACGTGTTTGTTATCACGGGAAAACTAAAATTTTTACCACCAAAACAAAAATATGAGTTTTTGTTTGAATTGAAATTGAAAGACAATCTTGATCTATACGTAATTATGTATCATATATATTTCACTAAGATTTTAGTAAAATATTAGGAGAGGTATATGACCAGCAGTGGATGAAGGATGGTAGGCTGATGTTAATAATGTTTTTGCAGCAAGGTGCTCAACAAGATGGTTCATGGGTGGGTGTTAACAGCGTACCACTTCTCGGGTTCAACTGGCGCGGAGGAGCCCAAAGGAATACTACTGGCATTCTTCTCTGGTCGGAGCCATTTGTCACCACGCTGCCATCTGGAGAAAGGGTATCAATAATACATTTTTTTAATTCAATGAGCTAACAACAATGAACTTGAGCAGCCGGTAAAAGAAAACATCGTGAGAAATCGTAGTAGAACTGTTTTTTTGATAAGGGCGCCACTTGTGGCACTAGCTTTTAAGTTTCTTGTTTGTGCTATGTTTTTATTTTTTTCTGGTTTTCAGTTCTGCTGTATGCAATAAAGAGTTGCTATCTGTCAAATTATTTTATATTTAGAGTGTAAAAAGCTTAAAACTACTTACTTATTGTTTACAAAATACCCGCTGTACTCGACTAACACCCGAGTTCGAGAGTAGGGGCAAAATGTAAACCAGCGCTAAAGCACTAAATTCTTACAGCATAAAGCTGATTTTGTCATTTTGACACCAAACATCCCTTGCATTATTTTTATTACTGGGCTGTTGAGACTAACCATCGCAAGTCTCAAAGTAATGAGCGCCAAAGCAGCGATGCCCCGGACTTTGTTTTGTTACTCAAAGTTCTGTGTATCGCTGCAATGGTCATGGACAGGCGTTATCTCTTACCATCACGAGAGCGTCTCGTTCGTCTCATTACTTTTTATATTAAAAAACCATTTATGTGTATTTCTTCTTTGTCAATAATGTTATTCTTATTCTTAAACTTAAGGAGAAAAATAAATGACTATTATTCATAAACTTTCATAAATTATGAAACCAGAGCGATTGTTTTCCAGGTAGCAATACTTCTAATGGACACGCAAGGCACCTTTGACAGCAAGAGTACCGTCCGAGACAATTCCACAATCTTCGCGCTCTCTACTCTTCTATCTTCAGTTCAGATTTATAATCTGTCTATGAACATTCAGGAGGATGACATGCAGCATCTCCAGGTAAACCTAATGTTGATTTAACTTCAAATTTGTTAGAAATCTAAATATTGCCATCCAAGTCTCAGATATTCTGCTGGCGGTGGTGCGTGAACACTGCTGTGTTTCAGTCTGAAAGGTACTGCAGCTAGCAAAATTACAGAGCTATTGAAATTAACCATCAAATGTCTCAAAATAATGAACGTCAAATCGACGACGCCCTGGACTTTGTGCTACATAAAGTTCTGGTCTACCAGTGCAATGGTCATGGTTATCACTTACTGTCAAGGAAACATTTTATTTGTTTATTTGTTTCATTACTTTTTATGGCTAGGCGTTTGACCACAGCTTACCTGATGTTAGGTGATGATGTGGTCGAAGATAGTAAAGTTCACCTAGCCTGGAATGGAACTGGATTTTAAATAAGGCTGCCGGAACACACCGTTAGGTGCTTGGCGACAGATTTTCAACTTGAGGGTGGTAGCTAGCCAGTTCTAGAAAAAACCACCATGCTATGGTTTCCTCACGATATTTTCCTTAACCGGCAACTCAAGCCTATTGTTTAAATATGAACCCACGCCCTTCAGCATGTGAACCGACGACGCTAACCACTGAGCTATCATTGCTAATACAAGTGTACAAAAATGAAGTAATGAAGTAAATTTTAATAAATTCAAGTGAAAGAAGGAATTTGCACTGCAGAAGGATTTTTAGGTTAAAAAAAATGTTTTTACAAATTTGAGCAATACCAATTTGCTCTGTTGCAGCTATTCACAACGTATGGAAAAATGGTGCAAGACAGGAATCATGTTGGGAAACCATTTCAAACCCTGGAGTTTCTTGTGAGAGACTGGCCCTATCCCTACGACTACGCGTTTGGTACAGAAGGAGGAGCTCGACTCCTGCAGGAAAGACTCGCGGTATGTTATGTCGCTAGTGAATTAGTAAGTACACCAGCTCATTGGGTCGACGACGTCGTGAGGGTCGCGGGTCGTACATGGACAAGGTTAGCACGGGACCGGAATAATTGGCGTTATACAACCACGCTAACAATGCAGCGATTGTTGGTGAAGTCACATACAACCTTTTCTTTCTAGATAATATAATCTGTAGGTTTTCTTACAATGATTCGTTTCACCAAAATCTCTGCAATAAACTTACTTTAATTCCGTAAAAAAATCAGTCTGTTACAGACAAAAATCGAGCAAGCTAGCTAAATAGTGTAAAAAAACCATAGCCCTAGTACGGAAAAATTACTATTGTAATAAAAAAATGTGCCTTATGTGACACGGAACACAGAAAGGATTCGATTGACACCTCATTCATCAAAATCGGATAAGTGGTTTCGAGAGTTTTGGCGGGAACGCGGAAAGTGTCGTGTCGCACCGATGTATTTTTTTCCAAAACTAGTGTTTTGTTGAGTGCTTATGCATGAAAATGGTGATGTTTTATTCATAAAGTGCCGAGTCACAAGCGCAAGTTTGGGAAAATGATATAATGTGGTGAAACATGACTTTACGTGTTGCTTCCAAAACTCCATCGAAGCTTTATAGTAAAGTAGCCACTACTTTACTAAAGCATGATTGGACTTGACTGGCAATGACTGGACTTGACCAAGGCTGGACTTTGACTAGAACTCTAGCTACGAAGCTTATTTAACCTATGAAACTTGAAAATATAAAACACTTGGCACTGACAAATGCTAAAAAGCGACGCCAAAACAAAAAAAAAGTGGTTTCGACATTGCCGGTGGTCACGCCCACACACACACACACACCACTAAAACATAACCCTACCTTTTGGCTTTTGTATTTGATAGTCAACGTAATATCTAGCAAAATAATTAGGATGCCATTCGTTTTTCAGATCACGCCAGAGCAAGCTAAAGAGTTGAAAGATCTTCGTACTCACATACAATCCTGCTTCGAAAACGTATTCTGTTTCTTAATGCCCCATCCAGGATTCAAAGTTCAAAATCCGAACTTTAAAGGCGATTTAGGCGGTAAGCCCATGTTTCAATGTTTTTGTTTTGTTTTTATGTAATAGTAATGAGATGAATGAGACGCACTCCTTATGATACCAGATAACGCATGCCATAACCATTGCAGCGATACACAGAACTTTGAGTAGCTACACAACTTTTACTATATCACAAATTTGCTCCTCCTTACATCCACATATTTAGCCAAAAGTCAATAAAAAAAAATCGTACGACATTACACGCAACGCCATCAGACCCGAAACTAAGCAGAGCTTGCCTGATGGAAGTCAGGTAACTGATAGAATACATAAGTACTTTTTTTTTTGTTGTAAATGCATACTTATATTATAATACATACAGAACACCCAGTCACAGAACAAACATTAAATTTGTTGATACATAAAATGTTTGTCCTGAGCGGGAATAGAACCCACGCCCTTCAGCTCTTAAGGCAGATATACTACCAATGAGTCAACAGGGCTGTCAAATGTCAATGAATTTGGCTGTCAATGAATAGCTGATATTTTTTCACGATTTCAGAGTAATTGTGGCCATAATTATGTAAAATTGCTCATAATGGTAAATACCATATCCCCGTTTCGGCTTAGTAAGCAAGCTATAAAACCCTGCATAGGTTTAGCGTTTTTGTTATTTTCTCATACGACGTAATAGTTACCATAATTTGTTATTACAGATATCGATCCCAACTTTATAACTTATCTGAAACAACTGGTGACATCTCTGCTCAGCAAAGAGAAGCTGAGCCCTAAGATTATTAATGGTCAACGAGTAAAAGCTGGGGAGTTATACAACTACTTCAAGGCTTACATGGGTCTGTTCAACAGTGACCAGATACCAACCCCAACGACGATTTTGCAGGTATTCAAATTCAAAACATTTAATTGTCAATCTGTGCAGTATAGGAATTTATTTAAACAAAACTGTCTTAAATTATCATCTAATTTAATTAATGTCAAACTATTAT
Organism: Biston betularia; assembly: GCA_905404145.2. Taxonomy (NCBI): domain Eukaryota; kingdom Metazoa; phylum Arthropoda; class Insecta; order Lepidoptera; family Geometridae; genus Biston; species Biston betularia. The sequence continues at coordinate 12,871,328 of FR989874.1, forward strand.
ACAAAATGTCAAGTAAATTATCCATAAATCTATTTAAAATAATATATCGTTTATATATATTTTTTAATTGCATCAAATTCTTTCGCCATAAATAGAAAATGTATATAAATGTATTGTAAAATATTTTTTAGAGTTGTGTGGAAAAATAAAATGATTTTTTCTGTTAATTATTTTTACGCGACTGCCCAATAAAGGTGTGTAATGTTTTCAGAGTTCGTGTATGTATGTATGAGTTTATTTATTCCGTCATAACTTTGTAATGCCTGAACATATTTCGATGTATGGGTTCTAGTTAGAATATTAGCTTATAAATTATTATCAGTATTTTTTTCTTAATTAAACTTATGTATCTATATTTTTCAGGCAACAGTGGCAGCTGGTATTCTCTCTGCTATGAACGAAGCTCGTGAGGTCTACGAGACCGGAATGACCGCAGAATGTGGACCGTCACAGCCTGCTGTACCATCTGGCGACGTCCCAGACCTACATCAAAAGCACCTGAACTTAGCGCGAACTGCTTTCATCAACAAAAGAACCATGGCAACGCAAGACGAAGTCAATAAAAACCTGGACAAATTAAATCAAGTAATTTACCTCCGAATCAGCCCTGTTTACCTAAACTGTTCCACTACTGGGCGCGGGAAGGTAGTAGTGAGAAGGGTAAAGCCGTAGTCCACTGGCCAAGTGCGGGTTGGCAGACTTCACACATCGTCGAGAACCTTTTTTATGAATTATCGGATACTCACGATGTTTTCCTTCACCAATTGAAGTTAGCGGCAACATAACTTAGAAAATATAGAGGTGCACGCCATAGGATTCAAACCCAGGACCTCCAGATTGGAAGCCAGGAAGTCTCCCAACTTGGCTGCCGAAAAGTGAAAACATTTTACTTATACCACCTAAACTCACCGTCACGAGCTGGGGACAAAAATTATAAAACTACGTGTTATATACATACATAATTGGAGGCCTGAACTATTTTGTATATGTTCTAGAGTAGGACCACCGAATTGGCAAACGTAGGACGCCCTGAGAATCGATGGAGTGACGATATACTTAGGACAACAGGATAGAAGCGAAAAGCCGAAGATCGGTCTGAGTGGCGTGTCTTACGAGAGACCTACGTCCAGCAGTGGACTTCGATAGACTGATGATGATAATGATGATCATAATGAACTATTTTTTATTATTATTTGGAAGGTTTATTTGCTGTAGTAAGCCTCTAAGGTTCTGGGATATATGTACAAGTCAAAACAGATCGGACAGACAAAATAACATCTTAGGCTTAGTAATGAGACCTCGTTAGACATCATTCGGATAGGGAATTTAAAAAAATTGATATACCTAATATGATTTGTGTTGAAACTGCATTTTATTCCTTGTAGGAGTTAAATGTTCGCCTGCCCCAGTACGAGCAAAGTAATCTATCTAAGCTACAAGCAGTGACGAAGAAAGCAAGTGATATTTACGAACAGACTATTCGCAATATTAGTAAGAATCAACCACTGTGTTTCCATCCACTTGACCTTGAAGCTGTACATAATGAGGCTTTCCAAGCTGCGATGAAAACTTATGATGGAAGTATCAAGAAAGTTTCTAACAAACCAGACCAAAAAAGAACTGAACTTACACAAGTAAGAATGCAATTTTAATATTGCTATTTATTTAATGTAAGGAGATGAACGTATACGATCTCCTGATGGTAAGAGATAACGCATATCTATGACCATTGCAGCGATACATAGATCAAATCCAGGGCATCGCTGCTTTGGTGTTGATTACTTTGAGACATTCGATGATAAGTCTCAACAGCCTATTAGTTTCCCTAGTTTAAAGTACTGCACCCCTCAAACCAAAACACAGTGTACAAGATTAAGATAAATTATAACTTTTAACCCCTGATAATGTTCCATAATACGCATCTGTACCAAATTTACTGAGTAAATACGTTCAGTACTTAGTTATTTTTTTGATAATTTCATAAGAACGTAACATTTTTTTATGTTAAAAGTATCCTGTTTGTTAATCCAGATAATAAACTATATGTATATGTGCCAAATTTCATTTAAATGCGTTCATCCGTTTTTGCGTAATTTAGTAACAAACATACAAACTTTCACATTTATAATATGTATTACATTATCTGAAGGATTGTAACTGTCTAAAGTCTTTGACTTCGTTAAACTTTAATAATTCCTGGTAAGTATAATTTTCGATTCAATAATGAAATTACAGTTCAAGTATTTACCATTTTGTTACAGAGTTTAGAGAGTCGTCATGCTCAATTGAAGGTGGAAAATGATAAGAACAACAAGAACATCATAAACGATCTTAAAACAGAATACTGGAAATTAATGGAAACCAAGTCCGTAAATCCCCCGATGTCAAGCGTTGATTTTAAAAATAGTCATGACGCTGGCCTTAATCAAGCACTATCTAAATTCCAAGCTAGAAGGATTCGTCCCAGCTCTTATCCCAATGACATATTCAAAGATGAACTTGTAAATGTAAGTTGAACAGAAATTAAGTAAACAAACCCTAATATTACGTACAAATAAAATTATGAATAAAAGAACATAATTTAATCAAATTTTTTTCAGCTTATCGCGACTACATTTGCACAACTACAAAGTATAAACAATGGTAAGATTGAGCAAGAAGGAATAAGACAAGAACAAGAAAGGCGCAGGATCGAGCAAGAAAGGCAGAAAGCTGAACAAGAGCGTGTCAGAGCAGAGCAAGAGAGAGTAGCAAAGGAACAAGAAATGATCAGGCTAGAGCAAGAAAGACAAAGAATTGAACAAGAAAGGCAGAGGCTTGAACTGGAAAGGCAGAGAATTGAGCAAGAAAACAATAGGCGTCGCCATAAGAAGCGCAGATGTTCAGTTATGTAAATAATATCTCTGTAATTACTTAATATCTAAACATGCTCAAATAAATTCTTGACATTTATTAGTAAAGATAATATGTTTTTTAATTAATATATGATGAATAATTATCACATTTATCTATTTTTTAACAGTTTGAAAAAATGAAATATATTTATATAGGGTAATAAGCTAAAAAAAACAGCTGCTTGCATTTGGTCAAGGGTCGACAAACTTTTCTTTTGGCTTAGTACACTCAAAGCTAGTATATTACGCTTTAGGAACTTTAGTGCATATGCAAAATCTAACGCCAATATGCAATTTAAAAAAAGGGACCGTCGACTTTTTTGTTTTACATACGGAAATACGTTTAATTTTATCAGAAACCGTTACATGATAAACTATTTTAAATATAATTAGTTACGTATATCGGCAAACGGTATTTATTCTATAATAGCTTGTTTTGCGGCATATGCCTATTCTAATATACATAGGTACTTTGTCCTATTCTTTGCTGCATGAGTCCGTATACTATGCTATGGTAAGTAGATCCACTTAATTTTTTTTTAAATGGACCATAACTTTGTTATGCCATCCTCCCATCTCTTAGTTTGTCTAGCTCAGTTTCGCATACAGTCCCGTGGAAACCATTTTCTTAATATTTTAGCCCATTTTTCTTTCTTTTAATTGAAGAAAAAAGAAGAGGCGTTGGAGTCCATTGAGAAACGTGCTAAGAGGCTCATAAGCAACGATTCGCTCGTTCAGAAAAGGCTCCAAAGCCTTGAACATCGACGGAAAGTTGCTTGTCTGTCGGTTTTCTACCGGATACATTTTGGAGAGTGCGCTTCAGATCTACATGACCTAATTCCACCTTGCCCATTCTACTATCGGACAGCCAGGAGCTTTAAAAAGCGTCACCGCTTCATGGTTGATGTTCTAAAAGCTCGAACTAAGCGGTTTGATTCCACCTTTTTCATGCGTACCGCCAGACATTGGAATCAGCTGCCCGAGTGGGTGTTCCCCAATGAATATAGTCTGGGTACCTTCAAGTCGCGAGTGAATCGGTTTCTTCTAGGCGAGCGTGCTCCACCGTAGACCGCATCTTCGCTTAACATCAGGTGGGATGGCGGTCAAACGCAAGCCTATCTACTATAAAAAAAAAAAAAAAATCATGTGTCCTGTTCATTGCCATTTTAGTTGTCTATAAGTTGTGTATGCGTAATGAATAATATACCTAGTCTTTTAATTGCTTTTTACAAAAACGGTTTAAGCGGAAAGTCCATCGTATGTGGTTTGTGCCGACCTCGGGCAACGCCCTCACCAATGAGATAAAAATAGAGGAAAATGCATAACATATTTCAATCTCTTTTGCTCTCGTCAGTTCTCCTTTGTTAAATCTCCGTTTACTACAGTATTAAATGCTTAGCAAATTTCCGTGCTATTGTAATAAAATTGTATATTTTTCTCGCGATAAAAGTAATAGGAATTATTTGAACAAATGACTGAAACTGTAGATATTTTTTTTAATCATTTGAATGCTCGGCTACAACCGACATCTCGCCTGATGTTAAGCGAAGAATCAGATGCGGTCTGCGATAGAGCACGTTTGCTGTTTCGAATCGAAATCCTTTCACTCGCGACTTCAGGATACCCACTGTATCTATCGGAGAACACCCACTCGGGTAGCATAATGTTGTACACAGCTTTAGATTTTCTTCAGATTATCTTACCTAAGGTGGAAATATGATAGTGGCGCCCTTTCCTTACGTTTGATATTTTAAAGACAAACAGTTAATTATGTTCTGGTTAGAGAAAATTATTTCTTAAACACAATATGGACAGATACCCCGGTCCATACTGGACCGCGTCCAGTATTGTACTTTATAAAAACAGAGCTGATTCGAAATATTAATTTATTTATTCACTTTACATACAATCGTCCGCACTTATAATATTAGCGCGATGATTCACAACATCTTGCCAACCACCAATAAAGCCGCCATTACTCATACATTCAAAGAAAGGAAATCATTTTATCGGGAACTCCCCGACATATGCATGTGTAGGTTGATATGCTATGCATGTATAACGTGGTATAACCGACCGCTTGATTATAAATAGGACCGCCAGTTGCGCTAATCGCCATTCACAATTCAGAATTTAACGAGTTAGTGACAAAAATGTCGGAATTAGATCATGGGACGCAAGTCGTTAGTGTTTTGGAGAATAACATGTACCAACTTGATGAGAAAGTGCTGGAAAAGGTGCTAATGAAGGAAGAAATTAAGGATCTGCCAGTGGTAGTGGTGAGCGTTGCCGGCGCCTACCGCGGCGGCAAATCTTTCCTGCTTAACTTTTTCATCAGATATCTCTCCGCGCCGGTATGTATTCTCAATCTTTATTACTTATCTTTTTAAGTAATTCAACATGGTAATGTACCTAGCATTTAGTCCGAAAGAAATCGAATATTGCCAAAGATAAGTTTTTTTAGCCATGATAGCTCAGTAGATAGTGCGGTCAGTTCACACGTTCGTATCCCAACAATAAGCTTCTTATTCTTATTCAAAGTGGCGGCGATAGGTCCTGCACTGACGTCCCGCTTGGGGTGTATTGTGCATTGCCCCTGCCAGCGTCTACCCGAGCCAACCCAGCTCCTTGAAGTATCGGAGCGAGGCTCTGGGCCGCTGGCATAGTAGCTCCAGTGAGTTGGGTGGAATGTTCAATGATGATGATATGAATTATTGGTAGCCAGCCAATTACAACTTTTTATCGAAAAAAAAAAGTAGCGCAGTTATAACTAAATCCTCCCTTTTCCATAATCAAGTAAATAATTACACTGTGCTTATTTAAAGAGATCTGCTCAACAAGATGGTTCCTGGCTGGAAAACGGTGAACCGCTTGCTGGTTTCAACTGGCGAGGGGGTATCGAGAGGGCTACTACGGGCATCCTTTTATGGTCAGAACCTTTCATCACTACACTTAGTTCAGGAGAAAAGGTAAAGTTATGAGTGAGTTTTAATAGAAATAATATTAATAATATTGTTCACACCAATTAAAAACAATTATAACAATATAAATTTAACACTAGTGAAATAGTGGTTTGTGCCAATTCACAGGCCTTTTTTACTTCGTATTTGGCTTTACAATACGCTCATTTGCCAGTAGTTTTCCTTACTCGTGAAACATGCTTGTGGTTTGATGTAGCAGTGAGTCGGAACCAGATCTATTTTTTTAGACAAAGACGCGTATTCATCTTAAAAATATTTTTCTGAAGAATTGGGAAACTGCCAACTAGCTATCAGTGTCGTTAAAAATTGTATGATTCTGCCCAAAGTGTGTATTTTTTATCAATTTTGGATTTTTTTTCAAGGTGGCAATTCTTCTGATGGACACGCAAGGCACTTTCGACAGCAAAAGTACCGTCCGAGATAACTCTACAATCTTCGCGCTCTCTACTCTTATATCTTCAGTTCAGATTTACAATCTGTCTATGAACATCCAGGAAGATGACATGCAGCATCTCCAGGTCTGTATTAAGAGGTAACTCGGGTCCAGCGGAATTTGAAAAATAAGTATTGCCATCGCGCTGCGCTCGAGCAGACAAGCTGTCTATGTGTGTGTGTGTGAATAGTCTGTGTTTGTGTGTATTTTACGATAACGTTATCGAAAAATACTACTTCCGTAGTGCGTATATAAGTACGTATTATTTTTAAACCCACTCACTTCCAGCCTTTCCCGTAGAGTGCGAACGAAACAGGGACGAAAGAAGATTGTTTATGTTTTCTCTTCTAAAAATTTAACCTATGCAATAAAATTTTTTGCACAAATATTTTGAAGAAGAATGAGTATGTCCCTATATATCATTTAAACTTAAATATCTTTCAAATTTGTTTCATAGTTGTCTGATTAAGTTGGTATAAAAGGGTAATTTTTATTGGAGGAATAAAATAACTGATAGGGATGTAGCTTTAGCAGATCTTGATTTTATGACAAAAAATATGCATTGTAATGCATTATCCAGGTAAATACTTTTTGTTTTTACTTATAAAATAAACAGAATACACATGTTTATACCACAAAATGTTAATCTGGGTGGGATTCGAACCCACACCCTACAGTTCTGAAAGCAAGTATACTATCATTGAGCCAACAGGGCTGTTGATAATAATTATAGTGTTTTCCGTTTTTCTTTTAAGCTTTTCACGATGTATGGAAGCATGGTGCAGGAGAGGGCCGCTGAGGGCAAAGCATTTCAAACTCTAGGATTCCTCGTGAGAGACTGGCCTTATCCTTACGACTATGCTTTCGGTGCTGAAGGAGGGAACAAATTGCTTCATGAAAGGCTTAAGGTAAGAACAATATAAGATTTCATGGAGTGGTAGTGGCTTACACACACCTTAGTTACTTAGAACACATCTGGTAATACTGGTGATAGATCTGAAACTGCTGGTGAAGGAAAACATCGTGAGGAAACCATAGCGTAGTGATAGGGTACTCTCTAGTACTGACTGGCTAGCTACCCACTTCAAGTTGAAAATTTGTTGCCAAGCACCTAGCGGTGTGAAAGAAAACATTGTGAGGAAACCATACTATGGTTGTAGGGTACTTTCTAGTAGGTACTCGGCTCGCTAGCTACCGCCCTCGAATTCAAAATCTGCCGCCAATCTTTTAATGGTATGTTCCTGCCTCACTTGAGAGCCAGTTTCTTTCCAGGCTAGGTGTGTTTACAATCTCCGACCTCACCGTCACATAACATCAGGTGAGTTGTGGTTACAACACACTTTACCTGTCAAACATCGTAAAAATATAAATCGGAAATCAGAAATCAGAAACATTTATTGTCATAAATCGTCTTCAGAAAATCTTATTAATTTTACCAAAATGACTGTCTCAAGACACTTGAGTAACCAGGAACTGTTTCTATTTTCAGGTTACACCAAACCTTCCTGAAGAGCTACGACAGCTTAGGAATCATTTGCGATCCAGTTTCGAAGAAGTTTTTTGCTTTCTGATGCCTCATCCAGGATTTAAAGTTCAGGATTTGAACTTTAAAGGCCATATTGACGGTAATTTTATGTTATATCAAATTTACCCAACAATGACAGTCCCGTTGGCTCATTGGTAGTATATCTGCCTTGAGAGCTGTAGGGCGTGGGTTCGATTCCCACTCAGGGCAAACATTTTGTGAATAAACAAATGTTTGTTCTGTGTCTGGGTGTTCTGTATGTATTATAAGTATGTAATTACAAAAAAAAAGTATTTATGTATTCTATCAGTTATCTGACTTCCATCACACAAGCTTTGCTTAGTTTGGGGCCAGATGTTGTGTGTATAGTCCTACGATATTTATTATTTTATTAATGGCGCGGCACATTTTTATACTTTTACTGGGTGGTGGATCTCCTTAGCAAGAGGTCGTCTAGGTAGGTACCACCACAGTACTAGATATTCTGCCGCCAAGCAATAGTGTGTAAACAATATTGTGTTCCGATTTGAAGGGTACTGCAGCTATCGAAATTACAGATATTATACTGTTATGGAAGTCAATGGGGGAGGCCTATATTGTCTAGCAGAAGACGTCCTACGGCTAAAATGATGATGATGATGATGCTGTAATGCATATTATGTTTAGTGTACAACAAATTTATATCTATTCTATGCTACAATTTTGTCACGTTTGTCCTTTTTTATATAGAATCATACACTACTAGTTTTTAATTACTAGAAAAATCGATTTACGATGTCATTGTCTTCATCGTAAATATTTAATCAGAATTTTGTTTACTTCATAATGCCAAAGTTATTACAAGTTAAAATTTTCGGAAATCCTGCCTAAAATTATGGGCATAGCACTCAATTTCTACAAACTATTACTATTACCGGACCATCTGACCGTAACCAATGGCGGCTTTCATTGAAATATTGCAAAAACATTTTCTTTCTCTGTCGCACTATCGCGACCGAGGCCTCCCGATCTAGTTGCACGAGCTTGCCGCGTGATTTATGAATGAAATTGCGACGGGCTAGGTTTAGGTAAATGCCTACGGGTAGAATAATAACCAGGAATCACCTTTTTTGTGGATGATTTTTCGACAGAGATATTTCAAGTTTTTTTTTAATTGATGGGTTCTGTTATAACAGTAGATAACGCCATTTTTTTTAGTTATTAAAAATTTTTAGTGTTTATAAAATGCATTTTTATTTCAGACATTGAACTGAACTTCAGAAAGCACTTGATAGAGTTGGTGTCATCATTGTTATGTACTAAAAAGTTATGCCCTAAAACAATTAATGGGCAAAAAGTCAAAGCTGAAGAGTTATGCAAGTACTTCAAGGCTTATATGAATCTATTCAACAGTGACGAGATTCCTACCCCAAAAAGTATTGTTCAGGTGAGATTTATAATTTTTTTATGCAAAAATAATGAGACGCATGTCCATGACCATTGCTGTAATACACAGAACTTTGAGAAGCAAAACAAAGCCCGAAGCATCGCTGCTTTGGCGCTCATTAATTTGAGACTTTCGATGGTTAGTCTCAACAGCCCAGTAATTTCGCTAGCTGCAGTACCCTTCAAATCGGAACACATGTTTACACTCTACTGCTTGGCGGCAGAATATCTGGTACTACGGTGGTACCTACCTAGACGACCTTCTGCTAAGGAAATCTACCACCAAGTGAATGTGGAATCGTTATTGTGTTATGATTTGAAGTGATTAATTGTAGCATTTAATCTACTTATATTATAAATGTGAAAGCTTGTATTTGGACAATTGTTTGTTTTGTAGCGATCATAGATCAGTGGTTAGTGCAGTGGGTGGTGGTTGGTTGGTTCACATGCCGAAGGGCATGGGTTAAACCCCCAACAATGAGCTTGAACTACTGGTGAAGGAAAACATCGTGAGGAAACCATAGCATGGTGGTAGGGTACTTTCTAGTACTCGGCTGGCTAGCTACCACACTCAAGGAGAAAATCTGCCGCCAAGCGCCTAATGGTATGTTCCGGCTGCCTTACTTAAGAGCCAGTTCCATTCCAGGCTAGGTGTGTTTACCATCTGCGATCACACCGTCACTTAACACAAAATGAGTTGTGGTCAAACACCTAGCATGGCAACCGTAATAAAATAAAAAAATGGTTTATTTCCGTGAATACAGGCTACAATAGAAGTTGGACTTCTATCAGCTTTAAACGAAGCACGCGACGTTTACGAAAAGAATATGGAAGCGGGCTGCGGACCCGCACAGCCGAGCACGCCAATCGCTGACCTGCAGGATCTACATCGGAAGAATTTAAACGCAGCACGTGACATATTCACCAACAAAAAAACAATGGCTTCTCAGATTGAAGTCAACAAGAATTTGGACAAACTAACTGAGGTAATTGATGCGAAACTTCATAGACCAGAGGTCGACAACCTGCGGCTCGCGAGCCGCAAGCGGCTCTTTTGATGTAAATTAACGGCTCACCAGTTCCATACGCAAAATTCTAATTTTTTATTAACATAACTTTAAAAAATTGAGCAACTGATCCATGAGTGAGTACCAAGTCTCAGCCAATTTTAATTATAAAAAGTTCTTTAGAAAATTAATTGACTCTGGCGTTACTTTGCAAAAGTTTATTTTAAGTATTCAAGAGTTATATTTTTAGTGTATTTCCGCTTAAAAGTCGTTTTGGCTGTAACAGTGAAGAGGATTAATTAATTTAATCTTAAGACAATTTTAATTGTTTAACCGAAATTTCCCTTAGTATTTAAAATCCGACAAATTTAAAACCGAAATTAATTAAAATAATAAAAATGTATTACTCTTTTCGCTGCAGTAACCACTTGCCGCCACTTGTTCCGTCTCTACACGAGGCATCCTCAGGACGTGTTGACTCTCCGACCACTCGGTGGAAATACACCAAAAATATAACTCTTGAATACTCCTGAAGAAACTCGACCAGATAGGCGATAGACAATAAATAATCAAAAATACCGAAAAAGGTTCTTATGAACAGCCCTTTTGGCTGCTTGGTACTATATCTGCTTTAAGAGCTATAGGGTGTGGGTTTGATTCCCATCCACGACAAACATCTTGTGGTATAAACGAATGTTTTTTTCTGTGTCTGGGTCTTCTGTATTATAAGTATCTATTTATTGACAAAAAAAAGTATTTATGTATACTATCAGTTATCTGACTTGCATAGTACAAGATTTGCTTAATCTAAGGTCAGATGGCGCTGTGTGTACTGTGCTGCGATATTTATTTATTTATTTTATTGGAATGAAAATTATTTTTTCAAATCTTTTCCAGGACTTGGAAAACCGACTACTACAGTTCGAGCAAAGCAACCTATCGAAGCTCCAAGCAACGGTCAAGGAAGCAAGCGATCTATATGAAAAAATGATAAACGATGTAAGCAAACACCAGCCGCTGTGTCTGCATCCCGTGGACCTTGAGGCTGTTCATAACGAAGCTGTTCAAGCAGCTATGGAACTTTATGGAACAAAAGTAAAAGCAATTTCTGACAAAACAGATCAAAACCGGACTGAACTTACACAGGTAAGAGTTTGCTCTACTCTTGCTTCGGCACAGTAACTTAGTTAAGTTTCTAGAAGTTTCTAGAAACTTCATGAAGATCACTTTTACAATGTCAAACTCTGTAAAGAAACCAATGTTAAAAATAGTCGTTTTTATGCTTGCCAAGCTAGGTGTTTGCCCACAGCTCACCTGATGTTAAGTCTCTGAGATCTACTTTCTAGTACTCGGCTGGCTAGCTACCACTCTCATGTTGAAAATCTACGGCCAAGTACCTATCGGTGTATTCCGGCAGCCTCGCTTGAGAGATAGTTCAATTCCAGGCTAGGTGTGTTTTACCATGTTCGACCACACCGTCACTTAACATCAGGTGAACTGTGGTCACCTAGTTTTTTAACTATTATAAATATCTAGCGCACTATGATATTATTCTTTAACACCTATGTAGGTAACAATAAAATCGTTGTATCATTAAATTTATTCTTGTGTTTCAGAATTTCCAGAACAGATATGTTCAATTGACGATGTCGAATGACAATAACAATAAAGCAGTAGCAAAGGAACTCTTCATGCAATACCAGAATGTCATGGGGACAAAATCTACAAATCCCCCCCTTTCTGAGGCAGATTTCAAGAGTGCACACGATGACGCTCTCAAACAAGCACTTGACATGTTCCAAACTAAACGAAACCGATCAAATGTAAACCCTTATGATATTTACAAAGAAGATTTAGAAAAGGTAAAACGAGTTAACATTTTAAGCAAATAAATATGAAATGCCGTAAAACGTTTCACAGAGCGCCGTCTAGCCGCAAAATAAGCAAAGTTTGTACAGTGTGAACCAGAAAAAAAAGTAAACATAAGTATTCTATCAGTTGATAAATTACTTACATTTAATTTTTTGTTTTGGAAAATTTTATCTATTGTTATATACGTACATACAAAGTGTTTCAGAGAACTAAAGTAGTACCTTACTACTACAGTGTGTCGTAGTATCGGTGTTTAAGGTGCTAATATACCAAACAATGGAAGAATGAATGAATGGAACTTTACTAAAAGCTAATTCTGAAATTACGAGAAAAATTTGCTGCTCTGCATATTTTCAATTTAAATTACATATTTTTCAGAACAGCTAATTTTGTTTGCGATTTGAAGGTTAGCTCATATTAAATTTATACATGTTCACATTTCTGAATCACCCAAAATCTTACAAAATTAATTTATTTTCAGACAATCACTAACACGTTTTGGCAACTTCAAGCGATTAATCAGGGTAAGATTGAACAAGAAAGGAAGCTTGCAGAGGAACAAAGAATCATAGCGATTGCAGAACAAGCAAGACTAGAACGAGAAAGAATGTTACGAGAACAAGAAACAGTTAGACAAACCCAAGAAAGAGAAAGAATGGAATTAGAAAAACAGAAACTTGAACAAGACAAACAAAGACTTGAACAAGAAAATACCAGGCTTAGACATTCTCGTAATAATCAATTGTGTAAAATTGCGTAGGTATTGAATGATTACTTATTTATGCATCTTAATGATATGTTAATTTACAAATTGGATTAAATATTAAATATTCTAAAAATAGAGCCGAAATATTTTTGTGCTCATTTCGGTGGAGATTTTTGTAGTTGGGGGACAGAGGCCAAAAGCTTCATTTTTGAAATTGTACGCCGAATGAGAGATAAGGGTGAAGACTTTCTCTTCGGTTCATTTCTTGTGCAAAGGAAATTTGAAAGAGAGAACGTCTCGCATCTCCATCCAGCATGGTTGCGCTTTCAGTATTGTGGGCATCTTTTCGCCAGAACCGAATGCGGGCCGGATTATTTGATTTGATGTTATATTATAAATTTAGTAATTTGACAATAAATTTTATTCATTTAGTTGAGATTTTGATAATTATTTGTCATGTGTTGCATTTAAATAATAAATTATCTAAGCTTTATTAAAATAAAACAAATGTTAAACTGAATTTATTAAAAAACAATTATTGTACTTGTCTTCATACACAGGAACTAAATAATATTATAGTTTTGTTTTTGAAAAATAATGAAATATGAATATGAAATAAATAATTCTCTACCTAATAAATGATAAACTGTAGAGAAGGTTTTTTTTTTAATTTACAACATTTATAAAGATAGTAGACAATAGTTTAGTACCGAATAACTATTTTGGTTTGTCACGACATAAAAACATACTGCGCTAACAAAAAAAAATGTAATAGTAAATACATTTAGTATGAAATAAATTTTATTACTACCTTCATAAAACATTCTACACGAAATCCAAAGTAAAGTCACATAAGTGTTTTAAATTTTTTTTTTAAAAAACGGTGTTACATGATGCTAAATCGCAAGGGAGTCGTTGTACTCATAATAAATTATGAACAAGATTTTACTATTCTCTTAACTCTAAAAACATTAAACTCAGTTGTTCCATTTAAAATGTTTGTAGACCATTGCCCAAATGTACAAAGCGATTTTTTTTTCGCTTTTTTGAAGTGTGACTTTGATTATAGAGTTATGCTATTGATTAGATATTTAACTAAAGAAGTACTAATAGGTGAGATATTTGTGAATTATTTTATTTCATTTTTGTTCTAGACTGGGGATAGTTTCGAGTGTGACTGAAGCTATTGTATCCAAGACATTGAAATAACGGATCCCACGCTAGAACTGCTTTACAAGATACGTCGACTGTTCTTGTATTATTCTTGAGTATACTTCAATTTAGAAACTATATAGGATTTTAGGCCCTAGCGCAGAAAACATTATATAAATTAAAAAAAAAAAAATATTATTAAAATATTATGATCTTTGTGTACATAATTATGTTCTGGATTTTTTTTTCTTGCTTTCATTGAAGCAGACGACTCTACTAGGCTGTAAATTAAATATCATGCATTGATTTATATTACTTCTAGTATTACATCTTTCATTTAAATTTTTTGTACTAATAAACACTAAAAATTTAATCTGTGTTGTGTTTTTGTTTCATCTTTTTTTTTAGTAGCCTCTATTATCCCACTGCTGGGCAAAGGCCTCCATTTCCTCTTCCCAGACTGCTCGGTCTTCGGCTTTCGTGGTCCAGTGACTATCGTGACGATGTAGTTCATCACACCACCTTCGTCTGGGTCGACCCTGAGGCCGTTAAAATTTTGGCGTCCAAACTGTGGTGGCCTTTGCCCAGCGGTCGTTTGTTGCCCAAGATAGTCTAGTTTTAAGGTTACTTTAAGAAATTTTCTTTTCAGTGACGAGGTTGAAATCTTATAAAGATATGTGGCTATATTGAAGTACATCCAGGTGTTGTAGGTAAGTTAGCCTATAGCAAATCTTAGGGAATGCTGGAAGTGTTTTCCATAGGGTACTTACTTCAAGCTACATTGTACTGAACATGTCTTATAAAATTTGCGATAATCACTGAGCTATCAATGCTACAAACCTGGTAAAATTTGTATGTGTTAACCCTAAGCAGTATCCACAACTGATGAAAAACAATTGTTTGTCGTGCAATTGAAGTAAAAATGGCAAAGTTTTGACGGCAACGCGGAAAGAGTCGTGTCGCCCCGTTGTATTTTTTTCCAAAACTAGTGTTTTTTCGAATGTTTATGCATAAAAATGGTGGTGTTTTGGTCATAAAGTGCCGAGTCACAAGCGCAAGTGTGGGAAAATGATATAATGTGGTGAAACATGACTTTTCGTGTTGCTTCCAAAACTTCATCGAAGCTTCATGGTGAAGTTGCCACTACTTTAAAGCATGACTAGACTTGACTGATACGGACTGGACTTGATCAAGATTGGACTTTGACTATAACTATTGCTACAAGGCAACTCATTTAACTTAAGAAACTTATAAACATAAAACACTGGCAAATGCTCAAAATGCGACGTCATAATAAAAGAAAAAAAATGGCAAATAAAATCGTCACAAGTTCGCGGGTAGATCTAGTGATATTTTTTTAACACTGTCAGGTAGCAGAATCTGTAGAGTCGCGACATAATGCGTAACATGCCCAAGTGTATTCAGACCCTAAGTAGGCCCACCTCGTCTGCGTGGGCCAAGTAAGACCCTTCTCTCGTGTGACATGTCCCTAAGTAGGCCCTTAAATTGTTCCGTCGAGACTCGGCCTCGTGGCTATATCGACTTAAGTATGGGTTTATTCTAACTATATTGTTGTCACAAGTATTGTCATAGAGTGTTTGATTTTGATGTTACTTCATCATCATCATCATCAGCCTTTTGTAGTCAACTGTCGTGTAGTGGCGTGTCTTGGGAGAGGTCTATGTCCAGAAATATTGCAATGTCTATACCTTAGCTAGCTACCTTTTTTTAATCCCACTTATCCTACTTATATTGTAAAGCTGAAAGTTTGGATGTTTGTTACTCAATCACGCTAAAACGGCTGAATGAACTTGAATGAAATTTGGCACACATATAGTTTATTATCTGGATGAACATAAATATAAGAAACTTTTTCTACCAGATACATTTCGGAGAGTGTGCACTTGAGCTGCACAATTTGGTTCCCCCCGCACCTTTCTTTTACCGGACGGCCAGACAAACGCGACCAAAACGTCATCCGTACATGGTAGATGTTCCCCATGTACGCACAAAGCGTTTTGATTCCACATTTTTCATTCGCACAGCGAGGTTGTGGAACTCTCTGCCGGAGTCTGTGTTCCCTGTTAGGTACAATATTGGCGTCTTCAAATCTAGAGTAGGTTTCTTCTAGGTAAGCGTGCTCTATCTTAGACCACACTACTGCTTAACATCAGGCAGAGTGTTGTCAAACGCGAACCTATTTTGAATAAAAAAAAAAAATATCATAAAAATGGTAGGTTACATACAAAAATACAAATCTTTCCTCTTTATAATATTAGTTTATATATAGATATTTCAGTTTAAATCGGGATCATTCATGCAAGTAAGACTCACACTTGCGCGACTTTTATTATTGGCTGGTATACTTATTGCCTATTTATATCACCTAAACTATAATAGAGACGATCAGTATGTAGTTTGGTATAAGTGCCAATCCTGAATAGAAAACTCTAACAGAGAGACAGCTTCTAAAATGTTTGCATTTGAAATGAAATCTATTCGAGAATTACGTATATATATCGTCTATTAAAAGTTATACATAAATGTTGTTAAAAATAACATTAATAGCAATAGTGTGTAAGCATTACTGTGTTCCGGTTTGAAGGGTACTGCAGCTAGCGAAATTACTGGGCTGTTGAGACTAATTCTATCAAAAGTCTCAAAGTAATGAGCGCCAAAGCAATGATGCCCTGGACTTTGTTTTGTTACTTAAAGTTCTGTGTATCGCTGCAATGGTCATGGACAGGCGTTATCTCTTACCATCAGGAGAGCGTCTCGTACGTCTCATTACTTTTGACATAAAAAAAAATAGAGAAGTATTGTTAACCATTCTAGAAATCAACCTGTGATGACATAATAATACCCTCCGCCGGACAAGAAATCACGTCATAAACATATTAAATAAATTATTCTAGAAGGAAGAAAATAAACGCAAGCTATTTTATTAAATATTTGTAATGTTGTGTATGTACAATAACAAGTACCAACTTTAATTATAACTCGTAAATAGATAGTTAGAAGCTGTGATAGCTCAGTGGTTAGCGTGGCGGGTTCTCGCGCCGAAGGGTGTGAATTCAAACCACAATACAGTCACTTTTTTGACAACATTAATAGGTATTACGAAATATTTTGTTTTATGATTTTACAAATCAAGTAAATTAAATTTGTGTTATATTTAAATTCACACAAAGTAAATCAAGTCCGTCATACCCAAATAATTTAGTGACAGACAAAACTCAACCATGAAAAGATGTAGGTATTTCTTTTTTTATATAAAACGTAATTCTAATTACTTCTTTACTTACACTTAAAATACACAAGTTTACAACTCTGGAACTTTGGAAGTAAGATCTTGCATGATTGTACAAGGAATAATTTAAGAGCAAGTTATTTCTTTACACTCCATTTGAGGATTGTTATAGAATAGAGATGCAAAATAATTCACCAATATTTCTGTGATTTTCTACTCGGTGTAGCGGCGCGTGAGAATGCGTTCTATGAACTGTGCTTTAATAGGGCTGTCACCGCGATATTTATGTGCCCGTTTATTAACTTGTCACCCTATTAACTACACATAACTGACAAGCTTATGCTCTAGTTATTACTGAGTTCCCGCTTTGCATGCTTTAGCAACGATTTTAACCTTTTCGACCAGTCAGCCAATGAGTTTATATACGGCATAGGACAGTCAATGAGCTAATGTGACAATTCTTGAGCTAATATGACCGTCAATAAATAAGCTAACAGAGCAGCCTTTGAGCTAGCAAGGCAATTTATGAATTAACAAGGTTATAAATGATCTAAAAGCGAATAAAACACTTGAAACTTGAATAAGGCAGCCGATGAGCTAACAATGCAGGCAATGAGCTAAAAAGACAGTGAATGCGCTAACAAAGTAATAAATGAGCCAAAATTGCAGTTCATAACTAAAATGGTAGTCAATAAGTTAATTATGATGTCGATGAGCTAGCAAAGCAGTTAATAGGTTAACAAGGCCTTCACAACTTTTCACACACGAAAATGAAATAAACGTTTTTATATACGAAGAATGTCACGTTCCGCCCAGGGCAAGACAATTTTTTCCACGGTACGTGCTAACGGAGCTTAAGGGTGACCTGCCAGTCAGTGAGATTTTAAATCGTTGTAATCCACATATAGCACCACCTAACCTTAAACTAGTAAAGTTTTGCTATAGAAACTAGAAAATCGGTAGAATTCCTTATAAACTTACCTGTTTTATAATCCGGATAGATGCTTTCATTGCTTTAATTACTGGGTACCTAAGTACGGAGTACGATCGTAGTGCAATAATGCTTCTTTGACAAAAAAGACTAAAATGAACAATCGTATTTTGTATTGTGAGTATGTCAGTTGGTGTTTATTTATTTGACTGTCTTCTTAGCTCATTTGGTATTCATTTTACTTTGAGAGCTAAAGAGCGTAGGTCCAATTCCCGCTCAGGAAAAACATTTGTATGACCTACATAGATGTTTGTTCTAAAAATAAATATTTTATAAGAGCTCTGATTCCTGTAACACATGCTTTGTTTAGTTTGAGGCTAGGTGGCGCTGTGTTGAAATGTGCTATATTTATTTCGCTTCCAATTATTCCAAATTTTTTGAGCTAGGCTTAGTCATACGACGATATTTCTATCTCAATTCCTGGCCTAACCTTGACATGGTCTGATAGTACCCCATTCGCTTTTATTACTTACCTTTTCAATCCGATTGGCACCCCTTCGGGGTGAAAACGACTTTTGACACATAATTTGCTGACTAAATGAACTGTGCTGTCGGAAGTGCCCGACGTGGTTTACCGTTGAATGTAGAGAATACAATAAAACAATATTTATCTAAGTAACAATTCATAACAAAAGTATTCTATTCGCCTGACCATGACTCAATAACGAATTTGAATTATTATTAGGAACTACCCCCCAAAAGCCAAGAGCGAATTGCCAAAAAAAATAATTTGTTCGTGTATCTGGTAACTTTGTACTCAGCTGGCTAGCTACCACCCCAAGTTGAAAAGCTGCCGTCAAGCACTTAATGGTGTGTTCCATTCCAAACTTGTTGTGATTAGCATGTTCGATCACACCGTCACTTAACATTTGGTACGCTGTGATCAATCACCTAGCTTGTCGCCAGTAAAAAAGTATTTAAAAATATTATATATAAAACATAAATAGCATACGACTTTCCTTCCTAAGTTATTCTTGAAAACAATCTAGGTATATTTTTAGTCGATATTGGTAACATTGTTTTGATTTTAGAAATAATACATTACATTGGGAATTAGGTTAGTAGGTTAGGTTATCTTTTTTATTTAATTCACTTCTGCACCATTTATTTTGACAGTTTTATATTGTGACCGTTTGGGGTACATTCAGGGTTGCAAACAATAGGGATGGTTTATTACAAATACATTGCAAGAATGTTGAAAGAGTTTAATGTACCGGCAAGGGAAACATCGCGGACAACCCTAGCCCACAGAGTGAGCAAAAATGATTTAAAACTAGTACAACAAATGGTGATTTTATTACTAAGAACAATCTCTTTCAGGTAATTTTAGTGTGAAGATTATTATAAAAATACTAGCTTGCGACCGCGATTTCGTGTGCGTTGAATTAGGAATTGAGTTTAGTGAGAAATTAATTATATGTAAGTAACAAAAGAGCAATAGTTTTATTCATCATTGAAGCGAGGTAGATAGGTAAATAGATAGATAGATAAAACTCTTTATTGTGCACACCATAAACAGAAAAAAATACAGAGAACAAAAGATCCTTATGTACTAGTGCCACAAGTGGCGGCCTTATCGCTAACAGCGATCTCTTCCGGGCAACCAAGAAAAGAAAAACACGATAGATAACATAAGAAACAGACGGGAGATGTAACACTAATAAAATAAGTAAATAAAAATAAAACATAATATATAAGTATATAAAAATGTATTTAAATAAAACGAAATATTTACATATATAAATACATAAAATAATATATATATATATATATATATATATATATATATAGGCTAGATCAATGTTCGGTGAAAAAAACCGAGTAATAAGCCATTTCACATAAGACAGGTTCACGGAAGAAACAATCGATTAAATCGAGCGGTACGAGCCTTCCACCCATCTGTAATATGTGGGTGGCACTTTTGGCATAGCGGCCAGTTCAATAGTAAAACCAAAACGGAGGCATAATATATCCAAAAAGTTCAACAGAACATTCCCCATACTAAAATTTCAATTAAATTACCTCTGTGACTTAGACGTAACTCAATTATTAATTATCAAAATTTGCTGTTACTTTTCAATGTCTTCGCACAAATCACAATAATTCCCATTCAATTATAAAATTCCTCACAATTACACTAACAAATCACCAGTACAATCAAAATCTGCTTATTAAAATTGTTCAACACACCCTACCGTTAAATCACATGACAAGATATTGATGTACAGTAACTCAACTTCACCCAAAATTTTAATAAGTAACCAAAATTATTATTTTAACACTTATTTAACTTGATTTCTCATTTTATACTTGTCGAGATACTTGACACCGACAAAATATAGATAGACAGATACAAAGATGAATAAGAACTCGTAAATGATGCGATTACTTTACTCGGTGGAGTTTTGAAAGCAACACGAAATGTCATGTTCTCCCCACGTTATATCTCCTTCTCATTATTTTATAACTACATAATATTATAAACAACAAACTCGAATATGACGACATGAATTTTTAACATTTCTACTAAAAACTCTATTTAATACTAAAAACAACAATTTATGTTAAAAAAAAAATAGATGAATTTCCGCAAACACACACAAAGCTTTCATCAAAATCAGCCCAGTCACTTTCAAATAATATTATTAAAAACTTAGAAAGAAGTAGAACTAGAAGTTTTGCCAGCCTAGTTGGGAAACAGTCTGGTTTCCAATCTGAAGGTCCTAGGTTTGAGTCCCACTGCACACACTTCTGTCTTTTCTAAGATATGCGAGTGTTGCCGCTAACTTCAAACGGTGAAAGAAAACATCGTGAGAAAACCTACATTTCTGACAGTTCATCAAAAAAGCTCTCGAAGGAGCATAAAATCTGCCGACCCGCACTTGACCAACGTGGTAAACTATGACTTTACCCATCTAACCAATGAGAAGAGGCCTATAAAAACAGGACAGAGACAGTATAAAAATGACTTACTAAAAATATTGCCGTCTTTTTTATTGCAGCTCATTAGACAAGGATGACATTTTTAAAATGTTAACACTTAAATAAATAAAAAAATATCGTAG
Source organism: Biston betularia (assembly GCA_905404145.2). Lineage (NCBI taxonomy): Eukaryota > Metazoa > Arthropoda > Insecta > Lepidoptera > Geometridae > Biston > Biston betularia. Next base: position 12,892,629 of record FR989874.1, read on the forward strand.
GACACAGCGCCATCTGACCCCTAACTAAGCAAAGCTTGTACTATGGAAGTCAAATAACTGATAGAATACTTAAATACTTTTTTTGTAAATACATACTTGTAATAAATATTGAACACTCAGACATAGAACGAAAACATTTTGTTTATACCACAAAATGTTTATCCTGGGTGGGGATCGAACCCACGCCCTTCAGTTCTTGGAGCAGACATATGTACTAACAATGAGGGCTGCTAAACAGACCTATCAGCACAAGCTGTAAATTTTTTTTTTTCAAATAAAATATTATCGCGATGTAAAGCTGATCTACTGTTAATAGAGTAACTGTACTGCTGAACCATTAATATTTATCCAAAAACGCGTGACACAGTCGACTGGATACATTTATATCCTTTTGTGATCGTGTGGCCACACTACATTACCCCTGGAATATCGGGCCTTAATTAATAAAACGAATTGGTGACCGTCGGTGAATGTATAGTAGGTAATTGTATTTATGTGTTTCGTCTGTATGTGTTTTGATTTAATTTTACGTCTAATGTTTTTATGGTTGAGGTTGACTTCTCCATTTCGTCCATTGTTAAGTGACAGTGTGGACGAGGATAGTAACACACTTAAGGTGGTACGATTTCCATACAAATATTTTTTTCCATTTATGGACAAATGGAGCATAATTTTACAGTGAAATCACATCTACTGGCATTTATTTTGGTCTTTATTTGCGGTAAATCACAATTGCTTGAATAAAACAATAGATTATATATGTCCATAAATGGCAAAAATTTATTTGTATGGAAATCGAACCACCTTAATCAAGACCTTATACCATGATCTCTTATTGCCATTAAAGTTGGCCGATTACGAAAAAGTTACTCGACCACGATACTTATTGCGTGGACATACGATTTGCGGTCGTGTAGATGTTTTGTGAGCGCCTAACTTAAATGGAATAAGAGCTCACGGAACAGCCCCTGAAATGAGATATGGCTCTCAAGTGAAACTGTTCGACAGTAGAGGTTCAAACTTTTTTTTATTTAAAAGTAATGATAAAAACGAGATGAATTTAAAAACCTACATCATTAAACTTTATTTCTGGAAACAATTGAATTTGTAGCATTTTGTTTTTGAGATAAAAAGATAATAGTTATAGAAATTTCATACCAATTCGTGAAAACAAAGTGAAAAAACGACAAATACATTTTTTTTTCTTTTATAATATATCAAGGACCGTTGACGAAAAAATTCGCTGACCAAAAATAGCAATAAAACAAGTAACATAGCGACGATTGACGATAATGACACCGTCGCGGGTCGAACCTGGACCAGATTGGCACAGGACCGAGGCAGATAGCATAACAAGAGAGTGCCAATACCCAGCAGTGGGATAAAGAAGGCTGTGAAGATGAAGTAACATAGCAAACAATCAATAAACAGACCTGACAGTGCACAGTATGAAATAGCTGATGTTTCAGAATTGTACCTTTAATACAAGATGATCATAATAGTGAGTACAATCACCCTTTTGGCTTAGTATGCTTAATGATTATAACCCTGTATGTCAGTTACTGTATTTCTAAACCCCTATTAATAAAACACTATGACTTATTAAATTCGCATTGCAAACCACAGGACTGCCACTCTAGGAGTATGCGAGACAGTATTACATCTTTATACACACAAAAACACATTATAGTGGTAAAATACTAATGTTATTTTACGTTTACGTTTAAACACTCCTTGCCTAATGTTGAGCAGGACGCTTACCTAGAAAAAAAACTGTTTACTCTGGATTTAAATACACCCAAATTGTCTTTCGCGGAAATACAGACGCCGGTTTCACATCCTCGCTATACGTACCAAAAATGTGGAATTAAAGCATTTAGTATATTATATACGAGAGGAATGCCCACCTTGTACGGATGGCGCTTTAGCCGTGACTACCTAGCCGTCCAGTTATAAAAATAGGCAGGTGGAACCAAATTGTACACTTCCAGGACACTCTACTACTACTTTTATGAACACTAAATAAAACAATAGGTACCTAAACTTTTTTTTTATTATTACATATCAACTCGCCTGATGTTAAGCGAAGATGCGGTCTACAGTGGTGGAGAATTATACAATTTTATGGATTTTGTTTCTTGCGCCCGTTTTCATATTTGTGTAACCGATCAAAACTGCAGTCGCTCATAACTATTATATTTTCAAACGAAGCATTATAGTTATTTGTATTAAAATGAAAGCACCTTTGGTGTTTGAATTAACCCGGTAAACCCGCAATTCACAAAAGACATACTTATTTATGTATTTCGTTAACTCGAACCCTACACTATAAAATAGAAGACTTTAGCTACTGCGCTAATGGCTCTTTTACCGCTCCGCTAACAAAATTGTATACGAAATTAACCCCCAGTATAAATTAAAGCCTATTGTTCTGTTCCTAACTAGAGAATGATTTTGGTCGGATTTGAATACAGGGCCTTTGTTTTGGAATGCCTAATCTAGCACGTAAAGTTCACATTTGTGTAACGGTTACGATACGGATGAAATGGAGCGAAATAATAATTAAGTAGTATAATTGTTATGCAGTTATTTTATGTATTCTATCAGTTATCTGACTTCTATCACACAAGCTCTACTTAGTTTGGGGTCAGATGGCGCTGTGTGTATAGTCCTACGATATTTATTTATTTATTTTCTTAAAATGTTTTATATTAAATGTCTACAGAAAAAGCATAAATAATATTAAAAAGTTAATAACTAGGGTGTTGTGTAATATAAAAAAGGTAAAAACTGGGGTGTCAAGGATCATTGCATTTTGGATATGACCCTTGACCCAACGATGTTGGTCGAGACTCTTCGCTAAAAGACCGTTTACCGTGACTACTAACGGGACAATGATCGTCGAATCAACATCCTGGCGGCTGGCGGTTATTTCGTGAGCCAAGTCAAAGTACTTGCGGAGCTTTTCCTTCTCAGCCTTTAAGAAATTCTCGAGAAAATTATCGTTATTTATTTCTTTTCTTATTTTTTACATTAGATAGATATAAAAATTAAATAATATAAAAAACTTAAAAACTAGGGTGCCGCCGGCAGCGGAGCAGGGCTCAAGCTGCCGGTGGTACTGCGGTGGTACGTACCTAGGCGACCTCCTGCTAAGAAGATCTACCACCCAGTGGTTATCCGTCCTTCGATGCACAAGGCCAGCCCACAGTCTCTGATGTCTCCGATGATTGGTTCTCTGAGGAATTATTATAAATCCGTCCGGTCCCTTAAAAACGCCGGAAACCTGTTACAAAAGCTTGACTTTACATGAGCAACTTTGAGCTAGTTACCGCTCCCACTATGATTTTGACATCGTAGCTTGTAACAGGTAGTAACAGTGTAGTGGGTATAATCCCATAGGATCCCAATAATTACAATCTCGCTCAACCAAACATCGGAGATCTTTAAATGGGGAAAATCGGTGTTTGTATGGAAGTATTATAACTTACAACCACATTAGAACAGCAACAATTATCTCTAAACCTAAAATAATAATAGGTAGATACGTTAAAACAAATTAAACTTAGCAACATAAACTATCATCCCTAAACAGTTTTAACTTGCCTCTAAATGCCTTTAAAACGTCACATCCAAGTTCATCAAACGCAAATATCTCAAACAAAGGTAATAAACGCTCATAGAGTTGTCCCTTTCGTAAACATTCGTTCACGGCTGGCCCTTTATAATAAACCTTTAACCTCGAGCCACGAAATGTCACTGCAGGGAAAGCCAAAGGGTTAATATACATTGGATGAAATATTTGTGACGACATGGTATGAATAGGCAGGTAGGTCCAAAGCTACACAATATATACCTACGTTAATTTATCGCTTCAATTTAAATTTCTAGAAAATTAATCCCTGCTAAGCGACTTTTATAAAGCTCTCTCATTTATGTGACGTTTCTTTTGTGGGGACTGATCTTAGATTTCTAGAGAATAATTTGTATGAAGAAGTACAAGGACGAGATTACTCGGCCACACTGTCGCTTTACAGGGGAGTTCGTAACCAAACGTAGATCTTATAATAAAGGCGCTTTTTTCAGTTCGAGGTTTAAAGCCACTTTCATGTCTGACTCGTAGTTAACGTATCTTTCCATTTTTCTTATCATTGGACCCCACAAACCTCCCTGACAGCTATAAAGATGTTGGTTTCGCAAAGAAAATACAAAGGGACGAAGCAAGACCTTACCATCCCATAGACAGCTGGTCTAAATTAAACATTCAGTCGATATATTAGCGCAAACAAAATCTACAACTTTTTTTTTGTTCCGCACTTTCTTGTGTTCGTTTTTAGTTTTTATTTATTGCTGGTTTGTTCTTTTTGACAGCCCTGTTGATTCATTGGTAGTATGTCTGTTTCGAGAGCTGAAGGGCGTAGGTTCGATTCCCACACAGGACTAACATTTGTGTGACTAACATCAATGTGTGTTCTGTGTCTGGGTGTACTGTATATGTATTATAAGTATGTATTTACAACAAAAAAAAGTCTTTAAGTATTATATCAGCTGTCTGGTTCCCACAGTACAAGCTTTGCTTAGTTTGGGGCTAGATGGCGCTGTGTTAAATCCTGACCATGACCTTCAATATTTATTTATTTATTTATTTTAATCTCTTCTTCTTCCCTTTAAAGTATTAATCTTAATAAAATATCTTTATACGCAATGCTTGGTGAAACATTGTGTACTTATAAATAAATATAATATTATAATGCGGTAAACTCAAAAATAGTTTATCGATTTATGATAGACAGACAGATGCGGCGGAGGGACTTTGTTTTATGTATAGTACTTATAAATATGAATAGAGAGGAACAAACACAGAAACAGCACTATATTACCAACCTTATCCAACAATATGAGCCAGTTTAATTGTCCTTATTCGCACAACAGTAGGTACAAAAAGGTTCATGCCATGTCTATAATTACGTTGTCGTTGGATCGAACAAGTCATGGGTCCACACTGATGCAATTCCGTTTTACGAGGGTCACCAGCTACGTTGGAGATTTGGATACCATGATTATTAAACTTACGTATTTCGAGCCCTTTGCAGTAACTAATAATTAATCTACGACTTCTTGGTACTATTGTGTGTGTCTTGGTCATATCTCGGGATGAAAACACTCTCATCGGCATCCAGTTGAGGGTAGCTAACACCGTACGTAAAACGCAAAAAATGCGGGAAAGCGACTTTGTTATTATGTAAGTATATTATGTATAGATTTAGATAGGTCTGTACGTTCATAGGTTCGTTCGTTCCAAATTATCTACCTACTCTTAGTTACTTAACATAAATTAGTTACCTATCTATCTATTATCTGCTTAATTTGTTACTTAATACCCGATTATCAAGATATTGTATCAACGCCTTATTGTTTAGATTGTTCCTGCAGAATCCTAAAACAAAACAAACATCTCCATAAACCATCAATTAATACATGTTTTAGTGCCATCTGTCGGAGTATTATGTAACTTTGTGTGACTTGCTACTCTATGACTATTTCATTGTAATTTCTTCAACACTGGTTGCTTAGAAGTTCATCATGAAAAGTGTAGATGGCGCTATTACGATAATGTTTAGTCTTTAAAAGTAAGACGGCACTATAAGATGATAGCTCAGTGGTTAACGCACTCAGATCACATACCTAAGGACATGAGTTCAAAACTCGAATATAAGTTTGAGCTGCCGAAGATGGAAAATGATAGGTTACTTTTTAGTATTCGGTTGGTTAGCTACCACACTCAAGTTGAAATTCTGCAGCCAAGCGCCTAACGGTGTACACCTGCAGCCTCAGTTGAGAGCCAGCTCCCATCCCAGACTTTGTAAGTTTACCATCTTCAACCACTACGCCACTTAACATGAGATAATCTCTCGAATTTAATAACCCATACCTACAAAAACAAATTTATATACACGGAATTTTTGAACGGTTTTTGACGAGGACCCAAAAAAATAATGTTGCTCATACCAAAGCTGTTTTTATTCATTAAATAATTATGTCAAATTACATCCATAATCTTCTAAACAGATGTTCTTGAAACATAAGTAGGTAGAAACACTCTCAACCATGTCACCTTACAAACAAAAAGCCTCTCAAAATCGATTTAGCTGTTTACGAGCTTTTACTCCAGGAAGTTGAAGGTAAATAAAGAAACAAAAAAGTTGTGAAAATCGTTTTTATTTACAAAATTAAAAAAAATATGTACCTACTTAAGTGCCAGTACTTATACCCATGATATGTGTAGGTTGTCTTTTTAATTTAAGCTAAAGGTTATAGGCCTACGCTGTGCAAAATAAAGGACCAAAGAGAGAAAAAAAGCAAAAGCTCTTATTTCCTTTCCTCCTTGTAAGACGGTAGTCTATCAGATCTAATTGCCAGCAAAAATTCATGAAAATTTACAACAAATACAAGTACCTTCATCAGTAAGCCTGTTTCAGTAAGTTCTATATAAAAATATCGCCCTCCTTCATAGGTAGACGGGTAAAATACAAATATTTCTATCACATATATATTCAGTAGGTTTCCCTCAGATTGTCTTCCTATGACAATAGCCGAGGGTAACATTCTGAAAATATAATTTGATTTTCTAATAATATTTCAATGTTACTATTCTTTCAAATAATAATTAATATCCCTGTACTTATATTAATCTTAACTTATAATATAATTATGAGATTTATAATTCCTTATCTATAATTATGATTTATTTATAAAAATGCATAGTAGGATAATTTTATGACGGAAAACACTTTCCAAATTATTAACCACTTAAGGCAATCTTTTCTGTTTGTTTAATAAATAATTAACACGAGAATTTTTAATGAAGTATTTTTAAACGATTAAAATTTCATTACCATGACATAGTGCGCGGAAAACTTAGCGCAGTAAACCTATGAAAATACAGAGATAGCAGACGTTAGTAATACGACAATGTTTGACGGTAATGAAGGTATATAAAATGATGTTAATGTTTTACATGCATTAGCTAAAGTTTCATACATTTTTAGACGCATCTGCAAACCTTTGCGTTGCAGATTTAGTGTCAAAGCTCTTCAAGAACTTTTCAACCGATTCGCCAACGTTTTGGACAATACTCATGCCCAGTTTTACTTTAAATTCTAGCATTCTTTTCATGAAAGAAAATATGCTATTAGTCTCGTGTGATGGCGGGTATGTTACTACTTCAGGGAAGATTGAAGTAGGTCTTGGTGTTGTTGGATCTTTTGGCTCCAATACTGACGATGGGGATGGTGGCATTGTGGACGTAGTCTCGGATTTTAATTCAGTAGTTGTTTCCGTCATCATGTTTCTAAATGTTGTAGTCTCAGGTTTCGATGTCACTTCCTTGACGATAGGACTTGATGTAACGTCCGGAGATGAAAAGACTTCATATACTTTAAAAGTTTTAGTGGTTGTTTCTAAATCATTAGAAAATTCAGTGGTAGGCTCTTTTCTTTCGTCATTGAATGGTATTGTGGACACGCTTTCAATGATTATATTTTTAGATGTCGTTGATTCGTCGTTTTTTGTTGAATCTATAGTTGAAGCATAGACTGTATAGACCTCTTCTGGTTTTGAAGGAGTTGGTAAATCTTCAAAAATTTGTGTAGTTTCAGTGATCGGTGCTAGTTTTCTAAGTGGAACAACAAAAGAGTCATCAATTTCGTTACTAATAAAAATGTCTTTGTTTTCTTTTTCATTTCTTAGAATTTCTTCAAGAGAACTTGAAATACTACGTTTAACCAAAGTACCGCGTTTCCTTCTATTTAGTTTTCTTGGACCATGTTCAGGTACTACAGCGGGTGTATCGGCGCTATCTGCTAATTCTTTGGGTACATTTCCTACGACAAACTTGCTTTCATCCACTTCATTACTTGCACTTGATGTTTCAGTGTATGTGTCTTCAGATTCGTGAGCATCATTATTAGATCCAAGATAAAGTGAAGTAGGGGCATAAGTCACTGGGGCATTTGTTGTTTCACTATAAAACTGACTTTCAAATGGATAAACTGGTTTAAAATCTGACTCTGAGGATGGTTTGATACCGTATACCACAGAATTGGAAGTATCGCTCGCATACGATGAGACACCTGAAGAAGATGATGGGGCTGTGTGAGGAGCAGCGTATATTGGCTCTACTGCTGGGTATGGGGCATATGACGAAGGTAACTTATCAAAATTAAATTTTCCTTCTGTAGTGTAAGCATGTCTAGTTTCGTAATGTGGGCTGTAATTCACAGGTTTGGGATAAATTGCTCCGTGCGCTATACCAGTCTTTTGTTGAGGATAACGAGTGTTATATGTGGGTTCGTATTTAGTTGCAACGTGACGATACCTCAAATCCTGTTCTTTTTTTACAGGGTATCTGTTAATGTAGGCAGTTTGTCCCGCGTACGGATTAAGTTTGTTTTTAGCATGAGTAGGCATTCCAGCTAACACTGTTCCAAGCATTTCTTCTTCTGCTTGCCCGTTTCCATCATTAGCATAATCTTCTGCGTTGTTTTTGTATATGTCGTCTTTCTTGTCTACCTCAAAAGTTCTTCTAACAGGTGTGGAGAATGGGTAGAAAAAGTAACTTGCAATTCCTACTATACTTGCAAGACCTAAAACTCCTACACCAACGGAAGGCATGACTTCTCTTGAAAAATAGTTATAAAGCTGTGAAGTTATAGCGCCTTGAACTGCTTGAGGTTTTTTTCCAGGTTTTGCTGATTTTGTTTTATTGCTGGTTTTAATTTCAGAAATACTTGTTTCTCCTTCTGGTTTCGGTTTAGTGGTTTTGCGTTTTTTTGTCTTATTCTTCTTTTTTGTTGAGCTACGCTTAGGTTTTTTTGTGGTGACGGGCGGTGTACTAACTTCTAATTCAATTTCTTGTTCTTTTGCTTCTGTAGGAAGCAACGCAGAGTCAACATAAATAGGTTCTTCTGTAGTGGTGCTTAGTTTTTGTTTATTCTTATTCTTCTTTTTAGTTTTAGAGCTTGTTTTTGTTACTATAGAAGTACCGGATTTAGCAGGAATTTTTGTGATTTCAACTTTCGTACTTGCCTCAGTTGAAGGCACAACAGTATTCGGATCTTTTGTTGGTCTTTGCGTAGATTGATTTTTGTTTTTCTGCGTGTTAGAGGGTTCTTTTACTTTATTTTCACTATTCAGTGGGTTTTCAGTAGTTGTCGGACGTTTAGATGTTGCTTTGTTGTTTTGTGGCTTTTTAGTTTTATTTTTAGGCACCGTTGGTTTTGGTTTTTTAGTATTATTAGCCTTTGAAGGTTCTGTAGAAACCGACGTATTTTCTTTATTGACAGGGCTGCTTACTAGTACCCAAGTTGAGATACCTTCGTTTGATGTTGTTGATTCATTGTCAGGTACATTATTATTTTCAGTATCCAGTTCTTCCATTGAAACTGGTACAGCTTCGCCAGCGTGTGCATTTTCTATGGACTCTTCTCCTTCTTCGTTTCTTGTTTTAATTTTATTTTTTGCTTGGTTTTTTATTTTTGGTGGTATTCTGGTATCTACAACAACTGTGTTCTCGCCTGTCACATTAGGTTTGTCAAGCAATTGATTCGCGACTAGTTTAATAGATTCTCGAATCGGTACTTTATTTCTAACGTTTCTTGCGTTGGACTCAGACGTCGGTGATGCTGCATTATTTTGAATTTCTTCCGTAGTTTTATGTTCTTCTACAGCTTTTGTTGTAATTGATGCACTGAAACAGATAAAACATTCAATGTTTCCAGATTCCATTAAAATATTTGCTCATTATAACATGACATTACTCATAATAACTTTTATCCAAAAAAAAAACTTAGAATAGTAGTAAAAAGATTGTAGGTAGATCGAGCTATTTCCTCATAACATAATTATCATAAATGCGAAAGATATATGTATATGCTCGCGTTTGTTACTTCTTTGCATTGGCACAGCTTTACAATAATCGAATGAAATTTAAAATACAAATAGCTCCTACCCTGCCTAGAATAACGTGTAGTTTTTTTTATGACGGGATCTATTAGTGATATAGCGTGACACAGTATAATAATTAGCACCATTATAAAAAAAATATTAACCAGTTTCTCTATAACAGCAAAATGCCTAATATTAACAAATTAAGAAAAGTCTTCTTGGCAACAAAAACCACTTTCTATTTAAAAAAATTGTTCTCAATAAAAATGAGTTGTTAGAGCAATAATTTATTATCAAAATCCACTTTTTACAACCTTTACAAAAAAAAAGAAAAGATAGGTATCTTTATAATTAAATCAAGTACAGATAATAATTAAAACTACACTACAAATAATAATTAAAATTAAAATGAGATTTATTATTTAGATTATAACAATTATAAACTATATTTTATACAATAACCTAAAAGAGAAAAGATGAACTAAAAATTTGGGCAAAAAGTTAAAATTTATATTTACATTTTATCCAAAAAAAATTTGACGAAAATACAACCTTTTCTTATGTTTTGTTATTTAGTAGTCGTTAAATTATGTGAATAAATAAATAGGACGATTATATAATATGTTTATATAATAAGCCAAGCGGGCCACCTGATGGTAAGTGGCCATCGACGCTTATGAACATTTGCACACCAGCGGTGTTGCCAACTCTTCAGGGTCTACAGTTTTTCACACCCCGTCATCTTACCATCTTACCATCAAACTAACCGAAGCTTATACTATGATCAGATAATGAAGATTATAAATACATGCTTTTGATAAATTAGGTATGAATTCAAACAATGACATGTTTATGCAAATCACAAAAATGTTGGTTGGTGGGAATCGAACCCACGATCAGGTACGACAAACTGCATTACAAAATCTTCAAGAGACATCAAACACCGTACATTGAAAAAAAATATTTACTACATGCCTATAATCAATCACTGAACTACAGTTATTCAACTAAAAAAGTTATCATTTATAGCTCTGGAAAATAAACGTAAACGGAATTATAACTAAAAATAATACTAATATATGTATAGATATTTAGAGCTTCAGTAAAATAAAGTTCTAGATTTTAGTTGACCATTATAAAATTATTGAACATTTTGCTCTCTTGCTTATTGCAGTCTATTAGATTGAGTATGGAACGTTTTCAGCAAATTAAGATATGCCAGCGGCCTAATTGGCTAATAAATAAATAGGTTTATATAAATACATAAAAGACAGTAATTATATTTACAAAAATTACAATATTCTAAGAAGTACTTGAGAACAGATTAATATTGCACAGTCATTCATACTTAAGAGATTTTTAGATTAATAATAATTTAATACATATACCAACATAAAATAAAAATAGTTGTTCACGAAAACGTGAGTGCTAACGAATTTATTTTCTTCTAAGTTTTGTTTCATCGTCTAATGTTAGTAGTATTATAAAATCTTGTTTTTATTGAGATTTAGTTCCATAAATACCAATAACCAGTAAAGTTTTAATTTATCTTTTGTATTGATTAATCATTCTACTAATTCGTTGGGTGTAGGTAATTCTTTCCCCCTCTGAATAACTACTCTTAAATATTTGAATTAGGTATTTGACTAATGCTGTACTTAGCTCATCTAATACTGATGGATCATGATAATACTTTTTTCGATTATATTCTCTTTTCTTTTATTATTAGGTATAGTCTTTTACGTTGACATATTCATGAAAATATAATAGTACAATAATTTGAAAAAGCTATTTTACACGGATTGACCAAATTTCTCTTTTCTTTCTTTTATTTTTCCTGATATCTCCAGAAGCAGTACTTTTACTTTGAACTCTTTCTTTTATAGCATTACTAATACTTATTAGCAAGTTTTTAACATTTTGTACTAATTGTGGTGCTACTATTTTAACTTTATCTTCTTCTCTGCTACTTTTCGAAAGTGGGTTCCATTTTCGGTTATCCGGAAAAGAACGCAAATGCCAGGTTTTTATAGTATCATCCCAATGCCAGTATGGCTTATAAATGTGAATTACTTTAGGAGCTTCTCTACCAAGCGGCAAAAACCAAGGCGTGAACAAAGCTGCCAACCCAGAACCAGCAAACAAAAATGCTATTGGTGCTAAAAATAGAGGAAACAGACCTATTGTGAAAGGACTTACACTCGCTAACCAGCCCAAAGAACTAATAACAGGACGGAAAAACTGCACTAAAGAAGAAAAGTTAAATAAATCATCATCGTCTTTATTAGGTCGACCAGGCTTACTAAGTGCCGATATAGGTGACGACGGAGAAAACAAGCTTCCGGGTTCAGCACTTTCACTTTGTATATTTGCATTTGCTGCATTATAGTTAGCCAGTTCAGTGCCTTCTACCGAAGCACTTTCCCCTTGTGCTTGGTTTTCAGTAGATCCAAAATAGTCAGTTCCAGGATAATCTTCAGATTCAGAATCTTCGCTAACTGGAATACCGAAAGCATTTGGAAATAAATTATCAGAGTCATCTTCCTCTTCCGACTCTATAACCTGATTTTTATTTATAACATTAGTGTTTACAGCTATGTTTAAATCAGGACAAGCTTCTTTAGCTTGACCTTGAAAAGTGTTGTTTAGAGTTAAATATATGGTTGGACAGTCAACGTTTGAACCGCTATACTCTTCCGGTCTTATAACTATTCTTTCTGTATACGCTGACGCTGGTTGAAAAGTTGATACCTCATAATCATTGCCATAACTTGGTACAGAATTATGATAGTTATAATTTAAAGGTCTGGTTGCTTGTACTGGTTTTTGAGTAGTCGGTTTTTTATATGTCTGTGGATTATGTGTATGCCATGGTTTAGGATAGCCAATGTTTGTGATTTCTGGCGTAGGACTTGGACGTTTTGTATACATAAATGTTGATTGTGATGGATACTTATCTGCAACTTGAACGTTAGTAGAATAAACGTGTGTTTCTTCAGAATATTCATTTTGAGGTTTGTAAACTGTAGTGAAGTATTTAGAAGGGTAACGTTTTTTCGCAACAGGCTCATCTTTTGAACTTTCTGTGCTTGCATATTCATTAATATTCCCAAACCTATCATAAGTAGTATGATCAGTTTCATCTGATGTGGTAGTTTCGTATGTAAGGTTTAAATCGTCGAATTTAGTTTCATCTTTCCATTTCGTCAAAACTTTTTTAATAACAGGATTTCGCTTAGCGTTGCTTACTTGTGGAATTTTTCTTTTATTAGGTATTTTTGAGATTGGTTTTGATCTTCGATTATAATCATTTTTATTGTTAGACATGTCTTTAATTACTACACTTTTGATTAAGCGACTAGTCCTGTTTGAATTAATACTAAAATTGTATCGTTCATCATGTTGTTGATAATAAGTAAAAGGCGTGTTTTTAGTGTTAATTGTGTAGTATGATCCATTAGTAATACTAACATTTCCTACCGAACTAATGGCTATTGGTAATTTAGGATTACTATATCTTAAACTATAATTATTATATCTATACCTTATTACGTTCTCTGTTGTTATTTCAGTTTTAACAATACTCGCTGATGATTCTTGTGGTCTCGTTTGTACATACGGACAAGATATAACTACTAATAAAACTAAAGTCCATTTTACACAAACACTTTTTCGTCGCGACATCTTGAGCACTTTTTATACCTGTGAACAAAAAGAGAAAGAAAATTAACAGTTAATCAATATTCAAATTTTCTCAGAATATGCGAGAAGGGCCGTTACAAAATATATATATATTCATTTTGATAGAATAATTAAGTACTTCACCGTTATTTAAATGGTATAGAATATAGAGTGACTAAAAATACAAAAGTAAACCTTGAGCTAAAGAAAAATCTGGGTTATTATAATTATGGTAAGAAAGAAATAAGACGAAAAATAAACTTATTCTTCTGCTTGTAAGAGATAACGTCTGACTACCTTACCACTGCTACTGCTGATGTTCATTTCTTGAGTTACCTATTCAATAGTAGATAAATTTCGTAAGCCATGTAATTTCGCTAGCTATAGCGTATCCTACCATTAACTTAACTGTATAGATAAATTATACGACAATATAAATTATAAATAATTTGATGAATACAAAGGCCATTGAAGAGCTGTTTGGCCTAGCAGGCGTAACAGACTTGTTGAGAAGATGAGTTCTAATGCCATGTATATGTTGAAACAATCAAAATAAATTCTGGATTTTCCACAAAATCGTTAAATTGTAGTTTCTTTTTAGGACCAACAATGTAAAAAGATTAATTGTGACAAGCAAACGTACAATACAACACATAATATTATACTTGTAGCTTGTACAGAATCCTTTGTTTTAAGGGTTTCTCTTTCCGGGACATGTATTTTAAAGTCTGCGGTTTTGTGGCTTTAATTTCTTTGTTTGATGATTAATCAAATAAAAATTTACATTTAAACACTTTGGAATGAAAATTCTTTATAATATTTTTTTTAGTTGAGAAATTTGTAAACAACTAGCTGCGCTTCGCGGTGTGGCCCGCTGCATGTTTTTGGGATAAAAAGTAGCCTATGTTTATCCAGGGTCTCGGCTACCTCCATACCAAATTTCATCCAAATCCGTTCGGTAGTTTTTGCGTGAAAAAGTAACAAACATCCATCCATCCAAACTTTCACATTTATGATATTAGTGGGATAAAAGTTTTCAAACTAAACGTAGAAGTTTTAAATAACGTAGGTTTGGGGTATCGTTACCCCAAACTAAGCAAAGCCTGTACTATGGAATTCAGATAACTGACAGATTACTAACTGGTATTCAAGAAGGATTGTAAGAACACCACATTTGTTTATTGATAAACAGAGTTTCAATTTGTGTGTGGCGTTTAGCCAGTCAAATAATAAAACAATCTCGGTATACCTAAACGACATTTCCGAACATCTTATAGAGAGAAAGTTTTGCATACATTGATAAATCGATTGCCTTTTTATCTGGTTTCCCCAAGCATTACGGTCGATGTATAACCTTTAAGCCAAGTTGTCGAGAGCAATGGAGGAAGGTGAACGACCGAGCGGCCGTGACCACCAACTGGTATCGTGGTATTTTTTATTTATGTATGGTATTACTGACCTGCTTCCGAACAGGCTTTTTAGGTTTTTGGGTCCCGTTACAATGACGTCTTTAAGGTGATTTGTGGAATTCATTCATTATAACTTGGTAAATATTTTCGTAGGCGATGTTTTTGAGACTTTCCTTCTTTTTTATTGGAGGGCATTACAATGTCATTTAGACCCAAACTAAGCTAAGCATTTACTATATAAATCATACAACTGAAATAATGTTTTCATTTCGTTCCAATCTTAAATACGAAACACGTTTGTCTAAATTTAATGTACATAAACAAGAAACCCGTCGTAATTTTTTTTGAATTTTTTTTTGTGTATGAAGTAATAAGAAAAACGAGACGCTCTCCTGATAGTAAGAGATAACGCCTATCCATGACCATTACTGCGATACACAGAACTTTGAGTAACAAAACAAAGTCCAGGCATCGCTGCTTTGGCACTCATTACTTTGAGACTTTCGATGGTTAGTCTTAACAGCCCAGTAATTTCGCTAGCTGCAGTACCCTTCGAACCGGAACACAGTAATGTTTACACACTACTGCTTAGCGGCAGAATAACTGGTACTGCGGTGGTACCTACCTAGACGACTTCCTGCTAAGGAGTTCTACCACCAAGTAGAACTTGGAGAAAAAACTTTGATTTTGTTTTCCTACATAAAATAGTCCACTCATTTGTCGATACTCCTAATTTACTCTCTCAACTAAATTTTAATATCAAATATAGCGCGCGTCGTTCTAATCGTACTAATCTCTTTGCTTTACAAATTTATAATAACATTTCTATATACAACCCTTTGGTACGGATGGCTCGCCAGTATAATGAGATGGCAAATAAGGATATAATTG
This sequence comes from Biston betularia, assembly GCA_905404145.2. Taxonomy (NCBI): domain Eukaryota; kingdom Metazoa; phylum Arthropoda; class Insecta; order Lepidoptera; family Geometridae; genus Biston; species Biston betularia. Next base: position 12,908,555 of record FR989874.1, read on the forward strand.
TTGACATCTCTCCTAAATTTAGAACTTGTGTCAAAAATATTTTATGTCCTAAACGCCGGGCTCAGTCCGACCCCAAGCTAATAATATGGATATACTTTACTCATAATGATAATTATTTAAAAAACGCTAAACCTATATTGCACGCATGGTCTAAGTTGCAATCCTGCTTAGATCCATTTTTTCTCTACTCTAGTTTTTTATTGATTGTAATTTGTTTTGTGTGTTTGAATAAATAAAAAAAGTCTAGGAAAAGATTTGCATGGTAAAAGGGTATTTTCTAGTACTGTGGCTAGCTTCCACAGTCCCACTCAGTATAAGCCTTGGTTATAGAAAAAAATAAGGGAACGAAAACATAATAACCGGAATTATGAATAACTTCATACCGGTTATTGATTTAACATCATCTGACCGAATTCCTACCGTCGTATGACAGGTTTAAAAGTAGGCGAATGGAAGGATGGCGAGTGCTAATGAATACCTTTGGCAGGATTTGAAGTAAATAAATTAATGCTCCGTTATAGTCGATGTTGACCACTTCTAAGTAAATGAGCTTAAAAACCGTTCTTTGTGTATTTATTTATGTTAAAATCTTATCCAGATATTTAATCTCGCTGATTCACGTTTTATAGAAAGCACAAAATTTAGAATAATAAATTGATAACGTAAGACATTACACATAGCGCCATCTGTACATGTAGTGATGGTAGCTCAGTGGTTAGCGTGGTTGGTTCACACGCCAAAGGGCGTGGGTTCAACCCTAACTGTTTGCACTGTTGAAGGAAAACATCGTGAGGAAACCATAGCATGGTAGTAGGGTAATTTCTAGTACTGAGCTGGTTAGCTACAAGGCTACCTTTAAGTTGAGCTAGCCAAGCATCTAACGGTGTATTCCGGCAGCCTCACATGAGAGCCAGTTCCTTTCCAGGCTAGGTGTGTTTACTACCTTCGACCACACCGTCACTTAACATCAGGTAAGCTGTGATCAAACGCCTAGTCTCGACGATTTACTAATCCGGTTTTTCCTTGAGCTATTTTCTTGTGTCATTTGAATCTAGATGGCGCCACTCTCTATGCGTGTTTTGGGTTTTTTTAAATGTACAATTACTGAGACAAACAGAATGCTCTCCTGATGGTAAGAGATAACGCATGTACATGACCATTGCAGCGACACACAGAACTTTGAGCAATAAAACAAATCGCTGCTTTGGCGCTCATTACTTTGAGACATTCAATGGTTAGTCTCAAGAGAACTGAAATTTCGCGAGCTGCAGTACCCTTCAAACCGGAACACAGTAATGTTTACACACTACTGCTTGGCGGTAGATTATCTGGTACTGCGATGGTATAGTCAATGTTTTCGTCTTCGTGTCGTGACACCGCGATTACTCTAAAGCGGTGGAAATTAGTAATAGTAGAGTAGACAGTCATTTTGTTCTCTAGTTCTTAGACAAGTTCTCCCGTTTCCTGGAACCGCAGGTGCACATTATGTTTATAGTACATGACCGTAACATTCAACTACCCACTTAATTGCAACTTGCAAGGTGCGTTGACTTGACACTTGGGTCTAAATGAAAAGACATGAGCGAAATTGATTTTCTGTATGGTTACTTCCTGTTTTACTACTTTTTCTAAATTTGTACGCTTAAGAAATAAATAAATGCTTTCGACAATACAACTACTGTCTGCAAAATTGTACTGCGAAATATTTCATTTGGTGGTAGACTCTTTAGCAGGAGGTCATCTAGATAGGTAGGTACCACCGTAGTACCAGATATTCTACCGCAAAGCTGTAGTGTGCAAATATTACTGTGTTCAGGATTGAAAGGTACTGCAGCTAGCGACTAACCATCGAATGTCTCAAAGTCCTATTCAATGAATGTAAATGTTCATCGAATGTAAACTGTTACTGAACGGACAGCCCTGTTGGTTCATTGGTAGTATGTCTGTTCCAAGAGCTGAAGGGCGTGGGTTCGATTCCCATCCATGAAAAACATTGTATGGTATAAAAATGTTTGTTTTGTGTCTGGTTGTACTGTGTCTATTATAAGTATGTATTTACAAAAAAAAATAGTATATTAAGTATTCTATCAGTTATCTGGCTCCCATAGTACAAGTTTTGCTTAGTTTGGGGTCAGATGGCGCTGTGTGTAATGTCCTACAATATTTATTTATGTAGGACATTACACATTACACAATATTTAGTGATGGGGCGATAGTTGTTGACACATGATGTATCACCTTTGCCTTTGTATAGTGGAGTTAATCTACATTTTTTAAGAAAATCGGGATAATAGTCTGACTGAAGTATATTATTAATTAAGAAGGTAAAGTGGTCACAAAGGTGGAACAGTACGACAAACAAGAAGGTACCCGATATATCGTATAGGTCCCTTGTGTCGGACTTTTTAATTTTATTTTTAGCGAAGTTCAAGAGTTGTACTGGATCAACAGTTTCAAACTTAAATTCATATTCATTTTTAACTCTACTTTTGAGATAATTTAAGGCTGTTACTGTGTTGGAGAAATTATTTACTTTTAATTTCGTAGCTATCAATGCATAATGATTTTTTATATACTCCGCGACATTTTCTTCCGAAATTGAGACATTAGTATTACTATCTACAAGGTTCCAGTCCCATTCCTTCAGATTATTATTCGTTTCTTCCTTAATAACATTCCAAACTTCTTTCTTTGGATTTTTGGAGTTAACTATTCTAGTTTGAATGAACTCCTGTTTATTTTTTTTAGTTTTATCATCTCTACTATTTTTCTTTTTGGTTATAATTGCTTCAGATAATTGTGGGTACTGTCGTTGTAGCTGATACAAGTCATGTATTTCTTGTTGCAGCTTTATAATTTCATTACATATCCATTGGCATTCTTTTCGGGATTTAATCATTGTATTTTTTAAAGGGAAATATATTTCAAAATTCCAGATAAATTTCATGATAAAATTTTCGAATGTATTATTATCGTATTGTTTAAATATGCTGTCCCAATCATAGGCGAGCATTGAAACGCAAAAGTCTGTTATTTTAATGTCGCTAAATGACTTTATTTTGTATCGGAATGTTTACAAACTGTGCATCATGATCTGATACGCCTGTTGCTAAGGGAGCAATTTTTATGTCAGTGCTTTGAATATTTGAGACTACACAATCTACTGATGTGTTTGAAATTCCATCATATCTAGTTGGGAAATCAACTGAATTTCGATAGCCACATGGTTGCATTATATCATTTAACTTAGTTTTATTTGATGATTCTACTAAAAAGTTAATATTCCAATCTCCAGCTAAAATAACACTTCTGTTAGAGAGATTGGCCAGCAAGTAAAACAATTTTTCCATGATTGAGGAAAACACCTTAAAGTCACCGTTTCCTGTTCTATACATACCTATTATTAGATAGTTGTTTCGGTGGACATTAATTTCCACAGATGCTAACTCACAGTGAAACTCTACTGATAAATTATCCACTTTTTTGAACGGCTTATAAGTGAATTTATTACTGACAAATATTGACACACCACCATGTATGCGTTTCTTTCTAACAAAAAAATTAGCATGACTATAACCCTGAATTACAATATTGGTAACATTACTTTCATTCAGCCATGTTTCACACAGTACTAAGACATCAGGCTTATATGTTTCTATAATTCCTTGTAACATCAAGGCTTTTTTAGTATTAAGAGATCTAATATTTTGATGGATTATTTTGAAGTTACTATTATTTAACCTATTTAAAGTAATGAGCGCCAGAAGCAGCGATGCCGTGGACCTTGCTTTGCTACTCAAAAATCTGTGCATCGCAGCAATGGTCATGGACAGGCGTTGTCTTACAATCAGAAGAGCGTCTCATTCGTCTTATTGTTTTCACATAAAAAATAACTCTTATAAGAATAATTTTATGGCATAGGCTGACGGTGCGATGTAGAAACCCTTCCTCGTCTGGTACATTAGAGACTATTCAATTCTTAATAGCATTTTTTTGTGAAAAGTATTGAGACGAACGAGACTTTGTCCAGATGGTAAGAGATAATAATGTATGCCCATGACCATAACACGCATACACGACACTCTATAACAGCGTTTCCCATCTGGTGAGTCGCGACCCGGTACCGGGCCACCAAAATAAAATACCGGGTCGTTGCATTCCCGCCTTATTCTTATTCGGAATGGGGGCGACGAGTCCTGCACTGACGTCCCGCTTGGGGTGTACTGTGCATTTCCCCCTACCAGCGTGTACCCGAGCCAACCCAGCTCCTTGAAGTGCCGGAGCGAGGCTCTGGGCCGCTGGCATAGTAGCTCCAGTGGGTGAGATGGAAGTGTTAGCAATGATGACAAGCAGTCAGCACTTCGCGCTGCCATAGATGAAGATGAAGCTACCTCATGCAATTTAGTGGCAACTCTAGTTTCTGCTGCGGCTTTACAGTGCCACAACACATGCTCTACAGTTTCGTTCTCCTGAAGGCAGCCACGACAAAGCGGGCTATCCGTATTAATTCCCGCCTTGTCTTAAAATAATACCTATCGATAGACGCATCGTAAACGATTTCGCACTAAATAGCCGATACCGAAATATGGTATAAAAATCTATATATATATTTTTTTTTTATGTAATAGTAATGAGACGATCGAGGCGCTCTCCTGATGTTAAGAGATAACGCCTGTCCATGACCATTGCAGCGATACACAGAACTTTGAGTAACAAAACAACGTTCAGGGCATCACTGCTTTGGCACTCACTACTTTGAGACTAGATGGTTAGTCTCAACAGCCCAGTAATTTCGCTAGCTGCAGTACCCTTCAAACCGGAACACAGTAATGTTTGCACACTACTGCTTGGCGGCAGAATATCTGGTACTGCGGTGGTACGTACCTAGACGACCTCCTGCTAAGGAAATCTACCACAAAGTAAACACACACACACACACACACACAGTTATTACAACGTAATTAATGTATACATACATCTACTAACAAAAAAATGTGTATTATTCTACTTAATCTAATCCAAATAGCTTTGAGTGGGCCACGAAGGGGCAGTATAAAAATTACCGGGCCATGGCGGAACAAAGTCTGGGAAACACTGCTACCTACATAAGATTAATAATTGAAAAGTATTAATAATTGAAAAGTATTAAAAATTGCAGCTTGTTATTTTTATGTTTAGTTTTTTTTTAATACGCTTTTAGTCCATCACACGCCCTGCCGTGCGTCCAACGATTATTATGTTAATGATATAACTGACGACCGCGTGCGCGTCGGCATTCGTTCCCATTTCCACCCGTGTTCTTGTTTTTGTTGGAACCGGTACGTCGCTTTCCAACTTGATTGTAGTAAGTTTCGAGTTTTGGGGAAAACCCTTGATAAAAATGCTACATTAAAAAAAAAAAACAGAAAATAGTGTTGGGATCAGAATTAGCTATGTAAATTAAAATGTTTTCAATCTTTTAGTAGATGAAAGAAAGAAAAACATTTATTTTTTTAACAATACACTAGACACAACAACAGATAAGTACAAACAGAACACAAATAAACACATACATAAATAGATACATATTAACAAATTTGACAAGACAATAAGCGGGTGATAGACAGCGCTACCATTTATGTATGTTAAGGTGGTTCAATTTCCATACAAACAATTTGTTTCCATTTATGGACATGGAGCATAATTTTACAGTGAAATCACAGCTACTGGCATTTATTTTGGCCTTTATTTGCGGTAAATCGCAATTGATCGAATAAAACAGTAGATTATTAGAAGACCAAATTCACATGCCGAGGTACGTGTTTAATATCAAACATTACAGCACTATTATTTTGTTACGAGAAATAAGTTTCAAAATATATTTTCATCCCCCATCTCGGAAAGAGTTTTTTTTGCTCTTCGATATCTGAGTGCAAAAGTCGTTTTTATCCGCTAGAGGATAAAGTAAGTTTGAATTTAGAACATCGTGTGCACTATTTACTTCTACCTCCATGGTGCCAAATGTATCAAACAACTTTTTTTAATTTGCTAATAACTCAGACTCGGAACCTCCTTGATGTACGTTTTTTTGCATTTTAATCATTTCCTCGCTGAGGTGGGATAAAAGTTACGTGTTGCACTCGAGTGATAAGATTTTTCACTTCGTACTCTTTTGATTCCCTTGCTAACGCTCAGAATTCTAATTTTTTTAGAATCCTTCGCTTGCTCCCATGCTCGGTTATCAAAATTGAGCACGCGGTTATATCGCAGGACATTACACACAGCGCCATCTGACCCCAAACTAAGCAAAGCTTGTACTATGGGAGTCAGATAACTGATAGAATACTTAAATACTTTTTTTTTTGTAAATACATACTTATAATACATACAGTACACCCAGACACAGAACAAACATTTGTAAAAGCAAGTTTGCACTCTTGTATAACAACTATTAATTTTGGTTTCAGCCTTTTGATTTCTTTTTTCAATTAAATGATTTAGCCCTGTACTGATAAGTATGTTAGTTGCATAAAAAATTGAGTGATTTCAAGCGTAAAGTGACATAAAGTGGAAAGTGTTTCCGTCAGCGATGTACCAACGGTATTGCACGCAAATTGACATGTGTACTCGAAGCTGTTTATTATGGTATCTAATGTCTTGCTTGAGGACCATTTACGGGCTAGAGTATATGATTTAGGTTACGTTGCGTCATTTTACCGTTAATTTGTCCGATTTGAAAGTTCGATTATCTAATGTAAAGACGATTCGATTTAACTTACGTGATATATTTCACTGTAATTTTGTTTAATGATTCAAACTTGCACTATTGCAGCTTAGTCGATTCTAAATTTTATTTTGTGGTTGACAAGCTAGGTGTTAGACCACAGCTCACCTGGTGTTAAGTGACGGTTGGAAATGGTAAACACACCTAGGAATGGAACTGGTTCTAAAGTGAGGCTGTCGGAATACACTGTTAGTTGCTTGACGACAGAGGATGGTAGCTAGTCGAGTACTAGAGAGTACACTACCACCTTGCTATGCTTTCCTCACGATGTTTTCTTTCATCGGCACCTCAAGCTCATTGTTGGGGTTTGAACCCACGCCTTTCGGCGTGTGAACCGACCGCTCTAACCGCAGAGCTATCGATACAAAATCGCTTTCCATTGTGGAAGGTAATTTAGGGAACTAATAATTGCAATATTGTTCGGTATTGCAGCTACATAATTTCCCATTTTCACTTTTAAGGGTTCCGTATACAAAGGGTAAAACAGAACCCTATTACTAAGACTCTGTTGCCCGTCTGTCACCAGGCTGTATCTCATGAACCATGTTAGTTAGACAGTTAAATTTTTTACAGATGACGTATTTATGTTGCTGCTATAAATAAATATTTAAGGGGCTCCCATACAACAAACGTGACTTTTTTGCCGTTTTTTATAGGTAATAGCACGGAACCCTTCGTACGCGAGTCCGACTTGGCCGGTTTTTAATGACCAATCGTAAGAGTAACTTTGTTTATAAAAAACACGGTTTTACTACGCAAGTGCAAGTAAAACAAATGTACTTTCGTTTAAAGAATTTTGTGTGAGTAAAAGTGCAAAAATGTATGAAAGTGACATTTCATTAGCGATACGCCAAAAAGAGGCCAATACTTTCAAATATGAAATGAATACACGACTGCAAGACATCATTATCTAGAACCAAAACAAAAACACCAAGAAAATCAAACAAATATTTTATAACAAACAATTCCTAAAAAAATCAGAATATGGTAAGTTTGTACGTTTGCTTTCAACTTACAAAATCTTTAGCTTTATTTCATTTAGACAGCCCTGTTGGCTTATTGCTAGAATGTCTGCTTCAAGAGCTGAAGGGCGTGGGTTCGATTCCCACCCAGGATAAACTTTGTGGCATGAACAAATGTTTGTTCTGTGTCTGTGTGTTCTGTATTTATTATAAGTATGTATTCACAAAAAAAAGTATTTAAGTATTTTATCAGTTATCTGACTTCCATAGTACAAGCTTTGCTTAGTTTGGGGTCAGATGGCGCTGTGTGAAAAAAAAAAAGTTTGACAGACTAGATGTTCGACCAGAGCTCACCTGTGTTAAGTGGCAGTGTGGTCCACCTAGCCTGGAATGGAACTCGTTAGGTGCTTGGCGGCAGATTTTCAACTTGAGGGTGGTAGCTGCCAGCTGAGTAGTACTAGAAAGTACCCTACCACCACGTTATGGTTTCCTCACGATGTACATTCTAGGCGTTTTCAAGTCGCGCGTGTTAAGTTGTCACGCCAAGCATCTAATCTCTATGATTAGGCTAGGTGAATTCGGATGGCGGTCAAACGCGAGCAATTTTCCAATCATCAAAATCGTCACGACACGAAATATCTGATTCACAAGCAAAGATTAAAACAAATCTATGTCATGTTATTGTCTAGAACTATTAAAGTACCGTTGATGTATATTCTGACCGCGATTGGCATAGATTTCCATAAACGAAGGTGTTTTGTCGGACGGCCGAGTCGCCTTATGAAAGAACTGGTGAATATTTTATTGTTTTCGAAAATTTAGGTCAGGTTTTGACAGTGAAATTTCATTTCGCTGAGTCGATTTCAATGTTTTTGACAATATTATTGTCATTGTTTTTGTTATAAACGATTCGTGGAATCCTTGAAGACGCATATTTTTTACGATAAAAGAATTGTTCGTGTGTTTTCTTTCGTAAAAAATTTGCTCCGTTTCATTCTATGTATTAAATGTAACGTATTTTGATTCGATTGATTTAAATTAATTATTTTAATTTTATTAACGTTTTGACTCTACGTTCTCGTCGGTAGGTACCGTCCACTATAACTTTTAAATGCAGATTAGGATGTATAGCATATCGTTAGAATTTGTGTGTTTGCTTTTTTTATGACATGTTAGCAAAAAGAATTAGGACTAGAGTATATTTATCAGCAGAAAAAGCTCAACGCTAAAATGATATTTATTATTTTATTTTTGGGATTACGTACTGTGCCCGGAATGACCTCTTTCGAAATCTAATTAAACGTGTAAAGAAATATAATATAATTAAGTACGACAGTGGTACAGAGAGTGGTACTCTTTTTTGAAAAGTAATGGAACGTACGATACGCTCTCCTGATGGTAAAAGATAACGCATGTGCATGACCACAAAACTTTGAGTAGAAAAACATTGTCCAGGGCGTCGCTGCTTTGGCGGTTATTACTTAGAAACTATCGACTAACCAATACCAGACTTAATTCTTGATAGGTACTCTCATTTGCGATAAACCATTATATTAATAAAACCACACTTTCCAAAAGAGTTACAGAAAGTCCTGATTCACACTACCTGTCAACCGAGGAAAGTGCCCTTAAAGCCTTGCGCTAACTATGGAAGCGAAAGTAACCTTAATACTTGGAACACTACACTGCCTACAGAGTTAAGGTGAGAACACACTACACTAAGATGCAAAACATTGTTCACAAACGACAACATAAAATTGATATGAATTTAATGACATAGACTTTGTATAAAAATATTTTGGTTTATTATTACATTTCTTGGTTTTCTTTGTAATTTAACTTTTTTTTTTGTAACTATATACCTACTTATAATACACACAGAACAAACATTAAATTTGTTTATATCACAAAATAGTTGTGCTGGATGGGAATCGAACCCGCGATTATACTACCAATAAAACCTACAGTAGATATACTACCAATGTGCCAACAGGGCTATCAATAAACTTAACTTTTTGTTTTATTGTTTTGTTGTTGGTAAGTAGTTCCCGATTTTTTAATTCGCTTTACCTACAAGGGTTCACCGGAAAACAGCGCTGGTCATATCTACCACTTAGTATGTACACAGTAGTACCAGCGTTATGCTGAGGTGAGCCCATATTTTGTAACTGTTCCTGATTTGTCTCTGTTTGTTTATTTTTGTTATTTGTGTTACTAAATTAAAACTTTCTTTCTTACCAAGTAAAAATATTTTTTTGGATAATTAAAAAAAAACAAAGTTAAACATTATTTATCTGATCATCATCACACTTACATAACTATTATAAATATAATATAAATAAAACAAAAATGTGATTATGTTATGTCGCCAAATGATGACCGATATCTAGTGTATCCTCACCTTTAATATTAAAATGAAGTGACTGAGATAGGGCGCTTTCACAATCTTACTGTAGAAGATAATGGAATAATATACACCAGTGTACTTTGTTTAATATATCTAGTTACTAGCTGCGCCCCGCGGTGTTATCCGCTACATGCTTTCGGGATAAAAAGTAGCCTATGTGTTAATTCAGGGTCTCAGCTACCTCCATACTAGATTTCATCCAAATCTGTTCAGTAGTTTATGAGTGAAATAGTAACAAACATTCATCCAAACTTTCACGTTTAAATTGTTTTTAAATTGTTGGTTACGTGATAATTCCGCCAATTATGAATCGATTTCGATGATAATTTTTTTGCTTGGTAGATCATACTTCGGAGATGGTCCTGTATAATTTTTATCGAACGAAATAAATATATCAAATCGATCGATATAATTAATAAGTGTGTATTTTTCGATAAACAAATTTGCAATTACGTCTGAAATTTTCTATAGAAAAAACACGCATCGCTAAAAGCAATCTCTTTTAGACAAAATTCAAATGAAAAAGTACCTACTAAGGTGCAAGTTTACAGGATACTTTATACCAACCTATAATACATTCAGTTATCTATTGATTAAATAATCACGAACGAATCGCTCTCGTGATGGTAAGAGATACTCTCTCTCACGTGTCCATTGTCCATTGCAGTGTTGCCCAAAACTTTTAATAGCATAACAAAGTCCCAAGTCATCGCTGCGTTTTCGGTTATTTATTTGAAATATTCAATAGCCCTGTAATTTCGCTAGCCTTTCAAATCGGAACACAGAGATGTTTACACACTACTGCTTGTCGGTAGAATATCTGGTGTGGTTTGAATCTGTCATTATGCGTGTAATCAAAGTCAACAATTCCACATTTCTCTCCCACAATGTCAGGTATTTTTCTAGTGCGTGTACAAACGAGGAACACAGACCGCTCGTGTCCGTACTTTTACTTCAGTTAATCTTTGAGGAAAACGAATTTGTTATAATGCCTAACTTCAAAAAACTCCATTTGGGTTAGGACTGTAGCAATGTATATAATTATGTAATATTTATGTATGTTTTTATTGTTGACAAGCTTACCCGATTTTATACGGAATAGGTTCGCGTTTTATGATATCCTGTCTGATGTTAAGGAACGATATGGTCTAGGATGGAACACGCAATCTGTTGACTTTTGATTTAAAGACACTCATATTGTACTTTCCGGCAAAGAGTTCCACATCCGAATACAAATTTGTACAAAAGACGAATCACGATGTATTTATAATACTCGTATATACACCGAAACCTTCCGTAAAAAAATATCTGAAAGACAGTGAAAACCGTGTCAAAGTAAGAAGTAAGCAGAGAAACAGACAGACGCGACAGCGACTTTGGAGATATAGATTGCAAAAATCTATGTCTCTACTATAATACATAATGTAAACTTTTTGTGTAGTCGGGATCGAAACTAGTTTTTGAACGAGTTAATATTTTCTTTCAGATGGCGTGTTCACTTTTCACTTGGTATATGAGGCATGAAAATATGCCGAAACATCGGACGTTTGCTTATGAAAATACTTACAGCAATCTTAATTATTAGGTATAGATATTATGTCATAATGAAACGTAACTTAGTTTGTCTAAGTTACGTGCTTTGAAATATAATTTTTAAACTTCAAAAAAATATCTCAACTCTGCTTCCAATTTTCATGTTCTAATACTTTTTACGTATTAGTTGTATGCCTATGATGTTTCTGCAAGTGAATGACAGATTAAGCAAGTAGCTTGACTGATAGTAAGAAACAAATATACCTACCCAAAATGATACCACTCATGTATCTGTCTCATATTCTTTTTACAGTACCAGAAAGTTTTAGTCCTATCAGATTATTTAATTTCGTGTTTGTTATAGGATATTTTATTATCAACTGCTATCGATATTTTTGACGTTTTCTATTTCTATTTTACAGTTAACGTCAATTTAGAATAGTTAAATTAGAAAAATAAAATTAAGAGTGTACATTAATTTTATTGGAAGTAGATTTTTTTTTTAACAAATTGGTTTACGTTTGACCGCCATCTCGCCTTAAGTGAAGATACGATCTATGATGGCATACGTTTTCCTAGAAGAAACCAGAGTAGTTTTGTAATAAAATTGTGATTTACCGCAAATAAAGACCAAAATATATGCCAGTAGCGGTGATTTCAATGTAAAATTGTGCTCCATTTGTCCATAAATGGCAAAAAAATATTTATATGGAAATCAAACCACCTTAACTTTGATTGTTTATGCACTTAATATAAAGTGTATAAACAATTTTTGGTTGTTTAGTTTAACTTGAGTTTTTTAACCCATTTTTAAATTTTTCTAAGGTATAAATCGGATAAAAATTTATTTTAAACTTACCGTTAATATAAAAAAACTCACTTCGCGTAAGAGATACGTACGCACGATCTCTATAAGACAGAACGACCGACTGAGGAGCTACTCAGTAACGGTTCTGTGTGCCACTTCCCTAACTGTGCTTAGGTTAGGCTGGTTTACACTTGGAGAGTGGCTGGAACCAGTTTTCATCCAAGTCAACTTACGTGTAAATTACAAGGAACAACCTGGGAACGTGTGTTTAAAGAGAAAAGGAATGGATGAACTAATATTGAACGAGCTTTCTTGTGGACGAAAATTCCAGGATATTAAACTTGGTTTAGGAATGTTTACGCTAAATCAAGAATAATGTTTTGACAGCCCCGTTGGCTCATTGGTAGTATATCTGCCTTGAGAGCTGTAGGGCGTGGGTTCGATTCCCACTCAGGGCAAACATTTTGTGAATAAACAAATGTTTGATCTGTGTCTGGGTGTTTTGTATGTATTATAAGTCTGTATTTACAAAAAAAAAATATGTATTCTATCAGTTAGGTATCTGACTTCCATCACACAAGCTCTGTTTAGTTTGGGGCCAGAAATGTATTTTACAAACGTGGTAGAGTGCAGTCTTATCCATCTCACTAAGAGAAGAGAACTGCATCAAGTAGGGGGACAGTTCATAGTTATAGGTTTGATAAGAACGCTGTGAAATAGAACGGTGACATTTTTGAATACAGCTGTTAGTTAGGGGTATAGGAATAATTTATCACGTCCACCAAAACGAAATACTTGGTGGTAGGTATCCAGGAGATCGTCTAGGTAGATACCACCGCAGTTCCAGATATTATTCCGCCAAGCAGTAGTGTGTAAACATTACTGTGTTCGGTTTGAAGGGTACCGCAACTAGCGAAATTATTGAGACTAACCATCGAAAGTCTCAAAGTAATGAGCACCAAAGCAGTGATGCCTTGAACTTTGTTTTGCTACACAAAGTTCTGTGTATCGCTGCAATGGTCATGGACACGCGTTATCTCTTATCATCATCTCGTTCGGCTAGTTAATATTACATTGAAAAAAACTAATCACCTACGGTGTGTTCCAGCAATTTCACTTAACCATATTTGGTACTAATATTGTAGATGGATACCTAGATAGAAATAAACTAGAAACGCCAAAACTTGAAAAAATGAGAACAGAAAACAAAACCACGCAACGGATTTTAAAGCGATTTCCATCAACAAACGGGATAATTCTAGCGAAAGACTCATATTTATAATACATGCATAATAAATTATGCACCACATTAGTATCTACAATGGCTTCTTTGGGACTTTTCTGTTAGCGTTATCGCTAATCGAATGTTACTTTGTATATGCTATCTATTCTCTTCACAACACTGTATGTGTCAGGCACTATAACAAGTTGAACGTAATTTTAGACTATGTATTATTCTAAGCCTAAGCATTTTATGAAATTCTGAAATCAACCCTATGATAGAAAAACCTTTTTTGTTGTACCATTCGAGGAGTGCTATGTTGTGCAGGTATTTACTTGCTAATCGAAAAACAAACGTTTTCTGTACGATTGTAGTCGCAGCAACCCGCGAAGAAAATCTTTTTTAAAATGATAACTGTTTTCTTCATTAAGTTTGTTACCGTTCTTTTGACACAACAATGAGACGAAATTCAAACAATCAACATCTTTTTAATGTTCAAGTTTTTTTTTTTTTTTTGAGATTGTAGTAGGCAAAATATAATTGAAACGGTAACCTAGTCTCTTACTTTACCTACTTGGATTCAAACGTAGTGACACTAAGCAAAATTCAACCAACAGTGTTCGAGGTACAGACACACAGGCAGATAAAATATTTCTAGTACATTATTTGAAATGAATAGGGTGTTTGATTTTTAAATTTTCAATGTATTTCAGTAACACAAATATGTTCCGAATATATTGCAAGTAGGTATTTATTATTAATTCTGCCGCCAAATAGTAGTGTGTAATCATTACTGTGTTCCGGTTTGTAGGTATGTACTGAAGCTAGCGAAATTAGGGTTGTTGAGACTAACCATCGAAAGTCTCAAAGTAATGAGCGTCATAGATAGATAGAAACTCATTATTGTGCACAACAGAAATATAAAACAAAATAATAATATGAGCTAGTGTCACAAGTGGCTGCCTTATCGCTGAATGCGATCTCTTTCAGTCAACCAATAATGAAAGCACATTAGGTACAGATTAAGAACAGATGGAATTACTAATTATTGATTTTACTCAGCACGTAGTACAAAATTATTATCAATTCGAAACTCCAATAATTTCAATTTACCTACAAACTTGTATAGCGCCATCTACCAAGTTTAAGCTGAACTTCTTTCCCGAGTTTGTGTTAAACTAAACTTGTAACAAATGATTACAAACGTATGAAACAAGTTACGTAGTTTGTGGCTTTGATTTGTACAGATTCCGCCACATGGTAATAGATGGCGCTATTCCTGACAAGTTAAAGTTTAATTTTTTTATTTTACCGCTAATCTTTTAACTACGTTAACAGACTTTTTTGTAGATCTTTAATAGAGGACTATCCCACCATGCATTGTTTTGTTATAATTATCTCAAAGGGTTTGAGATAATTATAACAAATGACCTGTAACTTTGGTGTTATTAATAAATGATTTGTATTTGTATTTGTATTTGTTTTCGATGAAAGCTCTCGTCTAGCTTCTGGCTTGGTTTTTTCCAACACTTCCAACAATTATCATCATAATTATTTCAATTAATGAACTCAAAAACTTGACAAATTATATACGGAAACCTTCCTCATGAATAACTCTATCTATTGGTAACGCATGATAATCCGTTCAGCAGTTTTTAAGTTTATCGCGAACACACAGACAGACAGGCAGACAGATGCGGCGGACGACTTTGTTTGAATTATGTAGTGATATGACTATAATCTTCGGTGTGAAATAAAGAGTTATTCAATCAATCAGATTACGCAAATAAATGAAAAAAAACACTCTTGGCGGCAGTAAATAGAAACTACTTTGTTCACACATTTGAATTTTTTATACTACGTAACTCACGCGAATCAATACGTTACCTACAGCTATTGATTAAGTCGTATAAAATTCGTTGGTTACACTGAACAAAGATGACAAAGTAGAGTTAGTACTAAAGTTTTTTGTCGTACTCATCGAGGTAGGTATAAAAAGTATTTTATGTATCTATGGTCACATTCATGTGTTTAGGCTTTAGGCAGAAAGTTAAAATAGACAGCGCAGTATGATGTAGATAGTGGATGTAGGTCGAAACGTGGAAAAGCTTAACGCTAGAAAGCAGACAAAAACATATTAATACATACTTCTAGTACCTACCTACCTCCCTAACGATTGACAGTTTGTACGTACCTAACTCTTTTTTAACTTTGACAAGTTATCGCCACAGCGTGACGGTGTGGTAGAAGATGGTGGACAGTGAACAAACCTAGCTTGGAATGAAACTTGCTTGCTTGCTCGAATGAGGTTGTCGGAACACTCGACACACTATTCGATGCTTGGCGATAGAAGGTGGTAGCCAGCCACCATTTTTTTTTTTTAATGGTTGACAGGCTAGGTGTTTGACCACAGCTCACCTAATGTTAAGTGAAGGTGTGGTCGTAGATGGTAAAGCACACCTAGTCTGGAATGGAACTGGCTCTCAAGTGAGGCTGCCGGAACACACCGTTAGATGCTTGGCGGCAGATTTTCATGCCATGGTTTCCTCATAATGTTTTCCTTCACCAGCAGTTGAAGCACATTGTTGAGGGTTGAACGCTAACCAATGAGCTATCATCGTTACAAAACTGCATTGAATGCACTAAATATAAAAAATATGATTAGATTTAAATAAGTAATTAAGTATGTAGTACTAAAAAAAGCGTTCTAGCACATTTTGCGCTAAAAATGCATTCTTTATGTAGGTATCAAAATATAGGTACATGATAAAAATATAATATCTACTTAAAACAAAAAAGTCCCTAACAATAGTCTTTATACTTATTAAATTTTAATTCTGTTGTAATTTAGATAACATGCGAAAAATAATTATGTCTAGTTAACGTTATTTTGTTCGCGTAATCAAATTCAGAGTAGGGCGTAAAGTTTTTGCCACTTTACGGATAGACGCGGCCCTTTTTGTAGAAAACAAGCATTTTATTTGTGTATTCCTAGAAAGCGTTTAATGAAAGCGACGTGATCGTCTCATAAGCAAAATTCATTTTTTGAACAGCGTACCAAACAATCTAGAAATAGAAATGTTTGAATGACACCTATTTTAAGGTGGTACGATTTCCATACAAATCAATTTTTGCCATTTATGGGCAAATGGAGCATAATTTTACAGTGAAATCACAGTTACTGGCATTTACTTTGGTCTTTATTTGCGGTCACAATTGCTTGAATAAAACAGTAGATCATTAGGATAAAATCAAATTTATGAATTTAATGTAAAACGTAATGGTAAACCAAAATTACCGCAAAAATTTATTAGTATGGAAATCGTACCACCTTAATACCATAATGTTACTTTTTAAATGTTCATAACGAAGAACAAAGCTTACAGGGCAAGAGTCTAATGAAAGTAGACACTGTTTTACTAGTAGGTATATGAGTTGATATACAATTTTTTTTTTGTTATTTGCCGCGATTTTTCACTGTCACTATGTGAGTACACATTATTATTATTGAGCCCTGCATTCCCTGATATTTTCATTTAAATGTATACTAAATACACACATATATGTATACGTATATTAAGATTGAATGTTGGATAAATTTAAAAAATATTTCGCAATTTAGAACAAGTTCAATCTCAGGTGAAGGCCGCCTCCACCTCCATTAGACATTATGGTGGTTCGATTTCCATACAAATACATTTTTGCCATTTATGGACACATGGAGTATAATTTTACAGTGAAATCACAGCTACTGGTCTTTATTTTGCGGTAAATCACAATTGCTTGAATAAAACAGTAGATTATTAGCAAAAAAAATTAAAAAATAAGAAAAGAAATAAATAACTGGAATAATAATAAGCCATGTGGGATGTTGATTCGACGATCATTGTTCCGATAGTTGTCACGGTAAACGGTCTTATAGCGAAGAGTCTCGTCCAGAGACTCTCGCTAGACGGTTGGGTCACGGGTCAGCTTCAAAAGGCAGCGATCCTTGACACGGCGCGCATTGTGAGGAGGTTCCTCACTCTGCAGCTATAACCACCGGCAGCTTGAGCCCTGCCCCGCTGCCGGCAGCACCCAAGTTTTTAAGTTTTTTACATTATATCAAAGTTTTTGTTTTTTGGTGTTTTGTAAATATTTAATGTAAGAAATAAGACAGAAATAAATGATGATGGGAATAATTAAGTGCCATGATTTTTTTTGATTTCTTACTACGGTTACACTCGTAGATATATTTACTATTGAATGGTTCAGGCGTTTCTTTGCAGAAGTTAATTTTGAGTGTTTATGCGGAAATAAACTAAATGTCTATATACCTTGAACACTAGTATTTAGATTTAAAAAGGTTCTGATACTCACTAAGAATCTTCAATGGTCCCAACTACTCCCGTCTTCAAAATCTTCATTCTTCCATCCCAGTCTGCATTCGAACCACTTTCCTTTATGCCGTAACTTATTCCATCACGGAAACAACCATTGCTTTAGTAAAAGCATTTTTTTATTCATCGAATTATAATGTCTCCATTACCGAATCATTTTTTGTCTAACCTCTGCAAAGGTTACGCCGATACAAATTTACTCTGCATCATTTGTTTCATTGGCATCAACTTTATGTTTCTGGCTTTTAGTATCACAATAACGTAATGTTATAAAAGTGACTGCAAACATAAGTTTGTAATCGTCAGTTGATGTTACTGAAACATCATCGCGAGTGACTTTTGCTTTCTTTCCAATGTCCATATAGCATCGAGATGATTATAGGCAATAGCTATTTGATGCTCTATTACTCAACGTTTCTTTATGAAGATTGTGTCTTTATTACTATATTTTATTTGTACATTTAACAAGGAGCATATTGTGTCATAAATAAGTTGATGTTCTCTAGCACATATTTTTCAATCTAAACATTTTTAGTTTCATTTCTCCTGCCATAAATTAGTTCTACATTATTTATCATGCAATAATGTTTATTTCTTAATAATGAGTTCGTGATATAAAACAAATTGTTTCCTTCTTTTGTAATTTGATACCCGTTACCTTATTAGTATGTCTTATATAACTTCCTAACGGTACATTCAATTACATTATCAGTTCAGTCATCTCAGTTTCAATTTCTCATTGCAATCATTCCGACAGTTCATGTCTTTCTTCTATGTAGAGTTTAATTATTTTAGCAGCGATGATTTGTCAGTTAAGTCATTCCCGAGGTATAATAATCACAGTGTGTAGAGATGATGCTGTATCTTCAGAGATGACAAATAGCAATGTCTTCTCATTTCCTTCGTCGTTAGTTTTTTTAGTAGCCTAACGACCGCTGGCATATGTAAGCTGGAAATATAAAAATTGTATTAAGAAAGTAGATTTCAGGTTGATTACGCAAAATTTTAAGAACTGCGGTAGAGAGCAACGGTATATTTTTTTTAAAGAAAGTTGACATACAATGTTTTGAATATGATCCCAAATTTTATCTGAATAAAACCAAAATTCTGAATTGAATAAATGAGTCAACAAATGTTTAAACAAACAAATTTTACTCTATATTGAAACTTTTTAAAATTAATCATTTGAAAAGTTTTCGCCAATATCAGATCATCTACGCATATAAATATATATACAAACACCTATTCGACAGAACACCGTAATCATTGCAATTAATAAATAATTAAAACAACAAAATAAATTATGATGTTTAAAAAAGACTTATTGCTGACTTTAATTTTATTGATAAGACAATTCAGAGAATTTCATAGCGTTACTTTTTAATCAAATATTTGACTAGTTAAACATACAATTTAAAATTAAATTCGTAACCACATCATGCAAAAGTAATATCTAAGATTGAGAGAAAAACATGTGCAGAACAATTTTACTTTCTGTCATTCTATTCTTAGTAAACGTGAGAAAATATTTTTACATTAACATGTGGAAATTGGAAGCGTCAACGGTACCTACCATTGTTAGCAAAATATGTGAATTTATCGATGTTAAACAATGCGTCGTTTGGCAATTTATCGAGGTGGAAGCTAAAGAGCTATTGGATTTGCGAAAGCTTGTTTATCTAAACTATCATCTTAGAAGATAAATGCTGCTATTTATGGAAGGAAACCATTTATATCGTTACTGTATGATACCCATGTAATTGAATGGATGTTAGTAAAAAAAAACACCAGTAAATTCTAAAACGGAGTAAAAATATTCGTAAGAGTAGCATAAAAAAAGTACAGTAAATAAATATATATCGTAAAACATTTTACACAGCTAAATAAGCTTGTACAATGAAAACCAGATAACTGATAAAATTCGTATAAACTTTTTTTGTAAATACATTCTTAGAATACATTCAGAAACCCCAGACACAGGACAAACATTTATCGTCACATAAATCGTTGTTCTGATAAGAATCGAAGCTATAGAAGCTCTTGAAGCAGATATTGTATCAAATGAACTAACAGGATAGCAGACAGTAGTACTAATATTTAATTAAGTAATATGATTTTTTAAGAGAACGTGTGATTCATACAAATATCTGTAACATAAACATAATAACAGCTTGAAGGGTCCACAGAGGAATTACTACGATCAACTTTTTCAGTTATCTGGGAATCTAGTAAAGCGAAATTCATCAGAACTGATTTTGTCGTGCTTTTATCGTTTCATCTAAAGTACCCATTCATCCTATCAATGTTTCCAAACATCCGAGCCTCAGTATCGTGACTGAGCTAGCTCACTTCTGATTTCTTAAAATGATTACAACCAACCTGGATTCTCCGCAAGTCGTGCGTAAAACGTCCTCAATGTATGAGCATGAGATTTTAAACACATTGAAGAAAGTACGAGTATTAGCAGAAACAAAAGTAAAAACTCGATGAATGGAGAAATGATGGTGGATTACTAACGAGCTGTTTATGTATTTTGATATCGTAGGTACTTACATTCTGAACTTAACTAGCTGTATTTGACATTTAACGAGCTGATACGGTACTTTGGAAACATCGCGAACATGTGATATTAGCTTTCATTGTAGTTAAACTCAAAGTGAAGTGCAAACAGCAGATTTGAAGAGACTATTCTTTTGCATTTACTGAACCTACATTCGATACTGATACTGATATCAAATTTAAAAACTACGCACTCGTTTCAAAGTTTTAAATTTTAATAACGACGTAGGTATGATGTTATACACGTTTGTTGTCAGAAATTCTATGTGAGCCTTGCTTTATACAAATTTTTTGTAAAATTTAGCAAGCAATGTGTATCTAATTGTAAGATTTTTTTTGTAATTCAGTAATATTTATTGGTCATAAATAACAATAATGTTAAAGGCAAGTCACATGTACAACAAAAACCCTTACAATTACACTTTAATGAATGAAGCTATACCTATACGAGTAATTAACAACGAACATACAACAGCGGAGGCTCCGTTTGTGTGCTACACGTAAATGAGGATTCCGAGAACCTATATGCCAATGAATATATGCCAATGAGGTCATTGGCATATATTCACTTAAACTTGTAAAAAGGATTGCTTTCCAAAAAAAATGGTTTTTTTTTTGGTTTTTTTATGGTTTTTGTACACATGTACCTTTAACATTATTGTTATTTATAGCCAATAAATATTACTGATTTACTGAATACAATATTAAACCCAAAACAGAAAAAAATCTATTTTAGACTTTGAAACACGGATAACGTTTCCATTTATTAATTGAATTGGCACTATTTTTGTCTAAAATATTTCTTTTTAATTTTTTCCTATGCCATTGGATATCTATCTGTACCCTGGACCCTGAATGCCCTGGACTTTGTTTTGTTACTCAGAGTTCTGTGTATCGCTGCAATGGACATGGACAGGCGTTATCTCTTACCATCAGGAGAGCGTCTCGTTCGTCTCATTATTTTTTACATAAAAAAAATTTACTATTGTAAAGAGGAAAGATTTGATTGTTTGTTTGTTTGTAATGAATAGACTCCGAAACTACTGGACCGACTTCAAAAATTCTTTCACCGTTGAGAAGCTACACTATCCCCGCGTGACATTGGCTACTTTTTATCGCTGTATTCCGACGGGAACGGGAACTACGCGGGTGAAACCGCGAGGCGTCCGCTAGTCATCTACATATATTCTTACTCTTTAGTTTATAGCTTATTGCAGCTGTTTGAAAGCTCATTAGCGTGGCTTGAGTATTTATGTAGTTTAGTTCATTAGATAGGTTCTAACATTTCATGTTTATCAAATTTATTGCTTTATATTTGACTTGGTTTATACTTACATTTCGTAAAAGGTGAAGTTTAATATAATTTCAATGTGAAAGTTATGCAAGTCACTTGTAGTTAATCTGGAATATCCAAAATTACTAATCAATCTTTCTTACACAGTTTTATTTAGTAAAAAAATGTAAAATAAGTAAAGAGCTAATGTGTTTCTTTTTCTATAAAAGTAATGAGACGAACGATACGCTCTCCTGATGGTGAGAGATAACGCATGCCCATAACAATTGCAGCAATACACAGAACTTTGAGAAACAACAAAATAGGGGGCTCATTACTTTGAGACTTTCGATGGTTAGTTTCAACAGCCTAGTAATTTCTCCCCGGACTTTGTTTTGCTACTCAAAATTCTGTGTATTGCTGCAATGGTCATGGACATGCGTTATCTCTCACCATAAGGAGAGCGTCTCGTTCGTCTCATTAATTACTTTTTACATTAAAAGAACAATAATTAAATGAACTGCTAAGAAAAGTCAGAACTGAGCTTTTTTCGATTCAAAACTTTTACGGCCTACTCGATGAGTCTTTTAAAACTGCTACAAGAACATCTCTACTTTTCCTGTGGCATTTTATTGTCAAATTCAAAAGTTTACTGATAGGTTGTACAATTGTACATGAAACGTAGACCTACATAAATAGCCGGTTGAACACTACTGTTTATTGACATAATAGGGTTTTCATCCCATCAGAAATCTATGTATATACACCCGCAAACCTTATAAAACTACTATAGATTCAAAAGGTAAGTTTTAAATCCATAACTATAGCGGTTCTAATAACTGAATGAGCATTATGCATGAGTTTTCTATTAATAATTTTGCTGAGATAATAACAGAAAACGGAAGAAGACCATTATTAAGCTTTATTAAAATTATGGCGTCTAACGAACTGTGAAGATGATGGGTATGCTGATTTTCCTATAGATTAAAGATATGATACCGGATAATTGTTTTGCGGTATCATAGAAAATTTTATTTATGAAGAATAATTGATCTTATATTTTACACCAGTTGTAAATTGGCGGCCTGTAATTTAATCTCCAAAATAAAATGCTTACACAAATTTACAGAAAAATTAGAATAGAATATATTAGGGATGTGAAGAAATAATCGATTGTTGTAATAGATTTTTTCATCTTCTAATAATCGATTCTCTAAATGTTAAAAATCGATTACATTACTTACTCTATCTTTGTTAAATTAAAAAAGATATGATATTCGTTGTTGTTGGAACTACACATTTGAATCGAATTTTGCAAACAACTCCATCTATGAGATAAATGAAAAAACGCGTGGGCACTAAACGTAAAAAAGGAATATCACTTGTCAGTCGAAAAATGGCGCCATATGTATATAAATATTAAAAAATTTACAAGAAATGCATCTCTTCGAATAGTTAGAAAAAAATCGATTATATTTCTTGTTAATCGATTTTTTAAATGAGAGAAAAATAGACTATTTTTAATCGACTGTTTCCCTTCTAAGTCACACCCCTAGAATATTTATAACTTTATTACGCTCCACATGTCACTGTTCTTAGGACGGAACAATAATTTTCCGTGGATATTTTGTCACTTGTTGTTTTGTTACATACGAGTGAACTTGTGATTGCAATCTTATAACGACAGCAATTTCTACAAACTATTTACTGCGACTTACTTTACAGTCCTGGTTTACATTGTTAATTGGTAACCCTTGTTGAAATGCTTGTACAGAATTTCTTTTTCTGGAACTTTATTTGGTGAGTCTATGAAAAATTTGTCATAATATTGACTGATCGCTTATAAATTGTTTGACTGGTTACACGTTGGATGATTTGATCAAAGATAGTAAGATCTTAGCTTGTAAAATACGAATTGGTGTTGCTTGAGAAATGTCTTACTCTGAATGTATGACATTGTATCATGATGAATATGACATCTACCAACTTTCAATTTCAAACTACGATTTTTTACAAATTTTAATAAAATTATAAATATTGTGTTACCGTGTATGAAAGTGTAATATTGGTCTAATCTTAATTAAAACCAAATTATTTTCAGGTGCATGAACATTAAAAAAAAAACAAAAAACACTTACATGTGACAATTTTAGCTACAAATATTTTTCGCTGAACACAAACTAAAACCAACGGAAGGTAGTTGAATTTTATCGCTGACACGTACTTTTCAGAGTAAAAAAACAGTAGAAATTTTCACAAACAAAATTGTCGCAGAAGTAACGACTACTCCGCTTCATTCTCGATACAGAAATGTTCGACCCGTCAGTCAATTGCACCTTGACGTTGAACCTGCAAGAGAAACACCATTACGTTCTTTGAAATAAAGCACAATATGGATTAGCAAACGATAATATAGCATGCATGGTAAAAGTGGAGAAAAACTTTGTTTTGCAGTTTTGGTTGTTATACCATTTGTTTTGTTTTCCATGTTTTAACAAAATATCCTTTACTAGCGGACGCCTTGCAGTTTCACCCGCGTAGTTCCCGTTCCCGTGGGAATACAGGGATAAAAAGCCGTTGTCGTCAGGGGATAGTGTACCCTCCCAACGGTGAAAGAATTTTTGAAATCGATCCAGTAGATTTTGAGTTTATTCGGTACAAACATATACAAAAACACAAAAATACAAATTTTCCTCCGTAAAATATTATTGTAGATTTAGACACAATTTATGTCGATTCTGGGGATCATGGGGAATACAATTTTGAGCATTATATCGACTCAGTATAGTTTTTTTTGTTGACAAGCTACACCGATGACCGCTACTTTTGATGATCGTTATATTTTTGTAATGGTTGACAGACTATGTGTTTGACAACAGCTCACCTGATGGTGTGGTCGTAGATGGTAAACACACGTAGCCTGGAATATATAAAATCTAATAATTTATACGATCATCCTACGACACGCCGATACTACGCCCTACGGCACCGCCGATCTATTTGTAACACACTTCAATATTAAAATTCTCATAATGAACTATTTATGGGTAGACTGTCCATAGTTCATTATGTGTCTTTGAACTATGGATAGACTGTCCATAGTTCGCAGACACACATACCTACTTTCTTATTTACTTAAGTACCTTCTGAAAAAATACTAAAATACAAGATAAGTACTAAATATTCATCTCAGACCACACTACTGCATCAGGCAGAGTATGGTCAAACGCGAACCTTTACTGAATAAAATAAATTTTTCTACATAATTATACGACGTGCAAAAGCTTTTTTTTTGTATCGCAGGACTTTACACAAAAGTCAAAGTCAAAAGTTTTATTTACATGACAATAGTGTAAAAGGTCTTAATAGTTAAAGTTAGCGTCTATTGTCAACCAAAGCGCCATCTGACCCCATACTAAGCAAAGTAGGAAGTCAGATAACTGATAGAATACTTATGGCAGAACGTGTAAGAAAAACGATTAGTACCTACCTATGAGTCCTGGGTACTTACTTTACATAGATAGGTATTTAAAAAATACCTGCCTAATGTAATTTTGATTGAGTTTGTAATAATTTGCCAAAATCCTCTGTGTAACTTAAGTGGCAAATTGAGTTCAGTAGCATTCCCAGTAGGTAACTGAGTTTAGTAGCATTCCCAGTGGATAACTGAGTTTAGTAGCATTCCCAGAAGGTAGGTAAGTGTGGTAACATGAGTAGCTGAGTTTAGTAGCATTCCCGTTTGCATTTTGAATACAAACAATCCACTTTCGCAATTTCGTATTCACTTTCTCGAAAACAATGTGTTTGACGCATGAATGAATGCCGTTGGGAACTTTGCGAATCATAAATAATTTTAATTACATGAAATAAATGCAATAAACAATAATAGAAGCAGAATAATTTATTTCAACGACAAATTCAGGCAACTAAATCAGGTTCTTTGTTTAAAACGCCATCTAGTGTTAATAGCTGAATCGGTTGTAGAACGGAATAACAGTCGTTGATGTAGTTCACATATAAATTGATAGATGTCACTACATCAAAATTATTTTTATACTTTTTACTTTTGCTTGATCCTAATATGAATAAGGTATCTAGGTTCTTGTCTCGAAATGGGTTAGTTATTATCATGATTGGAATAACAGAGCTCCTTTCGGCTTTGTACAGTCTTTCTGTTTCAACCTGTGTGCCTTGGTTGGTTGAGCAACGAAAATCGTAACATTATTCATTTCCGTTCTAATTCAAACTCTTTCATTTCCAAACAAACCCTCCCTTTATCTTTTACCTTCTGAGCCAATGAACATTTTCACAATTTTTTTTACTAAAAACCGTTTGCAAAATATGACATAGAATGTTATCTGGAAGCATTGTTTCTAACGTTTCTGTGAAAATTCTGTTACCGACTTGCACCAATGAGGTTTTACCTCAGTTTATATAGTACATCATTGCATTACACTTCATGTTTTGAATTGGACTAAATATTTAACGCCTGTTAGATTTTACATAGCATAACACATAAATCTGCTTTTGCTCGTATGCTGTATTTGTCTTGCATGTATCTTACCGCGTCTCTAATAACCAATTGCAAAATAAATCATCACAAACTCGTACATAAAATGCTTGTCATTTCATAACCTCCATGTCTACGCGAAAATATTCTGCAATAATCAATATAGTTTTAGATTTTTGGGGGAAACGAGAAAAATAGGTAGGTAGATACTTACCTATTAGTCGCATGTGTTTTGTACTTTTGAAACTTATATTATTTTAGTTTTAATGTAAAGTAATTATACACAAGACGTTTTGCTAATAATAAGAGATAACGCTGCCCATGACCATGGCAGTAATACATAGATACCTATACACAAAACTTTGAATAACAAAACAAAGTCCAGAATATCAATGCTTATTTCTAAATGATGGCTCACGTTTCATTTAGGTACGTACGACAATATTTTCGTCGTTTATGACGTTTTTGGTGCTGACGACATTGTTCTCTGAAATTCAGCAAGCGCCACTGTCGAAGGGCTAAAGGCTCATGGTGAAATTACAGTAATCCTTTCTGAGCCCTCTGTAATAGGTGGCTTCATTAAGTCGGAAGCGGCTTACTCCCTGTCGACTTATATTACATGTTTTATTGGTCTCCTGATTTATTTTATTCTTTGTCCAATAGTTTTATGAAGGCATGACTTGTAGATCTGTGTAGACAATACAAGAAGTAACTGCAAGGCCTTCAGAATCGCTAAATTAAAATACAAATGGCTTAGTGAGCTAGATTTCACTGATGCTGAAAAACTTTTGAAAATCTCTTTAGTTATCACGAAAAAATCGCTCTCGCATACTCATGTACGCGTACACGTACGCTTGCTCAACGCACCCTCACGCATACGCATGCACAATGCACATGCTTACGCACGTTCGCTAATATGCACGCTTGTGCGTACACACGCACGCGCATTCGCACGCACACTAACAGCGACAGACTTATTAAAATCACTAAAAATTGTTATAATATGTGTAATATTATCTATTGTGTCAGGTTATCAATACCCATATTTCTATCTACCTACATACTACGTATAATAAAGCGTTGTGGATAGCCGAGATGCTAATGAACAATGGCTTGTTATTATTATTAGTCAAAGCCTACTCGTATTGTACTTATCTTATGTATTATTAAGGACAGGGAGATACCATATTATCACCCAAGCTTTACGGTCTTAGATCACATAAAAACGCTTGCATGAGACAAAACCGGTATTAACATAAATGGAGTCTTTCTTTCGCATTTACGATTTGCTGGCGTTTTGATATTTTTTGCTGAGACCCTGGACGATCTCCAAAACATGCTTAAAGACCTTTGTCATATATTTCGAATAGGTGTTAAAACATCAATATGTCAAAGACTAAGTCGACCAATTATGTGTATCTTGGGCATATTTTATCTTTTGACATTAACTAGTGAGTGGTTAAGTAAAGTAAAAATAAGTTGTAGGCATATGTGGAACGAATATTTTGATGAACGCTCACTTACAAAAGGAATTTGGTATCGGACAATCCAAAGTCAGCCTCCTCGCTACCCGTGGTTTAACGATGTAAATATAAATAGAAGGGATATCGTACTGTTGATGAGACTTCGGTCCGGACACATTCTATCAAACAAGTTTAAATACCTGATGGGAGTGACAGATTCACCGAACTGCACTGCATGTGAGATCGTGGAAGACGTGCATCATGTGCTGATGGAATGTGTCCGGAACGAGGCGCAAAGGCAAGATTTGTTTAGTGGTGTCCATAATATTGCATATGATGTAGGGTGTTGTAACAGCATTTTGGCTTCACCCGCTTCGGAGGAAGCCAAAATGCTGTTAAAAGTAGTGAATAAGTTATGAGTTACAAAAATGTAGTTTAGTGTATTACGGGGGTGACATAGTCACTGCGTGACTAAGCCCCATTAAACTAATAAATAAAGATTAAAAAAAAAAAAAAAAAAAAAAATCTTTTGACAATTAATTTCAGAAGAATGAAATCTCCAGGAGATTTTTTTTTATGGTTGCAAGCTAGGTGTTTGACCACAGCTCATCTGATGTTAAATGACGATGTGGTCGAAGATGGTAAAGCAATTTGAGGGTGGTAGCTAGCCAGCCGAGTAGGTACTAGAAAGTACCCTACCACCAAGCTATGGTTTCCGCACGATGTTTTCCTTCACCGGTAGCTCAAGCTCATTGTTGGGGGTTGAACCCACGCCCTTCGGCATGCGAACCGACCGCGCTAACCACAGAGCTATCATCGCTATAAAACCTACATACATACCTACCATACTTTTTTTGAAACGGATAACTCCGCGTTTGACCAGACTTTGACTCGTCTGATGGTAAGCGACGAACGCATACTTCGAATATACCTATTCCCTCTGACCTTGAAAACACTAGATTAAATAATAGATAAATATATCTCTCAGCAAACAAGGAACCCGGCAGCTACCTACCTATTTTATATCTACCAGCAGCTTTTGATATTAATAACAATAAAAATCAAAAATAACAAAATCAACTTTCCCGACCTCTAATTCCCTCTTATATCCTCTGAAACCATTTCCCTTCAAAATGTTCACATACACGAATTGATTTGCGTTTAAAACAGCCGATTTTGGACTTTAAACTCGAGTGTTTAGGTTGTAAAATTGACAGATTGACACGTCATTACGGATACATGGATGAGCGCGAGTGATTTATTGGTATCAGTGTTGGAATATGAGTTTTATGTTGTGAGCGCTAAGGTGTATAATGTTTCTTTAGATTATTGTTAAGGAAACGCATTCCCGGGGCTTGGTGAGTCCGCTCTCAAATAATCGATAGCTGACGTCTGGCACGCCCCCCGCGCAGGTACTTGCCCCTGAAATATCCTGGGTTAAGGTAAGGTTTCCATAACGCGATATCATTAATAATATTTTCAAATATTGCAATAGGACATTTTGACGTTTCAAATATCGCAATAGGACAATTTGACGTGTTACCAAATTTTGGTAACACGTCAAATTGTGCCATTCAACAACCGTGGTTGGGGGTTTGGCGGGAACGCGGAAAGAGTCGTGTCACATCGTTGTATTTTTTTTCCAAAACTAGTGTTGTTTTCGAGTGTATGCATAAAAAATGGTTGTGTTTTATTCATAAAATGCTGAATTACACACGGAAAAAAAAGAGTCAAAAGAGGTTTCTTTCGATCAAAACATTTGGTTTGCTTGAACATATTTCTTTCAGTCAAAGAAATTGTTTTAAAATACAATGATAGGATATTGAACTAAATTGGTAACTTTCTTGATTGAATATAGCAATATTACTTTAACCTGAACCAAAACATCGTTGTTTCAACACAATAAATCTTACTTGCCCGAAACTAACCCGAATTTTTGTTTTAATACTTTAATTTAGTTGTTACAAAAATGTATGGTATCGGATCAACTAATTTGATGATCTTATATGAAATAGAAGAAATAGCTAAAGGAAAGTAATAAAATGTTACCTTAATGTTACATTTGATTAAACTAAAAATACATTTATCTTGGTTCAAATACACAATGTTATTGTCATGAAGTTCTCGTTACTATTTTAAAGAGTGCTGATGCTCCAATACAATAAATTTAGTTTGTCCG
Source organism: Biston betularia (assembly GCA_905404145.2). Classification (NCBI taxonomy): domain Eukaryota; kingdom Metazoa; phylum Arthropoda; class Insecta; order Lepidoptera; family Geometridae; genus Biston; species Biston betularia. The sequence goes on from FR989874.1 coordinate 12,938,613, forward strand.
GAAAATATCCTTAATAATTCATCTTCAGTGAAAGCAGATAATTAGATTAAGCCGAAGTACTGACCATGTTAATGCAATGTTAGATTTCTTTAAAACAAGGATAACTGTTAGCTTCCCCCCCGTGGGTTCCCGCCTTGTCGTGGCGGGGGGGCTGAGTAACCGTGACTGGTCACCACGGTGAAACTAAGCGGAACCCGAGGTGGGGCTGCTTCTCCGGGTGTTCCCCGGGCCTGGTAGAAGCGGCCAAGTAGGTTGCGGACTGTGTGGGCGGTATCGCAACTGAGGCGGGCTGCAGTGTCGAATGGGAGACACTGCGGCTGAGGGCTGGAGGCCGCGGCGGGAGAGGACTGTCGGTGTTTCGTTGCCGCTTTCCCTACATTCCGCGGCCTTAACGGGGCCGCCACCGTTTGATGGCGGACGCGGTGGGGCTGCAGGGGAAGAGGAGTGTCGGTGTTGCGTTGTGCCGCTCTCCCTGTCCTCTGCAGCCGTGGTGGCAGGCGGCGGGGCCACTCACCTGACCCGTCGCATGAGGACCACTGGCGTTCAGACATGGGGTCGTCTGGCGCCAGTTGTTATTGGTCCTCGAGGTGGGTCACGACTAGCCATGTTATGGCATATCGCGACGGCAAGAGGGACCCGACCCCAGGAGGTGGTCTGGCGATGGGCTCTCTACGTGTCCCTCTGATGAGCTGAGGGCGCAGTGGAGGAGCCAAGTGGGAGGGGGTTGCGGAATGGGGGGAGTGCCGGTCTGGCGATCCCCATTCCAAGCAACCAAAGTGGCAGGCGGCGGGGCCACTTATCTGACCCGTCGCATGGAGACCAGGGGCGTACGGACATGGGGCTGTCCGACGCCCATTTGCTGGTTTGGTCTCCGAGGTGGATGACGATGTGTCGGGTGTTCGGACACATCGTCATTGTTGCGGGGTGAGCTTAGGCTCCCCGAGGCGGGTCCGCGAGGACACGCGCTGTCGAGGCCGCGGTAGAGTGCGAAAGCGTGCCCGCAGCCTTGACACAAAGCGCCGAGGTGGAACACTCCAGGGTTTTTAGTGGGTAGGCCGTCATTAGGACGGAGAGTCCCACATAACCGCCGTGCACGCCCCAGGGCCGGTGGTATACACAAAGTATTTTCCCTGGGCAAAAAAAAAAAAAAAAAAGGATAACTGTTAGCTTGGTTCGAACACACAATGTTATTGCCCTAAAACGCTCGTTGTTTTCGTTACAACTTTTTTTTCTTTTCTACCTAAGCAATTTATTTTGAAATAGTAATGCTGATATATTGAAGTAAAATAATGATTATCTTACTTTATTCGTAATTATTAATTTAGCCTGAAGTAAATTTCGTTGCTGCAATGTAACATTTTACAAATCGAAAATATTTAATGGTTTGTTCTAAATGCTTAGATTTTCTTGCTTAAGGAACATAAATAGCATCAGATCAATTAGATTTTATGTTTAACTCGAACTTGAATTCGAACTCGAACGTGAATTCGAACACGAACTCGAACGTGAATTCGAACACGAACTCGAACGTGAATTCGAACTCGAACTCGAACGTGAACTCGAACTCGAACTCGAACGTGAATTCGAACACGAACTCGAACGTGAATTCGAACTCGAACTCGAACGTGAATTCGAACTCGAACGTGAATTCGAACTCGAAAGTGAATTCGAACTCGAACTCGAACTCGAACGTGAATTCGAACTCGAACGTGAATTCGAACTCGAACTCGAATGTGAATTCGAACTCGATCTCGAACGTGAATTCGAACTCGAACGTGAATTCGAACTCGAACGTGAATTCGAACACGAACTCGAACGTGAATTCGAACTCGAACGTGAATTCGAACTCGAACTCGAATGTGAATTCGAACTCTATCTCGAACGTGAATTCGAACTCGAACGTGAATTCGAACTCGAACGTGAATTCGAACACGAACTCGAACGTGAATTCGAACTCGAACTCGAACGTGAATTCGAACTCGAACGTGAATTCAAACTCGAACTCGAAAGTGAATTCGAACTCGACCTCGAAAGTGAATTCGAATTCGAACGTGAACTCAAACTCGAACGTGAACTTGAACTCGAACGTGAATTCGAACTCGAACGTGAATTCGAATTCGAACTCGAACGTGTATTCGAACACGAACTCGAACGTGTATTCGAACACGAACTCGAACGTGAATTCGAATTCGAACGTGAACTCAAACTCGAACGTGAACTTGAACTCGAACGTGAATTCGAACTCGAACTCGAACGTGAATTCGAACTCGAACTCGAACGTGAATTCGAACTCGAACTCGAACGTGAATTCGAACTCGAACGTGAATTTGAATTTCGAACTCGAACGTGAATTCGAACTCGAACTCGAACGTGAATTCGAATTCGAACTCGAACGTGAATTCAAACTCGAACATGAACGTGAATTCGAACTCGAAAGTGAACTCGAACTCGAACTCGAACGTGAATTCGAATTCGAACTCGAACGTGAATTCAAACTCGAACATGAACGTGAATTCGAACTCGAAAGTGAACTCGAACTCGAACTCGAACTCGAACGTGAATTCGAACTCGAACATGAATTCGAATTCGAACTCGAACGTGTATTCGAACTCGAACTCGAACGTGAATTCGAATTCGAACGTGAACTCAAACTCGAACGTGAACTTGAACTCGAACGTGAATTCGAACTCGAACGTGAATTCGAACTCGAAAGTGAACTCGAACTCGAACTCGAACGTGAATTCGAACTCGAACTCGAACGTGAACTCGAACTCGAATGGGAATTCGAACTCGAACTCGAACTCGAACGGGAATTCGAACTCGAACTCTAACGAGAATTCGAACTCGAACGTGAATTCGAACTCGAACGTGAATTCGAACTCGAACTCGAAAGTGAACTCGCACTCTATCTCGAACGTGAATTCGAACACGAACTCAAACGTGAATTCGAACTCGAACGTGAACTCGAACTCGAACGTGAACTCGAACTCGAACGCGAACTCGAACTCGAACTCGAACTCGAACGTGAACTCGAACTCGAACTCAAACTCGAACGTAAACTCGAACTCGAACGTGAACTCGAACTCGAACTCGAGCGATTTTTTTGTTAGATTATCGCCAGCTATACTATTCTTCATACCGCAGCACAATAATATTTATACACTCAAGCGCGAGTATGGGAAAATGATACAATGTGGTGAAACATGATTTTTCGTGTTGTTTTGAAAACTCTGTCGAGGCTAATAGTAAAGTCGCCACTACTTTACTTAGGCCTGACTAGACTTGACTAGATTTGACCAAGACTGGACAAGACTGGACTGTACCTACCTAATACTACCTATAGCTACAAGGCAACTTATTTAACTAATGAAACTTGAAAATATAAAACACTTGACACTGGCAAAAGCACAAAACGCGACGCCAAAACCAAAGAAAAAAAAAAGTAGACAGAAACGATTTGATTCCTCTTTATTATAGTAGGTGTATTGTTAGAGGGATTTGTCACAAAATCTAGAGGCACAACGTCGCGGCGATTTGGCGATTTTGATCGATGACGATGAAAAAGATCACTACCAACTTTTGATCCCCAAATAGAAGTAATCAATAGTTACCTTTTTAATTAATTTGTTAAATAAGTTTTCAAATAAGCCAAGGTTTTTTTTATGTGACCATTGCAGTAATACACAGAACAAACAAAGCCCAGGGCATCGCTACTTTGGCGCTCATTACTGCGAGACTTTCGATGGTTAGTCTCAACAACCCAGTAATTTCGCTAGCAGCAGTACCTACCAAAGTAATGAGCGCCAAAGCAGTGATACCCTGAACTTTGTTTCGTCACTCAAAGTTCTGTGTATCTCTGCAATGGTCATAGACAGGTGTTATATTTCACCATCAGGAGAGCGTCTAACAGTCTCATTACTTTTTAAATAAAAATCAAAATAAACCTACCTAGACGACCTCCTGCGCAGATCTACCACCAAGTAACAAGTCTACTTAGGAATATAGCATAATTATAAAATGTTTTGCTACTTAAAATTCTTTGTATTGCTGTAATGGTCATGGACAGGCGTTATCTTTTCAGGAGCGGGGTTTGTTCGTCTTAATTATTTTACAAAAAAAGACCTCCATCTGTGGATTGATGACATGATTCGAAATATGTATGAAAGTCGTAAATCCTACGACAACAAAAATCGTGTCAACGAAACTCTACCTTCACACCTTGCAGACGGGCGTCTAACAAGCTCCTGCATGAATAAACTTTGCTCTACGTGTTGCGTACCGTAATTGGGCTTTGTAGCGCGTCTGCATTGTTTCATAGCAAAGTCTTCATGCAGGAAATGCGATGTTAATTGTTACAAAGTGTTTATATTAGGGAAAACTTCAATTAGAAAGTTATTAATGTAAAGTTTAGGATATTAACTATAATCATAACCATAATCATATTTGTTAATAATGAAGTGTTACAGGTCAATTTTCAATAATAATAATCATAAACAAAAAATAAGAAATGTCAGTAAAAGTATTAAAAATATATGCAAAAATGTCAAATCAATAATAATCATAGTAAATGTCAAAATTCACAAAATTCTTTGTAGCCGTAAAACGTGTGCTCGATAAGCCAGCGTTTGAGTCGTGACTTAAAGCTACCCATAGAGGGCGCTGCAGTGATTTGCTCTGGTAACTTGAAACTATACTAACGGTTAAAAGTGGGATACGCTAGCAATTCCCTGGTATATTCAATTTAGCTGTCGAAGTTTAAGTCGATGTTTAGGTTGGTATCTTGGGCAGGCGTCCATCGTAGACCGCATCTTTACATAATATCAGGTGAGATGGCGGTCAAACGCAAGTAAATTGGTTTGTAGCGATAAAAGCTCAGTGGTTAGCACGATCGGCGCACACGCTAAAGTGTGTAAGTTTTAATCCCTAAAAGCTTAAGCTGTCGGTGAAGGAAACCATAGCATGGTAGTAGGGTATTTAACAGTACTCGGCTGGCTAGCTACCACCCTGCTTGATAACCTGCCGCCAACCTAATGGTGTGTTCCAGCAACCTCCCTTGAGAGTTAGGTTATGTGTGTTCACCAGTTCAATACACCTTGTGTTTACCATCTTCGACCATACAGTCACTTAACAACGAATGAACTGTGGTAAGCACTTAACATAATGGCCATAAAAAAATATCGTTAAATTGGTACATTTTTAAATACTCCGAACAAACTTGATTTATTATGTGACTAACATGAATTTGTTAGTCACATAATAGTTTGTCTTGGTTGGGAATCAAACCCACACTCTGCGGTTTATGAGGCAGAGGTACTACTGAGCTGTAAAGAAGTCAAATAATGGGAGAGGATCAAGCAGGTATATATGTATGTTTGCTGATATGTTTGTATATACAAACATACATATTATTAAAACAATCTTTTGACATTGTAAATAACTATATTTCCAGTGCTAAATAAGCTTACATTTATTGAATAACTCATTTTAGTTAGCTTAGCAAATACATTTTTAATATGAGTTTCAAACAATTTTTCTCTACGATTATCAACCTTATTTTCTAGACTACACAGTCCCGCAAGATAGATACAGTCAAAATGTGCCTACCTCACGTATAACCCTGAAATATTCCCCAAATAAGCAAGAAAATATTATTTCTCCCAAACAACTGTAGACAACCTGTAACAAGGCAGAATTATGATTACGATACACGTTCTGCGAAAGTGCGAAATAAACGAAAAAAAAGACATTTCCACACATTTCATTGTCGCTCTTAATCGCGAAGGCAGATGTTCTGTATTGCCAGGTATGAAATAACCGGTTTTTACTGGAAATTCCTGAGACTGCTTTTTTCTGCAAAATTGTTCAAATATTTTGTCTGCAGCCGAGCTGTAGTTCTATTTATTTATTTAGACTATTACGGTGATCGCCAATTACAACAGTCTTAAAATATATATTATAATTAATTAGGTTAGGTTAATAAAGTATTACATAAAAAAAATCATATGATTACAATTAAAAACGCATAATAGTCAGAATTTACTAAACTACAAAAAAAAAATTACACGATGAAAAGAAATAACGATTGTGAAAATAATTGTAATTACGTTACTAATATTTAAAAAGTCATCAAAATCAAAGTAACACTAACACTGACTGTTCTACTGAAGTAGGTACTTTTATTTGATATTTATTTTGACTCAGTGAGACTTCAAAAAATAAAAATTTGTTATAATTTTTTTTTTTTTTTTTTTTCACACAGCGCCATCTGACCCCAAACTAAGCAAAGCTTGTACTATGGGAGTCAGATAACTGATAGAATACTTAAATACTTTTTTTTTTGTAAATACATACATTTGTTTTTGTATCACAAAATGCTTGTCCTGGGTGGGAATCGAACCCACGCCCCACAGCTCTTGAAGCAGACATGCTACCAAATGAGCCAACAGGGCTGTCTAAATATAGAAAATGTACATTTTTTTTAAATTGAAATTAATGAGATTATTGGGATGCTCTCCTTATGGTAAGAGATAACGCCTGTCCATGATCATTGCAGCAATACATACCGAGGATGTATACTCCTAAGTAAGCTGTCCTGAGACGATGACTAGAGTGACGATATAGGGCAGCATTCAGTGGATGGAAACGAAACCCCGAAGGTCTATGTTTAGCAGTGGACTACAATTATTGTAGACGATATGTTACCCACATCTATTATTATAGGTTGATAATGTTAATTATTATAGTAAGTAATACTACTATTATCAAAAAGAAAAAATAATATATTTAAAAATGTTACATCTTGTCTCTTTAAAACAAAAAATTATAAGTGAAGCTACATAAGAAATATTTTCTTCATTTGACATTACAGAGTTCAAAATTTAAATAATGTATTTCCTTTTTATTTGGAAAACGGCGAAGAGTCGCAATTAATAACAAAGTAGGTTTATTAACTACGACAATTATAATGATTGTTACCGATTTTTTTTTACATTCAGAAAAAAATCAAACACCTTTCTCTTTTACCACGAATTTCTGTATCATGCTGTATTAACTTGCTCTATGATAGAGGCTTACAGAGGGCTGTGTCACATAAATATGAATAACAGGCGGTTGCAGCCACGGACATAGGTTAGTAACATATAACCGGATATAACTGAATATATGTGGATATAACAGGACGGTTGTAAAACTCCTTCATTGCAAATACGCCGTAAAGAACGCCGGATGCGACGTATGGTCACAGAATAAGAAAAATGGATGGAAAACTTTTGAACTAATAGGGATTCAAATTTAGAACAATTCGAAATTTCGAATGAAAAAAAAAATTTGAAAAATTAGTGAACTTTTAAAATAAATGTAGACTAGAGTTTTGGCGGGAACGCGGGAAGAGTATTGTCGCTCCGTTGTATTTTTTTCCAAAACTAGTGTTTTGTCGAGTAAAAATGGTGGTGTTTTATTCATAAAGTGCCGAATTACAAGCGCGAGTGTGGGAAAATGATATAATGTGGTGAAACATGACTTTTCGTGTTGCTTCCAAAACTCCATCGAAGCTTTATAGTAAAGTCGCCACTACTTTACTAAAGCATGACTGGACTTGACTGACACAGACTGGACTTTGACTGTAACTAGCTACGAGGACACTTATTTAACTTTTGAAACTTGAAAATATATAAATACTTGACACTTGCAAATGCTAAAACGCGACGCCAAACCCAAAGAAAAAAAAAATGTAGACAACATTTTTGAATATTTTGAAATTTCGAATTCGTTTCAGATGAGAAACGAATTCGTAGAAGCGCGCGCGTTCGTAGTTTATATTTTTATTGTGTAATTAATTTAAATGTAAATAATTATGGACTTGATCCAAAATATATGATGATATATATATATAATTTTTTTAGCTGAATTAAATAGAATATTTTGCATGTCCTAACGTGAAAATGTATTGTGAAAGTAGTGCGTATATTAGTTGTTCAAAGAAATAGAAACACTAAGCTGATAGGTTAAAGCTAAAAGTGATGATGATTGATGGTTGTTTGTAACAACCTACATGATAGTCGAACGTGAGTGAAGTGATTGCAAGCAGCTGGATCGACGCGTTTTGGCGGAGTTTTTGGTAGGGCACGGTTGAGTGTATGTTACCAAATTCTTTCTTTGCAGTATTGGATTTAAAAATCTGTATTTCAGCCCCAGGCTTACAAAAACGTCTGGTTAAGCGAGACATTGTTACTGAAGCTACATTGTTTTGTCTGTCTGCCCATTCGTTAATGGACTATATCAAATGAATCGTAATTGGTAGGTAGCCATGTTACGGTAGTCTAGATCCAGAACCTCCATAAAAGAAAACTATTTTTAAAGCGTGTTCCCACATAAGTAAAACAAAAATGTGCCAAAAACCACGTCAGTTTCCATAGTAAAATCCCTGGCGATTTTAACTGACAATGAATAATTTTCTTCCTGTTTTTGGAAAAAAATTAAAGGTTTAAAAATAAAATTTTAATTTTTTCTTTATTCTTTGATAGACTTCCCTAGGCAGACTGTATCCTCAGGCTTGAATAAGAAAGGGTAGTTTTACAACGCACGGGGGAAAACTTTACGTGTTAGGGGTGTATTCCACCCCTTATTTGGGGTTGGTAGGCACTGATGGCCACTAGGAAATGGACTCACGTTCTGTGGAATTTTTACCATATGTAAGTATCTGAAGTAGGGTTTTGTTGGGATTGTAAAAAGTGGGTAGATAGGTATTTAGCGATATTTGACCGAGCGAAACGAAGGTCACCGACTCTGACTCTACTTAAACACATTTGTACACAAGTATGTATTTATATTTTTTATTTTGACAGACCAGATGCTTATTTTTTAATAAACGATAGTGACCATTGCAGCGATACATAGAACTTTGAGTGACAAAATAAAGCCCAGGGCATCGCTGCAGTGGCTTACTTTAAGACTTTCGATGGTTAGTCTCAACAGTTCTATAATTTCGCTAGCTACAGTTCCCTTCAAACAGGAACACGGTAATGTTTACTCAACACTGATTGGCGGCAGAATATCTGGTACAGCGCTGGAACCTAGACAACCTCATGCTAATGAGATCTACCACTAAGCGAAATTGAATGCAAAGAAGTTTCTGTCTTACCTAGGCAACTATTAAGTCATGAAACATCTAAAACTGTGTCATCACTTACAACAAAACAAGTGGTTTACGCTTTGGGCGATTTGATCGATGAATCGATCACAGCGATGCAATCGATCTTGAGCAGGATCTACGAAGGGCATCGACAGATCGTGCGATGTCATTAGAAATCTACCGTTGTCGGCACATTTTTATTTGTATGGCATTGGCAATACGATTCAATATCGCATGAAGAGAATAACTTTATTAGCTAGACGATGCGTGTACCTTTAGCTAAGTAACTAGCAATCCAGAGGCAGAAACAGCTTCCTGCATTAACAAAGTATAATTTTTTACGTTCGCAGTCCAATTCTAAACTCTGTACATTACCTTGAGATAAGACTAAGTCGAGTAATCCCCGGGATTGATGAGTGCGATTTAGCACAGCTCTCGGCTCAGATTAAATGAAATCTCTCCGGGTACTGCCTTACTCGGATTTATTTCACTTTTATTTACTTAGTTACTTTGTTTGAAAAAACGAGAGGTTTTGATAACTTGACCAGCTTGACCTCCAACGTCCCTGAGGTAAAGTAAAAATGAATAGTTTATAAGTAAATTCTTTAGAAGCGTTGTTTCGTTAGAGTAATCGGGCGTTGGTTTAGATGACAACTAGTTTCTGCACCTGGCAAAGGAAAACATCGTAAGAGAATGAAACCCTCATGATCATCTCAGCCGTAGAACGTCCAGTAGAGTGACGCTCCAACGAGACGCTCTCCTCATGGTAAAGGTAAAACCTGCCCATGACGATTGCAGTGATACACAGAACTTTGTGTAGTAAAACAAAGTTCAGTGCATCACTGCTTTAGCGCTCATTACTTTGAGACTTTCGATGGTTACTCTCAACAGCCCTGTAACTTCACTAGCTGTTTACCCTTCAAACTGGAGAACACAATATTGTTTACACACTGCTTAGCGGCAGAATATCTGGTACTGCGGTGGTACCTACCAAAATGTTGAGGAGATCTACAAGCAAATAAATTTACCTCTTCCATAAAGACCGATTGGAAGCGGCTCGCATCCATCATATTCCTGCGGTCTTTATAGGAGTGGACTTCCTACGCTACGCTTGCTGGTCCGTGATCTCCACTCCAAAGCTTTGCAGCCCCATCGGTCATCAGTCTTTGGACCAATTCGCTGGACTATGTCGTCAACTCAGTGCATCTATCGATCTCCACATTTCTGATTCGATCTCGTAGGGAAACTCCGAGCATAGCCAGAGGGCTATGCTCGGAGTTTCCCTACTTGCTCGTTGCTCGAAATTGCGCAATGGAGAGCCATTGCGCAATTTCGAGCTTAGCAAGAAGGCACATAGCCAAGACCACGTTTCAAAAACCCTAAAAATGCTAAATACTTCCTTTAATCATGGTCCAATCGAAAGCCCTTGCATTTTATGTAGAGGTACGTGACTAAAACGACCCTTAAGTTGGACCGTCCTATTACGACCACTCAAGTTGTTATCACAGGGTCGAGAGGTTAAGTTGTGTTGTCATCTTTAAAAGCTTATCTCTACTAATGGGGATATCGTTATTTTTTCAGATTTTCTGTAAATATTTTTTGCACTCATAATACTTAGTATGGTCCAGCCACTATTCAATCGCCGCATATATATACCATATGTAGCGGGTTGTTTTAAAGTTTCTTCATCATCATCATCAGCTTATAGAAGTCCACTGCTTGACATAGGCCTCTTCCAAGACACGCCCCTCAGCCCGATCTTCAGCTTTTCGCTTCCATCCACCGCCAGCTGTCCTACGTATATCATCACTCCATCGAGTCTCAGGGCGTCCTACGCTACGTTTAAACATAAGTAAAACAAAAAATGTGTCAAAATCACGTGAGTTTCCATAGGAAAATATATAATATAATTAGCCTGAGCTGTCGATGAAAAAAAATAAATTAATTTGTGTAAATCCTTTTTTCTGTTCTTAGGTATAAATGTATGTTATATTTTGTTGTTATGTTATATTATGTTGATTGACAATAAAGCTATATTTTATTCTATTTACGAGTAAATTTCCTCTGTGTTAACATCGTTGTCATAATATTGGCAATAAAAGAATGTATCTAATTTCCTCGTGTTTGTGTCGATTCCATAAGTTTTTTTACCCAAATTTTTTAAAAATATTACCTCTCACGCCCCCTCCCCCTTCATCCCCCTACAATAAAAGCGGTATTTCAAACACGTCGGGTAATAAACTTGAAGTCGCTCTCAACCTTCCGTCTAGACTTAACAATGCGAAGATATGATTTTGAAAATGGTATATAACTATTTAAATTTACCTTATGGTGAAATATGAAACCAAATACGCGATGAATGCAATTTAGGTATCTTCAAGTCAAGAGTGAATCTATATCTTTTAGGCAAACGCACTCTATCTTAGATCGCATAAAAAGTGAGATTATATTTAAAAAACAATTTTTCAGGTCCTGATTTCAAAGATATACCTATATGGGGCTGGAATATTATATGGTAAGTAATATGAATAAAACCAATATTAAGTTTCCATTCCAATTCGTTAATAAATACCAATAAAGAAAGCAAAGTAGGGCAGGGTAAATAAGACCAATAATCAAAAATATCAAAATAAAGTACGACGTACTAGACTTCGTTGTATATAATTTTGGGTACCTACTGTTGGTTATCTCTTACCATCAAGAGTGCATCTCTTTACTCTCTTTATCATAAAAAAATTACATTTCATAATATTATAATGACACACCACAAAATGACTAGCATATAAACAATGAAATGAAGAGGAATGATAGAAGTTAGTGCCCGAACAAGAAATTCTGAATATCGGGAACTACTTCCTTCCTCGTTGGTACTTAATAAATATACAACGGGTTACAATAATATGAGAGTAGCCGACAGACAAGTCGAAGATAAACAAAACATTGTAGGTATTTCCTCAAACAGATACCTATTTCAGTAAATAATAAACGGATTAGTTATTCATCCACATGCAGATAAAAAGAGACGTTCTTGCCTGTCGTCAGATTCTTAACTCTACTTTCCCGCATAACTTTCACCTGGCCGGTATGCGGCAATATTTCTACGGCGAGCGAAATGTAATTAATCAAAAAGTTTGCAGAATCCACCCCCTGTCACTCCCGTGACCTAAACTGTAACTGTGATGGGGGAATTGACATCGCGAATACACTAGCTGTCATAAAAAATGCCACTTCATAATGTGAAAAACAACTTCTTTTTACATTCATACCGTCAATACGTCTTTGAATGAGTTTACACTCCATCGAAGCTTACAGTAAAGGCGCCACTACTTTACTAAAAACATTACTGGATATGTCTGACACGGACTAAGCTTGACCAAGACTGGGTTCTGACTACTTTTTAATCTAAGAAACTTGAAAATATCAAAACACATGACACTGGCAAATGCACAGAATGCGCCGGCAAAATCAAAGAAGAAGAAGATAGTGAGAGGGAATTAAGAAAACGGACGATAATTCAATTCCATAGGGGGAATATTGTTGCATATTATTACACAAACCATGGTACATTTTTATCAAGGATAGTTTGTTATTGTGGTGTATGTACACCAAAGAGTTTTTATACTTTTTATAAGTGGCCTGTTATGTTTTGATTAGTGCGGTTCGCTGATCGTCATCTGTTTGGGGGCGTCGTTTTGTAAAATAAATAAATTGATGAGAAATGCAATTCTCTGCGTTGTTTTAATTAAAATACACATCAGTTATATATTTGAAACTTCTTATTAAGTCTAATTCTAATCGTGACATTTTAGTCCTAAAAAATATTTTTGTGGTGCGAATTCACGTTACAAAATCTGACACATTGAACTTCCTATGTTTATTTTGATAGTCATTTATTTATTAAAACGCTATTGCAGTTCGAGAGAATAAATCCTACGTACATACATATTATACTGTAAAAACCATAACGCTACTTTTTGAGTAAAAAGATAGACAAGCAAAATGTTTGGTCATTTGTATTGTCTTAGATGCTTGGTAAAAGATTTTCAACTTTTTTTTCTTTTTTTCAAATACCCTAATATTAAGCTATAGTTTCTTTACGATGCTTTCCTTCACAGCCTGCCTTCATAAGCTGATTGTAGGGATTTGAACTGACACCGCTACAATATAGGTAAAATATAATTTTTCTATCAACATCAAAATTTTACTATACTTACTTATTTCGATGATCGCATAAACAAGTTTTATATTTCTGTAAGTGCCACCAAATTTTGGCACGCGTTGTAATATCAAAAATGTACGTTATTTCTACCAATTCTATGCTTAGTTATGTTTTTGTAATAAGTGCTTTGTTTTGTAATTTTCTTAGACAGTTTCAATCTATGGAAACTCTTCTTTCTGCCCATAATGATTTATTAAGATTTGTGCCGTTTGGTTTATTCTGGACCCTCTACTTTGCCCAGTATCGTCACTTCAAGTAGATAACCATCCTTTATAATTTTACCCTATAGATATACCAAGTACCAAAAGAATAGTGACGTCACGAATTTACGCCTGTTTCACTAAAAAAAAAACATCAACTAACAATATCATATTCAGGAGCATCATCATTGAGTTTCGTGTTTGCACACCAACAAGATTGTTGGTGTACAAACACGGATATGTACTTTGTAGTGGTACCAGAATGTAGTACAAAGTTAAAAAAAAAAAACAGTAGTACTAGTTTTGTAGTAACCAAGTTAAGATCTTGGCTGCTAGAGACCTTGTTTTATGACATTGACGAATATTTCAAACTTAAAGATGATTGAATTACTAGTATGTAATTATGTTTTTTTTTGTATTGATATATTTTTATATTGACAGTATTTTTATATTGACGTGTTTGTATATTGACATACCTTATTTTGACATTTATGTTTTAAAATGTAATCAGTGTTTTAAAACTCATTTAATGACATATTTAAAATATTGAAGGGACTTGTTATCAATAAAAGATATTTTGTATTTGTAGTGATGATAGCTCAGTGGTTAGCGCGGTCAGTTCACACGCCGAAGGGAGTGGGTTCTAATCCCAACAATGAGCTTGAGCTGTCGGAGAAGGAAAACATCTTGAGAAAATCATAGCATGGTCGTAGTGTACCTTGTAGTACTCGGCTGCTTGCTGCCATCGTCAAGTTGAAAATTAGCCATCAAGCACCAAACGGTGTGTTCTCGCAGCTTCACTTGAGAGTCAGTTTTATTCCAGGCTAGGTGTGTTTACTATCTTTAATCACACCGTCATTTAACATCAGGTGAGCTGTGATGAAACACCGCGCTCGATTTTTTTTCTTTATTTCTTTGTATTGCAATCTGTCCATTCAGCAATAGGTTGGAATTTGTTGTCAGACTTGTGCGGTACTTGTCCATTGGCAAGCCCGCTTTTCAGCTCGCTCTATCTATAATAACAAATCCTGAGGTTTTTTTTTAATTTTTGACTGGCTAGGTGTTTTGACCACAGCTCACCTGATGTTAAGTAAAGGTGTGGTCAAAGATGGTAAAGCACACCTAGCCTGGTATAGAATTGACTCTCAAGTGAGGCTACCGGAATACACCGTTAGACGCTTGGCGGCAGATTTGAGGGTGGTAGCTAGCCAGCCGAGTACTAGAAAGTACCCTACCACCATGCTATGGTTTCCTCACGATGTTTTTCCGTCACCGGCAGCTCAAGCTCATTGTTGGTGTTTGAACCCACGCCTTTCGGCATGCGAACCTACCGCGCTAACTACTGAGCTATCATCGCTACAAATTTTACAGTATTTTGAGCTCGTGAACCATAAAAAAACATCTTTACCGGTTAATTTGTATTCGTATTATGTCTGACATGTATTTCGCAGATAAAAACGTCAAGTGAACGTTTTCCTATGCTATCCCCAAAAACAATCTTCATATTACATTTCACTGAAAGCAATACGCCTATTTCAACTTTTCACTCACAAACTTGAACGTTATCCGATATTTGTTTTGTTTGTTCGCGATCTAATAGTGAAATGACTTCAGGGATTAGTGTATTTTCTTACTGTAATGTGAGCCTTGATTGTTTGTGTACTACGTAGAAGGTTCAGGAAAATTGAGACTAAGGGAAACCATAGCATGACGTGCAGGGCTAGTATATATTGAGTACCAGCACTCTCTCTTCAATCCCACTAATATTATCAACTAGCTGCGCCCCACGGTGTTACCCGCTACATTTTTTTAAAATGTAAAAGTAAGGAGACAACGATACGCTCTCCTGATGGTAAGAGATAATGCATATCCATGACCATTGCAGCGATACACAGAACTCTGCGTAACAAAACGAAGTCCGGGGCATCGCTGTTTTGGCACTCATTACTTTGAGACTTTCGATGGTTAGTCTCAACAGCTCAGTTTTTTTTTATACTGATAATTCCGCGTTTCACCTCCAACTTCCCTGATGGTAAGAGACGATGTGGTCGAAGATGAAGCACGCAGACATATTTGGAATTCGCTAGCTGCACCTACCTACCTAGAGGACTTCCTGCTAAGGAAATCTACCACCAAGTAAAAACGCTTTCACGCAAAATCTACTGAACGGATTTAGATAAAATGTGGTATGGAGGTAGCTGAGACCCTGGATTAACACATAGGCTTTTTATCCTGAAAACATGTAACACGGGTAACATCGCGGGGCGCAGCTAGTCTTCTATAATACCTCGACCTGCCAAAAACAATTTATTTTCTTTTTTAAGGTTGACAACCTATGAATTTAATCACAGCTTACCTGATGTTAAGTGACGATGTGGTCGAAGATGGTGAACTTACTTAGCTTGGAATGAAACTGACTCTCAAGTGAGACTACCGGAACGCACCGTTGGTTGCTTGGCGGCGGATTCTCCACTTGAGGGTGGTTGAAAGTGTAGGTATTGTATCTGTATCTATCTTGTTGCAATAGTAATTAATTGTACCATTACGTCGGATACGCTGCCTAGTGCCTACGCTAAAGACATAAAATTGTATTATTCGCGATATTGAGTTTTGAACTGTTCCGAAGATCTAGAATTCTGTTCAGCACCTTGTGCTAACTTACGCAATTTTAACAAGTTTATTTGAAGATCTTTGAAACATACTTCGAAAACAGTCTTGAAGTCACATGAACATAATTTACAAGTCAAAGTTGTAGACGCATAAATTTAGGCTAAGAAATATTGAGATGAATTGAATTTTGCAGAATGAAATTCCTTTTATTTTCTACTAGCGGACGCCTCGCGGTTTCACCCGCGTAGTGCCTGTTCCCGTGGGAATACAGGAATAAATAGTAACCAATGTCACCCGTGGATAGTGTAACTTCCATTCCATTAGTATAAAATAAAGAAATATCGGAGGACTATACACTCAGCCCCACCTGGCCCCGAATTTGTGTGTATTAAATGAATAGAAATAAATTTATATGACTGTATTCCAAATCCATGCCTTAATAGTAACGATAACTTCAGATAGATAGATAGAAAAAAATACAAAAACAAAAGCACCTAAAACGAGAACCTAATATATTTTTTTACGTAAAATTAATGAGACGAACGAACGCTCTGCGTGAAAGGGTAACAAACAGCCATCCATCCAAACTTTCACATTAATGATATCAGTGGGATTGGAAATATATCTATACTAAAATACTATAATCATTAGCGAAAGAATCCATTTTTCATACTTCCGCCATAGGGTGAGAACATCAGTTTTGGACTGCGAATAATCGTCCGTTTCCCTCACGACAGATGGCGCTGACGGAACTCTTATTAATTTAGGTTCCGTAGGGTGACTGGACAAACAATGACCCTTTCCTTTGTTATTGTTATTTTCCCGGTTTTGCGCTCTTAAAAGGGATTAAAGTATATGTGGGCGGTAGGCGAGATTCTATCGTAGAGCGGAAGTAGGCGATGATGAGCTTCTTAAAATATTATGACACTGTCATGCCTTCGATTACCCCATTTTAGGGTAAAGTACTTGGCATAAATGAGCAAGTACTTATTGGAAAAATAAGTACTTGCGCAGCTAGTATTATATAAAATAAGATGATGGTTATCTCTTACCATCAGAAGAGCGTCTTATACAACTCATTAATCATCACTACATAGTATAAAACAAAGTCGCTGTCGCTGTCTGTCCGTCCATATGTATGCTTAAATCTTTAAAACTACGCAACGGATTTTGAAGCGGTTTTTTTAATAGATAGAGTAATTCAAGAGAAAGGTTTATAATTATGTATAATACATACATAATATTGTAGAGAAACACTGATAAATTTAGAGGTTTCTAATGTGATGTCGTAAATAAATACATTTTTTTGCGCTTACATTGCAAACGCTGGCTGAACCCCACGAGATAAACCAAAATAATGTACTACAGTATTGTACACCTTAAAAAGGCCAAAAAAAAAGTTTCTGCTGGTATATGTCTATCTCTTGAGGATAACCCACAATAACCATGTTTTATCCTTTACATTTTACGGGAATAATGGCTTATTTACGAAATGATTTTAAGCAACACAGCATTATTTTTTTCCAATGAAGTACCTTAAATACATTGCCCATTTAATATAGATCAATATGATCCTTTACAGCATGCAATTTAAATGAATATTTCCGAAGATATAACAGATTTAAAATGCACGGACATAGCGGTGCGGCGGTACCTTCCAATTTAAACGTCTACAATTTCCGGTTCATCTTCATTC
Organism: Biston betularia; assembly: GCA_905404145.2. Lineage (NCBI taxonomy): Eukaryota > Metazoa > Arthropoda > Insecta > Lepidoptera > Geometridae > Biston > Biston betularia. The sequence continues at coordinate 12,956,468 of FR989874.1, forward strand.
ATTCATTCAGACATCTTTTGCAATGACTATAAATCGCAGGGTCAAACTTTCAACGTTGCGTATATAAGGAGTATAAAAATGTCCTTAACAGTTTTCTCTTTCATCAATATTTAATACCGACCATACAGGGTCTCACAATAGCCTGTGGGTGCACATAATATGATTCAATTCGACTGGTGACGTCCGCCGACACAATATCAAAATCCTATTACGGACTAAGCTCGTGCCGTCGAGAAGAATGGGAATGAAACGTTGTGGAAGCGATTATGCTGCTTCTGTAAACGCTATTCTTTAATAGGTAGCCTCTATTTTGGCTTCGTTGCCGGTGCGGAACAATAACTTGGTGGTAGATCTCCTTAGCAGGAGATCTCCTTACCTAGGTAGGTACCACTTATTCTGCCGCGAAGCAGTAGTGTGTAAACATTACTGTGTTCCGGTTTGAAGGGTACTGCAGCTAGAGAAATTACTGAGCTGTTGAGAAAGTAATGAGCAGCAAAGCAGTGATGTCCTGGACTTTTTTGCGACTCTAAGTTCTGTGCTGCAGTGGTCATGGACAGGCGTTATCTCTTACAATCAGGAGAACGTCTCGTTCGTCTCATTGCTTTTCACATAAAAAAATATGCCACTGGAAATGGGATACCAGTGCCCGGGGTGTCTGTGTAAGAAACCCAATAGTAAGGGGACTGCCAAACAGTGGAACCATGACGACCTACGGCGTAGATAGACAGATAGAAGCTCTTTGTTGTGCACACCAACAATAGAAAAAGAAAACAGAAGAATATTTTTAGCTAGTGCCACAAGTGGCCTTATTATTATTATTATTTAATTCTCAGATGACAGAAGCTTTAGGTGCTTGATATCCCTATCAAGCACCTAAAACTTCTGTCATTTTTACCTATACTGTCACTTAACACCAGATGAGTACGGACTCATCTGGTGTTAAGTGACAGTGTAGATAAAAATGAAATATGAATAAACACATCTTGTTTGAAATAGTTACTGTTGGAATAGAGGATTGATTGCGCCAATAAAAACCAATTAATTCTACGTAGCTTTTAGACGTTATTTCATAACTTTAGGAACAGCTAGAAATATATTCAAGCAGTTTATTTTAAAAACGGCAGCGTTTAGCGTTTGAAATAAAACAATACAAAATTTACAATTTAAAAAAACCGACTTCATGACCCTTAGGCAAACTAAACGCACGGCTCAAATGAAACAGCGAGGTTTCGGACTAAACGAAAATATCATCGATGTATACATTTTTTTTAGATTTTTGTTGATTTTTTAAAGACCGCTCAAACGATTTCGATAAAATTTATATTAGACCACTTCTGAAGTATGATCTACCAAGCAAAAAAGAATCATTAAAATCGATTCAAAATGTGCGGAATTAATCGCATAACAAATATAAAAAAATATTGCCAAATTGAGAACCTCCTCCTTTTTTGAGTCGGTTGAAAAACTAAATCCGATCTCTTTTATCGGTCTCATATCGTACCTCTGAATAAAATCAAACATGCTGACATTTACAGGACAAAAAGCCCCTTGTATGTGGAAGGTCCGGCCCCCAAAGGTTTCACTCAGTCGGGAGTAATAATAGGGTTGTCACCGTCTAGACCGCAGCAGTGTAGGGTTGGCTAGATTTTAAATTCACTTGGTCGTAGATCTCCTTAGCAGGAGGTCGTCTAGGTACCAGATATTCTGCAGCAATAGCGTGTAAACATTACTGTGTTCCGGTTTGAAGGGTATTGCAACTAGCGAAATTACAGGGTTACTTAGAAATTATATTTTTACGAATTACCTAGTGAACATACACTCTCTTTATAGAGTGAACCAACTAATTTGAGTGTTACACTAGATTATTTCGCAAAAACGTACATAAGGCAATCTTCACTTGAAAAATTGTAAATTTCATCTGGCTATAAAATACCCAAAAATCAATAAATCTGTCAGACCCGCCTCAAATGGCACTTTCCATTTCAATCAAACCTGCGCCGTTGCGTACACAATTGCTGGTAAATCCTGTAATCTATTCGTTAGAGGGCGGCGTTAGAAACGGCGTTAGAATGTGGGCTTAGGCGGCTCGCGACGGGCGGGGGACTTAATTGAAACTTAGTCGCGGGTAGGATGACCACGCTGTGATCTCTATTGTAAAAGCCTCACACTGTCCTACTCGATCGCCAGTATCGTTATTTTAAGAAAGACCGACTAGTAATGCCGTCGCATCGGCACGTCAAGTTGGAGAGGTCGGTATACATTCTGGGGCCTCGCATCCTTCTGAAGCAAACTAACATCCTGGCTATAAGATACCTTGTTTCATAACTTTGACGATTATTTAAAAATAAGAGATTATTGAGTTACTAGTAAGAAGTTATAATTGTTTTTTTGGTTTTTATTGACATTTAATCATATGACATATTATTTTATTGACATTTTCATTCTATTTACATATAACATTATATTTTTAAATATGAATGGAAAAATGACACGTGACTGTGGTGTTATCAATAAAATATTTGTATTTTCTGATTTTTTTGTATTTCTTAACATCAGATGAGATGTGGTCAAAACCTAGCCTGTCAACAGTAAAAAAATCTTTTATTGTTTTTTGTATATGATTATTGAAATATTGTTGAATTTTTAAGCTATTGCATAGCTTCTATCGCGGGCCTTGAGCGTGGAGACCGAATCCAGAAATTCCGTAACGAAAATAACCTAACACCCTGGCACAGCGGTGATACTTTTTAGTTTTGCCATCTATCGATGATTAGCAGAACTTTTAATGACTTTTTTGAAATATCACGCTTGTCTCTTTAGTTCAGCAACTGGCCTCTAGGTGGCATTGGTTGTATCGGCGTAAAAATGCTATGCAATAGCTTTACCGCGGCAGTCCCCGAGTGCCACACGTCTTTTTTATTTTATTTTGGTATTGTTTATGGCGTTTTATATACGAATCATAATTTTTGTCTCCTTTGTTCACGTGCGCCATGGTCACTCTACACACATAGAGCGGTCGTGTCGACAAGTTATTTCGAGGATTAGCGTGCTTGTACACTGGTACTGAAGCGTTGTGTTTTTAGGCCTCTCCGAGACTTCGATAAAGCTTGTTTTGTGATTTTAGGAAAGTGGATTAAGATAGGTAAATTTATGTTGCCATATCTTTAAAATTTTATTTTAGACCAAATAAAACATAATAGCAAATACAGCGATGATAATTTTTCTTGTAAAATTTATGAAACGAACGAGGCGTTCTCCTGACGGTAAGATTATGTCTCTTTTTTTTTTTCTTTGGTTTTGGCGTCGCGTTTTAGCATTTGCCAGTGTCAAGTATTTATATATTTTCAAGTTTCAAAAGTTTAATAAGTGTCCTCGTAGCTAAAGTAATAGTCAAAGTCCAGTCTTGGTCAAGTACAATGCGTGTCAGTCAAGTCCAGTCATGCTTTAGTGAAGTAGTGGTGACTTTACTATAAAGCTTCGATTGAGTTTTGGAAGCAACACGAAAAGTCATGTTTCACCACATTATATCATTTTCCCACACTCGCGCTTGTGATTCGGCACTTTATAAATAAAACACCACCATTTTTATGCATAAACACTCAACAAAACACTAGTTTTGGAAAAAAATACAACGGAGCGACAAGACTCTTCCCGCGTTCCCGCCAAAACTCCGATTATGTCTCTTACCATCTAGTATGTAAGGTTTGAATTGAATGAATGGCGTTCTTTTCTAATTGATTTATTGCTACTCGTTTACACTTCACTAAAACTATATACACTACATTTTGTGAATAAACAAATGTTTGTTCTGTGTCTGGGTGTTCTGTATGTATTATAAGTATGTATTTACAAAAAAAAAATATTTATGTATTCTATCAGTTATCTGACTTCCATCACACAAGCTCTGCTTAGTTTGGGGCCAGATGGCGCTGTGTGTATAGTCCTACGATATTTATTTATTACTATCCCTTTCACACGTTATTATAAATTAGCTTTCTCTTTCATACTCACAATTATCTCGCATCTAGGCATCTCTTTCATATTGACGTTACGTTCCATTCATAGCCTCATATCCTTTCGCTCTTTCATACCTGTTAATATCTTATTCATTCCTTCTCATTCACGCTACCTTATATTACATTTCCATAATGCTCAAAGTACCTACAGTTTACAAGTATATTATAATTTTTAGTACAAACGAGGCGTTCTCCTGATGGTAAGAGATACGCGTTATCTATTATGGAGAGAGAGAGTAAGAGATACACTATTACCATCAGGAGAGCGCCTAGTTCGTTTCATTATTTTTACTAGAAAAAATATCATCGCTGTTTTTTCTATTATAATTTATTTGGTCCAAAATAAATTTTAAAAACATGGCAACATAAATTTACCTATCTTAAGCCACTTTCCAATGTCCAGTCATTGCACCGATACCCAGAACTTTGAGTAACAAAACAAAGTCCAGAGCATCGCTCCTTTGACGCTCATTACTTTGAAACGTATGATGGTTAGCTTCCCTGTTACCAAAGAGTCACCTGTAAATGTTGGGAGATGCAGATGGGTATCTGGCACAAAACATTTAACGCTGCTTAACATCAGGCAGAATGTGTGCATACGCGAACCTGTCACGTATCAAAAATCACGTATTAAATTTATCAGAGTAAAAAAATATGTCGTATTATAATGTCCCTACAGTTTACAGTTTAGTCAATTGAACACTTCCATTCAAACTAGAAACTTTGTTCATAAACAGCAATCAATTGTAAATCGCTCATGTAAATCCGCGAACTTCTCCATAATTGTATCGGCGTGAAGGCAAAACGTCTAGTTCCTAACGATGTTGCAACTTGTTTGAACACTTATCGTACAATTTGAGAGTCGATTTAAAGCGTGATTATTATTCTTATCGATTATTTCCTTTCCAATAAAAACTATTTTACTTTGGCATAATTTTTGGACCTATTGGCTCCTAGTGATAACTGTTTTTCGACAATCACAAAATACCTACATGTATCTATAAATATATATCTGTCTCTGTGTGTGTGTGCACGTGTGTGTTTGCGCGTGTGGTGTGAGACCATCTAGCTATCAAACTGGCGGTTTTGGGTACACGGTACGCAACTCTTTCTTTTTTAAGTTATGCTCATTGCCGACTTCAAACGGTGAAGAAACAAAGAAGAAATGTTACTTTTCTTAATTAGCTTCTAGACTTTGCATTTGATCAAATTATGCAAAAATACCTTTTAGAATACATTTCCCTTTTCGAAAATCCACCACATACAACACACACGGACAAGTCGTGCGATTTGTCAGCAGACAAGTTGTGAACATCTTGAATACAGCGAACAAAATACCTATTTGCTGACGCTTTAGGAAGTTTGTCATTTCGTATGAGGGTGGGAAGTGTTGCATTTGGTACTATTCTGAGCATTAAAATTTAATATACATACTTTACCTTTAACCTGATACTTTTTTCAAACAAAAAGCATATTACATGTTAATGTAACGAATACAAGACAAAATATATCTGGCAGCAAAGTTTTTTCATCTCCTGATCAATCCGTCAATCAGTGATTTCGAGTGGTGCCTAGAGTAGTGAAAAAAAGGTTATATTCTTTGTTCTTTTTTTATATTTTATCCCCGTGATTATTTGCCTGTCTGTCAATATTTAGGTTTTTGCAATCGCATCAGTAGATATGCATAGTAGATCTCATGTACAAGCATTGGTAGTATTGGTACTGGATTCAGAGGTTTTAAATGTAAGATATAGTTATTGAATCCGAGTCAGCCATGTTTTATAAACTGTCCCACTGCTGGGCGTGGGCCTCTTCTCTTTGTGTGAGAGGTAAGACCACCTCTCACACAAAGAGAAGAGTTGGCCAAGTGCGGGTTTGTAGACTTCACACATATTCGAGAACTTTTTTTATAACTCTTAGACATATTGTAGGCCTCCTCACTATGTTTGCCTTCGCCGGTTGAAGTTATCGGCACATAACTTAGAAAAGACAGACAGAGGTGCCGTGGGATTCGAACCCAGGACTTCCAGATTAGATGCCAGGACTCCCAACTAGGTTACCGAAGCTTCTTCTCTTTTATTATTCTTGATCTGCCGTAGTCGAATTTGGTTACTTGATTAACTCTGTATTGTCCACATCAAAGGTTACATACAGAAGAAGTAAATAGTTGTAACAACTGGCAACCTTATCGCTAAAAAGGATCTCTTCCAGGCATCCTTAGGACGGAAAGAATTTGCACGGATTTTTAAGCAAATGTTTCAACGGTAAATTTAATTACGTTGAGAGGTAAAATAACGGATGCCATTAGTTCCAAGTAGAACACTCCTACAGGATGACAGGCAGGAAACTGAAGGCTCGCGCAAACTCTATTAATTATATTACTCTGTGACAGCGAGTTAACGAAACTCTACCATTACCGTACAAGTATACATATACCAGCTCTAGAATGTCGCTCAGGAAGTTAATCAAATAGAAAAGTTAATTTATCAATTTTAAAATGTATACAAGGAAAATGGTCGGATACGTTATGATTGTATGATTTACAATGGAAAATATAAAAATCTTACTGGTTTTTTTAAATGTAATAGTATTACGCTGAACGAGACACTCTCCTGATGGTAAGAGATAACGCGATAGACAGAACATTGTGTACCTATTGTGGCGTTCATTACTTTCGAGACTTTCGATGGATAGTCTCAACAGCCCTGTAATTTCGCTAGCTGCAGTACCCTTCAAACCGTAACACAGTAATGTTTCTTTTTTTTGTGCTGACGGGCTAGGGGTTTGATCACAGCTCACGTGATGTTAAGTGAAGGTGTGGTCGAAGATGGTAAAGCACATCTCGCCTGGAATGGAACTGGAATGTTTACTTGGCGGCAGAATATCTGGTACCTACTGCGGTGATATCTACCTAGATGACCTCCTGCTAAGGAGATTTACCACCAAGTAAGGTTATCATGTTCTTGCTATCTGACCATACTACTTTATAAAATTCAATTTGAGAAATGATAGGAAACTCATAGGACATTGGTATAGCGTAGAAACAAACAAATGCTACAATTTAATGACACTTGAAATGAAACCATCTCATATTTTCTACTTGCAAACCTCTGTGTGCAGGGCTCTCAACACCGCAAACTGTCGACTAAGTGATTTCCGATGCTCCGTCAAGACCTAAGTTTTCTTGTATTTGCTGGATGAGTCACAACCTAACCTAACAGAGGTGTTCCCCTGATGTTCAGAGATAACGCCTGTCCATGACCATTGCAGCGATACACAGAACTTTGAGTAACAAAACAACGTCCAGTGCATCGCTGCTTTGGTACTGCTTTGACACTTGTAAAACTTAAATATACATACTTAATGTGATAACTAGTACCAAAAAAAAAAAATTCAATTTTTTTTTGGAAATGTAAATACCAAATAATATTTTCGATGGTTTCGACTAATTTTTATACAAACCAAATCAATGAAGAGAGTTTAGTGTGTGATTGTTGTTGTGTTGAATTTGTGTTGTTGTGTGTTGAGTTGTTGATATTGTTAGTTGTGGATTATGGTCCGTCTATGTATTTTATTATTATCGAACATTCTAGAAATGATTGGGTTTCTTTACATCTTCGCTCGTCTTTCGTCTTACGCCTCGTTCCTCGCACTCGGCTCGATCGCTCGTTCGTCCGCTCAACTAGGCGTGTCAACGCTTATACGGTGTTCTAACAGGATTGAAAAATTAGATAAAATTCTTTTGTTATACGCTTGAATATGAAGAGAGGAGATAACTTACTGGATTTCATTGCCAATCGCAAAACACAATCAGACCCAGATAAATAGCTTTAATGATTTCAATACTTCAGTCTTTTAGAAGCTTTGCAAAGTTTTGAGGCCATGCGATGTTTTGGTCATATTATGTCACACTGTAGAAAATTGAGAGACTTGCTACCCTCCGGCGGTGTTCAAGACTCCAAACTTCTACCAACTTTTCATCACCAATAAGTCGAACAGCACGCCGTTCTACCGAATCAAGAGCTTGAAGTTGGTACTTGGCTGAACCGTCGCAGAGGTGGCAGCAATATTCCACACACGACCGGACTTGTGCTTGATACAATGCAAGCAGCTAAAGCAGCAAATAAATTTCATGTAAAGCTACTGGTATTTAATACTTTAAAATAATTTGGCAATTTGTTATATACATACACATTTGTTCTCCGCCCTGGGACAAGATTACTATTTATATATGATTACTGATTTTATAGTTTATAGTTTATTTTTTATAACAATTACAGGTTACATGTTAACATTTTGACTTCTTTCTTTCTTTGAATCTTCATTTTTACTATAGATAAGTACATAAGTTGCTTACTTTATAAATGGTTCTTCAACTAAAATAATTAGCTGCTATATTCATTCCAAACTTTGTAATTGTCCGATAGGAATTTCCAACACTCGATATTAAAAATACCTCGCTCGATCCATTCAATTTAAACAGAAACATTTTACAAAACAAAGCGGCTAATAAACGACGCTTTACAGAATAAGAACGATACAGATGGACAACTCCTGTCTTTTTTTAGATGTTTGTGTTATGATTTATAACTATTTTGGCATTTGACACCTGCGCTTATCTCTAAACCTATTTAGGGTAGAAACTTAAGTAAATAGCTTGGCAGTGTATTTGCCTTAAGAGCGTTCGATTTTCACTCAGGACAAACATTTGTGTCGTCTCACAAATAATAATGTAACAATAAATAATGTCGTCGCATAAATGTTTGTTCTGTGTCTAGGTGTTCTGTGTATTGTATTAGAAGTATTTACAAGAAAGTATACATTATAAGTTTTCTGCCAGGTATCTGGTTCGCATAGCTTAAGCTTTGCTTAGTTTGGGGATCGATAGCGCTGTGTGGAATGTTCTAGAAATATTTAGTTATTTATTAATTCATTCGTTAATTTAATTAAGTTCTAGAGAAAGATTTTTTTTATGGTTGACAGGCTAGGCATTTGACCACAGCTCACCTGATGTTAAGTGAATGTGTGGTCGAAGATGGTAAAGCACACCTAGCCTGGAATGGAACTGGCTCTCAAGTGAGGCTGCCGGAACACACCGTTAGATGCTTGGCGGCAGATTTTCAACCTGAGGGTGGTAGCTAGCCAGCCGAGTACTAGAGAGTACCCTACCACCATGCTATGGTTTCCTCACGATGTTTTCCTTCACCGGCAGCTCAAGCTCATTGTTGGGGTTTGAACCCACGCCCTTCGGCATGCGAACCTATCGCGCTAACCACTGAGCTATCATCGCTACAAAAAAGAATTGAATTGAATTGAAATTGAAAAAGATTTGAATTATATTGTAATTTATAACACGACGTGTGGTATTAATTGTATTTTGCTCAAATCGGATAAAACAGTTCCCGAAGAAGGACTGTTTCAACGGGCTATGTCTCGGGCCATGTTGAAGCAGCCTCTGGTACTGTATGAGCGGTGCCGCTACTGAGGCGGGCTGCGGTGCGGTGTTTACGGTGGCACGCTGCCTAGCCTATTCCAGAAACGGTGGTATCTTTAATAGATGAACAAAAAAAGAAAAGAAAATAATACCGACATCTTATTTTCAGTTTATACCCTTATCTTTTCGAGAATTATTTATTAAGTTGTCCATCTGCATTTTTTAGTCTTTGGACTATTTTAAAATGGCTGTAATTAAAACCGAGAGATTCAATTAAGGGCTATTTAGGGAAGATGAAGAAAAGTTTTAGAAGATATTGACGTTTGTAAGGAGTTAGAAAATGGATTGGTTTAAATCAATTTAAATGTTTCTAATAAAGGATGGTCGGAGGTTTACAAGGAATTTTGTTAGAATTGGCTTCAACTTCTTCAATAAACTTAACAGGGTAAGACTTAAAACTTGTACGTAATTCTCTAATATTGATAGGATAAATAAAGGATGATCAGTTTTAGCAAATGTGTAAAATTAAAGCATTGTTAACCCATGCGAATGCCGTTTGGGGTCGAAACTTTGGGTCCGTGGGTGCTGGCGATTTCGATAAAATTAATATGGAACTAATAATTATTAGTATTATAATATGAACTGAACTGAATAATATGAAATTAAGGTGGTTCAATTTCCATAGAAACAAATTTTTACCATTTATGAACAAATAGAGCATAATTTTGCAGTGAAATCACAGCTACCGGCATTTATTTTGGTCTTTATTTGCGGTAAATCACAATTGCTTTAATAAAACAGTAGATTGTTAGCAAAAAATCAAATTTATGAATTTATGATTTTTTAACAAAACGGTAGATTATGCTAATAATCTCCTGTTATATTCATGTAATTGTGATTTACCGCAAATAAAGACCAAAATAAATGTCAGTAGCTGTGATTTCGCTGTAAAATTATGCTCCATTTGTCCATAAATGGCAAAAATATATTTGTATTGAAATCGAACCACCTTAATTATATGAACATCTGAAGTATGATCTACTAAGCAAAAAAAGAATCATCAAATGAATTTATGATTGGCGAAATTATCACGTAACATACATACAAAATAAACATAGTCGAATTGAGAACCTCCTCCTTTTTTGAGTAGTTCAAAAATGGACCGAGTTGAACGGATTAAAAATGTAGTTATCAGCTAATTTACTGTTTTCTATGTTAGTGTATATAATTGTGTGAATTTACAAATTAAACCATCCTCAGCGTCTATTACCAGCCCATTATTTAAATAGGCATTTGTCCCTCGAGGGACGTAACCGTTCACAATCACAGATGTAAATGACAAGGTGATGCAATAATCTGTCGTACCACGATGAGAATGGAGAGATGTCGTACGCACTGGGCGAGAAAAACGCAGCGTATAATGCGTTGATGAAATGAAGAAACGAATTCAATATTTTTTACTGTAGAATTCATATTTGAAGATTGCGGCAGTTGAAAGTTTTGCAGAAATAAACTAATTAATCTCTGTTAAAAATCAATCGATTACTTAAATTACCTATAATAATTTATATGTAAATTACACAGAATAACCCGTTTTATGGATAACAGGCTAGATGTTTGACGTATTCACTACAGCTTACCTGATATTAAGTAACGGTGTGGTCGAGGATGGTAAACAAATCTAGCCTGGGATGAAAATGGCTCTCAAATGAGGCTGCCACACACACTGTGACACACTGTTAAGTGCACTGTTAGGACTTTAAACATGATAACTATCCAGTCGAGTATTAGAAAGTACCTTACCACCATAGTATGGTATGTTTTTCTTCACTGACAGATTAAGCTTATTGTTGGGGTATGAACTTACATCCTCCGGCAGCGGCTGTCTTAGCCGTTGCGAGGCCCGGGGCGACAGATCATTGTGAGGCCATTTTTCTTTGAGTCCGTTTTACTAAAAAATTTGTTCGAGTGCTCGAGTGGCCGTAACATGCTTGCACTAATAATGAAACCGTGCGTTCAGGGGGGTTAGTTAAGTGCGAGGCGCGAGATAAACGTACATTAACTTTTTTCTACGAGGACGCGACGCCCCGGGCGGTTGCCCTGCTTGCCAGACCCTAAGGCCGTCACTGTCCTTCGGCGTATGAACCACCGGTTTTAACCACTGAGCTTTCAACACTTTTTTGCCCAGAGAAAATCGAAAATCGAACCAGGTAGCAAGGTCATGCGAGGTTCTCCGTCAGAGTGACGCCTACGCACAAAAAACCCTTGGGTATTTTGCCAGAAGCCTATGTGTCAGGGTTATGGCAACGCTTTCATGTCAGTGGACACAAAAAAACACTGCGTTAGTCCAATCACGTGTACGCAAGATAAGTGTCATTTCTAATTGGATGGAACGTACATTTGCATATAGATTGCATTGCACCCCTGACCTCTCTTCCCTTCTTTCCCCTTTCCTTTCTATTTTCTCCGGCTCCTTGAATATTCCATCTTCTTGAGAGCGTTAACCACTTGAGAAAATACCTTTGCATTCTTTAGTTACTTTTTACCTAAGAAAAGAAAAGAATAGATTTGTATTAAATTATACAAACACGACAAGAAAATATGTCAAATTAAATGAATGTTTGTAGTTAAGGACAGGCATTATCTTTTACCATCACAGGAGCATTTCGTTCGTCTCATTGCTATTACATTAAAAAAATATATACAGATCATGGCTAAGTACTTTTTAAATATATGACAAAAATAAAATTATTATGATACATGTCATGTAATACCGCCTTAGGGCATATCTGACCCTCTACCCACTGTTCCTCAAACTTAATAACGTTATACCAATTCCAAGCCTGGCCCAACATTGGCCGAAAAGACAAATACAACAATCGAATTGTCAAACACTGATTGGCCAAGTGCAATCGTCCCTTTGGCCGAAAATCACACAATTAGAGGAACTCTGAACATCAATTAGGTTAGGGCCTAAACAAACATGGGATCAACAAAATCTTTGCGGTAAAGATTATATTCCATTGTGAGAATAAAACACACAAACATAAAAAAATCTGCGATTTAATCACAAGAGCCAGTTGTAATTAATGGATTTGATTCTCAGTCCAATGTTTTGTTGCAGTCAAAATTTGAAAGCCAAAGTATGAAAACGTTATGGCAACGCATTTGGGCGAAGTTTTAGCAGCAATGATAGCTCAGTAGTTAGCGCGGTCGGTTCACACGCCAATGTGTGCGGGTTCAAACCCCAACAGTGAACTTGAGTCGGTGAAGGAAAACATCGTGGCAAATCCAAAGCATGGTGGTAGGATACTTTCTAGTACTCGGCTGGCTAGCTAAATCTGTCCCCAGCACGTAACGGTGTATTCCGGCAGCCTTACTTGAGAGGCAGTTCGATTCCAGGTTAGGTGTGCTAGAGTAGAGCAGTGCCTGCGAGATGGAATAAGTACCAATCATCTTCTGATTTTTCTCTATAGTGTAGCAAATGGAATGGTCTACCGCCCTTACATCCTACTAACTGAACACTAATCTGGGGCACTATCATAACAAGGGCGCCAGAGTTTGTTTAAGCCCTATTCGGTTTATCTTCTTCAGTTTAATTGCTGCCTCGTATTTGTTTTGGGATTTGTCCGATTACAATATACGGGCTTATCGCCTTTGGGAGTTAGCTTTAGTAAGTTCTGAAGGTTTAGTAATTATCACTAGCTAGGTACAATCGGTACACTCTCGAGGTAGACATGTGGTTTGATGGGGGGTCACGGGTCATGGCGAAGCCGAGGCATATGCGAACTATGTTTTTAGTTCGGAATGTGATCGATATTCAAATCGGCGTATACAGATACAAATATTTTATTGATAACACCAATGTTACAAGTCAAATTTCGTAAAATCATTTCAAATATGTGTATCATTAAAAAAAAGTTATAAAACACTGTTTACATGTCAATAAATACAATACAAAATGTAGCGTAAATGAAAATTTCTAGCGATGATAGCTCAGTGGTTAGTGCGTTAGGTTCGCATGCCGAAGGGCGTGGGTTCAAACCCCAACAATGAGCTTGTGCTGCCGGTGAAGGAAAACATCGTGAGGAAACCATAGCATGGTGGTAGGGTACTTTAGTACTCGGCTGGCTAGCTACAACCCTCAAGTTGAAAATCTGCCGCCAAGCATCATCCCTTAACATCAGGTGAGCTGTGGTCAAACACCGAGCAAGTCAACCATTAAAAATAATAAATATTCTCAAATATCAAATAAGTCAATATAGTAAAATGGTATTCTTTTATTTGCTTGTTGAAGTCATTTGTAGGTCACTTTAGTTAGCATTGTGACCCCAACAGCCGAGATCAAAGTTATTATCCTAATAAAGTTTTTATTTTAGGAGTGATACAATTCTGTTTTCAGTGCGAGCTCAGCTATAAAGCATGAGCTATGAAGGTAGAGCTTTGTGAAGTCCAATATCCCTGAGAAGGCAAGATAGAGCGTCAAAACAAACTGAGTTGCGTCGAAACGGGATAGTTACTTGTCCAAACTAAGTAGGCTATACAGTCCATAAATATCATACTCATTATTTATGTAGATTAAATTTCAAGGTATAAATAAATAATTAATGTAACTAAAACAAATGTAACATGTAAAATAATAACTAATCTAAAAGGCCGCTATCAATGGGAATAGTTCCCAAAACGCTGGCTCCATTGCCGCGTTGTATGGCAATACTCAAACGCTGAGCAAAATAAAGGCCAGCGTTTTGTTCACGTGTGGCGTCGACCAGACGAGATGACAAATCTTTAAAAAATGTTTTTGCTCCCGGTCCCCACGGTCCCGAAGTTTCAAACCCAAAAGTAGCTCAAATATGTACTGGCTCTTTATTTATGTACTTCATTTTTTGAAATTTATGTCTAAATTCTTCAGTTAGATGCAGTCAAAGTCCAGTCTTAGTCAAGTCAAGTCCAGTCCGTGCCGGTCCAGTCCAGTCATGCCTTATTAAAGTAGTGACGACTTTACCATAATCTTCATAGAAATTTTATAATAATTAAATAAATAAATAAATAAATATCGCAGGACATTACACACAGCGCCATCTGACCCCAAACTAAGCAAAGCTTGTACTATGGGAGTCAGATAACTGATAGAATACTTAAATATTTTTTTTTGTAAATACATACTTATAATACATACAGTACACCCAGACACAGAACAAACATTTGGTTTTATATCACAAAATGCTTGTCCTAGGTGGGAATCGAACCCACGCCCCACAGCTCTTGAAGCAGACATGCTACCAATGAGCCAACAGGGCTGTGTAATTTGATCTAAAGTTTAAAATAAACAAAATTGCCATCACTCACTAAGCCAACGCGATACGTAATAGAATCTTCTGTTATGTTATTATTGCTAATAGCCTAACTCATTAGTCCACTAAGGTGTCAACAAATGTTCTGCCTACCCGCCACTGTTTGTTTCGTCTCGCTTGTATGTTTGCAATTCGTAAGTACATACCCTAATTACGGAAAAACAAGTGAATATTATATTCTTTTTGAGAAAATAAATATCTTAAACCATAAATATGCTTTATGCTAACTTTGCTTTATGTTCGTGGTTTTTTATACCACTTGTAGGAAGGCGTTAAAAATTGCACTTATAACTAAAGCTATATAAATAGAAATTATAGTCGAATCAGATTTTACTAAACTAGCTTCAATCAAAGGTAGCTCGTCGAAAACAAAGGGAGATTGTGCTCGAAGCACCTGGCCGACCGGTTTTCTCACAAGCTTTCTAAAATAAAGGCTGTCGAATA
This sequence comes from Biston betularia, assembly GCA_905404145.2. Taxonomy (NCBI): domain Eukaryota; kingdom Metazoa; phylum Arthropoda; class Insecta; order Lepidoptera; family Geometridae; genus Biston; species Biston betularia. The sequence continues at coordinate 12,971,716 of FR989874.1, forward strand.
AAACCTAGCCTAATAGAAGCTCATAAAAGTCAAGCACCTCAGTTATTGGATTTTGATCGTATTGGATGAAACAGAGCTTAAAGTTTAATGTATTGCATAAATTAAATAACATAGGTATATAGCAGCTAGCGAAAATACTGGGCTGTTGAGACTAACCATCGAAAGTCTCAAATTAATGAGCGCCAAAGCAGCGATGCCCCGGCCTTGCGTTATCTCTTACCATCAGGAGAGCGTATCATTCGTCTGATTACTTTTATTAAAAAAGTTTCCAGAGTCAACACTTCCTGAGGATGCCTCGTGTAGAGGCGAAACACGTGTCGGCAAGTGGTTACTGCAGCGAGAAGAGGATACAAAGACTTGTAGAGGTCGTTGTGACTGTTAAGCGGAAATAAACTAAATGTATACCTTGAATATTCAAAACAAACTTCCGCAAAGTAACGCCAATAAAGTAAATAGTCAATCAATTTTTAGGGTTCCGTACCCAAAGGGTAAAAACGGGACCCTATTACTGAGACTTCGCTGTCCGTCCGTCAGTCCGTCTGTCACCAGGCTGTATCTCATGAACCGTGATAGTTGGACAGTTGAAATTTTCACAGATGATGTATTTCTGTTGCCGCTACAACAAAAAATACTAAAAAACAGAATAAAATAAATATTTAACTCCCATACAACAAACGTGATTTTTTGCCGTTCTTTAATGATAATGGTACGGAACCCTTCGTGGGCGAGTCCGACTCGCACTTGGCCTGTTTTTTAAATACGCATGTTTAGAATCAGCGTAAGAGATCGTCCCGTTTGCGATACTGCGGGTCCGACGCTGCAAAGTTTGTGGCGGAGTTAGGGCGTTGCCTTAGAGAGTGGGATCAGGATCCGAGGTCAGGGGATTTCATAGTTTGATAGGAACGTTTGCTGGCGGGCTTGACCGGTGTCTCCAATGTGATCTCCACAAGTTTCAACGAACGTGCGTCACCGTAGTCATATTTCCATGAGTAGGTTTATTGCTTCAGTTGATGTATTACCTTAGACGTCGGTACTCGTTATTTTTCAATAATAAAATGCACTTTAATAGCTTTCGAAGTGGAGTTAATTCATGGAAAATTAAATTTTCTTTGAATAATGGTATGTACACATACTTACTCGTACATACTTATAATACATACAGAACACCCAGACACAGAACAAACATTTGTTTATTCACAAAATGTTTGCTCTGAGTGGGAATCGAACCCACGCCCTACAGCTTTCAAAGCAGATATATTACCAATGAGCCAACGGGGCTGACATTGATAATACGGACATTGGTAATACTTGGAACGCATCTAGTGAATAAAAAAAAGTATTTTGTCAGCTGTCTGTCTTCCAATATTTATCTTATTGTTTTTGACGTTTGACAGGCTAGCTATTTGACCATAGCTCATCTGATATTAATTGATGGTCTTAGATGGTAAACGCTAGGTGTCCAGGCACACCTAGTGTTTACCATCTAAGACCATCACTTAATATCAGATGAGCTATGGTCAAATACTGACTCTCTAGAAAGGTTGCGAGAACACACTGTTAAGTTCTTGTCGGCAGTATTTCAATTAAGTTTGGTAGTTTGTGTGGTTCCCTCACGTTTCTCTTCACCAACAGTTTAAGCTTATTGTTGGAATATGAACACACACCCCTTGGCGTGCGGTCCGAACGCGCTAACCACTGAGCTATCTCTCTGTAGCGGTGATAGCTCAGTGATTAGCGCGGTAGGTTCGCATGCCGAAGGGTGTGGGTTCAAACCCCAACAATAAGCTTGAGCTGCCGGTGAAGGAAAACATCGTGAGGAAACCATAGCATGGTGGTAGGGTGCTGGCTAGCTACCACTCTCAAGTTGAAAATCTGCCGCCAAGCATCTAACGGTGTGTTCTGGCAGCCTCATTTGAGAGCCAGTTCCATTCCAGACTAGGTGTGCTTTACCATCTTCGACCACACATTCACTTAACATCAGTTGAGCTGTGGTCAAATATCTAACCTGTAAACCATAAAAAAAAGTCAGTACACGCCTGTTACGGCTAAAATCGATCTTTATGATTTTTTAAAGAAAACTATATAATAAGTACATACATTAAACTTCTTTTTTTTTAATAAACCGTATGTGCTAGTGCCACAGACTGCCTTATCGCTACAAACAAACATAGAATGGAAACAGATTACAGAGTGAGTAGAAGGAAGACAGGAGTAATAGAAGCGTAGAATACATTTTTAAAAGAAACTGGAGAGAAAATATCTAAAACTGTGAAGGGAGGGTAGTTAGAAAATATTTTTTCTTAATCTTACAACTGACTCAACTTCAGCAGAACATACAAACTCATCAAAAACTCCGCTTAGCTCGTATCTTGTAATTCCCACTTTATCACCGAATTTCTCTGAGGGGATGTTTCCGCGGACGATTCTGCCAAATCACAATAATTGCTAATAATATTCTGTAAACGGTGAAACACTACATTGCTTCTGACTTATAGTGACGGTGTGGTCGAAGATGGTAAAGCATACCGACCCTGGAATGGAACTGGTTCTTAAGTGAGGCTGCCGGAACAGAACGTCGGCAGATTTTCAGCTTGAGGGTGGTAGCTAGCCAGCCGAGTACTAGGAAGTACCCTACCACCATGCTATGGTTTCCTCACGATGTTTTCCTTCACCGGAAACTCAAGCTCATTGTTAGGGTTTGAACCGCTTTTTGGCATGAGAACTGACCACGTTAACCACTAAGCTATAATCGCTACGAATCTTGCCTGATGTTAAGCGAAGATACGGTATGAAGCAGATATTCTACCAAATGAGCTAAAAGACAGAACGTTAGATTAATGTCTCAGAGTCGTGCCTTGGAGATGTCTACTAAGATCATCGTTAACGATCTCGAAACAAGTGCTAACAAGTTGGGAAAGTACCCGTGAGATTCGTGTCACGTGCTCGTCTCGGACCCGTCTGTACGCAACGAGGTAGCTATATGCCCCTACGAGGTACCTACCTCATACACACCAAACAGGGTACCACAGAACAGAAAGCTTCTCTCATCATCATAGTAGGTATCCTTAGCAGGAAAGCGTTTAGCCAGGTAGGTACCACCGTAGTACCAGGTAATCTGCCGCTAAACAGTAGTGTGTATGTTTTTTTTTATAGTTGATAGGCTAGGTGTTTGATCACAGCTCACCTGATGTTAAGTGAAGGTGTGGTCGAAGATGGTAAAGTACACCTAGCCTGGAAAGTAACTGGCTCTCAAGTGAGGCTGCCGGAACACACCGTTAGGTGCTTGGTGGCAGATTTTCAAGTTGGGGGTGGTAGCTAGCCAGCCGGGTACTGAAGTACCCTACCACCATGCTATGGTTTCCTCACGATGTTTTCCTTCACCGGCAGCTCAAGCTCATTGTTGCGGTTTGAACCGACGCCCTTTGGCATGTGAACCTACCGCGCTAACCACCGAGCTATCATCGCTACAATAATCTGTAAACAGAATGTGTGTGTACTGAACTGCATAATTTGGTTCCATCTGCCTCTTCTCATTACTTTTTACATTAAAAAATATAGCTATTTTATTCGCAGTCGGGTTATAGATTTTTTAAACTCTTCAGCTTGTTTATGATCTGTCCGACTGCTGGACGCGTGCCTCTTTTCATTGTAAGTTGGGTAAGAACCATCAAATAGCCCTATTATATTACATTACAACTTCATTATACCCGTTCAAAACTAAGTCTAGTGAAATTGATTGACTCGTAGTTCGTATCGATTTAAATTGTCATTAAACTATACTTATAATAGATCAAAGGATTAAACTTAATTAACGTGGAATTGAACAATTATCAAAATAATTATATTACAAACACAATTCGTGAAAATTTAACTCTAAATAACATAAGCAGAAAGCCCACTATAGCTTGGGGTTTCCATTTTCTACACGACTTCATTCGTAGGTACATTCGTCGAGTAAAGTTTGAGGTAATTTAGAGCTTACGCCCGTGAATATAGAGCTGGTAAGAAAGGTAAGTATGACATAGGTTAAGTAGTTTTCTTGCGGACGCTATTTAATAATCTTGCGGGCACACACTTTGATCCGTTTCTTGGTGTTAGGTCCAAGTCATAAGTAATGAGCGCTTACCCCCAAAAGCATCTAAAAGTAAAAAATAAAAGGGTGGTGAGCCAGGCGACTGATGTTAACCTCACCAAAACGTTTTATCAGTAAAGACGAGATAAGATGGTGTTTAAAACCGGATAAAAGTGAGTTGGACGAGTATAATGTACGATAGCTTTGTATTCTTTTTAAAGTGTTTGATTGTTTTGTTTTATGCAAAATTAATGAGACACACTCTCCTGATGGTTAGAGATAATGCATGTCCATTGCAGCGATACACAGAACCCTGGGTAGCAAAACAAAGTCCGAGGTATCGCTGTTTTGGCGTTTATGACTTTGGGACTTTCGATGGTTAGTCTCAACAGCCGTGTAATTTCGCTAGCTCCTGTTACAGCTACAAAAAAATCTATCGGATTTTTTTTATCGGTTTTTTTTTACTGTTAACACGCTAGGTGTTTGATCACAACTCACCTGATGTACTGTATTTCACCGATTAACTTCAATATAAATAGAATATCTTCAAAAATCTCGTAAAATACTGGTGTACCATGTAAAGATCCGTGTCCGAGCAGTTCTTTTGTCTTACACCAAAGTATATTTCCATTGGAAAACTAACCAGAGTGGAGTCGGTGCCGTATCAAAGGCTCCGTTTCACAACTTCGGGAAACTTCGCCAACTTTTGGGAAGTTCGCTAAAGGCGGATTTTTTCCCGATTAGTTCCTGCTCGGTAATGAATAGGCCTGATCAGCTCCGTAACTTTTTTAATTTGTCGGTTGCTTCATCAGTGGCTACCGCACCGCTGGGATGTCAGGGAGAAAAAACTTAGTAGGATAATACTTAGTTTCAGCCTTACAAATATTTAGAAGATTTCCAATAAAATAGTTTAACCTTGGTCATAACATTTATTAAACAAAATAAAAAAATCTTAAATTAATACTATTTACAAAATTTATACAAAAAACTTAGTCTAAAAATCCGTCAGAGGAGGGATATGTGGCCAGAATGCTGGCAGCATTGCCACGCTGAATGGCAATGCTTAGCTTTTGACCAAAGTATATACCAGCATTCTGGTCACCTGAAGCCTCCTCTAAACGTCTGGCCAGGTCCCGATACAGTTCGAGAGCGGCCGGCCCCCACGGACCTAAAATTTCAACCCTAAACGGCACAAAAAGAACATTCTATCCAAACAACTATATTTGTGCCGTTTGAGGTTTTCAGCTTTACCTTGGTCATAATTTTAGATTTCAAGCAGGCAATAATAACTCGTCCTATAAAATTATATAAGGCTCTTTAATTTGTTTTTGCTAAACAACTTTTTCTCGTGTCTATTTGAAAGAATAGAAAGAAAACAGAATTACACTGTAATTTTAGTAATTCAATCACAATTTGTAAAGGGGATCAAACTTTTTGCACACCCTAACTAAAACATCTTACATCTCTTATTTTGAGATTACTTTTAAAATCTTAAAAAAAATAATTAAATTAATTTCTTCGTCTGATATAATATACTAAATTCTTGCCATCCAGCGTGGCAATGCTGGCAGCTTTCTGGCCACATATCCCTCCTCTGACGGACTTTTAGGTTAAGTTTTTGTTGAAAAAAAATAAATGAAAATTGTATTAATTTAATATTTTTTATTTTGTTCAATAAAGGTATTGGTTGAGTAAAAAAAAAAAAAAATATCAAAGCTATTCTTTTCAAAATACAAAATGCCCCCTTTTACCGCGTGACATATGGACACCGTTGCATAATCGTGTTAACCACGCAGTGGTGAAAAAATGGGATATTAGGTACGCAGAGAAAGTAATATGGGTAATTTAATTTTGGTTAGTGGTTCCGTAGAAAATGGTAGCGGTAGTGAAAATCAGTGAAGATTTTATTTTAAGTTGATTAATGCTGGTTAAGCTTTAAAACAAAACACACATAAACAGCGAGTCTACGATTAATAGGCACACGTGGCAAAAGGGACACCCGTACTTCGATATTCAACGTTTTATACGAACAGCTGGTTTATGGACTGTCTACCGTAATCTCCATTTTCCGTGTGAAGAATTTGTTTTTTTTTTGTAAATCTAGAGTAAACAGATTTATTCACTCCTTAACCTTAGGCATACGTAAACCTATTTTAATTTAATAAATAGTAGAAAAACAAATCCATTTCAATGAATAGTATTGATGACGTGTGCAGAAAACATTAAAATTAAAACTATGTAAATAAACTTTTAACAATCATTTTTTAATTTTAAATTAATACTAAGTATTATCTGCGATTTCGCCGCGTGAAATTATGCAAAAATATGTTTCTTCAGTTCGCAAAATTTACGAAAGTAAACTCTGTTTTCCTCGCGAGTAAATGCCTTAACCTTTTGTAACACAACATTATCCAGTATTAAAAGTATCCTATATGTTAATCCAGGTATTAAAAATAAATTCATCCAAATGTGTGCACTCGTTTTTGCGTGTTTAACTAAGAAATATCCGAATAAACATACTTTTACATTTATAACATTAGATTATAGGGTCACCTCAAGATTTATTTTTGAGGGTTTTGCAGTGTTTCCAGGGAACCCTGTCACGCGCCATCGCGTCACGTCATCGACATTCAATTAGCCGTACGGAACCCTTGCCCCGTACGAGCCGTCACAGCACCGTCACGCTTGTCACGTCCTATTGACGATAGGGACGTTAATATTTATATCAAAATATGCTTTTTGGGGTTGGAAAACGTAATAAGATTTGGGAGTATACCTACTCAAGTACATTATGGATTTTCGTTGCATAACTTACAAAATAATTTGATTTTATGTCTCTAAATTCAAAAACTATACAGACGAAGAATTAACAACTGCCTGGGAGATATCTTCTCTGATATTCTTTCTTGATGGTAGATCTCTTTAGCAGGAGGTCGTCTAGGTAGGTACCACCGCAGTACCAGATATTTTGCCGCCAAGCAGTAGTGTATAAACATTATTGTGCTCCAGTTTGAAAAGTACAGCAGCTAATGAGATTAACTGTAGACGAACTAAAGTTACCGATATAGCCCAGCGAATGCGCAAGTTGAAGTGGCAATGGGCAGGGCACATAGGACGTAGAACTGATGGCTGATGAGGCTGTGAGTGCGATGAGTGGAGACCACGGACCAGCAAGCGCGGTGTAGGATGTCGACAATGACGACCTAATGAAGCCCGCAGGAACGCGCTGCGAGTGGCCTCCAACCGCCCTTCATGAAAATTATTGGAAGGTTTATGTCCAACAGTGAAAGTCTTATGACTGAGGCTGAGCTGAAGATAATAATTAAATCCATTACAAAATCATCAGGGAATTACCCTTTTTTCTCTATAAACTGCTTGCAAGATACTACGAAATTTACAGTAAAAAAAAAACCGACTCCATGACCTTAGGCCAACTAAACGCACTGCTCCAATGAAACAGCGAGGTTTCGAAGTAAACAAAATATTATCGATTACAATTTCTTAGATTTTTGTTGATTTTTAAAAACAGCTCGATTGATTTCGATAATTTATATGGGACCACCTCTGAAGTATGATCTACCAGGCAAAAAATAATCATCAAAATTGATTCATAATTGGCGGAATTATCACGTAACAAACATTTTAAAAAATACAGTCGAAATGAGCACCTCCTCTTTTTTTGAGTCAGTTAAAAATGGCGTGGTTCTCTGGCGAAAGAGTGTATTTGTCAATGTTCGTTACTTCTTTACGCTAATAGATACTAGAACTGCTTAACAGATTTAGATAAAATTAAGATTCACAATCGCCAAAATAAAGTTACGAATGAGGATTTATGTTAATAAAAAATTATAGCGCAATTAGTAAATAGAATTGTTTTTTTTTTTATGTAAAGAAGCGATTGTATCTCACAATATAGGTCACACTGTCTTCGTAACATAGCTTTATTATTGTTGTCTGTGTTCTGGACATTTTTGTAAAAACAAAAAAATGATTATTTTGCAGGTCAGCTATACTTTTCATCTTAATTATTTAGTAAATACGTTTTTTTATCTCTAGCGTCTACATTAGAGGCACCGGAAGAGCCGCAGCCTCTGTGGAGATGGCAGCCCCGCCGGAAATGAAAGTCTGTTTGTCTTCCTCAATGGCGTACCTGACGAATTTCCGGTTGTCAGCAAAGTTCCTTTTTAGGGTTTACAGGTTTAAATATTGTTTGTGGGTGCTTATTTATCTTGATTTGTTAACCCACTACGAAAAAAGACACTTGGTTTTAGCACTTTATATTATATTGTTTTTTTTTTGTGGTTGACAGACCACAGCTCATCTCATGTTAAGTGAAGGTGTGGTCGAAGATGGTAAAGCACACCTAGCCTGAAATGGAACCAGCTCTCCAGTGAGGCTGCCGGTACACACCGTTAGGTGCTTGGCCGCAGAGTTTCAACTTGAGGGTGGTAGCTAGCCAGCCGAGTACTAGAAAATACTCTACCACCATGCTATGGTTTCCTTCACCGGTAGCTCAAGCTCATTATTGGGGTTTGAACCCATGCCCTTCGGCGTGCGAACGTAAAAAGTAATGAGACGAACGAGTCGCTCTCCTAATGGTAAGAGATAACGCCTGTCCACGACCATTGCAGCGATACACAGAACTTTGAGTAACAAAACAAAGTCCAGGGCATCGCTGCTTTGGCGCTCATTACTTTGAGACTTTTGATGGTTAGTCTCAACAGCCTAGTAATCTGTACCGCTATGTTTCATCGTGTGAACGTTTTTTTTTATGGTTGGCTAGGTGTTTGACCATAGCTCACCTGATGTTAAGTGACGGTGTGGTCAAAAATGGTGAACCACACTTTGGCCCTCAGATTTATTTTTGACCACGTCTCGCTTGAAGTGAAGATACGGTACTACGACAAGCTGTATACGAATTTTTGCAGCATCGGCTCTTTAAGTAAGAGGATACAGATATCTCTCACCCAATTATACAGCTTTGGCTTTGATCCAACTTCACTACAGTACGGATGCCTTCAGGCGAGTTCTCTGATTTCACGTCAACATCAAAACAAACCCGAACTACCTTAAATTTGACGGACAATTTAATCTTATTACTATTTCGTAAAATCTATATACCTAAGATAGGTAAATGGATCTTTGATTGTAATAATAGTAACCCCAATAATGAGCTTGAGCTGCCGGTGAAGAAAAACATCACTTGGAAACTATAGCATGGTGGTAAGGTACTTTTTAGTGCTCGGCTGGCTTGCTACCATCCTCACTGTCAAGTTGAAAATCAGTCACCAAGCATCTAACGGTCTCACTCCAGTCACTCCAGGCTAAGTATGTTTACCATCTTTGACCACACCGTAACTTAACATCAGGTGAGCTGTGGTCAAAAACAGCCTGTTAACCATAAAAAGAGTTTTCTAAATTGGTACGTTGTTAAACACTCAAAACAAACAGCCATGTTCGTCACATAAAAGTTTGTCTTGGTTGGGGATCAAACCCACATTCCGCAGCTGATGCGGCATAATTACTATTGAGCTATAAGGAAGTCAAAGAGTGGGACCAGCATCAGCTTTCCCGTATCAACTGAACGACCGACACCCAGCTGGAAGACCCTGACATCGCTGGAGAAGTCTTGTGGAAAGAATTTCCGCAAATGGTTTCCTTTATCTATATTTATACTGTGTACGCGATTTAGCCAGTGAAGCTTTGTGGTTTCATCTCGCCCTTGGTTTTTTTTTCTTCTAATGATGTATCTGTTTGTTGTTAGATACCACATTGTTATTACAATCTAGCCTAGTTGAGACTAATAAGTAATTTTAATATAACTTAAATTAAGACCTCAGGAACGCGCTGGATGCGAGCCGCTTCCAACCGGTCTTTATGGAAATCAATGGGGGGAAAAAACTTGTAAAAAGTATATAATAACTATTTATAGTAGATCCTCAGAACCCTATTAAACATCAAAACCACTCGTACTAACTCTTCTAGTTATCCTGCCGACCTTTACCGATGATAAGGGTTAAGCCTGCAATTGGCGTTTAAATGCCTAGACTTTAGAAAACTGACAAACAGCGCCTTGCCGGAAATGTGAATGTTGTTTACAAGCCAGCTATTTAATTAAGCGCTTGGCTTCAATTTTCTTTATTATATACTAGCGGACGCTTCGCGGTTTTACCCGCACGATTCCCTTGACAATACAGGGATGAAAAGTAGCCTATGTCACCTGGGGATAGAGTAGCTTTCCAACGGTGAAAGAATTTTTAAAATCAGTTCAGTAGTTTCGGAGCCTATTCAATACAAACAAACAATCAAATCTTTCCTCTTTATGAATAGTATAGATAGATTTTTTTTTGTTGACAGGCTAGGTGTTTGACCACAGCTCACCTGATGTTAAGTGACGGTGTGGTAGGTAGAATTTCTGCTTCAAGAGCTGAAGGGTGTGGGTTCGATTTCCACCCAGAACAAACTTAGTGGTAATAAACAAATGTTTGTTCTGTGTCTGGGTGCTCTGTTTTTATTATAACTATGTATTTTCAATTTAAAAAAAAGTATTTAAGTATTCTATCAGTCATCTGACTTTCATAGTACAAGCTTTGCTTAGTTTGGGGTCAGATGGAGATGAGTGTAAATAAAAAAAATTAAATTGTTGCAACAAAAAAACACAAAGTAAGTGCCACAAACGTGCTTTATTGACAAAAACATTTGAAAATTGTCCATAATATTTACTTAGAGCAAGAAAAGCGTTAGAATACAACTGCAGTATTTCCATTATGTTACAAAATTAAACATTTTCCAATCGTGAACCATACCGTCACGTCAAATATAGTTACAGAATAAGCGACAGTTTGTAGCGAAAAAAAATTGTTACTGATATATCAATAAGTACCTACGCATAAAATGTTTCATATATAAACATACATAAAATAATGCAGTTATAATTAAAACTAATTAATTTTACAGTTTTTTTTTAATTTCGTTTCTAATAATAGACTATATTTTATTTGGCTTATACCTGTCGCTTATTTAATAACACAACCCAAATTACATTTATGTACATAGAAATAAGATTTACTCGGCACATTTAAAGCACATTAAAAACAAAACTAACCCCACTTAAACTAACATTTATTTTGCATTCCGGATAGATTTTTTATACATATATACTACATCCAAATACTATTATTACATATTATTTTTATACCAGCTATATGTATATGATGTAAATAAGGGAAAAGTGCACATTTTTTTAAAATAAAACTGACTGTTATAAATATCATTTTGTATTGACAAGAAACGAAAAGGCAGCATTTTTTTTGCGAAAGTACAAATCATTTATACGAAAATGATATTTAAACCTTTTCACTATTTTTAATTTAAGGTGGTTTGACTTCCATACAAATAATTTTTTGCCATTTATGGACAAATGGAGCATAATTTTACAATGAAATCACAACTACTGGCATTTATTTTGCTCTTTATTTGCAGTAAATCACAATTGCTTGATAATGGCATAATCTACTGTTTTATTCAAAAATCATAAATTCATAAATCATTACTAAATTTGATTCTATGCTAATAATGTACTGTTTTATTCAAGCAATTGTGATTTACCGCAAATAAATACCAAAATAAATGCCAGTAGCTGTGATTTCACTGTAAAATCATGGTCCATTTGTCCATAAATGGCAAAAAAATTGTTTGTATGGAAATCGAACCACCTTAATTACTTGTTTTATTAGACAGTGTATATTCTTTATAATGATATTAGACCCGCTTAAGCGAACTATTCTGCATATTAAAATACGCAGAATAGTCCGCTTAAGCGGGTTGTATAGCCGTATATATATATAACATTTATGTTCGAATGACAGTATTATAATGTAATTTGACTGTCAAAACAAAACTAAGCCCAAATTATACAAACACTCACTTCATTCTACAAATACTTCTGTTATTAATGTTGTACAAATATGAGACTAGACAAGAAATAATTATTTAATTGTGAGTTTAATATCATGAATTGACAATCAAAATAATCTCATAATACTCGTTCGTGTTGATTTACATTGTTAACTAACAAGTATTCATTTACTATCCGGAATGGTAATTTTAATGATATTATGCTCAAAAAACATTTTTGCCCCTTAAAATAAAAGTATTTCACATAGAAATCACATCACACGCTTTAGGATATTTTTCATACATATATAAGTTTCTTATAATAGCTAAAGCTATTTACATTTTTTTTTTTAATTAGTAAGTATTTTTTCTTTTTATGGCAATGAATGATTTAGTATAGATACATCGATGAATAAATTCGCTCTTCATGATTTACGCACTCACTTTTAAACTACTAAAAGACATACCAACGAGTACTAAAAGAGAGGGACATGTATACTATCTCTTTCTATCTCGTTGATCAGAAGGCAATCCACCGTCGTCTGCGTAAATCAAATCCGTACGTCAGTTAATTGTGGATTATAATACATTACTAATGTCAAGGACTTAGGTATAGATAGAATCAAAATTAGCTCACATTTTTGCAAAATCAGAAAATTATTATATTTTGTAAGACTACAATAATAATAATTTTACCTTCGATTATTATGCTATTAATAGCGAACATAACTTCTTTAGTTTGTTTCTCGCAATCAGCGGGAAATTTGGTAGGTAGTAGAGGTAAGGAACCCTGAAAATAGCAAAATAAATTTTACGCGACGGTCACACAGTTTTACAGAAAAAAAATGAAGTCGGAAAACAAACAACCGGCCTAGCCATAGTTTGGACTTCACGATACTTTGGATTTGATTGCCAAATCGTTGTATTTTCATCCTACCCTAAGCGCTAATAAAGTGGCCACGAGGCTATAGCACGGAGGTGAAATGCCCAGCTATACAGACAGCCAGGCCAGCCATTCTACCAAACAAGACCAGCTAGCCCGAAGTGAGCCCAATATAAGTTGGGATGCATTATGCTTTTGCTTTTGCAAAGCTTTTATAATCACGTGACCACCGCATTTGTTTATTCCGAACTAGTAAAACTAATTGATAATGACTTATAAAATAAAAAAAGCATTACCAATTGTTGCTGTTACTCGCTTACAGTAACAGCTAACGACAAAACAAAAAACTTAACTCAATTGTTACACAAAAAATAACAACAGTTTCATCTTAATATTAATCACATTTTGCTCACATGTTTATCAGAAATATTACATAGTAAAATAAGGGCATTGTCAAGATTTTTGTACAATATATATTAAATATCTCGCTTGAAACGAAAAAAAAAAAGTCTACAATTTAATCTTCCTACTAAATGGCAAAGATTCCTTTCTTTCTAGATAAAACATTGACTAAAAAGGAGGAAATCCACCGAAGCTACATGAAATCATTGATTTTTTTTAAACAACAGGTGTAATACATTTTTGTTTTACATAATTATGAAGGATAATTTAATACTCGAACTATAATAGAACACTACCGGATGTGGTTGTCATAACCACGCCATTATTCATGTGACAAATACTTTTTTAAAGAATTAAGTTTAACTAGTTTTGGTTGACTTTTGTTAATTAAGAAATTATTTTGAAAAAATAAATTAGCTTCACAGCTCAGGTGGATTCTTATCCTAACTTTCACTCCCTAAAAACTTATAATTTGCGTCAGAGCTTACGAAATAGTCAAAATCTAAAGTAATATTATTATGTATACTTACTGATCTCTAATTTAATTATGCCTCCAATTGAAACATGTACTCTGTATGTGAATTTTGATTTTGAGCTTTGAAGGGAAAATATTTAGTTACAATTTTTAATAAGTATTTCGAAAACGTGACGTCAAAATTAGTAGGGCCAAAATGTTTTTAATAGTGCGCGATTAAATAATGGGATATGCATGTATTTATATCACATACAGTTGAATCAATTAATTTATTTTAGGTACTTATCCTAACAAAAATCTTTGATTGATTTTACGTTAGTATATGCACTACTAAAAATGAAAATTCTAACAATAATTGACTATAATAAGTGAATTTAGTTCTTTTTTTAAGTTGAAGTCTTGTTCTAAATTATTCGTTGGAGATATGAATATTGCAAGATAAAAACATTTGTCACTTATATACAGGTATAAAAAAGTCACTATTGCTTCTATGGCAAAAAAATATGCCGTTCAAATCTGTGAACTTCATGTTATTTTGAAGCACTAGGGAAATTTGTATTGGTATTTTTTTTGTTGAAATGTTTGTTTTGTTTATTAAAATCAAAAATATTTCGGTGAACTAATTTTTTAGGAAATTTCTGATATGAAAACTTTAACTATAATTATACAAAAACGAATTTTTCTTATCATAACCAAAATATTTCGGTTTGAAAAAAGAAAAACGTATTTTAAAACGGCAAACTATAACTAAAGGCACGCAAAAATCATAAGATATTAATGGCGCACGTTTTAAAAACCATCGTACTTAAAAACTAACATCTAAAGGAACAAATCCCATTCTTGGTTTACATAGACTAATACCGTTATATGAATGTGCTATTATATATACTTACACTAATTTAGACATTGATTTTGGTTATTAAACCTATATACACTGTTCAAAGAGACGTTCGTATTGAATTCTGAAAAAGTTAGGGTTAGTACATACTTGATTTTTTTGCCGTCCTTAATTGTGATATCAATCCAGAAAAGAAATTCAGTGGCTAATACGATATGCACATAAACTCTGAACAGTAACATGACAGTGATCCAGAGAAGAAATTCACGACATTTGTCAATTTGCACAGGAACCTGTCATCAACCCAGAGAAGAAATACGATGTCATATATGAATTTGCCAATCTGAACAGTAACCTGACATTGATCCAGGAGAGAAATTCGCGACTTACGGAATTTGCACGTAAAGCGCGCAGCCTGGTGTTGAATGACCCAGAATCCGCAATTGAACAGCGTTACGCACCTACTTGATGGTTTATGCAAATTTCTAGCTCGCACGTTTATTAAAAACTTTTTTTGATTTTTTTCTAAATTGAAAAGCTAAAAATAACACATTTCATTCAATATTATAAAGGATATTAATTATATTTGATCAAATGATAAGATTTGAAACGACTGATCTTATTTTTCAACACAGCTTAGGCAGGACAAAACGAAATCTCATTTTCACTATCTTTTAACTCGAAAGGTCAGAATTTTAATGAGAATTTGTCGTACAATCCAGTTTTTCGGCCCGAATTCAAGATTAAGTTTTTTCAACGTCACTCTTGAACAGTTCACTTATTTCTATTTTATTCTCGTCACGGGGCGCCCCGAGAATTTTTGCGTGTTCTGTAAAAAATTCAATATTTAAGAATTCAAAGTTCGAAGCGAGAGATCTGATTAAATGGGACGTGAATCGTGATAGAAGTGAATGATAAAAAATTTGCCTTATTCTTTTTTTATTGTCACGGAGGGTTTCAATGTAAAAAGGGAACAAGCGCAAAACGTCTTATACTAAGTTTTTTTACTTACATATTGACTTATACGTCACAGCACGATTTGATAAACATGTAGTATAGAAATTCGGCTCGGCAGACAACGTTATCATACAAATATCAGATAGCATGGGAACTCCATCTATGACTGAAATTTCTCACTAAGAGTAGTATTAGTACTTTAAGTTGTTTTAAGACTACATTATAATAAATTGCATTATGACTTTTTCACAACTGTCTTTAGACGACAGGTAGCTGTACTTTACATGGAAACCTTAACATCTGTATACAGTTTGGCTATAAGTTTGTGGTGTACTAAGTTGAAATGAGGGGAAGTACATCTCATCATTATCAACAATTTTGACTTGAAATTGCGAAAAAAATAGTTTGTCAAGAGTTAATTGACTTTTTTAAGCTATTGCATAGCTTCTATCGCGGGCCTTGAGCGTGGAGATCGAATCTAGAAATTCCGTAACCAAAATAACCTAACACCCCCCACTCCCACCGGCACCGCGGTGATACTTTTTAGTTTTGCCATCTATCGATGAATAGCAGAACTTTTAATGACTTTTTTGAAATACGCTTGTCTCTTTAGTTCAGCAACTCGCCTCTAGGTGGCATTGGTTGTATCGGCGTAAAAACGCTATGCAATAGCTTTACTGCGGCAGTCCCCGAGTGCGACACGTCTTTTTTTTAACAATTTTAGTTGTAAGTTGTGCCCATATAAAATGTTAATACCGATGAGTATACTGACCCTTTTGCGGCTTAGTACACGCCTAGCTTATATAGCGACTCGCTCATCCTCGAGGAACATAATAGTAGCCATGACACTTTTCATTATACTGTAATCTCTAAAGTACATTTACATTAATTCGTGCTCATAGCACAAAATAATCGAGAATCATTCTCGACGTGTCAAATAACGGGTAACAAAAAAAACTTACGACTAAAAACTTGTATTAAGAAAAAAATGTACTTCACCAATGCACCTTTTAGCGTGCGCAAATTACTTTTAAGTATCGAGGAGACTTAAGACATACATTTTTGATCCCATTTAGATGACAAAATAACAAAAACAATATTCAAAAGTAATTTATGCATCACAACCTAATTATGTTTTTAGCATAAACCGTTAAACCAGACGTGGACGGTTTTATTAAGAGAATGGATTAATAAAACATTAACTAGTTTATTAATTACCTACAAGTATGTAACTACTATTAATGTTATGTCAAGTAAACAGAAAAAGCTTACCGCTTGCAAAGCGATAGCTAATTATAAAATTAATACAAAAAGTTTTGCCGTATTGAAATTCTAACTGTATTTTTTTGTTACGGTTATAATGTGTAACGCTGTATAATCTATAGATATGCATAATATTACGTTAATATGTGCCTATACAATTATAAGTAAACAAATACTGTAGTGCTGAGGAAGTTCTTAAAAAGTAGATATAATTATACTATTTTATGGTCAGAGTATTACTTCTATGGAATTAAGATTTTCCACACAACTCATCTATGCGCAGTATCACATGATAATGTCTACTTGTAGCAACAGAGTTCATAATTGTTTGTGATTTTCGAGGATAATTTCATATTGTGCAACTACTTATTGTTTCTCTGTAAATCATTATTCGTTTTAATTTCACCGTTTACCGGGTTTCATTCCTTAATACAACTGTTCATATTTATATTATTATATTTGCGTATATGGGTATACAAAGTACTTGGAAGGAGTACATTAATTGAACGCCATTAACACTTAAACTTTACTATTAGATGTAACTTGTGAACTAAAGGATTTTCCAATCAGTTACGATAAATATGATATAGAAATTAGGCACAAAGGGATTTCCCTGATTGACACTGACAATCATTCGCTCATACATAATTCAAACAATAGGACCTACCTATATTGTTTGCAGCAAAGAAGACGTCATCGTCAATGTTAAGTTCTAAGTAAATTTTACCTTAATCATTGTCGAAATAAATAGGAAAAATATCTGACCGGATAATTATACAAATTGTACTATTCACATACTAGAAGTATAACATGATCTCAGTCACTATTTTTCTGGTATTCACAAATGTTAAATTGCAAAAAATCGACACTGGCCACAATAAAATTTACTAACTTGTAACAGGATATAACCTCAGGAATGTTCGATCGGTAAGGTTTTATTAATAGTTGTAACAGTAAATGATGTCAAATACATCGAATCTCATGATTTTTAAAGTATATAACGGAATGACTGTTACTATTAAAAACATTGAGGAAACAGCTGTAGGAATTTCCTCACTCAACTCTCCAGGAGACGTCATCATCTGACCATAAAGTCAAAAAACAATAGCAACGATACAAGTACATTTCTTACTGAATAAAAATCCACGTCTAGTCTTATATACAAACTAAAATATGACGGCATTGACCTATTTTATGCTACTAACAAATTTTCCTGGAATCATCCTGTCACAGACAAAACAATAAACCAAAACGCTGAAAGAAATATCAGTTAAGACATATATAACGCCAAATGTTACACAAAGAGACATTAGTGATTGAGTGCAAAGAAATCGCAACGGAGACGGAAATGATTTGCGAGTAGTTATTTTTTTATATATTTGTAAACAATTTACGTTAACAAAACTGATCATTGGGACCCTGATCTCCTTAGTCTTTGGTGCCGATTAGTTCTAACAAGGGCCAAGAAATCTATTCATTACAAAATGTATAAGTAGAAACCATTGCAAGTCTTTGCACCCAATTATAAATATAGGAGAAAAGACCTGACAACCTACAGACAGGTTTTATAAGAATCTTATTCTCCTAATACAAAATACTTGCATGACTACCATAAGTAACTCGTGAGTGCGTACCAAAGGTTGTAATGTAAGATAGTAGACGCGATGAAAAACAAATGCAACACAAGGTATCGCAAATTGTCTTGCCGCACTTTCCTGACAACATTTGGATTATCTCCTTTTGAAGGGAACTGTCCGGTTCGGTAAAATTCTTCTAGCATCTTGTCTTTTTCCACAAAGCGGTCGTACAGCCATTGGGTCATCCCTTCTGTGTCTGTTGGCACCTATAAAAGGATAATGACGTTTCATACTTTTTTTTCTTCCACAGTGATACTAAAAACCGTTCTAGGTATGAGCTTCATTTTGATATACAAAGACTAGTGGAACACGCTTGCCTAGACTAAAAGATCCACGTTTCGTTTGAAAGTCTCCAATATTTAAGAGTTGAGAAATGATGTTGCAGATAGAGTTGTAATTGCGTTAATATAAACAAAACAACTAAACTGAAACTGTAAAAAACTGGAACTGCTGGTACTACTGGAATTTAACTGTTAAAGCTTAACTGTTCCAAGAAGCATTTTTTTATATTTGACAAGCTACGTGTTTGTCCACAGCTTACCTGATGTTAAGTGACGGTGTAGTCGAAGATGGTAAATTAACTTGGAATGGAACTGGCTCTCAAGTTGCCGGAACTTACCGTTAGATGCTTGGGGGAAGATCTCCGGCTTGAGGGCGGTAGCTAGCCAGCCAAGTACTAGAAAGTATCCTACCACCATGCTATGGTTTCCTCACGATGTTTTCCTTGACCAGCAGCTCAAGCTATTGTTGGGGATTGAACCCATGCCGAAAGACGTGGGAACCAATCTAACCACTAAGCTAACATCGCTATAAAATCGCTTCTTGGTAAAGTTAGAGATGTTAGTGATCAAATTGTGTGCAAGTTTATAAATAAGTTTTAGACTAATTATATTTCAGTAAACGGATCAACCAAGTAGCATTTCTCGGGACAAAATCTAGTTTTCTTACCTCATTGGCTGGATAGAGTCTGTAATGCAAGTGCGTCGTGCAAGGCTCCCGGAAGCCACAGACCACGTCGTAGAGATGAAGAGGCACTCGATTAGGGTATGCGATGGTAACATCCAGGACCCATTCGACGCTGTCGCCGACATCATTGTCCAGAATCATCTTTCTGCTTTGGTTGGAGTTGTTATCTGAGAAATATATTGAATTCATAATGGATATTTTATGAGAAAACAGTAAGACAAAAAAATAGGCAGTCATGACAAAAGACAAATCGGCAATAAAGGTTGGTGTTGCAAACCCATAACTTTTTTCTTTGACAAAAAATCGCTTAACGCGGCTAAAGAACGGCTAAATAATTATCTTGTTTCTAAATTATTTTAAACCCAAATATTACATTGCATATGTAGTACAACACCACTTAGAAAGCAGTCATACGTGATATATTGTAAAGACATCTAAAACAATATCAGGTTACTCGAATGTTTCATTCTTTCCAAATTTCGTAGACGTCTTTCGGCAATTTGATCTCTTTAGATTGCGTCATATAAAGCTAGTAGTAATATATGGCGTAATATACAAATTGACGTTATAGTGTCAGCTAATTGCACTTATTAAATTACGTCGTAAAACGTCAATATTGCTGTGACGTAAATACCAGGTACGTAAAATATAAAGTTGGCATTAGTTGTATCGGAATTTTCATAGTTGCCAACTTCAAGAAACGTAACCGCAACAATATCATCATTAACATAATCCAATTTCATAACAATTAAATTATGTAAGGTTTGTTTTAAAAATGTCAAAAACACTATAAGCTTGAACTTAACTAAATGAGTTATATTTTGCAATATTATAAACTAGCGGACACCTCGCGGTTTCACCCGCGTAGTTCCCGTTCTTGTGGGAATACAGGGATAAAAGTAGACTATGCCACCCGGAGATAGCGTAATTTTAAAGAATTTTTGAAATCGGTCCAGTAGTTTCGGTGCCTATTCATTACAAACAAACAATTAAATCTTTCCTCTTTATAATAGTATAGATTCGTGAAGTTACATTTTTATATGCATACAATACTTCTATAATTGAGCCAATAACTTAACATTGTGTGCAGACTTAACTAAGCTATACAGAACCTTACTTAGTTCTAAAATTAATAACGCAAATGGATTAACTTTATCAGTAAAAGTAATGGATGATATTCTTGACAAACAATTGTCGCGGAAAATAATGTTTTAGTAGCAAGTAATATATATATAATAGATGTATACATTATCTCTAATAAATTTATACTTACAAACATTAACTATGATATATAAATTTGCCTAATATTATTATTGACTTATAGGTATGATTTGTATTACTACACAAACATTTTGTCATTATTACTTATAATGCACACAAAACCTACAAACATGTTAATACAAAGGCGTATTTACAAGCAAAAACGCAGACTTTGAAGGATATAGTAGTGTAGAAACGGACATGACATAAATAAACAAATAAATAAATATCATAGGACATTACACACAGCGCCATCTGACTCCAAACTAAGCAAAGCTTGTGCTATGGAAAACGGATAACTGATAGAATACTTAAATAGTTTTTCTTTGTAAATACATACAGTAGGTACACCCAGACACAGAATAAACATTTGTTTATATCACAAAATGCTTGTCCTGGGTGGGAATCGAACCCACGCCCTTCAGCTCTTGGAGCAGACATACTACCAATGAACCAACAGGGCTGTCAAATAAGTTAGTATAATTTATCTCAGAATCCTCAGGTGTAAAAAAATGTGTGGTGTGTAGTCTTTACGAAGGTGAAATCGCAGAGCGGAACTTATGTATGAGATTTTTGTAGCATCATAATACTTTATTAAGTGTTTTTTTACTCGTCATACGAGTAACATAATTTAAATGAAAATACCGAATGAAACAATAACGTATAGATAAAATCAGTAAGTCAACAATTAAATATTTTGCGCCGGAGTTCCTTAATATCGTTACGCGACAATGAGAAGGATTTGTGAAATACCAAAAGCCAAAAGCATCTACACAGTCTATAGTACTAAAAATATTAAATTCTAGTCCAAATAGACAAAATACAATGTGTCAAAAAAAAACTTTAGTAATAGAAGCGTCTTTAATTCTGTTTTCCTCATGAATGACCACGTCATACACTAGAAGTTCATTTGACTTTACCTTGGCATATGATCTCATTGCCTTTAGTTGTGCTACATCATCGTAAAGAACGGTTGTCTTCAGTGAACTTCATTTTAATATTTGAATTTGGTTTTTAGTGTTCACCGTAGTCATATTCATAATGTACAGTGCCACAATTTGTGTTATTTTGTTGATTGTTGGAGACGCCTGCAGCTTTGCCCTCAGTAGATCACGGAGAGGTACTTTTCTTATGCTTGTTCTATTGAGACTTTTTGGTTTGTCTAGGATTCTGAATGTTGCATAACAATCAAGTTAATTGTATACAATTACAATGGTACGATTGCAATAATTTAAAGTAGAGAATATCTAATACTATTAAAAATAGAATTGTAAAAAAATATACAAATCAATATTGGAGAACGCACACCGCATGTTAAGCCTCAAACTAAACTTGTACTATTGATGCCAGGTGATTGATACATTTGATAATGAAGTAGAAAGTTTTATAGACGTCTCCTCATTGATATTAGTTGATATCGCACATACCTAGATAATATAAGTAGATATACATGTCACTAAACTAAAAATAAATATGAAAGTTTGTGCGTATATCAAACATGATTTTGTATTTATATAGTTCCAGTATGATAGCAGATAAAAACATGCAATACACATTATAACGTATTTCTAGTACAAACATCTTAAAGACGCACGGGACTTTTGCGCCAAAGGCTGAGTCATTCGAGTCCGGTCAAGGCCAGACTTTGGATAGAAATTGTTGCATCTTAATGCAACAATGGTATCATTAAGTTCTTTGCAACAAAATACAAGTACTTTATTAATAGCAGCAAAGCTACTATTCGAATTCCGTGATATAATTTCAAATATACCATTAAATATGTCAAACACACTAATTATTATGTCAATGAAAACAATTGACAATATTAGTATAATAAATGTCAAAAACCTAATATCTATACACTAAAAATAACTAAGTAAATAAAACAAGCAACATTTAACTATGTTACTAGTCATTTAATGATCTATATTTATAACAAGTAATGATTCTGTTATAATCTATAACTTATTATGCTCCGGTAAATTATTGCATAGGTACTGTAGAATGAAGAAAACTTCTAAGCTTAAAAAAAAATTAAAACAAATTCTCTGTTAGTAAAGTAATCGTACTACTAGATTACTGTTATTAATAATAACAGCACCATTATTAAAAAAAAACTACTTATTTTGAGGTTAATAACTGCTGTATCTCATTATTATCTTGTAAAAAAATTTAGAATTGCACAAAAAATCCAAAACGCTTATAAATTAGTTCTAAAAAACTTGTATTCGTTCTGCGTCATGCGGCTATGCATAATATTATCAAACAACAATGTAATGTTAATCAATAATAATATTATTGTATTCAATATTATATTATTCAGCCAGCAAGATACAGTTATTAATATATTCTGAAATATATTGTAGTGCGGTTTCATGTCTATATTCCTGGAACAAGTTTTCAGCTATATCGAGTTTTATTACTGAATTCAAGAATGTGAAATTATTTTACAATGGGGTGTTTTTCATTATATTTAGGGTTCTGTGAGAACCCCTAACGGTTCGGGGTGTGTGTGAAGAACTTGTATTTTTTCTATGTTCATAATATGTATATGAAGGTCCTTTTTTAAACTATAATGATTATTAGAAAATTTTGTAACACGTATGGATTTATTGTCACTGTTAAGATGATGGAAATTATAATTTAAGAAAATATTAGATTTTATAACAGGTCTTAACCTCAAAGCACTTCCAAAGCTTATAAATTATTTGCCAGATAACGATTATAATCACTAATGACTACACACGTTTACATGGCATAAAATAATCGTGTTGGTTGTAAACAGTGTTTTACGTTTCGTTTTCCAGATATGGAGCAAACAATTTTTGATGTTTATGGACCACCAAATGTACCAAGAGAAACTAATATTCATTCACACCATATGCCACATTTAGAGCCTGGTCGCATGATGAAAGACATGCACCGACATCCACATCATATGCCGCCATTCAAGCCTCATCATGATGACAGTAAAGAACACGCAGAACAACCCAAGTTGTATATTCCGCAAGGAGGTCAGTATATGAACCATTACTAGAATACAATTTATTAGTGCTCTTTAATATCATGTTGGGTCAATGTCAACATCGCCATAAACATTCATAATTATTTTCTTGACTTCAACATAAAACATTTATTCAGTGGACGGGAAATCCCCAGAAGTATAACGACCAAAAATAGCACGACTATCAACAAAATTATAGTTTCATAAGTATGTTTAATTTGTCATGTGTCATATCATATACTTGTTCTTTTATCTACTGGTCTATGGAATCTAGAAGCTCGTCACATATTGCAATATTTAAATAAATAAATAATTGTACAATCTAAATTGAAATACATATTATCTATCTATATCAATCTATCTATCTATACTATTATAAAGAGGAAAGATTTGATTGTTTATATTGAATAGGCTCCGAAACTACTGGACCGATTTCAAAAATCATTTCACCGTTAGGAAGCTACACTATCTTCGTGTGACATAGGCTACTTTTTATCCCTGTATTCCGACGGAAACGGGAACTATGCGGGTGAAATCGCGAGGCGTCCGCTAGTATGGATATAAAGTAATGGTTTTATTTTGTACAGTTCTAGATGAATTATTTGGACCACCTTCAAAAAGATCAAAACCGGATTTTGAGTCTTCGGCGCCTCATTTTTATTCAGCAATCAATGACGATGTTAAAAATACAAAACGGAAAGGAGACAAAGGTATGTTTCTAAATATACTTACGATAACCACGCCTACTACTACTATTACTACTGATTATACTACTGATACTGATAATACTACTGATTACTATGCCTATGTCTGCCAACTGCAAAATATAAAGGCCTTTTCTTATCGCAGTTATGAGCCAAGTTTGGTCAAATGTTGCTTAAGAGTTCCAGACAAGCAATACATTTTAAGTGACGAAACATTTTTAATTTTATCATGCTCCATATTATTATGTTATTTGTTAATTCAGAAACTATCGACATAATTAATTATATCACCCGCATTTAATTCGTGTCTGTCTACCTGTCAGATTTATTATTATCTGAATTTTGAGAACCGGAATATGTAGTCGGATGAAGTTAATTTTTTTAAATATATTCTCAAAAACAATCTCGGGATTCCGATACAAAAATGTTATTTTACGATTTGTGTTTTTGCTCTATGCTAAATTCATAATTATGTTTTAGTTTTCCTACTAATATATTGTTAGTTATTGCCATTATGACATAGCTTAATCGAGTGGTGTTTTTGCTAAAGGTCAACAGGAAAACAATATTTTGCATAGTTTATTGCAAATAGACAGAACAGTAGTAACTATCAATATATATAATTATAGTATTTATGTTTGCAACACAATGTAAGATGTTTGCAAAGAAAATACATATTATAACACGTGCCTGATAAAGTTGTCGTTCGAAATGCATATTACATATTATTTAAATATTTGCAACATTTTGTCTCGAGATAAGAATTGGTTTTAATAATTCTTAAAATTTCATGATTTAACATGAGCATAATTTGGCATAACAACATTTTTCTTTATATGAATAAAAATATACTATATAATTTACAGATACACCAAACGTTAATGAAGGTGATGAAACATCATTGCTTAGAAAAGGTAATAAAATAGTATAACGTTCATAATCCAAACGCTTCAAATGTTTAAATAGTAAATTTTAGATCATTATAATGAAATGTCAGTATGATATTCATTATGTTACAAAAAGGTAACAATTTTTTTTTTTTTTTTAGATGTAATTAGCATCTTTGGTTCAGCGACGTCACCGCTAGAGACAGACACTTCAACAGAAAATTCGACGACAAGTAATGAAACCGGTAGGAAATTTCACCATTATGTGGTGTCCTGAATTGGCTTTATGTCTTGACTGTAATCTTCCACCAATTAAATGATTTATTCATCTAATAGTGATGATATCATGAATGATCATTTGTTTTAAATACTGTTGATATAAATAGTTATTTAATAATAATGTCATAAACTTAGCAATGATCAGGTTCTTCTTCTTCATTTTGTGCATTTGCCAGTGTCAAGTGTTTTGATTATTTCAAGTTTCATTAGTAAAAAAATAATCAAAGTCCAGTCTTGGTCAAGTCCAGTTCATGTAAGTCCAATCAAGCCATGCTTTAGTAAAGTAATGGCGACTTTACTATAGGCTTCGATGTAGTTTTGGAAACAACACGAAAAGTCATGCTTCACCACATTATATCACTTTCCCGCACTAGTGCTTGTAATTCGGTGCTTTATAAATAAAACACCACTATTTCTATGCATAAACACTCGAAAAAACACTAGATTTGGAACAAATATAATGAGGAAACACGACTCTTTCTGCGATCCCGCCAAAAACCAATGATCAGATTTGCAAACATTAAACTGTTTATTTTTTTATTTCAGCAACATTTGATACTGACATTCGTTTTTTATCTGAACCTTTACTAAAAACGCAATTGCTCAAAAACATTGAGGAAAGTAACGCTGAAGAAAAAAAGGTCGCTGGTAAGCAAGAAGCACGTTTCCAGCATAAGCCAGAACTTACTATCAGAGAACAACCAGACATTTTAGAACATGGCAAAGCACGAAGTCTCCTTAATCCTGGAATTTTTGAAAACAGACAAGAATATACTTCTACTAATCTACCTTTAGAATCTATATCTCCAGATCTTGTAATTTTAAACTTTAATTCTTTAGAATCTGGAGATTCTAACCTTACACGTTTACCACATACAACTTCAAATTCTAATCCTTCTACATCTAATATGGAACATATAGTACATATTCAAATTACAACACCTTCCACCAATGCGTCGAGTAAACTTGTTTTATCAAATTGCCTAGTTCTTGTGTTAGTATATTTTTGTTGTGAAAGTTTACATATAATTTAGATTATTTGTTTTTGGAAATTATAAATACTGATAAAAGGTTTATTCAGTTAGCCTATGAGAGAGAAATTATAAAAGAAAGAGAGATAGGCAGAGCTAACATTAGAAAATGTTGTGAATGGCAATCTACTTATAGCCTGTTGTAATTCTATGATAGTTAATCACAGGTTACTACTTATAGATACGATATTTTCATTTATGTTGAGACGTCTAATTTACCAAAGGTTAAAGAAAATGCGGGTCGCTGGTTATGACGTAAAATATTCTTATCAGGACGTACAATAGACAAAGTTTAAAGCTATTGTTTTAGAATAGGACGATATTTTTGTGTTGTTGTAAGTAATTTTAACGTATTAATAAAATGAACGCATAATGCTTTACATATTTGTATGATGAAACATAAGCACTAAGTTTGTGATAAAGTATTACAACGTTACATTTTTTCGCAAATGTGCCTTTAATTGTGATAAATGTTGGAATTATTACGAACATTTTAACGTGATGTTTAAATATGTCAAAGAAAGCAAATTCTCAGTACTTATAAATATGTTTTTCGATGTAGTACCTATCGTTTATTTAGAATATATTTAAATTTAATAAGTTTGTTGAAATTATAAATATGTAATAGTGATGTATTGTGCGCCTTCTTTAAATTGGCAGTCTATGACATAAAATACAAAGAAATATATATAATTAAATACTACAAGACTTTCTTCTTCTTTGATTTTGGCTTCGCATTTTATCCATTTGCCAGTGTCAAGTGTTTTGATGTTTTCAAGTTTCATAAGTAAAAAAGTAATCATAGTTCAGTCTTAGCCAAGTCAAGTCCGTGTCAGTCAAATCCAGTCATGGCTTAGTAAAGTAGTTGCGACTTTACTATAAGTTTCGGGATACTTTCGGAAGCAACACGAAAAGTCTTGTTTCACCACCATTATACCACTTTTCCACAATGGTGCTTGTAATTCGGTACTTTATAAATAAAACGACACTATTTCTATACATAAACACTCGAAAATACAATAGTTTTGGAAAAAAATACAATGGGGTGACACGACACTTTCTGCGTTTCCGCCAAAACAAATCCCACAAGACTTTATGACCATAACGCAACGCATGTCAACTTAGACTTGTACGTAGAAGACTAAAGAGTTCCACCATGTAGTAAAAGAGAAAAGAGTTTTGTTATATGAAATACCTTTCTTACTATCTTTGGAAGTGCTGGCACCCTGGTCCACTCTGTGAGGTCCTATCTCTTCCATGATGACTTTTAATGCACCCGCGCGAGGCAAAGAAACATATTCCAGCTTCGGAAGGTTGTTTTTCTCGGCAAATCTGTAAAAATGTGGCATTCAAAATATTAAGCACAGTCATATGATGAAATGAAAGAAAACACGAGTAGATAAAAAATAAATAATAAATAAATAAATATCGTGGGACTATACATACAGCGCCATCTAGCCCCAAACTAAGCAAAGCTTGTGTGATGATAATGAAATGATGATGAAATTTATTTATTTGTTCAAAAAACATATATATACCTAACATGAAGGTAGGGACACAAAAAGACGGAGACACACAAAAAGAGATACTATACATAATTATAATAACAAAAAAAATACGAAGAAACGTAAAATGGAAAACTATACATATAATAACAAACAAAAGTACGGAGGAACACAAAATGAAATACTATAGATACATATAATATGATATAACGGTACTCCATGGATCCCACACTAGGGTGACCTGTGTTATCCTATGTATACCTATGGGTCTATCAGTTATCTGACTTCCATCAGATAACTGATAGACCTATAGGTATATGGAAGTCAGATAACTGATAGAATACATAAATACTTTTTTTTTGTAAATACATACTTATAATACATACAGAACACCCAGACACAGAACAAACATGATTGTGTTTATTCACAAAATATTTGCCCTGAGTGGGAATCGAACCCACGCCCTACAGCTCTCAAGGCAGATATACTACCCATGAGCCAACGGGTAACAAAAAGCATGTATAGTTCGACTTGTGTGATTAAAAGAGATAATATGTGAAACTGTTGTTAAAACATGAAAATTTCTTGTAAATCTCTTGAACAGATTATTAAGGTAGATACCGCCGCGGTACCAGATATTCTGGCACCAAGCAGTAGTGTGTAAGCATTATTGTTGTAGCTCAGCTAGTGCAATTACAGAGCTGTTGAGACTAACAAGCAATCAAATGTCGCAAAGTAAGTGAGTACCAAAGCAGCGATGCTGATGAACTTTTTGGGCTTATCCCACCATCTCATCTAAATGAATAAATTAATTACCGTATAATTTACGAAAACTACTTTACGGCCACAGGGTTGCAGCCGTAGGCCGTGGATTTTGTGATTGTTTGGCCTGAAAGCCATAGAACACGGTATTTTTTTAATGAGACGAGCAAGACGCTCTCCTGATGGTAAGAGATTATGTCTGCCCATGACCATTGCAGCAATACACAGAATTGTATAGTAAAACAAAGCCCAGTGCGTCACTGCTTTGGCGCTCATTACTTTGAGACATTCGATGGTAAGCCTCAAAAGCCCAGTAATTTCGCTAGCTGCAGTACCCTTCAAACCGGAACACAGTAATGTTTACACACTACTGCTTGGCGGCAGAATATCTGGGACTGCGGTGGTACCTACCTAGATGACCTCCTGCTAAGGAGATCTACCACCAAGTAAAATTTCTGTGGCATTGGCAACACTGTTCAGTACCCACCTCTGGCTGACTTCCCTTCTCTTATGCAGGAAACCTCCTTCTGGGAAAAGCACCATGAACTGTCTGCTGAGGGGTATGTAGTAGCGATGGATGTGCCGCCGAAGGGCTTCCAGCGACTGATCTCGTTTTGTCTTGCCCTGGAAACAAAGAGAATTACTTTTAAAATAAAACCTGTCAAACACTATTCTGGCACACATCTTTTTTTTTCTTTCGATTGTGAATTTTCTTTAAAACGCCTTTAATTCGACTATGATACGTTCGCCTACTTCAACGATTATTTACGTTTACCGGCTTGCACACTCACACTTTCGCACTCAGTTTTAAATCTATTTCGTTAATCTTTATTTCATCCGTCCCACCTACGTGTTCACTTATAATTTTTTTTTTTATTATTATTATTATACGCTCCACAGACGCTGGGGTCCGTGACCTTTGTCAACTTTAGTTACAAATTTTTTTATTTTTTTTTTACAATTTTACATTACAAAAAGAGGAGAGGTTAGTAGGATCTTAATCTAAGGTTAAAGTAGGTACTAGATTGTGTGTATACCGCGAGCAGACCAGCGACCCGCAAGCAGCACCACTTATAATTTTATAGATATAGACTGGAGATATGTGGTCAGTTTTGGACCCCTTTACCACAGCTTCATTACGAGTTGTTTCCCCGTTGTTTTATTACAAAACTTTGATTTGATTAGTTGGGTTACGAGTGCGAATGTAGTAATAAGTTCGACTACTCTATTAGCAGTAGTAGTAGCTACTATACTCGTATATTTTTCTGTGTCTATGTGTTTTAAATATAAGTATTATAAGAATACATTTACGAAAAAAGTATCCTATCCGAACTAGTTTTTATAGAGCAAGCTTTGCTTTGTTTGGGGCTAGATGGCGCTGGGTAAAATGTCTTCCAATATTTAAAATGAAAAATACTCGAGGCAAAAAAAATATTTAAGAAAACTTGAAATCGCGGAAAAAGTCAGCTGTTTTTTTTTTTTTATTATTTAAAAATTAATGAGACGAACGAGACGCTATCCTGATGGTAAGAGATAACGCCTGTCCATGACCATCGCAGCGATGCACAGAACTTTGAGTAACAAAACAAAGTCCAGGGCATCACTGCTTTGGCGCTCATTACTTTGAGACTTTTGATAGAGTTAGTCTCAACAGCCCAGTAATACCACACCACAGTAGTACACAGTAGTGGTGTAGTGTACCATATACATTGTATAAAATGACATGTTTTTAGGAAATAGAGGTTGTTTTTTTATGATTTGTAAAAATTATTCACATTGACAGGGAAATCTCTAACACTTTTTCAAAACAGCCTGTGTTGAATAAAATCAATTTTTGTAACGGTACAGTAGCGGTGTTTTTATTTTATCATAAAAATACTTTTAAAAAAAAAAATCAGTGTAAGATGCTCACTATACGACCCCAGGTTTTTGAGGGATATCAACAGATTATGCAATGTCAGTAGATATCGGAGACCGTATATTAAAATTAACGATTATGCGAAATTAATTAAGCGAAAAAAATTAAATAATTTCGCGTCGTACGCATCCATAGATAAAATACCCTAAAGATCTTTAGGGTATTTTATCCACCTTTTTTTGTCGCATATGTTTTGGTCCTACCCGCAATTCCGCATCCAACCCTTGTACTCGGTACACATGTTTCCTAGCTCACTCTTGACGTTTCCGAGGATCCCATTATCCAACTGTCCATTTCAGAGGGTCCTCGCGAGACGGCCGATTAGCAATTATAGTAAAACTTTAACTGCTGGATAGCGTTTGGCGGGTTCGACGCACGGTCGATTGCTCCGTGAGTGCACTCACGATTTGAGCGGGTTTCCATTATATTTTTCTTGTCATGTTTTTCATATTCATTAGGATTCATCATCTTGCTTGATGATGAATCCTTATGGCGCTGAAAAATGGTCTCTGACTGTGTGCCTTCTTGGAAAGCTCAAAGTGGCACTACGAGCTATGGAGAGGGCTATGCTCGGGCTGGCTGATGTCCGATGGGGCTGCAAAGTTCTGGAGTGGAGACTACAGACCGGCAAGCGCAGCGTAGGACGTCCACCCACAAGGTGGACAGACGATCTAGTAAAGACCGCAGGAACACTCTGGATGCGAGCCGCTTCCAACCGGTTTTTATGGAAGTCAACGGGGGAGGCCTATGTCCAGCAGCAGCATCCTACGGCTGAAATGATGATGATGAAATTAGCTTGCTTTTGCTCGTCATCTCACCCTCCCATTCCGCCATCTTTATTAAGTGATAATGCGGTTATAGATAGAATTGTTACCTAGAAGATATCTGTTAGAACACCGATACATCTCCAGCACCAGACAAGGACCGAGAAGGGTTTCCGCCCGAGCGTCACAAACGCACGCGCATCGCCCCAGTCTACTTTATTCAAAAAACTAATACATAAATTTGGTTACAATTGGTCTGTGTCTAATTATTTATTTCGATACACACAACAGAATATAATTACCACATCATTATGTAAATTACAGTAAGGTTTCGTACTAAATTATATTCCTAAACAAATGTGTATACAACATGAACAAAGAAAGCAGTAGCAGTTATAAAGTGAGTGACATTACTATTATACTAACTAACAATGTGAACTATGTACATGTAAATAACAAGCGGGATGTAAAAGACATCAACAATTACAATTATAAATCACGCGTATTTGGAAATAAAAAACAATAGTGATTACTATTGCTTTTCTTGCAAAATGGCCAAGACATCCCGTTTAAATTTTGACAGTTTAAAGTTAAATATGTCTATTGAGCCATGATGATCCACTAAGATATCGTTGTATTGACGACACATTCTAACTAGTGGGTTATATAAAGAGGTATTGTTTGTATAGACTCTCAGAGAAAAGATACCTGTGTGAGGGTAGCGAGATTTAGGCTTGATGTTAAAATTTATGTTTGAAAGAAGAGAAGAGGAATTTATCTGGGAGTGAATAATTTTGAATAAACAAATGAAGTCCAGGTATGTACGTCGCGTCTCAAGTGATGGTATCTTAAATTTAACCAATCTTCCTGTCTGGGTCGAGTTAGGATTATCTTGAGTTATTAAAACCTTACCGTACCAATATTATAATTAAAACCTTTTATAATTTCTCGTGGTCCCTGGGACACAAGTTTTCACTTAGTGCTGGATACATAAGTGATGTCACTCTCTTGTATGTTAAGTATTAACTAATGTTAACTATAAGTATATATTTACAAAAAAATAACTATATAAGTATTCAATCAGCTATCTGATTCCCATACAAGCTTTGCTTAGTTTGAAACTAGACGTCACTGTCTTTAAACCCTACGATATTGATTTATATTTTCAGCAATGGGAACACGCATCGCGATCGCTCGGTCGTTAGTGTTTTGAAAAGTCCTGGCGATTCTCGTCGGAACCAAGTCCGCACTTCGGTTCGATGAACCCGTGGGAAGATTTAAAGGAAGCTTTGATACGATTTCACTGCATCACTTCTGTTAGTTCCGACTGGCCCCTTTCCAGTTTAGAAATGTACGTAGGGTTGGCGATAAGATCAAAGCGAGTTTTCTAGCCAGATCGAAACTTTCCTAGAATGTTACAAATGATTTTGCCGCAGTGTTTTTTTTTATTGTTGACATCTATGTATTTGACCACAGCTCACCTGATGTTAAGTGAAGGTGTGATCGAAGATGGTAAAGCACACCTAGCCTGGAATGGATAGCTAGCCAACGCTTAAGCCGGTATCGAGTGGATTTGGAACTGTTTGTTTCGTTGTATTTTCGTTATTACTAAAACATCATTTATGAGGTTAATGTTTAAGATATTTAAGGATCCAATCTATATGTAATCTAATTTAGAAACACGATTACTTTTAGTTTCCTCGATAGAAAAAAAATCCAAAGTAACCCCAAACAATCTATAGAAAACCTCGATACGGGGTAAATACTGCACGGAAAGTCATCAGGCTTTGTATAACAATAAAATTACATTTTCTCTAAATAGTTATTACATAAAAATTACCAAAATATGATTTTGCTTGAACAAACGAAGGAAATACCTAAATTTTTGCGCGTTTCGTCCATTCTAAGCAGAGCTACCACGCTGTTCCCCTATCCGCTTTAGTACCGCTTTGACTGTCGGACGGGGAGGTTGTGTCGCTGTTGAGGTTGCTTTTACGTACGATCACAAAGTAAACGAACCGGATCAACCAATTTGCCACTTGTAGACATAGACAGGTGGCCGAGTGGTATCGGTACCCGATTCTAATCCGCAGTCACGGGATCGAAACCAACCAACACTCGAAGATTATTTTTGCACACAAATTTTGTTGTATTTTATTTTGTTTTTTTAACAGACTCGATTTTATAAATTATAATAAAATTAAATAATATATAATTATCATAGGACATTACACACAGCGCCATCTGACCCCTAACTAAGCAAAGCTTGTACTATGGAAGTCAGATAACTGATAGGTAATACTTCAATACTTTTTTTGTAAATACATACAGTACATCCAGATACAGAACAAACATTTGTTTATGCTTGTCCTGGGTGGGAATCGAACCCACGCCTTGGAGCAGACATACAGGGCTGTCAATTTTAAAAGGAGGAGGTTTTCAATTCGACAATTTTTTTTTGTAATGGTTTGTTATGCTAGGTCTGCTATACTGTAAGTGTGTTCCGCGATACCTCTGTAGGGGTTCCGCAAGAATTTAGAAAAAAAAATCAAAACACCTGTCTCTGGTCGAACGTTTTGACTCCGCGGCCGCGCATAGGTTTATTTATTTATTTATTTGTATAAACATGTGTTACAATAGCTGGTACAATATCTCATAAGTTTGTTTTTTTTTTTTTTTTTTAATGGTTGACAGGCTAGTTGTTTGACCACAGCTCACCTGATGTCAAGTGAAGGTGTGGCCAAAGATGGTAAATCACAACTAGCCTGGAATGGAACTGGCTCTCAAGTGAGGCTGCCGGAACACACCGTTAGATGCTTGGCGGCAGATTTTCAACTTGAGGGTGGTAGCTAGCCAGCCGAGTACTAAAGTACCCTACCACCATGCTATGGTTTCCTCACGATGTTTTTCCTTCACCGGCAGCTCAAGCTCATTGTTGGGGTTTGAACCCACGCCCTTCGTCATGCGAACCTACCGTGCTAACCACTGAGCTATCATCGCTACAAATCAACATGTATACTTGTATACTTGTGAGCGCGCTGTCCCTTTGATAAAAGCCGCCTCTGAATTAGACGCTATAGTTGTCAACAAGCGACTTTCGACTCTAACTTTAAAAAATAAAGTCGAGATTGTTTACAACGCAATTTTTAAATTTCTCATTTTATTTTTGCTTTTTGTTTATCAAATCCCATTAGTTACTTTTTTTTAATATCTTCTATTATTGTACTTGCCATATGGTAAAGTAAGTAATAATTAGTAACTGTTACATTGTACTTTTATTATGCTTATTAATAAAGATTCTTTATTAAAGAACACACTTTTAAAAAGTATTGTTTTATTATAGGGTTCCATCAAGTATTTTGCTTCCCAAAAGGGTTCCGACACCAAAAAAGTTTGAGAACCACTGTGCTAGGCTATGTTTGACCACAGCTCACCTGATGTTAAGAGAAGGCGTGGTCGAAGATGGTAAAGCACACCTAGCCTGGAATGGAACTGGCTCTCAAGTGAGGCTGCCAGAACTCATGGTTAGATGCTTGGGGACATAATATTTTCAACTCTCGTGTGGTAGCTAGCCAGCCGAGTACTAGAGAGTACGCTACCACCACGCTATGGTTTCCTCACGATGTTTTCCTTCACCGGCAGCTCGAGCTCATTGTTAGGTTTGAACCCACGCCCTTCGGCATGCGAACCGACCGCGTCAACCACTGAGCTATCATCGCTACAAAAATGTATATGTATGTTAAATAAATATAAATAAATAAATATCGTAGGACATTACACACAGCGCCATCTGGCCCCAAACTAAGCAGAGCTTGTGTGATGGAAGTCAGATTACTGATAGAATACATAAATACTTTTTTTTGTAAATACATACTTATAATACATACAGAACAGCTAGACACAGAACAAACATTTGTTTATTCACAAAATGTTTGCCCTGAATGGAAATCGAACCCACGCCTTACAGCTCTCAAGGCAGATATACTACCAATGAGCCAACGGGGCTGTCTGTTACGCTATAATTCCGCTAATTATGAATCGATTTTGATAATTTTTTTTTTGCTTGATAGATCCATACTTCTGAGGTGGTCTCATATAAACTTTATCGAAATCGGTCGAGCAATTTTTAAAAATCAACATAAATATAAAAATTGTATACGTCGATGACATTTTCGTTTACTCCGAAACCTCGCTGTTTCATTAGAGCATAAATAAATAAAATAAATGAAAAAGCAAATCCAATATGGCCGCCATCAAAATAGATGCTTACATATTTTTTCACAACTCCTATAATATGGGTATCAAATAAAAGGGCTTGACAAGTAGAATAGAGTAAACTTTAAAAAAAGCAAATCCAATATGGCCGCTAACAAAATGGCGGATTGCATATTTTTTCACAATGCCATCAATATGGGTATCAAATGAAAGGGCTTGATTAGTAGAATAGATTATAATAAAAAAAAGCAAATCCAATATGGCCGCCAACAAAATGGCAGATTACATATTTTTTCACTACAACCTCAATATAGGTATCAAAATGAAATGAATGGGATTGACTAGTAGAATGGAGAATACTTTAAAGTTGATCCAATATGGCCGCCAACAAAAATTAAAACACACATCTATGTTTTTCACAAAAAAATTCGGGAATTGAACCCATGCCATAAAGCTATATTCTACTAAAAAAGAAATATTTATTATTATTTTATTTTAATTTAGTATTTTTTAAATGACTTCTCCAAAATGGATATGCGAGTAAAGCCATGGGTAAAGTAATAAACTATTTTTTTTTAATAATTATGCACGTCATTATTTTGAATCAATCAATTATGAACATACTAAAGTATACATAAACACCCAAACAAAACAAACATCTATGTTCTTCTCATCAAAATTTGCCCTCGGTGGGAATCGAACCCATGCCATACAACTCATGACGCAAACGTAGGGTAACGTAACTGGGTAGATTGATTTTGGTTGATTTTTTTTTACTTGCTCGACCGATTTCGATAAAAAATATATGGGACCATCTCTGAAGTATGGATCAACCAAGCAAAAAAAAGAATCATCAAAATCGATTCATAATTGGCGGAATTAGCAGGAGGTCGTCTAGGTAGGTACAGACCACCGCAGTACTAGATATTCTGCCGCCAAGCAGTAGTGTGTAAACATTACTGTGTTCCGGTTTGAAGGGTATTGCAGCTAGCGCAATTACTGGGCTGTTGAGACTAACCATCTAGTCTCAAAGTAATGAGTGCCAGAGCAGCGATGCCCTGGACTTTGTTTTGTTACTCAATGTTCTGGGTATCGCTACAATGGTCATGGACAAGCGTTATCTCTTAACATCAGGAGAGTGACTCGATCGATTTATTACTTTTACATAAAAAAAAATTGTCGAATTGAGAACCTCCTCCATTTAAAATCGAGTCGGTTAAAAAAAATAAGATAGATAGATATAACTCTTTATTGTGGACATCATAAATAGAAAAGAGTACAGAGAATAAAGAACCTTATGAACTAGTGCCACAAGTGGCGGCCTTATCGCTAACAGCGATCTCTTCCAAGCAACCAAGAAAAGAAAAAATACAATAGAGAACATAAAAAACAGACGGGAGATGTAACACTAATAAGAAAAAAATAAAATAAAAATAAAACGTATTATAAAAATAATAAGTATACAAAAATAATCGTATTATAATGTATTTAAAAAAAACGAAATATTTATGTATTATATTTGTTTAAAATACCTATCAACAAAATTTGTGTGCAAAAATAATATTCCGTATTAATATGGTGTTGATTTCGATCCCGTGACTATGTGGCCGTACTCATACAGCTTGTTACCACTCGGCCACCAGTCTAGTAATATAAGCGGCAAAATAGTTGATCCAGTTCGTCTACTTAGCCGTTTAAGTATTTAGCTCAAACCGATTTTCATTTCGCCGCCGTATGTGTATCGACAATGCCTGTAGCGCGTGGCGCCGACGGCGGCGCGCGGTACTAGCTGTTCGCTCGTGTGCCTTGCGCACTCACACACGGAGCGCACAGAATACCTAAAATCGACTAGAGAAATGCACTCGATAGGCCCTTAAAAAAAGCTACTTTAAGACGGGAACACCTGACCCTACGCTTAAAAATCCCAGTGACGGTGTCCTTTGGATTTCCGTTACTTAAGGTGGTTCGATTTCCATACAAACCATGTTTTTCCATTTATGGACAAATGGAGCAAAATTTTACAGTGAAATCACAGCTACTGATATTTATTTTGGTCTTTATTTGCGGTAAATCGCAATTGCTTGAGTAAAGTAGTAGATTGTTAGCTTAATCTACTGTTTTATTTACAAATCGTAAATTCTTAAATCATTCCTAAACTTGATTTTATGCTAATAAAATCTAATGTTTTATTCAAGCAATTGTGATTTACCGCAAATAAAGACCAAAATAAATGCCAGTAGCTGTGATTTCACTGTAAAATTATGCTCCATTCGTCCATAAATGGAAAAAAATGTTTGTATGGAAATCGAACCACCTTAAATAATATAATAATAATATACTTTTTATTTCTTCACCAACAGAGTATTAGGTACAATTTAAATTAATAATTACAATAAACATAAGACAAGTGAGTATTACAATCAATAGGTACATATCCAACTCAATACCTAGTATTGTGTACCTGGGTGGAAGCTCTGTTCCTCAGACTAGGAGTACCTGTGTTCTGAGGTCACAGTGGTTCATTCCTGGGCTTGTTAGTTGAACCTATTATTGTTACATGTGTGTGTGTGTGTGTGTGTGTGTGTGTGTGTTCGTGCGTGTTCGTGTGTGTTTGTGTATTATAAGTTGATAATAAATACAATTGTTCAGTTTGTTTACCTCGTAATCCTTGACACAGACTAGACAGCAGTATCCCGTTTGTATCCTCAACAGTCCCCCACCCATCCATTCCCCATGCGAACACATTATTCCACATACGTATGTTGCGACGGCGCCGTATTACCATACAGTTTTGTTTTGCGATACGTCGTGTCCAATATCATTTACAATTGACGACATTTCTACCAATGGCGTGGATAGCATAGCAACCTAGCTAACCTAATTAAATTGTGACGTCTCATGTTTTCGAAAAGGGAACTACAGGTGAATAGTGAATCAGATTAAAAAAATATATTTATTTACTTGCCTGCCATACAGCTCTGGGGATCAGCTAGTCACTCAAACATAGAAATCCTCCAGCGCTTCCAAAATAAAGCACTAAAAACTGTGAGCAATGCCCCATGGTTTATACGAAACACGGAAGTGCATGAATACATGCAGATCCATACAATAAGAGAGGAAATAGAAAGGTCTTGTGAGACCTATAAACAAAGACTTAAACTGCATAGAAACCATTTAGCTGCATCACTACTGGACACCAGTGACCACCTCTTCCGGCTAAGAAGACTGCGACTAGCCACAATCTAGAGTAACATAACATGAGATGACACATCACAGGATGTGCATATCCCAAAGCCAACTAAGAAATTAAACTCAAAACACCTGATTATGGCTTCCAGGCTGATTGCAGATAGACAGAAAGAAAAAAAAAGAAAAAAAAAAAAGTTACTTGCCTACTGACCACCATTAAAAAATTAGCGTCAAATACGTACGTAAGATCGTAACAGACAGTTGTTTTGCTACTGGAACTTCTATGTATTGCTGCAATGGTCATGGGCATGCGTTATCTCTTACCTTCAGGAGAGCGTATGGTTCGTCTAATTACTATTACATTAAAAAAAAACTTAGCCTACTGACGACAATAAAAAAAATTTGCGTCAAATACTGTACTTCAATTCAATTTCAAAATGTCTTTAATTATATATAATTATTACATTTGTACATTTCTAGTGTTTACTTTATTCTAGAAATAACATACTTAAATTTAGATTACGTTTTACAGGCTGTATATAACATACGCCTATATTAAAAACTTATAAATTAAATTTTCTAACACAATCACACAAATGTTAGTCCTGAGTGGGGATCGAACCCACACCCTTCAGCTCTCGAAGCAGACATACTACCAATGAACCAACAGGGCTGTCAAATGTCATAAATATGTCAGCGCTTAGCTTTAATGTTGATATAGTTTAGCGCCATTTTTGCGTAATTTTGGTGGACTAAAGGTGGAATGGCGACACCTCTGACTTAACACTGGTTCCGTGCTCTGCTTGTCGTTAATCGTGTAAAGTATTTTGACTTCAACCAATGAGAGAAGGTGAAGTTGCGGATGTCGGCCGGTAGAGGGCTGTGGGAATCGAGTCGGCCATGGGAATCGAGTTGGCCGTGCGTTGAATGTTGAGGTGGGGAGAGGGATTCTTGCTTTGGTTGAGGAGAGATTATCATTGATTCTTTGAGAGGAGATTGAGTTGGTCGATTGTAGAGTGCGAAGCTAAGCGGAACGTCTTGTTCCCAAGCTATGTAATAGTGAATATACTGTTCTAATCATTCTTAAACTAAAATCGTTGTGAAGTGCTGATTAAACTTTGTACAAGAGAATTGAATTGTGTGGTTTGTCTCCTCGCCCGCTACACCTTCGCCCAGACGCCCAGTAACCCACGTAACCACTTCTGATGCGAATCGGCCGTCTGACATTGTCGTTTTCTACAAATATAAATTTGTCGGTCCGACAGTCGTGTCGTTTGTCGCATCGCATATCGTAAGTTAGACGGGCATATCGGCTCAACCGGAAAAATAAGTATCAATAAGTTCTCGGCCGCCTGAGCGACGCATAATGTGATGTTACTTGAGAAAACGCCCTTTTGTATAATAGCCCTCTACGGTATACGCTCTGAATTGCTCGAAATGTGTTATTACTTATTGCTAAAACTTCTCCGCGCTTTTATTTTTTACTCGCGTTGTTATTTTATGAATAAATAAAAATTAAAAATTAAATAAAATTAAATATCGTAGGACTATACACACAACGCCATCTGGCCCCAATAAGCAGAGCTTGTGTGATGGAAGACAGATAACTGATAGAATATTTGAATACTTTTTTTGTAAAAAAAAACAGGCTTCCTCGCACTCCATTTATAAAAAAAAGAGACTTTTATAACATACATAGAAAAGTTATACCGATATATGTTTCCTCATTAGCAAGGGGGAAGGTATCACAATGGTAGTGACCGTATTCTTGATATACCTCTTTGTCTTCGACACAATGGTTAACACAATATTTAGCTCCTATATCATATATGAAAAACCACACAGTACATCACGGAAAAATTGTTGCAAGAAAAAATGTCCAAGAAGCTCTAACGAGGGGAGAGTCGGGGAACTTTCTTTGCCTCGTTACGGCCGCTCTGAGATAAGAGAAAAATCTCACTAACCGTTACAGTTGCAGGTAAAACATGGGCGTCATCATCATCACTTGTAGGTTTTACTGCGTCGATTACATTTGGGGACAAATTCAAGTCATTGTGAATTTTCAAATGCTATATCTACCCACTATGGGTTTGGCGCACGCGTTATTCGTAATAAGTATTCTATAGTATAAGTTTTTTATAAATAAATAAAAATATTTATTTATGATTAAGAAATTTAAAAAAACAAGAATGTGCAATGATAAATTATTATTTTCCAAAAAAATTACAGTTAGTGTCACTCAAAAAGTTTCTTTATTATAATTTATTTTAATACATAATAGATTCGCGCTTGACCACATCCTGTCTGATGTTAAGCAACGTTGCTGTCTAGGACGGAACATGTTTACCTAGAAGGAATTTGTAAACTCTTGATTTGAAGACTGTATTTTTCGGGAAAGATAGACTCCGGCAAAGAGTTCTACATCCTCGCTGTGCGAATACAGAATGTTTGAAACACTTAGTGCGCACATGGGGATCGTCCACCATGATGTAAGAATTCTTACGTTACCCCACACATCCAAATTCGTTCAGCCATTAAAAAGTTATGGTAGACTAAAGAAACTCACATAATTATGTACCCGAGGACATTACACTCTTCCTTTATGCAGTCGTGTAAAAAGTACGTATAAATATTATACCAGTTACTTCCTTTCCATAGCATAAGCATTGTTTAGTTTTTTGGGGCTAGATGCCACGGGGAAATGTCCTGCATTATTAGTATTTTTTTATTCAACAAACCAATATAAACTGACTTATATTAGTGCGGCAATTTTAAGTGCACGCAACTGTATTACTAAGTTTGCAGGATACACGTGCCATTTTCGCAAAACTTGCCCCTAATTACCTGTGACCCCAGTAATAACAGTGAATCGTTTATTTTTAATCCCAAAAAATTTAGATTTCAACACCAAAATTACAAGTCAAATTCCGTAATAACATTTCAAATATATCATTAAATCTGTCGAAAAAACTGATTACATGTCAATGAAAAATTTAACAGTATTAAGTGTGTCATCATAATTATGTTTGTCACCAGGTCTTAATCGCGCACAAAGTCAACTCATGACCACGGCTATTGCGGCATGTGTGTATACCATCTTCGACCACTCCGTCACTTAACATCAGGTGAGCGGCGGTCAAACAATTAGCTTGTCAACCATAAAATAAAATTAACCATGAATTGGCGTCTCCAAAAACGGATTTAAAATTAAGAAAACACATTAATTTGGGGGACATCGTTGCTCGCGTCCGTAGGACTTACCACCTTCTCCTAGGCCCACCCTACACGTGCCCCCCGGGTGGTGCCAAATGAGCAACAACGCCGAGCAACAGGCGGCGGTCAATTAACCTGACACTGGCATCCACAGGCCCAAGAGAACTAAATATCTCTTAAAATCGTGGCAATTGTGCCCTGGGAATGCACAATTTGTATATCTCCCACCCCTTCTTATTATGAAAATGTCGAAAAATAGTGATTGTGATATGTCATGTGCCCCGGCTAACCCCCGGCGCCTTCCAGTACCCGGGCTGGAAGGTGTGAAATTAGCTACCGAAGACTCCACGAGGGTGGGTACCCAGGCCCCCGTGCCAGTGAATGCTACTGGTCAAAGCAAGAAATATGTGCAGCAAGCCTTCCATCCTAGCCTCTTTATCAGGCCCAGGAGTGCCTCAGTTGGAAGTGCCTCGCTCAACAATAAGGATAGAGATCTTCAAGAGATCCAAAGAGAAGACGAGAGAGATACCACCCGACCCGATTGGCAAAGAGTACCAGTCAGCAGAAATCCAAATAAAAAAAGAAAGTTCTCAAATCAGCAGTCTCCTGAACCAGTTCATACGTCGAATATGTTTTCTGGACTACCTTTAACAGCTAAGACACTAGAAACAAATGTGCCTAAAGAAAATAAATTAAGCAAACCTCCTCCGATCATACTATATGGAATCGAGGATGTAAATAAACTTACAGAATTCTTAGAGACAGCAGCAGAAACTTCAACATTTAACTACAAGATAGTCAATAAAAACCAAATAAGAATTATGACTGATGATGTAAACACTTACAAAAAATTTATAACAGCAGTTCGAGAAAAGGGGCTGATAGGTCATACTTTCAATCGTAAAGAGGAAAGAAGCTACAGACTTGTGATACGGAATCTGCATTACACAACTCCACACGATGCAATCAAATCAGCATTTCAGGAAACAGGAAATACAGTACTTGGAGAGATCATTAATGCTAGATTTGGTCCTGATAAAAAACCTACTTCTACATTCTTTGTCAATCTCCAACCTGGACCTGACAATAAAGCAGCCAAACAAGTTAGAACCATCTTTCATCAAATTGTTACAATCGAAGACCCCAGGAAAAGGTCTACAATAGTACAGTGCCAAAGGTGCCAACAATACGGACACACCAAAAACTACTGCATGAGGCCATTCCGCTGTCTTAAATGCGCGGAACCACATATGACCAAAAATTGTCCAAAAGTTGACCGTTCTACTCCAGCGACATGTGCTCTATGCCTTGGTCCACATCCTGCAAACTACAAAGGGTGCGAAGTATACAAAGAGATTCTGGTTAGAAAAACGCAAAAGCGTACCATCCCAAAAGCGAAAAACATTGCTCCACAACTTCACATTGATACAAGTCCAAACCACCAACAAAAGAACCAAACTACCAACAGCAACTCTAAACCAGTAAAGAAGTATAGCGATGTTGTAAAATATCAATCAAGCGAAAAAATTAATACCCAAGAACCTGAATCAGAAAACCCTCAACAACTTTCTTTCAATAGAATAGAAGAAATATTCATAAAACAATCACAAAAAATTGATATCATCTTACAACAAATGAGCAACATGATGGCGCTATTGACAACACTTGTAAATAAATTATCACCATGTTAAGCAAACTTAAAATAGCCACCTGGAATACAAATGGATTATCACCCAACAAAAATGAAGTTGAGAATCTACTAAAAATGCACAATCTTGACGTACTCCTTGTTTCTGAAACCCACTTTACTAACAGTAGTCAAATACACATAAGAAATTACAACATATACACAACAAATCATCCGGATGGGACTGCACATGGGGGAACAGCTGTCCTCATTAGATCCTCCATTGAACATCATGAACTTCCCCAGTTCAGAACAGAATATATCCAATCTACCTCAGTGAATATCCGGGATAGGAATGGTCACTTTAATGTCTCGGCTGTCTATTGCCCTCCAAAGCACAAAATAACCGAGGAACATTTCACTCACTACTTTAAATGCCTTGGCCCACGCTTTATAGCTGGTGGAGATTGGAATTCGAAGCATCTACACTGGGGGTCGAGATTGATTACCACTCGAGGAAGAGAACTCAAAAAATCTGTTGATAAAAATTACCTCACAACAATAGCTACATCAGAACCCACCCACTGGCCAACCGACCCAAATAAATTGCCTGATGTTCTAGATTTCTTTATAATGAGAGGCCTTTCCCGACTTTTCTACCAGATTGACTGTTGTCTTGATGGTTCCTCAAATCATATACCTGTCATACTAACTACTAGCGCCAACGTCCTGGAGTATCAAAGAAACCCAAGATTGTATAACTATCAAACAAATTGGGAACTTTTCCGTGCTCTGGTCGATGATAACCTACTATTACAGATCTCTCTAAAAAATAAAGATGAAATCGACAATGCAGTCCTATCATTTACAACCATTGTACAGGAGGCTTGCTGGAAAAGTACAGAAGAAGTAATCCGCAGGAACACTAGGCAACATTATGTACCTCTCGAAATCAGAGGCATGATCTTAGAGAAGAGAAGACTACGTAGAGTGTGGCACGTTAGTCGACACCCTGATGATAAGAGAGCGTTAAATAACTGCACTAAATCTCTAAAGAAGACTATAAAGGAAATTGAAAATGCTACAATTGAGGCAAACCTAATG
This sequence comes from Biston betularia, assembly GCA_905404145.2. Taxonomy (NCBI): domain Eukaryota; kingdom Metazoa; phylum Arthropoda; class Insecta; order Lepidoptera; family Geometridae; genus Biston; species Biston betularia. The sequence goes on from FR989874.1 coordinate 13,016,567, forward strand.
TCGTTAACTTCCGCTGCCGATACTAACTATTCACTATGGAAAGCTTGCAGGAATATGAACCAACCAATAAATCCAAAACCTCCCCTTCGTCTAAAACAAAATAAATGGGCCAGATCTAGACAAGAAAAGGCAAATGCATTTGCCGACCACCTCGCCAAAGTATTTATTCCCAACATAGTCTCACCGGAATCAAGTGAAGCAGATGTAGATGATATTCTCCAACAAGATTTCCAACTCGACTTACCTCCAAAAGTAGTTACTCCAAGAGAGGTTATGAGGACAATCATGGAATTGGAAAATAAAAAAGCTCCAGGATTTGATCTCATCTGCAAAAAAGTACTATCAGAATTACCCCGCAAAGCAATAGTTTACTTGACTACACTCTTCAACTGTATTGTTAGAATAGGGTACTTCCCTGCACTGTGGAAGGTCTCTCAAGTCATCATGGTCCACAAAGCTGGAAAGCCACCACACGAAGTGTCTTCCTATAGACCTATAAGTTTGCTTCCTATTATCTCTAAGATCCTTGAAAAAATATTGCTACGAAGACTTTCGTATGCTATGTACAAGAACTCTGTAACTCCAGATCACCAGTTTGGGTTTAGGCCTGAACATGGTACCGTTGAGCAAATACACAGGGTGTGCAGATTTATCAGTGACAGCCTTGAGCGTAAGGAATATTGCTCTTCGGCATTCCTTGACATTCAACAAGCCTTTGATCGAGTGTGGCACAAGGGACTCCTGTGTAAAATTAAACTTCTCCTACCTCACACCTTCTATCAGATACTTGAATCTTATCTCACCGATAGAATATTTCAAGTGAAAGAAAATGATTGTACGTCAGGCTTTTTTGATATACTTGCTGGAGTGCCACAAGGCTCCGTACTTGGCCCAGTACTGTACACCATATTTACTGCAGACCTACCGCAAACACCCGGGGTAACTATTGCAACATATGCAGATGACACAGCAATATTAGCATGTAGTAAAGAAGCCTCGGAAGCTACAGCAAAGCTGCAGCGAAGTTTGACAGAAATCAACAAATGGCTAGAAAAGTGGAGAATCAAAGTGAGTCCTAATAAATCAATGCAAGTTACATTCACTTTGCGTAGAGAAACATGTCCTCCGGTGAACCTGGGTGGTAGGGAGTTACCACACGGTGACTCCGTGAAATATCTAGGACTACACTTGGACCGAAGACTGACCTGGCAAAAGCATGTTGAATTAAAGAGAAATGCAATCAACCTGAAATACAAAGAGCTGTATTGGATACTGGGAAGAAATTCAAAATTGTCCATTAACAACAAGTTACTTATCTACAAGACCATTATAAAACCAGTATGGACTTATGGGATACAATTATGGGGAGCCACCTGTAATTCTAATGTACACAAAATACAGAGGGCCCAAAACTACATACTGAAACAAATTAGTAATGCACCCTGGTTTATAAGAAACTCTGAACTACATGAACAATTATGCATCCCGACCGTAAAGGAGGAAATTAAAGCGGGTGCAGATAAATATAAAATCAGACTGGAAAAGCATCCTAACCAGCTAGCTGCCCAGCTCACAATACCGGACTGCTTAAATCGACTGAAGAGACGCAGGATCCTAGAACTCGGCAGCTCTAACTAAGCCATCTTAACAGCTGGAAGATATTTCTGATGGGATATATCTGTACCCGACCATTATCCTACACCACATCTGCTCATAGCTCCAAAGGCTGATTGCATGATGAAAGAATTAAATAAAAAAAAAAAAAAAAAAACACATTAATTTATGAAACTCAAATGACACGCTTCAACTTTCTATAGAGCCTTCATTCTGTCATTTAAATCCAAGCCAAACCAAATTCATCGATCAAAGGGAGAGCCGTACCTGAAATTTGCGAAACCACGCGTTCCCTTCCGAATACAATTATAAAATTTACGGCGGTTGATAATCCGACCACGAAAAGCAACGCATCATTGTAAATAAAACACGCAGTAGATCAGCTTATGTTTTTTTTCACAGTAACAAGATCACCGATGACGTGGATTCACTTAGCCTTCAAAGAGACGTGTGTTACTTCTACATTGTTTCCGCTTGTTTTCCAGAGAATGCTCTCCGATAAGCCTCGTGAACTAATGCCTGCGTCAGAGTTTCGCTACCGAACATTTCCACCGTCAAATGACTCTTATTCCCATAATTTCAACGCAGGGGCGTAGACGTAGACAATAGAAGTAGACGTAGACAATAGACATAGACGTAGACGTAGACGCAGATGTAGACGTAGATGCAGACGCAGACGCAGACGCAGACGCAGACGCAGACGCAGACGCAGACGCAGACGCAGACACAGACACAGACATAGATATAGACATACAAACATTAAAAAAAACTTATACATAATATTGTCCGCCTAAGAGGTGCCTAGTGCCCACGATCCTCAGAAATAATAGAATAGAATAACAGGCACAGTTTGAAGAGAAAGAAGTCCATTCTATTGTTTGATTTTATTGATGAAAAATCAGGTAATTTGTCTCGGATTCTTATCGTTATCTCTCAAATATTTTAATTGCAAAGTAGAGTTACTGTTAGAATTCTATACAGTCAACACGGTAGGTAAAATTGATACAAAATGCCTATACGCTTGGCGTAATCTTTGCAATGCAAATTAGAGAGTTAAAAGTGGAGAAGCGAGAGCGCCTCGTTCATATTACGAGATCTGTAGCAACGCAGAAACAAAGTTACAACACCAGATTATACCAGAGAGACAACTAAAATCCAAGAAAAAAAAACCGCTTTGTCAAATGTTTTGTCAATTATTTATCTACCTATACTATTATAAAGAGGAAAGATTTGTTTGTTTGTTTGTATTGAATAGGGCTCCGAAACTACTGGACCGATTTCAAAAATGAATTCGCCGTTGGGAAGCTACACTATCCCCGGGTGACATAGGCTACTTTTTTTATCCCTGTGTTCCCACGGGAACGGGAACTACGCGGATTAAACCGCGAGGCATCCGCTGGTCTATAATATTTTAAAACAGAACAACGAGGGTAAAGTCTAAGTAAACTTAGTATGTTGTGCGTAATACTATTTCGATGTCTAAATTAATTTTATACATATTAGTGTATTTTTAGTTACCTATTCTATGTATTAGGATATATTATTATTAGAATGTAGACATGTTTATGATATAGTTATGTATTATCCTTTGTGTATATCCTCGTTATTGACACACCCCGTCTTTTTCTTCCTCTGATCCTGTCCGTTCTAAGATTGACTGGAAGAGATCGTTTTTAGCGATAAGATCACCAGTTATTACACCTATTAATTAAGTTTATTTTTTCTGTATTGTATCATTTTTAGTGTGTGCAATGAAGAGTTAATCAATCAATCAATCATAGCTAACGTTTCTAGATTTTTGTTGGAGTTTTATATCTGTCTTTATAAATTCGTTGATGAAATGATAGCATAACGCGTTGAAAACTTCAAGAACAAAATAATACAGCCATATAAGTACCCTTGTATTTTCGGAAAAGTACTGTTATGAAGTTCAAAGGAACTCGAATCACGCTAACGTGAGATTGAAATCTTGGCTGAATATTTAAAAACTTTCGGTATCGCGCAGTTTCGTCGAACTGTGTATTCATTCTGTCATGATATTCCCCTTTTTACTCGATTGGTTCTGTTAAGAGTGATTTGCAAATGTTTTAACCAGCTACTTATCACAGTTTAAAAGACATAAAAAAGGGAAAACAAGCCAATCTTGCTTTGATTTGTCGACATGGTACGAAATATTATAGTATACTGCCAATAAAATGGTATAAAACAATATGAATATTCAAGGTATATGTTTAGTTTATTTCCGCTTAACACTCGATCCAGTTACAACAGTGACGAGGACTTAAATTTAACTAATTTGACAACAACTTATTAATTAAAAACCTAACCTTACTTAATATCTAGAACTAATTTGACATAAACTTAAAATTATCATTTGACAAAAATCTAATTAAAATAACCACAAGTCTTAAAATCCTCCTCTCGTTGCAGTAACCACTTCGCCTCTACACGAGGCATCCTCAAGACGTGTTGACTCTTCGAGCGCTTGGTTGAGACTGACTCCGTTTCTTTACTGGTATAAAACAGTAAAGAAACAGAGTCTAAAGGGTTAATTTAAATTAAATTAAAAAAAAAAAACATAATTATTAAAAGAGATATGTTATTCATTACTTTAAGCACTAAATTATTGTATTTTTAACAGTAAAAAAATAAGACTGTCACAACCAAGGAATCAACACGTCCTGAGGATGCCTCGTGTAGAAGCGAAACACGTGTCGGTAAGTAGTTACTGCAGCGAGAAGAGGATATAAAGACTTGTAGAAGTCCTCATCACTGTTTCGACTGAAACGACTGTTAAGCGGAAATATAACTTGAATATATTTAATAAAATATAGTCTTGTATTGTCCGGTTCGGGCACGGAACCCTAAAAATATGACTGCATGTCATCAAATGAAGTATTAAACATTGACCGACGTATTAGCACGTGCTGTGAGCCTTACTTCCTGCCATGTCCTGCGTGGGGACATCTGGGCGATGAATTGGAAACCATACAACTGGTTGACTAATGATATCTTTATGGGCTTATGGGTACTGTGAGCTCTTAATGCAATTCAAATTTAGATATGACAAAAAAGTTTTTATTCCACGATCATCCCACTAATAGTATAAATGTGAAAGTTTGGATTGATTGATGGATGGATGGATGGATGATTGTTACTCTTTCACGCAAAAACTACTGAATGGATTTTGATGAAATTCGATTCTTTGTCATCGGGAACAAATTTTAAAACGATGAAATCATTCAGCGATTTCATTTCGCTACATGTTTTCGGGATATAAAGTAGCCTATGTATTAATCCAGGGTGTTAGCTACGTTCATACCAAATTTCATCCAAATCCGTTCAGTAGTTTTTGCGTGAAAGAGTAACAAACATCCATACAAACTTTCACATTTATAATATTTGTGGGATAAGTCAAAATTTAAATACTCAATTAGCATGTTATTAATTACTAGCAGCTCGCCCCGGCTTCGCACGGGATAACAAAACTCAACTAACAGTATACATTTGTCGATCCAGTAGTTTCGGAGCCTATTCAATACAAACAAACAAAAAATTAAATCTATCCTCTTTATAAGATGTAGATGACAACTGTAATTGTTAGACATATGATATTGCGGACATATTTGTAGCTGTCACTTTGCTCTATAAAACGTCACTTTATTCTATTGTCAATAGTTTTCGCTGCGCATACTAAGTAAGGATTTTTTGAAATTTTTCACAGCTTGGCTTACATTATTGAATTTTCCATACGGATCTCTAACTGTTTTTTAAAATAAAATATTGTCTATGTCCATCACGGATAATGTAGCATTCTAATAATGAAATAATTATTCAGATCGGTCCAGTAGTTTCGGAGCCTATTCAATACAAACGAACACTCAAATTTTTCCTCTTTATAAATAAATAAATAAATATCGTAGGACATTACACACAGCGCCATCTGGTCCCAAACTAAGCAGAGCTTGTGTTATGGAAGTCAGATAACTGATATGATACATAAGTACTTTTTTTTTTTTTGTAGATACATACTTATAATACATACAGAACACCCAGACACAGAACAAACATTTGTTTCTTCACAAAATGTTTGCCCTTAGTGGGAATCGAACCCACGCCCTACAGCTCTCAAGGCAGATATACTACCAATGAGCCAACAGGGCTGTCAATAGTATAGATATATAGATGATGGGTATTTCCCACACGACAACACGTTTGCGGTGTCGGCGCATGACTCATTTGCATGAGTATTTGCGCGCGTGCCGGGTTATGTTTCTGTGAATGTGATGGTATTGTAAAGGAAAAACGAATCAAAAGTAAGTAGTTACCAATATCAGGGTTTTACATTATATTTTTAAGTACTTTTTTTTATGGTTGACAGGCTTGGTGTTTGACCACAGCTCACCTGATGTTAAGTGGTGTTGTCGAAGATGGTAAAGCACACCTAGCCTCGAATGGGACTGGCACAAAAAAGAAACAAAATAATTTTATTCAACATAATTGTACAATTATTGGTTTGTAAATTAGTGGTAATTTTATTTTATTTTATTTGTTGTTATACATATATGCATATAATAATGTACATAAATAAACATTTATATATTTTATTTATAGTTTTAAATGAAGCAATTGTGGGGAGGGCACTTTTGTAAACAATAGTGTTAATAGTTAAGCAATATGTATTATATCTATATTTCTTTTAGTGCAATAAATTATTATTATTCTTATTATTAATTGTACATATAAATTTAGTTCCATAGGCTCCCGAACTGTGTCAGGTGCCACTGCCTTCTTCTATTACATGATATGTCTAACAAAACAGTAGTGAGCAACGAATTAATGCATATGGAATTTTTTATATATTGTTGGCCAAAAATAAATGACAAAGGAAAAAAAAACTGGGATACCAAAGCTCGAGTGAATGTCACGGTTCTCTAACCATGGCATGTGGCCAAACACGAGTACCTACAATAATTAAATAAATATTAAACTACAGGCGGCATTTCACAACAAAAGCTCCAATAAAATTAATGTGAGATCTCCACGACCGGATATAAGGGTCGGCGCACACAGCACGTGCGAAGCGCGCGTCCGACACGGCGGTGCGCACATTGCCTTTAACGAGGCTTTTAGCTACTTAATTTCTTATGGCTTTGTCTTTTTATGCGATTATAAAAATGTTAACTATTATACCTGCATTCTGCAACTGTTTGCTTCGAGACCTTGACTGCCCGATAATGAAGCACTGGTCAAAACTCTACACAAATACAAATACAAATCATTTATTAATAACACCAAAGTTACAGGTTATTTTTCCATTCATATTTAAAAATATCAAAATCATAACATGTCAAATAATGAAAATTAAAATGTCAATGATGTTATATGTCATATATAAAATAATTATGTCAATATAATTAAATGTCCATAAAAACAAACATAATATTATAATTACTTACTAGTAATTCAATAATCTCTTAGTTCTTCTCACAGAAACGGCAGTTTTAAACTACAATTCTAATTAAGGTGATTTGACATTATTATTATCTATCTATACAAATATTATAAAGAGGAAATTTGATATGTTTTTAACGAATAAACTCAAAAACTACTGAACCTATTTTAAAAATTCTTTCACCGTTGGGAATGTACACTATCCCCTGGTGACATAGGCTACATTACATCCCTGTATTCCCACGGGAACGGGTGAAACCGCGAGGCGTCTGCTAGTAAGTGAATATACGGGCGAGAATTGCACTAGTGAACAATTTGCTAGCAGTGTTCGCTGAGAAATGTTCCGAAGTCGGAATTAAAATGCAGCGTAAAACGGAATTTCTTTAATCATAATAATGATGATCACACCGAGAGTGGAACCGCAGTCTGAGCGCGGATTACGCGCGTAATTTCAATTTACAACCGCGTCGTGGTCCTGCGCCAATATGGACGGACAGCCGAGCTGATAGCAAAAAAGTAATAACTGCAAAAACATAACTTCAATTCCCGGAGATTTCACATGCATTCTTTTTTACTTTATGACTAGCGGACGCCTCGCGGTTTCACCCGCTTATTTCCCGTTCCCGTGGGAATACAGGAATAAAAAGTATCCTATGTTACCAGGGGATAGTGTAGCTTCCCAATGGTGAAAGAATTTTTGAAATCGGTACAGTAGTTTTTGAGTTTATTCGTTACAAACATACAAAAATACAAATCTTTCCTCTTTATAATATTAGTGTAGATGTAGATGTAGATATTATATAGTTGTCAAGGTAGGTGTTTGACCACAGCTCACCTGGTGTTGGGTGACGGTGTGGTCAAAGATGGTAAAGCACATCTAGCCTAAGATGGAAGTGGCTCAAGTGAGGCCACCAGAACACACCATTAGGTGCGTGGCGACAGATTTTCAACTTGAGTGTGATAGCTCGTCAGGCGAGTAATAGAAAGTACGCTACCACCATGCTATGGTTTCCTCACGATGTTTTCTTTCACAGGCAGCTCAAGTTCATTGTTGGGTTTTGAATCCACGCCCTTCAGCGTGAGAACCGATCACGCTAACCACTGAGCTATCATCGCTACAAAACACTTACAATACTTTATTTAGTTCAGATTTTTTAATGTCATAATTACAATTCACAGAAACGAGGTTTCGTATTTTTATATTCGTATTTTCTTTTTTTTGAACTGCGTGTGTGCATTAGTTTAAATAGCCTTACATAAATGAATTTGAATCTTTTTCTTTTAATTTTGTTTTGTAATATTATGATTTCTATGTCGCATCGGCATCGTTTCACCGGAATCGCTAATGCGGACGCATTAGCGATTCCGGTGAAACGAACAGTAAACGACAGTACTTTTTTCCTACCTGATACATATTAAGGTCAGACCACAATAATACGAAATACCAACAAAATGCCACAACACAAAATTGATCTTAATTTATAATATAATCGACTTCACTAGCTGCGCACATTGGGTTCCCTTGAATTTCTTGAGATAAAAATAGTATGTGTTAATACAAGGTAACATTTCGCAAAAGGGACATTTTACTAATGGAAATTTCGGAACTAGGATATTTTGCAAAAAGCACTTTTTGCGCATGGCACATTTGGCGAAAAGGTCATTTTGCCACCAGGGAGCATTTTGCGGTGAAACTAATTTAGAGTGTAAGCCATCTATAATCCAAATCCATTAAGCCTACATACAAACATATCATCATCATCATTTATGATACCATTAAAAAAAATCGCTGTGGCTGTGGTCAAACACCTAACCTACTTCACATCTGCGAGAAGTTGATAAATTATTTTAAACATAAACAAATAAACAAATATCGTGGGATATTACACACAGCGCCATCTGACCCCAAACTAAGTAAAGCTTGTACTATGGTAGTCAGATAACTGATTAAATACTTAAATACTTTTTTTGTAAATACCTACATACTTATGATAAACAATACAGAACACAAAACAAACATTTGTTTATACCTATATGGTTTTAGTGTTTCATTCCCGTGCGATAATAGTCTAATGCCGCCATCCACAAAGTGTGCTCCGCAAAATTATAAAAAGTGCTTAATCGGCGACAAAAATTCCATCCTCAAAGTGCTCCGCGAGTCGGTTAATTTCCTCCAAGTCTGAAACTTGCTAAAACTCGTCGAATTCCTCGCAAGTCTGCAACTCCTCGACTCGTAGCAACAAATTGGAGAGAAGTTTGTGCTCCTCATTTCCGGTTCACGGAGCTATCTCCAGATTGTGCTGACAGCTCTCTTTGTGTTGAACGGTTTTCGAAGGAAATAAAGTTACATAGTACTTGATTTTGGATTTTATCTAGTCTAAAACTGGTGTTGTAACTTACGTGCTCCGTGAACCAGCGAGTGAAAAATGAAGAGGTTACTAGACTGTGCTCACACTCTTTAATGTGCACACCAAAAATAGTACAGAAAACAAAAGAATCTCATGAGCATATGCCACAAGTGACGGCCTTATCGCTAAGAGCGATCTTTTTCAGGCAACCAAGAATAGAAAACAAGATACATCTTAGACGGGATATGTTAATTAAATTAAAAAAAAAATACACAATTATAGAAAGTATCTATGTATTAATATATTCAAGCCTATGCCACCCGGGGATAATGTAGCTTCCCAACGGTGAAAGAATTTTTGAAATCGGTTCTGTAGTTTCGGATCCCATTCAATACAAACAAACAAACAAATCTTTCCTCTTTATAATAGCATAGATACAGAACACCCAGACACAAAACATTTGTTTATAGCACAAAGTGTTAACCTGCGTGGGAATCGAACCCACACCCTTCAGATCTTGGACCGCATATACTACCAATGAACCAACAGGGCTGTCATAGATTTATCGTACTTTTTGCTGATTTTATCGTACTTATCGGTATTTAAATATTAACTTGCTTAAAGCCACTTTCACTGGGCTTTGTTTACCTGTAAGTTACTCGACGTTTCCAAACTCAAGCTATTGTGACAACATCCCAGAGTGAGGACAATAGCTACGTTCATTGTCCCTCTCCCATCAAACTCGCTGATTAATAAGTTTAAACAATTATTTATACCTATAGAGGCTGGCACAAAACGATTTCCCTTGTGTTTCCGCTCTAAATAATCGGTTGCCATTGTTGCAATGCAATCAGTACCTAATCTTCGTATTTAATATTTTACTAGCGGACGCCTCGCGGTTTCACCCACGTAGTTCCCGTTCCCGTAAAAATACAGAGATAAAAAGTAGCCTATGTCACCCGGGGGTAGAGTAGCTTTCCAAGAGGGAAATAATTTTTTTCATTTCATTTATTTCAAAAAAACTACAATTATCGGTACAGGTTTTTATCCTAAAAATTTTGAATCGGTCCAGTAGTTTCGGAGCCTATTCAATACAAACAAACAATTAAATCTTTCCTCTTCATAATAGTATCGATAGATAGACGAATAAATTAACTATTAATCTCTACATAGCATGAAACAGAGCCGCTTCCCGTCGCTAATGGATTTTAATGCGGTTTCCATCTATAGACAAAATTGCTCAAAAGAAATGTTTATATGTATAATACATGTATAATTGTATATATATCCCACATTAGTACCTACATTACACCCGTGCAAAGCTGAGACGTGTCACTAGTCAAATTATAAATTTAGCTATTCGTTAAAATTCTTACTTGCATTTACTGTCACATTTTGACGGGTTATGTGTTTGACAGCTCGGCTAATGTTAAATGACGGCGTGGTCGAAGATGGTAAAGCACATCTAGTCTGGAATAAATAAATAAATAGAACTAGCTCTCAAGTAATGCAGCCGGAACACACCGACCGACTTGGTGGCCGACCAGAACAGTTATTAAAAAAAATTACGTTTTTTGTTCCTGTTTTTTCTTTTGACGAACGTAAAAGAAAAAACAGGAACAAAAAACGTTAAGAATGTAATTTTTTTTCATGAAATTTATTTGGCAGTTATATTTTGAAAACTTAATTACATAAAAAATATACATATTACATGCAGGACATAATATAATTATAGTATTTCTTTGAATTAAGCTATGCTGACGCCATCTGTGGTATAACTATCCATGTTCCATATTGAAAAAAGCCAATTTATAGTTCTGACTGCGCGTACATCGCCGTAATTGAACATTGAATAGCTGATTGCTAAGTTTTGGGTGAATCGGTTCAATTCGGCCCATTTTGGCGTTAATGGCGACCGGGAATCGGCAAGTGGATTCTCGATCCTGTATTTAAGGTAATATAAAGCTTTATAGGCATTTCCCTTTTCTAATAAATGTAAGCGTTCACTGAGAACATTCTAATTGATATTTTACGCGTATTACGTATCCATTTGTAAGCATATTACTTAGTATTTAGGAGCATTATAAAAAATGAGATTTTAACCGCTAAACTTATAAATAAACTAGCAGCTCGCCCCGGCATGGGAAAACAAAACTTGATTAACAATATACATCTAGCCTATGTCACTCAGCGATAATGTAGAACTCTAATGATAAAAGAATTATTCAGATCGGTCCAGTTGTTTCGGATCCTATTCAATTCAAACAAACAAAAAATCTTATCTTTCCTCTTTATAATAATAATCAGTGTAGATGTAGATGAAAACTGTAATAGGTAAATATATGATAATGCGGACTTATTTGTAGCTGTCAATTTGTTCTATAAAACGTCACTTTATTCTATTTTTTTTTTTTTTTTTGTTTTGGCGTCGCGTTTTAGCATTTGCCAGTGTCAAGTAATTATATATTTTCAAGTTTCAAAAGTTAAATAAGTGACATCGTAGCTAGTTTTAGTCAAAGTCGTCTTTGTCAAGTCCAGTTCGTGTCAGTTAATTCCAGTCATGTCAGTCAGTCATTTAGTAAAGTAGTGGCAACTTTACTACAAAGCTTCGATGGAGTTTTGGAACCAACACGAAAACTCATGTTTCACCACATTATATCATTTTCCCACACTCACGCTTGTAATTTGGCACTTTATGAATAAAACACCACCATTTTTATGCATAAACACTCGACAAAACACTAGTTTTGGAAAAAAATACAACGGAGCGACACGACTCTTCCCGCGTTCCCGCCAAAACTCCTTTATTCTATTGTCAATAGTTGTCGCAGTGCATGCTAAGTAAGGGACTTTTTGGTAAAATTTTCACAACTTGGCTTACATTATTGAAGTTTCCATACGGTAGGGATCCGTATGGAAACTTCAATAATGTAATTTTTTAAATAAAATGTAGCCTATGTCTAACATAGATAATGTAGCATTGTAGTAATAAAAGAATTATTAGGATCGGTCCAGTAGTTTCGGAGTCTATTCAATGCAAACAAACAAAAAATCTAATCTTTCCTCTTTATAATTAGTATAGATGTAAATAAATTGGTTCCTGCCTAATGGCGTAGCTTATTGTATTAAAATTTGTCGGTTGGTTTTGGAGGCTTCTAACCGAATTTTAGTCATAGCTCTGCTAGGGTAATCTCTGTTTTCCTTTCACAGACTTGTTAACGAACGAATGTTCTTACAAAGTCGCAGAAAATATGAGAAGTACAGTGTTGCCGCGGCCTAAGTATTACAGCAAGACTTTAGATAATAATTTCACAAATTTTTGGTTAGACACGTTGGGGCCTATGTAGCCCGAGGGTTATCGGCTAACGGATTTCTACCGGATAAATTTCGGAATTGTACCTTGAAATTGCACGACTCGGTTCCCTTTTTACTACAAGACGGCCAGGCAAACGCTACTGAGGCGTCACCCGTACATGGTGGACGTTCCCCATGTGCGCACTAAACGTTTCGAATTCACATCCTTTATTCGCACAGCGAGGATGTGGAACTCTTTGCCGGAGTCTGTTTTTCCCGAAAAGTACAACATGAGTGTCTTCAAATCAAGAGTAAACAGGTTACTTCTAGGTAAGCGTGTTCCATCCTAGACCGCAATGTGCGTAACATCAGGTAGGATGAGGTCAAACGCGAACCTAATCCATATAACCATAGCATGGTAGTAGGGTACTTTCTAGTACTCGGCTGGCTAGCTACCACCCTTAAGTTGAAAATCTGCCGCCAAGCATCTATCGGTGTGTTCGGGCAGCCTCACTTGATAGATAGTTACATTCCAGGCTAGGTGTGCATTACGATCTTCGACCACACTATCACGTAACATCAGGTGAGCTGTGGTCAAAACACCTAGCCTGTCAACCATAAAAAAAAAGTCTAATACGGTGGTAGCTACGCCCCTGTACCAGCGTCTCGCTCGTTTCATTACACAAATAAATATAATTATTTTTACGAATCTTGCTAATTTGTGAAATCTCACAATTTTTCTCTTTTTGCTGTTTCTCTTCTATAAAGATTGTGAGAACAGTCTTAATTCTCTCGTCATCCGTACACGGTTAGCAGAATGACCCTTCGATGACTTGCTAGCTGTCCACCCAACATTTGTTCTCGTTAGCTCGGATGAGGTATTTTTGTTATTTGTTAAGGCTGAAGCGATATATTGGACGTTTCATTAATATATTATACTACTATTTAGGATTACTGTAGAGCGTGGGTTCGATTTCTACCACAAAATTAGTAAACAAGTACAATTGATGCCCACAAATTATAAACGGATTCGTGTTACTATTCGCTTGTAGATAGATAGCAAGCTAGGAGTGTTCAAGGTTAAGCCTTGGTAACAAACACACTTAAGGAGATTCGCTCAAAACTTGTTGGAAATTTCCTTCCAAATTCTAGACCAGAAAACTAAGCCAGACTGAAAACAACTCGAAACAAAAACACCCTACCACCATGCCACCATGAATGTTGTCATTCACCGGCAGCTCAAGCTCACTGTTGAGATTTGAACCCATATCTTTCGACGTATGATCAGTCCGCGATAACCACTGAGCTATCATCGCTACAAAAACTTCTCTATTCGTTGGAATCAGAATGTCATTTTTTATTTTTTATTTATAGGTTCACAAAACTGGACATATACAAAGACATGCGTTACAAAAACAAAAAGTTAACAATATGCATATGCCCTTCTAGATGTAAACACATGCCTATAAAAATTTTTGTAATATACCTATTTAAGAAATTTTAAACAAATGCCCCTTGAAAGAAGAGACAAAAACGTTAAATATATCTAAATCTTTACTGACGCTATTATATGATGCACACAAACGATACAGAGATGAGTGTTGACCATAGTTTGCATGCGTATATGGAAGCTCAAATGTTTTTCTATTTGCGAGACGGCTAGATAGACGCGGGACAGTAAAACTTAATTTATTGATCAAATTGGGATTGTCTATGTGTCCGTTAACCAGTTCGTGCAGAAATAATATCAGAAATATTCCTCCTACGTTCCACTGAGGTCAGCCTGAAACTAACTGACAAACATGATTTACAAATAAATAATCTTTTATACAAAACATGTCAAAAACATCTCCCCCTAGACCGAGAAAAGTTCACAAACATTGTATTTACCAAACTAAATTCCCATAAATGCAACACTATACTAAAAGTTACTCCAACAGCAGCTTCATGCAATTCAATGGAGCACTCCAAATTACCGAATTCGTTGACTCTCCTGGCAAAAAAATCGTATAACAGCCAAATACACTTGGACCTCCACCTATACTTTTACCTGAACCATTCCAGTATTATTGTCGAGGTCTTTCTACGCCGGTTGTTTTACAGAGAGGGATTCAGTAACAATATCGCAATTTATCAAACGAACTACATTGTCGACTCCCCTCACCGTTGAACCTGCTGTCTCCGTACTTTCGTCTACATAGGAAGTTGTACAGAGTCAGATGTAGGCAGAAAGTACAGGTGAATTAATACTGTTAGGTGAAGAACTAAAAAGTGATGATAAGCTTCGTACAATAATTTGAAACAATATTATGGGAATTAAAGATACTATATAAGTCATCTATGAGATTTATCGTCAACCTTCAAACGATGTATATTTGCGCGTTCGGGCAGTTCCTGATCACCATTTCTATTTATTCGCAATAATTATGTACAGTATACATGGTTATAAGAGAGTGTATTCTAGCGCGGCTATGGGACAACTGACGAGTGGCGACCAAGCTATGGAATGCGCCATTCTCAGCAAATATACTGCGTTCCTATAAATATTGTTACATAATTCGCCAAAGAACCAAAGTAACCGAATAGCTCAGAGTATTAGTAAGTAGAGACCGCGAACCGGCAAACGTAGTGTAAGACTCCTTGAGACTAGGTATAGCGATATACGTAAGGTAGGCAGTGACTGGAAATGAAAAGCCGAAGTTCGGGCTGAGTGACGTTTTTGGGAGAGGCCTATGTCCAACAGTGGACTATGATAAGTCGATGATGATGGTGATTGTGATTAATATGACTACACAAACGGTATTGGGAAGACCACAAGCTCTCTGGTTAAACGACACCATAAACACGATAGGAAAGCATGGCGAGAATGACATCCTGAGGCGGAACAAACATTTTTTTGTTTTTACCACAAAATGTTTATCCTGGCTGGAAATCAAACCCACGTCCTACAGCTCTTTGAGCATATAAAAAAGTCAACAGGGCTGTCAAGAATCGGGGAAAAATTATTATTAAACATGGAATAAGACTTGTATTATTTTGATACGAAATGATAGAATCTCCCGTGGCGGCGGCGGTGTGGCTATTTATTTAAAATCTAACATTTCTTTCTCTGTCTTGAGTCAATCGCCACAACCTCCCCCGTCAAATGCTGGTGAGCACCTTTTTATTGAGGTACTTCTTTCTCATACTAAAGTCCTTCTCGGAGTCTACTACTGTCCATCAAAGGATATTAGTTATTTTTCATCATTTGAAGATCTTCTGCATGATGTTAGCCTTTCTTATAATCACTCCATTATTATGGGTGATTTCAACACGTGTCTCCTTAAAAATGACCATCGGACATCGTCACTTGAATCCATTGCAAAATCCTACAATCTGCACATCCTTCCTTTAAATGCTACGCATCATTTTCCCAATTGTGTCCCGTCACTTCTTGACTTAATGTTAGTGTCATGTCCAAATAGTGTTGCCAAGCACGGTCAATACTCTGCCGATGATTTTTCCTATCATGATTTGGTTTTTCTGTCTTACAAGATTCGTCCGCCAAAGCCCAAACCTCAAATCGTTCTACAACGCAACTTTAGTGGTATGAATCTTGAGGCTTTACTTGAAGACGCCAGAAAGATTGATTGGGGACCTGTTATTGCTGCCGAGTCGGTAGATGCACAAATTTCTCTTTTCAATTCGCTGATTACAAAATTATATGACGTGCATGCTCCACTGCGTGCGATCAAACTTAAACATCTTCCTGCACCATGGCTCACAGCTAATATTAAATCCTTGATGCATAAAAAAGCGGTGGGTAAGGCCAGGTACAAGCTGCGTCCTTCTGAGGTTAACAGAGATAGGTATATTCAGGCTCGGAATCGCTGCAATAGGATGTGTAGGGATGCAATGAGACGCTATGTCCACGCCTCTATAGAAAACGAGAATTCAACTAAGGTCTGGAAATTTCTCAGATCGATGGGAATTGGCAAATCACGTCAGAATTTTACCTCATGTAAAATTGATATAAATGCTCTAAATCAACACTTTTCTTCAACAACTGCTATGTCACTTGGGGATAAAAATTCTACTATAAATCTTCTTTCTGCCATTCAACTTCCCGACTGCTCTCCTTTTGTATTTAATCGTTTCACTGAATGTGATGTTAAGAAGAGTGTATTGTCAATTTCCTCCAATGCGGTGGGCGGTGACAGCATAAGTCGGAACATGCTACTGCCCATTCTTGACATAATCCTTCCCATTCTTTGCTTTTTCTTTAACAATTCCACCTCTAACGGTGTATTTCCTGCAATCTGGAAAGATGCGCAGATTATTCCATTACCTAAAAATTCTAACCCTAAATCTTTTTCTGAATATCGTCCCATTTCTATCCTTCCTTTCCTGTCAAAAGTCCTTGAGCGTCTAGTTCATGGTCAATTAAATCATTTTCTTATCAGACAAGGCCTTCTTAATCCTCTCCAATCCGGTTTCCGTCCTGGGCATAGTACTGTGTCTGCTCTTGTCAAGATCACCGATGATATTCGCTTGGGTATGGATAACGGCAAGCTTACTGTTCTAGCACTGTTAGATTTCAGTAATGCTTTCAATGCCGTTAATTTTGACATTCTGTTGGCGATACTTCGCTCTATTAATATATCTCCATCTGTGGTCGACTGGTTTCGTAGTTACTTGTATGGACGACGGCAGCGCGTTCGCCTCGAAGATACTGTCTCTTCTTGGTGCGACACGGTTGCTGGTGTTCCGCAAGGTGGCGTCTTATCTCCTCTTCTTTTTGCTATTTTTATTAACTCCATATCCCAACACCTAACTTCTTCTTACCACTTATATGCAGACGATCTCCAAATTTATAGCCAAGCCCAACTCAATGAGCTAGATTCAGCCATAGCTTCAATAAATAATGATCTACACAAAATCATTGAGTGGAGCAGGTCTTTTGGTCTGAAAGTGAATCCCAACAAATCTCAAGTCATAATCATAGGGAGCACTTACATGATTTCTAGGGTTGACTGGTCTACATTGCCTAGTGTAGTCTTCGATGGCACTGCAATTCCATATAGCGAGACTGTCAAGAACCTTGGTGTACTGTTTGATCGCACGTTAAGTTGGGACACTCATTTGAAGTTCGTCAGCAGTAGAATGTTTGCATCCGGTGGTTCGCTTCGAAGGCTGCGTAATTTCTTGCCCACTGCTACTAAAGTTGCACTTGCACAGTCTCTCCTTCTGCCTATCTTGGACTACGCAGACGTCTGCTATCTTGACCTATCCGAGGACCAGCTTAACAAACTTGAGCGTCTCCAAAATTATTGTATTAGATTTATATATGGTCTACGAAAGTATGACCATATATCTCAATTTCGCGCTAAACTCAAGTGGTTACCGATTCGCCTTCGGCGGAACGCTCATTTACTTTCTCTTCTGTATAACGTTCTCTTCAACCCCTCTACTCCCTGCTATCTAAAAGAAAATTTCACCTTCTGGCACAGTTCTCATTCCCTGCCCCTTAGGTCGAAGGAGAACCTTACTCTCAAGACCCCTTCTGCACGCTGTGAAACGTTTTACGGTAAGTCCTTTGCATTCCAGGCAGTCCAACTGTGGAACGCGCTACCTGTAGCCATTAAACGTGCTCCATCGATCGCTGTTTTTAAAGATCAAGTCAAACTTTTTTATCTTTCGCAGCTATAATACCTAATTGTTGTTACTTGACGCTTATTTGTGTATATATTCTCAGAATACAAGTATTTATTTTATTTCTAAATAATAAATTAATTTTATATATATTAGTGTATTTTTAGTTACCTATTTTATGTATTAGGATGTATTATTATTAGAATGTAGATATAAGTATTTATGTTATAGTTATGTTATCCTTTGTGCATATCCTCGTTATTGTCACACCCCGTATTTTTCTTCCTCTGATCCTGTCCGTCCTACGGTTGCCTGGAAGAGATCGCTTTTAGCGATAAGGTCGCCAGTTGTTACACTAATTAATTAATTTTATTTCTTCTGTATTGGTTTTTTCAATGTGTGCAATAAAGAGTTAATCATATTAATAAAAGTATTACATACTAGCGGACGCCTCGCGGTTTCACCCGCGTAGTTCCCGTTCCCGTGAGAATACAGGGATCAAAAGTAGCCTATGTCACCCGGGGATAGTGTAGCTTTTCAAAGGTGAAAGAATTTTTGAAATCGGTCCATTAGTTTCGGAGCCTATTCAATAGAAACACATAAATCTTTCCTCTTTGTAATAGTATAGATAGATAAAAAACAATACAAATGATGTTGTCTACATTATAAAAGATAATCTTAAAACACCTGAGAACTTCAGAAATAATAAAGTAAAATAAGTTAAAAAATCCACTATGTCGAAAAATGGTGATATATAAATAATTATTGCTTAATACAACCTCCAAAACATCACAGGTGATGTTCTATATTAAATTTTTCACGAGCTCCATCGCGAATCAAAATTAATTCCACCTTGTTTGCGTCGTTTCGCTATTTGTTTACTCGAATTTACTGACGCGTAGTGGCTTTAAATATTTTACAAAAAGTTTAATTAAATGCCCTCCAGACTACGAGGGTTTGTTTGCACACATAACTTTTAATAACAAGCGGGTTCATTTTTTCGAAATGAAACTATAAATTTGAATGTACCGACTTTTATTAACATTTAAGCATTCATTATGCTTAAATGCAAATCGAAAATGATTTCTAAGCAAAATATTAAAAGTATGTAACTCAATATTATAATTTTCGCAGGCATCTGGTTTTAAAATACCAGATTCAAAAGAGTCACTTAAATTTTGATTAATATCATTTCCGACGTCAAAACTAGTCACATCTCTTCAAATCATTCCTCATTCAGTTTTTTCAATATGAAACTATAAATTTGAACGTACTAACTTTTATTAACAAATGCAAATCGAAAATGATCTCTAAGCGAAATATTAAAGGGATGTGACTCGATATTATAACTTTCGCAGGCATCTGGTTCTAAAATATCGGATTCAAAATAGCCACTCAAATTTTGATTAATATCGTTTCCGACGTCAAAATCTGTCACATCTCTTCAACTTTCCAATCTGTCGCTTTGTTCGGCGGAAGGTTCATTAATATTGTTCAAGGCTGGTTCCAAACTCGGGGTCTAATCAGTCACCGTCGCGGGCCCACATGATGATCACGAGGACCTCGGGCCATTTTCTTTGTCTCACTTCCAACGCTAATTTGTAGCGAAGTTCTGCGTGAACGCGCCTTATTGTGTGGTCCAAATAAACATTAAATATATTTATTTTTGACTGCCCTGTTAGCTTATGTGATAGAATATCTACTTCAGGAGCTGGAGTGGATTTTATTTCTACCAGACAAACATTTATGTTATGATAAATGTTTGTTCTATGCCCGGGTATTCTGTATCAAAAAGTATGCTTTATTTACAAAGTAAAAGTATGTAAGTAATATATCAGTTATCTGGTTCCCACATTACAAGCTTTATTTAGTTTGGTGCTAGATGTCGCTGTGTGAAATGTCCTACGAATTAGGATATTTATTTATCTGCCTATGTAAAGCAATTTTATCGAAGTCAGTCATTTGTCTCCGTTTTAATTGTATGTTTTAAAGTGAAAACGAAACGTGAACGTGCGTTCTTTAGACGCGTTGAGCGATTTTTGGTAATTGAAAAACTCGCGGCTCGCGTTACTGTCATGCTAATATGATGTGTTTCAAGTTTTCATTTTTGTCGGCAGTTCCCATGACTGCTTCTTTTATAAAAAGAGCGTCATACAAGGCGACGTTTTGCCTGATGGTAAGCTCACAATCTCTTATGGATATCTGCAACATTAGATAAAGATATTATATAAGTACCATAATACTTTTATATTACGAGTAGATTGTGAAAAACTTTAACTTAAAAAAACTTAAGTTTGAAGTGTTTTGAAACTTTACATTTCGTTTATTGAAAATTCGTTTGAAGCAGTCTATGGAGAAGAAAGTTCGCTTTTGCGTTTTCAATTACAAAGTTTTAAAATTTGTGCTTCAAACAAGATTCAAAAGATCTCAACCAAGTCTGGAATCTCTTAAAATAACTTTACCATAATAACTGTAAAAGTCTTATGGGTAAGCTATTTTTGTATTTGGATGAGCTCTTTTAATATTGTTTAGCTCATGACTTAAACCAAGCAGTTAAGCAGAGTACACACAATAAGGAAGACGCCGGGAGGTGTCGGTCTCTCGGGGTCCCACAGGGGAGGCGCTCGGGCCCTCCTTTGATAATTTATTATTGAAACCTCGCCTTTATACCTTCCTTTTGTAATATTGTCGTCTCTCGTACATTATTTGTTCCGCAATTGTAATTTGTATTATTTTTATTTTTTATATCTGATTGATTAATTAATTATCATTACTAGTTTTGTAGTTAAGCTAGTTATTTTTCAAAATTGTGTTGGTATTAAAAAATATTACACTGTACAGTAAGTTAATACACCATTAATTAACCGCTCAGTTTCTGGTAAGTTTACAGATAACATTTTAATTGATTTTTCAATATCATGATATTAGTATATTACTTTTGTATATGAGGAGTAGGCAAAACAAAAGATTAAGAATTCAATTTTTTTTTAATTTTTATAATTTAAATAATTTGCAAAAAGCCATCAAAAATAGGAATGAAACAACATTACACACATCATATTATTATTTGTACATACATGTACATACTTTTTAATATTTAAGAGAAACACTTACACGAGGAGACATCAGAGGAAAGCATCTCAACGATACGGCTTTGATGCAAAACCCTTATTTTCTTTATCGACTTTTCCATCTTGCAAAGTTATAACATCACAACATTCTCCATTATTTTCTGTCATAAATATTGTATTATCGTTTATTTGAAAATTCCCGTTTATGATCGCACGGTATTCGTGTTATTTAGCGCTCCCACCCCGTTTTCTATTGAGATGGGAAATATTTAATAAAAACCGATTTTCTTCGAAATGCTCAGCGATTTTGCCGTTCCGCGGGACTCGAGTTATTGTTCGTAATGGCCGAGGGATTTTTTTAGAGCCATCATGGGTTCAGGGAGCCGGAAATATCGCTCCTAATTTCTCTATTGGATCAGCTATTTTCTTCATTTCGCATTTTTGTAAAATTTCTCTTCCATTTGTAGTATTGAATTAAATAAAACGTTTATAATTTTTACTTGGTGACAAATTTATTAATAAGATGAGTTTGACTTGGTGGTAAGAGATTGTCTACGTAGTACCTCTGCAGTATTAGATATTCTGCCGCCAAAAATTATTGTGTACGAGTTTGAAGGGCGGATTTTACATTTTACATCGAATGTCCCAAAGTCCAGATCGGTCCTGTTTTTATAAATGTTTCCACTGCTGGGCGCGGGCTTCTGATTGTAAGAAAGGTTAGGCTAAAGTGCTCCACGTTGGTCAAGTGCCGGTTTTCAGACTTCATACATCTCCAACAACTTTTCTTTTGAAGAATTCCTCACGATGCAAAACAAAATGATTTGTGCTCTGATATTTTAACCCTTAAAAAGCACCTCAAGATTGGAAGCCAGACAGTCTTCCAACTAGGTTCCCGAAACCTTTTGACCGCTATAAGGGTCATGAACAGAAATTATCCCTTACCACCAAAAGAGCGTTTCATTCGTATCATTACTTTTAAATAAAAAAGCTAGCACATTTTACTAACAAATATATCTGTTAAAGAATAATAATTTGAAGGAATATAATTCCTACATTTCAAGTAATTATGTCGTATGAGAATTAATATTAACGATAACATGTTTCATTAACACAATATACTCAAAGCAATCTAAATATTAATATACACAGCCTTAATCCTCAACACGATCAAAATGATTATTCTAAGCCCGAGGCACACCCAGACTAGCAACCAAGTATCATCTTAATCCAATTAACTGAACTAATAAATAACTTGAAATTTAATTAAGCAACTAAACACAGCCAATTGAAATTTATGTCCAAAATGAACAGAGAACGAATTTTAACCCTAAGCTTAGTTAACAGCAGCCTAATCTAATTACATCGAATATTCGTCGATAGAATCACGAGCTTATTGAATGTTTAAGATAGTTTTAACTTCATCAGCTTTCATTAAAATGTTCGCTATTGAACAGCTGCTCGTAAAATCTGTCCAATCGCATTTAAGTTTTAGACAAGTTGGTGTATAAATTTCTACTTTGTTGGGATTTTAGTTTGTTCCTCCTAAAGTCTTTTATTCAAATTATTATTAACGCCCTAACGTCGTTCGGCTCATAGTTCGTGACTTACATTTAATTATTTGTTTGATCAATAAGTTATATCGGTCGGTGGTAGTATGTTCAATTTAATGATGGCTCTGTGGCTAGAACGGTCGGATCGCAAATCTCAAGAGGTCAAAGTTGACCTTGAGGTCAAATAAGCTTGAATTAACGATGAAGGAAAACATTGTGTGTAAACGATAGTAAGGTAGTAGATAAGTTGAAAATCTACTGCCAAGCACCTAAATTCCGGCAGTATCACTAGAAAGTCAGTTACCATTACGTGGGTTTACTACCTTCGACAACACAACTAGTTAACATCTGATAAACTGTAATCTAGCACCTAACCTGTTCATATTTTTTAAACACTAATTGATTTCGTTGTATTTCATAAATACGTTCTAATAATTGTTACAGATGCTTTACTTGGTGGTAGATCTTCTTAGCAGGAGGTCGTCTAGGTAGGTACCTAGATGGTGTGTAAATTACTGTGTATTGGTTTGAAGGGAATTGCTACCAGGTGATTTCACAGGGCTGTTGAGACTAACCATCGAAAATCTCAAAGTATTAAGTTCCAAAGCAGCAATGCCCTCGACTTCGTTTTACCACTCATAGTTCTGTGTATCACTGCAATGGTCATGGACAGTCGTTTCTCTTATCATCAGGAGAGCATCTCGTTCGTCTCATAACGTTTACATAAAAAAAATACTGGATAGATAAAATGTATTAATACAAGTAACATTTATTTTCTAAATATAAATTGCTTGTCGTTCCAGCTACGCTCATGACTTTTTATTTGTATATTTGTCTTCACCTTTCCAGAGCAGGGTCAAGGTTTACCATATCACCCCTAACAAATTTTCTAAATTTATCAAATGTTATTTCTAAAATTAAAGCACCTTCATTTCAGGTACGTAAATAAAACTCGTCTGATTCCGTGGGGTCACGGCCGAGGGCCGACGCAGCAACGGGGCGCTCTACCCCCCGTCGCAAAGGGGACATTCCACGTCTCGATCCAATGGGCCTTTTATCTGTAATGGCCCTTACGGCTAGATGTTTAAGGTAATGATTGGTTTTGATTTCACCTTTATTTTAGGACAAAGAGAGAGCTTCAAAGACTTTGTAGGTACTTTTCTTAATTAGGAAAGTGTTTTTGTTGGAAATAAAACTGAGGGGAACGGTCCTTGTATCTTGTAAGGATATAATGCATTTTACGGTTTTTCCTTTTGTAATTTAGAATTTTCTTTAAGCATAACGTTTTTAAGAATAAGCTGAAATAAAATGATAAAGAATTAATTAAAACATTTTCGTTAATTAAATTTATGCAAGACATTTATTTAGTCACTAATTAAAAATGTAGTTTTTATTTTCTTTCTACGGAAGGTGTTTAAATATCACATGGGATTTTTACAGTTATTAAAGCCACATACATTTCTGCAGAAAATATACGTTTTTTGCTACAAAATATTTATGTTTATAAGAATGACGTACTGAATCACAAATTGCTTGTAATTTTGTACTCAATTACGGATCCCAAAAGATATAACACCTAAAAGCTTTTTGCACAAAAGTCTGAGAAGGCCCGAGGAACATTAAGTAAGGCACCTAATGAAGTAATTGTAAGGACCGGATTCATTACCTAGCATTGACCTCTGCTTTACGAGGCCCAGAATAAAAATCAAAAGAAAACATGGTAAAATAATCTTTACACATTTGAAGATAGAATTCAGAGCGACAGCAGAGGACCATTCTGCGAAAATGTAAATAATTTCAGGGATGGAATAAATAATGTAAAATACCCCAAGTTGGCCGGTGAAATTTAATTCCGTTGCGCTTAATAGCGATCCTTGGGACTTAGAGAGGATCGGTTCTTAAATAAATCCTGATCAAATTAGGATAAAAATAAGCATTTCGAAATTTTCGCTTCCGAAACAGATATTGTGCGACCTAAATGTAATTTTAACTGCAAAGCTGGTCGGTTAACTGGACCGTGTAAATACAGCTTGATTTCCTTTTTAATGGAAAAGGTACAAGAAATTAAATTCGTTTGATGAAAGGAAGAGGCGAAGTAACCCTTCGGAGCATTAAATCGTCTACCTTCATTCTACCCCTGAATGGGAAGAAGCCTTACAACTTGTGTGGACTATGAAATAACAGGGCATGGCCAGAGAACAAGCAACAAATGTTACATCCCCGACGGCTCGTTGGTAGTATGTCTGCCTTGAGAACTGTAGGGCGTGGGTTCGATTCCCACTCAGGCCAAACATTTTATGAACATATTAAACGAATGTTTGTTCTGTGTCTGGGTGTTCTGTATGTATTTACAACAAACAAAGTATTTATGTATTCTATCAGTTATCTGACTTCCATCACACAAGCTCTGCTTAGTTTGGGGCCAGATGGCGCTGTGTGTATAGTCCTACGATATTTATTTTATTTTATTTTATCAACGCATATAAAATAGTGTAACACAATTATTATTTTTACAAAATATTGACATCTACTAAATGAGATCTGTTATTAAGTCTTGCTAAAAGTAATCTGGCAAGAAAGAAGAAAAGGTAGCATATTTTCGTGAAATAAAATATGCAAGCAAAAGCAATTTGAAAATAAATGTATAAATTTTTAAAAGTATTGATTAATCCGTTAATGTTAGTTATTTACTATGAGATTGTTCTTAAAATAAGTTGTGCCATGCATTTTGATAAAGGTCAATAATTTTTTCTACATTTGAAAAATGTAGATCGATAGAAAAATGTGAGTTACACATGGCTTTATTTCTCAAGAAAAACTAAGTAAACAGTAACCACTTAAAACATTTTTAATACAACTAACATAAGACAGAAATAAGTTGTAATATAAAATATAGCAACATGGCGGACAACGCAACACAAAATGGCGGATTACATATTTTTTCACAACTCCCCTCAATATAGGTATCAAATAAAAGGGCTTGACTAGTAAAGTAATATACACCTGTCGGGGTTTTAAATTTATTTTAAGAAGGTAGCAAGATATTTTATCTCTGCCCGCATGCTACAACTCCCGCTCCCGCCCCTCGCGCTATTCCCGCTCCCGCTCCCGCTCCCGCTCCCCGCTAATAGCGCAGCCAAGTCTCAAAGAAGGCACTGTATAAAATAAAAGGCTCCCATCAGAGCCCAGGTCACGTCGTGCTCGTTTTGAGTAGCCCGCTCCGCACAATATTAGGCCGAAATGGCAGGCGGTTTTTTAACTTATTATTGCCCTGAAAACCCATTTTGTCTGTTCCTGTAATAAAACCAGACCTTTTATGGTACAATTATGGGATGTTATTAGATTGCGCAAGTTCTTTTCGGCCGAACGCTATTGATCGATGGTGTCCTACGATTTGATAACGCTCTCCTTGTTTTCGGGAAAATTTCTCTTCATATTAGGAAAAATGCTTTGTTCTCGTATTGGGATTGTACGTTCGTATACATGTACATTTTTACTCAATTTGTCGGAGTTTTTTTTAAAAGATTTATCTGTTAGTCGATTCGGTATTAAATGTTAGACATATTATTATTAATTGGTGTGAAAGTTAAAATTTTCTGTTTTTAGGGTTCCGTACCCAAAGGGTAAAAACGGGACCCTGTTACTGAGACTTCGCTGTCCGTCCGTCTGTCACCAGGCTGTATCTCAAGAACAGTGATAGCTAGACAGTTGAAATTTTGACAGATGATGTATTTCTATTGTCGCTATAACAACAAATACTAAAAATAAAATAAAATAAATATTTAAGGGGGGCTCCCATACAACAAACTTGTTTTTTTAAAATAGATAATAGTACGGAACCCTTCGTGCGCGAGTCCGACTCGCACTTAGCCGGTTTTTTTAAGTTACCCAGAGCTAGTCCTTGCTCAGATTACCTCGGATGAGCGAAATATGTATATTATATACTATCGGATTCACTATTTGTAATATTCTATACCGTTAATCAATGGTGAAAGTATTAAAGTCACGTTTATTTCAACAACACAAGAAAAGTTCATTCAAAGTGAACGAAAAACATTTTTCAGAAACTAGCAATTTTAAGCAATCGTTGAAAATCTGTAAACGTACTCTCACATAAAGGCATTACAACAAAGGCGCCGGCGTGGACTGAGAGCAATCTCGTTACGTCGCCGGAAATTAATGTTTCCTTTCGATAAATTTTCGAGACGTTATTATTGTACCCAATACACTAACACTTAAGTACCGTGTCACAGAAAATTATAACACGTCAATCACTTATACAGGATTGCAAGTCACAGTAGTTTCCGTACATACAGGGTTATAAGCTTGAGACATACTAAGCCGAAAGGGGTCATTACATTCATTAATATTTATAATTTTTAGGGTTTTGTACCCAAAGGGTAAAAACGGGACCCTATTACTGAGAATTCGCTGTCCGTCCGTCCGTCCGTCCTTCTGTCACCAGGCTGTATCTCAAGAACGGTGATAGCTAGACAGTTGAAATTTTCACAGATGATGTATTTCTATTACCGCTATAACAACAAATACAAAAAATAAAATAAATATTTATTTTTGTATGGGAGCCCCCGCTCCCATACAACAAACGTGATTTAATTTTGCCGTTTTTTAATAGAAACGGAACCCTTCGTGCGCGAGTCCGACTCGAACTTAGCCGGTTTTTATTACTATATCCAAAAGAAAGAATATATTAAACATCAACAGTAAATGTACAAGAGAGATGCGCTCTGTAATCTGTAATCTATGTATACTATTATAAAGAGGAAAGATTTGATTGTTTGATTGTCTTGAATAGGCTCTGAAACTACTAGACCGATTTAAAAAAATATTTTACCGTTGGGAAGCTACTCTATCCCTGAGTGTCATAGGCAAGCTTTTTATCCCTGTATTCCCACGGGAACGAGAACTACGCGGGTGAAATCACAAGGCGTCCGCTAGTCAATATTAAAAACAAAAAATGTAAAAAAATAATTAAAATAGTATAAAATTACAAGTATCGTAGCGATGATAGCCCAGTGGTTAGCTCGGTAGGTTCGCATGCCGAAGGGCGTGGGTTTAAATCCCAACAATGACCTTGAGCTGCCGGTGAAGGAAAACATCGTGAGGAAACCATAGCATGGCGGTAGGGTAGGTTAATTTAGGTGAATATATTCCGTCCTAGACAGCAACGTTGCTTAACATCAGATAGGATGTGGTCAAACGCGAATCTATTAAGTTTTCAATAACGTTATTTAATTTACGAAATTAAGCAAAAAATCTTACTTTGCCCAAAATAATGTACAGTTAACCCTGAAGAGCTTAAGTGTACAAAGGTCTTGTCAGACAAACGTTAGAACTATTATTGCGACAAGGTTCGTTCAAGTAAATTGCGGTGTGTGTGAGAGTACTCATGTAAATCGGGTTTTGATGTAAGCGGTTAAGTCTTCAATGTATGTAGGAACACATTGCGCTGTCGGTTTGTCTATCTGCTTAGGTGGAGTTTAAGTTGTTATTAGTTAGACAGGAACTTCTAAGTGCTTCAGAATTACCTTCGCAGGTTTTAGGTAACTACTTATGAGAGCTTACTTTAACTATAATAGTTATAACAACTGCTTTGTTAGTTCATTCAGAAGTACTTCGTGATCTATGGGGTGCATTACTAGTAATAAATAAATAATAAATAATGTCATCTCATTTTAATATTTTGACAATATTTTTTTTGTGTGGACATATTTTTATATTGGCAGTATTTTTATATTAACAACATTTTTTATATGTTTGTATATTGACATACCTTATTTTGACATTTTTGTTGATTGACATGACGTAATGAGTGTTTTAAAACTGATATAATAACATACATATTTGAAATTTTGAATTAACGGAATCGACTCGTAACATTGGTGTTGTCAACAAAAAAATTTGTATTTTGTATTTGTATAGATTAGATTCCCATCCAGGACGAACATTTACACCACGAACATAGATGTTTCTTTTGTCTCTGGGTTTTCTAAATGTAGCATCATTGTAGCGTTGATAGCCCAGTGTTTAGTACAGGCGGTTCACACGCCACAGGGCGTGGGTTAAACTTCCAACAATAAGTTTGTGCTACCAGCGAAGGAAAAACATAGCGAGGAAACCGTAGCATGTCGGTAGCCGAGTACTAGGCTGGATAGCCGAGTATTAGTAATATCAAAATATTGTAATATTCACGTATGCTACAAGTAGCGACATCTGTGTAACCATGTATGTGAGAGATCAATAAACGTCAGTCTGTCGTTTGAATGCACACGGTCGTTTTATTAATACCAAGCACCAATAAGCCGTAGTCAACTCATAACCACGGCCAACAATGAGCTTAAGCTGCCGGTGAAGGAAAACATCGTGAGGAAACCATAGCATGGTGGTAGGGTACTTTCTAGTACTCGGCTGGCTAGCTACCACCCTCAAGTTGGAAATCTGCCGCCAAGCATCTAACGGTGTGTTCCGGCAGCCTCACTTGAGAGCCAGTTCCATTCCAGGCTAGGTGTGCTTTACCATCTTCGACCACACCTTCACTTAACATCAGGTGAGCTGTGGTAAAAACAACTAGCCTGTCAACCAAAAAAAAAAAAAAAAAATTGCAATATGGTTTTCTGCGTATGTAACGCTGAAATTTTGTTATATTAATAAATAGACTTGTGGTTGACCATCTCGCCTCAAGTTAAGATGCGTTCTACGATGTAGCACGCTTGCCTAGAAGGAACCGATTCCCTCGCGACTTGCAGGCATCCGGATTGTATTTATCTATTCGCCCACTCGGGCATTAAATTCCAATATTTCGCGGTTCGTGCGACGAACGCGTAATCGAACGAGTTTTTATTTCGAGTTTTTGGAACATTAACCATTAAACAATCTAGGCATTTAAAGGCTAGAGTAAATAGATTTCTTCTAGATCGAAGTGCTCCATTTTTGGCTTCATCATTGGTTTCTTTGAGGCGAGACCAAACGTTAAACTATTTCTTTTATAAACAAAGTAATCGCGAAGTTATAATTCCTTTTATAAACGCTATGACTGCTCTTTAAGCTATTTAGTAGAATATCTGCTTCAAGAGCTAAAGGTTCAATTCCCATCAAGAAACATTTAGGTGATGATAAATCCCACTAATGTTATTAATGTGAAAGTTTGGACGGATGGATGGATGTTTGTTACTCTTTCACGCAAAAACTACTGAACGGATTTGGATTAAATTTGGTATGGAGGTAGCTGAGACCCTGGATTAACACTTAGGCTACTTTTTATCATGAAAATATGTAGCGGGTAACACCGCGGGGCGCAGCTTGTGTTTATTATAAATGCTTGTGGTGCTGGTTATTCTAAATAGGCAACAAAATTCAACAGGTCTAAATTCGATCAAACAAAACGCAAACACGAAAACAGAAGCCAAACACTCGTTACAATAAGAAAAATAAATAACCTCATAATCGCACAAACACCGGAAAAACAACTCTGACAGCGAAATTAACATCCGAACCGAACGGGAGAAGAACGAAGACGAATTCACAAAAAAAAAAACAAACAAAGTAATCCGTCATCGGCAAATAAGCGTTTGTGCGAAATGAATAATCGAGCATTACGGGTGTTTGTCTGTACAATTTTATTCCCGTGTTTATTCTGTACGCCAGGGGTCGTCAAGTTGCCAATAAAAACATTTTCATTGCTCGTGTTAAAACAGTGGCGAAAGTGAACGCCCCGAGAACTGAGAATAATCAATACGGACGCGCCCCGCTAACGTTACGTTCTCCCGGCGCAGGTACAGCCCCCCCTGCCGGCTTGTGTACCCCCTCACCCCGCACACCCCCCTTTCCCTATTCGTAGGGGTCATAGACTAGACAGATAGACGAGAGCGCCGGTATGTAGCATTTAAAAATAGATACGCACTTAATAAAACATGGATATGTTTTATTTAGTTTCGTCGAAACGATTAAAAGTTAAAATCTTATTGTTTTTAAGTATTACTTACGAAACGGTGAGTTATTTTTTTTTAATGTAAAATGTATTGAGACGATGAGACGCTCTCCTGATGTTAAGAGATAACGCCTGCCCATGACCATTGCAGCGATACACAGAACTTTGAGTAACAAAACAAAGTCCAGGGCATCGCTGCTTTGGCACTCATTACTTTGAGACTAGATGGTTATTTAATTTTCCTACCCTAAAAATTGAGTAAATATACCAAACAGAAACGATGACTTATCAAAAAAACAAGCTTGCTCTGATCACAAGCCAAGTCCACATGAACCTTACATCCGAATCGATAAAACACGAGTACTTTAAACCGAAACTAGATATTTCAATTCGAATTCAATGCATCAAACGTAGAACGAATTTAAGTTTCCAATGCGCTTAAGAGCTTACGGAATAATGTCTTTAATGCCTGCGGAAGTAAAACTCGCCGTGTGCCTTAATACCTGAATACCAACCTGAGTGCTTCAAACTTCGCGGTTGCAACCGCCAAGTGTAATTTTCCCCACTTGTTGTTTTTCCGACGCACCCTGTTATTGTTTATGATGCTAATGTTGTTTGTGCTGTCGTTTTTAAAAGTACAATGGCATATTTTAACGAGAACCGTGTTTTCACCCACGCGAATGTTGTTTTTTCTGCTTTGAGGGAAGTTCAACACTTTTTTTTTATTCATTTGAAACTTTATGTTAAGACAAGTGTACCTTTAGTAAAACTTATGTACAAACTCTGAAAGGACATTGGCAAAGAAACTGTACTGCAAAAAGACACTGTATAATATTCATGATCTGTGAGTCTTATAAGCATTTATTGACTTACAAATCTTCGGCCAACCCACTACTGTTTGTTTCGTTTTGCTCGTATATTTGCAATTTGCAAGTACTCTAGTTAAGAATAATGTATATTTCTCTTTAATAAGTGAATAAACATCTTAAACTATATTAACTTGATATACAGAAAATTTTCTTTTGCTTGTGAAATACGGGCTACTCGTTGTATTTTAAAACTTATTGCGAGGTAGTTGAGCCCTTTTAAGCATGCCTATGTTTCTACTTCACCTCATCTGATTCACCTCATTAAAACTTTTCTCTGTTTTATTTTATTTATTTTTTTCAAGCTTCAGTGAACATGAAAGGCTCATTGAGCTGAGTTTTATTAGGATCCTGTATCAGGTGCAATCGATAATCGAAACACTTCTCTTTTTACCCTAAACATTGTCTAAGAGGCGTACTAAATTGAACTCTATTTTGAATGCGCTATGGTTCTGATAAGATTGTGAAGATTTAAAGGCAGCCGGAAGAGTACAAGTCGGTTTAATTAATCATCCGTCGGGTCGGAAAATTGAGCAGATGGTTACGATCACAATATCGTCTAAAAAGTTCAAACCGACAAAGGTTTCGTGGAAATCTGCACTTTTCCTTAACATCATCATCAGCTTTTTATACTCCACTGCTAGACATAGGCCTCTCCTAAGACACGCCACTCAGCCCGATATTCAGATTTTTGCTTCCATCTACTGCCAGTTGTCCTACGTATATCGTCACTCCATCGAGTCTCAGCGTCCTACGCTACATTTGCCAATTTGCGGTTTCCACTCTAGAATACGTCTACCCCAGTGATTATTATCGGTTCTGCGACAGATATGTCCAGCCCATTGCCACTTGCTAATACGCTGAGCTATGTCTGTGACTTTAGTTCTCTGGCAAATGACTTCGTTCCAGATTCAATCCCTCAGAGAAATGCCGAGCATAGCTTTTTCCACAGCTCGCTCAGCGACTTTGAACTTCCCGCTGTGAGTATCCATGTTTCGACTCCGTAGGTAATTTTTTTCTCAACATATCGTTTTGAAATTCCTACTAAGCCTATACGTATTTCAAAAGTCAAAAAATATTTATAAAATTATTTTTAAATGTCATATTTTATCGACAGAAAAAAATATCAGAAATGAGGAGATCCGTAGACGAACTAAAGTAACCGACATAGTCTAGAGAATTAGCTAGTTGAAGTGGAAGTAGGCAGGACACATAACACAGCAGAAGTGATGGTCGATGGGGCTGCAAAGCTGCACGGTCTGACAAGCGCAGCGTAGGACGTCCACCCACAAGGTGGACAGACGACCTAATAAAGACCGCAGGAACGCGCTGGATGCGAGCCACTTCCAACTGGTCTTTGTGGAATTCAATGGGGGAGATCTATGGTATAAAATATCAATGCTTAAAATTAAAAATAATAATATTAATAAATTACATGTTATACATTGAAATACATTGGACAAACTAAACAAACTTACTCTAGCTCTGCACCCACACACAGAAACGTTCCCTACTAATACTTAAAATACCTTATAGAATATATACTTATAGATACCTATAGATATACATTTACATATATTATTAGGTAAGAGGAGAGGAGAAATGAGAGTGATAAGTAATACAATTATATCGCAAGGGATAACCCCGCTGGAAACGCATTTCGTTTCACTGGTATTTGGCAACATGTTTATAAGAGGTCTAAAGAAAAGGATTTAAACTGAAGTTTGTCTTCTGTTGAAGTTAAATTAGTTTGTTGATTGCTTCGGCAACAATGTGGGTTTAGCCTTAAGGTAAGTATCTGACGAATTTATCGGTTAAATAACTTATTGAGCATTGGAATTTGTGGTTTCAAGTATTAATTAAATTGGTCGATTTCTTGTGGCATTGGTTTCAAAATTAAGTTGTATGAGAATTAATTACTGTTAACAACTTGAATCGCTGTTAATAATGTCTTTATAGTTGATATGAGGTTTGAATTGTGTTAAATAATAGATTTGTGTAGGTATAATTTTAAGGATTTTTTGATACTACTGTGAAAAAAAAATTGAGATAATTATTAAATAAATAATAAATAAATATCGTAGTACATTACACACAGCGCCATCTGACCCCAAACTAAGCAAAGCTTGTACTATGGGAGTCAGATAACTGATAAAATACTTAAATACTTTTTTTTTTTGTAAATACATACTTATAATACACCACATCAATGCTACCAATGAGCCAACAGGGCTGTCAATCTACTATTATTTTACGTATTAAAAAAAAATTGATTTCCGTATAAAAATCTGATCTGATATTAGGGTGGATCCAAGAAAAAAAAATATTGTAGCAACTGTTGTGTTATTGTAACTTAGTGGCATGAGATAATATTTCTTTTCTACCATAAAGTGTGGCTTCGATCCCAGGACATACAAATGAGATTTTCAGAATTTATGTGCTAAAATATTCATAGCCTTTTGATGAAAGAAAAACTGATTACATCCAGAGAAAAAACTGTGTATGCAAATGAACCCGCACTTGGCACAAATATACCCCAAAGTCCCATTGAAGTTATGGTTATAGCAGACCATGGAATGTATAATGCTGATGCATTGCAGTAGATTTTAAAATACTATCCAAGCTTCTTTTTACCGCATGATATTAAAGGAAATTTCCATTTTCCATCAACATTTTCGTTATAACAGAGCCTTAAATCCTAAAACGGTAATATAAGCCCTTATCCACACCTTTATAATCCAAAAAGCATACTTACAACACTTTCGCATTAAAAACGCTCTAAATTACAATTTACCGGTTACTTAAGCCCTTCTAATAAAATAGGCCGCATGCATAGGGTGACCACGATGATTATCATCTCAAAATTCGTAAACTCCTGACAATAAGCTAGCTAAGTAGACATTGCAATGACTATAATTTTGGTATCATCCTTAAAAAATCAAGCATTTTAGTTTTAAAACAAAATAAAAAGATGTTCAATTCATATTGCAGCTTTGTGAATACTTTACCTTCAAACCCCAAATACCGATTTATTTTACTACTTGCCAACAGAATTTCATAAGGATCGGATTAAAAGTTTGCAAATTATCAACGAACAAAATATGAACACACAAAAACAAACTCCAAATTGTCCTAATCGACATGAAAATTAAAACTATTAAATTTCTGCCCCGATTGAAAATAAAGGTGGTTCCAGGGTTACCCAGGGGACCCAAATTTATTTGCGGAAAAGGCGTGTTACGTTATTGTTCAAGACATTTCCCATCAGCTTAAAGAAAACTGTACCACGTAAAATCTGCCGCGTTACGTAAACGCGACCGTGTTACGTGTCATATGGTTATGGATAATAAATCCATTGGGCTTAGAAAAACATGTTCCATTAATGAATTTTTACACTACTTTAAGCATTTTTTTCGTACTAAAAATCCGTACGAATTATGAACCCAAAGTCACAAAGTAATGAGCGCCAAAACAGCGATGCCCTAGACTTTGTTTTGCTACTCAAAGTTCTGTGTATCGCTGCAATGATCATGGACAGGCGTTATATCTTACCATCAGGTGAGCGTCTCGTTCGACTCATTACTTTTACATTAAAAAAACTGGGCAGTGTCCGGGAAAAATGAGACGGTTGGTAACCGTGCGTGTATGCGTTTAGAGCTAGTATGGTCCCGGTAGAGGTCGGCAGAGAAGCCATTCATTAAAACTTACAACAATAGAGTTGGATAAGGGTGTAATTCAATAAGCCACTCGACCTAAAGGCCTTTTATGATTAATAGGTGTTTTCGGGGAACTAGTTGAAATAGATATTTGGTGAGAAAATTAGTTACATATGAGATAGCCGCAAATTTTGCAAGAGGTATTACTTAAAATAGAAGAAGAAAATGGTATATTTAAAATACGGTAGATTAAATAAATTGTAAAGCATATTAAGAAGTGTTTTTATGTATTCAAGGTATATATTTAGTTTATTTCCGCTTAACAGACGTTCCAGTGTTTTTATACGTATATAGGTACTAGTACAGACGATTAGACAATAAATATCAGCGTCATTCATATTGTAACGTAATTTACTGGACTTTGTATTGTTACTCAGTTCTGTGTATCAATGCAATGGTTATGGATAGGTGCTATCTCTTACCATCAGGAGAGCGTCCCGTTCGTCTCATTACTTTTACATAAAACAAACTATACATACCGAACTATATATGGGGAACACCTGTAGATAGGAAATAGGTACACCTGCAATACAGTTTATTAACGCGTAAGTCCACGTTTGACACCAATTAGACTCGAGTAGATTTCTACTCGCTCTGACATTGAAAAGATCCAGATTATAGAAGCAATCAAGCAACCTGATCCATTCCTACATATGTAAGTAGGAACTCTCTGCCGGCGTCTGTTTTTCCCGCGAAGTAAAAGAAAGAAAGAAAATAATTTTATTTTGCAACAATACCTACAAAAAAAAAACAAAAATAACAACAAATAGAGACAAACAGTTACAAAATAGGGGCTCACCTCAGCATAATACTGGTCACACTAATTAGTATGACCAGCGCTGGTCTTCCGGTGAGCCCTTGTCGGTGAAACAAAACAAGAAAAACAAACATAACAAATTACCAACAACAAATAAACAAAACAAAATGAAAAATTCAAACAACAAACTACTATGCAAATAACTCTTCTCAAAATATCAACATACAAATAACAAAACAAAAATAACAGGCTCGCGTTTGACCACCATCACGCCTGTTACCAAGAGAGAAGATACGATCTAGGATGTAACACGCTTGTCTAGGGGAAACCGATTCATGAAACTAGCGATAACATTATATAGCACTAGTTTCATGTATCAGGGCTTCCTGGGACTTCTGATGAGCAATCAGGAAGTACAATTTGGGTGTCTTCAAATCTAGAGTAAACAGGTTTTTTTCTAGGTAAGCGTGCTTCATCTTGGACTGCATCCTGCTTAACATCAGGCAGGGTGTAGTCAAACGCGAACCTATTATGTATAAAAAAAAAACAAGTAATTTATCCCATAAAACACAGTGGAGAGTTTTGGCGGGAACGCGGGAAGAGTCGTGTCGCTTCGTTGTATTTTTTTCCAAAACTAGTGTTTTGTCGAGTGTTTATGCATAAAAATGGTGGTGTTTTACTCATAAAGTGCCGAATTACAAGCGCGAGTGTGGGAAAATGATATAACGTGGTGAAACATGAGTTTTCGTGTTGCTTCCAAAACTCCATCGAAGCTTTATAGTAAAGTTGCCACTACTTTACTAAAGCATGACTGGCACGAACTGACACGAACTGGACTTGACTAAGACGACTTTGACGATAACCATAGTTAAGATACAGCAGAAATATCACTGAAGACGAGGCAGTATGGCTTTATAGCTTTAGCCTGCCCGAAAGGGCAAATTAACGAAAAAAAAAAAAAAAAAAATAAAACACAGTGAGTAGCTCATATAAAATAAACTATGATGAGTTTTGTAAAAGACTAGCCCATCAATATTCCAGTCACCGCTTCCTACAATCTGCAGATTCGTGTCTATAGTTAGTTCATTTTGAAGCATATTTGCAGTTCAGTCTCCTATCTCCATTAAACCCAATTCCGTAAATCCCGTAACTTCTATCTCATATTCAATTCAAAACTTTTTTCACATTCAAACATTTCATGCAATCAAGAGCGGAATAGACTAGCAGATTCTCTACGTAGAATACATACGCGGCTCAACTTTCGTCTGTGAAATGGTTCTCCAGTTTGAATCGTAACTTAGCAAACTTAATTTCAACAGAAATAGGGCTTCTGTCTGCAGAAGAGCCGACATAGCTGTGATGGAGTCACGGGAACTTTTTAAGTGGTTTAGCATATTTAGATAGTACAGTAAACCTTGTCAAAAGATAGGTAGAATTAGTATTTCATTAGTTCAAATATTAATTTGAATTTTTAAATAAAATCCTTCTTTCATTAGTGAAATGAAGTCGAGTTAGGTTCTGTATAAAAGTGAAAACAATTAACAACATATTTGTTTCTGCTATTATGCTATGCTATGCTAGCGTATATTGAGCCTCATGCGCAGAAATGCAATGGCTTATATTTCGGTTTATTTCCGAATACACTTCGAATTCATTTAGATCAGCTAGAAGCTCTGAAAAGTGACACTTCATTATATTATTATTTTTTTTGATGGTTGACAGGCTAAGTAGTTGACCACAGCTCACCTGATGTTAAGTGACGGTGTGGTCGAAGATGGTAAACACACCTAGCCTGGAATGGAATGGATTCTAAAAACTAAAGCTAAACGGTTTGATTCCACCTTCATCATACGAACCGGAACCTAAACAAAGGAATTTGATGCCTGAGTGTGTGTTCCCCGATAGATACAATCTGGGTGCCTTCAAGTCGCGAGTGAATCGGTTTCTTCTAGGCAAGCGTGTCCCATTGTAGACCGCATCTTTGCCTAACATTAGGCGAGATGGAGATCAAACGCAAGCATATTTGAAATAAAAAAACCTGGTGTAAGGTGCTGAAATGCAGCCACCTAAAATCACTGCTAGACCTGTTCAAACAACGACTTTGGCAGATACTTGTTTTCTAGAAACCCAAAATGCGGTTTAGGGTAAATTCAAGTCCGGTACCGCAGCCCGCGCCAGCGTAACGCAGACTTAATCAGCCCGTGTACATTTATTTCAGAAAATCCGTCCCGACAACAAGCCGGCAAAATTCTGCAACGAAATTAAACAAGAGCAAAGCGGCGAAAGCACGTACATCGCTAATCTCACTCCCCGAACATTATAAATACTATTACAATAGGAATGTGACGATTTATGTTTTCGCCGGATATTGTACGTCGTCGGAACTCTTTTTTACAACATGTGGACACGATTTTCCAAAACCAAACTAGCTGCAAAACTAACAAGGTCTTGGAAGTAAAAATCCATCCATAATCAACCAACGAAGGTGTGCAAATTTAGCAATATACATAAAAATTCATTTGCCGTGGGTCAGCCTCGCAAAAACTTGAAAATAGCTGGACTGATTTGAATAATTGTTAAATTCTCCTGAACATTGAAATAGTTTCATTATAGGAAAAAAATATACGACAAATAGGTACAAAGGAACAGCAGAAAAATAATATAAAATAATTTTATATGGGAATTGTCAGTTCGAATTACCTTCAATTTATCGTTTGACAGCTGCTGTCTTTTATTGTTTGTTTATGCATCATTCCATGCGGTTGTATGAAATCTATTACGCTTAAAAATAGTTTTTTTTCCTTTACTGGATATTTACCATGATTGCGTAGAAATTGAGTTCCCGATTCCCATACCTTACAAGCAAACATTACTGTGTTCCGGTTTGTTCGAGTGCTTGGTCGTCATAAGACGAGTCAGAACACGTCCTGAAGATGCCTCGTGTAGAGGCGAAACACGTGTCGGCAAGTGGTTACTGCAGCGAGAAGATGATATAAAGACTTGTGGTTATTTTAATTTGGTTTTTGTTCTAGATTTTAAATATGTCAAATTTTAGTTTTAGATATTAAGTAACGTTTCGGATACGTTTGGCACCTATATGTATATATATATTGTAATCGCAAATGTAGGTAGTCCCTGCGAAACAGGTCCTCGCCTAGTGCGGGGACTACAAGCAACGATGACATCTATAAATAACTCATTTTATGAAATAAATTCTTTTGTAATTCTTTTTTGTTTTGTAATTGTTTTTTAAATTGTTGTCCCGTTACTTAAATTTAAATCCTCCAACATTTATCACTGTTGTAACCGAAATGACTGTTAAGCGGACATAAACTAAATATATTTTGTAGCGATGATAGCTCAGTGGTTAGCGCGGTAGGTTCGCATGCCGAAGGGCGTGGGTTCAAACCCCAACAATGAGCTTGAGCTGCCGGAAAAGGAAAACATCGTGAGGAAACCATAGCATGGTGGTAGGGTACTTTCTAGTACTCGGCTGGCTAGCTACCACCCTCAAGTTGAAAATCTGCCGCCAAGCATCTAACGGTGTGTTCCGGCAGCCTCACTTGAGAGCCAGTTCCATTCCAGGCTAGGTGTGCTTTACCATCTTCGACCACACCTTCACTTAACATCAGGTGAGCTGTGGTCAAACAACTAGCCTGTCAACCATTAAAAAAAATATATATATATATACCTTGAACATTATACCTAATCAGTTTTCTGAAATGCCTCCCACTATAAAAACAAATTTAAAGACATATTCAATTGTTCATGTCACAAGTATACATAAATACATGTGTATAAGGACGTGTTGTAAGTAGAATAAGTTATGTACACTGGAGCTTTACACCAGAGGAGTAATGTTTCAATTAGTTTGTCTTAAGTTCGTCTTGCAAAGAACCGACAAACCGCAGCACGTGGATTATCTCCGGATTCTACATCATCCCTACTATTAGGCTTCCCTCCCCCCGCTTCACCTTTCGTCTGCGAAATCCCTCAGGGATCCTAGAACCCTCTCGCAATTTTCTCCAACCCAAAACTATCCCACATTTAATCCCCCCTCATCCCCACCGACACAAGAAAGGTTTTTATTATCCTATGACGAAACAATTCGTACGAAAGTAGCCCTTTTTGGCTTTTATCGTCCCCGATTATAGTGAAAATACAGGTTAAATTATTTGCGGGTAGATACAATTTTATTGTGTTACTAGTTTCGCAGTTACCTTCAACTTGCCACGTATACGTTTTTCCCCGCGGTTAATCATTCGATCTAATTTTTAACTGACTCAAAAAAGGAGGAGGTTCTCAATTCGCCTGTAATTTTTTTTGTATGTATGTTACGCGATCATTCTGCCAATCATGAACCAATTTTGGTGTTTTTGTGCTTGGTATCGTACTTGGTGGTCTCATATAAATTTTATCCAAATCGATCAAGTAGTTTTTAAAATATCGCCAAAAATCTATCGATGACATTTTCGTTTAGTCCGAAACCTCGCTGTTTCATTGGAACAGTGCGTTTAGTTAGCCTAAGGGTCATCGAGTTCTTTTTTTTAAATTGTAAATTTACATATTATTTTTATGTGAAAGTAATGAGACAAACAAAAGGCTCTCCTAAGAGATAACGCCTGTCCATGAGCATTGTAACGGTATGGACAAAGTAAGTCATTTGGTGGTCATTAGTTTGAGACGTTTGATGGCCAGTATCAATAGTCTAGTTATTTCACTATTTACAGTACCTATCCAGCCCTCAAACGGGAACACAGTAATGTTTCCACACTACTCTGAAGTGTCGGTGTAGTCGATGGTAAAAATCAATCGATCTGCAGTATCACACTTTTATGTGCTTGGCAGCAGATTTTCTTCTTGAGGATTGTCAGACGTGTACTAAAGAGATATTCCTCAGTACGTTTCCTTCACTGGCAGCTTAAAGCTCATTGTTGGGATTTGAACCTACGCCATTCGGTGTGTGAACTTACCACGCTAACCAATAAGCTCGGTAGCTACGTCGTATGGCGGTGATAAATTGAAAACAACCATCACTTAAAACCAGATGAGCTGTGATCAAAAACCATTAAAAAAAAAAATATACCGAAAATTATCTCAGAAAAAACGTGAGCCGAGCAGAGTGTAAATCGCGCCGTATATATATGCCCAAATACACGTAAGTCGATAACGTTATACAGTCCCGAACATCAAAACAATAAAAGCATTGATCCGCATAAGCGGAATCACCATCCAGATCTTTATAGGAACTTTTTACGCCAAATTATTTGGCTCACGTACTTCGCACGTCTCACTATACCAGTCACACTGTATTCACGTAGCCAGTATATGAAATAGACTAACAGTTTAGTTGGAAAGGCTTGCGTAGTATTTTGCTTCTCTTGAAATATACTAGTACTATAATATATAACTACTACTGACTACACTACTACTTTATATTACTGACAGCCCTGTTGGTTCATTGGTAGTGTGTCTGCTTCGAGAGCTGAAGGGCGTGGGTTCGATTCCCACTCAGGACTAACATTTGTGTGACTAACATCGATGTTTGTTCTGTGTCTGGGTGTACTGTATGTATTATAAGTATGTATTTACAAAAAAAAAAGTATTTAAGTATTCTATCAGTTATCTGTCTATTTTTTATATTAGGACATCATGTTTCTATCATACAGCCATGGAATGGAACAAGCTGCCGGCTTCCTTATTTCCTGAGAGGAGGTAATCTAGATACTTACAAAAACATAACTGAAATATATAGAGATAAACATAATAACCACCTTAAATTATACTATTTACAAAATGTGAAATAAAATCGCTACATGAACTAGTTTTTAGAGTTCCGTACCCAAATAGTAAAAACGGGACCCTATTACTGAGACTTCGCTGTCCGTTCGTCTGTCACCAGGCTGTATCTCAAGAACGGTGATAGCTAGACAGTTGAAATTTTCACAGATGATGTATTTATTTCTATTGCCGCTATAACAACAAATACTAAAAATAAAATAAAATGAATATTTAAGGGGGGCTCCCATACAACAAACTTGTTTTTTTTTTATAGATAACGGTACGGAACCCTTCGTGCGCGAGTCCGACTCGCACTTGACCGATTTTATTCTTAATATTATATTTATTTTTTAGTGTACGATAGCCTAGTGGTTAGCGTGGTCGGTTCGCATGCCAAAGGGCGTAGGTTCCAACCCCAACAATAAGCTTGAGCTGTCGGTGAAAGAAAACATCGTGAGGAAACCACAGCATGGTGGTAGGGTACTTTCTAGTACTCGGCTGGCTAGCTACCACCCTCAAGTTGAAAATCTGCCGCCAGGCATCTAACAGTGTGTTCCGGCAGCCTCGCTTAAGAGCCAGTTCCATTCCAGGCTAGGTGTAATTTACCGTCTTCGACAACACCGTCACTTAACATCAGGTGAGCTGTGGTCAACAACCTAGCCTGTCAACCATAAAAAAATTAAAATTAAAAGAAACACGTTACATTCATTGGATAGAGTGCATTATTATATAGACAGTAAATAAATAAATAAATATCGTAGGACTATACACACAGCGCCATCTGGCCCCAAACTAAGCAGAGCTTGTGTGATGGAAGTCAGATAACTGATAGAATAAATAAATACTTTTTTTTTTTTGTAAATACATACTTATAATACATACAGAACACCCAGACACAGAACAAACATTTGTTTATTCACAAATGTTTGCCCTGAGTGGGAATCGAACCCACGCCCTACAGCAGTATACAGTATATCTAAAGTTCAAGCACCGTTTTCTACAGCGATTACAGGTGGAGGCGCCCCACACCTCCGCAATATTTTTCCGTCAACTCGGCATTTATATGATAATGCGAGACTCGGATGGCATTCGAAACTGATCCGGCGAGTTCCGATGAGTTCCGAAAATTCCCGAAGTAGTATCGTAAATCTAATTTTGCGCCCACCTCATATTTGCCGGTGCGGTGTCACAGGTAACCGGGCAGAAGGGGAACGCATAAGAGATACAGCGAATATTAGCTACATAAATAAATATCGTGGGGCATTACACACAGCGCCATCTGACCCCAAACTAAGCAAAGCTTGTGCAATGGAAGTCAGATAACTGATACAATACTTAAATATTTTTATTTTTTTTCAAATTTTTATTCCCATTTATACCCTGTTAGGTACAATACAGGTGTCTTCAAATCTAGAGTAAATAAGTTTTTTCTAGG
The DNA here is from genome assembly GCA_905404145.2 of Biston betularia. NCBI lineage: Eukaryota > Metazoa > Arthropoda > Insecta > Lepidoptera > Geometridae > Biston > Biston betularia. Next base: position 13,060,029 of record FR989874.1, read on the forward strand.
TAAGCGTGCTCCATCTTAGACCACACTTCTGCTTAACATCAGGCAGAGTGTGGACAAACGCGAACGTATTTTGAATAAAAAAATATTAAGACAATCGTGACACTCTCCTGATGGTAAGAGATAATGCATATCCATGATGCAGCGATACACAGAAATTTAAGGGTATTTTTTCTACAATTTTCTAGGGCATCGCTGCATTGGCGTACATTACTTTGAGACTATTGATTTATGAATGACACCCACAAGTTACATACTGCACTGCATTCAATCGTCATTTAATACAAAAATGTACACAAAAATAGATTTTCATGTACACAACATTGAGTTCGGAACTATCAAAGCTTTAGGATTTACTTTTACTAACGCATCTAAAAATGAAATACGTATCAACTGGAAACTGAAGTTTCAAAGCAATGAGCATTGAGCACTAAAGCAGCAATAGACTTGAATTTATTTTGTGACTCAAAGTTCTGTGTCGCTGTAATGGTCTTTTTTTTTTTTTTTTTTTTTTTAATGGTTGACAGGCTAGTTGTTTGACCACAGCTCACCTGATGTTAAGTGACGGTGCGGTCGAAGATGGTAAAGCACACCTAGCCTGGAATGGAATGGAACTGGCTCTCAAGTGAGGCTGCCGGAACACACCGTTAGATGCTTGGCGGCAGATTTTCAACTTGAGGGTGGTAGCTAGCCAGCCGAGTACTAGAAAGTACTCTACCACCATGCTATGGTTTCCTCACGATGTTTTCCTTCACCGGCAGCTCAAGCTCATTGTTGGGGTTTGAACCCACGCCCTTCGGCATGCGAACCTACCGCGCTAACCACTGAGCTATCATCGCTACATGCGTTATGCTGGTTATGCGTTATCTCATACCATCAGGAGAGCACCTAGTTCTTCTTATTATTTTTACAAAAACAATACTTTATGCTGTACAAATCTACATATTTGTTTATTTATATAAAGAACAAAACAAAAAGATGACCATAGCAGCTCTCAGTGTTAAGTTGTCATTTGACAAACAAAATTGACATTATTGTCAATACGATATGCCTAAGCCATCTCAAATTGTAACAACCAAAATTGTATGTCCTGTACTATTTTGTTTTATTTTACTTTATGTATCTATTATTGCTTTAACGGTATCTATTGAAAAGAAATATCTTATCTAGATTTTAAGCATAACTAAACAATTATTCACGCGAGTCGACATTTCCTACTAATAGTGGCATGGACTGTGCCATCGCCACTTGCTTTCTGTTTGAGAAGCGGCCCTAACGAGAAGTTACCTACTCCCGCTGTTAGAAAACGAGCGATATTCCTTTTTCCCCAATTTTAGTATAAGCACTATGACGGTGTTGCAGTATCTAAAATAACGGCTATTTGTGTTTTTTATTGTTGACAGGCTTGGTGTTTGAACACAGCTCACCTTCTCACATTATACTTGGTGGTAGATCTCCTTAGCAGGAGGTCGTCTAGATAGGTACCACCGCAGTATCAGTAATTCTGCCCCTAAGCAGCAGTGTGTAAACATTACTGTGTTCCGGTTTGAAGGGGAATTACTGGGCTGTTGAGACTAACTATCGAAAGTCTCAAAGTAATGAGCGCCAAAGCAGCGATGCCCTGGACTTTGTTTTGTTACTCAAAGTTCTGTGTATCGCTGCAATGGTCATGGGCAGGCGTTATCTCTTACCACCAGGAGAGCGTCTCGTTCGTCTCATTACTTTTCATATTTAAAAAAAACCAGATGTGAAGTGACGATGTGGTCAAAGATGGTAAACACACTTAACCTCGCATGGAACTGTCTGCCTACTAAGGCCGTTAGGTGTTTGGCGGCACATTTTCAACTTGAAGGTGGTACTAAGGTGTGTGGTGTGGTCTGTGGTGTACCTACCTACCACGCTATTGTTTTCTCACGATGTTTTTCTTTACCGGTAACTCAAGCTTACTGCTGGAGTTAGAACCCACGCCTTTAGGCGTGTAATACAACCGCGCCAACCATTGAGCTATCATTGCTACAAAACCTAGAATTACTATAATATAAAGTTAAATAATCTCGTTATATAAAAATGAACCCCTGTTTCCTTTGGTCACGGTAACAAGCGTAACCGAATTTGCTAATTCTTTTCTTGTTGTGTTTGTTATTATCCGGAAAAGGTTCTTATGAAAAAAACAATTAAGAAAGTTGCGCAAACAATTAGAACTTAACGATCGTAATAACTTTTCTAATGTTCCTTTAGCGCTATTGACAATATACACTTTTCTGAGAATATAAAGTGTCAGTCGTTCGAAATCAATACTCATAGTTAAGACTGGACAACGTCTGTCGGGTCAGCTAGTGTTAAAAATAAAAAATAAAAAAGGCTAATTGTACATTTTTTAAACTCAGATTAGTCATTTAACATCAGGCGAGTTGTGGTTAAAAAAAACCGGCCAAGTGTGAGTCGGGCTCACACACGTAGGGTTCCGCACCATTATCTATAATAAAACTAAATATTCTGTGAATAGTTAAAGCGTCTACCACCGTTATTAGTATCGAGCAAGAAACGGTAAAAAAATCAAGTTTGTTGTATGGGAAAAATATTTATTTTATATTACTCTTCAATATTTATTTTATTTTATTTTTAGTATTTGTTGTTATAGCGGCAATAGAAATACATCATCTGTGAAAATTTCAACTGTCTAGCTATCACCGTTCTTGAGATACAGCCTGGTGACAGACGGACGGACAGACGGACAGCGAAGTCTCAGTAATAGGGTACGGAACCCTAAAAACAAACAACAAATACAATTGAATGAAAAACGTGGGTGTAACTTTTAAAGTACATTCAGAGTAAGACTTCTGTACTTCAACTTCTGTACTACTGTACTCCAAACTATTCCTATTCCCCCTTCAAGGTAATCATTCCAACAAGTTCAGATACCTTGAACAGATATTCCGAGGTGAAGTTTTGGCTGTCTTTATTGACGATATTGAGAGTATCCTGAAGGGAGGTTTGACAAAATGTTTGGAACCTTCGATGTTTGATCTCCGGCAATCATACCACGAAAATTGTTTCATGTGCGGAGTACCTATCAAAGGGATATGAAAAACTTTTTGATCTCTCACAATAAACCGGAGCTTGTATTGCCACGATGCCAATAATTTCTTTTGATTTGTTTGATGTAAGTTTGAGACCAAGCCAGAATCTTGGAAGCTGATGTTACGAGTATGTGAAGCAACTTAGTTAAATGTAAGAAAATTGAGATTTTTGTTTTTAATGTAAAAATTAATGAGACGAACGGGTCGCTCTCCTGAACGCCTATCTATAATCATTGGAGATAAGAGCATCACTGCTTTGGCACTTATTACTTTGAGAGATTCGATGGTTAGTCTCAACAGCCCTGTAACTTCGCTAGCTGCAGTACCCTTCAAACCGAAATGTTATGTTGTGTTGTGTTGTGTTGTGTTGTTGTTGTCACGGTAATGTTTGGTAGCAGAATATCTGGTACTGCGATGGTACCAACCTAAAATAAAATAAAGAAATTTATAAATAAAATAGCCGGAAATATAAAAATAGGCCGTATTATCATAAACCCTGAAACAAAATAGTTCCGTGTAACCTTCCCAATGCGAACTCACCCATATTTATTCCATCCTTAAGGTTAAGGTTCGACCACACTAACAGGACTACCCACGGTTTACTTTTTTATGACTGCGACAAAATTATTTATATCCAAGTATCCAACCTAAATTTAACGCGCCTCATGTATACTCTACTTAATAGTAGATCTCCTTAGTAAGAGATCGTCTAGCGTCCGGTTTGTAGGGTACTGCAGCTAGCGAAATTACAGTGCTGTTTAGATTAACCATCAAAAGTCTCAAAGCACCGATGGCCTGGACTTTGTTTTATTAATCAAAGTTCTGTGTATTACTGCTACGGCCATGACATACATGACATATGTACGTTATCTCTTACCATCAGAAGAGCGTATCCTTTGTCATATTAACTGTTAGATAAAAAAAACCGAATAATAAAAAAATTAAATTAATAATCGGTGGACATTTCAAACACCGCCATCTAGCCTCAAAACTAAGCAAAACATGCACTATGGAAACTAGCTATAACCCATATATAACTCATATATACCAAAAAGCATTTAATTTCGTGTTCCATAAATATTACCTATAATACATACATAACACAAAGACACAGAACAATCATTTTTGTTTATACCATAAAATGTTTGTCCTAGGCGGGAATCGAATCCACGGCCTACATCTCTCAAGGCAGATGGACTACCAATGAGCCAACAGGGCTGTCATTTTGTAAGTTGTCCTATATTTGGTCGGAAGTATTTTTGGCTTCTTATTGCGGTCACACCTTTATAAGGACCGTTATCCTTAACTTTCATAAGGACCTCCCGAAGGCCCAAGTGGATAAAAAGATTTTGAATTTGAAAGAGTCTTGACACAATAGGCGCACTTTTAGGACTAGAGGGCTAAGAAGCGAATACATTGTGTTATTTTTCCTTGAAATAACACTTAGATCAGATTTCATGAGAAAAGAAAGAAAACGTGATGAAAAAATATGCTTTGTAACGAACGATCACAACAAAATTAGCATTACATGCGTATGTATGTATTATATTAGCAGGCCCTCGTAAATTAGAAATACATATTTATTTATTTAATTGTTTATTGCACACTTACAAAATAAAATAAATAAATAAATATCGTAGGAGTATACACACAGCGCCATCTGGCCCCAAACTAAGCAGAGCTTGTGTGATGGAAGTCAGATAACTGATAGAATACATAAATACTTTTATTTTGTACCTAACCTAGCCTGCTTGCGCAGCGAGTCTTATAATTTTTAGCAGTCTCGACCAAGCGCTCGAAGAGTCAACTCATCCTGAGGATGCCTCGTGTAGACGCGAAACACGTGTCGGCAAGTGGTTACTGCAAAGAGAGGAGGATTTTAAGACTTGTGGTTATTTTAATTAGATTTTTGTTAATTTATATTTTTAAGTTTATGTCAAACTAGTTCTAGATATTAAGTAAGATTGGGTTTTTAGTTAATAAGTTGTTGTCAAATTAGTTAAATTTATGTCCTCATCACTGTTGTAGCTGGAACGACTGTTAAGCAGAAATAAACTAAATATATAAGCACTCAAAATGAACTTCCGCAAAATAACGCCTGAATCAATCAATTGATATATCTTACACCATTCAAGTTTTGTTTTTATAATTTCCAAATTATAGCGTTAAAAGTGCTCGTGTGGTGTGATCTCAGGGCCGGAGTAGGACGGTAGTGGGTCACTGATCCCGTTATTGATGTCGTGAGATTGCTGATCGTGATCGTAACCTTGAATATTCTTATATTTTTTGCTACAGAAACCATCAAAAACAAAACACATTTATGCAATACGCTTCCAAATAAGACGATAGCGTAGTAATCTTGTAAATAACAACAAGAAGAAGCGAAGAGAAGATGGGTAAATAACATAAAAATGGATGACGTAAAACTCCGCTCAGTCCGGAAAAAACGCGTACAAAAAAATTACCGGTTGACATAGGTATGGGTACGGAAGCCGGGTTGTTACTTGCTCCAGTAAATATTTGATCAGTAAGTCAGCAAATAACATATCAACAGATTCACTTAGAAAAACAATACATGTATATAATTATATAAAATGAATTCAATAAATGGTCATCTTCACTTAATATCAGCTTTTTTTTATGGTGGACAGGCTAGTTGTTTGACCACAGCTCACTTGATGTTAAGTGACGGTGTGGTCATAGATGGTAAAGCACACCTTACCTGAAATGGAACTGGCTCTCAAGTGAGGCTGCCGGAACACAACGTTAGGTGCTTGGCGGCAGAGTTTCAACTTGAGGGTGGTAGCTTGCCAGCCCAGTAATAGAAAGTACCCTACCACCATGCTATGGTCGATACCTCACGATGTTTTCCTTCACCGGCAGCTCAAGCTCATTGTTGGGGTTTGAACCCACGCCCTTCGGCATGCGAGTTGACCGCGCTAACCACTGAGCTATAATTGCTACAAAAACAACTGGTCTAACACCTAACTTATAAACCTATCTATCTATACTATTATAGGAAAGGTTTAGGAGAGGAAATATTTGATTGTTTGTATTGAATAGGCTCTGAAACTACTGGACCGATTTCAAAAATTCTTTCACCGTTGAGAAGCTACACTATTCCCGGGTGTCATAGGCAACTTTTTACCCCTGTATTCCCACGGGAACGGGCACTACTCGGGTACAACCGCAAGGTGTCCACTAGTGTCTTATAAATAAAAATAATACGAATGATGTTTATTGTCAAGAAGACAAAATCAGCAAGAATTTACAAGAATTTACAAGAATTTTTTTTTTTTTTACAAGAATTCAGTTCTTATAGCGCTGGTTCTACTTTCGTTTTTACTCTGCGTTTGCGGAAGAAACATCTAACTGAAGGCAAAAAAAAGGGTTTCGGTAATTCAAAAGAGGCTCGCAAAAGTGGACGACTGAAGGAAAGAACCATAAATTACATTAAATGCCAAATTAATTAAAATATCAGCCGGGCGAAACACTGAAGCCTTTTTTTTTGCAAAGAGTGTAATATAAAATTCATACTTTGATTTAAGGGGGCTTAGTTAAGTATCGGGTGAATGAAATATAGCTTTCGGGAGGGTTATGAGGGTTTACGCGTTTTTCTTAGAGCTGTTTCTAAGTGCTTTTAGGTCGAGACTTGGGTGATTTTCTTACATTAATGCTGAGCCTAAATCGAAAACTTTGAGGGAACAATAAAGTAGTAAGAAAATAAATCATTTTTTTTGTTTAACTCAGCAAGGTTACCTACTCATATTTAAAACGCCTTTCTAAATTTGTTATAACAACGATAATAGCACTTATAAACACAAAGAAAACGTAACATTTCCCTTAAAAACGCAGCATTTTTACAACAACGACAGCTGTTATGCCAGTTCGAATCTCACAAAACGTTTTCACAATCTGAAACAGAGCTATAACAGTTATCGATTAACGGTGCGATCGTAATAAATGTCTCGTTTGTCAGATTTTACTGCGCGACCTCCTTGCCGTCATTAGGGGAGGGTAAACGTGCTACTAAACTCTTCTTCCGAAATGTGGGATAAGTTACAGACCAAGACAAATTCCACTAGATCTACAAATAAGTATAAGTACACGATAGCGGGATGAAATAGAATAGCTATTAAATGTCTCGACGTAATTAGCGCTAGAGCAAAGACGCCTTGACTTGATTTTGTTTTGTGGTAGACCACAGCTCACCTGATGGTTGAAGATGGTAAACACACCTAGCTTGGGATAGAACTGGCTCTCAAGTGGAGCTGCCAAAACACGCTTAGCAACAGCTTTTTAACTTAAGTGTGGTAGCTAGCCAGTCGAATGCTATAAAGTACCCTACCACCACGCAAATGTCCGACGCATAGTGTTACAATGGTCATAGGTCATATTCTACCACGCAGATCCGAAAAAGATTCCGACGGAATGAGAACCTCCTCCTTTTTTGAAATCGGTTAAAAATATATCTAACAGCTAACACCACTCAGTCTTGGCCAAGCGCTCCAAGAGTCAACACGTCCTGAGGAAGCCTCGTGTGGAGGCGACACACGTGTCGGCAAGTGGTCACTGCAGCAAGAAGAGGATATGATTATTTTAGTTGTTTTTGATTTAAGTTTATGTCAAATTATAGATATTAAGTAATATAATTATCTCATAAGATTTTTTAATTGTCGTCCAGTTGTAAATTTTTCTATTTTAATCCTCATCACTATTGTAACGAAAATGACTGTTAAACGGAAATATACACACACTCAAAATGAACCTCCGCAAAGTAACTCCTGAATCAATCAATTATATCTTACATCTTGCGAAAACTGTTAAATGGCGTTAAGATAGAATTATAGTTTAGTAACTAAGATATTTTTCATTGTATGTTTCCCAAATAAAATAAAAATAAAAATGAAATCTTTTAAGTTTTTTTTTTATAATTTCCAAACTATAGCGTTAAAAGCGCTCGTGTGGTGTGATCCCAGGGCCGGAGTAGGACGGCAGTGGGTCACGGCACTGATCCCGCTATTGATGTCGTGGGATTGCTGTTTGATTGATTTACACCGATAATGATTGTCGTAAATAAGATAAGACACCATTTATGACAATAGTTTCAAAGTACAATCTATTTTATCTTTTAACTGGTTTTGTGAATGTTTTTTACAAAAATATTGTGTTCCAGTTAATTTGAAACTTTTTCTATGAACTGTTTATTAATTGTTTCTTTTTTGAAAGGCTGGTTAATATTCGTTTAAGCATTAGTTGAGTGGTACGCAACCTTAGTGTTAGATTTTTAATCGCCGCATTCTAGCATTAAAGGGTTGAATTGCGGTTGACGAGATGGCACCGATGGCATCTTTTTAGCAGTGATATCTCAGCGATTCGCACCTCGAAGAGCGTGGGTTTGAACCACAAAAATTGGCTTGAGCTCAAGCTCATTAATGGGGTTTGAACCCACGCCCTTCGGTATGCGAACCAACCGCGCTAGCCACTGAGCTATCATCGCTACAAAACTTATGACCCCATTATGGAACTCGTATAGCAAAAGAAGTATGTTTTTTTATTTTATTTTTTAATACGGATAAGTCCGCGTTTGACCACCAACTCGCCTGATGGTAAGCGACGATGTGGTCGAAGATGAAGCACGCAGACCTAGAAGATACCTATTCACTCTGACCTTGAAAAGATCCAGATTATATCTATCAGGAAACAAGGAAGCCGGTAGCTTGTTCCATTCCTTGGCCGTACGGATGAGAAACGTAGAGTCGAAAAGTTTGGTACGCACCCAAGGAAATTCCACAACGAATGTACAGAACGTTTCATTTCAAAATCTGTTTATACTTCATTTTGCCTTTTTTTAACCTATTTATAGCGCTACTTATCTGTATGTAAATCAAGGGTTTCCCCCAAATGATGTTCAATACAAACAATCCAATTTCAGTGTTGATCAACTAGCAATTATTTTAAAGGTCCAATGCGTCTGACAAGTTCTTTGTGCTCTAGTTATTACTTTTCATCCCTACGGAGGGTCTTTGAGTGTTGGTTTTATAAGAGATTTGATTTGTGGAAATCACTAGTCAGGATTACAATGGATTTGGGCAGTGAAATAGCTTTTTTATTGAATAAATAACAAGAAATTAACGTTTATAGAACAGTTTTTTTTAAAGTTGAAAATAAAAAAGGTTTACTTATCAGATAAAATAAAATCTGTAAAGTGTACACTTGGTAAAAATATTAGAAGTTTATTTATTTTATTTTTATTATAATGGTAAAACTTACAGACAATAAGAATGGAAGGCCAATTAAAAAAGTTCAGAAGAATATGGTAGAAGACAAATTCAAACACCTATAATAACACTCTCAACAAAAAACAAGTTAAAAAAAAATTTGCTAAAAATGTTTTTTACAAATAAGGCTTTGTCGTAGTCGAGTAAAAAATAAATTTGATTCAAGTACAACGAAAAAACAACTATGTTTAGTTTTAAAAAAATATTTTAGTCATTACAAAAACTACAAATTTAGTTTTTAATTGCTAAAAAAGGTTATTTTTTGTATGTGATTTCATGATTTTTGATCATGAAAAAATACCCTATAAGTTTTGATTAATTTACATTGACAGATATACAAAAGTACACACTGAGGACTAAATGATTTTATTAGGGTTAACTTTTGTCTTTTGATGTACGGAATGCTAAAAACACTATTAACTTTGATAAGAATTAGTCATAATTTTTTGTGATGACTTTATAACAATATACATTACAATCACCTAACTTCCAGAATAGACTATTTTCAGGTTAAGTATCACTGCTTTTAGATTCTAACTCTTACCAAACAAGACTCTTAATGCATTTTTATTTATATATTACATTAAATTATAAAATAAAAGTACAATATTTAGATTTAAAAAGTTATATAGAAACAACGTCAACTAGATTTACAATGAATCTAAGAAATTAGCTCGTAGCGCTTCTACGCTCTTCGTAGCTCGCATGCTACGACATGTGCTACGGAAACAGGATGTAGCAGTGAATAATTACATGCACAACACAAGTATATATGTGTGTGTATAACATGAATAGGCACGGTGTGTGTGTGGGAGGAGGGGGGAAGGGGGATTCACTATAGCGCACTATTTTAATTAGGTACTTTATACGTCGGCGGAGAAATTCTAACAGTATGTTTTTACTTGTTGTAGCTTTATTTTTCTCATAATAATATGACGAAGTTTATATAAAAGAAATGGTTTGAAAAAGTTAAGGTAAGCCGTGGTAGTCATCGACGGAATTAAAAATATATGTTATTGGATTTGTAAATTTGCATATCCAAGATGGCTTTTAACAGTGTAAGTGAATCCGCCTACAAAATAGAACATCATCCCAAATATATTGAAGATAGATCTGTGCTCAGCAGTGGACTCATTGCTTAACATTAGACAGGATGTGGTCAAACGCGAACGTATTAAGAATATAAAAAAATTACTAGAAATGAAAATGAATGAACTTCCGCAAAGTAACGCCTGAATCAATCAATTATATATTTTGTAGCGATGATAGCTCAGTGGTTAGCGCGGTAGGTTCGCATGCCGAAGGGCGTGGGTTCAAACCCCAACAATGAGCTTGAGCTGCCGGTGAAGGAAAACATCGTGAGGAAACCATAGCATGGTGGTAGGGTACTTTCTAGTACTCGGCTGGCTAGCTACCACCCTCAAGTTGAAAATCTGCCGCCAAGCATCTAACGGTGTGTTCCGGCAGCCTCACTTGAGAGCCAGTTCCATTCCAGGCTAGGTGTGCTTTACCATCTTCGACCACACCTTCACTTAACATCAGGTGAGCTGTGGTCAAACAACTAGCCTGTCAACCATTAAAAAAAAAAAAAAAAAAATTATACTAGAATTCATTTTTAAATACATGAAAAAATAATGAATTTCTACGTAAGAAAATTACATAAAATTATAAATAAATATCGTACGATATTACACACAACACCATCAGACCCCAGACTATATATTTACATATTACTTTAAAATCATGTTTACTTTATTAGTAACTTTGATTTGTCACCCACTCTTACTTGGCTGGCAAACTGAACAAATATAATTACATTAAGCAAGTTTATTTAGGTCTTTTAGAAACAATTTCCTAGCTGCAATAAAATACATAAATTCTAAACAATGTGAAGTTTAAGCAAAAATGTTTTCTATCACTCAATACATTAGGTTCGATTCGCAATTGGTAACATTTAGGAAGTCAAAAGCAGTCTCAACAAAGCAGTCGATTTTCTAAAAATGTACCTTATCGCGAAGATTCTAAGTCAGGCTTAGCTCTACAGGATTTTTAGGAAAATGGGATTTATGTATAACTTGCGAATATGAACTTTAATACTGAGGTCAAAGGTTGGTTTTCGTAGTGACGCGAATATGTTGAAATGTAAATGGTCCAGAGGCGTCACTGGATATTGGTTCGAAAGGTTTTTGCGTACAATTCTCGTTACGGCCGATGAATGATTAAAATGTATCGGTTTTCGAGTTTGATGCGTTTCGAGATGGAAAATATTTTCTCGTTTGTATTTTGATTCAGTGTCGGTCTCTAATAATGCTGCGAGTTTGATGTTGGATTTGAAATGTATACATCTCCGAACTTCGTCGGAAAATAATAACATCAAGATGTTAAGTCAAACATTCATCAAAAAGTTCGGATTATTAAACAAGTTTACTTAGTAAACTCATTTGACTAAATAAATAAATAAATAAATATAAATATCGTAGGACTATACACACAGCGCCATCTGGCCCCAAACTAAGCAGAGCTTGTGTGATGGAAGTCAGATAACTGATAGAATACATAAATACTTTTTTTTTTGTAAATACATACTTATAATACATACAGAACACCCAGACACAGAACAAACATTTATTTATTTACAAAATGTTTGGCCTGAGTGGGAATCGAACCCACGCCCTACAGCTCTCAAGGCAGATATACTACCAACGAGCCAACGGGGCTGTCAACTATAGATACTTCTTTTTTATGCAAATGTCATGAGACGAACGAGACACTCTCCTGATGGTAAAAGATAACGCCCGTTTATGACTATCGCAGCGATACACAAAACCTTGAGTAACGAAACAAAGTCATAGGGCATCACTGCTTTGGTGCTCATTTTGAGACTTTCGATGGTGAGTCTCAAAGCAGCCCTGTAACTTCGATAGATGCAGTATTCTTCCAAATGGAACACAGTAATGTTTCCACACAACTGTTTGGCGGCAGAATATCTGCTAGTAATTTCACAACTAATCCTTCGTAGTCGATTGCCACGCGGTCTCCACTCTAGAACACGTCTACCCAAGTGGTTATTGGTTCTGATGTGTCCAGCCCATTGCAACTTTAGCTTGCTATTACGCTGAGCTATGTCTGTGATTAAAGTTCTCTGGCGAATTATTTCGGTCCGGATATGATCCTCACAGAGAAATGCCAAGAAGAGCTCTTTCCACAGCTTGCTGAGCAACTTTGAACTTACGAACAATTCCCGCTTTGAGTGTCCATGTTTAGGCTCCGTATGACAGGCAAAACGAACTGATTAAACTAAACGTAAAGATCTCGAGTTTCATTACTAGAGAACTAGAGTATATCTATTAAAGAATCTCTACTTGAGTCTTTATCTTGCTGCAGTAGTTCACACAATAAAAGGAAAAACAAAACCTCTTTGTTCAGATTTTAAAGACATTAACCACGAAATGATATCGAATAAAAAAATACACTGAGTATTCTAAGCAAGCTGCGTTGTTCTGGATAAAAATAGCTTATGTATTAATACAAAGTGTAAGCTATCTGAATTGAAAATTAAATCGAAACCTGTTAAGTCGTTACACAACAAACAAACCTACAAAACTTTTGCATATCACTTAATGTTAGTGGATTTTATACAGCGCCATCTATTCCCAAACTACAAAGCTTGTACTATGGGAACCAAATAACTGATATAATAATTATATACTTACAAATACATACAGAACACGGAACAAGCATTGTATATACTCTTCACGCAAATGTTTATCCAAATGGGTACCAAACCCACGCTCTACAGCTCTTGAAGTAGATACACTAACGAATGAGCAACTTTTCTTAGTCTTAATAGTAATACGTGTGTTTAGTCACACTTGTGTACAATACAATCATAGCTCTTATCTGTAGTCGGGAAAAATTGTATTCTACCCGAAAACAGTTGAAATATCCGAATGGCTCGGACCGAGTTGGATCGGAATTGTTTTCCGACCGATTAACAGAACGGGAAGCGAGCCGACCGATTGACTATTATTGAAATTAGCTCCGTCGTTTTCCAAATACGTTCGGTGCAATACAGCTCAGTTATTAGGATATTGACTTTGGACAATGTAGACATGCAAACAATTGAAACTACATATTTATATATAGCGGCTCGCATCCAACCCTTTCCTGCGGTCTTTATTAGGTCGTCTATCCACCTGGTGGGTGGACGTCCTACGCTGCGCTTGCCGGTCCGTGGTCTCCACTCGAGAACTTTGCAGCCCCATTGACCATCAGTTCTGCGTGCTAAAACTAGTACTTTTAATCAATTTTAATTAATTTAATTATATTACAATATACTGGTTACAGTCAAACTTAGTAACAGAAGTAGAAATTGTTAAGTTTCGTTCTGAAATACATCATTTACTTTATAGCCATAGACGCGGTTACACCAAAACGTGCCCAATCTCCGACAACAACAGTCCCCAGTTTGTACTAAAGCGTTAAAATCAAACTAAAACCTTTAAGCCAATAGTAAAAATCGATGTCCGTGCGACGATATTCAAAATTGATTCGCATGCGATGATTGCAAGCATAAAAATAAATTAAACCAACAACACTCCGTATCGGCACTCAACAATATTGCACTGGACAATCTGCTGACTCAATAATATTAAAAGCTAAACGCGAACCCATCAATTCACTGGGCGCCATTAACAACGGGGACGCTATTAACAAACGAACGCGTCGGTGTTATCAACGAGCGCCAAGCATTGCGAGCATAGCGTGAATGCACCTTGGACAAATATGTAAAAGGACACTTTTCTATTTTTTTTTGTAATTCTTCGCAAATGGATACGGCGTTCTTGATGCCTAATATTTAAGATCAGTTTATACGATTTATATCAAACATCTTTAGCTAGTCCAAGTCCAGTCTGGGTCAAGTCCAGTCCAGTCCGTGCCAGTCGAGTCCAGACATGCCTTAATAAAGTAGAATAGAATATAACTTTATTACACACCAAAACAAAATAACAACATACAAATATGAAACACAAAAAAAAGAGATAAAGAATATAACAAAACAATATAATACATAATTGGTGTATAACGGCGGTCTTATCCGCTACAGCTTCCAGACAACTTTTGGATGGAAAGAAAGACAGAAGAAGATGACCGAGCAAGCGAAGGATTCTTAAATTATCAAAAGAGCACGAGGTGAAAAATCTTTGCACTCGAGTGTAACACGTAAATTTTCATCCCAAGTCAGCGAGGAAATGACTAAATGCAAAAAAATATTTTACAATCACAAGATACTTTTATTTCAGTTTAGGTATTAACTACTACATTAACAATATGACGTGAAAAGAAAATTGCAAATTGAAATTTTAAAAAAAAATAATAAAAACGTACACCAAGGAGGTTCCGAGTCTGAGTTTTTAACAAATTAAAAAAAGTTGTATGATAGATTCGGCGCCATGGAAGTAGAAGTAAATAGGTTTAATAATGTTTTGAATTCACAAACTTAGTGCACACGATGTTCTAAATTCAAATTTACTTTATCCTCTAGCGGATAAAAACGACTTTTGCACTTAGATATCGAAGAGCAAAAATATTCTTTCCGAGATGGGGGGAATGAAAAAATAATTTTAAACCGGTCAGGTTGGTACCCTGAGTTTGTACAACCTGTGTCGACTAGCCTATTACTAATTTCGGACGCTTTTGTTTCATCTATAGGTGAAGGTAAAAGCTTTTCCAATAACATCCAATCTCTATACAGGTTTTAATGGAAGCGAACCAATCATCCATCAAACCATTTTCACGGCGACAACTGTACACTCTACGTCACAGTACATTGGGCGGCAAAACCAGGGCGGCAATATCCGGCCTGACTATCCGCCCTGACCACGCATCCGGCTAATTGATTCCGGGTCCGCTCTCAAGCAAATTGAAATTCCAACAAAAATTGTTAATACAACTTTCATTTTAATTGAACTCTGTAGAAGCGATTCGATATGCATTAATTTTGTGAAAGGCCCCGTTGGATTTATTTTTGATTCAATTTGTCGAATTGAAGAACGGTTTATTCAGTAAAAATGTATTGTCTCTGATAGACGTCTGATGAATTCGAAAGACTATGAACAAAAATGTATTTAGAATATATAGCAAAATAAAAGGTGAAAGCGTTTTAGTAAATCAATTCTTGCATATACATAATTATATTATTTGATGATGACATGCGTGAGGTCCAACAACGCGTTAACTTAGTGTAGGACGCCCTGAGAGTTCGTGGAGTGACGATATACATATGTAAACCTTCGGCAGTGGCTGGATACCAAAAAGCCATAGATTGGGCCAAGTGTCGTGTCTTGGAGCAACAGTTATTTTTTTGGTTGACAGGTTACGTGATAGACCACATCTCACCTGATAGTAAGTGGTCTAAGATGGTAAAGCACACCTAGTCTGGGATAAACTGGCTCTCAAGAGGCAGCCGAATCCCGCCGTTAGATGCTTCGTGACAGATTTTCAACATGTGGATAGTACCTATTCGAGTACTACAAAGTACCCTACTATCGCGTTATGATTTCCTTACGACATTTTCCTTCATCGGTAGCTTAAACTCATTGTTACTGTTTTAACCCACGCCCTACGTCGCACTACCAACTGAGTTATCATTGCTACTGATAATTATGTTTGCGGCTAATCTAATCTAAATGTAACTTTGCATGCAATATTTACAATACAAACTCTATATTTTTTAGAAACCACAAAATGATTTTTTTTTTTTTTTATGTAAAAAATAATGAGACGAACGAGACGCTCTCCTGATGGTGATAACGCCTGTCCATAACCATTGCAGCGATTCACAGAACTCTGAGTAACAAAACAAATTCCAGGGCATCACGGCTTTGGCGCTCATTACTTTCGAAACTTTCGATGGTTAGTCTCAATAGCCCAGTAATTTCGCTAGCTGCAGTACCCTTTGAACCGGAACACAGTTATGTTTGCACACAACTGCTTAGCGGCAGAATAACTGGTACTGCGGTGGTACCTACCTAGACGACCTCCTGCTAAGGAGATCTACCACCAAGTCAACACAACAGTCAACAGTCAGTCAACAGTCAGTCAACAGTCAGTCAATGGACAACAGATACAGTAAGTGGGAATAGGTCGGTTTATAACTGATGCCCTTATCGCTAACAGCTGTAGAATTTCTTCTAGCACAGACAGGAGCGGCAAGTTAAAAGAACACAATACATACCTGCCGATATCATATAAAAACATTATTTAAGTGCGAAATTAGTTTTCCGAACGGAAAATTATTTATCTCACAATATTTATTTTAACACAAAGTTTATGTTACACCAATATTACAATATTACTTTTGCCTGCCCATAAAGTTAAAACATCAAAACTGGTTTCCATACCGAAACAAACAAACGGGCAAATTGCCCGTCATTTGTTCTAGAAAAACAAAGAAGATACATAATCCAACTCAAAAAGTTGCACGATAAATTAATGAAGTTCATTCAGCCGTATCTACCTTCATAACACACCCCATCAGGTAACAACGCACTAAGCTAATGAGGGGTACCACGTAGCACCCGTATCATACAACTAATATACTATACATTATAGTTTTTTTTTTTTTTATGTGAAAAGTAATGAGACGAACGAGACGCTCTCCTGATGGTAAGAGATAACGCCTATCCATGACCATTGCAGCGATACACAGAACTTTGAGTACCTAATAAAACAAAGTCCAGGGCATCGCTGTTTGGGCGCTCATTACTTTGAGACTTTCGATGGTTAGTCTCAACAGCCCAGTAATTTCGCTAGCTGCAGTACCCTTCAAACCGGACTCACTACTACTGCTTGGCGGCAGAATATCTGGTACTGCGGTGGTACCTACCTAGACGACCTCCTACTAAGGAGATCTACCACCAAGTACTACTACTATAGTATGGTATGGCATTATAGTATGGTATGGTGGGCCAAATATTATTACAAAAGTAGATCACATAATGTTCACAATAGAACGATCATTGAAAGAAACAAAAAAACACGACAGCGTTAAAAATGTTAACTAATAAACTGAACATTTTTTTTACATTTAAAAATGGCTGGCCATTTTATAAAAATGGGTACGCACTGGGATGCTGTGCGTCTCTTGTACGAAAATGAGAATTAAGGTGGTTCGTTTCCATACAATTTTTTTTTTTCCATTTATGGACAAATGGAGCATAATTTTACAGTGAAATCACAGTGGCATTTATTTTGGTGTTTAATGGCGGTAAATCACAATTGCTTGACTAAAACAGCAGATTATTAGCATAAAACGAAATTTATGAATTTATGATTAATAGCATAATCTACTGTTTTATTCAAGCAATTGTGATTGACCGCAAATAAAGACCAAAATAATTGCCACCTGTGATTTCACTGTAAAATTATGCTCGATTTGTCCATAAATAGAAAAAAAATATTTGTGTGGAAATCGAACCACCTTAATTCTGATTTTGGTAGTATAGAACAAGAGACGCGCAGCATCCCAGTGCGTACCCACCCTCAGAGGGGGTATTTCCTCCTAAATAATTACCCGGGAGCAGTTTGCGTAATAAATAATACTTATAAACCGATCCCGGCTCATATTACTACGCAGCTCTAAGCACATTCGGAAGGTTTATAGGGTAGACTTGAGTGCTGAGCAATTTAGAGTAATGTACTGCTTAAAGCTGAAAAGACAAGTAGAAATATTTAAGAGTTATATATTTAGTGTATTTCCGTTTAAAAGTCGTTTTGGTTACAACAGAGAGGAGAATTTAATTTGAGTATAATTCTACTAATATCATAAACGTGAAAGTTTGTATGCATGGATATTTATTACTTTTTACGAAAAACTACTGAATGGATTTGGATGAAATTTGGTATAGAGATAGCTGACACGCTGAATTAACGCATAGGCTACTTTTTATCCCAAAAACATGTAGCCGGTAATACTAAATCCTACAACTATTATATTACTATTACTAACATTATAAATGTGAAAGTTTGTAAGGATCAATAGATGTTTGTTACAATTGTTTCAATCACGCAAAAACGGCTGAACGGATTTGCATGAAATGTGAGACACATATAGTTTATGATCCAATTTAACATGTAGAATACTTTGTATACTGCAAATTTGAACAGTTTTTTTGTAAACTCCACGCGGATGAAGTCGCGAGCAACAGCTTGTAACACATATAGCTAACACGCTTAAGAATACCCAATTCGTGCGTCTAACGACTGTGGCGAACCTTAATATTTCCACGAAATGAGGTCACACTCTCTATTCTCTCCGTATGATTTTCGGAGCGTGAAATAAAACCTCGCGTGATATAAAAGCGCATAAAAGTTTACTCGCACATGAAGTTGTTATTCTAAAAGTAAGTCTGTAGCGCAAGGTGTCTTTACAGAAGTAAGGTTCCACCACATAAAGTTTCATATGACAGAAAAAATATCTCATCTAAACGTAATCCTATTAGTATTATAAATGTGAAAGTTTGGATGGATGTCTGTTACTCTTTCAAGCTAAAACTACTGCACGGATTTGGATAAAGTTTGGCATGGAGGTAGCTGTCACACTGGATTAACACATAGGCTACTTTTTATCCTGAAAACATGTAACGGGTAACACTGCGGGGCGCAGCTCGTTTGTATTATACATGCAAAATTTTCTATGATGCTAATGTATTACAAACGTGAAAGTTTGTTTGTATATTTCTTGCTATTTTGAAACAAAACTATTTTCATAGTGTTTTGTGTGCGATTAATACGAGATGTTAAACAAAATTATGCATTTAAATCACATATAAGTTTAATTATTACATCCCTAGTTGTGTTAAACATCTTCGACCCCCTTCGTTACATAAAATCAGGTGAGCTGTGATGAAACACATAACCTGTCACACATTAAAAACACAAACAAGTGCGCGTTAGACTCGCCCATCTAGGGTTCCATACAATCTAGTAGGTATGACAACCTTTATACCTTACCTGTATCCTTTTTTGACAACCAAACACAAAGATATTTGAAAAAATATTTGTACTACATTTATGTTATACAAATGTCATTTGTATTATTTATCATCAAAAAGAAAAAACCAGCTCTATGCTTTAAAAATAAGTTGTTACAGCGCTGGTTTAAATAGTAGCATAAAGACCATATTTTTTTTTAATTAAATTAAAAATGTAGTTTTCAGATTTGTTCCTTTGTGTGCACTATAAGACAATGCTCCTTCCCAAATTTGATAGTTCTAGGTCAACGGGAAGTACCCTATAGGTTTTGATTTCCTTGTGAGTGTCGAATTATACGGTTTTTTATGACACTATACATCAAAAAGTTTTAATTTTTTCACAACTTCTTGGGACTACAAATCTGCGTATATGGTTTTAATTTCAACTCGTTACCTCTACGAGTTCCCGAGATAGAAAGTCTTGACAGACAGGCAGACGGACAGATGGACAACAAAGTGATCCTCTAAGTGTTCCGTTTTCCTCCTTACGTACGGCACGGAACCCTGACAACGTCTCAGTACTGAGGCATAGAAACAAGATCAAATACAATCCTAAAATTTTGATCAATTGTATCGTAAACATACGTTTATGAGTGAACGTATGTAAACACGTGTTTTACTCGATAAGTTAAATGACGGGCGTATATCGCTCGCTTTTATTCCAACATTTCCCAATCGGATATAACAAAACAACATTTAACGCGACGATTCATATCTCGCTTGTGTTTTCACATAAAGCCGTATCAGGAGCATGTTTGGTATTAAAATCTTCTTACGTCATTTGTATATAAATATATATATACAAATGTTTTTGTAAGATTTTTTGTTGTTGATTTATGTGAAAAGAACTGTTGATGTTTGGGACACGTTGCCTATCACGTGACACAACTGCCACTGCATAAGTTTTGTAGCGATGATAGCTCAGTGGTTAGCACGGTCGGCTCACATGACACATGACAGCAACGTTGGCTCATTGGTAGTATATCTGCCTTGAGAGCTGTAGGGCGTGGGTTAATTTCCCACTCAGGGCAAACATTTTGTGATAAAAAACAAATGTTTGTTCTGCGTCTGGGTGTTCTGTATGTATATAAGTACGTATTGACAAAAAAAATGTATTTATGTATTCTATCAGTTATCTGACTTCCATCACACAAGCTCTGCTTAGTTTGGGGCCAGATGGCGCTGTGTGTATAGTCCTACGATATTTATTTATTATTTTATTTACATAACGAAAGACTTGGGTTCAAACTCCAATAATAAGCTTGAGTTGTCGGTGAAGAAAAACATCGTGAGGAAACATTGGCATGGTGGTAGGGTACTCTCTAGTACTAGACTGGCTAGCTACCATTGAAAATTGAAAATTTGAAGTTGAAAATCTATCGAAAAGCACATAACAGGGTGTTCCGACAGCTTCACTTGAGAAACAGTTCCATGCCAAGCTAGTGTTTATCATCAACGATCACACCGTCACTTAACATCAGGTGAGCTGTGGTGAAACACCTAGCCTATCAACCACAAAAAATGAAAAAAAAAGTGAATAAATACTTCCTTGGTAAACGTGCTCCATTTTCGGCTACATCGTCAGTTCTTATCAGTTGAAATCGTGGTAAAAGACATGGTCAGTTAAGCTGCAAAAAGAATGCTTATGTTTTTTTATACACAATAAACCTTTACTGTATTTGACGCGTTTGTTTCTTTCGTACAATAAGGGGTATCGGACCATTTATTTTTATTATAAACAGGCTTGCGTTTGATCGCCGCTGATATTAGAAAATAAAAATATGGAGAACAGCCCTAGAACAAAGTCTGTATAGTACAAAACAGATTAATCCTCTACGACCATCTACAAGCCTACGTAAGTCTACGTAATAAGTTCTACGAGACGCTACGAAGTATGTAGACAATAATTGGTATTATTTTCCAACTGGTAATATAAAAGAGGTTGAATTTGTTCTTGAATGATTTTCCTCACGGTGTTTTCCTTCACCGTTTGAAGACAGCAACAATACGCACATAACTGTACATATTATAAGTATGTATTTACAAAAAAAAAGTATTTAAGTATTCTATCAGTTATCCGACTTCCATAGTACAAGCTTTGCTTAGTTTGGGGTCAGATGACGCTATGTGTAATGTCCTGCAATATTTATTTATTTATTTTATTTTTAACTTAAGATAAGATAAAAATGCGTGTCGCGAGATCCAAACCAAGATTAGAAAAGACTTTAATTAAATAATTCAACTTTTTTTTTATGTGAAAAATAAATAATGAGACGAACGTGACGCTCTCCTGATGGTAAGAGATAATGCCTGTCCATGACCATTGCAGCGATACACAGAACTTTGTGTAACAAAACAAAGTCCAGGGCATCGCTGCTTTGGCGCTCATTACTTTGAGACTTTCGATGGTTAGTCTCAATAGCCCAGTAAATTACCTGCAGTACCCTTCAAACCGGAACACAGTAATGTTTACACACTACTGCTTAGCGGCAGAATATCTGGTAGGCGGTACTTACTGCGGTGGTACCTACCTAGACGACCTCCTGCTAAGGAGATCTACCACCAAGAGAATAAATAAATATTGTAAGACATTATACACAGCGCCATCTAACCCAAAACTAAGCAAAGCTTGTACTATGGAAGTCAAATAACTGATATAATACTTAAATAGTTTTTTTTTGTAGAAACATACTTATAATACATACAATACACCCAGACACAGAAGAAACATTTGCTGGGTGGGAATCGAACCCACGTCCTACAGCTCCTGAAGCAGACATTCGAATTATGTTTAGCTTTTCAAAACTACACAACATATTTTTATACACTTTTGGTTTACCTTTTTTTTCTTATTTATTGTAGGACATACAGCGCCATCTGACCCCAAACTAAGCAAAACTTGTACTGTGGAAGTCAGATAGACAACTTAAATATTTTTTTGTAAATACATGCTTATAATACAGAACACCCAGACACAAAACAATAAATTGTTTTTTTTTACTGTAGATAGGCTTGCGTTTGACCGCCATCTTTTATTTTTATTTTATTGAATAGGTTCGCATTTGACCACATCCTGCCTGATGTGAAGCAACGATGTGGTCTAGGATGGAACACGCTTACCTAGAAGGAACCTGTTTACTCTTGATTTGATGACACTCATATTGTACTTTTCGGGAAACACAGACTCCGGCAAAGAATCTCGCCTGATGTTAAGTGAAGATGCGGTCTACGATGGAGCACGCTCTCTTAGAAAGAACCGATTCACTCGCAACTAGAAGGCACCCAGATTGTATCTATCAGGGAACACTACTCGGGTAACAAACTCCATTGTTTAACGGTTCGTACAATGGAAGTAGATTCAAACCACAAAATGTTTTGTTGGGTATCGAAACCACATCCTATATCTTTTAAAGCAGATATACTACCAACGAGGTAACTGGGATGCCATTTAAAGTATTTCTTCTAGAAGGATTGTAACGTCTATACAAATCCGAAACGGTTTAATTAAAAATAAAAACATTTTTTAATACTTTGTACTAACAAACGCAGCATCCCAACTTTGCATGATAAACAAATCATCTTATCTAAACCCCTATCTTATTTATTTAGCTCTATCCAATTGTTTCTTCAAACAACACTTACATTTTTAATTCGGCAAACAAAGCTCTTCTCTTGATTAAATCAATTATTCCATATTTGTCTACTTATTCCACCCTTTACACTCGACACGACAAGACACTTGATTATACGCTCGCAAGATGACGTCACGAGGGCTGCCACAGATGACGTCACAGGGCTGCCACCCTCTTGTTCCGAAACAGTTGGCACACAACACCGCCGGATTTTCATATCATTTGCATAATCTCACGGGTTTTCGACCTTGCTTTGGAATTTAACGACAAATTTATCTTAGGAATTAGAACGCGGAGCCACCGTTGTGTTTTTTGAAGGAATCTCAGGTGAAATTGTAGTTACATTACTTCGCCAACTTAGATACAGTGGTCTTGTTATAAAATCGAATCATAACATTTTGGGGTAGCCTCAGGGTTTAATTTGGGCGTGTGTTTTTTAACGGACTAGGTTGAGAGATAAAGAGGTTGTGGGTTAAGATCTTTCCGTTGTTTTTTTTCCTGCGTAAAGCGGCGGGAAAACAATGGACGCAAAAAGCTGTCGACCGAGCTCAGTGGCGTGCATTGGGAGAGGCCTACGTCCAGCAGTGGACAGCGAAGGGCTGATGATGATGATGATGATGATGTTGTTTTTTTTACGGTTGATAGGCTTTTTTGACCACAGCTCACGTGATGTTAAGTAACGGTGTGTAAACGAACCTATCCTAAATGAAACTGGCTCTTAAGTGAGGCTACCGGAACACACTTAGGTTAGGTGCTTGGCGACAGCTTTTCAACTTGAGGTTGGTAACTAGCCAGCCGAGTACTAAAAAATACCTTACCACCATGCTACGGTTTACTCACGATGATTTCCTTCAATCGTAGCTCAAGTCTCAGCGTGCGAACTGACCACGCTAACTACTAAACTGATATATTTGATTTTTCAAATTAATAAAAAATCAAACTCGTAAACGAATTTGACACAAGAAAAACATGATCCTCTTTTTACGTAGTCGGGTTATAAAATAAAACGAGCATTAAATTGTTCACTTAAAAGATCATTCCAAAACGAGAGCAACGAACCGTGCGAGAAATAATTCAAATTAAAACTACGTAGCCGGAAACTTAAAATAAGGCAACAAGGGTTATTCTAAATTACAATTTGACTTAATTTAGTTAAATTACAAAGTACGCACCTACTGGCGCGAATATTACGCCCCTACCTTCACGGAGAGGAAATTCGGGGGTGTTATAATTCTCCCGGTACCCTTGTAACAACCACTTTGCCAAATTAAAAAGTACAAAATTGTACATAAAAAACTCGTACGCCAATTTGTAATGTCACCGGAGTGTGACAGCCATGAAGTGATTTTAACGTCAATGTCAAAAGTTACGTTAGATCTTTTTTATTCGATTCACTCGCGACTTGAAGGCACACAGGTTGTATCAACCAGGGAACGCCCACACGGGCAGCAAATTCCATTGTTTAGCGGTTCGTACAATGATTATCTATCTATCTATACTATTACAAAGAGGAAAGATTTGATTGTTTATTTGTATTGAATAGGCTCCAAAGCTACTAGACCGATTTGAAAGCTACACTATCACCTGGTGACATGGGCTACTTTTTATCCCTGTATTCTTATGGGAACGGGAACTACGCGGGTGAAACCGCGAAGCGTCCGCTAGTACTATTATAAAGAGATATGATTTGTTTGTATTGAATAGGCTCCAAAACTACTGGACCGATTTCAAAAATACTTTCACGGTTGGAAGCTACGCTATCCCCAGCTGACATAGGCTACTTTTTATCCCTGTAATCCCACGGGAACGGAAACTACGCGGGTGAAACCGCGAGGCGTCCACTTGCATTTTACAAAAACAAGATTGATCGGTATTCATCATCATCATCATCATTTTAGGCGTAGGGCATCTACAGCTGGACATAGGCCTCCCCCATTGACTTCCACAAAGACCAGTTGGAAGCGGATCGCATCCAGCGCGTTCTAGGTGGTCTGTCCACCTTGTGGGTAACAAGGCAAGGCAAGTATTATTTCATGCAAATATATAATTATTAAAATTGAACCCGAGCAAAGACTAAATTGGCTAAAACCTTGTATTTTATTTTGTAAAAGTGTCATTCAGATAAACAAACTGCGAAGTCGCAGGATCATATAACTAGTTGATAAAGGAACTTTACTGTAGAAAGGATATAACTTAAAATTATACAAAATCTCCCTCCGTCTTCTCTCTCCTTAAAATATTTCGTACAACACAATCGTACTACTTTCAGACACTAAATTATTCAGAATTCGAGACCTGTACTCGGATCGACCGCAAGGAAATGACTGCAGATTTATTTCGACAGAGTTCTATTTAGTTCAAGGGGATTAAAGATTTACAACCTTGTTAATGTAATTGGATACGTAGAGTGGATGAGGTTACGCCAGTGGCAAAGTATTCACACTATAGGTACTTATATAACTGTACTGTATAGTATTTCAGTAGCGATGACAGCTCAGCGGTTAGCGCGGTCGGATCACGAGTTCAAGGGCGCGTGGGTTGAAATTCAAATAATGAAATTGAGCTGCCGATAAAGTATTATAAGGAATTGTATTTTTATTTGAAAATTTACCGCCTAGCATGCGATGTGTTCTGACAGCGTCACGTGAGAGCCAGTTCCATTCCAGGCTAGGTGAGCTTTACAGATTTACTTCGATAACATGACCCACCCCTTCAAAATTCAAAACATTTGAAAGTATTTACAACGCACCACCACGCATGTGCGCTTACTGGTACTGCCGTCAAACACCTAGTCGAGCTAGCAACAAATCCATGGATTTGTGTGTCGACTAGTGGCGTTCATTAATCGCTCTTTATTATTAGTATGGCGCTGCACTGGCTTACTCTATAAAAATGACACGTGCGTTGTCTTCCGCGGTCAACTAGTTGCCAAACAAATCTGGTGCTACTGAAGACAAATAATAATTACAACTACATACAAACTCTTTCGATAAGGATGTGACTACACACATTAAAACAGTAATCTGGAGGGGCGGGCCATGTTATCGTAGTAAATCTCTACCATCTTCCACCATACCTTCACTTAACATCAGGTGAGCTGTGGTCAAACACCTAGCCTAGAAAAAGAAGTCCGTTAAAAAAAGCATTCATAATATCGATTTATTATCTGGTGTATTTTTTACTTAAGAAATACATCAGTAACACAAATGAATGCACACAAAAGCTGTATTAACATTTTACACAGCGAAGCGATTGTTATCACCGATGGAACAGTCTAAATGTAACATTTAGAGATGCAAAGCCGTATTAATGGCGCCAAAACAATTACTGCGCGATAAAATACTCCGCGCGTTGCAGAATATTGTAATTGTGCGCCGACAGATAAAACAATAACTTCTGCTTGCGGCTTTACTCGTTCCTTTTTTTATATCTGTATTATTTCTGTTTGACACCGGCATTTTTTTTTTTTTTGACAATTATTTTTTTATTTTTGTTATACATAATTATTTGTAATATAATTTTGACATAATATGATTTAATTTTTACTTTATTGGATTTTAATCAAAATAGCTTTTTCTATGTGTATGAGCACAGCGCAGCGCCATCACTGGAAACAT
Organism: Biston betularia; assembly: GCA_905404145.2. Classification (NCBI taxonomy): domain Eukaryota; kingdom Metazoa; phylum Arthropoda; class Insecta; order Lepidoptera; family Geometridae; genus Biston; species Biston betularia. The sequence continues at coordinate 13,086,670 of FR989874.1, forward strand.
TTGTCCGCCTAATCGCACTACTACAGTGCGCCACACCAACTACTGGAACATATTTTATACGTATATTGTATAAAATGTCTCATGTTGTTTACAAATAAATTATCTTTATCTTTAATCTTTTATACCACCTGCGATTTTTAGCTATCGGCCAAACAACGCCACCAATACGTCATACAAACATTTTTTTTATGCCACTAATATTATAAACTAGCTGCGCCCCGCGGTGTTACGCGCTACATGTTTCGGAATAAAAAGTAGCCTATGTTCAGTGTCTCAGCTACCTCCATACCAAATTTCATCCAAATCCGTTCAGTAGTTTTTGCGTGAAAGAATAACAAACATCCATCCATCCACACTTTCACATTTATAATATTAGTGGGATGTGAATGTTGGAGCATTGGAGCAGTGTGTTTAGTTGGCCTAATAATTATGGAGTCGATTTTTTTTAAAGTGTAAATTTACATGCTGGTAGGGTACTTTCTAGTACCTACTCGCCTGGCTAGCTACCACCCTCAAGTTGAAAATCTGCCGCCAAGCATCTAACGGTAAATAAATAAATAATAAATAAATATCGTAGGACATTACACACAGTGCCATCTGACCCCAAACTAAGCAAAGCTTGTGTGATGGAAATGGGCAGATATATTACCAATGAATGGGCAGAAGGCAGATATATTACCAATGAACCAGCAGGGCTGTCATGGTGTGGTATGGTCAGGTGTGTTCCGGCAGCCTCACTGAGAGCCAGTTTCATTCCAGGGTAGGTGTGTTTACCATCTCCAACCACACCGTCACTAAACATCAGGTGAGCTGTGGTCAAACACCTAGCCTGCCAAAAATAAAAAATAACATTTAATATACGTACGTACGTACGTATATTGTTCTAATTAGATATTTTTAGTTCATTTAGATTCTAAGTATTTGTCAGATTTTAGTTTCAAATATTAAGGAATAGTTCGGACAGACATTTAAAAATTATTTTCAAGTTAGACAAATATTTAAATAAGATTAAATCCTCGTCACTATTGTAACTAACACGACTTTTAAGCGGAAACAGACTAAAAATACATTATGTGTCTTAAAAACTCAAATCAATTGCTAATCACCATACGAAACATGTCGGTAACTCGCCGAAATATATGCGTTTGATCCCCGAACCGTACAAAACTTGTAAAACCAACATTTCCATATCAAAAGAAGAAAGAGCAATCAACGAGAAATCCGCCACTCGGAAACGTGTGGTCATATTAATATTTATACATTCAAATTGTCAACCCTGATTCTAAACCGAGCCCGTGATTGGTGAAAAAGCTAAGGGTTGACAGTCGTCAATAAATAATTTTCCGCTCGTTCGGAAAAGGCTCCAAAGCCGTGAACATCTACGCAGTCGGTTGGTTTTCTACTGGAATTACTGGATAAACATTGGAGAGTGCGCTTCGGATCTACAGGACCTAATCACACCCTACCAATTCTTATATCAGACAACTCTAAAGTGATACCAAAAACGCGAACTAAGCGGCCCACTTGGTGGTAGATCTACTTAGCAGGAGGTCGTCTAGGTAGGTGCCGCCGCAGTACCAGTTATTCTGCCACCAAGCAGTAGTGTGTAAATATTACTGTGTTCCGGTTTGAAGGGTACTGCAGCTAGCGAAATGACTTAGCTGTTGAGACTAACCATCAAAGTCTCAAAGTAATGAGCGCCAAAGCAGTGATGCCCTGGACTTAGTTCTGTTACTCAAAGTTCAGAAACTTAAATACATGCATACGCAAATGAACCTTGAAACATTACACCGTTTTTTTTTTGTGTAGGCGTTTAACTTTTTAATTACACTCTTTTGTTTGGGCAGTTGTATAAAAATAACAATCTCTGTGGTATGGAAACCCTACAAATCACAAATTAAGAAACAAAGTGTGCGTTGTATTTAGGTACAAAAAAATTGTTACACAATAATGTTGACTCTCGAAAGTCACTTTAACTTTTTTTATGTAAAAGTAATGAGACGAACGAGACGTTCTCCTGATGGAAGAAGAAGATTCTTCTATTTGTCATCTCATCCTCATCGGAAGAATAGCGCTGTTGGCAGATGATAACAGCATTTGTGCTGAGATGAGGGCTGTTTGGCGGCATTACTACATACATGTTTTTAGCGTTAGGTAGTTTGGTTTTCATTGTTATTTGAACATAATTGTACATACTTTGTAGCGATGATAGCTCAGTGGTTAGCGGGGTAGGTTCGCATGCCGAAGGGCGTGGGTTCAAACCCCAACAATGAGCTTGAGCTGCCGGTGAAGGAAAAACATCGTGAGGAAACCATAGCATGGTGGTAGGGTACTTTAGTAATCGGCTGGCTAGCTACCACCCTCAAGTTGAAAATCTACCGCCAAGCACCTAACGGTGTGTTCCGGCAGCCTCACTTGAGAGCCAGTAGCATTCCAGGCTAGGTGTGCTTTACCATCTTCGACCACACCTTCATTAAACATCAGGTGAGCTGTGGTCAAACACAAAGCCTGGCCAAACCATAAAAAAAAAATCTTTACTTTCTTTTTGATAGTAAGAGATAACGCCTGTCTATGGCCATTGCAGTAATACACAGAGCTTTGTCTAGTAAAACAAAGTTCAGGGCGTCCCTGTTTTGGCGCTCATTACTTTCGAGACTTTCGATGGATAGTCTCAACAGCCCTGTAATTTCTCTAGCTGCAGTACCTTTCAAACCGTAACACAGTAATGTTTACACGCTACTGCTAGGTTGCAGGAATATCTGGTACTGCGGTAGTACCTTTTTTCCCAGGGAAAATCTTTTGTGGATACCACCCGTCCACGGGGGTGGCAGGTGCTTTTGTGGTCCGTCAATAATGACGGCATACCCACTAAAAACCCTGGCGTGTTCCGTCTCCGCGCCTTGAACCGGGGTAGCGGGCACGCTTGCGCATTCGTCCGCTACCCCTGCGGTAGTATCTACCAAAACTTCCTTCCAAGGCTTCCTGCAAACGAAATCAACAACCAAACACCTCCACTAAATAGGTTTTCCTAGCTCCTGGTAAATTACATTTTTTTTCTTACACAAACTTACTAGCTAATTATTATTTTATTTTTACACGGCCTTTCTATACACCGACTAAACAGCAAATCTTTTCATGATTAAGACGAACCTCGCAGCCCTATCTGCAAACATTTGTTTAGAGCCGCAGGGTTGTCACTGTTGCGAAATTACGTCCATTTGTATGCAAACGTTACTGGGATTAGGGTGCTTTCAGATTAAACGACATTATAAAATAAAAAAAGCAATCTTTATTTTAATAATAAAACTTGAATTTTAGATTCAACTCTTGATAGAAAATATTCAATATAATTAATAAAAAAAATAAAACCTTGTGTAATCTAATTTTTTTTGGCATCGCACTTTATACATTCTGTCATTGAGAAGTAATAGACAATAGACTAGTTGATTAAATTAGAAAAATTAGTTAATATTGTACTTAAAAAACGGCTATTTATGCCCATTATGTAATTTGCTATTATAAAAACTAATACACACTATACATTTACTTGGTGGTAGATCTCCTTAGCTGGGAGATCGTGTAGGTAGGTACCACTGCTGTACCAGATACGTTACTATGTAAAACATTATAATGTTTTACATAGTAACGTTATAGAAAACTCTATTGCACACATCAGAAATTAGATATAAAGATTTTTGCTATGGTTTCCTCACGATGTTTTCTTTCACCGGCAGCTCAAGCTGATTGTCGGGGTTTGAACCCACGCCCTTCGGCTTGTGAACCGACCGCGCAAACCACTGAGCTATCATCGCAACAAATGTAAAACTAAGGAGACGAATATGCTTTCCTGGTGGTAAGAACTAACTCATGCCCATGACCATTAAAGCGATATCTCATTATCTCTTACCATCAGGAGAGCGTATCGCAAAACTTGCACTTGCACCGGCATTGTATTTGTATTTGACATTGAATTTAAATTTTCCATTTTATTTCTATTTGACATTTTATTTTGAATTTGACGTTTTACTTTGAACTTTGACATGACTGTGATTCTGTTTACTCATTAATCTACACTAATTATAAAGAGGAAAGATTTGTTTTTTTGTTTGTATTGAATAGGCTCCGAAACTACTGGACCGATCTGAATAATTATTTCATCATTAGAGTGCTACATTATCACTGAGTGACATAGGCTATATTTATATTATTAATCGAGTTTTGTTTTCCCGTGCAAAGCCGGGGCGAGCTGCTAGGTAAAGTGTGTTAGCGATATTAAGTATTTAATTTGGATTGTATACTGTTCCTTTTAAATGAATATAATTATTGTTGTATTGAGTAGACCTGGCACTAGTGTCTGTGAGCGCGGCTTCAACCAATAGGACGCTAGTGGAGAGAGAAGAAGACCGAGTAGGGGTTTCACCTCTGAGCAAGACCGCGTCTCACAGGCAGTTGAGTGCCAGCGTTCGAGACAATTCCACTTAATACACACTTGGTGAATATTTTGATTAACGTGAATAAAACAGTGAAATGTGAGTATTAACTAATTATTTTATTTAATACTTTTATTTGACAGCCCTGTTGGTTCATTGGTAGTATGTCTGCTTCGAGAGCGGAAGGGCGTGGGTTCGATTCCCACTCAGGACTAACATTTGAGTGACTAACATCGATGTTTCTTCTGTGCCTGGGTGTACTGTATGTATTATAAGTATGTATTTACAAAAGAAAAAGTATTTAAGTATTCTGTCAGCTGTCTGGTTCCCATAGTACAAGCTTTGCTTAGTTTGGGGCTAGATGGCGCTGTGTTAAATGTCCTCCAATATTTATTTATTTATTTAAAACCCTATAAAAGTATTCTTAATAAGCATTGCTGTCCAAAGTTATGACCGATCATCTACACGATAGCTACATCCTGATAAAAAAACAAACTCATAATCGGCACTACACATTAACAAGTATAATTCTGTGACATATTTACCGTTTTTATGTCAATAAATAATTTGAATTAATTTCGATTTATAATAGGGATCTCAGGGTAACAGGTTCGGGGGAACCTGTTGCCCATGAATGAGCTTCCCGAGGATGAACGATGTATGTGGTGTTCCCATACATCGTCACCAGGCCGGGCGGAGCAGTAGTTCCCCGAGAAGGAGTCCAGTTGGGACTAGCGCTGTCGAGGTAGCGGACGAATGCGCAAGCGTGCCCGAAACCTCGACTAAAAGTGTTGAGATGGAACACCCCAGGGTTTTTAGTGGGTAGGCCGTCATATTGACGGAGAGTCCCACATAACCACCCTGACACCCCCGTGGCGGGTGGTATCCATTAAGGATTTCCCTGGGTAAAAAAAAAAAAAGGGATAGTGTTGTAATAATAGCATAGTCTGAATGGTCTGATGGATGTACTATGGAAACTCGCTGGAGGCGTATAACTCGTTGAAATTAAGCCATCGGTTACAACGCCATCTTCATGGTGATTGGTGGTAATTAGTGTCATTTTCTGTTGTGTGGGTGTGTGATAAACTGTTCGCCTTAATAACCTATACAGTTGTACTATCAGCAGCTAATCCGAAGCACATTACACTGGTTCTCTCTCTTTCTAGAAAAAGTTGAGTTTTCATTTTTCAAAGTTTGTAATTTTAACCCTCTGCGTGCGCGATGGATCAAAAATATAACAAACAGCGACAATCAAAAGAAAAAAATGTAAGGGAAGTGAACGACTCGTGCTTCTCGTCGGTATTCTACTCTTGGAGCTCTCGGAGCGTCCACTTCATCAAGCACTGAACGTCTCCACAATAACAAACAGTTCTCTGATATAATCAGATTTACAAAAGCTTCGAAAGTCCGGCAATTTTCAACTTGAGGGTGGTAGCTAGCTAGCCGAATACTAGAACGTACCCGACAACCACGCTAGGGTTCCCTCATATTTTCCTTTACCTGCAGCTCAAGTTCATTGTTGACCCACACTTTGTCGTGTAATCCGATCGCTAATCGCGACCATTAACCACCAAGCAATCATTGCTACCTGAAACTCTGTTAACATGACCCTTTCGGTAGTTATGCAATCTCCAAACAGTAATGTGTAAATCAGTTCTATTATGCAACTAAACCGATATTCTGTGACCTCGGCGTCATAGGAGATCCTGTTCTACCCGTCTGTATGACAAATGAAGCGTTCACACGCGTGTTTCGGACATTTGGACCTGTCACAAGGGGGGGATACTACAGTAGCGCGTGAGAAACGCAAACACAAAAGGGATTCCTTACTATACCTTTGACTGCCCAGTTAGCTCATTTGCTAGTGTGTCTATCTGCTACAAGACCTGTGGGGCATAGGTTCATAATTATAAGCATACTAGCTGCGCCCCGCGGTATTACCCGCTACATGATTTCGGGATAAAAAGTAGCCTATGTGTTAATCCAGGGTCTCAGTAGGTACCTCCGTACCAAATTTCATCCAAATCCGTTCAAATTGGTAGCGATGATAGCTCAGTGGTTAGCGCGGTAGGTTCGCATGCCGAAGGGCGTGGATTCAAACCCCAACAATGAGCTTGAGCTGCCGGTGAAGGAAAACATCGTGAGGAAACGATAGCATGGTGGTAGGGTACTTTCTAGTTGTACTCGGCTGGCTAGCTGCCACCCTCTAGTTGAAAATCTGCCGCCAAGCATCTAACGGTGTGTTCCGGCAGCCTCACTTGAGAGCCAGTTCTATTCCAGGCTAGGTGTGCTTTGCCATCTTCGACCACACCTTCACTTAACATCAAGTGAGCTGTGGTCAAACACCTAGCCTGTCAACCATAAAAAAAAAGTTCAGTAGTTTTTGCGTGAAAGAGTTACGTTTGGACATTTTTTTCACTTTTATTCTGAGACCTACTGACAAACAAAGGCGTGCGAAAGAAATTCCAATGTTTATAAACAAACGTGTCGAAACCTGTCTCGACCCGATAAAATGTCTTACTTATACAGCGAATTGAGCTAAAGAGTCCCAATTATTGAGGTAAACATCGAAAAAATCCTAGAAATCAAATCTCATTTAATCAGGTTCGAAAAGTCCCACAGAGGTAATTCGATAAAAAAGTGCCCGGACTTCATTGGAATTCTCAAGGTTTCTCTCTTATCTAGGACCCACTTAACTAGGTTTCACTGTAATTGTTTTTCATGGCCAATAAATATTACTGGAGGAGTTTTGGCGGGAACGCGAAAAGAGTCGTGTCGCCCCGTTGTATTTTTGTCCAAAACTAGTGTTTTTTCGAGTTATTATGTATAAAAGTGGTGGTGTTTTGTTCATAAAGTGTCGAATCACAAGCGCAAGTGTGGGAAAATGATATAATGTGGTGAAACAAGACGTGTTGCTTCCAAAACTCCATCGAAGCTTTATAGTAAAGTCGCCACTACTTTACTAAAGCATGACCGGACTTGACTGACATGGACTGTACTTGACCAAGACTGGACTTTGACTACAACTATAGCTAGGAGGCAACTTATTTAACTTATGAAACTTGAAAATATAAAACACTTGACACTGGCAAATGCTCAAAATGCGACGCCAAAACCAAAGAAAAAAAAAATTTACTGATTTCTTGATTTGAAAAATGTTAAACGTGAACCTCTATCGTATTCACATAGTAGCGCCCGTGTTACGTATGACCTGCCGTTGCGAGCTTAATTATGCTGTTGTTTATTAAACCCCGGATTTCGGAATGTCGCGTCCCTTTCACACTTGTAGGTATGTGAGGGAGCACGTGATAAATATGCGGCGATTTTTACAATTCGAACGTTTGGGAGTTTTGAGATGTGTAGACCATTTAAGTAAGAGTTAGAAGCAGGCATACTCGTATTTGTAATAAAAACAACTTAAAAAAAAGTTACTTAAAAAAAAAACTGACGTACCTAATTCATTTTCAATACCTTTTAAATGTTGTCATTTATAAATGTTTCACTTTGTGGTGGATTTCCTTTACAGGAGGTCATGTATGTAGGTAAATAAAATTAATATCGTAGGACATTCTACACAGCGCCGTCAGACCCCAAACTAAGCAAAGCTTGTACTATGGAAGACAGATAACTGATAGAATACATGAATAGTTTTTGTAAATACATACTTATAATACAAATAGTACACAGAACAAACATTTGTTTATATCACAAAATGCTTGTCCTGGGTGGGAATCGAACCCACGCCCTACAGCTATTGGAGCAGACATACTACCAATGAACCAACAGGGCTGTCTATTTAGGTATCATTGCTGTATGACATATTCTTCCGCCGAATAGTAAACATAAAATAAAAAAGTAAACAAACAAGTGTGTAAACATTGAACAACAACACAACAACAACAACAACAAACAACAACATTGTTTACATTACTGTGTTTCGGTATGAAAGATGCTGCTGCAGCTAGAGAAATTACAGGGCTGTTGAGACTAATAATCGTAAGTCTCAAAGTAGTGAGCGCTAATTCAGCGATGCCCTGGACTTTGTTATATCAATAAAATACTTTTAAAAACCATTTCAGGATTTATATTTTCCAGAGTCGACGTATAAAACAACATGTGTTTTCAAAGTCAACATGTCAAATCTGACATGTAAATAGTAAATACGCGGTAACCACAAAATTTACCTTCAAGTTGTTTCAAGTACCTTGAAACACTTCAAGACGTATTGATGACTTACCTGAAAAAAAAAAAATAGTTATGTTACACAAATTATAATTATAGAGTATTCTCATTCTAATTCAAAGTGGGGGCGATGGTCCTGCACTGACGTCCCGCTTGGGGTGTATTGGGGGGAAATGGGAAATTTACTTGGTGGTAGATCTCCTTAGCAGGAGGTCATCTAGGTTAGTACCACCGCAGTACCAGATATTCTGCCGCCAAGCAGTAGTGTGTAAACATTACTGTGTTCCGGTTTGAAGGGTACTGCAGCTAGCGAAATTACTGGGCTGTTGAGACTAACCATCGAAAGTCTCAAAGTAATGAGCACCAAAGCAGTGATGCCCTGGACTTTGTTTTGTTACTCAGAGTTCTGTGTATCACTGCAATGGTCATGGACAAGCGTTATCTCTTACCATCAGGAGAGCGTCTCGTTCGTCTCATTATTTTTCACATAAAAAAAAAAAGAAAAAAAATGCACAATTTCCCCCTACCAGCGTCTACTCAAACTAACCAAGCTCCTTGAAGAGCGAGGTTCTGGGCTGCTGGCATAGTAGCTCCAGTGAGATGGGTGGAATATATTGGCAAAATTGAATGGCATTGATGGATAAATGAACTATACACACAGCGCCATCTGGCCCCAAACTAAGCAGAGTTTGTGTGATGGAAGTCAGATAACTGATAGAATATATGAATATTTTTTTTTTGTAAATATATACTTATAATACATTCAGAACACCCAGATACAGAACAAACATTTGTTTTTTGCACAAAATGTTTGCCGTGAGTGGGAATGGAACCCACTCCCTACAGCTCTCAAGGCAGATATACCTACTACCAATGAGCCAACGGAGCTGGGGGATGATATGAATGATAGTCATTATTCATCCTTGTGGCTCAGTGGTAGTATATCTGCTTTAAGACCTATACGGCGTGGGTTCGATATCCGCCCAAGATAAACATTTTGTGGTATTTAAAAATGTATTGACAAAAAAAAGTGTATTTATTCTATCAATTTTTTGACTTCCATAGTACAAACTTTGCTTAGTTTGGGGTCGGATGGCGCTGTGTGTAATGTCTTATGATAATTTTTATTGGCATTTTTCTAGTACCATCTATGGCTTTGCAATGTGAAAGAACATACTTCATAGTTTCATGCAAGCAAGCAGCCGCGGCATAGCAGACTTTCCGTGGCTCCCATTCTACATTATTTTTAAATTATTCAGTAGTTACAAATATATAAAGACGTCACCTTTCCTGTGACTAATTTATTTTATTTTAGAGATTGCTGTTAGCGATAAGGCCGCCACTTGTGGCACTAGTTCATAAGGTTCTTTGTTCTCTGTACTTTTTTCTGTTTATGGTGCGCACAATAAAGACTAACTATCTATCTATTTATCTATCTACCTATCTATCTATCTATCTATCTATCTACTTCTGAACTTCAAATTACTTATTACCTCTGTTTCTAACACATAATACCTTGGTTTGCCATTTCATAAGTTTTGCAGTTTGATTGTGTAAATTGTAAAACTTGCACCCTTGCGCTTCTATTTAGAAGTGTAACAGTGGCCGCAGTGAGAAAATATATCTAAAGTAATAATAACAAGGGTTAGGTCAAGAGAAACTCAAAAGGCAATGATCCTTGACACGGCGCGCATTGTCAGGAGATACCTCACTCTTCGGCCCTAACCACCGGCAGCTTGAGCACTGCCCCGCTGTTGACGACACCTTATTTCCTTATACCTTCAATTTTTTTTAGTAAAATCTATATGCATCCTTGTTTCCCTTGGTCACGGGATCACGCGTGAACGGCTGAACCAATTACGCAAATTATTTTTTGTTGTATTTGTTATTGTCAAGAGAAAGTGCTTATAAAAAAAATAGTTAACTTAACGATCATATTAAGTTTTATAATGTAACCTTATTGCGTTTGATATAACTGTCAGTCATTCGAATTAAATATATATACCTGTATATAGTTAAGACAGGACAACGGGTCAGCTAGTATTTATCTAAAAATAAAATATTGTAGCGATGATAGTTGAGTGGTTAGCGCGGTCGGTTCATCGGTGCATGCCGAAGGGCGTGGGTTCAACCCCCAACAATCAGCTTAAGCTGCTGGTGAAGGAAAACATCGTGAGGAAACCATAGCATGGTGGTAGGGTACTTTCTAGTACCCGGTTGGCTTGCTACCACCCTCAAGTAAAAAAAAAAATCTGTCGCCAAGCTAACGGTGTGTTCCGGCAGCCTCACTTGAGAACCAGTTTCATTCCGGGGTAGGCGTGTTTACCATCTTTGACCACACCGTCACTTAATGACCTGACTGTCGACCATAAAAAAATATCTAAAAATCAATCCCTGTATCCCTTGGTCACGCCATAACTCGAGAACGACTATACCGATTTCATTTTTTGTTTATTTCATCGTAGAAGGTTCTTACGGAAAGAAAAATTAAGAATATGCGAACAAAATTGGAAAATTTTAGACAAGCTTACGACTATTTTAACTGCGTGCGTTTGATGAAGCTAAGACTGAAGAAGGTCTCTCAAGTCAGCTAGTTTACATAAAAAAATAAGAAATAAAATAGATAGAAAACCAAAAGTTTTGCCGCCATGGGATAGCGTAACGTAAATTTTAAATACGAAAAAAAAATCAAAGAGAAGTAAATAAAAGAGTAATTAATAAATGTAGGCAAGTATAATAAATACAGAAGCGGCAGCACAAGTAAACACGTACTCTCATAAGTTATGTAGGTACACGTGAATAGATACTCTGTGCGTCCGACGGACAAGCTTTTGCTGGACTTAATTAAACCAGACTATGGCAAAGAGTAATAAATAGCGTGCAGATGTGACAGTTATGGAATTTAGGTCGATTGAAATGCTTATGGATTAGTGTAATAATTCTATTGACAGCCCTGTTGGCTCATTGGTAGTATATCTGCCTTGCTGTAGGGCGTGGGTTCGATTCCCACTCAGGGCAAACATTTTGTAAATTATTAACAAATGTTTGTTGTGTCTGGGTGTTCTGTATGTATTATAAGTATGTATTTACAACAAAAAAAAAGTATTTATGTGATCATATTATTATCTTTCAATCCGAATCCAACACTTTATCATGAGATGGACAGTGACAGATGCGTATTTACTGTTTCTCATCTAACGGGCGTCCCGTGATGGCCTAAATGTTTTTATTTTTACTCAACTGCCCAAAAAAGTGTGTAATGTTTTCAGGATTCATTATACATATGTCTGTGAGTTTATTTGTTTCACCATAACTTTTAAATACCTGAGCAGATTTGGATGTATGGGGTATCGTTATAATTTTTACATTACCCCGAGAGACATTGGCTATTCATTATTTTTTTTCAATCAAGCTCAACTCAACTCAAGGAGTTATTCCGATACAATCTTTTTCAATAAGCAATATAGTATACCGTAGGTACTTTAAAATATTATAGGAAAGTGTAATGTTCCATCTGCACAATACAATCTTTGTCCAGTATTAAGTTTATTACGTCCACAACCATTCGAGCATTTCATACATGTTTCATCTAAGCGGGCGGAGCCGGGGGCGATCGGTTAGCAAAATTGTGTCATTTGCACGCAGAAGGTTCGCTAGGGAGGGTGATAGAGGTACCGTCTGAGACAAATACTCTTCGGGATATGAAACATCCAAATATAAATGAAACAATAAATTCCAGGTTCGAAACTGTTGCAATTTAGATATCAAAATAAATGTACACTAGTGACATCTCCTCTTTAAGTTGTGAACTAGTATGTAAACATTATGACGGTATGTATATGAAAATAAAATTCATTCTTCACCGAGTAACCACTGCGTTTGTACTTTAGGTTATGGGCTAACTTAGATTTATCAGTTATTTTATTGCGTAAAATAGATAAATTGTGCAGTGATTTCGTGGAAACATGACCACGAACTATATTGCTAGTGTGCCAAAGTTAAAAGGCAGGGAGAACTATGACGAGTGGTGTTTTGCGGCCGAAAATTTGTTGGTGCTTGAAGGAATGGAAAAGTATATCAAACCAACGGAAAATTTTGAAGTGAAACCGGCAGATGATGCAAAAACCAAGGCAAAGTTAATATTAACAATTGATCCAACATTGTACGTGCATATAAAAAACACCAAGAGCTCAGCAGAATTATGGACAAAGTTAAAAACCATGTTTGACGACTCTGGTTTCTCAAGAAAAATATCGTTGCTTCGACGTTTAATATCGATAAGATTTGAAGATTGTGACTCGATGGCTACTTATGTTACACAAATGATCGAAACAGCTCAACGATTGAATGGCACGGGGTTTACAATAACGGATGAATGGATTGGATCATTATTACTAGCGGGTTTGACCGAACATTATTCACCAATGATAATGGCGATAGAACATTCGGGTATTTCGATAACTGCCGATGTCATCAAGTCAAAATTACTCGACATGGAAGTTACCGGTAATTTTGAAGGTAGTGGCGCAGCAGCGTTCGCAGTGAAAAATAAATATTCCTCTAGCAACACTAAGTCAAAGAAAAATGGCGGTCCCGCAATGTCAAATCAAAAGGCAGTGACGGATAATAATAACACAACAAAAACGGTCACATGCTATAAGTGCAAAGAGGAAGGACATTATCGGAATCAGTGCCCGTTGTTAAGAAAAAACACAAGTAAATGTGTATTTAATGTTGTTTTCCTGAACGGAAAGTTTAACAAGAACGAATGGTACATAGACTCCGGCGCAAGTGCACACATGACGGCGAATAAAAATATGGTTAAGAATATTAATCTTACGCCGTGTTTACCAGAAATAATTGTTGCCAATGAAACAAAAGTGCCAGTTGTTTGTTCCGGAGATGTCGAGATAGATTCGGACTTAAATTGTCACATAACAGTGAAAAATGTACTATGTGTGCCTAGTTTAACAACTAACTTATTATCAGTTAGTGAGTTAATTAAGAATGGAAATAATGTCAGATTTGAAAATAAGCATTGTTACATTCGAGACAAAAACAATAATTTAGTGGCAACTGCAGATTTAATAAACGGTGTTTATAAATTGAGGTTACAATCACAAAGTTGTTTGTTGGCTGCACCAACAGATAGTGGAATGTTATGGCACAGAAGATTAGCACACATAAACACTAATGACTTGAATAAAATGAAAAATGGAGCCGTGGAAGGTGTTAGCTATGAAGGCACTTCTGAAGTGACAAAATCTAACTGTGTGGTTTGTTGTGAGGGCAAACAGTCACGACTACCATTCTTCACAGGCACAAGAGCTACAAAAGTGCTGGAAATTGTGCATGCTGATGTGTGCGGACCAATGGAAACCAAATCTATTGGATTGGCAAGGTATTTCCTTCTTTTTGTAGATGACTACAGTCGTATGTCATTTGTCTACTTTATGAAAGAAAAAAATGAAGTGTTTAAATACTTCAGAGAATTCAAAGCGATGGTGGAAAAACAGAAAAATGCCAATATTAAAATTTTACGAACAGATAATGGTGGAGAATTTTGTTCGAAAATCATGGAAGATTTTTTGAAATCATCAGGCATTGTACACCAAAAAACAAACCCCTATTCGCCAGAACAAAACGGAATGGCGGAAAGAAACAATAGAACTATTGTTGAGAAAGCAAGATGCTTATTGTTTGATGCCAAATTAAATAAAAGTTTTTGGGCAGAGGCGGTATCCACAGCAGTATACTTAAAAAATAGATCTGTAGCATCAGGTCTAAATAACAGAACACCATATGAGATGTGGTATGACAAGAAACCCATTTTAAACCATATACGAATTTTTGGCAGCCAAGTAATGGTGCATGTTCCCAAAGAGAAGAGGACCAAGTGGGATAAGAAAGCTCGGCAGCACATTCTTATTGGTTACTCAGAGCATGTAAAGGGCTACAGAATATATGATCCTGTCAAAAAACAGGTTACTACCAGTCGAGATGTAGTGGTGATGGAGACAGCAGTGTCAGGAGGAATGTCCGCAGCCAGTGAAGCGACATGGTGTGTGGAAGAAGCATTGCCTGTTCCTGTAAGAAGTGATTGTTCAGTGGGGGAATGTGGTAGCCTCCAAGAACAATCAGAATCAGAATTAGACACTCAGGAAAGCTCTGACAGTGAATCATCACAGCTAACATTCTATGAGAGTAATGCAGACGAGACTTATGTCCCTGAAACTCCATCAACAAGCAGCAGTTCAATCAGGACACCAGAACCAGAACATCAGATCTTGGACAGACCAAAGAGAGAGAGACGGAAGCCTGAAAGGTACAACCATGCGGGCTTGTTGGCTACTACAGATCAAGAACTGACGGTGAAGGAAGCCTTGAACAGTCCTGAGAGTGTGCAATGGAGGAAGGCTATGGATGAAGAGTTAGAGTCATTCAGAAAGAATGAAGTGTTTGAGCTTGTTGATGCTCCAAAAGGTGCTACAATTGTGCAGAGTCGATGGGTGCTAAAGAAAAAGATCAAAAGTGATAGTGAAGTACAATATCGTGCGCGATTAGTTGCTAAAGGTTTTACCCAAAAACATGGAATAGACTATGATGAGACTTTCTCACCAGTTGTGCGGCACTCAACATTAAGATTATTGTTTGCACTAAGTGTAAAACTAGGACTAGACATAACTCATTTAGATGTTAAAACGGCTTATCTAAATGGTTATCTGAAAGAGGACATTTATATGTGTGCTCCTGAAGGTTTTGTATCCAAAACTGTGGGGAAAGTTCTCAAACTCAAAAAGGCAGTATATGGATTAAAACAATCCGCCTTAGTTTGGTATGAGAGAGTTAGAGATTTATTATGCAAAAATAACTTTAAAAACTGCACACAAGAGCCATGTCTATTTACAAAGATGTGTAAAGATGTAAAAATTATTATAGCATTATATGTCGATGATTTCTTGATATTTTCTAACAATAAGAAAGAAAGTGAAAAGTTAAAATGTATTTTAAATTCTGAATTTGAAATTAAAGACTTAGGTCAGGTTAAGCAATATCTAGGTATGAATATTAATGTTCATCAAGATTGTAATACCTATGAGATAACTGTAGATCAACAACAGTACATAGAAGAATTATTGCTGAAATTCCAAATGACTGATTGTAGAACAGCTGATACACCTATAGAGAATAAGTTGAATGTAACAAAAGCAGAAAAATGTACAGCAGGAATTAGCTATCAAAAACTAATAGGTTGTCTTATGTATCTAGCGGTCATGACAAGACCTGATATAACCTATGCTGTTAGTTACTTAAGCCAATTTAATACTTGCTACAGTGTTAAACATTGGAACTATGCGAAAAGGGTTCTTAAATATTTAAAGAAAACTAAAATGTATTGTTTAAAGTTTAGTAGTCAAGGAGAAAGCTTGCAGGGTTTTGTTGATGCTGACTGGGCAAGTGATACCTTAGACAGAAAATCTTACACTGGATTTTGTTTTGTAATGTCAGGCACAGCTGTTTCATGGCAAAGCAGAAAGCAAAGAGTTACGGCTCTATCTAGCACTGAGGCTGAATATGTTGCACTCTCTGAAGCTTGTAGGGAAGCAATATATCTAGCAGAACTATTGTATGAGCTTACCGGGTCTTTGTTCACAACTAGGTTAAATTGTGACAACCAAAGTGCATTGAAGATGGCCATAAACCACCAATGCCATAATAGGTCAAAGCATATTGATGTTAAACATCATTTTGTACGAGAGACTATCAAAAGTGGAAAAGTAGAGTTGAATTATTTACCTACAAATGAAATGCCAGCAGATATGTTGACTAAAGGCCTAGGTACAGTAAAGCACTACAAATTTATGGAAAATTTAGGTATCTTAAAATTGTAATGTATTTTTGCAAGTTTACATTTTGTTGTTTGTACAGTACTAAGTTTATTTCGATAAGTGAGGGTGTTGCAATTTAGATATCAAAATAAATGTACACTAGTGACATCTCCTCTTTAAGTTGTGAACTAGTATGTAAACATTATGACGGTATGTATATGAAAATAAAATTCATTCTTCACCGAGTAACCACTGCGTTTGTACTTTAGAAACCGGCTTCAACAAAGTTTATTTCAAATCTTTTTTTTAACCTTTATTTATAGCTATGTAGGGTTCCGTACCCAAAAGGTAAAATTACTAAGACTCTGCTGTCCGTCTGTCACCAAGCCGTATGTCATGAACCGTGATAGTTAGACAGTTGAAATTTTCACAGATGATGTATTTATGTTGCCGCTATAACAACAAATAGGTACTAAAAACAGAATAAAATAAATATTTAAGGATATGTACCCTTATATTTTTTTTAATGGTTGACAGGCCATTTGTTTTGACCACAACTCACCTGATGTTAAGTGAAGGTGTGGTCGAAGATGGTAAAGCACACCTAGCCTCGAATGGAACTGGCTCTCAAGTGAGGCTGCCGGAACACACCGTTAGATGCTTGGCGGCAGATTTTCAACTTGAGGGTGGTAGCTAGCCAGCCGAGTACTAGAAAGTACCCTACCACCATGCAAAACAATAATATATCTACTTGATCTATCTTTGTACTTCTAAATCTTCATTAAGCAAAGTCAATTTGTGAAAATACAAGTTACACATCCAGTTGTTTATTCATCAAGGCCAAAAATATGAGATTCTCCATGTATTTATTACATGAAACGTATTCATAAACGTTGGCCGAAAATAAATGTTTATTTTACCCGCACTCGAGATTCAGGCATGTCTATGAGGACATTTTGTGCTTTAATTTTCTTTTTGGAATTAGTTTTTATTTTCCGAGAAATGAAATGGAATATTTTGACGAGATTACTATATTTGAAGCGAAAACTTCATTAGCCGCGTTGAGCGATTTTTGGTAAGAGCAAAACTTGACACACCTTTGAGAACTTTTTTTTCCCCCCATTATATTTTCCTTCACCGTTTGAAGTTACTGGCAATACGTAAATAACTTAGAAAAGACGTGCGTGCAGTACGATTGGCCTATTAGGAGGCGCCTTCAAGTCACGGGTTAATCGGTTTTTTCTAGGCGAACGTGCTCCATCGTAGACCGTATTTTAGCTGACATCAGGCGACATGACATACGCAAGTCTATATTTAAGGTGGTACGATTTCCATACAAATCAATTTTTTCCATTTATGGACAAATGGAGCATAATTTTACAGTGAAATCACAGCTACTGGCATTTACTTTGTTCTTTAATTGCGGTAAATCACAATTACTTGAATAAAACAGTAGATTATTAGCATAAAAACAAATTTATGAATTTATGATTATTATGCTTATAATCTACCGTTTCATTCAAACAATTGTGATTTACCGCAAATAAAGACCAAAGTAAATGCAAGTAGCTGTGATTTCACTGTAAAATTATGCTCCATTTGTCCATAAATGGAAAAAATTGATTTGTATGGAAATCGTACCACCTTAATCTAATTTTTTTTTTAAATAAGCCTATCCAACAAAACCGTCGACACAATCAGTAACAGAACAATCGCGCAGTTTGGTTGACCGTTTCGCAGACTTTTCAATGTTCTGATTTTTTTTTTTCTAAATACATTGAATTTGTTGTGAATACAAAAAATGTTTCGTCCATACATCTGATTGAAAATGTTTCGTTCGCCCCGAGTTTCGTGCGGACATTGCACAATGCGGCCTAATGAATGCATCCCGATGTCACGCGCCGCGCCCCCGGCGCATTGTTGGCGTGACACGGGGGTGCCTGGCGTGTTTGGGCGTGCACTATCTATAGGTCTTCATATTTTCCGTAACAATCAAAATATTTCTCGATTTCATTATGTCGTGAATATACAGGGTTAAAATAATACAACTGCTATGCTTGGTATTTCTGTAAGGGATAGTTTCATTTCAGCATTTTTATTTTCTGTTTTATTTACAAAAGGAATTATCTCTTTACTAATCTTTAATAATATAAATGTTAAGTTAAGATATTGGCTACTAAAGACATTGTTTTATCACATTGAAGAGTATTTCAAACTAAAAGATTATTAAATTACTTATAAGTAATTACGACCTTTTACGTTATTTTATTATTTTGAGAATATTTTTTATATTGACATATTTTTACATCGACAAATTATTTGACATTATTTGTATTTTATTTGGCATTTTGTTTTTATTCATCGCCATGTAATCAGTATTCTATAACTTTTTTTAATAATATAGGTACTCATATTTGAAATGACTCATTTACGAAATTTGACTTGTAATATCTGTATCGACAGCCTCACTAAAACAAAGCTAGATGTTTCATTTTCGATCACACAAATACCTAGCTGATTTAGACGATAAAAATCTACTTTCTGATATTTCAAATTAACGGGAACTTCAACTTCTATTTTTACAACAACAAAAAGTTAATCTGAATATAATTAATCTCAATTTTCAGGATCGGTTGAATACCTCTTTAACTTTTAACAAAAGATTGTACCCCATACACTGACAGCATCTGTCAGTATATCCAATCACAATAGGTAATGCGACACGTACGCTCCCCACTCTTCGAATTAAACAGAATTCGACAGCTGGAAAAATTGCCTCAAGCTCGGCGGAGCAACAATAATCTCATGGGAAAAGTGTGTAATGCAATTTATGCAGAAAGTCCTAAATAAATCGTGCTAATGCGCTCTTAGAAATATCTCATTGTAATTAAAAATCTGAAAAGGCAATGAGCTGGACATATTTGTCGCAGTATCGATAACCGGTGGTGTCGACGTGTTCTAGAGTGGAGAGCACGGTAGGACGCCGTGAGACTAGATGAAGTGACGATTTACGTAAGACAGCTAGCGGTATATGGAAGCGAGAGTGACGTGTCATAAAGGATTTATTGTACTGATACAATGAGCCCTTTTCAGCTTAGTATTTTTTTTTACTTTGGACTAGGCATGCGTTTGGCCACGATCTCATGTGGTGGAAAGCGACGATGCTTTTTTTTATGGTTGTCAAGCTGTGTTTAATCACAGCTCACGTGATGTTAAGTGGTGTGGTCAAAGATGGTAAAACACACCTAGCCTGGAATACGACTGGCTTTCAAGTGAGGCTGCCGGAACACACCGTTTGGTGCTTGGCGGCAGATTGAGGGTATTAGCTAGCCAGCCGAGTACTAGAAAATACCCTGCTGTGGTTTTCTCACGATGTTTTCCTGCACCGGCAGCTCAAGCTCATTGTTGGGGTTTGAACACACGCCCTTCGGCTTTTGAACCAACCGCGCTAATCACTGATCTATTATCGCTACATGTGGCCAAAGATGGAGCACGCTTGCTTCGGAAATAACTATTCACGTTTGCTTAAAGCTTCGTTTCTCTCTGTCATGAGAGACCTGCTGATATAATTATGTGTTATTTATTAGAAAGGAGCAGTGGCAGCCTTACGGGTTGGCAAGCAGGGCAACCGCCCGGGCCTCCCTCTTGCATGGCTCTCGCGTCCGCGTAGAAAAAAGTCTTTACCATATATGTATATGTGTATCTCGCGTCTCGCACTTAACAAACCCCCCGCCCCCCAATTGGCCTCACAATGATCTGTCGCCCCGGGCTTCGCAACTGCTAAGGCCGCCGCTGGAGGAGGAGTACATTCCTAGATATTTCGCAAGAAGTTAGAGCAGTATTAGTAGCACTTAAGTGGCGCAACTTGCGTATTAGATGAATCTGTGATGCCCACGCGCATCCCACGCCTTAACAACGCAACACCTTCTGTTTATTGTTTGTTATTATTGAAGTTTGCCAATAATACGATTGAGATCTTCACTTGCAAGTACCAGTGGTACACATAACGCAAAAATGTAAATCATGTGAAAAATATTGCCAACATTCGCCAGATGAGAAACCAATTTAATTTTGGCTTCGTTAACATGTTTTTCATGCTTTGATAAGTAAAAGAATGAAAGAAAAAAGGTTTTTTATTTTGTAACACAGAACACAAAAATAACAACAAACAGAGACAAACAGTTACAGAATAGAGGATCACCTCAGCGTAAAACAGGTCATGCTAAGTTGTATGACCAGCGCTGGTCTTCCGGTGAGCTCTTGTCGGTCAAACAAAACAAACACAACAAATAAATAATAAAACGAAATTGAAAACGCAAATAAACAAATAACTATGTAAATTACATCTCCCAAAATATCAACCTACAAATGACAAAACAAAAACAACAGGCTCACGTTTGACCACCATCGCGCCTGTTACCTAAAGAGAAGTTATGATCTAGGGTGTAACACGCTTAAGTTAACTTTTTAAGTTAACTTTTTATTAGAGCACGAAACTGCACGGACACGTAATACGTCGAGACATCGCCAAATAACGCGTCGCAACCGCGTGGACTAGAGCTCTCATTGGTCGTAGTTGCTTGGACGTCATTAACAGATCTTCGTGCAACATGTGTATATAGTGATGCATGGGCAGCCGCAACCGCAGCCGCCGCAGCATCCACCACAGCATCCTCCGCAACACATTTTGTTAGGGAAATTTAAGAGTACAGAAACTTCTAAATAACTGGTCTAAAGACCAAAGTATATAGAGGTAATAGGATTGTAGATAAACTTTTGAAAGTTTTTATGTAAATTTTAGGGCTTTTAAACTTTTTTAAACGCTTGTCTTGGGGAAACCGATTAGCACTAGTACCTATCATGTATCAGAGCTTCCTGGGACTTCTGATGAGCAATCAGGATTAATCAATAATCGTCAAGGTGTTAGCTTGCTTCTGAAGCACGCGACGGAAGGTGCATCCCGGACGGAATCGGGTAAGCGGTTGTAGACCGCGGGCCCCAGAATGACTGTATACCGACCTCTCCGACTTGAGGAGTCGAACACGAAGTCCTGGGAAATACTTAGGGTCTGATTCTTACGCTTCAAAAAAAATGCTATTTTTTTTCTTATAAATGGAATAGGAATTTAAAAAGGTCAGTAATCGACAAAGTTTGTCTTTGATATAAAAAGGATTGCGATTTTTTTTTAATAATTTAAAACATCCTTAAATTTATAGCGAAGTCTGAAGAAGCCCTTAAACGTTTGCGACGGCAACACTCAAATTTAACTTAAAAGAACAATTGTACCAAAACTTTTTTACTTAAAAAAAATCCATTCGAGTATTGGCAGAATTTCCTAAAATTCAATTTTGAGTTCAACAGCTTCAGTCTTGGAGTGGTTACCGTTTTGTCCAATTTTTCTTATATTTTTATTGTATACGGAATTATTTTCTCTTGTTTGGAAAATGTTGAAGTTTTAATTTTTACATTTCAAGATGTCCCTTTGAGGCAAACTTGTTATTTCTCTTTATTATTTTTGTTCTACTTGGGTTTTCTGTTTTGACATTTCAGGTTTAAATCGT
Source organism: Biston betularia (assembly GCA_905404145.2). Classification (NCBI taxonomy): domain Eukaryota; kingdom Metazoa; phylum Arthropoda; class Insecta; order Lepidoptera; family Geometridae; genus Biston; species Biston betularia. Next base: position 13,108,672 of record FR989874.1, read on the forward strand.
AATAATATTTTGTTGTTCAGTTATGTAAACTATAGTTCTTTTTTGGATTTTTTTTTGAGGAAAATTTATTAAATATGATTTTTAATGTTATTATATTCTTGTTACCTATCATATTTAATGTTTTAGGATAACAAGAACTGAGCCATACAAGGTGTTAAAGCCTAATCTGGAACGAAACTGACTCTCAAGTGAGGCTGCCGGAACACACCGTTAGGTGCTTGGCGACAGATTTTCAACTTGAGTGTGGTAGCTAGCCAACCGAGTACTAGAAAAAACCCTATCACCATGTTATGGTTTCCTCTCGATGTTTTCCTTTACAGCTTAAATTCATTGTTGGGGTTTGAACCCACGCTCTTTGGCGTGTGAACCGATCGAACATTATCTCTGACATGTAGGTTTCCTCACGATGTTTTCCTTTACCGTTGAAAGTTATCGGCCATACGCCAATAACCATGCCATGCATACGCCATGCGATTATTGTTGTGTTCTGGAAGCCTCACTTGAGAGCCAGTTTCATTCCAGGCTAGGTGTGTTTTATCATCTTCGACCCCACCTTTACTTAACATCAGGTGAGACGTGGTCAACCAAAAAAAATAAAAAAACAGTCCTAAATAAATTAGGGTCCAAGTAACTGTCTTTGCATAATAAGAATTCTACAGCAGATAATTTCTCAAATTAAAAACGAACTTGCAAATATTCCTGAAATATGTGCAACTTTCCGTCGTTGAGTGGGTACAGGAGTAATTTTAATTAAACGTGAATATCTCGAACACAAATTATAGAAACATTTCCTACGCTGAGAAATGTTAAAATACACTCAAATACCTACTCAAGTACTTTCAGAACAGACAAACAACAATTTATAATTCCAGAAGACACGGTCGTGTGTAATATTTTCTTAAGTCGAAGCTGAAATATTAACGAAGTCAGTTTACCGAGAAGATGGTACAGTCAGCGTTAAAATTATTACGAGCTACGCGGCCTGGCAATATCATCTACATTCCATTTTACCCAACTCTTAATTTTGCAATGTATTTATTACTTAACTGTTCATATAATTCAAATAGTTGTTGAATTCAATAACTTGTTACAACAATATTATAAAGGCGAAAATTTGTGAGTTGTTACTTATTCACGTTCAAACGGCTGAATCAATTTTGATGAAGTTTTGGTATGTAGGCAGCTCTCAAACATTAGCACATAGGCTACTGTTTACGCTGCAGTTGCAACACTACGTTCTTCTTTTCACGCGTGGCAACACCGAAAAGCGTCATGTCATTCGATTTAAAATATTGTAAAAAACAACATACTCGTTTGCAAAATATAACTTGTAAAATTCAATCGTCTTTACTTATTCGACAATCTACGTGTATAAACAGCTACTTTTTATCAATTTATGTAAAACAGCCAGTAGCACCACGGGCCGCAGCTAGTACTTATAATATAAGTATGATATTTCGGCAGACTAGTTGGGAGACCGTCTGGCTTCCAATTTGGAGATCCTGGGTACGAATACCACGGCTCAAACTGTTTTATCTAAGTTATGTGCATATTGCCAATAACTTCAGACGGTGAATAAATACATACATGCATACTACATGTCCGAGAGATCCTAAAAAAAAAGTTCTGTAGATATGTGCAGTCTGCCAATTCGGACTTGGTCTGCGTGAACTATGGGTTTTACCCTTCTCACAATAAGAAGAAGCCTACGCCCAGAAGTGGGACAATTTTTAAAAACAGGGCTGATTTGGAATATAAGTATGCATGTAATCATATATACGTACTTATATTCTGAATGTTATTTTGGTAGACAAACAGTTGTATTGAATAAAATATGTATTGGTTTTGGTGTGATTACTTCCATTTCAACTTTCAGATATTTAACTTGTAAAAATATCGGATATACATAGCAAAAGACTTGAGTTAGGTACTAAAAGATTATGACAAATTGACCTCAAGAAAAACAATTAATACATGGAAGCGTCGTAAGGTTTTTCTGCTGGCTGTACATAATGATTTCTGGTATGTACAATAGAAAGATTAAAAATTTAAATATGTAAATTAAATAAAACTTCATGATGTAGAAGCGAAAGTGTGTATCCTAAAAGCTTAAGCTTTCGAGATAAATATATACATCCAAACATCAAATTACCCCAATACTCTCTGAGACCACCTCTGTTTAGTTTCACAGCTCACAATTGTATTTTTTTTATTTTACTATTTGTTTGCACCGACTGTACCAAAGTACGAGAAGCAAGTCTTAAGTACGAGGGGTCGGGAGGCGCGTGGGGGAGAGTATCGACATACGTTTACTGGCAATATCCGAGCTGCTTTCTTCAAGGCGCCCTTTTCTAGCAAGCGAGATCAAAGACTAAATGTGTAGAAGTGTCACTGACATTTGTACTACAGATAAATTTTAATAAGGTCTAATATCCGAATTATTAAAAAAATAATTTATGTCACTTTATGTCACCTCTGTTTATAATGCGTCACTGTTGAGCGCAGGCGCCTTTACATTGTAAAAAAGATAATGCTATTTTCTTGGCCAAGTGCGAGTTGACACATTTCACACGTTTGCAAAAATAATATCAACTTTTTGACATGCAGATTTCCACGCGATGTTTACTTCACCTTTTGAAGTTATAGGCATTTAACAACACATACACATAATACACAACTTAGAAAAGACAGAGGTGCGTGCAATGGGAGTATAACTTAGAACTTCAGATTGGAAGCCAGACGATCTCCCTAATTAATTAATAAATATATTAAATAAACAACTTAAAAATAAATAACTTAATAAAGGTAATTGATTATTAGGCAAACATTTTTATTTCTCTCCCATTATACTTACTCTATGCCATTATGTAAGGGGAAACTGGGGAAACACGCGTCCATAGCGCAGCGCAGGGCAAGCATCTAGTTAAATCAACCTATGCGCGACCGAACGGTGCCGACGTGAATGGCCCGCTTTATTTACATTCTATTGCCTGAGTCACCGGGAACCGTGAATAGGTGGATTATATTTTCTTCGAATATTTTACGAAAAATACGGTAGCTTTTCCATAATTGAAATAATAGAAATAAAATATGAGTTTTGTTTCGCTCTATACTTTACGTGCAGTAAGAAATTACAGTAGTTGAAGAAACTTATTAGTAGTGGAAAAGAGGGTACGAGCATGAAGTTTTATAAATTAAATAGAAAAAAGTGTTGAAAAGAATAGACAATCTTTTACCTATCTATACTATTATAAAGAGTATTGATTTGATTGTTTGTTTGTATTGAATAGGCTCCGAAACTATTGGACTGATTTCAAAAATTCTTTCACCGATGGGAAGGTACACTTTCTCCGGGTGACATGGAATTTCGCATTCGCAAAAAGTTTTAGATAGATATTTTTAGGTGGTAGATCTTCATAGCAGGTCTTCTTGGTATGAGCCACCGTAGTACCAGATATTCTGCCGCCAAGCAGTAGTGTGTAAACATTACTGTGTTCCGGTTTGAAGGGTACTGCAGCTAGCGAAATTACTGGGTTGTTGAGACTAACCATCGAAAGTCACAAAGTAATGAGCACCAAAACAGTGATGCCCTGGACTGGTTTTGTTGCTCAAAGTTCTGTGTATCGCTGCAATGGTCATGGACAGGCGTTATCTCTTACCATCAGGAGAGCGTCTCGTTCGTCTCATTATTTTTCACACATAAAAAAAAACATTTATAGACGGTCAACAAAACAGTTATGTAAAACAAATATCACTATAGCATAAGCGCGTTATAAATAAATGCATAAATTTATAAATATATTGATCTAAGAAACTCTTATCGAGAACAAACTGGAAAACCCAAAGCACGTTTTCAGAACCTCACAAACACTTCAATCTCTCACGGCGGCGCTCGGCGAAAATTACCAAATTGTGATTGTCAAAGTTGTTTGCTGTCAAAACTTATGACAGATCTCGGGGAGTGACGAAGGGCGAGGCCGATTCCTAAGATTATTGTCTCGGAATATTACAGAATATATTTATGTGGTTTCAAGCTGTTTGATGAGTTTGAAATATGCCTAATTCACTCTCACGTGCTAGAATTAATTGATTGATTGATTAACTCTTTATTGTACACACTAAAATTATTACAATACAGAAGAAATAAACTTAATTAAAAGGTGTAACAACTGAATCGATCTCGTTCAGACAATCTTAAGATGAAAAGGATCAGAGTAAGAATAATATTATATAAATTGTATGTACTTGAACCAAATTTTTTTTATGGTCTACGAACTCGGTGTTTGACCACAGCTCACCTGTTGTGACAGTGTGGTTGAAGATAGTAAACACAGCTAATCCATACACTGGAATGGAACTGGCTTTCAAGTATGGCTGGCGTAACACACTGTTAAGTGCTTGACGACAGATTTTCAACTTGAGGGTGGTAGCTAGCCGAGTAGGTATTGCTATGGTTTCCTCACAATGTTATTTTGTTTTATTTTATTTAAATTTGGTACAATAACAATTAGCTAGGTATGCTAATTGTTATTGTACCTCAATTACAAGACAATAACAATAAAGAATTACAAATTTGCTAACCCAAACATTGATTTAGCAAAGGGGGCTTTGAACCCACACTCTTCGGCGTATGAATCAACTGCATTAACCACTGAACAATTTAATCGCTACATGACAATAGAAATTAATTATACAACACGTATCATAATTTAGCTTTGATATAAAATCAATTATTCAAAGTTAGTAATTATAAACAAAACTTAAGGTCAATTAGACACAGCAACCAAAATCTGACTATCTGTTAGAATCAATGCGCAAAAAAATCTCAACGAACTAATATTTACCTTCGAAATTGGAATTCGAACTCACCCAATCAGACACTAGATTAAACAGGTAAGCAATCCAGTGTGCGCTCATCCTACATCAATTCCAAATTCAAAACTAACCACTCGAGCGAGCGTATTTGAAAATCGAATTGCAGCCGCGGCCAATAGTCGCTAGAGAGCTTTTTAGTTGCAGGGTACACTTGTCGTCCACTTTTGTGCAAGTGCACACGGAACATAGCTGCGAGTCGCCCGGGAGACGAGCTCAGCCCGGGACTCTCCCTGGCCGGGTACACACCCTTACGAAATCCCCCCTCAAAACTTGCCACACAAAACTGTACTTTTACACACAAAAAACACGGCTCAAATTTCAAGCCACAGAGGCAATGAAAGTAGAATTAGCGATTTGTATGCTATGCAACATGGAATAGGGTCTGCTTTCCGAACACTAATTCGTTTATCGCTTTTCGCCTCGATTTGTTCAAATTCCAACTCTATTCCGAAGGTTCAGAGTTGAAAACGCCAGGTAGATCATGTGGGTGGCGAAGGGTGGTTCGTTAGGGGCTCCCTCATTCATAATCACAGGGATGTCGAACGCTCAGGTGGTTTAGATTCCAGATTTATCGTCGCGAGGTGAGGCCGACCACTTTATAATCTTCATTGTTTATAATACGTCTCTTGTTTTATTATTGGTCATTTATAATGTTTGTTTTTATTGTGGAACGGAAATAAATCGTGAGAGGTGATATTTATGGGCATCAGACTGATGTTCATAGCGGAATAAAATTATATTTAAAACTGGAAAGTTTTTCTTCTTTGTTTTTTTTGTCCCTCTGTACTCCCCCCGACACAAATCAGGGACATTGTCAAGCTGAACATTTGCTTACGCAGTTTGCTATTTTATATTTAAAGGCTAGTTTGACATTAACCAAATGCCAAAGTTTTTTTAATCTTTCATCATGCTCTCTCAAAGTCTTCTGGTCCTCAAAGGGTTAAACACTAACACTTGTTGTGTTGTGTCAGTGTGTGTGAGTGAGTGTTGTTGTTAGTGTGCGTGTGTCTTGTGTTTAGTGTTCCATGTATATAGTTATATTACTATACTATACTACCCTTATAGCTTCATAAAGCGCCATACACTTACCTGAAACAAAAACGACAAACGTTAATAAAAGCTCATTTGCATATTACGACCCTCCGTATGAAAGGCAGGGCTTTTGAATTCAAATTCGCGGTAGTTTGCGGCACAAGACCGTTGGCATAGTAACGGTGGGGAGCGATGGCTTACCATGCTACCAGTTAAGAGTGCATTTTTCTTATAAGATAAGAGAAAGAAGATATGTATTTCGCTGTAGTATTACGGTAACTTAACATAATAGGCTTGTTGATCAAATTTGAGAAATTGGTTATATCTACACTAATATTATAAAGAAGAAAGATTTGTATTTTTGAATGTTTGTAACGAATAAACTCGGAAACTACTGGACCGATTTCAAAAACTCTTTCACCGTTGGGAAGCTACACTATCCCCTGGTGACATAGGCTACTTTTTATCCCTATATTCCTACGGGAACGAGAACTACGCGGGTGAACGCGAGGTGTCCGCTAGTGTTTACATAAAGTCAGCATCACTGCTTTGTTGCTCATTAAATTAATACGTGGACACTCACAGCGGGAATGGTCCACAAGTTCAAAGTCGCTCAGCGAGCTATGGAGAGAGCTATGCTTGGCATTTCTCTAAGGGATTGTATCCGAAACGAAGTAATTCGCCAGAGAACGAAAGCAACAGACATAGCTCAGCGGATTAGCAAGCTGAAGTGGCAATGGGCTGGACATATTTGTCGCAGAACCGACAACCGCTGGGGTAGACGTGTTCTAGAGTGGAGACCGTGAATTGACAAACGTAGCGTAGGACGCCCTGAGACTCGATGGAGTGACGATATACGTAGGACAGCTGGCGGTAGATGGAAGCGAAAAGCCGAGGATCGGGCTGAGTGGCGTGTCTTGGGATAGGCCTATGTCCAGCAGTGGACTACAAAAGGCTGATGATGATGATGATGATGCCATTAATACGTTAATAATAATTGTGACCTTTATCACTATCTTAATTTAATTATATCTAACACCGGGCCTTAATCGCGCACAAAATAGTACCTACTGGGAAATTAGTACCTCGACGTTTCGACCAAAACTAATTTCATAGTGTTTTGTGCGCGATTAAGACCCGATGATAAATATAACTACGTGTTCAAGTCGCGAAAGTTTATAAAATGTATTTTAAATTAGTTAGCTACAGTAGCAGAATATCGGTAACTGTCGTGATACATACATTATCCTAACTAGTATAATAAAGTAAAGTCAGACAGTACAAAATATTCTCGTGGTAAGTATCTCTATTATATCGCATCGATCTTATAGACAACGAATATTGCAATTGCATTTTTTGTTTACGACAAAAGTGTAAACCTATAACTTTGAAACAACTGTGCAAATTGAGGAACTGCAACTATGTGTCTTTGTGTGTGTGAGTAAGTATGTAGTTAATTAAATAAATATTGTCCCTACCAAAATTAAAGCTGCTAAAGAAGTTTACTTCGAAACATACTCCCTTTGTCTGTTGATTGAACGAATAGTTTACACCGGAAAATGTAATAAAAAAAACGAGATGGATATCAGTCTCCGGTTACAAACTTTCATCGTTTACGTACACAAACTATCAAGATCATGTAAGCAAGTTCACAAAACAAAGTAAATTCCAATAACTTACAATTCGCAACACACTAACAGTGAAAAGGTTTCCCCGACAAACGAAATGTACAGCGTCAATAACCAACAAAGTGGCTAAAAACGTGGCAACACGCCGACGCGCGAACCATAAACGACGTAGTTCTAAAAACGTACCCTCGCCAAAACGACTGAGAAGTCAACCTACAGAGATACTTCTCATATATACTTCTTCTTCTTTTCCTTCCTTCTCTTCTCTACTTTCTTCTTTTTCTCTTTTGACAGCCCTGTTGGTTCATTGGTTGGTTGTCTGCTTCGAGAGCTGAAGGGCGTAGGTTCGATTCCCACTTTACTAACATTTCGCACGCATAATCAAATACTGACCGATTAGGAGTTAGGTCAAAAATGAGTTACGTATAGACGCAGGCTTCTTTTAATGTCATCTATGATATGAATTTGGAAAAACATGAAAATTGCGTCAATGGGACCACCTTTACACAATATCGGTCTTTTTCATTTTTATGTGTTTCTCACACAGTCTTTGTTCGAACCCCGACTGATGTCAGTTTGTGTCGGACGCTGTTAATGTGAAGTTGCTGTTGTTTAATTGAACCTAGACCGAATCCGAGTTGAGTGTATTTTCTACAAAAATAAATAGTAAGTTTTATAAGTTGATTACTAATAAACATACTAAAAACATATTGAGTCCTTGAAATAAAGAAATTAGTTTAAACAAGACAGACTTATGGTTGAATATGCCACCAATAAAAAAGTTTATTTGCTTTAGTTTTAAAAGTAGACAAACTTAACTCAAGAAGTCAATTTTAAAACATAAAAAAATATTTATTATTATTTAATTTGAACAAAGTAAATGACACATAACTATTGATAAGTTTATAGACTACACGAAAAAAAATTAATATATTTATTTACCTAATTAATTTTTATTCTATTTAAAAAAAGCCGACGAGGTCGTGATTGCACGGAGGTTTTCCGTGATTTCCCAAAAACTGACTTTTTTGAGTTAAGCCAGTATTTGATTATGCGTGCGATTTGTGTGAGTAAGATCGATGTTTGTTCTGTGTCTGGGTGTACTGGTGAGTTACTGGGCTGTTGAGACTAGCCATCGAAAGTCTCAAAGTAATGAGCACCAAAGCAGTGATGCCCTGGACTTTGTTTTGTTACTCAAAGTTCTGTGTATCGCTACAATGGTCATGGACAGGCGTTATCTCCTACCATCAGGAGAGCGCCTCGTTCGTCTCATTATTTTTCAAATAATAAAAAAAAAGTATGTATTTACAAAAAAAACGTATTCAAGTATTATGTTAGCTGTCTGGTTCCAATAGTACAAGCTTTGCTTAGTTTGGGGCTAGATGGCGCTGTGTTAAAATGCCATATATTATGTGACCTGAATCTCTGTGATAAAATTCTACTCCTTGACCAAAGCCCGCAAACTTCACTTTACGACTAGAAGTTACGGCACAGAAGCGCGGAAAGCCCGGACCAGCTATTAAAGGCTATCCTAGGAATCTCATAAAGTCACACTACCTTTTCTTGTGCCTCCGTCATCAATCTTACCCTGTCTCACTCAAGACGCGTTTTCGAACGGACCGACGCGGGAAAAGTTCGCGCGCTTTTCGCCGCCGCCATTTTGTTCCTCGTAAAAAGTTAATGGCCGCCCATGTAATTTCCAGCCAGCAACAAGTAAAATTAAAAGTGTAATTACGTTAGGAATGACAATTCAGTTTCTTCATTCCGATGGAAATTATAAAAGTTGTGTCGTTAACGGAACGCTCTCCGGCGTGATTATGAGATGGAATGGGACAAACAGGTACTTAATGAGAATAAGTATGATGATACTCATTGCGCCTTATTTGATTTTGTTTTCAACCTACCACAAAATGAAGCAAGGCTCTCAATTTAACCTGTATTTTCCAGCTAAAAGTGTGAAATTACCCCCAATACTCAAAAAAAATCATTTCTATAATTTATCCAATAACCAATAACTCCCCATAATTTTGTAGCGATGATAGTGGCTAGCGCGGTCGGTTCGCATGCCGAAGGGCGTGGATTCAAACCCCAACAATAAGCTTGAGCTGCCGGTGAAGGAAAACATCGTGAGGAAACCATAGCATAGTGGTAGGGACTTTCTAGTACTCGGCTGGTTAGTTACCACCCTCTAGTTAAAAATCTGTCGCCAAGCATCTAACGGTGTGTTCCGGCAGCCTCACAGAGCCAGTTCCATTCCAGGCTAGGTGTGCTTTACTATCTTCTACCACACCTACACTTGATATCAGGTGAGCTGTGGTCAAACACCTAGCCTGTCAACTATAAAAAAAATACAAACAAACAAGAATCGTGTTCCTTGTTGTTTCCTCACATTTTTCCTTAATACTTTCCTTACATATACCACTGCGTCAACCCGCTGGTCACAGTACACTACAGAGTACTTGACAGGTTGACCAATTACACATATTAGTTATGTCCGGCGACCTTATAGACTTTTTTGTGGATATTTTTACACGGGCAACGTAGAAAGAGTGGTTTTATTTCATTTTGTTAAAAGACAAGGAAAGTCAGTATTCTAACTTGAAATTGAAACACGTTTTCAAATCGTTAATGATATGAAATCATCAATTCATATAAGATTAATGAATATTCTGAAATCTGAATTCTGAAGTCAAATTCTGAATTCTGAAGTCAAATTCTGGCATTAAGCGTTTCAAGGTCGCGAAAGATCACTTCAGTGTCAAAGGCTAAGTTACATTTCAATTAGTATACATGTAATTCATAAATAATCTTCCTCTTTAAAGCAAAAATTATAAATAAGTAAATAAAACATGTGTAAATTAAAAAGAGCAGATGCCCAGAAGAACGTCGAGCGCTTTTGTTAATAAAAAAAATGAAACATAATGTTAACCCACCAAGCAGTAGTGTGTGAACATTATTGTGTTCCGGTTTGAAGGGTACTAGTGAAATAAGAGACCTTTTTTTTGTAAACACATACTTATAATACATACAGAACACCCAGACACAGAACCGACATTTGTTTATTCACAAAATGTTTGCCCTGAGTCGGAATCGAACCCACGCCCTACAGCTCTCAAGGCAGATATACTACCAATGAACCAACATATAAGCTTGTTAATTCGTAATTCAGTACCTTCTAACTCCTTAACTTTTATAAACCTCTGCGTTTCCCATTCGCATTTATAGCGTTGTAACTAGCCCCGACGTCTGACCAATTGCGACCATTAGTTACCGCGTCCGAGAGGGTTGTATCGCTGCACAACTGGGGTGCCCTTCGGGGTAAATGCGGGGCAGAAGTCGTCAATGAAGTAAGCTTTGGACATGAAATGCTACATTTATGAGACAGTATAACCAGTAACTTCACATAGATAGATATATTAACTCTTTCCATACCAAACATTGTACGTTTAATAAATTAGAAAAATAAATTGTAAGCGGTCTTATCGTTAAAACGATCTCATTCAGGCAAGAATGAAAATATGTTGGGGTTTGTTTATAGTATTATGTAGGGTTTTGTTATTAGCATTATCTTACTTGATTTTAGACTTTTATTTTTGATTTTGACTTGTAACATTAGTAGTTATCAATAAAATAGTCTTAATTTGTATTTGACCCAAATTAAGAATAGAATAAAAGAAAGTGAAAAGGGGAGATAGAAAGAGAGAAACAGAGTTAAAAATAGATTACTTGTATGAGTTCTTATCATATCAAATTTTGCTTGGTAGCCCTGTATCTTATTTGTCTCTGTTTGTTTGTTTTTATGTGTTTGGTTTAGTGTTGTGTGTGTTACATACAACAAAATTGCAAATGAAAATTCATTGGCTCTGCTGTAATTGTATTTTCAAGATAAGACGCGACACCTAAAGCTATTGGACTATAGCTAAGTGACTGGTCCCACATTTTTTACGTCCATGTCAAAAGTGGATGAGGGGAGTAGGTAAGGCCACTTTGAGATTTCAGTTTTTCTTTGTACAAGAGAAATGTTCTTTATCGCAGCGGGGTAGAAAGGATTAGCGAAGCGAAACGTGAAGGGATCTGCAGTCAAGTTTCAAAGCCATAACCAACTTCTGAATAAGAAAAAAAGGTTAAGAATATCTCTGTATAGGTACTTCTTAATGTAATTTTTTTAGAATCTTCAGTAGCATTATTTTAACAAAACTAACGAAATTAAACCTTTTTTTTTTAATGGTTTACAGCTGTTTGACCACAGCTCACCTGGTGTAAAGTGAAGGTGTGGTCGATGATGGTACAGCACACCTAGCCTGGAATGAAACTGGTTCTGGCTGCCGGAACACACCGTTAGATGCTTGGGGGCAGATTTTCAAGTTGAGGGTGGCATGATTGGGAAATCTACATAGATCCATCCTTTAGTCGAACAACTGCAGTTAAGTATGTGAAATTTTAAAATATCCGAGGTGTTAAGACACCCAACATTTTAGCATAGTCATGCAGCTTTTAACTCTTGACGTTTCCAAAACACGACGTAGCAACAAGGGGCAGGTAACAAACAAATCGTACAGCCAAGTTCGAACACAAATCCGAACTCGTCCAATCACGGCCCCTCCTCATTATTTCCTTTCGCGAGACGCGTGACAAACTCTTTATCCGCCGCTTGTGCTAGGTGTTTGACGACCGAGAGGCATGTTTTCACCCCTTCTCTTTAGTGAAGGAAGGAAACAACCGAAAAGGTCGACTCATTTTATTTGATTAAATATTGTCCCTCATGGTGTAAATTAATAATTAAGCAGGATGTCATATAGGTAGGTATGCCGCAGTGTCAGATATTTTGTTGTAAAGCAGTAGTGTGTAATCATAGTATGTTCCATTTTGAAGGGTACTGCAACTGGCAAAATTAGTTATTGAGAGTCAATAATAAAATTACCCAAAGTAATAAGAGCAAAACTAATGCCTTAATTTTTATTTTTACAAATCAAAATTCTGAGTGCCTTTGCAATTATAATGACGACTTTAAGCACATTGAAACAAGTGATCTGATAACTCAGTATATGGAAGCCCAAGATATAGATTTTTACCCATTTAAGGCCCGTTAGAACCTCTCTACCAATAGAATAGAACAGAATAGAATATTTTATTGGCCTTATAACTTCATATGTTCCACTCTACATATGTTCCACAAGGCACGTCAAAATTACAATTATTAATAACAAAATTATGTAAAATTAAAGAACAATCTGTGTCTGGGTGTTCTGTATGTATTATAAGTATATATTTACAAAAAAAAAGTATTTATGTATTCTATCAGTTATCTGACTTCCATCACACAAGCTCTGCTTAGTTTGGGACCAGATGGCGCTATGTGTATAGTCCTACGATATTTATTTTATTTATTTATTTAATTAAACAAAACGTCACTGCCTAATATTAACAAAAATGTCCAGTGATTAATATAAAATATGAAATTAATAATATGATGTCAAAATATTAAATAATGTCAAATGAATAATAATAATTTAAGAAAAATGTCAAATGATTAAATCTAAAAAAACAATAAAGCACAATTAGATTTAGTAGTTAACAATTTATTGATGGTTACTTCCAATATATCTATTCTCAGCCAACTCAACGTCAAGACGAGCTTATCTGCGATCTACTACCAGAGAGTTCTGGGTTACTTTGGTCATATTGAACGGAGACAATCGGATAGTATAGACAAACTTGTTGTAGCGGGAAAGATTGAAAGCTACCCACTCGTTGGTCTGATCAGGTAAAGGCTAATACGGGACTCGCCGTCACTACTGCCCTGAGAGAAGCCGAAGACAGGGTCGCGTGGAAGCAGCTAGTGAACGCCTCAGTGAAGGCATTTCAAAACGGGCACGACCAAGAGCACGAAGAAGAAGAAGAAGAAGAAGAACTTCTCTGAATCGCTAATCATCGTCGTTAACTTATATTCGATAACTTTATATTCGTACCCCATCACTAATCCCGCACCCCCTCACAACCCGTCTGCTCCGCATGACGTTTGATTACGGCGTGACAAAACACGTCGCGCGCCACTTTTGTATTTGTTAAGCCCTTCACGTGACGCTGACGTAGATGGGGGAACGGACAGGTGAAGCAAGAATATCTGTAGCTTTACTGAACAGGCGCCGTACTCCGTACTTCTAAATCGATATTGTTTCTTAGTTGTCGCTCTGATTGACCAGTGACACTATAATATTTCAAGTATTTTTTTTTTTAATGTAAAAGTAATGAGACGAACGATACGCTCTCCTGATGGTAAGAGATAACGCATCCATGATCATGGCAGCAATGCACAGAACTTTGAGTACCAAAACAAAGTCCGGAGCATCGCTGCTTTGGCACTCATTACTTTGAGACTTTCGATGGTTAGTCTCAACAGCCCAGTAATTTCGCTAGCTGCAGTACCCTTCAAACCGGAACACATTAATGTTTACACAATACTGCTTGGCGGCAGAATATCTGATACTGTGGTGGTACCGACCCTGACGACTTCCTGCTGAAAATGAAATCTACCACCAAGTAAATCATCATCTATTATCAAGCTCTGTTATATGCAGATGGGCAAACATCGGAACATGGTGGTGATGGAGGCCCTGGGTCGAGACGAGGTGATTAAAATGTAAATCAGATGTAAACAGAAATAAGGATTGTGTGTATGCCTCGAGCATTCATGCTCACTATCGAAGGCTTCTTTTTGCGGCGGCGTCGCGTCGTGTGTCGGGTCGCTCTCTTCCTTCAGATATGGTTGAGGAGGGCGATAGCTGGTGCATGCGGCATACTCGTGAACAGGTGCGGCTTGCGGGTCGCTGGTCTGCTCGCGATATACACACAAACTTGTACTTTAAACTTAGATTAAGATTATTTTAGCAAAATATCCTCTCCCTGTATCAAGCCAGTTCCACTCCAGGCTAGGTGTGCTTTACCATCTTCGACCAGACCTTCACTTAACATCAGGTGAGTTGTGGTCAGTGGTAGCGCGGCAGGTCGCATGCCGAACGGCGTGGGTTCAAACCTCAACAATGAGCTTGAGCTGCCGGTGAAGGAAAACATCGTGAGGAAACCATAGCATGGTGGTAGGGTACTTTCTAGTACTCTGCTGGCTAGCTACCACCCTCAAGTTGAAAATCTGCCCCAAGAATCTAACGGTGTGTTCCGGCAGCCTCACTTGAGAGCCAGTTCCATTCCACGATAGGTGTGCTTTACCATCTTCGACCACACCTTCACTTCACATCAGGTGAGGTGTGGTCAAACACCTAGCTTGTCATCATATATTAAAAAAAAAGTATGATCAAAATAATATAAGTATATATTCTTATGTAGGTATAGAACACAGGTATTAAGTGTTCTTATTGTCTAAAAAATATTTTATTGTATATATTGTTACGTCCAGCTGAAGGATTTTCACTTTATCACTAAATACTGTGTCACTAGCAGCGTTTCTTATTCTCTGGGATCTTATTATATATCAGGGATTTTCTTGGACAGATGCAATCTAGGATACATTCGCTTTAGACTTAGGTCTCAAACAGATAAACTTTCTGATAGGTTTGCTGTCTCAAGCAAAATAGAATATAACTTTAATACCTTTTTTTTTTACTTTATTTGTCTTATTACCTTTTTCTGTGATTTTATCCCGAACCCATTCATACCTAGATAAGTTTTTCTTTTTTTATAAATTCTGGTGGCCCCTGCGACACAAGCTCTTACTTAGTGCAGGGTCCACAAGTAATGCTACAAAATCTAGTTTGTTAATTATAAGGTTTAATTAATTTATACTAATGTAACTCGAGTTATGGTAATAAACAAATTTATTTATTTTATACAAATATAATGTTCTAATTATGTTCTATAATATATAAGTATTATATTATATATGAGTTCGATTCCCACTCAGGACAAACATTTGTTGATACATAAAATGTTTGTCCTGAGCGGGAAATCGAACCCACGCCCTACAGTTCAATAGGCAGATATGCTACCAATGAGCCAACAGGGCTGTCAGTGGTGGCCAAACGCAGACTTATACGTGTTGAAAAAAGCTTATATAGAAAATATGGTGGGTAGTAAAAAATAGGAACTTACCGTAATAAATACATCAGAAATATATACATATTAAAAGAGCAATGCAATAATCCTTTGGACTTTGTTTTGTTATCTCCGTTCTATTGTGTTTAAATATAGACGTTGTTGACGGTCGGATACGTCGTGTTGTTTTTAATTATATATTGTTGTTTATAAAGGACGGACAAACGCAAGACCATGTTTCCCTACGAGGGTCCCGGGTGTGATTCCCCGCTCATTTTAAATGCCAAAATGTTTTTAAAACGGATTAAGTGTACGATTCACATAAGAATGCTATTGTCGTTGGATGTATTTCTCGCAAAAACCACGATAGATATCTATGATAAAATACTTTGTTTTCTTTTTAGGGTTCCGTACCGAAAGGGTAAAAACGGGACCCTATTACTGAGACTTCGCTGTCCGTCCGTGTTAGAGGTTTTTTTTTATTTTATTTTTTTAAGTAAAAAGTAATGAGACGTACGAGACGCTCTCCTGATGGTGAGAGATAACGCCTGTCCACGACCATTGCAGCGATACACAGAACTTTGAGTAACAAAACAAAGTCCAGGGCATCGCTGCTTTGGCGCTCATTACTTTGTGACTTTTCTTGTTGTCATTAGAATCTTTACATCATACCTAGAGGCACTAGCTATAATAAAAAAAAGTGGGCTTATTAGTGTTTTTTTTTTTAATTTTCTTAATTAAGAAAGATTCTCAGTCTCGTTAAAATGACCAACACCTGAAAAATGAAATAATTAGCAAGCCAGACGCAAATGTTTTTAGAATTGCAATTACTTACAATTTAATTCTTAATATATTATTACCGTACCAGGCACATCACTAGCAAATTAAAAGACCAACCTCAGACTTGGCGTCCGTCCCCGGAACCTCGTTCATTATAACCGACAAAGAATTGCTAATGCGGCGCAAACACCCCGCCACGGTCGAGGATACGAAGCGAAGACAGGCGAGAGCCTTGTATGTAGGGGAAAATAACAACGTCTTATAATTATACTTTTTGATCTATTTTCGTTTGTTTTTGGGGATATATTAGACCGTATAGTCTCAGTGTTACTGCTCTGTTACGTGGGTGGTATGTTGGGCGTGGGTTCGATTCCCACCAGGACAAACATTTATGCGACTGTGTTTGTATGTATTTACAAAAAAATGTTTACGTATAAGTATTCTACCAGTTATCTGGTTCCCATAGTACCTAAAAGTTATGCTTAGTTCGAGGCGAGATGGAATGGATGTATGCAATGTTTTCCTATTCAATCAATCTTTTCGACCGACTTCAAAAAAGGAGGAGATTCTCCATTCCAATAATATTACAAATGTGAATGTTTGGATGGATGGATGTTTTTTACTCTTTCACGCAAAAACTACTAAACGGATTTTGATGAAATTTGGTACGGAGGTAGCTGAGACCCTGGAATAACACTTTTTATCCCGAAAAAATGTAGCGGGTAACACCGCGGGGCGTAGCTAGTAAGAAATATAAACACAAGAGGTTTTTAGGCCGCTAATTGTTGCATTAGTTTTAAATTTATATTTTTTTATTACATTAGATAATTATAAGTCTTTGCTGTGAAAATGAGATCATATTTTATCTTAAGGTGGTTCGATATCCATACAAATAAATTTTTGCCATTTATGGACAAATGGAGCATAATTTTAAGTCCAGTCATGCATTAGTAAAGTAGTGGCGACGAAGATAAGCTTCGATGCAGTTTTGGAATCAACACGAAAACTCATGTTTCACCACATTATAATATCATTTTCCCCACACTCGCGCTTGTAATTCGGCACTTTATGAATAAAACACCACCATTTTTATGCATAAACACTCGACAAAACACTAGTTTTGGAAAAAAATACAACGGGGCGACACGACTCTTTTGGCGTTCCCGCCAAAACTCAGAATGCCATTTCTTTTAGATAAACCTTACAAAAGTATTTTTTTTTTAAGTTATGGCTTGTTTTCATACAGGTATGAAAGTTTAACAGCTGAAGTTCCAACAGGCATGAATAAAAAACACGTCTCCGCAACGTATAAGGTCGTATAACAAACCACGGCCACAGATTGAACACCAGTTCCATCACCCACGACCCCTAAAGTTGCAACTCACGATTCTATTCCACAACCGGAAAAAGAATAATAGAAACGGCAACGTTTCGGGAGAAATAACGAAATTGCCGGCGTATGAATGGTTAATGCCCAAAAGGGGAAGAACAGGGGATTAATTTCGCGGCTCGGGACATAGGTACGTTTTCCCATTGGATTTGGTACTGCGGCCGCTATTACGTATTACATTGGGGAGATAACTGCGGATGAGTTGTAAAAACATGATGTGGAGAAACGGCGCCTTTTTTTATGTTTCTGCGAAAAATTCTGAATTTCAAGGCATGCTGAAAAAAATCGGTATTGCGTGGATTTGATGCTTTGTTTTTTTTTCTTTGAAAGATTTAAATTTTAAGACGTACGAAACCGGTAGGAATCGATTTGATTCCATTTTTATTGTTTGAACGGCTTAAGCGTGGAATACGCTACCGTAGTGGTTGTTCCCTGATAGATGATACAATCTGGTCACAATTCATTGTTTTTTTTGTTTATTCATTTTATTATTTATTTAAATTCAAATTTTAAGCACTGTTAATGCGAGGACTGTTATTGACATAATTATTTTATATGTGACATATTATTACATTGACATTTTCATTGTTTTGACATGTGTTATGATTTTGATATTTTTAAATATGAATGGAAAAATGACCTGTAACTTTGGTGTTATTAATAAAAGATTTGTTTTTGTATTTGAAGCACTACGCCTGATTATAAGACTAAGAGTGCAACAGAGAGCAAAATACTCTCTGCATCGCACCCACGTTTTACGACCCAGTCTGCAGGGAGTGAAAAACAGTAGGTGCTACATGGATATCAACGAAGGCTTTTTATTCCAATCAAATCAAGCGGTTGGTCAGTTTAAGTGTAAATATCGTCAAACTAACCCGAGGAAAATTTTATATGAAGCTGGAAATTTTAAACAGAAAGCATTATCTATAGCTAGTATTTGACAGTAGCTCACAAGTAATAGCAACTACATGGCGATAGTTGCCGTCGCAACACGTAATAAATCCGATTAGTACACCCTCTTTGATCAGAGGTCTCCCATCGATCGTTATTGCCCGATGCCGTAACATCAAGGGGATATTTTTGCCATTCAACGAACCGGGAATTTGACGAATTTGCGAATGGATGTGGGAAACATAGAATACGAAACATAGAGATCGCTGTTAGCGATAAGACCGCCACTTGTGGCACTAGTTAATAAGGTTTTTTGTTCTCTGTACTCTTTTCTATTTATGATGTGCACAATAAAGAGTTATATCTATCTATCTATCTAATACGTTTGATATCGCACCTACAAAACTTAGTTGGCCGGGAACGGTCAACGTAGTTAAACAATTCTGACTTTTATAATTTTTAATACATGTAACAAAATGTCACGTGAAAACAGATTGATAATAAATAATAACTTTAAACAACGAAGGAAAAGATCGTGAGGAAAATTACATGATGAAATTTGGTATGGAGGTAGCTGAGACCCTGGATTAACACATAGGCTACATTTTATCCCGAAAACATGTAGCGGGTAACACCGTGGGGCGCAGCTAGTTATGTATATCTTAAAATAGCGAAAAATAATTAATTTACTTTACCTACTGTACCGTTTCAATCGTTAACAAAAGTTTGAATGATGACAGCGAGCCGGAACACCTCTATTCCTAAAGAGTTTCTTTTTTTTATCTCAAAATTCATTTTCTGAATATAAATTTAAGATTTTCGAGCTCATTACTCCTTATCGGCGATTTAAAAAGGTCCGGCTGGCCTCAGAGGGCCGCCGTTCTATTATACGTAGAAGAACGTAATAAGAATCGAAACCCAGGGGTTACAAGAAAAAAAAACACTGACAGATTCAAAATGTGTACTCGTATCACTGTAATACAGTACAAAATGTTGTGAATACAAAATAGTATATGATACACAGTAAAATATGGACCCTGTCGGGCACAGCAACGTTAAGAAGAGAGGAGGGAGCATTATACTAACAGTCAAAATCCCACTAATATTATAAATGTGAAAGTTATTGTTGTTATTGTTTATTTCCGCGTAACAGCCGTTTCAGTTACAACAGTAACGAAGAATTTAAATTTAACTAACTTGACAACAATTTAAAAAACATATCCGAAACTTTACCTTATATCTAAACCTAAAATTAGACAGAAACTTAAAAACTAAAATAAATCAAACAACTTAAACACCATAAAAAGTATGTACAAAAACTACCTACGTCACAAAAAACCTAATCTACTTCTTTATTTATTTATTTAATTCTTTGTTGCACACTTTATAGAAAAATATGTACAAAAAGAGGACTTAATGCTAAAGCATTTTCTGCCAGCCAACCCAACCCAATCTTTCAATTACGTATTTGAAAAAAAAAATGATTAGTGCGATAGGCGAAATTTAAAAATTAAAGTGTATTTATTACTTTTATTAAGTAAATTAGGCAACGTAACAGATTCAAACGTAGACACTCACAGCGGGAATGGTCCGTAAGTTCAAAGTCGCTCAGCGAGGTATGGAAAGAGCTATGCTTGGCATTTCTCTGAGGGATCGGATCCGAAACGAAGTAATTCGCCAGAGAACTAAAGTCATTGACATAGCGCAGCGTATTAGCAAGCTGAAGTGGCAATGGGCTGGACATATCTGTCGCAGAACCGATAACCGCTGGGGTAGACGTGTTCTAGAGTGGAGACCGCGTATTGGCAAGCGTAGCGTAGGACGCCCTGAGACTCGATGGAGTGACGATATACGTAGGACAGCTGGCGGTGGATGGAAGCGAAAAGCCGAAGATCGGGCTGAGTGGCGTGTCTTGGGAGAGGCCTATGTCCAGCAGTGGACTAGTATAGGCTGATGATGATGAACAGATTCAAAACACTATGCGAAAATAAATTATTTTATGAAATTCATAATGAATTTATTTAGAAAGAGCAAACTTGCCCGCTGTGAGGAAGTTCTAAAAGCGGCCCTGTCTGCGTATCTGGCCAAAGCTGGATGAATGTAATTCAGCATCATTTCAAATTGGGACCTTTAAAATAGCCCGGATTTGGTGGAGCGTGTTTTTTTGCTTAATATTTTTGAAGGAAATTTTGGTGTCCTGACCTTAACCCAAATTATTTTGGATAGAGATGCTTCCTTGAATTAAATTTAAAAATAGGTATACAAGCTATTTTTATAACAAACCCCATTGGTCAGTGCCCATATACAGAGTTATGCGGAACGACATTATTAGGCACGCTGAAAGGAGTTCATTATAAATCATCATAAAACTTTTACTACCTATGGGACCGATTAAGAAATTACAAAAAAAAATCCTCCTATTTTGTATAAGGTAAATGAGTATTTTCTATGAAGCCACGAACATTGTTTTTGCTACTTTACAGTATTACACCGTAATTATTTTTTTAAAGTAATCTCGTTTCGTTTTATTACTGCCGTTCCGTGTAACCCTATATAAACCACTAGCGGCTCGTCCTGGCTAGGCACGGGTAGACATTTATTATTAATTAAATACTAGTAATAAATATATCCTATGTTACTCAGGGAGAATGTAGCATTTTAATGGTGAAAGAATTTTTGAAATCGGTCCAAGAGTTTTTGAGTTTATTCGTTATAAGTATACAAAATCCAAAAATGCAAATCTTTCCTCATTATAATATTTGTTAATAGCAAGGCAAACAAAACATAATCCGCAAGTACAACTTCAAACGATGTGAATCCACCAATTTTATTTATAGGTACAAATGAGTTCGATGAACCTTTGAACACAAAATTCGAACAAATGTAAATAATTCGAAACCAAATCACAAATCCTACTTTGCATATTTACCAAAAACACAATCGCATTGTTATTCCGAAATCTCCACAGTCACACGGCAAACTGGAAAAAGGCAACAAAAGGTAAGTACCTAATTCTGAATCGATCTTGAATCTTGATGTCTTTCCTTCCCTAATACATCAAAAGGCACAAACATAGCGCACGTCAGTGTCTGCCGAAAGTCAGTCTTAAAGTAAAAGTGACTGGAGACAGTTTTACCTCCAACGTGACTCGAAGTAACTTGGCCAAAGAATAAGTAAGAAAAGTGGCTCTTTGTTGGCAGGTGTATAAAAAATGAGACATTATTAGAGTCTAGGCGAATGTTAGTGGAATGACTTCGGAAAGATTTTTCAGTATTAAAAAAGTATTGAGATTCGTTTCGCTCGTTCCAGTGAGTTTTCTCGATTTATCAATAGCTTAGATAAGAAGTGCTTTAAGAAGTTTTTGATTTTATTGTTCGATCCGATGTCTCGAGTGGAATGGATAATGATCGAGAAGGGTTGTTTTTTTTAAGGAACTCTCGAGGGCTGTTGACGTTTTATAGTTTGATTTGAAACAAGGTAAGGGTTCATATGATGCTCGTCTTATATCTACTTTATACTAATGTTTATTGTTACTTTTGTCACAGCTGAAGTGATTTTATGTTTTAGAAAAATCGCCATATATATCGCATGTCTATTTATTCACAATATAATAGGGATAATTATGTACCAGGTGTCCGGCAACCTTCTTGGAGAGCCAGTTCCAATTTAAGACTAGGTGTGTTTATTATTGACTACATCGTCATTTAACATCTTTTTTTTTAATGGTTGACAGGCTTGGTGTTTGACCACAGCCCACCTGATGTTAAGTGAAGGTGTGGTCGAAGATGGTGAAGCACACGCAGCCTGGAATGCAACTGGCTGCTTGACGGCAGATTTTCAACTTGAGGGTGATAGCTAGCCAGCCGAGTACTAAAGTACCCTACCACCATGCTATGGTTTCCTCACGATGTTTTTCCTTCACCAGCAGCTTTAAGCTCATTGTTGGGGTTTGAACCCACGCCCTTCGGCATGCGAACCTACCACGCTAACCACTGAGCTATCATCGCTACAAAAATCATGTGAGTTGTGGTCACATACCAAGCCCTTTACACCAAAAAAAAAGTTACAAGTAGCTGAAGTTGATAGTAAACACTGCCAAAACTGATTGTAATAAAAAGTTTGAAGACCCCAGATGAACTAAAGAAGTAGAGTACAACACCATAGCAAGTCGATCGAAATTCACTTTGACAAAATTGGACACAAGTGCTTTACCAATGACCCTCTCACTACTCACTGGGCACAAGATTACTCTTAATTAGATTTACCCCATATGCCATACATACGTGTGGGTAATTCAGCCACCCCAAAACACATCGATTCGCTCCACCAAAAAAAGTCCAAAAATGCCTTATTTTCCGTCCCCGTGTACAAAGGATAATTTGTGTTTCGGTTTCTACACGTTATACTTGTTTCTGCGCATTATTTCCGAGGGGCCGAGATAAAAGAGAGTAAGCACCTGAGTTAATTGATTGATGTTGCGAGGGGCCAAGTTATTGGAAAAAGGTTCCATTTTCAATTCCGCCTTTGTTCCCCTACTGCGTGTCATCGAACTTTTTTCATTTGCGATCTTGTTTTGCAGGAGCGTGTTGTTGACGTTGGGTGTTGATTTAAATTTTCTAATTATAATAATGTAGAAAAATATTTTTTTTATTTTGATTCGTTGAACTGGGAAAACATTAAACAATGTTTCATGTCAAGTGATGATGCGATCTGCGATGAAGTATAATTCCAGAGGAAACCAATTCTATCGACTTAGCAGAGAGAGGAGAATTTTAAGACTTGTGGTATTTTAATTAAATTTTTGTTAAATTATATTTTTAAAGTTTATTTCAAATTAGCTCTAGATATTAAATAACATTAGGTTTTTAATTAACAAGTTGTTGTCAAATTAGTTAAATTTAAGTCCTGATCACTGTTGTAACTGGAGCGACTGTTAAGCGGAAATAAACGAAATATATACCTTGAGTATTCAAAATGAACTTCCGCTAAGTAACGCCTGAGTCTATCAATTCTACCGAGGTTTGAAACTACCTAGATTGTATTGAGAACGTCTTTCCGCAAATCACTCAATAAGTCTATTAAAAAAAGTACTTTAATAATATACGTTCATGGTAGCTCTCCAATCCAGCTTTGTCAAAAAGCAAAAGCATTTACTCGTGCTTTGGCTTAAGCAGCTCTCTAGCTCCAAAAACAAATCGATCAGTAGGTATAAAGAGATTTGGTTAGTTTTGGACAAAGAACACATACCATGATATTATAAAAATACGCGGCGTTCAGATTTCGTTGCGTTGTTGTTACAAAATGCACTTACTGAACAATTTATACATTGATGTTTGTTTAGTTCAATCCCGACCCACTAGATGGCGCTAGCATGCATATTAGCTCGCACAAACGTTTCGTTTACTATGTATGACTAGTGAATTTTGTAACAGTAGAATTATTAATGGCACCATTAGGAAGAATTACAGATCTGTACATAAGTTAATAGTCTATTATTTAAACTAGTAACCATAACGTATGATACAGAAAGAGATAGCTATAAGTAGTGTCTTGCGCTTGAAGCACACTAGTGCAAATCAAATTGCAACAATATTCTAAATATGTCTGAAACAATTTGTGCGCGCTAGTTGTGATATCTACCTCTTTTTTTAAATTATATAATATCATTGCATACTTACACACAACACAACTTTAGGTATGCGTGCTCCATTTTGCTTAACATCAGGCAGAATATGGTCAAAGGTGAACCTATTTCGAATTTAAAAAAAAACTTTGACAGATTTGACACTAGTTCTAATCTGGAGTTTTGGCGGGAACGCGGGAAGAGTCGTGTCGCTCCGTTGTATTTTTTTCCAAAACTAGTGTTTTGTCGAGTGTTTATGCATAAAAATGGTGGTGTTTTATTCATAAAGTGCCGAATTACAAGCGCGATTGTGGGAAAATGATATAATGTGGTGAAACATGAGTTTTCGTGTTGCTTCCAAAACTCCATCGAAGCTTTGTAGTAAAGTTG
Organism: Biston betularia; assembly: GCA_905404145.2. NCBI lineage: Eukaryota > Metazoa > Arthropoda > Insecta > Lepidoptera > Geometridae > Biston > Biston betularia. The sequence continues at coordinate 13,133,327 of FR989874.1, forward strand.
CCACTACTTTACTAAAGCATGACTGGAATTAACTGACACGAACTGGACTTGACAAAGACGACTTTGACGATAACTATAGCTAAGATACAGCAGAAATAACACTTAAGACAAGGCAGTATGGCTCTATAGCTTTAGCCTGCCCGAAAGGGCAAATTATTAAAAAAAAAAAAAAAATAGTTCTAATCTTATTGAAATAAGCATAAAACAATGTGCATGGACACGAATTAATATAAGCCGATTCGAAATTCAAATGAACCCTTTAACATTAGTAGGGGCCAGTAATAGCAGTAAATTCCCAGTAAAGAGATCAATCTCGAAGAGGTCCGATACACGCCGAAGTCTCATTTGCTGATGGATCGCGTCCCGGTCCCGGCCCGGACGGGATTTGAATAGGGATGTGACACTTTCGAGATGTGTCTTAAACTGGTAGAATCTTGATCGGGTAAGTTTTAAACATCCATGCAAGATAGGAAATTTTTAATCTTAATTGACTTATTCCACTAATATTTTAAATGTGAAAGTTTGGATGGATGGATGGATGTTTGTTACACTTTCACGCAAAAACTACTAAACGGATTTACATTAACACATAGGCTACTTTTTATCCCGAAAACATATTAATAATACTATTGACCATATTTAAAATTGTACTATTATTATTATTAACTAGCTGCGCCCCGCGGTGTTACCCGCTACATGTTTTCGGGATAAAAAATAGTCTATGTGCCAATCCAGAGTATCAGCTACTTCCATACCAAATTTCATTCGAATCCGTTCAGTAGTTTTGTTCAGTAGCGTGAAAGAGTAACAAATATCCATCCATCCGTCCACCTAAACTTTCACATTTATAATATTAGTGGGATTTATTGACTAAAATGGCACAATACTCGAATTACAACAGTCGTTAAAGAAAAACATAGTATTAACAAAGTCTATATGCCATTAAAAATAACAATAAAAAGTATTGCAAATATTGAAATAATTGTCAAAAAATATTGTAAAATAATTCAATTGGATAAATAAGTAATAAATATATATATTTTCCTCACGATGTATTCTTTCACCGGTAGCTCAAGCTTGTTAGGGTTTGAACCCATGCCTTTTGGCGTGCGAACCGACCGCGCAAACCACTAAACTATCATTATAACAAAATTATTAAAAAATATATGATTTATAAAACAAAAATCATATTAAAATTAGAATTTCACTGCTCAACAAAAAAAAGTATTTAAAAAAATTATCTTACTAAATTGTTTTGAGAAAAACGAACATGACAATTTCTTGACAACTGAAATTCACTTACTTTACCTGAGTGCCAGATTATTTCAAAGCGTTTGTCTCGTCCCTGTGTCATCCAAAGTGACTACCTATTTCAAAGTTTTCCGGTGTCTCTTTTAAAATTTAAAATATTCTCTACATTTTCATCCCACGATGTCGTAGAAAGAGATTTTGTAAGGTAAATACCCGTCGAGACGTTTCACAGGGAAAAATTGTAGGTAAGTATTTACGTCTGGAAATATGGTCGCGACGAAGCGTGTAATTAAAATAACTCAGTGCTTATAAAATTGTCAAAAAACAAAATGTTACTGCGTACGTTTTGAAAATGATATTTAAGAACGTATAATTAAACTTTTTAGTTATTTATTGTAGTTATTAATTTCTTAAAATTATATATATATATATTTTTTTATGGTTGACAGGCTAGTTGTTTGACCACAGCTCACCTGATGTTAAGTGAAGGTGTGGTCGAAGATGGTAAAGCTCACCTAGCCTGGAATGGAACTGGCTCTCAAGTGAGGCTGCCGGAACACACCGTTAGATGCTTGGCGGCAGATTTTCAATTTGAGTGTGGTAGCTAGCCAGCCGAGTACTGGAAAGTACCCTACCACCATGCTATGGTTTCCTCACGATGTTTTCCTTCACCGGCAGCTCAAACTCATTGTTGGGGTTTGAACCCACGCCCTTCGGCATGCGAACCTACCGCGCTAACCACTGAGCTATCATCGCTACAAAAGGTAAACATCACAAAATATAGGTATACACATCACGTATGTATATTGTTCTATAACTATTTCACTTATATGATTGACAAATAAAACCTATGTTTTGCTTATCTGTCAAAAATGTTAAAAGCAAAATAAAGTTTTTTCAAACATAAAAAGAACACTGTCTATTAGTGACGTAAAAATCTGTGTCTTCAATCTAGAGCTAACGGTTTTTCTAGATAATCGTGCTGCACCTTAGACGTCACTATACTGTTTGACATCAGGCAGGGTGTGGTCAAACGCGAACCTCTTTAGTATACTATAAAAAAAATGAAACGAAGTAAAGACAATTAGGTTTCCATGGAACGTATAGTGTATTTCTTGAGAATTCCTCACAATTTTGTGGGTAAAAAGGGATTTCTACACGAATTCAGACCTTGATAATCCTCTCCATTCCTCGAAAAATCACAAAACCGTTCATATCCGAGAACATCTCACACCCCATAAAACTTTTCCCCGAAAGCTGTCAAAGCTGAAATCCAGCGCCCTTTACGCGCCTACACCTAAGCAAATAGCCTATCAATCTACGCCGAATCTAAATAAATCCCTTACTATAAAGGGCCGAAGGTCTTGAAGGCAGTGGAGAGGAAAAAACCATCAAGTTACAAAGATTTACCACCAATACTGTCACTACAGAACAGCGGCGCAGAGATAAAACTTAAAACAAGTCTGTTTATTAAATAATAATATTTTATACAAATTTACAATTTAAAAAAACCGACTCAATGACCCTTAGGCCAACTAAACGCTCTGCTCCAATGAAACGGTGAGGTTTCGGAGTAAACGAAAATATCATCGATACATAATTTTTTTAGACTTTTATTGATTGTTTAAAAACCGCTCGATCGATTTCTGTAAAATGTATATGGGACCACCTCTGAAATATGATTTACACCAAGCAAAACAAATAATCATCAAAATCGATTCGTAATTGGCGGAATTATCGCGTAACATACATACAAAAAGAAAAAAAAACATTCAGTCGAACCACCACCTCCACACCTCGCCCTTCTCCTACTCTTTTTTCAGTCGGTTAAAAACAAAAACCAGCCAAGTGCGAGTCGGACTCGCGCACGAAGGGTTCCGTACCATTATCTATAAAAAATCAAGTTTGTTGTATGGGAGCCCCCCTTAGGGGGCCCTAGGGTCCCGTTTTTACCCTTTGGGTACGGAACTCTAAAAATGATATGATTGGTCCTAGATTCATACGGCTAAAATATAGGAAGACCATTGGAAACTGAAAACTAGAATGCTAGTAGCATAATCATCATCATCATCATCATCATTTCAGCCGTAGGACGTCCACTGCTGGACATAGGCCTCCCCCATTGACTTCCATAAAGACCGGTTGGAAGCGGCTCGCAGTAGCATAATATACTGATTATATTTAACTGTAAGCTATATCTGTTCCGATCGAGCTACGTAACTGTCCAGAGCTATCTACTGACATCAGGGGGCTGAATAATAATGGAATTTCAATCAGTCCCCGGTGCGGCCGCGGTGGAAAGGATTATTGCAAACGGAACGTTAGAATTGCGCTTTCAATTTTGTGCCGGATTGTACAAAATTTATAGCATTTCGAAACTAACAGATATTTTGAGAGCTTGCATCGAGTATTATGGCAGGAAATATTTCACAATCATTCAGGATTCTTTATATCACTACTACCACTACTACTACTACTACTACTACTACTACTACTACTACTATCTAATGGGAACAAGATAACTGACACAAAACTTGAACACATTTTTTTTGGAAATACATATGTACTTGTAAACTTATAATACATAAATAACTCCTAGACACAGAACAAACAATTATCGTCACATAAATGTTTGTCCTGGTGGGAATCGAACCTACACCCTACAGCTAAGAAACTTGTTTATTCCTGATTTGAGAGATATCCAAAGTGCAACTGTCTCTTTAAAAAAATCAAGTAAAACAACTCTTAGTCACAGTCAAAATCCCACAAAGTAAGCCAGTCTAGTCTATGTCCTAGTAATGTGGCGGTGACTTTACAAAAAAAATCTTCACGAATACATGTTTCACCACATTATAACACTTGCCCACATACATTCGTGCATAAAATAAATATTTTTATACTTGCGGACGCCTCGCGGTTTCACTCGCGGTGTTCCCGTAGGAATACAGGGATAAAAAGTAGCCTATGTCACTCGGGGATAGTGTAGCTTCCCAACGGTGAAAGAATTTTTGAAATCGGTCCAGTAGTTATGGAGCCTATTCAATACAAACAAAAAATCAAATCTTTCCTCTTTATAATAGTACTAGCGGGCCGGCCCGGCTTCGCACGGAAAAACAGAACTCGATTAACAATATAAATATAGCCTTTGTCACTCAGTGGTAATGTAATATTCTAATGATAAAAGAGTTATTCAGATCGGACTAGTAGTTTCGGAGCTTATTCAATACAAACAAACAATCAAATCTTTCCTCTTTGTAATAGTGTAGATTATAAAATAAAATAAATTTATTACAGGGAACAAGACCCATATAAAAAATACAAATACAAATACCGTTAAATTGACTGAAATAAAATAAAATAAAAAACTAAAATTTTAACATAACACAAAAACTAATATTGTTATTAGATAACTTTTTTTTGCGCAAATAGTAGAAAAAACACAAGTATTGGAAAACAATACAACACAGCAACATTACTTTTCTGTTTTCGTTCACACTTTTTTCCTAATTCGTCAAATCGACGAAAACGACAACAGAAAGCTTTGTTATCGAACTTTTCTATCAGAAATGAACCTAAAAATACATCGTAACTTTACACCTGATCATAATTTAGTAGCATCCCGTCGTCCTCCATCAGTCGAACACAGGAATGCTATTTAACTTTTTTATTTTCATCCCCGAACAAAAATGAAGGCACCCTCAAACTTTCTTATTAAAGCATTATGGAAAGTAGGACGTCCGTCAGATAGCATTGGTAAAAGTCAACCGGAGCGAATTATAGGGCTGACTATGACAAGAAAATCATATGTCTCAAGGTATGTATCAATATGTAAAAAGGTTTCAAAGAAAAAGTTTTTTTTTTAATCTGTGTAAGACGAAAAAAAACATCAACATAGACAAATATGGCAATATGGTGCGATTATGTCTAAAGATGGCATTTTAATACAGTGGATCAAAGTGGGATCTTGTTGCAATGATAGTCACAAAGCTTTGATGGGTTCGAACCCATAACCAATCAAATTTTATGACAACTTGATGAACGGTTAACGTGGCAAGTTTGCTGCCAAACAAACAAACCTACAAATATCATACAAATGCCGATTTGTAAGAGACTTCAGATTTTCACTTAAATCGCTCAATGAACAGACAATTTCTTAAAATAAATGTAAAGAGCTTAAATCACAAAACATTTTACAGAACATCAGTTTCCGAGACGGATGACATCAGAAAAATTACCTACAAATACAAATACATATTTCACTGGAAATTCCGCAACAAAACATCGCATTCTCGGGCAATTTTTCTTCAAAACCAATTTTAAGATGTGACACCATAATACCTCACAAAAATGCGGTTTCACGTTTTCCCCAATTTTACAGGTGACGGCTCGACAGCCCTAAACCGAGAATATTCCATTAAGGATTGCGACAGAGGATGAATTATTCTCGAGTGAAAATTAGGTCTGAGGTAATTAAACGCTACCTAAGTCAGTTTGCATCCTGGACAAGAATCACTCGATGTGTCTGCTAGACGACCTAGACCTCAAACATTGATATAGCACATGAGAATTCTCACAAAATTGTACCGTGTTATTGTAACTTGCACACAAGTTACAATAATTATAATATACTGGGCTGTTGAGACTAACCATCTAAAGTAATGAGCGCCAAAGCAGCGATGCCCTAGACTTTGTTTTGTTACTCAACGTTCTGTGTATCACTGCATTGAACGTGGACGGGAAGTTATCTCTTACGGAGAGCGTCCCGTTTGTCTCATTACCTTTAGGTACATAAAAAAAAAAAATTAAATTTGAACCGATGTCGAGACCTTCACGCTGAGTAAACTGAGTCCTCAAACGATGGTGACCCCAAGTCCAATTAATTTCAGTCAAAAAGTACATTCCTAATCCAGTTTAACGAGATTTCAATCAAAGCCGAGGCAATTCTCACCAAGTTCGCGAATAACATTAAAGTGGAAACTGGTCGCAACTATCGTCCAACTATCGCCCAACTATAGTTAAACTAGTTCTCCGCAGTATTTATGTTTTCACGCGCCGCTGGCACTAAGATTATCGCGGAGCCTGATCGGAACACGGCCCATTAACTTCGGCAGGGGTTAGCGTATGAAACTTATGAGCTTATGTGAAAAGGAATATTTATACACCTAAGTATATTTTTAGACCATATCGTCACATAAGAACGCTGTGAAGTGGAAATACTATTTGTTAAACAATTAGGTAGACCGACGGTGGGCTTACAATTTTGAAATGAAAACCTTGGTGGTAGATCTCCTTAGCACGAGGTCGTCTACGTAGGTCCCACCACAGTACCAGATATTGTGCTGAGCACTAGTGTGTTCCGGTTTGAAGGGTACTGCAGCTAGCTACATTACAGAGTTGTCGAGACCAACCATCGAATGTTTCAAAGTAATGAGCGCCAAAGCAGTGATGCCCAGAACTTTGTTTTGCTACTTAAATTTCTGTGTATCGCTGCAATGATCATGGTCAGGCGTAATCTCTTACCATCAGGAGAATAATCTAATAAATCCACACCTCAGTTTAAAGACATTTATTTTCTCAAAAGAATTAGAATTAAATTCGCTTATTTGAGAATTAAGTAAGTAGCAAATATTTTCATCCTTCACTTAACATCAGGTGAGCTGTGATCAAACACCTAGCCTGTAAACCATCAAAAAAAAAGAACGGAAAACATTGCACGAAGAAAATGGTTGGTAAAGTCGCGAGTGAATCGGTTTCATCTAGCCAAGAATGCTCTACCGTATCAAACACAAGCCAATTATAATTAAAAAAAAGTTACGCAGTCATGAGTAATGCCTACAGAAGTTAAAACGTCACATTAGCATGTCGGTGTCGCTAGCCCCTAAGTTTCACCCCTACTAATAAATCACTTAATGCGGCTAAAGAAGTTATTTCACTACAAAACCAGTTACTTTCTTTAATTTAAAATTCAAAAAAATGTAACTGGATTAGATCCACAAACGGAGCATAAAACAAAATTTAACACTTACATAAAGTTAATGTAAGTACAAAAAGGTAATTTGTAAAACAAACGCTTTTCATAATCCGCGAACAAAGTATGCGTGAAACCGCGAGTGTTCTAAACAAAATAAATTAGGCATGCACAGCCGCTCACGGGGACGCGCTAAGCCAAATGGTAGCTTTTAACGGATTTAGTTGATAAAAACACAAAACGCAGGGGATAACTATTTTGTACACTGGGTGGACGCTTGATGGAAAGAGCAGGTTTTTCTATTGTTCTATCCTACTAATATTGTAAACTAGCCATTACATGATTTCGGGATAAAAAGTAGCCTATGTGATAATCCAGGGTCTCAGCTACCTCCATACCAAATTTCATTCAAACCCGTTCAGTAGTTTTTGCATGAACGAGTAACAAAAAAACATCCATCCAAACTTTCACATTTATAATATTAGTGGGATTATATAAACATGCGTGTACCATCGTAACCCGCATTTTCAGTTTTTTTTTTATTTTTATTTTTTTTTAATGGTTGACAGGCTAGGTGTTTGACCACAGCTCACCTGATGTCAAGTGAAGGTGTGGCCGAAGATGGTAAAGCACACCTAGCCTGGAATGCAACTGGCTCTCAAGTGAGGCTGCCGGAACACACCGTTAGATGCTTGGCGGCAGATTTTCAACTTGAGGGTGGTAGCTAGCCAGCCGAGTACTAAAGTACCCTACCATCATGCTTTGGTTTCCTCACGATGTTTTCCTTCACCGGCAGCTCAAGCTCATTGTTGGGGTTTGAACCCACGCCCTTCGGCATGCGAACCTACCGCGCTAACCACTGAGCTATCATCGCTACAAATATAGGTATTCAAAATAGGTTCGCGTTTGACCATACTCTGCCTGATGTTCAGCAGTAGTGTGGTCTAAGATGAAGCACGCTTACCTAGAAGAAACCTATTTACTCTAGATTTGAAGACACCCATAAGAAGTAAGTAGTATTAGTAGTTTTAAGTCAGGCGCGATGTCAGTAAATCTGAAACCTATTCATATTTACTTATAAACAACAATTATTCTTCGATCTTTGATCGGAGAACTTACACAATACATTTCGCAGTACAACCGGCAGCATTTCGTCTGGCCGCAAGCCAAATACAGTAAGTACACAACTCGTGAAATTTTCAGCAAAGCTTACATTAAACTTTTATTGTGACCTAGAACGAGTTCTCAGGCTTATTCCGCTTTGCATTTGCAAGTAAACATCTCTCAGTCTTTTACACAACAAAAATCACTTTCAAAGTCACTTTCCTTACATGGTGGACTTTCCCCACGTACGGACTAAGCGCTTCGATTCCACATCCTTCATACGCACAGCGAGGATGTGGAACTCTCTGCCAGCGTCTGTTTTCCCCGCGAAGTACAATTTGCGTGTCTTCAAATCTAGACTAAACATGTTTTATTTTTCTAGTTAAGCGTGCTTCATCTTGGACTGCATCCTGCTAAACATCAGGTAGGGCGAGGTCAAAGGCAAACCTATTTCGTATAAATAAAAAAAGAATTAAAACAAAACTGTAGCTTATTCAAATTAAACTGCTACTTTCGGCTTAATAAACCCCAAAGTTATAACCCTGTGGATTGTGCGGTAGGACAATATCAATACTACCGCTTGGTATGACCAGTATTATGCTGAGGTGAGCCCCCTATTTTGTAACTTATAATTTTTTTTTCTTTCTTTCTTTCAATACCGCGGGATAGCATCTAAAAGATAATATGTTCTTTTTTGCCGATCGTCGGAACGTGATGCAAAACGAACTAAAGTTTTGAAAATGTTTAATGTTGAACAAAGTAAATTTTTATTTGTTTTTTTAACTTAATAGTGTTACCTACATCTCCCGTATGTTCTAAAGATGTATCGTGTTTTTCCATTCTTAGTTTCCTCGAAGAGATCGTTCTTAGCGATAAGCCCTTCACCTGTGGCACAATAACTCATCAGATCACAATAAAGAGTTTCTCTATTTAAATATTAATTTATTGTATTGATCACAATCTATCTTTTTTTTTAAATGTCGTAGGCCGCATCTTCGCCTTAAAATCAGGCGAGATTGTGGTCAAACGCAATCCAATCTGTTAATAAAAACAAAATTAAATAACAAATTCATGGATATTCATATTCATTTAATGGTTGATTATACCCAAAGTAAGTTAAACAAGCAACATTTAAAAAAATAACTAGTATTAACTAAAAGATCGCTATCATTGGAAACAGTTCCCAAAAAGCTGCGCTGCCCCTATAGCCGCCATGAATGGCTATACATTGTAAACCATTGTACTTCATTTGTTTGGCCTACTTTTTTTTTTTTTAATACAAAAATATATAAAAAAAGAAAACATTTAGAACCTAAAAAGTATATTATAACGTAGTCTAAAATAGCCTTTTCTGATACGAAATGGTGGAAACAAAACAGACTATCGTTGAGTTCGTGAAACATTCACGACAGTAGCCTCCGCTGGCACAGCGCCAGGGTAGCGGGTTCGACGCCGTGAAGAATCCGCATTTCAAACACCCTGCGACTAAGGATTCTACCTTTTTAGTACTCCACGTCTGATGTGAAGTTTATAGTTCTGTTTTCTTCAGATTTTTAGAGTAGTGCTTGGAGATTTTATCGACGTTTTTGGAACAGCTCTATAAATTTTTAAAATAGCTTTCGTGTTCCATTTTATGTGAAAATAAAATGAAAAATCGGCCATGTGTAAGTCGGACTCGCACACGAAGGGTTCCAATACCATTATCTATAAAAACGGTAAAAAATCACGTTTATTTTATGGGAGCTCCCTTAATATTTATTTTATACTGTTTTTTAGTATTTGTTATTATAGCAGCAACAGAAATACATCATCTGTGAAAATTTCAACTGTCTAACTATCACGGTTCATGAGATACATCCTGGTGACAGACAGCGGAGTCTTAGTAATAGGGGCCCGTTTTACCCTTTAGGTACGGAACCCTAAAATAACTAAATTGTTGTAAAAGCAGCTTGATTTAGAAGTAATTTGTTTTTTTGGTCTATAACTACATACATAATTATGTTACAATGTTTTAATAAAACTACGTACGTTTACTATAATAAAAATACGTGAGACTATGAATACAAATACAAAATAACTCCTATGATGTTTATGATACAGAATAACATTGTTTGTTGGGTACTATCTAGTAGAAACTGTGCCGCTTGAGTAGAAGGAATCCAAAATGCTTCATTGGAAAAACTAACAATCGATTTTACTTTTTTAATTTTTGGTGTCGCATTTTGTGCATTTGCCAGTGTCAATAAGTTCAAGTATTTTATAAAAAAAATAATTAAGCTAAGTAAGTCAAAGACAAAACCACACAAAGTAAAATAAAAATTGCTACAAGCGTCAATAGAGTTTTTGAAGTAACATGTTTCACCACATTATACCTATCACATATCTACTCATCCACGCAATTCGGCACTTTAAGAATAAAACACTACAATTCCCCCACAGGTTGTCTAAAAGAAATTGTTCAAGGCGATAAGGCCGCCGTTGTACTACAACAAATAAATCTTGATGCTGTTCCTTCTCTCTTTTTAAAGATGTGTATTTTGTAACATATCGATTCTTGTTGTACTATAAAGTCGTATTCTATTCTATTTCATTTTTATACCTACAATTTAACGACATGATTTTTCCGCATAGCCGTCAATACTTTACTTATGATTAACTTATAATAAACTAGGTGCGGTATTACCCGCTACATGTTTTCGGGATAAAAATTAGTCTATGTGTTGATCCGGGGTCTTAGCGACCTCCATACCAAATTTCATTCAAATCCGTTCTGTAGTTTTTGCGTGAAAGAGTAACAAACATCCATCCATCCATCCATCCATCCAAACTGTCCAAAAAAAAAAATCCAAATGTGAACATTTATAATATTAGTGGGATATTAGCTCCACATTCAAAGATTAAACAGTTGGTTAATCAGAAGGTCAATCCATACGTTTTACGCGTTACAGCGACCCCATTGGCTCGACGCCAATACAGGTGGCCAAGTGAACTGGTGACTGTAGTGCACTGATGTTGACCTGTGACCTAAGTGACCTGACCTCAATAACACCATTTAATTAGACGAGTAAGTGATACAAATATTTTATTGATAATACCAAAGTTCTACGCTTATCTGACAGCCCCGTTGGCTCATTGGTAGTATATCTGCCTTGAGATCTGTAGGGCGTGGGTTGGATTCCCATTCAGGGCAAACATTTTGTGAATAAATAAATGTTTGTTCTGTGTCTGGGTGTTCTGTATGTATCATAAGTATGTATTTACAAAAAAAAAGTATTTATGTATTCTATCAGTTATTTGACTTCCATCACACAAGCTCTGCTTAGTTTGGGGCCAGATGGCGCTGTGTGTATAGTCCTACGATATTTATATTTATCTACACTTGGTGGTAGATCTCCTTAAGAGGAGGTCGTCTAAGTAGTAGTCCACCGTAGTACCAGATATTCTGATGTTAAGCAGTAGTGTGTAAATACTACTGTGTTCCGTTTGAAGGGTTTTGCAGCTAACGAAATTACAGGGCTGTTGAGACTAACCATCGAAAGTCTCAAAGTAATGAGCGTCAAAGCAGCGATGCCCCGGACTTTGTTTTGTTACTCAAAGTTGTATGTATGTACTGCTGCAATGGTCATGGACATGCGTTATCTCTTACCATCAGGAGAGCGCATCGTTCGTCTCATTAGTTTTACATTTAAAAAAAAAACTTAAAATACATACAGTACACCCAACACAGAAAAAACATTTGCTTATAAAATACAATGTTTGCCTGTGTGGGAATCGAACCCTCGCCCTACAGCTCTTGAAGCAGACATTCTACCAATGAACCAACAGGGATGTCATTGACATGTAATCATATCAATGACATGTTTATGATATTACGGAATTTAAGATGGTAAAAGAAAATGCATGTCAATGACCATTGCAGCGATACACAGAACTTTGAGTAACAAAACAAAGTCCAGGGCATCGCTGCTTTGGCGCTCATTACTTCGAGATTTTCGATGGTTAGTCTCAACTACCCTGTGATTTCACTAGCTGCAATACCCTTCAAACTGAAGCACAGTAATATTTACGAACTACTGCTTGGCGGTAGAATATCTGGTACTGCGGTGGTACCTAGCTAGACGAACCCCTGCTAAGGAGAAATTAAGCTAGACGAACCCCTGCTAAGGAGAAATTAAATTGAACTAAAAAGGTGGAATCCTCAGTCATAGTTTACAATTTATCTGAAATACGCACTGTTTATGCAATATATACATAAATTGACATTAACTAAGACATTTAAATAAACATACTCAGTAATTATTATTTATCTAAACTTTTTAGGTATGCCTAATGGTCTAATTATAGATAATTCTTATTACGTAAACTATTAGCAACGTAATGGCGCACCTTTATCAGCGGCGGCAGCGTTATTGAAGGAAGTGAGGATGGAAGGAAACGGAGATTGGGACGAGCTTTGTTCAGGCGACACAGAAAAGAAATAACAGCACATCTCCTTGAGAGAAATTGAAACTTGTAGAACAATTTGAATTAAAAATAAATGAAGCCTCGATAGTATAGCAAGATAGATAAAAATAATACTCACAAGTACAATATGAGTGTCTTCAAATCAAGAGTAAACAGGTTCCTTCTAGGTAAGCGTGTTCCATCCTAGACCGCATCGTTGTTTCACATCAGGCAGGATGTGGTCAAATCTATGAAGCCATCTACCCCAGCGGTTATCGGTTCTGCGACATATATTTCCAACCCATTGCCACATCAGCTTGCTAATAAAAAAAAGTTATTGCTATGGAAATTGGTATGGATTTTGGTCAATAAGTTGAGCCCGCCAGACTAAAAATTTATCAATTTATGACACAGTAAACTTATAACGTGACTAGCTGTCTCGCTGTTTCACCCGCGTAGTTCCCGTTCCCGTGGGAATACAGGGGAAAAAAGAAGCCTATGTCACCCGGAGAAAGTGTAGCTTCCCAACGGTGAAAGAATTTTCGAAATCGGTCCAGTAGTTTCGGAGCCTATTCAATACACACAAACAAATCTTTCCTCTTTATAGGACAAGTCGAAGACACAGTACGAGTTCCTGTGCCTACAATGCGATGGGCACGCGATAACATCCGAACGGCGCGGCGAAACCATTAGACGCTAAGAAGTTTCGTTTCTGTTTAGCCTACTGGACTCTTCCTACTGTGACAGAATAAGCAAAATGTTAATACCCGGCCCGATATAAATTCCGGGATTGGTGTTTATATTCCGGCGTTACAATAATTGAGTTTCTACTCCGACGCTTCGAGCAGAATTTAAAATTAACAATTCTTACCGTTTCGGATCCCGTAGGTATTAGAGAGGCTAAAGAGGCTGGAAGATACAGATAGAAGACCTAATCTAAAACCGTTATCAAGTTTTCGAATCATATACGAGCCGTTTCCATTTAAGTAAAGAGCGGTGTTACCTATACTTAGTTCAATAATATGTCATATATGTAATTATGCCAAAGTGATTTTTTTTTTTACATTTTTATACGTGCGCGAACGTTCCCCGTTAGCCATTTGGTATTGTATCTGCTTTAATAGCTTTTTTTTAATGTAAAAAGTAATGAGACGAACGAGACGCTCTCCTGATGGTAAGAGATAACGCCTGTCCACGACCATTGCAGCGATACACAGAACTTTGACAAAACAAAGTCCGGGGCATCACTGCTTTGGCGCTCATTATTTTGAGACTTTCGATGGTTAGTCTCAACAGCACCTTAGTAGTTATTTTGCAAGTAAATAAAATTATTGGTATTTTTTTTATGATAAAGTTAAATACAAGCACGGGAACAGGCGACACGTAATAGCTACCAGACTCTTAGCATTTTTTAACGTACGATGCACAACTTCGTACTTTACGTTTCTTAATTTTGTTACTTGCTTCCATTATGTCCAAAAACATAATAAATCTTAGTATTCAGAACCTAAATGGCCAGACTGACTAAATGGCAAACCATTCTCTCACTCTTCTACAAAAAGTTGTCTAGCTTTTGCACAGCGAGTGTTCTGCGAAATTAGTATTAATGATCATATATTTCAGCTCTCTGTTATCCATTACACGTTTTTATAAGAGAGCTCAAATACAGACTTTTAAGTAACTTAGGTACGTATAGCGAAAATGGTAAGTACCTTCATGATTCATGAACCGTAATTGTACTTCATAGAAGTAAAGCGAGCGAGTTAAAATATAGTTTGTGAGAAATTCAAAAAGTATAATCTTGTAAAATATATATTATAAATAAATATTTTACAAGATTTTATATGTGCAGGAGTGGTGTAACTATTAATTTACTATCTTAATTATTTTATTTTATTTTATTTTACATGGAAAATTAACAGCTGCTACTTGAGAAAAAAAATAAAAAATAATTGTTCACACAAAAGTAAAAAATGTTTTTACTTTTTTTTTTAATGTTTGACAGGCTAGGCGTTTGACCACAGCTCACCTGATGTTAAGTGAAGGTGTGGTCGAAGATGGTAAAGCACACCTGGAATTTAACTTATAAATGGTTAAAAGTGGTTTCTGACCCAACGGATCTCCCTGGTGATCCAACGGGGAAACGCGGCCAGTATTGCAGGAACGTTGCGCGGGGAGACTTAAAATAGTTTTAAGTGACACCTAATTATGTTTGTATAATATGATTTTGACATTTTTAAATTTGAATAAACAAATATTTAATAACTTATAAATATAAATATAAATTAAAAACAGATAAATAAATAGTTAATTCACAATCATAAAAGTTATGAAAATAAATAAATAAATAAATATCGTAGGACTATACACACAGCGCCATCTGGCCCCAAACTAAGCAGAGCTTGTGTGATGGAAGTCAGATAACTGATAGAATACATAAATCCTTTTTTTTTGTTAATACATACTTATAATACATACAGAACACCCAGACACAGAACAAACATTTGTTTATTCACAAAATGTTTGCCCTGAGTGGGAATCGAACCCACGCCCTACAGCTCTCAAGGCAGATATACTACCAATGAGCTAACGGGGCTGTCAAATTAAATGTGTATTCAAAATGTTGTGTCTATATTGCAATATAGACACGAAATTTTTCACGACATAAAGTTCGTTTTTAATTGCACCATTGTTGCATATAAAAAACTGGTAATATATTTATTTTAAATAAATTGTACTTCTATGATTTAACACGTAACTACATTTACTTTAATAACTATACTGTTACCACAGCTAACTTAACATTTTCAATCCCTAAAAATAGATTTCCCTGGGAAAGTGGTTTTCACTAGCCAAATAATTCATAAAAAATTAAGATGTATTTAACCTACCTGTCTCTTCTACCCTTCGCCTAAAATATAATGGTAATTGTTTACGTGTGCTATTCAATAACGAGTCTTATTTAAGGATACGCCGTTCCCAAGAAAGCCAATACATCACCGCCTTCCAGTCGTCTATATCTCTAAAGGTATAAAATATTGGCGCGTTATCATCGAGCCCCAGGTGGGGTAAAACCCCCTTTTCGCCCTTAATTTGCCCGCCACCTGATTTCCCAGTAATTAAAGATGGGATTTGAACCGGGAGGGGGCAGTGGGGATAAATTTGGCGGAATTAATACGCCTTCTTGGAGGCTTTAGCGAGTTGAAATTGATCCTCTGTTTTGGAAGTTCGGGATGACAAAGAACAGTTTAGTAAATAGGGGGGATTGGGTTTAAGGTGAGATGAATATTTCTTATTTTATTGCCTTTAGTTGCAGGATGTTACGAAAGAAATTGTCAACACCGACTTTGACCTGACCTTGATTAAATTTTATACAAAGTCATTTTTATAATCACTTTATGCAAATAAATAATATAATATATAGCTTTACTGTACATCATCAATCGCCACATTATACCACAAAAATTTTAAAGAGATAAAGAACAAAAATTAAAACAACATGACATCAACTAATTTGTGGTAGCGGCAGCCTTATCGCCTAAAGCGATTTCTTCTAGACAACCTTTGGATGGACAGAAATGATAGCAAAGCTGTTAAGTGTATTATGTATAAGGCAAAGCTAGAAATTAATATCAATTTGTTTTTTAAATAATATTGTAATTTTAAGCATTTGCGAAACATTTTATTTCGACGGACACAACAAGGTATGAGTAGAAGAAGTATGATAATTACGGAATGTTACCGTAAGTTACAGTACTTAACTAACGGGTTACAGGAAATACGGAAACAATGCAGGAAAGTCCCATGAAACATGAGCGCATTAAAAACTGTCCCAACTGTAACTCATTTCCATGCTACCCGACAACAGGGAAGTTAAAAAAAGGCAATAAATTAAACTAATGCGGTTGATCATACCACATATTTTGCGGGGAAGGTAAAATATCCTTAAAAATAGCTAGTATAGTAGATAGATAGATAGATGGTATAGATGGATGGTATACTTAGATGTATGATATAGATGAATGGTATAGATGGATGGTATACTTAGATGTATGATATAGATGAATGGTATAGATGGATGGTATACTTAGATGTATGATATAGATGAATGGTATAGATGGATGGTATAGATAGATAGGTGTGCACAATAAACTCTTTATAATATTGTGCACACCATAAACAGAAAAAAGTACAGAGAACATAAGAATCTTATGAGCTAGTGCCACAAGTAGCGGCCTTATCGCTAAAAGCGATCTCTTCCAGGCAACTAAGTAGGCAGGCATAGTATATTTGAAGAAAAAAATTCGATACGGTATGTGGATCCGCCACCTAATTAATGGTTCCAGCAGCTGCACTTGAGAGCCAGTTCCGTTCCAGGTGTATTCACTACCGACCACACGTGTCACATAACATCAGAGCTCTGAGTAAATACATAGCCTGTGACAAAAAATATTACCGCATATCTTTGTATTACCTCCATAAAAATATAAATACCTTTATATATATTTTGTATATATACACTACAACCAGATACAGAAAAACATCAATATTAGCCATAAATATTTGTCCTAGGTGGGAATCGAACCCACGCTTTATAGCTGTTGATCTTAGAGTTCAGGTCAAACGAACTAACAGGGCAGTCGAACGTTTAGTATTGGTAGAAAGTTTCAGGTGAAAAAGCCGCCACGTTCGTACGTTTATCCGTCACGTACTTGTAGAACTAGAAGGCCTGACGAATCGTACGTGCTAGGGGATCGACAAATGTCTAGCTTTAGCGACGACTATATCGCCCCAGTCGAAGCACCTTTTCTAAAAGTCACTTGGTGGTAGATCTCCTTAGCAGGAGGTCTAGGTAGGCACCACTGCAGTACCCGATATACTGCCGCCAAGCAGTAGTAAATAAATAAATAAATATCGTAGGACATTACACACAGCGCCATCTGGCCCCAAACTAAGCAAAGCTTGCACTATGGAAATCAGATAACTGATTAATACTTTATTTTTTGTAAGTACATACTTATAATACAGAGCACCCAGACACACAGCAAACATTTGTTTATACCACAAAATGTTTGTCCTGGGTGGGGATTGAACCCACGCCCTTCAGCTCTTGGAGCAGATACACTACCAATGAACCAACAGAGCTGTAGTGTGTAAACATTGCTGTGTTTCGGCTTGAATGATACTGCAGCTAGCATAATTACAGACAGGGCTATTAAAACCAACCTTTGAGAGTTTTAAGATGCTTGGCGGCAGATTTTCAACTTGGGGGTGGTAGCTAGCCAGCCGAGTACTAGAAAGTACCCTACCACCATGCTATGGTTTCCTCACGATGTTTTCCTTCACCGGCAGCTCAAGCTCATTCTTGGGGTTTGAACCCACGCCCTTCGGCATGCGAACCTACCGCGCTAACCACTGAGCTATCATCGCTACATGCAGTTGCTAGTTGCAGCAACTTTAGAAATACAAATTTACTTTAATATACAAAAAAAATAACAGAACCGACATCAATACTCCTTATCAGTTAGCCAATATTCATACTATGACCATGTGTAGGTACCGGGTACCAACAGTATAACGATTGGGCTTTATTAGTTGTGTCTATAAAAGGGGCAGGGGTCGTAAACCGGGCGGTACACAACATTGTTTTTAATACTTTGGCTTTATTCGTGGCCCAAGTGTCAAGATAGCCGAGTGCCAGAAGCAAAGCGTTAGCACAAAAAAAAATTACGTACAATACAATAACACCAGAATCACAAGACCTAAAAAAATATTTTCAAACATTCTTGTTAAAAATATGGTGTTTAAGAACTTTTTGTTTACATTTTACTTTTTTATTTTTACTTACAAAGTGATCTATATACATACATATATTATATTATACAGACCACTTTGGGTTGTTCGTCGGATGGCAGATAGATCGACGATATTGTTAAATCACAGATCAAAGAGTATTTGCGCACGACAGAGGCAAATGATGAACTGGCAATTAACAAGATGTTTCGGGAGGCTTAAGAGTCGCCAGTTTGTTCTCCATCACTTTGTACCATCTTTAACCACACCGTTTGAAGAGTTTAGGCGGGAACGCGGAAAGAGCCGTGTCGCTCCGTTGTATTTTTTCCAAAACTTGTGTTTTGTCGAGTGTTTAGGCATAAAAATGGTGGTGTTTTATTCATAAAGTGCCGAATCACAAGCGCGATAGTGGAAAAATGATATAATGTGGTGAAACATGACTTTTCGTGTTGTTTCCAAAACTCCGTCGAAGCTAAAGTCACCACTACTTTACTAAAGCATGACTGGATTTGACTGACACGAACTGTACTTGACCTAGACTGGACTTTGACTATAACTTTAGCTACGAGAACACTTATTTAACTTTTGAAACTTGAAAATATATAAATACTTGACACTGGCAAATGCTAAAACGCGACGCCAAAACCAAAGAAAAAAAAATCCACACCGTTTTGTTGTCACTATCAAGTGAAATGAGGTCAAGTATTTAGTCTGTCACACAAAAAACAATGTTACAAGCTATGTACTATTGAATATTCAAGGTATATATTTAGTTTATTTCAGCTTATCAGTTGTTCCTGTTACAACAGTGATGAGGACTTAAATTTAACTAATTTGACAACAACTTATTATTTAAAAACCTAATCTTACTTAATATCTAGAACTAATTTGACATAAACTTTTAAAATATAATTCAACAACAATCTAACTAAAATAACCACAAATCT
Source organism: Biston betularia (assembly GCA_905404145.2). Lineage (NCBI taxonomy): Eukaryota > Metazoa > Arthropoda > Insecta > Lepidoptera > Geometridae > Biston > Biston betularia. The sequence continues at coordinate 13,152,833 of FR989874.1, forward strand.
TGAAACCCTCCTCTCTCTGCAGTAACCACTTGCCAACACGTGTACCGCCTCTACACGAGGCATCCTCAGGATGTGTTGTCTCTTCAAGCGTTTGGTCGTGACTTAGTCTCGAACTAAATATATACCTTGAATATTCAAAATGAACTCCCGCAAAGTAACGCCTGAATCAATCAAGTATGTACCATTTCTGATAAATAACTAATGGGAAATAGATTCATTACGGTAACCACGTGCTCAATAACCTTCTCCGATCTTTTACAAATATCATCATCATCAGCCTATATTAGTCCACTGCTCGACATAGGCCTCTCCCAAGACACGCCACTCAGCCCGATCTTCGGCTTTTCGCTTCCATCCACCGCCAGCTGTCCTACGTATATCGTCACTCCATCGAGTCTCAGGGCGTCCTACGCTACGTTTGCCAATACGCGGTCTCCGCTCTAGAACACGTCTACCCCAGCGGTTATCGGTTCTGCGGCAGATATGCCCAGCCCATTGCCACTTCAGCTTGCTAATACGCTGAGCTATGTCAATGACTTTAGTTCTCTGGCGAATTACTTCGTTTCGGATCCGATCCCTCAGAGAAATGCCGAGCATAGCTCTTTCCATTGCTCGCTGAGCGACTTTGAACTTACTTTAATATATTTATTAGTAAATAAAGTATTTATTACGGCTTTTCAGTTAACTGGGCCCGCAAGATCTTTTGAGAAATACTTCCTATATTCAACTTCACTGTTATTTCGTAAAATAACAAACAATTATTGCAACTAACAACTGATAACTTTAGCTTTACACTTGCACCAGCCTTCACCCAGTCTAACGACACGATATCCTCCTGCATTGGCCCAATTAAATTTAGACTTTGTTGCATCGCCATAAAATCTACACTAAATGCAGCTAACTATGTTTTTATTACATACATGTCATATTCTTCCGTGCTGCACTTTAGTCGCGTATGGTTTTTTAATGAAGCAATGGATTTTCTAGGAATTCAGTTGGGCTGGCTTGATTACTTGGTATAAAATAAAAAGGTTGAGTTATTACAAAAAAAACTGTCAAATGCGAGTCGGACTCGCGCACGAATTATCTATGAAAAACGGCAAAAAAAACACGTTTGTTGTATGGGATTACCTTAAATAGTTATTTAAATAAATAAATATCGTAGGACATTACACACAGCGCTATCTGACCCCAAAATAGGAAAAAGCTTGTACTATGGAAGTCAGATAACTGATAGAATACTTAAATATATTTTATTCTGTTTTTTAGTATTTTTTGTTATAGCGTCAACAGAAACACATCATACGTGAAAATCCCAACTGTTTAACTATCACGGTTCATGAGATACAGCCTGGTGACAGACGGACAGACAGACGGACGGAGGGATAACAAAGTCTTAATAATAGGGCTCCGTTTTACTCTATAGGTACGGAACCCTAAAAAGTACTGTTTTACGTAATAACACGTTATCGTATTGGTATGAAATAACAGCTACACGAAACTATTGCAAATTTGCAACTATATTTAAAATTTCCTACTAATGATGGATGGATGTTTGTTACTCTTTCACGCGAAAACTACTGAACGGATTTGGATGAAATTTGGTATGGAGGTAACTGAAACCCTAGCTAGATTAACACATAGGTTTATTTTTATCATGTAGCGGATAATACCGCGGGGCGCAGCTAGTTGAGTAATAAAAACCAAAACCTAGGTTTATAGTTGCTTTGTCGCTCATTACTTGAGACGTACGACAGTGATTCTCATTAGTGCTCTATAACTTCACTAGTTACAACACGCCAGCCACCCTTCAAACGTGGCTTACAGGAACGCAGTACTAGGTTTTACTTGGTGGTAGATTGCCTTAGCAGAAAGTCTAGATAGAAAGAAAGAAAGACATTACTGTGTTCCGGTTTGAAGGGTTCTGCAACTAGTGAAATTGCTAGGCTGTTAAAACTAACCATCGAAAGTCTCAAAGTAATAAGCGCCAAAGCAACAATGCCCCGAACTTTGTTCTGCAACTGGTAAATTTTGGTTTTTGAAATCATATTTCTTTTTTTATGTAAAAGTAATGAAACTAACGATACGTTCTCCTGATGGTAAGAGATAACGCATGTCCAAGACCATTGCAGCAATACACAGAACTTTGTGTTTCAAAACAAAATCTGGGGCATCGCTGCTTTGGCACTCATTACTATGAGACTTTCGATGGTTTATCTCAACAGCCCAGTAATTTCGCTAGCTGCAGTATCCTTCAAACCGGAACACAGTAAAGTTTACACACTACTGCTTGGCGGCAGAATATCTGGTACTGTGGTGGTAACTACCTAGATGACTTCCTGCTAAGGAAATCTACCACCAAGTATCTAAACACATAATGTAAATTTATGAAAAAAAGAAAACATTTTGAAGGTAAACAAAATATAATGGTACAGTATTAAACTTTTTTTTGTAAAGTTAATTAGCATATTTCATTCAAAAATAGGCTGCCAAGGCTAACTTAAACCTTATGTAAATCTGGCAAAGCTTAAAATTAAGCAAGTTGAGTGCACTCTCAAATTCACTAGGATTAGTCTCCCTTCAAACAACAGCATTATAATGTACTTGTCATTCTGAAAACCGACTCAAATATTTGCATTCTATGCCAGAAGTAATTTTATTCATGGCAATTCCGCTGCATTTCTAGTTAATCTTCTTACGCCCTTCGAATAATAAATTTTCTATATGATTTTGCTGGCGCGGCGACTTTCAAGTGTGTCTTTTAAAACAAACTAACGTCCCTCCCTGACTTCACACGAATGCAGTGTAGATACTAAATTGGTACATATCCATCCATACCTCACTACCATCCTACCTATGGTTAACGAGCTAAGTATTTGGTGATCACAGCTCACCTGATGTTAAATGACGGTGTGGTCGAAGATGGTAAAGCAAACCTAACTTGGAATAGAACTTGCTCACAAGTGAGGCTGTCGGGACACATTGTTAGATGCTTGGCGGTAGTTGACTGTTTTAATCAAGCAATTGTAATTTACCACAAATAAATGCCAGTAGCTGTGATTTCACTGCAAAATTATGCTCCATTTGCCCATAAATGGCAAAAAATTATTTGTATGGAAATCGAACCACTTTAATGTCAATTTTGTATTTGTATTTCAACGTCGTTAAGAATGATTTCACCACGTAAAATGACAACAAGAAAGAATTATAAGATGAATTGCTCAAAGTACACTCGTAAAACAATCATTTAAACTTGACACAAATGAACGAATGAGACAAAGAAGTCGCGAGACAATGAGTTATGACAAAGGAGCTTTATATGGAACGATTTTGATTAATTCTAAGTACAGTGGCTTCAGCTGGTGAACAAAATTTATACTGACTAGGTACGTCCACATAAAGGTCTTCACCAGTGCGTTCTACCTCTTATGACCGCCGCTGTAAACATGTTGTAGTGTTAACTTAGACTAACTTATTAAACAAAACTAATTTTTAAGCCCTGTGGCAAAATACATTTATAATATTAGTGGGATATATAAACGCGAAAGTTTGTAAGAAGGTATGGATGTTTGTAACTCTTTCACGCAAAAACTACTGAACGGATTTGGATGAAATTTGGTATGGAGCCATCTGACACCATGGATTAACACATAGGTTATTCTTATTCGGAATGGGGGCGATAAGTCCTGCACTGACGTCCCGCTTGGGGAGTATTGTGCATTTCCCCCTGCCAGCGTCTACCCGAGCCAACCCAGCTCCTTGAAGTACCGGAGCGAGGCTCTGGGACGCTGGCAAAGTAGCTCCTGTGGTTGAGATGGAGTTAGGCATGATAGCGAAAAGTAGTCTGTCTGTTGCGGTGATTTATATTACATATACCTACAAATTACACATAGGCTACTTTTTATCCAGAAAACATTTTTTTTTTTTTTTTTATGTAAAAGTAATGAGACGATCGAGGCGCTCTCCTGATGTTAAGATATAACGCCTGTCCATGACCATTGCAGCGATACACAGAACTTTGAGTGACAAAACAACGTCCAGGGCATCGCTGCTTTGGCGCTCATTACTTTGAGACTAGATGGTTAGTCCCGACAGCCCAGTAATTTCACTAGCTGCAGTACCCTTCAAACCGGAACACAGTAATGTTTGCACACTACTGCTTGGCGGCAGAATATCTGGTACTGCGGTGGTACCTACCTAGACGACCTCCTGCTTAGGAAATCTACCACCAAGTAAAACATGTAGCGGGTAACACCGCCGGGCGTAGCTTTTTTTTTAAATTATTTTAGCCCACTTTGTCCCACTGCTGGGCAAAGGCCTCTCTCCCTCCCTGCGTCTCTCTGTTTTGTGCTATTGAGGTCCACTCCTTGTTGTGGGCATCGAGCTCATCTTTCCACCGTCTTTTAGCCGACCTGGTGGCCGTTTAACCTCCGGGACCCAGTCGGTGGTGGTTTTCGCCCATATCTCCGCTGGCATTCGGCAGACGTGTCCAGCCCAGTCTCACTTTAGCATGGCAACTTTTTTCAAATAAAATGTTTCTAAGTAGACCGGAGTTAGTAAAACCAACTCTAAAATGTATCTCGTAGATCACTCAAGCCTTCATTATCCGAGTTGGGGTTTCTCGCGCACGCTCTAGAATCGAAAGTTACCTTGCACCTTGTAAAGCTTAAGTTATGACCGCAACTTCTTGAAGACTGACGTTAGTCGTTACAAAGTTGACGGGTTATATTTGAAAACAGTATGGATTGATAGCGCTGTTTACAAATACAAAATTAAAATTATTTAAGTATTCTATCAGTTATCTGACTTCCATAGTATTTTAAATTATTCCATAGATTTAACAATTCAATTTATAAGTTTTTAATATAAGCGTATGTATACAGCCTGTACTTGGTGGTAGATCTCCTTAGCAGGAGGTTGTCTAGGTAGGTACCACCGCAGTACCAGTTGTTCTGCCGCTAAGTAGTAGTGTGTAAACATTACTGTGTTCCGGTTTGAAGGGTACTGCAGCTAGCGAAATTACAGGGCTGTTAAGACTAACCATCGAAAGTCTCAAAGTACTGAGCGCCAAAGCAGCGTTGCCCTGGACTTTTGTTTTGTTACTCAAAGTTCTGTGTATCGCTGCAATGGTCATGAACAGGTGTTATCTCTTACCATCAGGAGAGCGTCTCGTTCGTCTCATTACTTTTTACATAAAAAAAAGGAAACCTAAATGTAAGTATGTTATTTCTAGGATAAAATAAACACTAGAAATGAACAAATGTAATAATTATGTATAAATAAAGAAATTTTATTGCGTATTGGCAAACGTAGCGTAGGACGCCCTGAGATTCGATGGAGTGACGATATACGTAAGACAGCTGGCGGTGGATGGAAGCGAAAAGCCGAAAATCAGGCTGATTAATTGTCACATAAATGTAAACCCTAAGTGGGAATCGACCCTACGCCCTACAATCCAGAAAGCAGACTTAACTAAATGACCTAACAAGCAAGCAAAATAAAATTCAAATACAAAATTAAAAAAATAATAATTTGAATTTTGAATAATTAGTAACGTATTCTGCAAGTATTCATCTAATGCTTTCCCCTTACTTTACATGATTATAGTGTTTCATGAGCTGATAAAACTTTAATAAAGATAAAACTAGAATATTCTGTTCTGCAACTTAGTAACGTAGACTATTGTCTGCATGGTAAACATATACAGGGTTATACGCTTAGGGTATACTAAGACGGAAGGAGGACTGGTAGTGGTGTTGTGGAAGTGGTTAGTTTTTTTTTCTTTGGTCATAGCATCACATTTCGAGCATTTGCCAGTGTAAAGTGTTTTATATTTTCAAGTTTCAAAAATTAAATACGTTGCCTCGTTGCTATAGTTATAGTCAAAGTCCAGTCTTGATCAATCTATCTACACTGTTACGAACATTTTATACTACGTGCGCTTTGAAATTGCGAAAAACATTAAATCCATCAAAAGGTCGGTAACGTATTTGTAGTACCCCTGGTACTGCAGATATCCATGGGCAGTACCATCATACCAGCGGTACTTACTATCAGTGGCACCTGTGGCATAAAAAAAATCAGTCAAGTGTCTGTGAATTTTTTTTCTATTGTAAGATTTGTCCTTTTTTTCGCGATTTCAGTTTTCTTTTTAATGTAAAAAGTAATGCGACGAACGAGACGCTCTCCTGATGGTAAGAGATAACGCCTGTCCATGACCATTGCAGCGATACACAGAACTTTGAGTGACGAACAAAATCCAGGGAATCACTGCTTTGGCGCTCATTACTTCCGATGGTTAGTCTCAACAGCCCAGTAATTTCGCTAGCTGCAGTACCCTTCGAACTGGCACACAGTAATGTTTACACGCTACTGCTTAGCGGCAGAATAACTAGTACTGCGGTGGTACCTACCTAGACGGCCTCTTGCTAATGAGATCTACCACCAAGTAGTATTATTAGTTATTATGCTCAGTATTGTGCCTATTAGTAGAAGTTTTTCATAATAATTAGTATAAAGTCCCCCTTTCTAATTAAATCTAAAGCGTATAACCCTGTGCAGGGTGTGACGTGCGCTACACTTGTTGCTTATTTTGAAAGGGGGGAAGGGGGTAGGGTGGATTCACTTTAGCATATTATTCTCGGAAATACAATTTTGAACTATGCAAGATAAAAGAAGCGTTAGAGTATAAAATATTACTCTTAATAAATAAAGAACGACCTTTCCAAGCAATGAATATTTTTACTTACATTCCACGTTACATTGCGTATATCACTGCCCCGTTGGCTCATTGGTAGTATATCTGCCTTGATAGCTGTAGGGCGTGGGTTCGATTCCTACTCAGGGCAAACATTTTGTGAATAAACAAATATTTGTTCTGTGTCTAGGTGGTCTGTATATATTACAAGTAAGTATTTACAACAACAAAGTACATATGTATGCTATCAGTTTTCTGACTTCCATCACAAGCTCTGCTTAGTTTAGGGCCAGATGGCGCGGTGTGTAATGTTCTAGGATATTTATTTATTTATTTATCTTGCCAATGCATTATGCGGCATTTCGCTTGACAAAGTGTTTGAAGTAGTAGAACCTTTTAAAGAGAAGACACAAAATTACACATTTCTAATATATACAGGGTTGTAAGCTTGGTGTGTACAAATCCGAAAGGAGGTCACTATACTCATTCTTAAAAACAATTTTTACTTAATAGTAAAACAAGAAATTTTCAAAGGACAGCTGGTTTTGAGCTTGTATACATTTGACAGCCCTGTTGGTTCGTTGGTCTGCTCCAAGATCTGAAGGGCGTGGATTTGATTCCCACCCAGAATACACATTTTGTAGTATACTATAAACAAATGTTTGTTCTGTGTCTGGGCGTTCTGTATTTATTATAAGTATGTATTTACAAAAAAAAAGTATTTAAGTATTCTATAAGTTATCTGTCTTCTATAGTACAAGCTTTGCTTAGTTTGGGGTCAGATGGCGCTGTGTATAAAAAAAATTAAAAAAATATATTGATTCAGGCGTTACTTTGCGGAAGTTCTTTTTGAATTTTCAAGGTATATATATCTAGTTTATTTCCGCTCCGCTTTCAGCTTATTAATTAAAAACCTAATCTTACTTAAAATCTAGAACTGATTTGACATAAACTTAAAAATATAAGCTGTGTCAAATTAGTTTAATTGAAGTCCTCATCACTGTTGGCACTGGAACGACTGTTAAGCGGTAATAAACTAAAAATATACCTTGAACATTCAAAAAAATTAATATTATGTATATTTTGATTTACATAATTTTACAAGATACACGCAAAAAACATAACCCTCCCTTGGCAGTCAGATAAAAAGTCATAGAGCATTAGGTATCGTATCGCTCCTTGTAAACAATCCGTGGCACGCAAGTGAATCACATCACTATTAAAGGCAATCGCGAGATTCGCGGCTGAATCCGCGAGTCACATAAATACTCTGTGACTAAACTGTCACATTTAACTGGGGTAACTTTAGGATTAACGAATTTATGGTCACTTGCATTTGCACTAAGGTTAAAGACATAAAGTTATGACTTTAGCTCTGCTTAAAAGAGAATTTAATTAAATTGCGCCTGTTTGCATACATTGCAAAGACTATTTACTTGGTGGTAGATCTCCTTAGCAGGAGGTCGTCTAGGTAGTTACCACCGCCACCAGTTATTCTGCCGCTAAGCAGTAGTGTGTAAACATTACTGTGTTGCGGTTTGAAGGGTACTGCAGCTAGCGAAATTACTGGGCTGTTGAGACTAACCATCGAAAGTCTCAAAGTAATGAGCGCCAAAGCAGTGATACCCTGGGCTTTGTTTTGTTACTCAAGGTTCTGTGTATCGCTGTAATGGTCATGGACAGGCGTTATCTCTTACCATCAGGAGAGCATCTAGTTCGTCTCATTATTTATTTATTTAGAAAAAAGCTAAAGCAGGTTGTTTTTTTTTTGCTTTCGTTTGTTCGTTATCTCATCTAATGTTGTGTAAAGATGTGATCTACGATGGAGCACGTTTGCCTAAAAGATACCGATTCGCCACAAAATGGCGGATTACATATTTTTTCACAACTCCCTCAATATGGGTACCAAATGAAAGGGATTGACTAGTAGAATACTATACACTATGATACATTTCAAATTCCAGATGGCCGCTAACACAAAATGGCGAATCACATATTTTTTATGTGACTCTCAAGTGACGTGACGTGTGATCGAAAGTGATCTTAACTATGATTCAAGAAAGTCTGTTCAAATGTTTGAAGATAAACAGCTCTTATGTATGTGAGTAGGTACTAGCTGCGCTCCGTGGTGCTACCCGCTACATGTTTTCTACATGTCCATCCATCCATGCATCCAAATTTTCACATTTACATTATTAGTGGGATAGTAGTAGTGATGATAGCTCAGTGGTTAGCGCGGTCGGTTCGCATGCCGAAGGGCGGTTCAAACCCCGACAATGAGCTTAAACTGCCGGTGAAGGAAAACATCGTGAGGAAACCATAGCATGGTGGTAGCGTACTCTCTAGTACTCGGCTGGCTAGCTACCACCCTCAAGTTGAAAATCTGCCGCCAAGCATCTAACGGTGTGTTCCGGCAGCCTCACTTGAGAGCCAGTTCCATTCCAGGCTAGGTGTGCTTTACGATCATCGACCACACCGTCACTTAACATAAAGTGAGCTGTGGTCAAACACCTAGCCTGTCGGCTATAAAAAAAAATATTTTGATATAGTGGGATTTACTACTGATCGATTCGAAATTTGGCGTTACGTGTATTACTGGTGTAGTGGTTTTTTTTAATTTTAAATGTATATTTGTTAAACGATAATAATCTAATGTACTTGATGAAATTGGGTCAGTTACAAAACAAGTGCAGAGTAAAGGTGCTTTACAGCCCGTGGCGAGAAAGAAAGTGGAAAACACACGGTACTGTTGACGAGCTAAATTTATAGCGCCATCTTTACAAATATAAGCCAGTAACTCAGAGTACACGCGTTCTAAGTAGCTATGCCCAAAGCTAGAAATTTCGCTAAAGAATCGTACTCGAAACGCAGTAATTTTCCAGAGAACCAAAATCTTCGACATTGCTCAAATAACAAATATTAATAATAAATATCGTAGGGCATTACACACAGCGCCATCTGACCCCAAACTAAGCAAAGCTTGTACTATGGAAGACAGACAACTGATAGAATACTTAAATACTTTTTTTTTGTAAATACATACATACTTTTTTTTTGTTAATAGATACTTATAATTAATACAAAACACCCAGACACTGAACAATCATTTTTGTTTATACCACAAAATGCTTGTCCTGGGTGGGAATCGAACCCACGCCTTTCAGATCTTGGAGTAGACATACTACCACAGAACCAACAGATATATATATATATATATATATGTTAGTGTTATATATAACACCTACACCACCTATATATATTATTTTGAGTCTAAATATATACAAAACGTTGGGAAGATGATCTAAAGAAAACTGCTGGCCCTGACTGGATGAGAACTGCGAAGGATAGAGATATGTGGAAATCTTTAGAGGAGGCCTATGTCAAAGGACAAGCTGAGGAACAAGAAACCAATCTACCGCAATAGTAATACATATTTATGTAATTAATAAGTAACTTAGCAATAAAGGCTTATTTTATAAAATTTTATTTTTATTATATATTTTGAGTCGGTCAAAAAAACAGTAGAGAATTTTACTGTTGTACATAGAAGAATTTGTATCTAGTTGATTTACTGCCATTACTAATGTAATGTAGTGACTTTGAAATTTATTGATGGTATAATTAAGGGTTTATAGGGCTTTGACAGGTCGAGCCGGGCCAGGTAATCAGGTCAAATGAGATTGCACAGATTAAACGTAATGATAGAGTTAGTGTTGCCCCGGGAAATGGCGTTTAGTCAAGTTTTATTCTAACTATGACACGTTTTACGAAGCTTTAGAACATAATCATCACAGTTATGTGCAAACGTTAACATTTGAGTAAATTGGATGTTACATTTTAATATAACTAATGAAGCGAACAAAAGCATTGTCGTTTATGTTGTATATCTAGAGTAAACAGGTTCCTTCTAGGTAAGCGTGTTCCATCCTAGACCGCATCGTTGCTTCACATCAGGCAGGGCGTGGTCAAACGCGAACCTATTCAAAAAAAAAAAAAGTACTAGCTGCGCTCGCTACATGTTTTCGGGATAAAAAGTAGCCTATGTTCTAATCTAGGGCCTCAGCTACCTCCATATCAAATTTCATACAGATCCGTGCAGTAGTTTTTGCGTGAAAGAGTAACAAACATCCACCCATCCATCCATCCATCCAAACTTTCACATTTATAATATAAGTAGGATTAGTGGGATGACGCGAACAAAAGCAATGTCGTTAACATTGTCTATCTATACTTTACTAGCTGCGCCCCGCGGTGTTACCCGCTACATGTTTTCGGGATAAAAAGTAGCCTATATGTTAATCCAGGGTCTCAGCTACCTCCATAAAGGTAAAGGAACTGCCAGTAAAGGAAAACATCGTGAGGAAACCATAGGCATGGTGCTTAAGTACTTTCTAGTATTCGTCTGGCTAGCTACCCCACCTTCAAATTAAAAATCTGACGCCAAGTAGGTATCTAACGGTGGACTTTTTATCCCTGTATTCCCACGGGAACGGGAACTATGTGGGTGAAACCGCGAGGCGTCCGCTAGTAGTTAATATAACAATTAATAAAAAGATTTCGGAAAAATTATTAAACATCCATTAAAAACAAATGAGTTGCAGTTTTCTAGATGAATTTAATGAGGAATATTTATTTCAGGCGCTTAAATCAAGACTCACCGCTTGTATAAAGAAGTCCTCATGCAGCACGCTGACAATCCCGAAGTTGGTGAACTTGAAGACTCGATCCATGATCCACATGAGGTTGGGCAGGACGCCGGGGCGGCAGTTCCACGCGGCCATCAGCATCGGCACATCGGCCGTGCTTTGGTGATTGGCCAACACCAGGGTCCGGCGGTTCGTGCAAGCCACCGGCTCGTCGCCCGTCTCCACGACTGGGGAAGAGAAATTGATTTCGTGAGCGAAGAAATAATAAAAGCGTTACATCAATGCTAGGAAACAAAAGAGAGTATCGTATTATTTATACTGAATGAAGGGCATGAGTTCGATTCCCGCTCAGGACAAGCATTTTATGTATCAACAAATGTTTATTCTGTGTCTGGGTGTTTTGTACGTAATATATATATATATATTTTTATGTCACAAATAAAGTCTTGTCTATTGTTGTCCATTTGTAAATTAAATTAAATTAAATTATCATACAAAAAAAAGAGTATGCTATCAAAAATATATCGACTGCTTGTTAGTAATAACGTATACAAATAGAATTCTAAATGGCGGGCACCAATAAAAATAGAATAACCCACTTGGAGGGGACATAACGCATACAAACTTATCCCCTCTTGAGACACACGATCGATAAATATTCCACTACATAGTTCAAAACAAACGAGACTGGATATGGACAACACACACTAAAGGTAAATATCCACTAAACGTTGCGACACTTTTTTTTCATGATTGACAGATTAGGTGTTTGACTACAGCTCACCTGGTATTATGTGACGGTGTGGTCGTAGTCTCAACCTTCTCTTCCAGATATCGATGCATTTTGTCCCGTATGTAGTAATATTGGTGTCTTGTTCTGTTTCTGTGTATTATATTTTTGGCTCTAAGACGTTTTGATGTAAAACTAAGTTTCGAGTATGAACGAAAAAATAAGTGACGCTGTGACGAAGATGGGAAACCTACCTAGCCTGGAATGGGACTGGCTCTTAAGTGAAGCTGTGAACACACTGTTAGGCGCATGACTGCAGATTTTCAACTTAAGGCTAGCTAGCCAACAGAGTGCTAGACATTACCCTAATACGCTATGGTTTCCCCACGACGTTTTTCTTCACCGGTAGCTCAAGCTCATTGTTGGGGTTTGAATCCACTCTCTTTCACGAACCGAACGCGGTAACCACTGAGCTATCACTTCATTACATGACAATAAATACTTATCTTCTTGTAACTCGAATGGCTGAATAGTTTTAGTTATTATTTCAAAGGTTTATTTTATTTGTAAAAAATACACTTTTTTTAGAATGGCGGATAAACCTTTTCTAGTATTAGGCAAGACACAGCAAAGTGTATTTACCGAAATCGCAAGGTTTTTGTTTGTAGCGACAAACAAGCTTTACACGTAGTGGGATTGCACCCTAATAGCATAGTTTTAACAGACAGGAACCGGATAATGTTTGCTCGTGTATACTCGCTCGTGCTCGTGCTCGTGCTTTATTTGAAATATTTGCTGCAAGGCGTTTTTGGAGCTGAATTGAAAATGGATCGCATAAAAATATTGGTGAGGTCTTGTCGTGGCTTTGTCCTTAATTTTATAGAATAAAATAGAATACAACTTTATTACACCCCAAACATACAAATATGAAACATAAAAACCGGCCAAGCGCGAGTCGGACTCGCGCACGAAGGGTTCCGTACCATCCCACCAATATAATAAATGTGAAAGTTAGGATGGATGGACGGATGCTTGTTACTCTTTCACGCAATTACTACTGAACGGATTTGGATGACATTTGGTATGGAGGTAGCTGAGACACTGGATTAACACATAAGCTCGCTCTTTTTTATCCCGAAAACATGCAGCGGGTAACACCGCGGAGCGCAGCTAGTTATCTGTCTGTTGGCTCATTGGTAGTATAAGAGCTGTAGGGTATGGGTTCGAATCCCACTCAGGACAAACGTTTTGTGGTATAAACAAATGTTTGTTCTGTGTCTTGGTGTTCTGTATTCTGACTATTATAAAGAGGAAAGATTTGATTGCTTGTTTGTTTGTATTGAATAGGTAGTTTTAAGTCGGGGGCTTAAAACTACCTATTCAATAGGGGGGCTATAAATTATTCTATCCTTTTTCAAATACTTTCTAACTGTCGCGTGTTTTTTCAAAAATTTTAACTACACTTTTTATTATTAAAATCTCTCCTTCGACGTCTGATGATGACTAAACAATTATTATATGTTACTAACGACCCGCCCCGGCTTCGCATGGGTGCAGATACGAATGTGGTTCATATGCAAATATTATACATATAAACCTACCTCTTGAATTACTCTGTCTATTGATGTAAGCCGCATTAAAATCCGTTGCGTAGTTTAAAAGATCTAAGCGTACAGACTGCGGGGAGCGACTTTGTTTTATACTATGTAGAGACTAGCCACCCGCCCCGGTTTCTTACCTGTGCACAGTGCAATGTAGATGGTAAGGTTGTGCATATTCATGTACTATACATGTAATCTTTTCTATTGAATCACTCTGTCTATCAATGAAAACTGCATTAAAATCCGTTGCGTAGCTTACAAGATCTAAGCGTACAGACGGCGCGGCGGGAAGCAACTTTGTTTATACTATGTAGAGACATACGGTTACCACGAAAAGCGTTAAATGTTGTCAGCGATGATAGCTCAGTGGTTAGCGCGGTAGGTTCGCATGCCGAAGGGCGTGGGTTCAAACTCGAACAATGAGCTTGAGCTGCCGGTGAAGGAAAAACATCGTGAGGAAACCATAGCATGGTGGTAGGGTACTTTCTAGTACCTACTCGGCTGGCTAGCTACCACCCTCAAGTTGAAAATCTGCCGCCAAGCATCTAACGGTGTGTTCCAGCAGCCTCACTTGAGAGCCAGTTCCATTCCAGGCTAGATGTGCTTTACCACCTTCGACCACACCTTCACTTAACATCAGGTGAGCTGTGGTCAAACAACTAGCCTTGACAGGCTAGTTGCACAAAAAAAAAAAAAGTCAGCTTTATTCAACCTTTTTCTACAATTCACATATAATCTTAAGATAGCAACAACACTTCTTATCAATACTTTGTATTCCAAAAATCCCCGTGTTTCTTACACATAGGTGTACCAACGGAACCCAGCTATTTACTGTACATAGAAACACAACAATATTACTATGGGTATCTTCCTCACTATTATGTGGAAAATATTGAGTACGCCCTTATCCCTTTTCGACATAGCTACAGTACAGAACATAGTGAAAAGGAAATATTTATCAGTTATTTCATAGATTTGGGTTTGTTTGCGGAACGTGACACGGAAGATGGCGGAAAACTGAAGGGAGATGGATCGCAGAACATAAGGAGAGACTTCGCTTAGGAAGCGAGCGGCGACGTGATAAGACCTTTTATTCTAAGTTTGGTATAAAATTCAAAGCGCGTCACAGATTAAATATATTCTAGAACATTTTCAGTATGCCTAAAGTCGTAGAGCCTAAGATGTTTTTCTTTCAGCAAAAATGCTGCTGCTACTAATTTTTTTTGTGATATATATATATATATATATTTTTTGGTTGACAGGCTAGATGTTTTGACGACAGCTCACCCGATGTTAAGTGAAGGTGTGGTCGAAGATGGTAAAGCACACCTAGCCTGGAATGGAACTGGCTCTCAAGTGAGGCTGCCGGAACACACCGTAAGATGCTTGGCGGCAGATTTCCAACTTGAGGGTGATAGCTAGCCAGCCGAGTGCTAGAAAGTACCCTACCACCACGCTATGGTTTCCTCACGATATTTTCCTTCACCGACAGCTTAAGCTCATTGTTGGGGTTTAAACCCACGCCCTTCGGCATGCGAACTTACCGCGCTAACCACTGAGCTATCATCGCTATAATAAACTAGTTGCGCCCCGCTGTGATACCCGCTACGTGTTTTCAGGATAAATAGCCTATACGTATATTACTAGACGTTTGTTTTGATTGTTTCTTTTTTAACAAATCTTTGTGTCACCAACAGTCACAGGGATTTCTTAGATAGAATCGTTCCGAATTTTCTTAAAATGTTTCGACTCTCGCAATGCCAATGTAAAGGATGAGACATGTAGGTACCTACATGCAGTGCGTGATTGCCAACCACGTATTTGGACCGTTTTGCAACACTTGATATTTATATTCTGGAACAGAATATACATGTTTATCCCACTAATATTATAAATGTGAAAGTTTGGATGAATGTTTGTTACTCTTTCACGCAAAAACTACACAAGGGATTTGGATGAAATTTGGTACGGAGGTAGCTGGGAACCTGGATTAACACATAGGCTACTTTTTATCTCGAAAACATGTAGCGGGTAATACCGCGGGGCGTAGCTTGTTGTAACATAATCTTGTGTGTCGTGAACAAAATTACCATAAGGGTGATAATATAGCTGTAAACTACTCGCTGCGTATACTTTAATCAATTTCCTAGATTGAAAATTTCTAATCATACTTTGAAATCGTTCAGATGTCCAATCACATCTGTAAATTACGTATCTCAAACGATTTTTAACAGAACCAAAGGGCCCTTGAAATAAAATTGAATTTCCAATCCCCAGCGTATATTTACCTAATAAAAGTTAAATAAACTGTGCCTTTACTCGACCTCTTAATAAGAACCGTCTCCTATCTGTAGAACGAATAAATCGTCCAAAATGAGACTCCAGACGAAATTAAAATTTCAATCGCAGCCCAAAAAGTAGAACCGTTTAAAATTTTCATCACAATGAAATCCTATGCATTTTCCCCCGGACTTAAAATAAATAATGGGATTGTATTAAGATTCAAATTACTGTATATCTACTTAAAGGGCCACCCTCCACCCCCCCAGGCAAACCACCCCTCTATCAGTCTGAGGAGAAAAAAAGTTACCTCCGTAAAAATTATTAACATTTTCATGAATTCGTAATTCTGTTTGCTCTCTCAGTGATCTAGGCGAAACGCTTTTCGTTCGTGCGAGGTTGCCAGCGTTAAAAATGTACGCAGTGTTGTCCTATGCGAGAGGAAATACTACCAATTTAGTATGTATTAGTCTTAGAACGTGATACGCGTACCTGGCCGTCATTTTTAGGTAATTTTTTTTTACAAACAGGCTTGCGTTTGACTGCCTACTCGCTTGATATTAAGCAATGATGCGGTCTACAATGGAGCACGATTGCCTAAAAGAAACCGATTCCCTCGCGACTTGAAAGCACCCACATTGAATCTATCGGAGAACACCCACTCAAACAGCAAATTCTATTGTTTAGCGGTTCGTACGTATGTTCGTACGTTAGGTTAAGTTGATTTTTAACTGTAAAAATATAGAGGTAAGGTCATAATCTAACGATTATTTTTCGTAGAAGTTTGCGTTTGACCGGTATCTCACCCTTATCATCTAAATAAAATGAGATTCTTTGACGAAAACCTAGTGTAGGGTTTATGTAACGATACATGATTATATAAAAAAAAAAAACATTTTGACAACGCAAAAAAATCATCATCACGTCTTAACATTTTACATTGACATAGAGAATTATGTGAACGCGGGCGAGTGTCATAACGCGTCTGATAACGAGATGATCTTCATATTTTATTATTTTTGATCATGATTTTAAACAATAAAAAGTTAAAAAAAAGAAAATGAGAAAAAGAAAACTAAAATTATTATTCAGTCTTTTTTAAACGCTCGCATTGAACCTTAACTAGAACAGACAAAGTCGTTCATCTAAAACCTTCACTCGGTCGGTAAAAGAACGAGGAGAGTACGAGAACGATGCGACGTGCCAGCACAGCAAACTGTTCGTTAGAAGACTTTATTAACTTGTGATATTCGCCGGCCGCTGCAAATGTTGTGCGTGGGAGAAAGAAGCCATGATCGTTTTGATGCGGCACTTTTTCTAACAATTAAATCAGTGACGTGGTCTCTTACTCAGGGCCTTATCAGTAAGCGTGAAGTAGTATAACCCGAGCATAGCCCGCTTAATAGCTCGTTTCACTACTAGATGGAATCAGAAATGAAGAGATCCGTAGACGAAGTAAAGTTATAGACATAGTCCAACACATTAAAAACCGCAGGAGCACGCTGGATGCGAGCCGCTTCCAACGGGTATTTATGGGAGTCAATGTCCTATGTCCAGCAGTGGACGTCTTACGGCTGATATGATGATGATGACGATTAAAAAGTAAAAACTTTTCAGAATGGCGATGTAAGTGTACGATGAGTCAAGATACAGGGCTGTTGCGACTAACCATCTAGTCTCAAAGTAATGAGCGGCAAAGCTGAAATGCCCTAGACTTTGTTTTGCTACTCAAAAGTTCTGTGTATCTTTGCCATGGTCAAGGACAGGTATTATCTTTTACCATCGTCTCGTTCGTCCGTCTCATTACTTTTATATTCGTAGCGATGATAGCTCAGTGGTTAGCGCGGTAGGTTCGCATGCCGAAGGGCGTGGGTTCAAACCCCAACAATGAGCTTGAGCTGCCGGTGAAGGAAAACATCGTGAGGAAACCATAGCATGGTGGTAGGGTACTTTCTAGTACTCGGCTGGCTAGCTACCACCCTCAAGTTGAAAATCTGTCGCCAAGCATCTAACGGTGTGTTCCGGCAGCCTCACTTGAGAGCCAGTTCCATTCCAGGCTAGGTGTGCTTTACCATCTTCGACCACACCTTCACTTAACATCAGGTGAGCTGTGGTCAAACAACCAGCATGTCAACCATAAAAAAAATAAAAAAAAATATTATAAAAAATACCGCATCACCCATTCTTTCTTGGTTGTTGGCAGGCACCCGCCGGCGGTCGTGAAGTAAGTAATTACCGAAGAGTTGCGGAAAGGATACAGCCTTTATTGCTGACGCGTCCTGGAGCGGATTGCTGACCAGCTTTATATGTATGAGAAAGAGTTTTACTATGAAAACTTGCGTGGTTTTGACATATTTTTGTTTTACTTTTTTCTTTTTTTTTTTTATTGTTGACAGGCTAGGTGTTCGACCACAGCTCACCTGATGTTAAGTGAAGGCGTGGTCGAAGATGGTAAAGCACACCTAGCCTGGAATGGAACTGCGGAACTTATGCGGAAAACCTTGACCGGAGACCTTGCCTTCATGGAGCTCCTGGGTGATGTGAGGAAGAGTTCCAGAGCGCGCCGGCACATGTCAGTACACTAGATAGACTAGAGATAGAAAAAGTATAGACTAGAGATAGAAAAAGTAACGAGACAAACGCCTAATAATGTCCATGTCCATTGCACCCGTACCCAGAACTTTGAGTACTAAAACAAAGTCCAGGACATCGCTGCTTTGGCGCTCATTAATTCAAGTCTTTCGATGGTTAGTCTTAACAGGCGTTTAATTTCGCTAGCTGTACTCTTCGAACCGAAACACAGTAATGTTGCATATACAAAAATACTTGTGGCAGTCAAAGGCAAAGTGTGTGACGTAATATTCTTTTCAAGAAGAAAACTTGTTACCCACATTAGTCCACGTCTATTCAGCCAGAACCTAGCATTACATTGACAGAATACAGCTCCCACGCAAAGCGCCGTTTGCAATCTGTTTGCTAGAGAATGTTCTGTTACATTCATGTGTCCAGTACCTTAAATCACGCAATCATACACTTAAGCGTGTTTTGAAGCAATTCATTCTAGCTTATCAAATTAAAACTTTATTATTTGCACTAGAATGTTTATATACTATTTTATTTATAACGGGGGACAGCCCCGTTGGCTCATTGGAAGTATATCTGCCTTGAGAGCTGTAGGGCGTGGGTTCGATTCCCACTCAGGGCAAACATTTTGTGAATAAACAAATGTCTGTTCTGTGTCCGAGTGTTCTGTATGTATTATAAGTATGTATTTACAAAAAAAAAGTATTTATGTATTCTATCAGTTATCTTCCATCACACAAGCTCTGCTTAGTTTGGGGTCAGATGACGCTGTGTGTATAGTCCTACGATATTTATTTGATTTATATTTAAAATCCCACTAACATTATAAATGTGAAAGTTTGGATAAGTGGTTGGATGGATGTTGGTTACTCTTCCACGCAAAAACTACTCAACGGATTTGGATGAAATTTGGTATGGAGATAGTTGAGACCCTAGATTAGAACATAAGTAAGGTTAGTTATTTTATATTTGTTTTGGTTATTATTTTTTATCCCGAAAACATGTAGCGTGTAACACCGCGAGGCGCAGCAAGAAAATAATAAGCAAAACTTAATTTTGGACGTCAACAACTGTTTTACAGCGCAAAATCGAAGTGGGTTCCAATTCTTATATATCCAACCAACGATACAGTGGAATTGAAACTAGAAACCAACTAGGTATCGAAGAAATAAGAAAATCTTATTTTGCAAAGACTTTGTATTATTAAACCACAATACAGATGTTATGAGAACTCATGACGGTAGAGGACGGATGAATATCGTGAGAGATATTGCTTTATTAAATAAATATACCATATTATTATGATGAAAGATATTTTATTCTGTCTACACGTTCCTTTTAGTCTGTCTCCTTTTTACTGCCCTGTTAGCTCATTTGAAAGAATATCTGCTCCAAGAGCTGTAGGGCGTGGGTTCAATTCTCATCATGACAAACATTTACGTGACGATAAATGTTTGTTCTGTGTCTGTGTTCTATAAACATTATAAGTATGCATTTACAAAAAAAATGTATATATAAGTATTCTTTAAGTTATCTGGTTCCCGTCGTACAAGCTTTGCTTAGTTTGGGGCTAGATGGCGCTGTGTGAAATGTTCGGCAATATTTATTAAGGTTGTTTTTCTGATTGCTATTAATAGTGTACACTCAATGCGGACACTGTGTGTAATGTCCTAAGATATATATTATTTTTTTATTCAAACATACAAACTTTCATATTTAAAATATTAAGTAGGATAATTGTAAATCCAATAATACATTCTCATCTTAGTACAGCAATGTAATTTTAAAACGTATCGAAGTTGAAATCCAAGGCAGTATTCAAATCACTTTCAAATACGTGTTTAAAGGTAAATTTCGTTTCATCGAATGATATTCAAAACGATCGAGGCTTTACCCGTTATTGGTAAACAATTTAATAATCTCATATTAAAATTTAACAATCCAATATTAAATTCGGCCTAGTAACAGCAAAGATTTCGAAAGATAGAAGTGAGGAATTTTAGTCAGGTATCAAGGTTTTATAAGTAGTACAAAACTCTACTGATGTGCATTTCGACGACGCTGTCGTTCCAAAGCCCGTGTAAAAGAGGTGGGTTCGTCGATGGGCTAAGCATTCGTCTTGGTTTTTTAGGGTTCCGTACTCAAAGGGTAAAACGGGACCCTATTACTAAGACTCCGCTATCCGTCCGCCTGTCACCAGGCTCTCATGAACCGTGATAATTACACAGTTGAAATTTTCACAGATGATGTATTTCTATTGCCGCTACAACAACAAATACAAAAAAACAAAATAACATGAATATTTAAGAGAACTCCCATGCAACGAACGAGATTTTTTTGCCGTTTTTATAGATAATAATAGTACGGAGCTCTTCGTGCGCGAGTCCGACTCGCACTTGGCCGTTTTTTTTTTAAATAAATGACGATGCAGTCTAAGTCTAATATGATATCTGATCGTGAAAAAAAATCCACATACTTCCACATGGCGTGAATTTTTTGGTGATTGCCGATTCGTGGTCTCTAGTCTAGAACACGTCTACCCAAACGGTTGTCGGTTCTGCGACAGATATGTCCAGCCCATTGCCACTTCAACTTGCTAATACGCTGCGCTATGTCGGTTCTTTTGTTGTTCTCTGGTGAATGACTTCGTTCCAGATACAGTCCCTTAGAAAAACACCGAGCATACCTCTTTCTATACAGCCCTTCTCCAGTTTCTTCTCTTGACAGCCCTGTTGGCTAACTGGTAGCATATCTGCCTTAAGAGCTGAAGGGCGTGGGTTTGATTCCCACTCAAGACAAACATTTTATGTATCAACTAATGTTTGTTCTGTGTCTCTGTGTCTGGGTATTATGTATATATTAAAAATAATGCATTTACAAAAAAAAAAGTATTTATGTATTCTATCAGTTATCTGACTTCCATCACACAAGCTCTGCTTAGTTTGGGGTCAGATGGCGCTGTGTGTAAATTTAGTTTTATTCATTTATTTTTTACAGCTCGAAGTTTTTTTTCTGTAAAAAAGTTTCTATTAAAACTTTAGTAACCTAAATTTTGATATGTAATTTTACGCAGCGCTAAATATTATGCTCTGTCTGTATCAACCGTTTCATTCTATGCCAGGACCTAATACTGGAGTGAAATTTAAATGAGAAAGGATACCGGTAATTAAGCAACTCAAAGACGAGTTAACTTAAGTAATTGAAGGTTGCAATATTCAGCTGGATTTAAGGAAAGTGCCGGTTACAAGCACGCCTTCTAAAGACCCTGTAACTTGGAAATGTTGAAAATGGAAAGCTATTTATATTTTGTCGAAAGTCAGACTTGAGCTATCTTTTATACAAAATTAATTATTAAAAAAAACTATAATCCTGAGGAGAAACTTCTTTCACACTGCTACTTTATTTATTTACTAGCTGCGCCCCGCGGTGTTAACCACTACATGTTTTCGGAATATAAAGTAGCATATGTGCCAATCCAGGGTGTCAGCTATCTTCATAGCAAATTTCATCAAAATCTATTCAGTAGTATTTGCGTGAAAGAGTTACAAACATCCATCCATCAAAACTTTCACAATTATACCTTTTTTTTTTATGATTGACAGGCTAGTTGTTTGACCACAGCTCACCTGATGTTAAGTGAAGTTGTGGTCGAAGATGGTAAAGCACACCTAGCCTGGAATGGAATTGGCTCTCAAGTGAGGCTGCCGGAACACACCGTTAGATGCTTGGCGGCAGATTTTCAACTTGAGGGTGGTAGCTAGCCAGCCGAGTACTAGAAAGTACCCTACCACCATGCGATGGTTTCCTCACGATGTTTTCCTTCACCGGCAGCTCAAGCTCATTGTTGGGGTTTGAACCCACGCCCTTCGGCATGCGAACCTACCGCGCTAACCACTGAGCTATCATCGCTACAAGCTGCACCTAATACTAGCTGCACCCCGTGGTGTTACCCGCTACATGTTTTCGAGATAATAAGTAGCCTATTTGTTAATCCAGCTACCTTCAGCCCAATTTCGTCTAAATCTGTTGAGTAGTTTTTGCGTGAAAGAGTAACAAACATCCATCCATCCAAAATTTCACATTTACAATATTAGTAGGATTTTAAAAAGTTTATATAAATGTTATGTGTGTGATAAATCTTCTTAATCTAAATCAATCAGAGGCATTCAATGAGGAAAGAAAAGCACTTAAAAGCCGGGAAACATGGGCCAAGGGCGAAGCACCCTGCTGGGCGGACGATGGAATCGGGAGGGCGCCGCCGTAGGTCAGTTCCACTTGGGATAAAAGAAGCTTGTACCGAGTACGAGGGAAATCTCTTATTATGATAAGCGACGGGTGGTCCATGGTGGTGGTCGCACCGTAAGTTCTTTCATTTTTAGAGTGAAACAAAAAAATCAAAAGTCTTTAATCCTTTAATTTTTGTATTTTTTTATGTAAAAAAAAACAAAAGTTTTTCAAACTTGGCATGTTACTGCTTTCGACAGATTTAATTATTTACTTGGTGGTAGATTTCCTTAGCAGGAAGTCGTTACCACCGCAGTACCAGATAGCCAAGGTAAGCCTAAGGTTGGTACACACCTTAAATAAGTTTTCACAATGTAAAGAGTCGGTAAGCATGGACGCTTAATGACCCCATAACTGAATATGGATTACGTCTGGCTTATCTAATGGCAAGTTTTCTGTTAATTAAGCGCTAATGGCTTACGAGGCAAAAAGTTATCAGATTATAGGCAAAAATGCATGAGTCATTTTTGTTTCACTTATCCGGGAAAACTTATGTTTAATTGTATCGAATACTCCGACTATAGTTTCGGTCACATCTGGCGGCCTTTTTCATGGAGATAAATAATTTGCGCGCTTACATTGCAAACTTTCGTTGGCTAAACCTTATGAGATAGATCAAAATAAAGTGCTATGGAATTGTATATCTTAAAATTAAGTATATGAGTTCTATTTCTCTAAGTCAGTTAGTCAGTGAATAGTAATTTAGCTTTATATAGTTGTAAAAAGATTTACAAAAAAGTTGTTAAAAAAGGCATACTAAACGCAAACTAAAAATGGTTACTGTGGGTTGTCATTAGGAGATCTTAATGACAACCCACAGTAACCATTTTTATCTTTTACATAATGTTACAAAGAAATAATGGATTATTTACGAAGTTATTTTAAACGATACAGTAATTATTCCTCATCCAATTAAGTACGTTACAATAGATACGCTGTGCATTCAATGTTGATGAAAACTGATGTAAATCTTAATACTAATATTATTAATCACTCCAGACTGATAGCACATTAGTATCTACATTGCACCCGTGCGAAGCCAGGGCGGGTCGTCCGGGGTAGTCATAAAATTAACAGACAACTTAAAATTTGACAGCCCTGTTCGTTCATTGGTAGTACTACCCAGGACAATCATTTTGCGATATAAACAAATGTTTGTTCTGTGTCTGGGTGTACTGTATGGCAGCCCGTACACGTAGCGCGCGATCCGCGATCCGCGATCCGCGATCCGCGATCAATGATCGCGATCCAGACTGATCGTGTACGAAGCGGATTGACGGACTGATGCTCCGGATCGCATAATATCTAGAAATTTTGAAATCATGATTGCGGATCGCGGATCGCGGATCGTGATCATGATTGAACGTGTAAGGCGGCCCTATGGCGTATGTATTTATAAAAAAAAAAACTATTTAAGTATTATATCAGTTATTTGTCTTCCATAGCACAAGCTTTGCTTAGTTTGGGGTCAGATGGCGCTGTGAGTAACGTCCTATGATATTATAAAAAAAAACTTCCAACATCAAATTACAAAAAGCCATTGGTAAGACTAACAGTTCGGTGACCTTTACTCCTAACCCGGTCACCTAACATAATGTTAATGACACAACAATTAGACTTAATTACAATACATTAGTTAACAATTAACTCAATGAATTATTTACTCGACGGCTGTCACCTAATATAACAACTGTAGCAGTCGTGTGCATAAATTGTGCATGCGCTGATTTTGGTGACGTTGTCCAACGAACAATGATGGATTGTGGTGCAAGCATTAAACGTTAGCGTGCATAATAAGGATTGTAAGCTGTTTTTTGAAGTGAAATCTTTTTAGGTTAACTTAACATCGGGTGAACTGTAATCAAACACAACGTCTGTCAACTTATTAAAAAACACACAAAGGAATGTCGTAGGGTGTTTCTATTAAAATG
The DNA here is from genome assembly GCA_905404145.2 of Biston betularia. Classification (NCBI taxonomy): domain Eukaryota; kingdom Metazoa; phylum Arthropoda; class Insecta; order Lepidoptera; family Geometridae; genus Biston; species Biston betularia. Next base: position 13,177,585 of record FR989874.1, read on the forward strand.
TCGAATAGAATAGAATTGTTGACCTTATAACTACATATAATTAGCATGTCAAAATATTAAATCATGTCAAATATGTATAACAAAAAACATAAATTTCAAATGAATAATCTTTTACAAAATTCAATTAAATTTAGTATATTAATATAATACTAAATAATAGATTTAACATGTACGTAATATAATAACAGTCCCTATTTTAAATGAAGTCAACAATTTATTGATTGTTAGTAGTGGTGTAATCTCAGCATAACTGCCGTCACCTGACCTCAGCTTCTTAATGTAACTAAAGCCCTACACAATTATGTATTCCAACGCTACGCTTGCATTAATTATAACTTATGTGCCATTTTACGAGTCTGTCAACCATAAAGAAACCATCACTATATGTATAACTCTCCCCACAGTTTGATCTGTGCGATGTAATACGCTCCGTTTATGCAATGACGTAACCGATTAAATTCGCGGCCTTATCCGCCGCCGCTCACGCTTTAAACCACCTAGTTCAGACCACACACTGACTCGCACCGAAAGTGAACGAGGTATTAGCAAGTCGATGCGACTGCGATCGGCATCGCCTCGCTGCCTCGCATAAGTGCCGATTGCATGCAAAGGCGATCGTCCACCCGTGCGCACATCACGCTTCTGCGCAGGCGCGTGCTGTGACGTCGTGCATCATGTTTACGGGAGGAGGTACCTAATACAAGCAGATGAGGTTTTCAATGAAAGCGATCAAACTTAAGGTGGTTCGATTTCCATACAAATAATTTTTTGCCATTTATGAACTAATGGAGCATAATTTTACAGTGAAATCACAGCTACTGGCATTTATTTTGGTCTTTATTTGCGGTAAATCACTGTCACTGTCACAATCAATGCTAGAATATTATAATTGGTAAAATTTAAAAATGTTAATTTGATTTTACACTCAACAAATAGGGGCTCATCTCAGCATAATACTGGTCATACTAAGTGGTATGACCAGTTTAAAAATAAAAGATGTATATAAATATGTACTGATTGTGTATAGTATTGAAATTGAAATCCTTATAATACTCAATATTAACAACAGATTAGGGCCCGCAAGACGTAAGCTATAAATACCTTAGTATGATTTGTCTTTAAAAATATAATCCCTTTGTTCTGTGGATGAAAGAATGATTTGATGTGAAGGCCGCTCCCTGTAAGAGGATTACAGCTGACCACTGAGCTCCCTTACTCTACTTTTGGTCGGATCAAATTGAATCTATTTTATCTATTCTTTCGAAATAAAACCATCGGAGCGAAAGTAACGACCGACCCGTTGAACAGAGGACCAATCTAAAACCAATTATCCCGAACCAATAACTAAAATTGACACTCACGAAAATAAACTCATGAAAGCTACCGGCATTGGCAGGTACGAGTACAATAAATATAATGGAGAAGTGATGACCCGACGAAAAAATTAGGGCAAAACATACCCCGGAGAGATAGGGCACGACTCACGGAGTTCTATTTATTTTATCGTTGTAACAAAACATGACATGTCATCCTATAATTTGCCGAGATCCCTAACATATCCTACTTCGTGGAGCGCACAAACATAGACTAAACTATACGGACCAGCAACACAGACCTCCGAGAATATGGATGCGGTATCCAATTTGGTCTTCGGTCGTAAAACTCGAGGGAGTCTCCGGAGGCCATTTAAGGGTGGTCTACCAGAAGATAGGTAAATGTAAAAGAAAAACCTTAGATATACAGGAATAGTCACAAAGCACACTTTAGGGATGTAGGGAGGTGGGGAGCTTCGCGACCTTGGGCCGTCGACCTTTGCGTGGATTATGTTAAAAGCAAATTCTGTTGTTTCGGGCAGATGTAAAAGTAGCGCAAAGCGGAGCTTTCGGATTTTGCAAACCAACTTTTCTATGGTGCTGGATTCTTATGTAATGCCGGAGCCACCGTCGCGTTCTCTAGATCAAACTCACTGCTGCCCTTGACACAAAACTTGTTCCATAATTTCGCCAACCTTGCAGATGAGTTTGCCTGTCTGAACATCCCGGGAAAAACAACGTTGGCTTTGATGGAACTTCGACTCGTGTGATACGATTTTTATGAAAATACTTTTCCTCTTTTAATCGGCTTAAAAAGGTAATGGACTCAGAGCCTCGTGCCGGCAAAATGTTGATTTGACAGCTGAGAGGCAAGGAATATGGAAAATGCGATGATTTTTGAGTAAAGTCTCATGCGACCCACATGTTGCTGTCGATGGGTAATCCATATCAATGTCAGAAAGGGGTAGATAAGTGAATATTTTCTAAAATTAAGTCATTATTTTCCAACCGTAAACTCGATGAAGCCAGACGATGAAGCCGGAAGGATCGGAGCCGGAGCTGTGTTATAACACAATGTAACCTAGCTTGAGAATATGGAATGGAGTCCATTTTTTTTGTACAACTTATTACTTATATATTTTTTTTTTTTTATGTTTGACAGGCTAGGTGTTTGACCACAGCTCACCTGATGTTAAGTGAAGGCGTGGTCGAAGATGGTAAAGCACACCTAGCCTGGAATGGAACTGGCTCTCAAGTGAGGCTGCCGGAACACACCGTTGCTTGAGCTTGGCGGCAGATTTTTAACTTGAGGGTGGTAGCTAGCCAGTCGAGTACTAGGAAGTACCCTACCACCATGCTATGGTTTCCTCACGATGTTTTCCTTCACCGGCAGCTCAAGCTCATTGTTGGGGTTTGAACCCACGCCCTTCGGCATGCGAACCTACCGCGCTAACCACTGAGCTATCATCGCTACATCGATATAATTATATTCTTCACATAACTTCTTCATACACAACAAAAATACCATATTTTAATCACGTAGACTTACTGTGAACACATGAAATTTAGTACTCATACTTGGTGGTAGATCTCCTTAGCAGGAGGTCCTCTAGGTTAACACCGCAGTATCAGATATTCCACCGCCAAGCAGTAGTGTGAAAACATTTCGGTGTTCCGGTTTGAAGGGTACCGCAGCTAGCGAAATTACAGGGCTGTTGAGATTAACCATCGAAATTTTCAAAATAATGAGCGCCTAAGCAGCGATGCCCTGGACTTTGCTACTCAAAGTTCTGTAAATCGCTATAATGGTCCAGGACGTGCGTTATCTGTTACCATCAGAGGAGCGTCGTTTATTTATTTATTTATTTATTAATATTGTAAAGTTTGGATATTTAATTGATAACAATTCCAACTATACAAGCTCATAAAGATAGAACTGATTTCTTGATGGTAAATAAATAGGTCCCATTTGTTCCCTTTTAAAACTTTACTGATGTTCCAAACAAAACCGTTAATCGATTTTTAATAATACACCTTCTCCCCCACGGAAATAGACACGGTGTGGTCAACGCCCAGCAAGCAAATAACATGTAATAGAAGGAAGTGCTTCTTATCACGCGGACACATCGTAAGTAGTCACTCGTTAATAAATAATTCAACTTTCTGGATGCCGTGTTTTTCTTTTTTACCTACTCCAAAATTAATGTTGCCGCGGCAATGAGTAAGTTCTTTTTAAACACATACCAATAATAAAATAAATAACTGATGTGAAGTGATGGTTTTACTTTAAGGTGGTTCGATTTCCATACGAACATTTTTTTCCATTTATGGACAAATGGAGCATAATTTTACAGTGAAATCACAGGTACTGGCATTGATTTTGGTCTTTATTTGCGGTAAATCACAGCTACCCTGACATCACAATCTAATGTGATGTCAGGGTAGCCACCACGAAGTATATTGTTACTTTTAGCCTATAATTAGTTTCATGGTATTATTAGCATTCCAATAAAAAAATATTATTATTTATTTTATTTTCTGTAGTACCTAAATCACAATAAGCAAATGATCCTATCGATATATTTTATTTATACTCTATGTATAAAATTATAATTATTGTGACATTTAGATTTATCGATGATAACTCAGGGGTTAGCGCGCTCGGTTCGCACGTCGAAGTAAGTAGGTTCAAACCTCAACAATGAGCTTGAGCTGCTAAAGAAGGAAAACATGTTTGTATGGTATTTTCTTACTCAGCTGGCTAACTACCACTTTCAAAATCAAAATCTGCACGAAGCACATAAAGGTGTGCCCCTACATCCTCACTTGAGAACCAGTTCTATTCCAGGCTAGGTGTGCTTTACCATCTTCGACCACACCGTCATTTAACATCTGATGAGATGTGGTCACATACCAAGCTTGTCAAACATTAAAAAAAAATGTTTTGTTTCACTAATGTTAACAATGTTCATGTACAAATAAATACATCCGCATTTTACCACCAACTCGCCTCATGGTAATCGATGTGGTTGAAGATGAAGCACGCAAGCTTAGGAGATACCTATACACTCACCTATCTATACTTATTTATATCTACCTACTACCTACCCACGGAACGAAAGTCTTAAGATGAGCGTGTAAACCTACGCTTAGATCGATTCCTGCGAATTCTATTCACACTTGTCTCGTCTCTCTTTATTGTTCCGTCCATCACTCTGAATTATGTTTGCCGACATCAGAATTTCATTTTCATTTCAATATCGTTCGGGAAAACCTGTCACAATACATTACTGTCATGTTTACAGGAAACTGTGAGGGCGACGATTGCATTTTATGTTGTTTTCTTAGGATTTTCTCATATGGAGTAGTTGGTGAAAATCCAATACACACATAATCCATAAAAAAATATCATAGGACATAACACACAGCGCCATCTGACCCCGAACTAAGCAAAGATTGTGCTATGGAAGACAGATAACTGATAGAATACTTATATACCTATTTTTAAATAAATACATACAGAACATCCAGATACAGAACAAACATTTGTTTATATCACAAAATGTTTGCCCTGGGTGGGAATCTAACCCACGCCCTTCAGATCTTGGAGCAGACATGCTACCAATGAACCAACAGGGCTATCAATATGTATTTATCTAAATTGAAGACAATTTTTTTATATCTATCTGAACTATTCGGACATAAACTTAAAATCTGAATAAATTTTAAATATTTAACTAAAATAACCTTATTGTTATCCTCTACTTGCTGCAAAAGCAAAGTAACGCCTTAATATTTGTAACTAACATAAATAACAGTGAATTTTAACTGGCAATTCTTTGCACACTAAATTACTAATCGATAAATAGAAAACTTTAGTTTGATCGTATTCAAACTCCGTTCAGAAGTGCAGAGCAAATACTGTCTTCCCTGAAATTTATCTAGCGTACAGAAGAGAACGTGAAATGCATTTGAAATTTGCTACTCTCTGTAGCGATGATAGCTCAGTGGTTCTCGCGCCAAAGGGCGTAGTTCAAATCCAAACAATGAGCTCGAGCTGTCAGTAAAGGAAAACATCGTGAGGAAACCATAGCGTGGTGATAGATTACTCTCAGGTACCATTGCTGGGTACACATTTATTTTCATTGCAAGAAGGGTAAGGCCATTGTCCACCACGCTGGTCAAGTGGGGGTTAGCAGACTTCACACATTTTCGACAACTTTTTTCCTTCACCGTTTGAAGTCATCGGCAATACGCACATAACTTAGAAAAGACAGATTCAAACCGAGAAACTCAGCAAGCGTGTTCTATCGTAGATCGCATCTTCAATTTCCATCAGGCAACGTGAAGGTAACTGCAAGCCTATTAAGTAACAAACAAGTAAAAAATCTATTACCCCCCTGCGAATAAAATACTTATAATTAGAGGAAAAAACTTTTTAAACCAATTTATTATTCCTAATGAAATTTAAACATATAACTTCAAAATACATTTTTTTTTTATTATCGTATTATTATTTCGCGCCAAAAATCCACAATCTTGATATTTTTTTAAACCAACCTTAGAAGGACATTTCGGTTACTGGGACGAATCTAACAATACTTTAATTGTCATAATACATTCGGTCATTTGTAAGATACAAGATGATAAAGAAATTTATATACATACATAAATAAAATGCATGCAAGTTAATTTTAATTTTTTTTCATTTTCAGTTTTTTAGTCTGCCTTTGGCATTTTGTATCAAGATATCGGGAGAAGCCATTGGTTCTTCAAACACAGTTATCACTAGTTCGGAGCCAATGGCTTCATTTCAACGTGACCATAACTTGCCATAAAATAATTTTAAATTTTGAATTTTTTAGATACATACATACATAGAAGATACGCGCGAAAAACATAACCCTTCCATGGCAGTCGGGTAAAGAGTAAGTGCCATAAATATTTCTAATCATATAAGCTACTAATTACTTTAACTACAAACATAGACATGAAACCACACAAACATATGAGTCTTGGCTACTTGATATCTGTTCACGTTCAGGTTAACACAGGCATTAATTAAAATAGCAATTTCAATTTACACATACGTAAGTCACATCAAAGGGCTTGCATGTGTGTGTAGAACGCAATTCCTATAACTGTATAGTTGCTTCATAGATGCAACGCTATATTCATGTTCTGCGGTCTGCGGACGATGTCCGGGGGGTCTCTTGTACTAACCAGCATCGTGGAAGATAGAGACAGTGAAAAAACTTCGCACCAATAGAACACAGATTTTTTTTATAGATTGTGATTGTCGTGGAGACAAAGCTGCACGCGACCTAAACAAATAAGCAAGACGAGGTCGCGCACGCGCTTTGTACTCTGTTTTGTCTCCTTGAAGAAAGCCACCGGATGTGGCCGAAGCTACAGTTGGGGTTTCTGATATGATTAAAAGTGAGAAATCCCGCATAAGAAAAACTAAAAGTGTCAAAACCGAGTCAGTTTCCAAAATAAAAACCACAGCTCACATGGTGTTAAGTGACGGTACGGTCGAAAATTGTAAACACGCCTAATCTGGAATGGAACTGGCTCTCATGTGAGGCTGTCGGAACAAACCGTTAGATGCTTGACGGCATATTTTGAACTTGAAGGTGGTAGCTAGCCAGCCGAGTACAAGAAAGTACCCTACCACCATGTTATAGTTTTCTTCACCAGCAGCTCAAACTCATTGTTGGGGTTCGAACCCACGCTATTCGGCGTGCGGACCAACCGCGCTAACAACTGAGCTATCATTGTTACAACATGGGCTTCAGTACCTACAGCCAATCAACAGATTACAAACTTCAAGTTTATCCATAGCAAAATAACCATAACACTAAACTGCATGATCTCATGTACTGTTAAACAGAACACGGTTCCTGATTTAGTTTGTCCAGTCCGAGACATTATCGATTGGGGGCCGCGGGTCGCTTTTATTTGTCAATTTTCAGTGCAGAGTCGAGGGCCCGCTTCCTGGCTTTCAGATTGAAATGGACAGAGTTATAGATTTGTAGTGGTTGGTAAATAACCTGGGCATGCGAAAAAGGTACGAGAGACTAGCACAGTGAAATGGTATAGAATTATATTTCAGCGCAGTACACAAAACGTTTAGTTTATTTTTTTATGTTTGACAGGCTAGGTGTTTGACTACAGCTCACCTAATGTTAAGTGATAGCGCGGTCGAAGGTGGTGAACACACCTTGCCTGGAATGGAAAATAGGCTCCCATGTGGGCCTGCCGGAACACACAGTTTGTTGTATCGCGGCATATATTTTAAACTTGAGGGTGGTAGCTAGCCAGCCAAGAACTAGAAAATATCCTACCACCATGATATGGTTGATGATGGTATGATGTTTTCCTTCATCGGCAGCTCAAGCTCATTATTGGGATTTAAACCCACACCTTTTAGCATGTGAATCAACCGCGCAAAACTGGACTATCATCACTACAAAAAATAACAAAATCAATTTCAGCAAATATAACGGAGACCCTATAATCATTGCTAATTTAGATTTCGACAGATCTATCCTGGTATTCACTTTAAGAACAGCAATATGATTGTTGTCAATAGAAATCAAGTTTTAAGGAATAACGTTTAGTCACGAACAGCTATAAACCTTGTAGGGATTGAATAAACGAAGATAAAAGTAATCGTTAGTAACACGAGGGGCATTGGTCGAGGTCGCGACCGGAGCCCGTATGCCCTGATCAGATTACAGTAGCTGACGTCATAATCCATCCAATTGCACCTTTTAACTATATACGGAGGGACGCCTCCGTATAAAATTTTACATTAACGAGCTCAACTGTACGTTGAGATGCGTACAGTGGCGTAACAAGCCTTTTTTTGTGCCCCAATACATATTATCTATTTACATACTCTAAATTTACACACTATCTACCTAGTCTGGCCATAAATACTGTTAAAACTAAGAATAAACAAAATATTACATTTGAATTTGGAATCTGTAATTTTTATATGATTGTTCATTGTGTTTTTTCATTTTGGCGCCAATAAATTGTACAATATTTTGCGATATTAAAATGGAGTGGGGTGACAAAGAGAACCAAATCGCTGTGATTGCATTACGCAAAGTAGGTATGGAGCCAAATGCAATTTTTAATCTGTCCATACGCTTGGTATTAGTCAAATGTTTGTGTACCGGGCTATTAATAGGTACAATGAGACCTCCTCTGTTTGTGACAGAAAAAGATCTGGCTGTCCACGTAGTGTTCATACGAAAAAGGTGGTCTAAGCAGTAAGGGGTAGAATTCGAAGAAATCGTGCCCGAAAGCAAAAGATTTTATCTCGGAAGATGAAGATGGCACCTAGAACCATGTCGCGTATTTTAAAAGATGACCTAGGACTTGTAGCCTATAAGAGACGCACTGGTCACTTCTTAACTGATAATTTATAAAAGAATAGGGTGGTAAAATCGAAACAACTACTGAAGCGGTACGCAAAAGGAGGTCACAGAAAAATTTTGTTTACGGATGAGAAAATTTTTACAATTGAGCAACATTTTAACAAACAAAATGACCGTATTTATGCTCAAAGCTCTAAGGAAGCTTCCCAATTAGTCGACAGAGTGCAACGTGGGCATTATCCGACTTCAGTGATGGTTTGGTGGGGTGTTAGCTATGAAGGAGTGACTGAGCCATATTTTTGTGAAAAAGGTATCAAAACATCGGCACAAGTGTATCAAGATACCATTCTTGAGAAGGTAGTTAAGTAGTTAACAACACCATGTTCAATAACCAAGTATGGTTCTTCCAGCAAGACTCGGCGCCGGACATAATGCTCGGTCCACGCAGTCTTGTTTGGAAGCGAACGTTTCGGACTTCATCAGAGCTGAAGACTGGCCGTCGTCTAGTCTCGATCTTAATCCGCTGGATTATGATTTATGGTCAGTTTTAGAGAGTACGGCTTGCTCTAAACACCATGATAATTTGGAGTCCCTAAAACAATCCATACGATTGGCAGTGAAGAATTTGCCCATAGAAAGAGTGCGTACTTCTATTGATAACTGGCTTCAACGTTTAAAGGACTGTATTGGAGCCAATGAAGACCACTTCGAATAAGCTTTTCATATTTTAAATTGTTTTATATTTATGTATTAAACTAATACACTGTAAAAACAATAAATGTTATTTGCAAAAGAAAAAAATAAATTTTCTTTGTTACAATATTTATGGCAAGACTAGGTATATACGTACTATATATTTACATACTATCTATTTACGTACTATATATTTTCATACTATATATCTATTTATATACTATCTATTAACATACCACATATTAACGTACAATATATTTACACTAGTTGCGCCCCGCGGTATTACCCGCTACATGTTCTAGGCATAAAATAGCCTATGTGTCAATCCAAGGTCTCAGCTACCTTCATACCAAATTTTATCCAAATCCGTTCAGTAGTTTTTGCGTGAAAGAGTAACAAACATACATCCATACTCACAAACTTTCGCATTCATAATATTGTAGTAGGAAGTAGAAGTAGTAAGAATACTATACAAATACAAATATCTATTTACATACTATCTATTTACGTACTACAGATTTACATACTATCTATAGTTTCACTGTACTTGTGTCTAACCGATGTTATAGGACAATTTCCATAGCAACGCCAACCGTAGCTAACACAGAGAACATTAGTAGAGGTCGTGACCAGTTCCCGTATGTTCTAATCAGATTAGAGGGCGCTTCCCGGCGGCCCTCCCTGCCCTCGCAACAGACTCGTCCAATTTGATTACACTACCGATTGATGTATTGTACCTACACTAGTATTTAGATATTGGCCGAAAAAACAGAACTGTAATCACAGAATCAGCAACAGAATCATTTATTAGCCATAGATAAATATTCCTATTCTAAAGACTCACAGACCAAGATTAATATGAAAATATATTTCAACGTAGCGATGATAGCTCAGTGGTTAGCGGGGTAGGTTCGCATGCCGAAGGGCGTGGGTTCAAACCCCAATAATGAGCTTGAGCTGCCGGTGATGGAACACATCATGAGGAAATCATGGTGGTAGGGTACTTTCTAGTACTCGGCTGGCTAGCTACCACCCTCAAGTTGAAAATCTGCCGCCAAGCAACTAACGGTGTGTTCCGACAGCCTCACTTGAGAGCCAGTTCCATTCCAGGCTAGGTGTGCTTTACCATCTTCGACTACACCCTCACTTAACATCAGGTGAGCTGTGTACAAACACCTAGCCTGTCAACTATAAAAAAAAACGTGGAAACTATTTCTAATCCAAATCTCTCAATCGATTGGCTTATCTCCAGGCAATTCTAGCACCACTCCATTTGTCCGAGCAAATAATAACACCCCAGAGTCCACCTCTTCACTCCGAGTCCTTGTACATGTCAGCACAATAAATGGCCTCTAAGGCAGACGAATTGTCGACAAACGCAGCGTGGCGGCCACCTCGGGAGTATTCGGCTTGATGAATCGCTCAGACCTGATACGGTTCGGTTTGGACTGTATGTTGACTTTCGCTACTCAAAGGATAAGTATTTATCCATCTGGACCCTTACTTAATCTTAGGTTACAGGATTTTATTTGGCAGTATTTCATACTAAAAGATTATTGAATTACTAGCAGCTCGCCCCGGCTTCGCACGGGAAAACAAAACTCGATTAACAATATAAATATAGCCTATGTCACTAGGTGATAATGTAGCATTCTAATGATGAAAGAATTATTCACATCGGTCCAGTAGTTTCGGAGCCTATTCATTACAAACAAACAAACAAAAAATCAAATCTTTCCTATTTTTGAAACCTATTTACTCTAGATTTGAAGACGACCATATTGTACCTCACAGGGAACACAGGCTCCGGCAGAGAGTTCTACAACCTCGCTGTGCGAATGAAAAATGTGGAATCAAAACGCTTTGTGCGTACATGGGGAACATCCACCATGTATGTTACGCATTCATTCCTGCAATTGCAAATCGATTTTGATGATTTTTTATTTGCTTGATAGATCATACTTCAGAGGTAGCCCCATAAAAAAAATATCAAAATCGATCGAGGGGGTTTTAAAAAAAATCAACAAAAAAATGTCATACATTTATGGTATTTTCGTTTACTCCGAAACTTGGCTGTTTCATTGGATCAGAGCGTTTAGATGGCCTAAGGGTCATGAAGTCTATTTTTTAAAATTGTAAATTTATCTATCGGCAAATCGTAAATAAAGGAACTATAATAAGTATACAACAGTCTACACTATAATAGAAGTTGATTTGGCAATAGTAAACTTCGCTGGGGGTCACCGTGAAGGCCACCCATCTTGTATCGTTAGATATTCTAAGGCGTCTTTGGAACATTGCCAGAAGACTTAGCGGCGTTAAGTTGTTTTGTGCAAAAGCGGAGAATTAATGTGATGATAACATTGGGGAAGTTAATCAATATATTATTTTTATTGTTTCAGTCTGTGTTTTGACCACAGCTCATCTCAAGTGGTGGAGTGGTCGAAGATGACAAACACACCAAGCGTGGAAGGGATTTGGTTCTCAATTGAGGCTGCCGGAACACACGGTTAGGTGCCTAGTGTGTGTATTATGTGCATGCGTTTATATGGGTTTTTGTGTATGAGTGTATGTGATAAATATATATTGTTCATAATAGATACATAATTACATATTTTTTTTTTACATTTGTTTTTTTTTTTTTTTTTTTTTTTTTCCTGAAAATGGCATGTGTGATGGCATGTGTGATGTGTGATGGCGTGTGTGATGTGATACAAGCAATTATGATTTACCGCAAATAAAGACCAAAATAAATGCCAGTAGCTTTGATTTCACTGTAAAATTATGCTCCATTTGTTCATAAATGGCAAACATTTATTTGTATGGAAATCGTACCACCTTAATACACTAACTCAAAAGGTTTTGTCCCTTTTAGTCTTCTTACTATATCCGTGTCATTTAGCTTATTATGAAATAAAACACAGTATATTTTGTTAATTATTGCAAAAATAAAGCATAAACAAACGACCCATCTCATAAACAACACAACACAACTATTAATAAAATAGAATACCAATTTTTCTAGCTCCGGCCTTATTTAAAGGCCTCATACAAGCTACGTCACAAATAAATTTGTCAAAGCGACAACCCGAAAACGGCGCAGCCAGGGTTATAACTTAGAACAGGCTCTTGTAAATAATCGCCCCGTGGAGGCTCAGCTATCCAGATATATATCAACCTAATACATTACAACATAAGGGTCATTTCAGCTTGGGGATTAGCGAAATTGTATCGGACATAGTTGTAATACGATAGGAATTCATTAGGCATACGAAAGGTCCTCCGCTTAATGGTGTCGCTGAAATGTCAGTTTTGGGAAGGGATGATGGAGTGTTGTTGGTAATCAAAATTATGGTAAATAGCCCGGAGAATGGCTGAAGGGAATTGTGAGTTTAAGTGAGGGATGTGGCTTGATAGCCTGTAGGCAATTTAACGTTGTTTGTTTCGCAGATATTTTTTTAAAATAAATATCGTAGGACATTACACACAGTGCCACCTGACCCCAAGCTAAGCAGAGCTCGTGTGAGTCAGATAACTGATAGAATACATAAGTACTCTTTTATTGTAAAAACATACTTACAAATTCCCCAGCGTCTAGGCGTTTGATAGAGACTGTGGAGATGTTGGAAATATATCTGTTCTCTGTTAAATGTACTCATCTGAATGTTTACACAAGTACAAGATAATACCAGGGTAACAATACAGACATAACGGAAAGTCATGTATCGAATTGCCAAGCTAGTAAGGACATTTCGAATTTAGATGCTCAGCGTCTCACAGCGTCTCGACGTTTGATAGAGACGTTTGTAGAGACGTTGGAAATATATTTGTTCTCATGATAAGTTAATCTGCAAATACGCGCATATGTACCTCACTAAATTCTACTTCTATCCTACAAATATTATAAATGCGAAATTTTGTGAGTATGTTTGTAACCATTTCACGCAAAAACTACTGAACCGATTTGGATGAAATTTGATATGGAGGTAGTTGAAACTCTGGATTAACACATAGGCTACTTTTTATCCCGAAAACGTGTAGCGGGTAACACCGCGGGACGCAGCTAGTATTTACATAAATACAAAACAATTCGCGGATGATTCGTGATAGACATAACGGACCGTCAAGTACCTAAATCATGACGGTCCGGTTGTCATGTAGGTTCGATACCCACCCCGGACAAGCATTTTGTGATATAAACAAATATTTGTTCTGTGTCTGCGTGTATCGTATTATGAATATGTATTTTACAAAAAAAACTATTTAAGTATTCTATCAGTTTACCGTCTTCCATAGCACAAGCTCTGCTTAGTTTGGGGTCAGATGGCGATGTGTGTAATGTCCTACGATATTTATGTATTTATTTGTATAATCCGCGTCGCCCCAAGATATAAGATGTAACATAAGTCCAGTTATTTTCTTGAAAATATTCCTTTTTAATTAGAACGTATCAGAACAATTTATTTTTGCACGCCTTGTGAAGGCTGAATATTGGGATGCCTTTATATTTTATTTTCGACCTGACTGTACCTATTTATGCAAATAAAACATTTGAATTTGAATTTGAATTTGACAAACAAAGACATTACACCTACTTATTTAAGTAAGTGTAATGTCTATTCTACATTTCACACGGTCAATCACCGTGCTGCCACGCACTGAACTAAACCAGTGTTTTAGGCCAACTACCCACAATCTTACTGCATAAATTATCGCAGAGTCTTCTTGTCCTACTAATATTATAAACGCGAACGTTTGTATGAATGTATGATGATGTCTGGATGTATGATTGCTACTCTTTCACGCAAAAACTACTGAACGGATTTGTATAAAATTTGCTATGGAGGTAGCTGAGACCCTGGAATAATACATAGGCTACTTTTTATCCCGAAAACATGTAGCGGGTAACACCGCGGGGCGCAGCTAGTATACAAATAAAGCACATCTAGCCTGGAATGGAACTGGCTCTTAAGTGAGACTGCCGGAACACACCGTAAGATGCTGCTGACATGTACAAGGACTCGGAGTGAAGAGGTGGACTCTGGGGTGTTATTATTTGCTCGGACAAATGGAGTGTGCTAGAATTGCCTGGAGATAAGCCATTCGATTGAGAGATTTGGATTAGAAATAGTTTCCACGTTTTTTTTAATGGTTGACAGGCTAGGTGTTTGACCACAGCTCACCTGATGTTAAGTGAGGGTGTGGTCGAAGATGGTAAAGCACACCTAGCCTGGAATGGAACTGGCTCTCAAGTGAGGCTGTCGGAACACACCGTTAGATGCTTGGCGGCAGATTTTCAACTTGGGTGTGGTAGCTAGCCAGCCAAGTACCAGGACGTACCTTACCACCATGCTGTGGTTTCCTCACGATGTTTTCCTTCACCGGCAGCTCAAGCTCATTGTTGGGGTTTGAACCCACGCCCATCTGCATGCGAACCTACAGCGTTAACCACTGAGCTATCATCGCTACAAAATTTTGCGAAGTTCAGCGAAGCAAAGTTCTTAGCGACTACACAATTTTGTAGTCGCTTAGAACATCGCTGCGTTCGAGCGAGGTGCGAATGCGGGTCAATTCCGTTCCAGAGGTTCGCGTGCAGAGTGCTTGCGACAACTTTTATTTTCATCAAGTCCCTAAAGTTGTCCGTCTGTATTAAAGTCTGTGCTGGCACGGGCTCGTTCACATCCTTATAACGAAGGTCCGTAGGTGGTCTGCGAATGGAATAATGAACGCATCCTGTTTAAACAATTGGCTAATTGCGGACCTTTGATGGACGGCTGGCCCCGTTTAGGTATGATTTGTCATCTGTGATAGATCATTACTGTTTTCCGTGTGTCTATGTGAAATACGATCGAGGGAAATCATATGGGAGTAGTAAATTTACATTAATTTACCAGTTCAAATCTGATCGATCTTTTTTTTGATTAGTTTGCTTTTGACCATACTGTGCGTGATGTTAAGCAATTTTGCGGTCTCGGATAGACCTGGAAGAAATCTGTTTGTTTCGAATTGAAGACACTCAAATTGTATATAGGTACTTAACAGATAATATAGATTCCGACAGAGAATTCCACATCCTGGCTAGTCCATTGTTTACACTTATAAGATACCTTACAAGAATGCGCGCAATATTTTTATTTTTCAAAAAATATTTTGATTTTTAGGGTTCCGTACCCAAAGGGTAAAAATGGGGCCCTATTACTGAGACTTCGCTGTCCGTCCGTCCGTCTGCCCGTCTGTCACCAGGCTGTATCTCAAGAACGGTGATAGCTAGACAGTTGAAATTTTCACAGATGATGTATTTCTATTGCCGCTATAACAACCAATACTAAAAATAAAATAAATATTTAAAGGATGCTCCCATACAACAAACTTGATTTTTTATCGATAATGGTACGGAACCCTTCGTGCGCGAGTCCGACTCGCACTTGACCGATTTTTTTTATTTTCACTTTCACTCGAGATGATGGAAGTATTCTAAGGATATCTCTTACATCCAGATATGTTCAAACTAAAAGTTATGGTGAAATAAAAAAACTTGTACCTACATACACATACATACCTATATTAATTCTGAAATATACACCTACCCTAAAATACAAAAATTAATACACTAAATATATTTTTTTTAACTCCTAAATAAAATACACTCATTTTTGGGCAGTCGTGTTAAAAGATCCGAATTGTATATCTCAGGAAAAAAAGAAAGTCTAATATTTAATTAGGATTTCAAGGATTTACGAAGATACAATCAAATGTATGGGTAATAGTTTCTATTTGTAATATTATAATAAATAGAAAATATGATAGGTCGTAAAGAAAGATACGTTATGCATCATATAAAACAATAGAACTGAGCAGTAATGACATCATAAAGATGTTCACGAGTTAATTTTCATTCTGAAAAATACGATAAAAGTGGTAAATTTGCGGGTGAAATCTAGTTATCCATAAACCCTGGAACCGTGCGAGTTTCCAGCGACGGTGAATGTTTCCGCTGTCAAATCGAATAGTTTTCGGCCGAGCTCCGAGGTGCAAACTCGATTGTGTGGCGAGGCGGTGCTACAGAATAATACAGAGAGATAACTATACATTTTGAGCTTGCATTTGAAAAGGTACTAAGAAAGACAAAAAATAACACTTAGCACTTAATTAAGAAGAAAGTAAAAAAAATTGAGTGCCTTATTCTGCTCTAGAATATGTAATTTTCGTAGTGGTAGATTTCTTTAGTAGGAAGTCCTATAGGTAGATACCATCACAGTACCAGATATTCTACCGCCAAGCAGTAGTGTGTAAACATTACTGTGTTCCGGTACGGAAGGTACTGCAGCTAGCGATATTACAGGGCTGTCGAGACTAACCATCAAAAGTCTTAAAGTAATGAGCGCCAAAGCAGCGATGCCTTGGACTTTGTTTTGCTACTCAAAGTTCTGTGTATCGCTGCAATGGTCATGGACAGTTATCTTTTAAGATGAGGAGAGCGTCTCATTCGTCTCATTACGTTTACATTAAAAAAACGTAATCGAGAGTAATGTATTTTATAGGTGTTCAGAAGCTATACTTCAAACAACAAGATTATCAAAACCTGATGTTGATGTTGTTATTTTTGCGTGTTCTGTGTTACAAAATAAAAAAAAACATTTTCTTTCTTTCTTTCTGATGTCTTCGCCGAGTAACTACGAGTCCCCTTAGATAATAAAGATCCCGAAAATTGGTTTGTGAGAACTGTATAATTATGTACCTTATTTAAAGAAGAATAGTTGGTTAATTGTTCGTTTGGTAATGACGACAGAACACGTCAAACTTCAGGTAAGTTCGTTTGATAACGAATTTGTACATCTGTTTTTATCAGTAGTGTGCGGCGATGTCTGGTTGTATTCTCGTCTCTCGGCTTCCGAATAAATGCACTTTTGTTGTAGTTTACTTTCAGCTGGAAAAGTTTTTATTTGCTTTCATTCGGCCCGAATGTGATTCCGCATGCATATATTTGCAGGTTTTTGTTCGTACTTGCTTTTACTGTAAAGTATATGACTTTATGGAAGTTGGTAAAGGTTTTTAGAGATGGAAA
This sequence comes from Biston betularia, assembly GCA_905404145.2. Taxonomy (NCBI): domain Eukaryota; kingdom Metazoa; phylum Arthropoda; class Insecta; order Lepidoptera; family Geometridae; genus Biston; species Biston betularia. The sequence continues at coordinate 13,195,047 of FR989874.1, forward strand.
TAGATAAACTTTTAGGTTAGCTAGTTAAATTGCATTTGGAATCTTTTTTTTTTTAATAATTTTAGGTTTGCGTTTGGCCACGCGCTATCCGCTGAAACTAACTAGAATATGCCATTGGTTATGTTTTATTACAATGTTGGGATTTTTGGGAAAGCTTACTGGCCTTACAATTATTTTATGATGATTGATGATCATGATCACGATGATTTTGATACTTTTAAATATGAATGACTTGTAAATTTGGTGTTATTAATAAAAACAAATTAAAAAAATATATTAATTCTTTTAAATAATAGAGGTGATACTAAGACAAATTATTTATTATCAGGAAGCCGTATAGGTAGGTACCATCGCAGTACCAGATATTCTGCCACCAAGCAGTAGTGTGTAAACATTACTGTGTTTCGCTACGGAAGGTACTGCAGCTAGCGAAATTACAGTGCTGTCGAAATTAATCATTAAAAGTCTTAAAGTAATGAACGCCAAAGCAGCGATGCTCTGGACTTTGTTTTACTATTCAAAGTGCTGTGTATAGCTGCAATGATCATGGACAGGCGTAATCTCTTACCATCGGGAGAGCGTCTCGCTTGTCTCATTACAAAAATATAGTTACTGACTAGAACAGATTCCCTACTAAATTTAGGTACTTTCTTTTTTCTAAAAAGTTAAAACTGAATATTTATAAACATGAGTATTATGTTAGATGAAATTCATTCGTCTTAGCGTAACTGAATGTTTTAGTTTTACGCGAAATTTCATGTAATTTTTTAAGACGTGAATATATATGAACGCAGTGCTACATTTATAAAAATAAAACTTATATATTCATTAATATTCTGAAATTTTTAAGCCTGTCAACATAAAGCAGGCAAATTACTTTCAATAAGCTTTATAGACAGATCCTACAAGATAAACCCATTTGAAAGATTTTCTCGGCGCCGAATATTGTGACCTGTGTGACCTAGGATTACGTGACCTGACCTTCATCGTATAGAAACCGCGTTAATACAACTGCATTTGGACTGGTTAGAAATAAATCAGATTTTTAAAGAAAATTACATAAATTTGTAGCGATTATAGCTGAGTAGTTAGCGCGGCAGGTTCACACGCCGAAAGGCGTGGTTTCAAACTACAACAATGAGTTGACATCATAAAGAAACCATAGCGTTGTGGTAGGATACTTTATAGTAGATACTCGACTGGCTTGCTGAAAATCTATCGCCCACCATCTAACGGTGTGTTCCGGCAGCGTTATTCCAGAGTCAGTTTCATTTCAGGCTAGGTGTGTTGACCATCTTCGACCACACTGACTATTTTGCTATGGAAACTGACGTGGTTTAGTCATATTTATATTTTACTTATGCGAGATTACTCAAATTTAATTATATCGGATACAACGACTACATCTTTGTCACATCCGGTGGTCATCTTCATGGTGACAAAGCTGACTACAACGCGCGCCCGTCTTCGTCTTGCATCCCTAATAAGTAAAAAAAACTGAACCTAATTTTTTTAAGTAGGTATATGCTTTCCATGGTTTTTTTCTGTAGCCAATGTCAACATCGAAAGCATTTTGATGATGATTGATGTATTTACAAAGACATAACTGTTTTTAAATACGGGATAAACTCTGCACAACCGCATTTTTTTGCTATTTTTTAAATTAGATTTAGGCTTGAGTTTGACCGTCAATAGAAACAGAAAATAAAAATAAAATAAACTTTTTGAAGCAATAATTTTGTACTTTCAACAATTAAAAGTATTGGATCGTCAGAGGGTAGTTAGAAGTTTTGCACTTTGAAATGGTAATTTCTAATTGGTTAATGGGAACACAGGCGTTTTGTGGGAAACTTAATTGGCGCCAAAGACGATACTCTGTTTAATTTGGGCGGAGTAATTACTTACTTTGAGAATCTTAGATTGGAGATGCAAAGCAACCGACCGCTGGTTGGGCTATTTCGAGGATTGATGCTTTGAAATTAATTAGGTGTTTGATTAAACTGTCTATAATATAGATATTTTAGAACTCCGAGAATTCTGATGAACGTTACTTTGAACTATGTTGAGTACTGTTCCCAACGTTTATCACTGAAGAAAGCTTCATGATTTACTCTACTATTCACAACTATTTTATGGATTTCCACCAACATAACCGACGTTCTTATTCTTATTATTATTCAAAGTAGGGGCAATGAGTCCTGCACTGATGGCCCGCTTGGGGTATATTGTGCATTTCTCTTCTCGGAAATACGAAGTCATTTTACAAAAATACCAATATAAGATACTATGTACCAGTAACATGTATACAGACTAAATTCCAAATATCAAGTCTGCGTTATACTGCGAATATATAATGAGGTATCTAGACAACTATTTGGAGAATTAGCTGAGCTAATAACAGAGATATAAGCATTGACTTGTATTTTTTCAGGAAGACAAGCCAAGTAGAATATGGGACTTATTTTTTTATATGAAAATGTGTTTTTATATTTTATTATAAGTGGCCACCGTTGCCTATAGAGGACCCCCTAGGCGCTTTTGGTTTAAAGCGATGCATCCCATCGCACTAACATTATAAACGTGAAAGTTTGGATGGATGGATCTCTTTCACCCAAAAACTACAGAACGGATTTGGATGAAATTTGCTACGGAGGTAGCTGAGACCTTCGATTAACACATATGCTACTTTTTATCCAGAAAACATGTAGCGGGTTACACCGCGGGGCGCAGTAGTAGTACCCACTGGTACAGACAGTGATGTATTCAAGTATAATATAAAAATATAATTATGTCTTTCTAGTTTAAACACAGATGCAAACTGAATTCTTTAGAACGCAGCGAATGTCACCACAGGTCGTAGTTAGCAGATACGATGCGGGACATAGCTAGTACATTTTGACATATGGCGCTAATTCTTCAAACTGTAGATATGTCCGGAGAGGTGTATCCTTATGTTTAAGATCTTTGGTCATAGCGAGAAATTTAGTGTAGTGCATTCCATAACTATGTATACGTGGTTTAAGTTGCTATTAATACCTAATTTAGTTACATATTCTAAGCAACGTTCGACATTTCTCTTCAAGCTCTGGGATAATACAATTGACATTTTTCATTTGTGAGCGTACTGTAAGACGATTTATTGATTATATTCGTAAAACGAAAAACGTTTTAGTCAAGATTATAGGTAGCATCAGATTTTAGACACTTGAAGCATTCACTGCTCACATTCTGCTCAAATAAAGAAAAATAACACGAAATGCTGGCAGAGATTATTCGTCCTTAAAACATTTGTTTCGCAATACCGAGCGAAATATCCTGAAAAAGATGTTACTATTATTAACGCCGACATAAACTTTTAACAACCCCATAATGTTCCGACTTTTCTGGAATCCTAGAAGTCCCCCTTTACCCTACTTTTCCCCACCTCCCCTTTTCCCCAGCAATAATCGGCGGCTGTGACGCAATCTCCAACTATCTACAACTTTGGAATACGGCCAAAAGGAGACCTCATGTCGTAGACGACCTAAGTGAGTAGACTCCGTATAGGGTTGACTGAAATAATGAAAAAATTGCATAATAGAACATTTACTTTCTTGTTTAGCATTTCTATATTAATTGTAAGACATACTAATATTATATCTTCTTTGTGTTAAGAACTTTTTTTTTTAATTTAATTATAATCCATGATAAACTTTTCCAGTTAAAATAAGCATTATTCAAATCAAATAAATTATAAGTCTCCAAAAAAACAGACGTTCTCTTTTAACAAAATAACTAGCAATGATTTAATTAATCACGTTAGTTTTTTTTTTAATTTGGCAACTTAGTTGTTTTGACCACAAGTTACTTGATGGTAAGTGACGGTATGGTCGAAGATGATAAGCACACATGAAACCTCAACTTGGAATAAACCTGACTCTCAAGTGAGGCAACCGAATCACACTGTTAGATGCTAGAAGGCAGATTTTCAAGTTCCGGATGGTAGCTACCCACCTAAGTACAGTAAAGCACCACCTTACCACCATATAGTGATAAGGTGGTATTTTACTGTACATACATTGTGATAGGGTCACCATCATGTTATGGTTTGCTCACAATGTTTTCCTTAAACGGCAGTTTAAACTCATAATTAGGATTGTAAATTACGCCCTGCAACGTGCAATCCCAACGCATTAGCCATTGGACTATTATCGCCACAAAATTGATAGAAATATTAGACGTCAACCGTTACAGCAGTCAATGCTAGCCAACTACGACTAGCAAATTATGAATAATGTAATATTATATCTCCTTGAAGTGTAAAATAGCTGTGGATACATTAGAGGGGACGTTTTATTCGCTCCACGGCTCTATACCGCCCGCGCCGGCCCGAGCTGTACAAACTTGTTTGTAATGGTGAAAAACTACACCGAATATGGTGAAAGACTTTTACGAGCTTTTTAAATAATTTTGGTGCTACTTGCGTACGAATTTCTATTTGAAAGAGAAGTTTTTTAAGGATTCGTAACCAAAGGAGACCCAACAAGACTTGTCGAATGCTATTTTTTTGTTATTACTGTTATTTATTCTGTGTTACTTTTTAACCGACTCAACAAAGAAGAAGATGCTTAATTCGACTGTATGTTTTTTTTGTTTTTTTTTTTTAATGTAAAAGTAATAAGACGATCGAGGCGCTCTCCTGATGGTAAGAGACAACGCCTGTCCATGACAATTGCAGCGATACACAGAACTTTGAGTAACAAAACAATGTCCAGGGCATCGCTGCTTTGGCACTCATTACTTTGGGACTGGATGGTTAGTCTCAACAGCCCAGTAATTTCGCTAGCTGCAGTACCCTTCAAACCGGAACACAGTAATGTTTGCACACTATTGCTTGGCGGCAGAATATCTGGTACTGCGATGGTACCTACCTAGATGACCTCCTGCTAAGGAAATCTACCGCCAAGTAATTAGTTTTGTATATATGTTACGCGATCAATCCGCCAATTAGGTCTTTAGGTCTTTGGTTTTGTCTTCAGGTTAGATAAATATTTAAAACTAGCTGCGCCGCGCGGTGTTACCCGCTACATGTTTTCGGGATAAAAAGTAGCCTATGTTCTAATCCAGGGTCTCAGCTACCTCCATAAATTTCATCAGAATCCGTTCAGTTGTGTTTGCGTGAAAGAGTAACAAACATCCATTCATCCATCGAAACTTTCACATTTATAATATTAGTGGGATTATATTAAAAGTACATTAAATCCTCATCACTGTTGTAATCAAGATATCTTTTAAGCGAAAATACAATAAAAATATAACTCTTGAATACTTAAAATGAACTTCTGCAACGTAAGCAATCAAACCTTAAAAATTTCCCATTTTTTATAAACTTTCAGCTCAAGTTGTGCTACGATTAAGCTATGCTACGATCGTAGTATCAAGTTCCTGGGATCCGTAGGCGAAACCCTTCAAAAACACAAGCTCCCTCACTGTCCGCAACTCCATAACCAACTTTGTGAAACTAATACTGGATTTATGAATAGTTAAACAGCTCTACTTCCTAAAATTGAGCCATCGATCTGGTAGAATCAGGTCGCCTCCGAATGTAGCAAGATCACACTAAGATGAATCACGACGTGCGACAAAACGAAAGTAATTAATTTTTTTTAATGAGACGAACAATTATCTCTCCTGATGGTAAGAAGTAACGCATGTCTATGACCATTGCATCAATACACAGAACTTTGAGTTGCAAAACAAAGTCCGGGGCATCGCTGCTTTGGCGCTCATTACTCTGACTTTCGATGGTTAGTCTCAACAGTCCAGTAATTTTAGTAGCTGCAGTACCCTTCAAACCGGAACACAGTACTTAATATTTACATATTACTACTTAGCAGCAGAATACTTGATGCTGCGGTGGTACCTACCTAGACGACTTTCCGCTAAGGAAGTCTAACACCAAGTTAAGAATTCTTTCTTCCCTTTAGTTCATTTTATTTAGCAGAGTGGTAATTCAAATAAAAATTAAAAAATAATACAGATGAAGGTATAGTAAGTTCAAAAAAATATTTATATTATATTTAAATAAAACTAATGGGTTTGCTCAAGGGGCAAAGCTTTTTTCTTTAGAACAGCTGTTTTTCCTCCAATCTTTGAACTTACAAGTCTTTTGTCGCAAATGTCTACCTTGGTGAGTTTTCACCCTTATCCGGTCTGTTCTGATTGAGTTAATTCCCGGAGATGGAAAGTGGAGAAAAATTAACTAGATTTTGGTACGGGGATGAAAGCTTCCGAAAACTGGGACATGAACATTGATCGCGAGTAAAGTTTCTAAATTTTTTGGACCACGGCGGCAAAAATTTGTCTGAAACGAATAACATTATTTTATTTTATTTTATATGGAAAACAAATAGCTGTTAATTTTGAAAATAAATAGGAGATAAGTGAACATACAAAAGCCTAAAAAGTTTTCACTCATGCTACCTAAACTTAGTTCAAGTGCTCCAAATCCACACCGGGGGGATAGATGTAAGAATTATAATACATACTATAAATATAATTTTTAAATGTATACAAAATATTACATTAAATTCATTATCTGTCAACTTCTCGCTTACATGTAAATGAGACACGTTTTTTTGCAATGCATGGTATGGAAGTTTATAATAAATCGCCATTGTCTATAAAAGAGGTCAGTTCTTTTTTTGTGTCTTTTTTAACTGAAAATATTTGTAATTCTAACAAGAATTTTACGAAAGACAAAATTTTGTAGTGACACTGTATAAACAAATATCGTATCTGACCCCAAACTAAGCAACGGTTGTGCCATAGCAGTCAGATAACTTTAGAAAACAAAAACATCACAATCGTAATTAAAATTTCAAATCAATGAATTCGTTATAAAGTAGATTCTATAATCTACTTTATAACGAATTCAGTAGCCGTAATTTAAAACTATTGAAAGTAGGCGCTGCAGTGACGTGTTCCGGTAGTTTGTTGTAGGTACTGGTGGACCCATGACGTGCATCTCAATCTATCTTTTTTTTCTTTTTTTTTTTCACTTTTAATAGATCTACGTTTGGCCACCAACTCGCCTAATGCAAAGCGACGGTGTGGCCGAAGATGGAGCACGCTGATCCAGAAGAAATCTATACTATTATAAAGAGGAAAGATTTGATTGTTCGTTTGTTTGTATTGAATAGGCTCCGAAACTACTGGACCGATTTCGAAAATTCTAAAACACTATCCTCGGGTGACGTAGGCTACTTTTTATTCCCACGTGAACGGGAACTACGTGGGCGAAAACCGCAAAGCGTCCGCTAGTAATAGATATAGCAATATTTACCTAATTGATCTAGCGTTAGAGGACATGACATACCTATACAAAATTATTTCTCACTCTAAGAGAAATTACACTAATGATCGCTGGTCTGCTCGCGGTATACACACAAACTAGTAATTTTTTACTCTATATCTTGTATTGCGTATAGTTTAAGTTTATTTAAAGTTTTAAAAAAAGTATTAAGTTGACAAAGATCACGGTGTCCGTGGAGCTAAAATAAAAAAGCAAACGAAGCAAATTCTGTTATTTTTGTTCAAAAATAATTATCCCAGTGCACAGTCGTTAGTTCATACTCCTGATCTAAAAAACAGTTTCATAACGGATAACGAATTAACGAGTTCGTTCGGTCCGCTAGCGCCGAGCTCGCGGAAACGCCGTTGCCGCTAAATCCGTAATGGCCTTCCGTGAAATAACGCTCATAAAGCTAGGTTGCATGTTATTTGAGCTTTAGCTGCCTTTTTATGTGTAGGAAAGGAACTGGTAAAAAACCTTTGCGGTACCTTAATTTCTGCATCGTATACAATAATTAGACCACTGGCACGTAGAGACGTGTTCTAAAGTAGAGACTGCGCATTGGCAGACGCCCTGAAACTCGATGGACTGACGATATACGTGGGACAGCTGGCGGTTAGTTATTTATCTATGGAATGTAATAATAATAAACATTATTCATTTTATTTTTATTAACAAATTTTATTTTAATCATCATTGATATTTATATATTTTTTTACATTTGTTACTATTATGATTTGTGACATTTTATATTACATGACAATTTGAATTTAATCATTGTTGATCTATATCTAGTTGAATAAATTAATTTAATTTAAATGAATTCGAACCTAAAAGCCAAAGATCGGGCTGAGTGGCGTGTCTTAGAAGAAGCCTATAACAGTAGATTTTGACAGGCTGACGATGATGATGATTAAATAATATATTCTAAAATAAATAGCATAAAGTAGACCAAAATGAAAAAAAAAGTTAAGGCTTTTTTATGTATAGCGGACAGGCTAGATGTTTGACCACAGCTCACCTGATGTTAAGTGACGGTGTGGTCGAAGATGATAAACACACCTAGTCTGGAATGGAACTGGCTCTCAAGTGAGGCTGCCGAAACATACCGTTAGATGCTTGGCGGCAGAGTTTCAACTTGAGGGTGGTAATTAGCCAGCTTAAAGTAAAGCTAAACCCTACCATAATGCTATGCTTTCCTCACAATGTTTTCCTTCACCGGCATCTCAAGCTCAGTGTTGGGGCTTGAATCCATGCCCTTTGGCATGCAAACTGACCGCGCTAACCACTGAGCTATCATCGCTACAAGTTTAATTAGAATGTATTGTACATATACTCGTATGTATCTTTTGAAAATTATTCTCTTAAGGTGGTTCGATTTCCATACAAACAATTTTTTGCCATTTATGGACAAATGGAGCTTAATTTTAAATTGAAATCACAGCTACTAGCATTTATTTTGGTCTCTATTTGCGGTAAATCACAATTGCTTGAATAAAACAGTAGATTATTATTAGCATAAAATCAAGTTTATAAATTTATGATTTTTGAATAAAACGGTAGATTATGCTAATTATCTACTGTTTTATGCAAGCAATTGTGATTTGCCGCAAAGAAAGACCTAAATAAATGCCACTAGAAGTGATTTCACTGTACAATTATGCTCCATTTGTCCATAAAGGGAAAAAATATATTTGTATGGAAATCGAACCACCTTTAATACCAGTGAAAACCGTATTAAAACCTGTTACGTTGCGTAGAAGAAGTATAGGGGAAACAGACAAACGCGGACATCGACTTTGTTTCACATTATTATTTAGAGATATTATTATGAACATATAGCTGATGATTTATTATTTCACGTAGGCGAAAAGGTCAAGGCGTTATAAAATAATAAACTCTTCATTAACGTATTCTTAGCAACATAATTTATTATCAGAAAACTAACCTTACAATTGCTTATCTGGAATTGACCTTTGTGCAACCATTAGTTATCGAGTAACTGATAAACTTGCGATACAAAATTGCTAGCATTATTAATATGGAAACTGACGTGGTTAAGATACGTTTTTGTTTTGTTTTCAAGGGCTCCAGAGCGCACCGACCTATCACGGAACTCTACGCGCTGCTGCCGCACTCGCGGACCAACCGCTGTCTCCACGTGCGTGCGCGTTGTACTCTGCATTGTCTCCTGGAAGAAGGCCACCGTGTGTAGCTACTATAGTAGCTATAGTAGTATATTAATAATATAGTACTATTAATAGTATAGTACTATAGTCGGAGTATCTGACATAATTAAACGTGAGTAATCAGCAAAACAAGACTATGATGATTTAATACAATAGAAAAAATATATACGTATTGAATATCAAACCTTTAAACCTAGGTTTCATTAAAGTCAAAAGCTACCTCAATATCAAATTTCATGAAAATTGGTCCAGCTGTTTAAGCGTGAAGTAACAAACATAAAAATTATGCTGATGCTTATTTTGTAACTGTCTCTTATTTATCTCTGTTTGTTTGTACTGTGACACAAAATAGTTTTTTTTCAAAACACATTTACAAACTTTTGCCTTCATAATATTAGCGTGAAAAGCTTACTTTTAAAAATATTTTTATATAAATCGATAGATAGAAACTCTTTGGAAAAAATTAGTGGACTACTGCATTATACGACTTGAATTACACTAATGAAACACAATATTCGATCGACGAGTACGTGCAAACTAATAATATAATTAGGTTAAGTACTTATGACAGCCCCGTTGGCTCATTGGTAGTATAGTAGCAGTAGGGCGTGGGTTCGATTCCCACTCAGGGCAAACATTTTGTTAATAAACAAATGTTTGTTCTGTCTGGGTGTTCTGTATGTATTATAAGTATGTATTTACAAAAAAAAAAGTATGTATGTATTCTATCAGTTATCTGACTTCCATCACACAAGCTCTGCTTAGTTTGGGGCCAGATGGCGATGTGTGTATAGTCCTACAATATTTATTTATTTACTTATTTAAAGTATTCGATTTTACGACGAACTTAACTCGATTACTATGAGCTATCAAAAGTTTAAATTGTATTACATTTCAGAATCTCAAACATACAAAACTAACGAATTGACACTGCTGCGAGTCAATAAAAAATAAGTTAAAAAAAAAACATGTTTACCTATTTATCAATGCGTACTGTACACTGAACACGTGGTGGTTCATATAACAAATGGATAAGCATACGTCTTTACGAAAACCTCGCTTACGTTTAAATTCACATGCGAGCCCCCTAGGAAGCAGGCTAATGACGCAGGATGAAGTGCTGATAAGGCAGCATAATGTCTTCCTCGCCATTCCCAGTGTATTATGCTCAATGGTAATGTTCGTTCCGCATTTACACCGTTACGCAACAGCTCACCGCTCGCACAAAGCGAACTAAAGTAAAGTTTTTTTTTTAGGACTATACAAGTCTACCATCCATCCATCATCATAAGCCATCAACTAACTAAGCAGAGGCCCCAAACTAAGCAGAGCTTGTGTGATGGAAGTCACATAACTGATAGAATACATAAATATTTTTTTTTTGTAAACACATACTTATATTACATACAGAACACCCAGACAGAACAAACTTTTGTTTATTCACAAAATGTTTGGCCTGAGTGGGAATCGAACCCACGCCCTACAGCTCTCAAGGCAGATATACTACCAATGAGCCAACGGGGCTGTCAAACATAAATAAAGTATGGCAACGGATTGTCAGGCGACTCACTACCGATGACCACGACCACTCTGTCAAAAGTAGAAATGACGAAGAAGTAAGAAACTGAAGTAGTTTAGCTAAAATAATAAAATAATTGGAAGTGGCTGAGACATGGTACTCACTCATGGACTAATTGCCCGATTTTTAAGGGTTGTGATAATAAAATAATAAATTTTTGCGTTTGGAATTGGAGAGCCGTTACTTTACATCAAAAGAGCCGCATGCGGCTCGCGAGCCGTCTTAGACGATTAGACGACCTCCTGCTAAGGAAATCGACCACCAAGTAAGACGTGTCTATACTATTATAAAGAGGCAAGATTTGATTGTTTGTTTGTATTGAATAGGCTCTGAAACTACTAGACAGATTTCAAAAATTCTTTCACCGTTCGAAAGCTACACTATCCCCGGGTAACATAGGCTACTTTTTATCTCTGTATTCCCACGGGAACGGGAACTACGCGAGTGAAACCGCGAGGAGTCCGCTAGTAATAATATTTACCTAATTGATCTAGTGTTAGAGGACATGACATAGGTACCTATACAAAATTATTTCTCACTATAAGAAAAATTACACTCATGATCGCTGGTCTGCTCGCGGTATACACACAAACTAGTAATAAGAAAGATTGAAAAACTTATGATCACACATTCGAGACAATGTTCGCTCGGCAGTTAGTTACATCTTACGCGAATGTGTAAATGTATTATCATAACTTAGTCAGCGTACTTACGCTCTCAAAATGTTCTATATTGTTGTATGCGTGTTGAATGCCAGATTAAGGATGTAACACGAAAATCTGATAAATAGTTTAAATATGGTAATGGTAAGCATTCTCGTGAAAATGGTCTATTTCTGGAGACGATGACGTGTAAATAGGAGTAATCCTGGAATATTATGGATTGGCATGGTCTTGTAGGACGAGCTATTATGAGGATAGTATTGTTTCATAATATTGTCTTATTAGATTGTCTTATTTGTCTGAGATTGTGTGGTTGATCTGAAAAGAGATCCAATAAGATTTGTCTTAAAGCTTACATTTTAAGATTAATTTATTGTTCGTATTTTTTTTAGTTTTGTTACAAGCATTGTGTCGCGGTTCGATTTACAATCTAGGTATCTAAAAACTAATAAAAATAAATCAGCCAATAAAATCTTGTCAGCTAAAGGTTAAATTGACACAAATCATGTTTACATGATTTCATATATAAGAAATTTCGATACACTACAACCAAGTAACTTCTTCATATTAGAAAGACCCAACAAGCTGTTAAATTTTAGTTAGTTTCTTTTTTCGTGTAAGTTATGAGACGAACTAGACGCTCTCCTTATGGTAAGAGATAATGCCTGTTCATAACTTTTAGTACCAAATTCTAGGGTGAGTAGACCCGAGTATAAGTCAGGGAGGGCACTTCTGATCCCCTATGTAAGTACCTTGTCGTGAGAGAAATATGGAGTCGTACTACCTTTGAATTCAGTACGTCGGGAACACAAACATTGTTTTCTAAATGTTCAAGTGAAATTTCCAAAACTAGTGTTTTTTCGAGTGTTAATATATTAAAAAGGCGGTATTTTTTTCATAAAGTGCTGAATTACAAGCGCGATTGTTGGAAAATGATATAATGTGGTGAAATATGACTTTTCGTGTTGCTTCCGAAACGCACAGTACCTGATCACGAGTATGCCGCGTGTGCCAGCCATCGTCCTCCTCTACCATATCTGAGGAAAGAGAACAACGCGACACACGACGCCGCAGAAAGAAAGTTCCTTCGATGGTGAGCATGAATGCTCGATAAAATATTTTATTTTTAGCCTGTTCGATTTCATTACTGAGCAAAGACGCAGATTTTTAATGCTCAATAAAGTGCATTCGATGATGAGCATGAATGCTCGATATAATATTATTTTTAGCCTGTTCGATTTCATTACTGAGCAAAGACGCTGATTTTTTAATGCGCTTATGCTAATGTCTGGATTGCAACATATAAAAACTGCAGCATTAGGTATTCGAGTATAAAACACGGAAGCGTGAAGAACCCTTTTGTAAACTGAATGAAAAGTATTTACTAACGAGTTGTATTGTGGCTGTAATTGTACACGGTATTGTGCAGTTAACACATTGTTAGCAAAAATCGCGGTTAGAAAGCGCAACGCATTACTTTATGGTTCCTTTCTAGACTGGGTGTGTTTACCATCTTCGACCACACTGTCACTTCACGTGTCTTCAAGCTCTTGATTCGGTAGAGCGGCGGGCTGTTAGACTTATTGGCGACGAAAAGTTGGTAGAAAAAAATCTTTTAAACCTTTAACACCGCCAGGAGTAGCAAGTCTGTCAATTTTCTACAGAATTAATTTCGGAGAATGTGCTGAGCTGTACGACGTTGAATTTCCATCCCCTTTTAACTACAGGATAAGTAGAAAGATAGCTCACTAGGTACCACCCATACATAGTGGAATTTCCTTGGGTACGTACCAAACGTTTTGACTCTACGTTTCTCAGCCGCACGGCCAAGGAATGGAACAAGCTGTCGGCTTCCTTATTTCCCGAGATATAATCTAGATCTTTACAAGGCCAGAGTGAATAGTTATCTTCTAAATCAGCGTGCTTCATCTTCGACCACATCATCGCTTATCATCAGGTCATCGCTTACTTTTATTTTTTATTTTTAAACAACAATTTCACACACTTAACTATTAAAAAAAATCTTGTAGGTAAGTGTATACCAGGGTAAAGACGTTGTAGTAAAGAATGTTAGATTGTATATAGCCGGGCCTAAGAGTCGTATCCGGGACGGGACGCCATCAAATAACCGGGATAACATGGTTATACTGTCCCGGTATCACGTGATAGAAGTTATTGGACCCGCGTAACTCATGGCGAGTGTGATATGATTTTAGAATATTGGTTTGCTCACTCACAAGTTGAAAATCTGCCGCCAAGCAGCTAACAGTGTGTTCGTGCAGCTTCACTTGTGAGTCAATTCCATTGCAGGCTAAGTGGCATCTTCGACAACACCGTCACTAAACCAGTACAAATCTTTTATTAATAACACCAAAGTTACAGGTCATTTTTCCATTTACATTTTAAAATGTCAAAAATCATAACATATTTTGTCAATACAATGAAAATGTCAATGAAATAATATGTCAATAAAAACCCAAATGTTATAATTAATTACTAGTAATTCAAAAATCTCTTATTTTTAAACGAAATGAAATTTATTTATTTTCGTTCAAAAACATATAACATGTAGGTAGGTGCACGAAAAGACGGAGACACACAAAAAGAGATACTATAAAATATAATAACAAAACAAAAATACGCAATAATAAATGATCGTCAAAGTCATAAAACAAGGTATCTTTAAGCCAAGATCTTAGTTCGCTTCTGAAGCACGCGATACAACATCAGATAAGCTGTGGTCAAACACCTAGCCTGTCAACAATAAAAAAAGAAACACGGTGGTCTGTGTTGATAGACCGCTATTTCTCTTCAGGCTAATCAATTCAACATTATGTGTCTCTAATTAAATACGCATCAGGTACCTATTGGAAATCGATTTATTAGTGATGAAGCAAGAAGTACTTAATGCTATACTCAAGGATTGCAAATAAATTATTTCGTCTCATTAAACACTTAATAACCCATTCACAACGAAATTGCCGCTCTCATACTCTCATGTGCCAAAAACACAAAAACTGTCCGTTAGATAACTATATGTTAGAAATGACAGGGCTGTCACTTGTCAACGTTTTCGCGGTACGAGGAAGGTTTATATGTATAACTAGCTGCGCCCTACGGTTTTACCCGCGTAGTGATGTTGATGATGGTGAAAGTATTCTATTTCTTATTACAGGACCGAATTTTCACCCAGATCCGTTGAATTGTTTACGCGTGAAAGCGTAAACAAATAAACAAACTCACAATCGCATTTATAATATTAGTAAGGATACATGCATATGCACCACATTAGTATCTACATTGCATCTGTGCTAAGCCGGTGCGGGTCGCTAGTTAGCTATAATTAAGTAGTAATCACAATTGTAAAATACGCATGTACAATAAGTTGCCAGTAGCTTTAAGAAATTTACCAATGCCTGACTTTAATAGAAAATTTAAAAGCTTCTTTCTCCGGAACGCATTTTATAAGCTTAATGACTTTATGAAAACTAATTGGAACGAGCGATCTTTTACATGTGATGTTGACTAATGCAATTCGTAATGTACCTATATCTAAATTTATTATATAATTAATTAATTGACTCAATATGACATTTACATAATATTTTTTGACATCTTAATTTTATTTGACTAATAGTATTATTATATTATATTCGACAGCCCCGTTGGCTCATTGGTAGTATATCTGCCTTGAGAGCTGTAGGGCGTGGGTTCGATTCCCACTCAGGGCAAACATTTTGTGAATAAAGAAATGTTTGTTCTGTGTCTGGGTGTTCTGTATGTATTTACAAAAAAAAACAGTGTTTATGTATTCTATCAGTTATCTGGCTTTCATCACACAAGCTCTGCTTAGTTTGGGGACAGATGGCGCTGTGTATAGTCAAAAAAAAAAAAAAAAAATAGAACTTTCATTTATTTATTTTTTTAATTATTATTTAACCAACTGGATTGAATTGACTTACCTAGTATAACGAAACTCTGTTATTAGGTGAATAAATAATCTGAATCTAAAACTCATAAATTAGTTATAGTCAAATTGTAAACGGCTAAAATCTTGCAATTTTTTTTTTTTTTTATAATAGATAGGCTTGCGTTTGACCGCCATCCCGCCTGATGTTAAGCGAAGATGCGGTTCATTTATTTATTCACTCGTCTACTTTTTCTGGTCACCATTGTTTCACTAAGCAACCCTACAAGTGGCAAGTAGCCAGTCACACGTCATTACCAACAAAAAATTGCAACATTTGGTTACATTTCATTACCACAGTAACGGCATTATGTCGGAATTTGATGATTACTGCAGAGTATAGGCAAAGAGACAATGACATCACATTTCTCCTTCGAAATCTTCAATGTTTTTTTTATGGTTGACAGGCTAGGTGTTTGCCCACAGCTCACCTGATGTTAAGTGACGGTGTGGTCGAAGATGGTGAAGCACACCTACCCTGGAATGGAACTGGCTCTCAAGTGAGGCTGCCGGAACACAACGTTAGATGCTTGGCGGCAGATTTTGAACATGAGGGTGGTAGCTAGCCAGCTGAGTACTAGAAAGTACCCTACCACCATGTTATGGTTTCCTCACGATGTTTTCCTTCGCCGGCAGCTCAAGCTTATTGTTGGGGTTTGAACCTACGTCCTTCAAGTGTAAGCAAAAATTAGTAAAATGTTATCTACAATGTCGCTTAACTGTCCATATTTATTTATTTATTTATTACATAACATACAAAACAGAATGCAAAAAAAAAACAATTAATATTTATTTTAATTTAATGCAAGCTTTTTCGTTTCTTTTGTGAGAAATCTTTACCCTTCATTTGGGCTAACTCTCCCAACTAATTTTGAAACAGGGCTCCTCTAACGCCACTGATACCTTGTTTAATATGTTTCAACTGTATTAGTAGCTGCTTCGTTGGTATGACTATAAAATAAAATAAAATAAATAAATACCCAGTCAAGCGCTAAGTCTATAGTAGGTACATACTTGAAGGCGCTATCTCTCAAACTAAAGCATGAACGTCATTACAGACTCCTCCTCGTCGGGAAATGACAACAATTATGTAAAAGTGTCGAAAGCATCACATTTTGCGAAGATTTTACTACGATCTATTATATTATGTTGTGACGCAAATCGACCAACTTTTAACATAAAAATGTGGCAACATTTAACGTGTTTAGTTTTAATAACAATAAGGTTTACAAGGGTTCATTAAAAATTGTAATTCGTCTCGTCGCAGCATGACCGACTATACAAAGTACTATCTTTTAAATAAATAAATATCGTAGGGCATTACACACAGCGCCATCTGACCCCAAACTTGTGTGATGGTAGTCAGTTAACTGATAAAATACATAAATACTTTTTTTTGTGTAAATGCATACTTATAATACATACAGAACACCCAGACACAGAACAAACATTCGTTGATACATAAAATGTTTGCCCTAAGTGGGAATCGAACCCACGCCCTTCAGCTCAAATAATAGTGCAATTTAATAAAAAAAAACACTATTTTACAATAAAGTTAGTTTCAAAACAGTATCCCAGCACTATTCACTCAATAATTTATCATCGGTCCTTCCCACAGAAATGTTATTTGTTTCGTGTCTTTACGTAGATATACAACATCCAGAATTTCCAGAACTTCTGAATATGCTACTAACTCAAACTTGCCGCAGCGAGATAACATAGACAACGTGGCGATGCATGTAGACAATGTAGCTCTCAGTAAACTAAGACGTTACGGAACATGGTTTAGAAGTTGATTGCAATCTTGGAGATTGTAGACAAGATGCAGGAGATAAGGATGATTTTACCTAGGTACCTGCTAAGAGTTTGCCTATCTCAGAAATTATATAAACTCTAATTAGTGGAAATTTTAGTTGCAATGTTTGGTAAAGAAAAATGTTGTTGATGTTGATGTTGAATTTTTTTTTCGTATCAAATACACAGCGAGACGTGCGAGACGCTCTCCTGATGGTAAGAGATAACGCCTTTCCTTGACCATTGCAGCGATACAAAGAACTAGAGTTGAGTAACAAAACAAAGTCCAGGGTAACACTGCTTTGGCGCTCATTACTTTGAGACTTTCGATGGTTAGTCTCAACAGCCCAGTAATTTTGCTACCTGCAGTATCCTTCAAACCGAAACACAGTAATTTTTACACACTACTACTTAGCGGCAGAATAACTGGTACTGCGGTGGTACTTACATAGACGACCTCCTGCTAATGTTGTTGAAAAAAAAGTTGAGTATTAATGTTGAAATCGTGTTTCAAAGAAATGTGCGTCATGAACTTGTTACTCAATGTTCTGTGTACTGCTGCAATGGTAAAGATATCTTACCATCGGGAGAGCTTTCCGTTCGTCTTAATACAAAAAAGGACTAAAATAATCTAGAAAAACAATATAGCTTTTCCTAACAGCAAATTTAAACATAAATTGATTTCTCGGTTATTGTAAAAATGTTAGTACCCAATTCCAGAGCATGTTAACGATGAAAATATATTATTTGTTTTTTTTTTTACAATGATTTTACTTAAAATAATGAATATCAATTGAATTATTATACATAAATTAATTCAGTTATTATAGATGAATTAATTTATCATAAGCTAAAATTCGCTAGAGAACTAAAGTCATTGACATAGCTCAGCGTATTAGTAGGTAAGCTGAAGTGGCAAAGGGCTGGACATATCTGTCGCAGAACCGATAACCGCTGGGGTAGATGTGTTCTAGAGTGGAGACCGCGAATTGGCAAACGTAGCGTAGGACGCCCTGAGACTCGATGGAGTGACGATATACGTAGGACAGCTGGTGGTGGATGGAAGCGAAAAGCCGAAGATCGGGCTGAGTGGCGTGTCTTGGGAGAGGCCTATGTCCAGCAGTGGACTAATATAGGCTGATGATAATGATGATGATGAAGCTAAAACTACGGTTATAATAGCACTTACATTATTTTACACCTTTTAGAGAAGTAGTTTGTATGGCACTATATCTATATACTTCGACTAAATTGTCGACCATATCTGGCGGCCTTTATCAAGGAATCAAAGCAGTGCACAACGCGCACGCGGCCACTTCTTGCTTTATATAGCTGCAGTCAGAGTATCCTACATAATTAAACATGAGTAATCCCGTCAATAAGGAAAACAAAAATGACAGTTTGACAAGTCATTTAAATAGGTTGTGACGTCTTATTGATCGTTGTAATTTGCTTTATTTATCAGCAGAAACTTAACTTACTAGATTATTAATAAATGTGAAGACAATTGATCAGTAACTTTATAATAGCTTCAAAGATAAGAAACTACATGATTATTGTACAACGGAAACCTACCATTAACATAACAATTGAAACATGGTAGCACCTAGCTATAAAATGTAAATAGCGGTCATCCTTCCTATAATGGATCAGGAAGAGGCCAACAAAGAGCCCACACGAGCACCGTAACATTCATGAAGGTATCGCAATGGGTAAAATAATTCAAAAGTAGTCATAAAAAGTCAACAAAACAATAAAGTCCAAATGATTTGCTGCCAATTTACACTCGGTCATGATGGCCTACTACAACCGTTAACAAAATCATGTCGAGACAAGTCTCGGTCTCTCGGAAGACGAGTATAAAGTTCCAAGAAAAAAAGGCTATAACTTGTCCTTAACAAAGGCGCTTGTAAGCAAGACGGTGTATCGCCACAAAGGGACTATTGTGATGGTAGAAAAAAATCGGGACAAAAACTGAAGGGTGAAAAGGGACTACGCAAGAAATGGTGAAATCGGTGGTACATTTATGTCGCATTGACAAGATCGTTGAGGAACAATTTGTTAGTGGAGCTAATACCACTGATATTGGAAGATCTAATAGATAAATACGGACAGGCGAAAATACAAGATGAAACTATTTATTATTTGAGAAAAAGAGAGATGTTTATTTATAGTTAGTTTTAGGTGCGGAAAAGTAATACGCTCAGCGTTGGTAAGATCATATCAAATTTGGTAAGGAAGGGATAGAAAAAGAGACGACGAAGGTAAGCTGATGTTGATGCCTATCAACTGGGTCACTTAAACTACGCGTGTCGCAAATCGTAGGCACAGTACTGGTATTAGTCTGTCCAATGAAATGAAATCAAATTTGTTCACTAAAATAGGGTTTACATTGATGTTATTGAGTCAAACAGCTAATCGTCCAAATAGCAGTCAGAATTCGAGAATCGATCGTTGAAATGACAAAACATCGCTTTCTGTGAAACCATAAAATCCGAGCCAAACAAACATACGACACATCGTAAAGTTATACATTTTTATTGGACAATACGCTGATCGGAGACCAGAACACAACAAAGACTCACACTGACTAGGTAGAGATACAAACATACAGAAATAAACCATGCAAACGAAACGAATAAAAAAAAAGTTAAAGTATTTATGTACTTATTCTATCAGTTATCTGACTTCCATCACACAAGCTCTGCTTAGTTTGGGGCCAGATGGCGCTGTGTGTATAGTCCTACGATATTTATTTATTTTTTATTAATAAGTTAATAACATAAACATACAAACTCTCAACTCTCTCTCTCTCTCTCTCTCTCTCTCTCTCTCTCTCTCTCTCTCTCTCTTTTAAACTCCTTTTTGCCGAAATGGCCAAATAGAAAGTAAACCTTTAAAGTTAATTTATTCTTTAGCGTATAGTGTAGTCCAATAATTTATCTGAAGCTTTTTTTTTATTTTTTATGTGAAAAATAATGAGACAAACGAGACGCTCTCCTGATGGTAAGATATAACGCCTGTCTATGACCATTGCAGCGATACACAGAACTTTGAGTAACAAAACAAAGTCCAGGGCATCACTGCTTTGGTGCTCATTACTTTGAGACTTTCGATAGTTAATCTCAACAGCTATTTAATGTCCCCCCGCGCATCGAGCCCTGGCTGAACCCAATGATGATGTGGTCGGTTCACACGCTGAAGGGCATGGGTTCAACCCCCAGCAAAGCTTGAGTTGCCGGTGAAGGAAAACATCGTAAGGGAACCATAGGTAGAGTACTTTCTAGTACTAGGCAGGCTAGCTACCACCAATAGAAAATCTGTCGCCAAGCACCTAACGGTACCTTCCGGCAACCTCACTTGAGAGCCAGTTTCATACCAGGCTAAATGTGCTTTACCATCTTCGACCACACCGTCACTTAACATCAGGTGAGATGTGGTCAAACAACAGTAAAAAATAATATAAGTTCTGGCTACGGCTGTAATGGCCATGAGCAGGCGTTATTTCCTACCATCAAGAGAACGTATCGTCTCATTACTTTTGTATATAAAAAATAAATGAAATCATTTCTATCCTATGTTAATGTCTGCTATTTACAGCCCGAGCTATAAAAGAGATAACATTGTGTGAAACTGTTTTGCGTCCTCTACAATGTGTGGAATGCTTTACTATGGACTACTATCGTTGAATGCCGTACAGTAGCTACTGTGCAATGTTAGGTATACAATCGCATTATGTCTCGCACGTAACTATATTTATTTAATTAAGGTTGTTAAACTACTTTTCACTAGGTGGGGTAGATCTCCTTATTCTTTGATTTAGGCGTCGCATTTTGTGCATAAGTATTATAAGTTAAAAAGTAGTCAAAGTCTAGTTTTGGTCAAGTCCAGTACGTGTCAGTCAAATCTAGTCCAGCTTTAGTAAAGTAGTGGCGACTTTACTATAAGCTTCGATGTAGTTTTGGAAGTAACACTAAAAATCATGTTTCACCGTATTATATCACTTTCCCACACTCGTTTTTTTTTGTAAATGTAATAAGACGAACGATGCGTTCTCCTGATGGTAAGAGATAGCGCATGTCCATGACCATTGCAGCAATACACAGAACTTTGAGTAGCAAAACAAAGTCCGGTGCATCGCTGCGTCGGCGCTCATTACTTTGAGACTTTCGATGGTTAGTCTCAACAGCCCAGTAATTTCACTAGCTGCAGTACCCTTCAAACCGGAACACAGTAATGTTTACACACTACTGCTTGGCGGCAGAATATCTGGTACTGCGGTGGTACCTACCTAGACGACTTCCTGCTAAAGAAATCTACCGCCAAGTAAATCGTCGTGCTTGTAATTCGATACTTTATGAATAAAACACACTATTTATATACATAAACACTCGAAAAACACAAGTTTACGAAAAAAATAAAAACCCATAAGTAGATCTCCTTAGCAGGTCATTTAGGTCGGCGGTCGGCAACCCGCGGCCCGTGATTGTTTCGTAAATCAGTAATAAACGTCCAAAATGTTACAGATTCTAGATATACATACAATATTATAATTCTAAGAATTAAATTGCTTATATTTTAGATAGAGAAAGGTGTAAGGCGGGAAAAGAGGCCTTTGCCCTGCAGTGAGATAACACAGGGATTTTTTCCATTTATTTCAATGTTTAATATTAATCCTTAAATGATCACAACAATACTCCATTTGAAATCTCGATACGCATTGTCAGAGTATGGGAACGTTCAGTATGGACCGCAAATTGCATAATTTTGCCTCCCGACGCCGCTCGTAATAACTACACGACACAATATCGCGCGGTTGTGGGACGAGGAATGAACTCGCAGCGATTCATTACTAAAGTCAAGTCTTTCTATTAAAATAGTATGTTTCAAACTCTCTCGACTTTAATACCTTGAAACAAATTCTCTCAAGGTATTTTTTTTTTGTAAAAGTAATGAGACAAACGATGCGCTCTCCTGATGGTAAGAGATACATATACCCAAACTAGTACTAGTAATAGATTACCTTGCCTATCCCTGTAGAATAGAATATTATAGGGTATGATAAAATAGAATACAACTTTATTGCGTTACCCTTAATTACGTTTACATTAAGTTAGGTATATAAGTTAAAGTTAAAAAAAAAATACCATGGAAACTGAGGTGGGGTTGACACATTTTTGTTGAAAAAAGCAATTCTACTAATATTATAAATGTGACTCGACGTTTGTTACTCTTTCACCCAAAAACTACTCAACGGATTCGGATTAAATTTGGTATGGAGGTAGCCGAGTCCCTGGATTAGAATATAGGCTACTTTTTATCCCGAAAACATGTAGCGGGTAACGCCGCGGGGCACAACTGGTAGTAAATAAAAATAATAAAAACAATTATCATCTCAGCCGTAGGACGTCCACTGCTGGACATAGGCTTCCCCCATTAACTTTCATAAAGACCGGCTGGAAGCGATTAGTAACAATAAAGTAACACATATAATTATTTATTGATGTAGAAAATTATGCAAGTTAGTTGTTATGTTGACTAAGGTCACGAACCTTAGTGTCTGTAGAGCGAAAATAACAACAACAAAAAGGATAAAGGATTAAGAAACTAAGCGAGAGAAATAACGCAGTACAACTGCGATACCAAATGTTTATACGGAAATAATTCCTGTGTAAACATGTTCTTCTTTATTTTTGGCGTCGTACCTTATGCATTTGCTAATGTCCAGAGTAGATTAAAAAATCAAGTGACACAGTCACACGAAATGATCGACTCCGGTAATCGACATAATATTTAAACTTATTTCACTTTAAAAAAAACATCTTTTTTTCAAACCGCTATCAGTTTACTCCTTGCGTCTGACGACAAAACCGCCGATACGATCTCCAATACCGTCGGCGTCGCCAGCAAAAAGAAACGTCGGTTATTTCCCACGGGGCGCTAAACTCGGCCCGAACGGGGCCCGTTTCGGACTCGGTCGGTTATTGTCCGGCCAGTGGGCTGTCGATAACTTTATCACGAAATATATACAGCACATGTAGTAAGCTAACTTCAACTGTTATGTTTGCTGTAGACAATGCTAGCCGAGCCCTGCGGTCGTACCTGCATTTTTCGGTACAAAATGTAACTTTATGCGTAAGTCTATATTCATCATCATTATCAAGCACAGCTTTCTTTATCCCACTGCTGGGTATAGGCCTCTCTCTTGTCATGCCATCTGCCTCGGTCCTGTGCCAATCTGGTCCAGGTTCGACCCGCGACGGTGACAATATCGTCGACCCATCTTGCGGCTGGACGTCTGGAGTCTATGTATATTAAAAATTTCAGCGGGAAGAAGTAACAAACATACCTACATCCAAACAAACTTATACAGTATTAATATTTTAATAATAATTAGTGTTTTTTTAATATTTTTTTTTTTTAATGTAAAAGTAATGAGACGATCGAGGCGCTCTCCTGATGTTAAGAGATAACGCCTGTCCATGACCATTGCAGCGATACACAGAAGTTTGAGTAACAAAACAACGTCCAGGGCACCGCTGTTTTGGCGCTCATTACTTTGAGACTAGATGGTTAGTCTCAACAGCCCAGTAATTTCGCTAGCTGCAGTACCCTTCAAACCGGAACACAAAATAATTATTAAAATAATTAGTGTGGAATAATTGTCGTGTTTGTGTGTGTTTTATCACATTTTATTGCTGTGTTGTCTGTGAGTAGCGATACCTACAAGGACTTAGCGGAAGACCAGCGCTGGCCACTAAGTATGACCAACATGATCCTGAGATGAGCCTCAATTTTGTAACTGTTTCTGATTTGTCATTGTATTTTTTTTTTCATTTTAGCGTTTCGAATTTTTTTTTCTTTCTTTCTATTGACAGACCTCCAGATCCGATTACAGAAGAATAACAAGAGCAGAAGAGAAGACAATTCTCACTTTTCTCTCTCATTATTCAGACGATCGCTTTGAAGCACATCGTAGTGAGCAGTGAACACAATCAACGGTGTGCTTCTGCAGTATGACGTTGGGGCGATTTTCCATTATTTCTTTTACAATAGATTGGCTTGCGTTTGACCGCCATCCCGCCTGATTCGGACTACGATGGAGCACGCTTGCCTAGAAGAAACCGATTCACTCGCGACTTGAAGGTACCCAGACCAGAGTAGTGGTCCAATCCAGGAAAACTAAGGTAGGTAAGATAAACTCCTACACAGCTTTTGTGTTGGACTTTACCTTACTACGACCACACAGGCGAAGTGTGGTTAAATATTTATCCTGTCACTTACAAATAAATAAATACCGTAGGACATTTCACACAGCGCCACCTAGCCCCAAACTAAGCAAAGCTTGTACTCTGAGCAACCAGATAACTAATACAATACTTATGTACTTTTTGTTGTAAATAGGTACTAAAAGAATTCATGAATAGTTTTTCTATGTTATCTACTTTGTGGTCTCAATCGAAAAAAAATAGATTTATTTTTTACATCCTTTATTTTATAGATAACTGGTTCGCGTTTAACCACATCCCACCTGATGATAACAATGATATCTTAACCACTATTGTGTCCTCGGATTTAATAAATTGACAAATTATAGTATGGGAACCAGATAACTGATAGAATACTACTATACAGTACCTACATTTCATTAAAAATAAATATATATTTTTTCAATGTTTGCGTTATATTTTCTTATTAAAAAAAATACTTACCTATGTTTGTTCCATGCATACATTAATGTTTGTCCTAGGTGGGGCTCAAACCCAATATAAAAAGGCGACACAATTAAAAACAAAACAATAAATTAAAACGATCATTGTGAGTTCTCTTACTGCATTTATCTTTACATTGCATCTCGGCATTTCACTAGGCATCATTAGTTTTGGCAAATAACGGTGCCTAATAGTGAAGTTTTGAGATAAATCATTGTGATACACTGTAACGCTGCCCGGACTAGAAAACAATGATCTGATTACAATGATGGAGAGTTTAATAGAGTGAAGAAATTTTAGAGGCTTACCTACTACGGTTTTAGCTTACGTTTTCGTATTTATTTCTTCTCGAGGAACACCTCCGGAAGACAGCACGTCTGTCAATTTTCTACAAGATTTATTTCGGAGAATGTACTACTGAGCTGTACGACCTTGTACTTCCATCCCTTTTTTACTACAGGACAAGTAGAAAGACCACCTCCCCCCCACACACACACACACATGGAATGTCCTTGGGTGCGTACTTAACGTTTTGACTCTACGTTTCTCATCCATGCGGCCAAGGAATGGAACGAGCTGCCGGCTTCCTTGTTTCCTGAGAAATGTAATCTAGATCTTTTCAAGGTCAGAAGGTCTCTTCAGAGTCTGCGTGCTCCATCTTCGATTACATTGTCACCTACTTGTTACAGCATTGGGTTCTTCAAAAGGCATGTTAATAGAATCTTAAATGGTCGGTAACGTATTTGTAGTACCCCCGGTATTGCAGATATCGATAGGCGACGGTGATTGCTTAACATCAGGCAACCCGTCAGCTTGATTGCCCCCTGTGGCATAAAAAAAACTTACCATCAGGCGAGTCGGGGTCAAACGCGGAAAATAAAGGAAAACATCGTGAGGAAACTATAGCATGGTGGTAGGTTCCTGTCCAGTACTCGACTGGCTATCAACAACGATTAAGTTAAAAATCTGCCACCAAGAATCTAACGGCGTGTTCCGGCAGCCTCACTTAAGAGCCAGTTTCATTCCAGACTAGGTGTATTTGCCATCTTCGAACACACTGTCACTTAACGTCAGGTGAGCTGTGATCAAACACCTAGTCAGTAAACCAAAAAAAAAGCTATTGTTGAGGGCATTGGTGCGTTCTGCTGAAAATTTTGGAACCCTCCGTCAACCGGAGAGTTTTAATAAAGACAACTCATACCACAAAAACACCTCAATTCTTAAAAAAATAGTTTACGCTGTGCACCAATAAAGCGTTATCTCATCTTAACATCTGATTGATTATTTTCAGAAAATAATCAATCTTCTAACTTCGAAAGCCATTTCTAAGAACAGTGTTGAAACATTCGATGCACGTGGCATTACACTCGATCAGAGCAAATATTTATACAGATAGGGCTAACGGTGGAACTAAAATTTTCCTTGGCCTGCCAGTCAAGTTCGTTTAGAGAAAGCGATGGTAGCTCCGCCATCGAAATCTATGGATAGTTTGGTGCCTCGTAGAGCCACGTCTAATACCAATTTGTCGCTTCTAGAGTCGATGTAACTGAATGTTGTTCCTAGAATTTTAAAGCAATTCCAATAATTGTCCATACACCATATATATATATATATATAGTTTTACAACTTTATCGTTTCCTGTCATTTTTTGTCACTGATACGAGAATTTCAATACCTATATCCAGTTAGGTACGTTAGATTATGGTATACACAGATTTTAGAAGAATAAATTAATATTTGATTTCACGCAAACTAAGTAATCAATGATTGCATGGGCAATTAGTAGGAACTTACCTTGGGTCTTTTTAGCTTAGTTTTGCAATTTCAGTTCAACAGCAACAAAGAAATTGGAGACTTACCTGTAACAAAATAAACACTATATTTGAATTTGTTCATGTAGTACGGAAAACTAAGCGACTGTTAACCTTACTGCACGGGCACACGATATGTGGTCGCGTGGCAGTGGAAATCTCAATAAGACGCTCAGAATACGGTGGCAGGAGATTTACGATTAGATCGTCACGTTATTTTTACGTAAAAAAAGGTGTAATAAGGAATTTTGAATTGTCAGACTTGATCGAGTATTTTTCGTATTATAAACATATATATATATATATATAAACAAAGTATTGCATGCACGTCGTCAGATAACGAACTATGGAGTAACTGCATAGATTTAATGAGGTTACCGGAAACTTGCAGGAAGGAAGTTCCTCTGATATGGATGTGATTGTCGCATAAGCAAGTACGTATAATGGGCTAGTTGTTTAAATTTGAAAAATTGCTAACTATCTATTATATCTTGTAATTTAGTACACCTCAAAATTGTGTTTTCTTTTAAAAGTCTCAAATTTACTATTAAGTATTTTGCGATTAAAAAAAATACCGCGAAAATGGCCAGTACTGTACTGGCATCTGAAAGACATTATGCCGTGTAAAACAATCTATTATAAATTAAAGAAAACAAAATGATGTGTCGTAAGTATATTGTTTTCGAATTTTTTGTCAACTACCCTCATTCATCCTCTCATTCTCCCAATTCTTTGTCATATTTTTAACTGTTCCATTTCTAATAATACGTTTCCTTCCTTATGGAAAGATGCCCAAATAATTCCGTTACCTAAGAAAGCCAATCCAGCATCTTTCACTGATTATCGTCCTATATCTATCCTTCCTTTCCTGTCTAAAGTCCTCGAACGGTTAGTTTATAATCAGTTAAACTTTTTCTTAACCAGTAATGATCTGCTAAACCCCTTCCAATCTGGTTTTCGTCCGGGGCATAGCACGGTTACAGCACTCGTAAAAATCACTGACGATATACGTCTTGGGATGGAGAACGGTGATTTGACGGTGCTGGCGCTCCTGGACTTCAGCAATGCTTTTAATTCTGTAGATTTTGATATTCTTCTTGCTGTACTCCGCTCTAGTAACATTTCCCCAACGGTAATTGGCTGGTTTCATAGTTACCTGTATGGTCGTCGGCAGGGGGTTCGCCTCGACGAATCTTTCTCTTCCTGGTGTAACACATCTGCCGGTGTACCGCAGGGTGGTGTTTTGTCTCCTCTACTTTTCGCTATCTTCATTAATTCAATCTCGCAACGCCTCACTTCTTCCTACCACCTCTACGCTGATGATCTGCAGCTGTACTGTCAAGCCCCGCTGGGGTGGCTTTCTGAAGCTGTAGATACAGTCAATGACGACTTGCGTCGTATAGCTGAATGGAGCAAATCGTATGGCTTGAAAGTTAACCCATCCAAAACGCAAGTCATCGTTATAGGAAGCTCACGTACTATCTGCAATGTAGATTGGGATTCACTACCAAAAGTAGTTTTTGAAGGGGTAACGATACCATTTAGTGAAACTGTCAAAAATCTAGGCATAACCTTTGATCGTAATTTATCTTGGGGTCCGCAGCTTGCTGAAACAAGTCGTAAAATATTTGCCTCTGGAGGTTCTTTGCGTAGGTTACGTAACTTTTTGCCTCTTACCACAAAAATTGCACTTGTCCAATCTCTTTTACTCCCAATCTTAGACTACGCTGACGTATGCTATCTAGACCTCACAGAAAACTTGCTGGATAAGCTTGAGCGCCTACAAAACTACTGCATTAGGTTCATATTTGGCTTGCGTAAATATGACCACGTCTCCGAATTTCGCGCTAAGCTCAAGTGGCTCCCTATCCGTCGTCGCCGGGATGCTCACATTCTATCCCTCCTTTACAGCACTCTCTTCAACCCTTCTTTCCCGTGTTACCTTCACGAACGATTCAAGTTTCGAGACTCAATCAATGCACGGTCACTGAGATCGGCACATCTTCTTTCCTTAAATACTCCTATACATAAAACTTCCTTCTATAGCTCCTCTTTTACTGTGAAAGCTGTCAAGTTATGGAACGAGCTCCCTGTAGAAATACAGAGGAGTCAAACGCTCGACGCTTTCAAAAGTAAAGTTAAGCTGCATCTATTAAAATTGTAATTCGCTGTCTTCTTCTTATATGTTTAATGTTTATGTATATTGTATAGTTTATGTAAATGTATATCTATACGTATTTATGTATGTCTATAAGTGTATATTACATAAGATATTTAAGTATTGTTATTCTATGTTAGGTATATATATGTATATGCTTATGTATTATGTTTAAAATGTTTTTTATTTTATTTAATCTTTTTTCATTTTATCTATTTTTTAACTTATCGACACACCCCGTCCTTAGTCTAGAATATTTTTCCGTGGTATGGTTGCCTGGAAGAGATCGCTTTTAGCGATAAGGCCGCCAATTGTTACATTAGTATTAAGTCTTTCTTTTTATATATATTTTTTTGTAATTTTGGTGTATACAATAAAGAGTTATATTATTATTATTATTATTATTATTCATTAGTCTTCTCGTGAACATGGCACATGCAATTTCGTTTCTTAACACAATCACTACTTAGACTAGAAATGCGATGAAAAGTTACTAAAAACATTCAACAGGTTTCAAATAAAAAAAATGGACCTATTAGATATTATTTGTGTCTCATTGACAAGTCAAATGTGTGACAAAAGCATGCTAAGATATTATTTATGATCGATAGCCTAAAAGTTACACCACAGCTTAAATCAAACTTTGTAGTCACTCTAAAAAGAAATAGCGCAACAGTTTTTTTTTTAAGTCTGCCAGTGCTAAACTGGTAAATATAAATTATCTGGCTAGAGCAAACACAAGTGTGTCGGACATTGCAAGCAAGTGTCTCGGACACTTCGATACACTCCGTTCCGATTTATGTCCTGAGCAGAACACTGGTGTAGATTTAACATTAATACTGGTAGTCGTACAACTTTTGTTGGAGACATTGAAAAATGTGTTGCAAGCTTTCATTTTGATACTTAAATCCAAAGAAATACTTACTACAGAGCTAGTTGCAAAAAGAAAATGTTAAGTTGATTTGATTTTATTAAATCACCAAATTTTTCAAGACTTATCCATGAGCATTTTTTTATGGTTGACCACAATTCATCTTATATTGAGTGACGGTGTGGTCGAAGATGGTAAACACGCGAAGCCTGGAATAGAACTGGATGAATAGAGGAAGAGAGGGTTGCAGAACACACTGTTAGGCGCTTGGTGGCAGATTTACAACTTGAAGATGGTAGCTAACCATCTAAAAAAAATATAGGCAATGCAAATTGGGGCTGTCAGATCATCTTAAAAGCTGTCGACTCTTAAATGCCTGATACTATGTCTAGTTACTTAGCCTACACGACCAGCAAGTGAAATCTGTCTTGTGTACCAACTAACTCACACAAAATATGTACTTACCAACTTTATAATACACATTTGCTAACCTTTATCTAGAGCAAACCTCTCTCCACTTGATATTCTATCGGGGCTCTAACAGAGGCATAAACATTTTTTCATAGTTCAAATATCCGTAACGTACACTCCCTCGGCGTCAGGTGCCGTAAACATTTACGGTCACCACACGGTATTAATTCCCTGGATAACATTAACGAGAATTTCCTTTACTTTTACATAATTTTTTTAAATATTCAAGGTATAGATATATTTAGTTTATTTTCGCTTTATACTAAACTAATACTTTTAACATAAGTTCTAAATTTAGGGGAGAAGATGACCATAAATAAATGTGGAATCAAAACGCTTTGGCATGGGCATGGATTAATTGTAAATCTATACTTGTTTTAATCTACTGAGTCCTGTAGTTTTACAAACTGATGGTCACCCGAGAAACATGGCACTAGTGTGTTTGGACTCGCAGGTTGCCGTGAACATTGGCGGGCCTTAGCAACCGCTATTTGAGACTTTCGATAAATATGAGTTTGACAATACAGTGACATTTAGGTTATTTATATACTAATTTAAATTTTTACCGAAAAAAATTTGCTAATTTTTTTCAGATATGCTCAAGATCGCATCTTGACTTCTTATTGAATTGATAACGTAGATATTAGTATATTTTTATTTTTTACTTGGTCTTATTTCCATATGTATTAGTGATACGTTTTAAATTTATCTACATATTGACTACTAAGTAATACTTATGTACCTATGTTAACCTTGTACCTAATGTGAGATTCAGAGTCCACAGCGAGAACTTAGTCGGTAAGCACCTATATTATAAGATTTTAAATGCCTTGGCAATTTTTTTTATGATGAATAGACTTTCGTTTGATCGGAATCTCCCCATTTTGATATAGCTCATTTTTTTTATAATGTTCGTGATACTTCCAATGTGTACAATGCCAGACTGAAAGTTGAGCCAAAAATTTAGCGTAGATTTGAAACTTAAAAAATGGACATAAAAAATATGACTTAAATAATCACTTTTCATCACAACGTGGGTTAAATCGCGAGGCATTACTTACATATCGTAACCTCTAAAATCACACAAATATTACAAATGCGAAAATTTGTCTGTATACAATATGTTTTTTACTTCTTGAAGCAGTTGGATAAAAATTTGAAACGTGATGTAACCTGGATTAACACGTAGGAAAAATAATTTGTGAAATCGCTGAGCAATGCCAGTAGAAAATACATTTCCTTCAAGGTTTTCAAGAGGGCTCTAATATGCAAGGCAACAAGACCCTGAATACACGAGTACTCTTAGCCCTCATGAATTTATTGGCCACGTCACGCACCATACGTTATTTGCCATGGTTATGGAAAAAAATCCATAGGTCATGGCTAGTCATTAGTCACTTGACGTATCCGTCTGTTTGAATTTACGAGTTTTTTACATAATATACCTAGTGCCTACACAGCAAGCGAAATAGAAAAAACTATTTTTTTAGCCTCCGACGCAAAACCGACGGAGTGTTATAAGTTTGACGTGTATAAATAAATAAATAAATAAATATCGTAGGACTATACACACAGCGCCATCTGGCCCCAAACTAAGCAGAGCTTGTGTGATGGAAGTCAGATAACTGATAGAAGACATAAATACTTTGTTTTTGTAAATACATACTTATAATACATACAGAACACCCAGACACAGAACAAACATTTGTTTATTCCCAAAATGTTTGGCCTGAGTGGGAATCGAACCCACACCCTACAGCTCTCAAGGCAGATGTACTACCAATGAGCCAACGGGGCTGTCGTATGTGTGTGTGTGCCTGTGGCATCGTGGCTCCTGAATGAATGAACCAATTTTGATTTTGTTTTCTGTTTGTATGGTTAAAAAAAAAGATAAAACAAGTTTTTCTTTGTTGATTTTCCAGACCCTGTAATAAGATCGACATAACCTACTTATGTACCTAGACACCCACATTATTTCAGTCGCTTTTGTGCCGCCATCATTCAACACCCACGTTCAATTTCAACTCTCCAAATAACACATTTTCATTTCAAAGGGCTTAGGTAATATTTGTTCAAGAAAATTCATTTTCTCCGTAAGTCGACGATACTTTATCGAAAGAACCCTTTCGTGAGATGAGCCAAAACGTGACTTCAGCTAAGGTTTCCGTCGGATATTTTCACTGTACTGGTATTTACTGTTGTAACTAGTATTTGTATATACGTAGTAATATTGCCTAGAGTCGAAGCACGTAGGCACTTGTTATTTCTTGAGATATACAAGAACGATTTCAATTGTCGACGAAAAAGCATATAATAAAAATAACTTTCTTTCTTTCTTTTTTTTCTCTTTTAAATGAGGCTGCCGATGCTTGTCGGCAAATTTTCAACTTGAAGGTGGTAGCTAGCCAGCCGAGTTCTAGAAACTACCATGCTATGGTTTTACTCAGGATATTTTCCTTTACCGGCAGCTCAAGTTCATTGTTGGGGTTTGAACCCACGCCCTTCGGCATGCGAACCTACCGCGCTAACCACTGAGCTATCATCGCTACAAACTGAAGTTGAAGTTGTGTTTTCCTTCATAACTGAAGGAAAACACAATAATATATCAACATCCTTATAAAGAATACCTACTTGGAATAAATTAACGTTAGTACAAACTTACTCGCACTAAATTAAAACAGTCATTGGCCTATTTACATGTTTACAAATTTTTGAGTCATGTTGAATGTTTAATTATTCCGGGAATCCATTTACATTGTTTGCTAAATAGTTTATTACTCATCCTCCGAAAAGGTTTCATGCAGGTCGGCTTAGGCCATTACCAACTTCTTCGCAATAGCAGCAAGTATAAAGTTAAAATAATTTTTCAAAATCATAGCGATTATAGCTCAGCGGTTAGCGCGGTCGATTCACACGAAGCTGCCGCTCTAAGATAACATCGTCAGGAAACCATAGCGTAGTAGTAGGGTACTTTCTAGTACTCGGCTGACTAGCTACCACCCTCAAGTTGAAAATCTGCCGCCAAACTCCTAACGGTATATTCCAGTAGCATCGATGGAGAGCCAGTTCGATTCCAATCTAAGTGTTTTTTTACTATCTTCGACCACACCGTCACTTAATAGCCATGGAAAAAAAACTACACCGTAAATAATAGTATCATCGTACGTATAATCTGCTACTATTTAGAGTAAATACAATAAACATTACAAATATAAATACAAATACTTTATTGATAACACCAATGTTACAAGTCACTTCAAAATTTTAAACATGTCATTAAATGAGTTTAGCAGAAATGTATACATACTTACATAATTAAAAATAAAACAATACGCTTACATAAACAACATTAGGGCTAGTTTAGTTATTTACAATAACAATAATTAAAAATGTTGGCAAAATTGACTTTCGAAAATGGCTAGATCAAAATCTATTTTGCCACAAAATAATTAATTTCTTCCTTTCGTAAAAACCACTAGTTCCATACAAAAAAAAAATCTGAATTCAAAATTGTTTGTATGGCACAAGTTATGGTCACATTGAAATGAACCCATTGGCTCCGAACTAGTGGTCACTGTGTTTCGGGAACCAATGGCTTCTCCCGATATCTTGATACAAAAATGCCAAAGGCAGACTAAAAAACTAAACAATTAAACTTAACAAATACAAATTAACCTGCATGCACTTATATATAAATATAATAATAAATAATAAATAAATATCGTAGGACATTACACACAGCGCCATCTGACCCCAAACTAAGCAAAGCTTGTACTATGGGAATCAGATAACTGATAAAATACTTAAATACTTTTTTTTTTTGTAAATACATACTTATAATACATACAGTACACCCAGACACAGAACAAACATTTGTTTTATATCACAAAATGCTTGTCCTGGGTGGGAATCGAACCCACATATTACATAACGAACATATATTTGTGTGTGTGCGTGCTCGTGTAGTGTGTATGTGTGCGTATGCGTGTAGTGTGTGTTAGTGTGTGTGAACTTGTGCGTTCTACATTTTATGATGCAAGGATTTCCTACAGATATCAGTACTGATACTAATACTGTTATTACACTACTGATACCACTACTGAAAGAAAGAATCAAAATTATTTTCACTTTGTAACACCACAATATACAAAAACAACAAACAAACAGAGAGAAACAGTTACAAAATAGGGGCTCACCTCAGCATAATACTGGCCATACTAAGTGGTATGGTACTATACCAGGATTGCCTGTTTTGTCGAGACCAGTTTAACAAAAAGATGGAGCGTAGGTAAAGATGTACAAGGACTACTAGTACTATCGCATAGTCTTATTGACTATATAAGACAATTATTCACTTCGTTGAACCCTGGCGCTTAATCGTATTGGTACCCCAATTGATTACGAAACTTATTTTGTAATGACCAGAGTCGCATTTAGCGAAGCAAAAATATGACAGTTCTGGGTCGACGTTGTGACTTGTACGAATCGTTTATTCGGATAAATAACTACTCATCTCTAAAACACTGTTAAAAAAACATAATAGGTAATCAAAAATGTATTAGCTTAATGTATTCATGTTAAATGTATAGCTCGAAGGACGATCCTTTTTATAAAAGTTTTGTGGCCCCAATAACCCGAATATAATAAGCCATTGAAAGGGTCACAAATAAGTTTATTATCAAATTTGTTTTAGCGATACATTGAAATAATATTAATTTAATGAGTAATGGTTGAGTTGACCAGACGACCTGGGGCCTACCACGATCTCAAATACAATTTTACGCAACTACCCAAAAGGAGTCTAAAAATTTCTAAATGTGAGTTTCCTTATTACACCATAACTTTTAAATGCTTTATTTACATCATCCCGTGTGGCACTGGCTAAAAAATCATCTTTAGCGTTTTTAAATTTTTACACGACTGCCCAAAAAAGAGTGTAATGTTTTAGGGTTCATGTACACGTATGTTTGTATATATGTTTGTGAGTTTCTTTGTTCCACAATAACTTTTGTGTGGAACAGATGTGTGAACAGATCTAAATGTAATATGGGTAGAATCATTACGTCATCATTGGCTATAAATAAAAAAAAATGTGATTGGCTTTCGTGTTTTTCCAATGTTTACACGACTGCCCAAAAAGGAGTGTATTAGTGTTTTGTCATGTATATAAATATGTTTCTTTATTCCCCTACTAGTTGCGCCCCGCGGTGTTACCCGCTACATTTTTTCGGGATAATAAGCCTATGTGTTAATCCAGGGTCTCAGCTACCTCCATACCAAATTTCAGCCAAATCTGTTCAGTAGTTTTTGCGTGAAAGAATAACAAACATAGACATAGGAAAGATAGGAAGTAGGATAACTTTAAAAAACCAGAACAGATATGGATGTGTTTGATTCGTGTTTGGGAATTTTTTTCACTTTCCCGAGTGATTATTATCGTCTGTTAAATTTCTCCAACACTTGTAGTAGACCTCTGATCGCAAGCCCGTCTAGAGGGCGCACTAATCAGCGTTCAAAGGACGACGGTATCTCGGCATAACTAGATTGTGTAAACATGACTTGTCTAATTAAATAAGGGTCTGATATGATATTGCCGTATGTCTTTATGATTATAGACCAAGTCTGACGATCCCAAGTCTCGAACAGAGATTAGTATTGGACTAAGTAATAGGGATATGTAACGATACTATTTGACTTTGTGATAGATTTGACTATGATTTGTGCTGCGTTCTAACTTTAGGGTTAAAACAAAAACTAAATTAAAATACAGTGAAACCTGGTTAATTGGGATCTCAAAGGACCAAGAATTTTGTACCATTTAAAGAGGTTTTTATTTATCCAGTTTTCCAATTAGACAAGTTTAAAAATGTACATTATACTAGTTAGAAGTCAAGTTCAATTTGCAAAAATACAATTATTTGGCAGGTAGCCCTAGCGTCAGTACATGTCAACCAAATTTTGAAGAGCGGTGGGCAAATGTTGTAACTAAAATTTCCTAGCATCGTATTCATAAGTTACGATGGTGGCTCTTTTTCCCCTCTACAAACACGTTGGTAGTACCGTAGCCAATATATTTCCTAAGGGCAAAGGTCAGGGCAACGTACGATTTACACCGGTGCCCTATAGACCCTCTCGCGATTGCATGGAATTCCATAAAGGTAACTGTAACATGGACAGCCGACCAGTGTTCGTAGACCTCTGGGACTTAATTTTCAAATCATTTCTAGAGTTATCGTTAGCATAAGAAAACAAATCACACACGAAATCCTCATTATGGCAACAACAAACGAAAAATTTTTTTGGTTCTTTTTTTATTTATTTCGATTCACAAAACAGAATATAATTTTCACATTGGCATTATGTAAATAACAAAAAGGTTTTGTTCTTAATTACATTCCTATACAAATGTGTATACAACATGTTCATTGAAAACTGGCCAAGTGCGAGACGGAATCGCGCACGAAGGTTTCCATAATATTATTATCTATAAAAACGGCAAAAAAACACGTTTGTTGTATGGGAGCCTCCCTAAACATTTATTTTATTGTTGTATACAACATGAACATTAAAAAACCGGCCAAGTGCGAGTCGGACTGGCGCACGAAGGGTTTCGTACCATTATCTGTAAAAACGGCAAAATGTTGTATAGGAGCCATTAAATATTTATTTTATTCTATTTTCTAGTATTTGTTGTCATAGCGGCAACAGAAACACATCATCCGTGAAAAATCTGTCTAACTATCACGGTACATGAGATACACACTGGTGACAGACGGACAGACAGCGGAGTCTTAGTAATAGGGTCCCGTTTTACCCTTTTGGTACGCCCTTTGGTAACCCTAAAAATCAGCATTGACTAAATTTATGGTGCAGCTGAGAATAAGAATATCTATTGGTATAATCGTATACGAATATGTGTAATATAAAAAAAAACAATAAGAAATCTGTTAAAACGAGTTTCAACCTAGAGTTCTACAACATAGGTCTTATTATACTGGTCATTTCGAATCTGGCACCATTGCAATATCCATAAGCATGCTCACCACAATTTAAGTTTCCATATACGGACGTTATAGTGTTGGCCAAAGTATTACCTTCTGTTGTTGATAGCTTCAGATTCCATAATGGTCGAAAACCACATTTTACCATATTGCGCAGGCTATAATGAGCTTTATTATTATCTTCTATATTATTATTATTTATTAGCTTTTTCTTCTTCTTCTTTATCTTCTTTTTTCTGCTTTTTTTCTTATTGTTTTTTTTCTTTTGCCCCGTTGGCTCATTGGTAGTATATCTGCCTTAAGAGCTGTAGGGCGTAGGTTCGATTCCCACTCAGGGCAAACATTTTGTGAATAAACAAATATTTGTTCTGTGTCTGGGTGTTTCGTATTTATTATAAGTATGTATTTACAAAAAAAAAAGTATTTATGTATTATATCAGTTATCTGACTTCCATCACACGAGCTCTGCTTAGTTTTTACCCAGATGGCGCTGTGTGTATAGTCCTACGATATTTATTTATTATTTATTAAACTTGCACGTGGAAAGTACAGCAAAAACGCCACTACCATTCCTCGAACTTGACCGCTACATTTCTTATCTCTAACGGTAATCGAAAAAAATCACCTCTTTTCGAGCGTCACGATAATCGTGTACTGCGTAAAGTCCATTCATTTGATACTCCCCCGAAACTAGATACTTGTGATCTATCTTTCTAACAAACTGGTCTCTTTCTTTCCTATAAAGTGATGTATCTATCTATCTCCCTCTGTTTTCGTATCAAAGGCATAGCATTGCATCGCTCACGCGCATAGGGGTTTACCTTCAAACAAAGTTAAGCTATATGCCCTCAATAATAAGGCCCCATAACGTTTGACTTGGGTTTTCGAGATTCCAGTTATATTTACTCCAGTCGTGACTGCGTTTGTACAGTACAGCACGTCTTGATGTTTCTCTGTTTAGGATTTGGGTTCTGTGTTGAAAGGAGATGGACTACTTTCATAGATTATCAACTTTAAGCCTTAGTTACATCAGTTCAGGGTTTAATTTATTTTGTTTGGTTTCTAGTTAAGTCGTGGGTATACCTGGGAGTGACGGTTGGATGGATGGTATTGTGAAACACAGCGGGTGTTCGATACCTTATTTGTTGGTACCTACTTTTCTTTTTTTTTTTTAATGGTTGACAGGCTAGTTGTTTGACCACAGCTCACCTGATGTCAAGTGAAGGTGTGGCCGAAGATGGTAAAGCACACCTAGCCTCGAATGCAACTCTCTCAAGTGAGGCTGCCGGAACACACCGATAGATGCTTGGCGGCAGATTTTCAACTTGAGGGTGGTAGCTAGCCAGCCGAGTACTAAAGTACCCTACCACCATCCTTTGGTTTCCTCACGATGTTTTCCTTCACCGGCAGCTCAAGCTCATTGTTGGGGTTTGAACCCACGCCCTTCGGCATGCGAACCTACCGCGCTAACCACTGAGCTATCATCGCTACTCCAACTACTTATTTGTAAATGGGACTTTTGTCTAAATTTTGGGACTATGTTCCACAGAAAATAAAACGTAATCCGTTCACTAAATGTACGGACCAGCTGTTTTTTTAATAGTTGATTCCAAAGTTGTTTCTATAGTAAATATTGCTTATAATTATGAGTAGGTAAAACGACCCCCTTATAACTAACTATATACTAAACTTATAACCTTTATAGCGGAGAAAACATCGAATTAGTAATGAGTTAAAGTTTAGAATCTACTCGTAAGTTTATATTTTACTTTAGGACTTAACTCCACGGAATTAATCAAATGGCGATACAATTTTTTTTAACATATATTAGGACATTATTTTATGTAACTCTGAAGTGAACTTTAACTTTAAATAATAATAATAATAGTCTTTATTGCAGGCATAAAAATAATCCCATATAAAATTAAAATTTTAAATTTACAATTTAGCGACGTTACTTAATTTAAAATCATGGATAAACGTATTTTATCTATGATTCGCAATCTGGTGCACTTTCCTCCACATTTAAAAAATTGGACTTTTGCAATCACTCAGGCCTGCAAGATGCTATTCTTTGAATGTATCAACCTATTCCAGAAGGAAGCTACTCTGGATCTCATGACGGCATAAAAGTCAGGAAACCGCGCATCGGCGAACATGCCCGACGCGATGCAGTAACGTGCTTGTTTCAAAAGGACGCAACGCAACTTGCAGAACATTTGTACATAAAATACGAATAAAATATTGCAAGGTGGTCAACCTATATCGAAAATAGGCGTCGTAGGTGCTGTTGCTAAGTCGGAGTACAGTGAACTCTCAACAAACGCTAGTAACCGGAGAATCACAAATCAAAACATCGATCAAAGCATTCGTTGACCGTCATTCTCAGGAAGACACCAATGAAAACATAATTGTAGTAGGTACCGCACAAAAGTTATCGACGACACTTTGACCCCTTGTCATTCTAAAAAAGCAAAATACGATTTTACCTTTTAAAGGAATAATGAGTGTTATTACAGCGATAAAGTACTAAAATATCAACTTGATAAGGTCGAATGTGCTGCACATGACACAATGGAACTATAATTCACTTTCATTATCAAACAATGAAAGCATTAAAGAGGGGAAGGGGGACAAAGAAATTACTTGTTTGAGCGCACAGGCGAAGGCACTTACTTTCAAAGAGAATAATGTAGGTACTTACGTTACTTATGTAATTAGAAAGACGTCATTATGTGTATAAGGTAATGAATCCCATAGAAAGACCCAGGAAGAGATGGAAAGACTGAGGAAGATCTCAAGAATATGGGTCGGTAACGATAGACATTCATCAGATTGTAAAAGAAATCTACACGAATATTTAAAAAACATTAAAATAAAAACGTGCTAGATAAATCAATCACATCCAAAGAATTCAATAACAAAATAAACAAAACAAAGATTTTTAAACTGCCCTTTTCTAAAATAAAATATTAAAGAACCTACCCTTCTATTAAGTCCCGAAAGCCGCATTTGGGGTCTGGTTAGAAATTAAGCGGAGGCGATGAATTTTTAGTTACGTATGCCAAACCGCCTTTTTTTACTATTACATTCACGTATCTCGAAATGATAATAATTTTCAATGATTTCTTTTACTAAACTCAGCAAGAAACAACAAGTTGCAAACATTTAAAAATTTAAATACACTGCCAAACTAGAAATAAGCAATTTAACAGCAACAGTAATGGGGCATCAACTTGTATGTACGTTATTTTTATAACGACGTATGGTTTCAAAAGATTTAAAATAGGCAGTATGAAACTGCGTTTTTATGCCTGAAGTAACTAAATTATCAAGTAGATTTCCTGAATTCTTTTTCGTTTTATTTATACGAGATTACTCACGTATAACTATGTCGGATACTCTGACTTTAATTTCGACTACATGCGATGGCCTTTATCAAGGATCCAAAACAGAGTATAAACGTGAATCGTGGATATATATAACATCACGGGAACCGCAAATACGTAACCTATTTTTAAAGATAATGATAAAAAAGTACTTAAAGACAACTTTTTTTTTTTATGGTTGGCAGGCTAGATGTTTTACCACAGCTCACCTGATCTTAAGTGATGGTGTGGTCAAAGATGGTAAAGCACACCTAGCCTGGAATGGAACTGGCTCTCAAGTGAGGCTGCCGGAACACACCGTTAGATGCTTGGCGGCAGATATCCAACTTGAGGGTGGTAGCTAGCCAGCCGAGTACTAGAAAATACCCTACCACCATGCTATGGTACATTCCTCACGTATTCAAATCCGTTCAGTAGTTTTTGCGTGAAAGAGTAACAAACATCCAGCCATCCAAACTTTCACATTTATATTATTAGTGGGATTAGTAGGATCATTCACTCACTAGTTTTCCGCTGCGTTCATGTATCCGTTCGCAGTACGACCACACCCCATCGCGTGCAACCGTGAGAACGCACGCCGCAGTACCGCCGTGATCACTATATTTGATCGGCTCCAAAGGCGCCGCTCGCAGGACTTTAATCGCTATTATTTGAACTGCACCCCTCGCTACCCTCGTGCTAATGCTTTAGATACATACCAACCACATGACAAACATATATTGTCGAGTAAGTACGTGCCCACTCGCTTTAAAATATTTACGTATTCAAGCTCATTCAAAATAAAGTGATCCAAGCCATTACTTATGTAGGTATGTAATTTGTAGCTATGATAGTTCTATAGTTAACGCGGTTGATTCACACGCCAGAGAGCGTGGGTTCAAATCCAAACAATGAGCTTGAGCTGCCAATGAAGGAAAACATCGTGAGGCAATCGTAGCTTGATGGTAGAGTGCTTTCCTAGTAACGACTAGCTACTAACAAGCTACCACCCTCAAGTTTAAAATCTGTCAAGCACCAGACCTAACGGTGTGTTTCGGAAACCAGAATTGAGATCCAGTCCCATTCCAGGCTAAGTATGTTTACCATCTTCGATTACACCGTCACTTAACATCTAGTAATGGAACTAACGATACTAGACTATATAATTCGTTTACTCGCTAATTGACATAATTTTGACAGCCCTGTTGGCTCATTTGGTAGCATGTCTGCTTCAAGAGCTGTGGGGCGTGGGTTCGATTCCCACCCAGGACAAGCATTTTGTGATACAAAAACAAATGTTTGTTCTGTGTCTGGGTGTACTGTATGTATTATAAGTATGTATTTGCAAAAAAAAAAAAGTATTTAAGTATTCTATCAGTTATCTGACTCCCATAGTACAAGCTTTGCTTAGTTTAGGGTCAGATGGCGCTGTGTGTAATGTCCTGCGATATTTATTTATTGTTATACGAATTGTTTTTGGATTTGAAGTAAAGAGTACGAAATGTATATACATATAACTATCTTTAACCAGTTGACGTCTTTAAAATGTTTTAACTTTAACGGTCCTGTTGGCTCATTGGTAGTATATCTGCTTTAAGAGCTGTAGGTTCGATTCCCACCCAGGACAAACATTTTGTGGTACATATAAACAAATGTTTGTTCTGTGTCTGGGTGTTCTGTATGTATTGTAAGTATGTATTTACAAAAAAAGTATTTATATCTATATTATTATAAAGAACAAAGATTTGATTGTTTGTTCGTATTGAATAGACTCCGAATAGACTACTAGACCAATTTCAAAAACTCTTTCACCCTTGGGATGCTACACTATCCCCGGGTGGCATATGCTAGTTTTTATCCCTGTATTCGCACGGGAACGGGAACTACGTGGGCGAAACCGCGAGGCGTCCGCAAGCATTCTATTATTTTACTTGATTAAAAAAATCTTCAACAGTTATTTTCTCATACAATTATGAGTAGGTTTTTTTTTACTCACAGCGCCATCTGGCCCCAAACTAAGCAGAGCTTGTGTGATAGAAGTCAGATAACTGATAAAATACACAAATACTTTTTTGGATGTAAATACATACTTACAATAAATACAGAACACACAGACACAGAGCAAACATTTGTATATTCACAAAATGTTTGCCCTGACTGGGAATCGAACCCACACCCTACAGCTCAAGGTACAAGTTATAAACTAGTGTTAAGGTACTAGTATAGTGGTTATTTCAGTGTTTCTGAGTTCCGGGATTACCAAATAACAGTAC
This sequence comes from Biston betularia, assembly GCA_905404145.2. Taxonomy (NCBI): domain Eukaryota; kingdom Metazoa; phylum Arthropoda; class Insecta; order Lepidoptera; family Geometridae; genus Biston; species Biston betularia. The sequence goes on from FR989874.1 coordinate 13,238,236, forward strand.
CTTTTAAAAACTTAAAAACAAAAAGAAGCAACGTTTCTGTGTGAACCGTTTCCACACATAACACTACATTTTGCTTTCCATACCAATTAATATTTCGCTCACGTAACTTCGACCTTATCCGATGATCTGACTAAACAAATGACGTTACTGAATAATCATATAGCTTAGTCAACGTTCACTATAGAACAGACGCCAAAATGACACAGAATAGCTAACTTGCTCACCAACCACAATTAGATATATTTGCCGACAAAATGGACCTATTCATGTGCTGTGCTATCGCCTTCATTGGTGATAGCAACAATAGTAAATAAATAAGAATCATTAGTGTAAATAAGTTATTTTGAACTGTATTTTTATGTAATGTTGACTCTCTGTGCGCTTTGGAGTAATCTGTAAGCACAGGGAGTATCTGTTGTACAATAAATAAATAAATAAATAAACTGTGTAAGGTGGTTCGATTTCCATACAAATAATTTTTTGCCATTTATGGACAAATGGAGCATAATTTTACAGTGAAATCTAAGCTACTAGCATTTATTTTGGTCTTTATTTGCGGTAAATTACAATTGCTTGAAAAAAACAGTAGATTACCGGCATAAAATCAAATTTGTCAATGATTTATGAATTTATGATTTTTGAATAAAACAGTAGATTATGCTAATAGTCTACTGTTTTATTCAAGCAATTGTAATTTACCGTAAATAAACACCAAAATAAATGGCAGTAGCTGTGATTTCACTGTAAAAATATGCTTCATTTGTCCATAAATGGAAAAAAAATATTTATTTGTATGGAAATCGAACCACTTTAGATTCAAATTACTTATTGACACAAAAACGATCAAACAGTTAAATTTATGTCACAAAATTATAAAACAACAAGTAAACTAAATTCAAAATATAATGTCAGGTTCGAATATAACGTCAAGTTTAAATACAATGTTAAAATACAATCAAGCTATGATCTTTTCACAATTAAGTAGTATCGGAATTTCTCAGTAATGTTAGATGAGACATGAACAATTTCATTATGACAAAGTTATAAAGAGTTTCTTTGCACACATGAGTCATAGAAATGGCCGGTAAGGTCCAGACGTTCTGGGAACGCGGTCAGTCGTTAGACGCGTTGGCAGTTGAAGGAATTTAGCAGCAAATGTGTTTTATAGAATGTTATGATAATTCATTTACTTATTTACAATAATTATAACATTCATAATACCAAGTTATACCTATATCAATTAGCTTTGTTTCTAGAGTTTGTATTATCTAGGACTACAATATTTACTAATGGCATTAAAAGTAAGGATGTCCCATGTGCCCTGCATATTTTGCGTCCCTGTCCAATTGTCCGTTATTGTATCTAGTGTCTTCTTTCTTTCTTTTCTTTCAATTAAAAATTTGAGCTATGTCTCGAGATTTCATCGTTCCATCGATTAAGTTTTATAGTTTGTCCCATCGCGATCTACAAACCTTTTAAAATGTAAAAGTAATGAGACGAACAATACGCTTTGCTGATAGTAAGAGAAAACATCTGTCTATGACCATTGCAGTGAAACAAAGAACATTGAGTAGTTAAACAAAGTCCAGGGCATCGCTGCTTTGGCACTCATTACTTCGAGAATTTCGAAGGTTAGTCTCAACAGCCCTGTAATTTTGCTAACTGCAGTACCCTTCAAACCAGAACACAGTAATGTTACACACTACTGCTTGGCTGCAGAATCATGATACTGCGTTGTTACCTACCTTGACGATGTCCTGCTAATGATACTATCAAGTACAGCGTCAATGCACTTATAAAGTCGACAGTTGTGTGACAAAGTCCACACCACTAACTCGATTATTTCAACCGCCTTGTCCTTGCTAAACAATAAAAATATAAGTCATTGATTTATTCATAAGACAAGAGCCTTGTCTATCTCCGGGTACAGCAGAGTGGTTTAGCTTCCTAATTAATTCCTGTATCCGACAGCGTCTAGACGAGATTTTCTTCAATCAGTTTAAGCTAAGTAATGAAAACTCATTATTCCAGCTATAATATCGTTATCAGCAGTAACATGCGGGGAGAAAAGTTTTGCTGTAACTAATTCGAGAAGTATGTTAAGCAATTTATTTAAGACTAGCGGTCCGTCCCGGCTTCGCACGGGAAAATACAACTTTGATTAACAATACGAATATAGCCTATGTCACTCAGTGATAATGTGGCATTCTAATGATGAAAGAATTATTCAGATCGGTCCAGTAGTTTCGGAGCCTATTCAATACAAACAAACAAAAAACATGTAGCGTGGTGTAGATGTAGATGACAACTGTAATAGTTAGACATATGATATTGCGGACTTATTTGTAGCTGTCAAATTGCTCTATAAAACGTCACTTTATTCTAATGTCAAGTTTTCGTTGCGCATGCTAAGTAAGTGTTTTCCGGTAAATTTTTCACAGCTTGGCTTAATTTATTGCAGTTTCCATACGGATCCCTAGCTGTTTTTAAAAAAAAAATATAGCCTATGCCCATCACGGATAATGTAGCATTCTAATAGTGAAAGAATTATTAAGATAGGTCTAGTAGTTTCGGAGCCTATTCAATACAAACATTTTTTTTTTAAATTAGTATAGATAAAGACGGAAAACTTCTTTAGATAAACATTCTAGGTAAGAAATACACTTTGTGTGCCACTAAATATACTTGAACGGGAACTTATTCAAAATGTTAATCTGGAATTAGATCTTTAGAGTATTTCCACTTATAAATTCTAGTTACAACAACGATAAAGATTGATAACCAGAAACAACTTTATAATTAAGTATTTAGATAAATAAACTAAATAACAGAAATCCGAAAAAAAAAATATTTAACCTCAAACAATTACAATATTACGTCCTGAGGATGCAACCGGAAGGTAGATTCGAATCGTTAGAATATAGACCTTCTTGGAGCTCCTGGCTGTCTGATAGTAGAATGAGATATTTAAGTCATGCCGATCAGAAGCGCACTCAGCAAAGCGTATCCAGTGGTAGAAAACTGACAGACAAGCCACATTGTGACTACGTTCAAGGCATTGGAGCCTTTTGAACAAGCGAGTCACTGCTAATGAGTTTCCTAGCACGTTTCTCGATAGACTCCAACGCCTCAATCTGGTACTTGGCCGATCCGTCCCAAAGGCAACTAAGAACAGTACTCCGAGCAAGATCGAACTCGTGCTTTGTATAATGTAAGCAACTGTTCCGGCGCGAAGTACTCAATACTTTATTGCAACATATGTACAGGTTCTTATGCTTATCAATTTAACAATGTTGTCCCTAGTACATATGACCCCATTAGGGTATGGCAAACAATTTTGGTCAAAATATTTAAATATTATTAATTACATAATTTGAGATGTGGTTTAAATTAAAAAAAAACTGATTAAATACAGATTAAATAGAATATTAGTACCGTCGCACCTTCGAATGGATACCCAATTTAAAATGCTTAATTCAAGTCACATTTAAATATAAACAGATATATAACTATACTATCGTATATATATATTCCTGAAACACAAACCACCATCAAAGCAAATTGCACATCGATTCGCACGAACGCTTGACTAACCACACTAAACAAGATCAAGAGAATGCGTCTTATCTAATCCGTAACTACTGTCGAACACACCTAATTGGAAAACAGATCTTGTGTCATACAGGTCCCTCTGTAAGTTCTGCAGGTAGCTGTAAAGGTAGTTAAAATCTCATAACGTGTGTCTGGCGTTTGAAGGGCTTAGAAGCTGAATAAGTAATGTCTAGACATGATGGGATGGTTTCAAAATGAGTTTCTGGAAAATTCATTTCGAAAGACTTCCTTTTGTTCATTTTCAAAGGACACCTAATGATATAATGTTTTGCTTTGTTATTCTTGCAAAATATTGCTTCTTAGCACATGTGATTCAGTTTTTTGAGTTGATTTTTATTAATTTGGAAAAACTGAAATAAGCTACTTAAGTTTGTTTTTATTATTTTATATATTTTTTATATAGATAGGCTTGCGAGCGCCATCCCGCCTGATCTTAAGCGAAGATGCGGTCTACGGTGGAGCAAGCTTGTCTAGAAGAAGCCGATTCACTCGCTACTTGAAGGTACCCAGACTATATTTTACAGTTTTACTTACAGTACTTACAAGCGTGTGCTATATTGGGGAAGATTTTTCACCAAAACTCGCCAGCTTTAACACTGTCCATTCACACACACTCCGACAAGTTTTTATAGTTGACAGGCTAGGTGTTTGACCACAGCTCACCTGATGTTAAGTGACGGTATGATCGAAGATGGTTAAGCATACCTAGCCTGGAATGCAAATGGCTCTCAAGTGAGGCTGCCGGAACACAGCATTAGATGCTTGGCGACAGATTTTCAATTTGATTGCTAGCTAGCCGAGTACTAGAAAATACCCTACCACCATCTATGGTATCCTCACGATGTTTTCCTTCACCGGCAGCTCAAGATTGGGGTTTGAACTCACGCCCTACGGCATGCGAATCGACCGCACTAACCACCGTGCTGTCATCGCTACAAACCACCCTTGCTCCAAGCTAACCTCACCTGCCCATCGGTGCATCCTGCTGAATAACAAACGAGGATCCAACAAACCGATAGATAGCGGTATAACCATTTCGAGCTGGCATACCTTAAATAATCCAGATCGGAAACGGGAAGCAGCATTTCCGATGCGAAGCTATGTTCTGCATTCACCAACACGTTTGCCCAGAATTGCGATTATGGGCATAACTTCCAATGCATGATACAAAAAAGTCCCCCAGGTCTCAGTCGCCCTGTTATCCCTGGACAAAGTGGCTGTAAAGGTGCCGACCGATCTCCGTGGTGTACATTAAAATAAATAAATAATAAATATCATAGGACATTACACACAGCGCCATCTGACCCCAAACTATGCAAAGCTTGTACTATGGAAGTCAAATAACTGATAGAACTTAAATAGTCTATTTTTTGTAAATACATGTTTATAGTACATACAGTACACCAACCACCAGTACAGTACAGTACAGTAATGACCTATTTAATAAAATGAAGTAGCCAAAGCCATGTCTATGAACCTCTCCAAGGCCAGAGAACTATTTTAAGTATGACAAAATCTATGTTTCATACACAAATAAATTTGTTCATTCATTCATATGATATGATATGATATGATATGATGACGAAACCAGGAGGTGCGTAGTGGAACTCTTCAGTGTTCCTCGATGTTTGGGTTTTGGATTTGGGTTTGGGTCAAAGGATTCGTTATAAGTTCAATAAAAAACGTAATTTTGTTTTAACATAATATTTTTTTTAAATTATTGTCTATTTTTATTATTATTATTATGTATTAGTTCCATTCCAGGCTAGGTGTGCTTTACCATCTTCGACCACATCTTCACTTAACATCAGGTGAGCTGTGGTCAAACACCTAGCCTGTCAATCATTAAAAAAAAAATGTATATTTATTTCAGACCATGTCCATAGAAACAACATTAAAAATTAGTTCATAAATGAAATCAATTTAAATTTCAAAATTAAAAATACCTGCCAAAATTAAACAAAAAGAAAGAAGAAGACAAATAATTTCATGTTAACCTAAACTTAGGCTTGGATCCGGAATGCTCAATATGCATCTTTGTCCAGTGTTGCATTATTGGGCAATGACTATGGACTATAGTATGACTCGATAAGAAATCACCTAATTAATAACTACTAACCTCAACGTCTATCACTTCGTACGGCAGATTCAAAACAACTGAGTTATATCCAAATATAAATTACCACTCAGACCCAACAAACAAGACTCCTAACATGTACCATCGTACTTTTAAAAGTTTTTTGTAATAGCCAGTAAATCACCAGTGCTTTCGACGCGTGGGGTCCGACGAACACGTGGGACCGCGCCACCCTTTGCACCCCTGTGGATTGGTGGCCAGGGTAACTTGACCCAACGATGTACTGTTCAAGCTGAAGTCTTAATGAACGTGTGTAAAGACTTGATTGCTTGTTTTAAAAGCTGTTAGTAGGTATAGTATCGCTGTTTGCAAAGACAGAAGATTTGTTAATGTTTTTTTTTATATTTTGGAATAGGCTTGCGTTTGTCTGCCATCTCGCCTGATGTTTTTTTTTCATTGACAATTTGTTATTAGCTCACCTGATGTTAAGTGATACTGTGGTCCAAGATGGTAAAGCACGCCTGGAATAGAACTGGCTCTCAAGTGAGGTTGCCGTAATACACCGTTAGATGCTTGGCGGTAGATTTTCAACTTTTGTTAAGTGAATATGTGGTTTACGATGAACCACGCTTACCAAGAAGAAATTATATCATTCTGGTTTGCTTATAGGTATTAATGCTCAAAATGAACTAATCAATTTAATTTCGTTTAAGAGCCAGTTTGATTTTCACATACTAGGCTAAGCGCGTTTACAAATTGTCACTTACCATCGAGTAAACTGTGGTCGATAGCAAAATCCGTCCTCCAAAAAAATAAAGCTATTTATAAAATTAAAGATTACCAAGTTTATATCACTTCGTTTTAGATACAATCTATAAGCCAGCCCCGTTGCCTCATTGGTAGTATATCTGCCTTGAGAGCTGTAGGGCGTGGGCTCGATTCCCACTAAGGGCAAAATATTTTGTGAATAAACAAATGTTTGTTCTGTGTCTGGGTGTTCTGTATGTATTATAAGTATGTGTTTACAAAAAAAAGTATTTACGTATTCTATCAGTTATCTGACTTCCATCACACAAACTCTGCTTAGTTTGGGGCCAGATGGCGCTGTGTGTACCTATAGTCCTACAATATTATTATTTATTTAATCTGGGTGCTTTCAAGTCGCGAGTGAATCGGTTTCTACAAGGCGAGCGTCCTCCACCGTAGACCGTTTAACATCAGGCGAGTAGGCGGTCAAACGCAAGCCTATCTTTAATACGAAAAAAAAACAAGAAACAAGCTTTTGAAAAACATCAATCCAAAAGAATTCCATACATACATACGAATGAAAACCATTCCTTTTATCAAATTACGTGACACGAGAGCTCGAAGCAGGCGGGCTCAGCTAACGCTGGTGGCTCGGGACAACATCTGCTGAGCGCTTTGAGAGTCTTTTGAAGTAGTTTCCGAGTCTACTAATAGTCGTGATCAGTTTGTATGCTACATTGTGTGTAGGTGACGGTGTGTAATTACTACGAGCCAAGCTTGATTTAAACTTAAACCTATCAGTACACATTTACATTGATATATGTATGACAGCCCCGTTGGCTCATTAGTAGTATATCTGCCATGAGAGCTGTAGGGCGTGGGTTCTATTCCCACTCAGGCCAAACATTTTGTGAATAAACAAATGTTTGCTCTGTGTCTGGGTGTTCTGTATTTATTATAAGTATGTATTTACAAAAAAAAAAGTATTTACCTATGTATTCTATCAGTTATCTGACTTCCATGACACAAGCTCTGCTTAGTTTGGGGCCAGATGGCGCTGTGTGTATAGTCCTACGCTATTTATTTATTTATTTATTAACTTCGTTCGCAACACGTGAATACTTCATTTGACAAACATACATTGTAGCGATGATAGCTCAGTGGTAAGCGCGGTAGGTTCGCATGCCGAAGGGCGTGGGTTCAAACCCCAAAAATCAGCTTGAGCTGCCGGTGAAGAAAAACATCACGAGGAAACCACAGCATGGTGGTAAGGTACTTTCTAGTACTCTGCTTGAGAGCCAGTTCCATTCCAGGCTAGGTGTGCTTTACCATCTTCGACCATACGTCACTCAACATCAGGTAAGCTGTGGTAGAACGGTTAGTCTGTCAACCATAATATATATATATATATATATATAATGGTCCATTCCTCTTTATAATAGTATATATCTCTATATCTATACTATTATAAAGAGGAAAGATTTGATTGTTTGTTTGTATTGAATAGGCTCCGAAATTACTGAACCGATTTCAAAAATTCTTCAACGTTGAGAAGTTACACTATCCCCGGGTGACATAGGCTACTTTTTATGCCTGTATTCCAACGGGAACGGGAACTATGCTGGTGAACCGCGAGGCGTCCGCTAGCTGTATCATAGACAATTTCTTATCTTGAATAACGCGGGTGAAACCGCGGTACGCATCTATATGCCAATAATTATTATGAGTCAAAGTTTTTGTGTGACGCGATACGTTGTCTGTTTGTTGTGGTGTCGAATGCAGGAATGTCAGAACATGTCATTACGGGGAAGGTGAGTGTTTGCTTATAATGAGGATGGGTGTTTGTGTGGAAGTGTCGAATGAAAAATGTTTTGTTGTCTGTGTTTATTTATACACGCGTTCTGTAAATAGCGTAACGTGAATGATAACATCCGATGATTTCTTGTTTCAGTTATTTTTTTTATTTTTATTAATTTATTACTGAGGAAAAACGGGTACACCCAATAACAATTACCTCACAATTATTTAGTTACAATTATATTCATCATGTCAAATTTCTAACACTATTATAAAACTAAAATAAAATAGCTTACATATATATATGTATATCTTAACACAAAAGTCTATTCCGAACTTCACCAAAGACTCTTCTCCATCGAACCCCATATCACTTAAACCCGAGCAAGCGCTCAAAACAAAACGCGTAATTTTTACAGCATCCCATAAAAAACCTCACTCTGGCAGGGCTTACACCATTGTTGTCTTGTTCTTAAGCGACACCGAGAGCCGTAGCGACAATACTACGTAATCTATTTGCACAAAGCGGCACCACAATGCCCTGAACCCGTCTCACAAAAGAGTGTTTACTTAAACCCCTTTCACACCTCTATTGTTCGTCGACCATCTTTAGAAGACCCAATTTCGTATGGAACCGAAAAGGCAGGGCGGGTTTGATATGAATGGTCATACGTCGACTGAATCGCAGTAATGCTGAATCGAGTACTCTTAGAGAGAGCGCAGGAATTTTAAACACGATATGTCTATCCCAGGATTGGTTGGAGATGTTTTAACCGCGTGGTATCAATCACGAAAAAAGTAATGAGCGCTAAAGCAGCGATGCCCTAGACTTTGTTTTGTTACTCAAAGTTCTATGTCAATTATAAGTTATGTGTCTTTTTTTAGGGTTCCGTACCCAAAGGGTAAAAACGGGACCCTATTACTGAGACTTCGCTGTCCGTCGACACGTCCGTCCGTCCGTCACCAGGCTGTATCTCAAGAACGGTGACAGCTAGACAGTTAAAATTTTCACAGATGATGTATTTCTATTGCCGCTATAACAACAAATACTAAAAATAAAATAAATATTTAAGGGGAGCTCCCATACAACAAACGTGATTTTATTTATCCATTTTTTATAGATAATGGTACGAAACCCTTCGCGCGCGAGTCCGACTCACACTTGGCCGGTTTTCTTCCTTTATTCCTTTGCATCCATATTGTCTGGAAGAGATCGCTTTTAACGTTACGGTCGCCAGTTTTTACACCTATCAATTAAGTTTATTTTCTTTTTCTTTCAAACTGCGAAATTTTTATTTGGGACAATAAAGAGTTGAACAATCAATAAACTCTTTAGCTCTCGAAGTAGAGCTTCTACCAAATGAGCTACCAGAGCATTCAAATTATGACCACCTTCATCGTGCGAACCGCTAAGCAATGGAATTTGCTGCCCGTGTGTGTGTTCCCTGATAGATACAATCTGAGTGCCTTCAAGTAGCGAATGAATCGGTTTCTTCTAGGCAAGCGTGCTTCATCGTAGACCGCATCTTCGCTTAAAATCAGACGAGATGGCGCTCAAACGCAAGCCTAATGATTAAAAATACGAATAGGGATTACACAATTTACATCTGTGACGCCGTCAATTTGAATTGCATTCTTCAAAAATGCAATTGTGCATTACTATCGATTCTCATGGGAACAAAGAACTAGTTTCTCCTTGCAATAGGGTCGTGATGCGCGTTCCACTTATTTTCACGTTTCAAAAAACATTGAACACAACTAGGAAAGAATCTCTTGATAATTGCACCAACCCTTACATAACCACCCCACACGTCGCAATATTACCTTGTCTTTGAAAATTTATTATTATTATACAACATTGCTTTTGGGGGTTGAAATCGCACAGTGCATTTGCTGGCAGCTGCCTCGCTGTCCATCTTAGGGGTTGATGACGTATGACACCCCACGCTATTACTACCCTTACTATATATTTAATAGGAGTGATTTTTCTTCGGAATCGCGGAGAATCCCAGAGGACCATATGGGCCGCCAACCCTCAAAATTAGATTTAGGTAGAAAAAATTACTTAATGGGGTGTTTTCTGTACGAGCGAGCGAACGCTCTGATCCGAGTTTTTTTTTTTAAATCTGTCTTTATCCGTGTTCAGTCGCTGGTAAAATGATATACGGAGCCCGGGGAATAAGCTGATTAATATGTTTCGGAGGATTTTGTTTGAAATCGAAACTGCAAATAGTGCATACCGTTTCATTGGAGCTAAAAACTGACACGTAATTAATACATAAGTAAAAATAATGAGAGGATCGAAACGCTCTCTTACAAGTTAAGAAATAATGGAGATAATGCCTCGACAAGACCGTTGCAGTGGTACCCAGGATATTGAATAACAAAACAAAGTCCAGAGGGGCTAGACAAAGTGTATCATTCTATTAGCCATAACGATTTAAAAAATCGATATTTCATTATGTCACGCTGTCCATATAGCATATCGACAGCATATGTCAATTCCGAACATTTTTGGCTTTTCTATTAGCGTTATCGTTTATCGAATGTTAATTTGTGTAGACTCTCAAGGCATCGCTGCTTTGGCGAGTTTCAATAGGCCTAAAATTTTGCTGTACTAATCTTCAATACAGAACACGGTAATGCTTTCTCACAACTGGGTGTCTTAAGTCGAAAGTATATCGATACCTTCTAAGCAAGCGTACACCATCGTAGATCGCAACTTCGCTTAACATCAGGTGAGATGGCGATCAAACGCAAGACAAAAAAAGCGCTTCTCCCAATATTTCATAAATGTGAAAGTTTGGATAGATGGATGGATGTTTGTTACTCTTTCACGCAAAAACTACAGCATGGATTTGGATAAAATTTGTTATGGAGATAGCTGACACCCTTTTTTCCAGGGAAAATACTTTGTGTATACCACCGGCCCTGGGGCGGGCACGGTGGTTATGTGGGACTCTCCGTCCAAAGATAGCTGACACCCTAGATTAACACATAGGCTACTCTCTATCCTGAAAGCATATAGCGGGTATCACCGCGGGGCGCAGCTATTATCTTATACACCAATTATATGTATGTATAACCTTTAGCTACACTTTGACCTCCTGCTAAAGAGATATCAACCACCAAAAGAAAAAATATCATTAATTTATTGAAGAACCTTGATCTTATGTTACACGGTGTTATAAAACATACATACGTGTAGATTAAAAGGTTAAAGGTCGTTTCAGTGCGATGTGATTATATGCCTAAATAAATTAAGTGGAGAGCACTGGAATTTTCCACAAAAGTGGTAGTAGCGAAATCCTCAGCACGGAGAGGTTAAGCCCCTCATTACCATACCTCCACGATTTAGCGCAACGGCGGGATTATTTACAAAACATAGCTCCTGTTAGAAGCAAAGGACAATAGCTCACCCTACAAGCTCTATTGTCTTCGTGGCAGCTCGTGTGAGAGTACAGCTGAGCCCAGGAGCGAATCCAGGCCGGGGGGCTTTGTTTGGACCTATTACATAATTGTCTTTAAGGCAAAGGCGATGCATTACGACTTAGATCAATAATATTGGAAAGACGTGACCCGAAGAGATGCGTAAGTGGTGATTTTTCTAAATCTACACTAATGTGTGCTGTATGTTTTATAAGTGTGTATTTACAAAAAAAAAAGTATTTAAGTATTCTGTCAACTGTCTGGTTCCCATAATACTAGCTTTGTTTAGTTTGGGGCTAGATGGTGCTGTGTTAAATGCCCTCCAATATTTATTTATTTATAATTTTAAAGAGAGAAGATTTAATTTTTGTTTCTTTGTTTGTATTGAATAGGCTCCGAAACTACTGGACCGATTTGAAAAATTCTTTCACCGTTGGGAAGCTACACTATCCCCGGGTGACATAGGCTACTTTTTATGCCTATATTTCCACGGGAACGGGAACTAGGCGGGTGAACCCACGAGGCGTCCGCTTGTACATAATATAAAACAAAGTCGCTGCCCGCGTATGTATGTTTCTCCGCTTATTTCTTCTAAACCACGAGACCAATTTTGATACGGTTTCCCCTGTCATTTAGAGAATTTTTACGGAAGGTTTATAAATACATCTTACTCCAGCTTTTGTATAAGTAAGTGGGTCAACCACATCGTAAAGGTCGCGAATTGGACCAGGATAACAATATAACTTGGGTAGCACGTGACCGGCAAGAGTGGCGTACAAGAAGAGAGGCCTACGGGCTGTAATGATGATGATGATGATAAGTAAGTAAATTAAATGTTTTGTATTTTTTTTTTGTAAAAATTAATGAGACGAACGAGACGCTCTCCTGATGGTAAGTGGTAACGCCTGTCCATGACCATTGCAGCGATACACAGAACTTTGAATAGTAAAACAAAGCCCAGGGCATCACTGCTTTGGCGTTCGTTACTTTGAGACTTTCGACAGTTAGTCTCAACAGCCCAATAATTTCGCTAGCTGCAGTACCCTTCAAACCGGAACACAGTAATGTTTACACATTGCTGCTTAGCGGCAGAATAACTGGTACTGCGGTGGTACCTACCTAGACGACCTCCCGCTCCCGATCTACCACCAAGTAATGATCGCTAAAATAAAATGGAACCATGCGAGTCGCTACTAGGAATGAAGGCAAATACACAAACCACTATATAAACTTAAAACTATAATATAGAACGAAACAAATGAAAACTACATTTCTAGTTTTTGTTTTAGTTTGCCAGATGGATAAAATTAATCTAAAATAAACCCCAACGAAATTTTGTCTCCGCGCCTGGCTGAGCTGTCGGTCGTCGCCACTAAAATGTAACCACTATAATTTTGCACATTAGGTATTCCAGAGACAATGCAATGGAAAATCGGAGTATTTACTTTGTAGGCAAGTAATTTATGGACTATATAAAGCAAAGTTGCAACAACTTTCAGTAACTACGTAATTATGTAAACTGTTAAAAAAAAAATTTTTTTTTTTTTAAGGTACTAAGTTTTTGACCACAGCTCACCTGATGTAAAATAACGGTCCAAAATGGTGAACACACCTGGCCTGAAATGGGTAAATTAGTTTACACTTTTTTATGAATTATATTTACAGGGCTGTTGAGACTAACCATTGGAAGTCTATGAGCCAAAAGTAGCGATGCCCCGGGTTGTTACTAAAAGTTGTACGTAGAACTTAATTCATAGAAATGCGATAACTAATTAACCCATTTCAGGTCAGGTATGTTCAACATCTTCGACCGTTATTTAACCTTAAAAAAAATTAAGCGTCTTTTCGTAATTGCAATGGTGAAGGACATGCGTTATTTATTACCGTTAATAGAACGTCTCGTACGTATCGTTCGTTTCGTTACATTTACACATAAGATTGTAGAGTTTTTTTTAAAACTGGTACTCGATCTACATCTATTGGTATTTTCGATTCTGCTATCAACAAGCCTTTGCCAAAAATAACAGTAAACAATCCCCATTCCAGCATCTCCTATCAAAACAGACCACTGCGAACCTGCTCCAGGTCAAAGAGCTAGTTTAATAAAAGCAATAACGTTGAAACGTTCGATTCTTTCTAACCATCATTGACATATACATTGTAAGGACAGGGCAAATAGAACATTCATTAAATGCAGTACCAACTCGATGAAAGACACAAATATAAATAAATAACTAACATATAGCGTGGTCGGTTCGCACGCCGTAATGCGTGGGTTCAAATTCCAACAATGAGCTCGAGCTGCCGGTGAAGGAAAACATCGTGTGGAAACCATAGCAGGGTGGTTGGGTATTTTCTAGTACTCGGCTAGCTAGCTACCACCTTTAAGTTGGAAATCTGAAGCACTTAACGGTGTTATTTTTTTATGTAAAAGTAATACCACGAACGAGACGCTCTCCTGATAGTAAGAGATAACGCCTGTCCATGACCATTGCAACGATACACAGAACTCTTGTAGGAAAACAAAGTTCAAGGCATCGCTGCTTTGGCGCTCATTACTTGGAGACTTTCGCTGGTTAGTCTCAACAATCCTGTAATTTCGCTAGCAGCAGTATATCTACCTTTCAAACCGGAATATAGTAATGTTTACACACTACTGCTTGGCGGAATACCTGGTACTGCGATCGCCTGCTATAGACATCTACCGTCAAGTAACTATTGCTAGTTCCATTATAACTTATCATCAGGTAAGTTTTGGTCAAAAATCTAGCCTATTAACCATAAAGAATCATATCCTTACTGTTAAGGTCTTTGTCTACAGTAAACAAAAACAATATAGACGACCTACATGCGAGGAGTGTGAACAAAATCCACAATTTCCAGCGCTTCAAGCGCACTTTCCAATTTATTGCCTTGGTTTTTCGCAGATCACTGGCGGAGGGCTATCTGTGCGGTTCCCGGTTGTTAGGTGGTGTGAGTGGTGATTATATTCAACTTAGTCTTACACATACTGACTCTCGTTTTGCGGTTAACCGTGTCACGTACCTGCCAACTTCTGTTTTGATCCCGTTGATATAGGTACTTTTACTTTTACATGTTAGGTATAAAAATACCAATATAAAAATACTGTCAACATAAAATAAGTAAAGACAAAAAAATATTGTCAATAAAATAAAATGACATGACAAAAATATCATAATTTTTAATAATGTTTAAGTTTGAAATACTCGTCAATGTCATAAAACAAGGTCTCTAGCAGCCAAGATCTTAACTTGGCTCTGAAGCACGCGGTGGAAGCTGCATCCCGTACGGAGGCGGGTACGCGGTTGTAGACCGCGGGCCCCAAAATGTATACCGACCGCTCCGACTTGACGAGCCGGTGTGACGGTGTTACAAGCTGGTCTTTCTTTTTATTGCTGCGAAGATCTGACGTACTGTGTACGCCCCTGCGTTGAAACTTATCGATGTTAGTATGGGTGAATAGGGCTACTTGGTAAATAAGCTCACACGGCAACGGCAGTATCTGCAGATCTCTAAAAAACCTTTAGGTCAGTATGTGGAAGGCTTTATCGCCACACAGGAGTCGAAGGTAGAAGAGCCAATTAAAAACAAAGAGAAGACTTCTACATCACACAATTACAACAATAATATACCTACTAATAAACCTACACGTAACCACTCGAGAGAAAAAAAAAACTTCCAAACGTCGACTACCTGCAGCTCCCAAGTTCTTGAACAAACAACACGCGGCTTATCTCCACCAACAGCTATTAAAACAATAAAACAACTTCCATTGCCTCTCCAACTCGAGCGTTTCCCGTGCCCATCTGAATAACACTTCAATAGTTAGCGAAATAAGATAAAAGTCGTTAAGACAATGTATGAGATGATGGGCACAGATATGAAATGAAGACAGAATATCATTTGTTTTTATTGTGTGATCGAGAGAAACGCGTAGGCTTGCCAGATATGTAAGTTTTTATAACATTGTCTAAATGTTTGGTCTTGTTTCATTCAAACTTGGTGGTACCACTGCAGTGCCAGTTATTCTGCCGCTAAGCAGTAGTGTGTAAACATTACTGTGTTCATGTTTGAAGGGTACTAGCGAAATTACTGGGCTGTTGAGACTAACCATCGAAAGTCTCAAAGTAATGAGCGCTAAAGCAGTGATGCCCTGGACTTTGTTTTGTTACTCAAAGTTCTGTGTATGGCTGCAATGGTCATTGACAGGCGTTATCTCTTGTTATCTCTTACCATCAGGTGAGCGTCTCGTTCGTCACATTACTTTTTACATCAAAAACAAAAACAACATCGCAAAGTTGCTAGTTTATTGGTCTTTTATCGATTAATTTCGGAGAGTGTGCTACAGAACTATTTGTTCATTCCGTTGCAATTCATTGTCATCCAAGGATTTGTTTGATACAATCGCTAAACTAGCAACTGCTATGAGACTTATTAATACACAAGAAAATTCTCTAGCAGCATTCAAATCGAGTCCGTTATAAATTTCAATCACGGAACGGTCAAGGCGGTTTGGTTCCCAGGACTTTAAGGGCAACGGGCCCTTATGAGTACGGGCCATTTAGAGCCGTCTTTACGAACTATTCAACTATGATTCAGATGCAAGTCCCAATTAAAAAACCGACTCCATGCCCCTAAGCACTAACACGGCTAGTTTTTTTTTTTACGGTTGATGAGCTGTGAGTGTGTGCAGTGAACGCCAGGTGAGCTGTGGTCAAACACCTAGCTTAGGTGTTTGACCACAGCTCACCTGGCGTTAAGTGATGTTAGGTTTTAGGTATTATGGTTTAAAAATTAACCACTCAACTGATTTTTATGTAATTTCGATGGGACCAATCTAAAAGTATATACCTACTTTAAAACCAAAACATATAAAGTGAGGCTGCCAGAACACACCGTTAAGTCCTTAGCGGCAGATTTTTGTAAGGCAGCCAAGTACTAGTAAATACCCTACCACCATGCTATGGTTTCCTCATGTTTTCCTTCACCGGCAGCTCAAACTTATTGTTAATAAATAAATATTTGTCCGGGTGGCAGCGTTGCATTTTAAGTAGTGATTTTACGCCGATCCATTGCTATCTAGTTCGATAGATCTCGAATAACTGATAAGTAAACCGAGCGTCAGCTGGCGCACCCGCGGTGGGTGTAGGTATGAGAGGTCATGGAAGTTGTAAAAAAAATATTTAAAAAAATTAATAGTACGCCGGCTGAAACCCATTTTCATGAATAGTTGACATCATACTGAATAAAGAACACACAGAACAAACATTTGTTTATACCACAAAATGTTTATCCTGGGTGGGAATCAAACCCACGCCCTTCATCTCTTGGAGCAGGCATACTACCAATGAACCAACACGGCTGTCATCAACTGGCTGGGTATCAATCCGCGCCCTTGTGTGTGAACCGACTGTGCGATTCATCTCATCTCATTGACTCTTCGGACTTGACTATTACAAAATAAAAGGTTTAATCAACGTAAAGCTTGAGCGTGTCTGTAGTCTCAAACGCAAGCCTTAGCTCGTGATTTCAATAAAGCCCTTAGGATTTTACATTAACAACCAACAAATATCACCGCTCGCTCAAATTTATCGCCAACGAGCTGTGGCGAACTTATCTCTAATGTTTATTGCATATTTCATACACTGGGAGCATGAGATATTAACGATAACTCATGATAATAGATTGCGAAATTATTTACGCGTGTGAAAGAATGCTCTTCTAGTTTATTGTAGCAATCATTAGATAGAGTCATTCAGACTCTGTGTTCCCTGTTAGGTACTATAGGTATGGGTGTCTTCAAATCTAGACTAGATAAATAGGCTTCTTCTAGGTAAGCGTGCTCCATCTTAGACCACACTACTGCTTAACATCAGGCAGAGTATGGTAAAATTTTTGAATTTTTTGAACACACTAAAGTTAAATACGTTAATACTAAAACTTTGATAGCAAACAAATCTAAGAAGAAAAAGTTGGCTAAGAAAACAACGTAAAACTTTTATGAGCACTGTGAATTAATTTATTTATTTTTAATTTATTATTATTTTATCTAAATTTTGAAATTGTATTTATAGTAGGTATATATTATTATAATTCTTGCATCTGTCCCCGGCCGGTGTGCGCTCGGGGCACTTTAACTTAGATTAGTTAACATAAGTGAAAATTTTTTAGGCTTTTGAATGTTAATTTATCTTCTGTTTATTTTCAAAGTAAGCAGCTGTTTGTTTTCTATGTAAAATAAAATAAAACGCGAACCTATTTTGAGTAAAAAAAATAAATTATTTCAGTGAGGGCGTCTGTTGATCCAAATAGATTTTTGTTTTTTAGAATTAAAAAAAAATGTTATATTATTATATCTATCGCTGTTACACGACCGCCCAAAAAATAAATAGAATAGTAGATAAATATCGTTATATAAACAAATGCCGGTAGCTGTGATTTCACTGTAAAATTATGCTCCATTTGTCTATAAATGGAAAAATTTATTTGTATGGAAATCGAACCACCTTAACTACGCGCAACGCCTAACCCACGTGACCCACATACAGGCAGTTCATATAAACCACGATTATGGGCGACGCTACCCACAACTATACACTATACTTATATTAATGGAGATTTACTCGCACCTCCGATATCAGGATAATATCCTAGGGATAGGAAGACGAATGGTCCCTTTAATATATTGCAAATGAGGTGTAATATTACCAAGGGTAGAATTGGATTACAGATAGGCGAAGGCGATGGTAAAGCTGTACCTACCATGTGCTCTACAATAAGGTCTAGCATTGCTAGCTTTACCAGCGTCATTGTAATATTTTTTATAATTTGTCAGGACTAACATTTGTGTGACTAACATCGATGTTTGTTCTGTGTCTGGCTGTACTGTATGTATTATAAGTATGTATTTACAAAAAAAAAAAGTATTTAAGTATTCTATCAGTTATCTGTCTTCCATAGCACAAGCTCTGCTTAGTTTGGGGTCAGATGGCGCTGTGCGTAATGTCCTACGATATTTATTTATTTATTTGTTATCGTAGGACTTTACACACAGCATCATCTGACCCCAAACTAAGCAAAGCTTGTGCTATGGAAGTCAGTTTTTTTATTAATGACTATTGCTGTTGGCCGCAGATGGCCTCTACAGCGTCACCGGACTGTGGCGAGCGCAAAGGGCGCTGAGCCTAAAGGTTAAGGACGACTAGCACAAGGGCACCAAAGTGGTACGGACCTCGGCTTGGGCTGTCGCCAGACGAAGGGGACCTGACTTGCACTGAGTAGGCACCTACAATAAGTTGAAATCTGAGCAAGTGAGTGAGTATCTAATCTACACTAAGCTGATTTATCTTCAGACAGATCTGGGGAGACCGCGACCTCGCCGGCGAGGTCGACGTATGATGGTGTGCCTTTGGTACCCGGAGCCTATACCAAAAACGGAAGTCAAATGACTGATAGAATACTTAAATAGTTTTTTTTTTTGTAAATACATACAGAACACCCAGGCACAGAACAAACATTTGTTCAGGCCACAAAGTTTGTCCTGAGTGAGAATCGAACCCACGCCCTTCAGCTCTTGAAGCAGACATTCTACCAATGAACCAACAGGGCTGTCGATTGCTCTAATTTGCTCTATCTACACGAAAAAAAAATGTTGTTTTTCTAAAAATTAGCATTTTAAATAGATACTCTTAAAGTTATAAATTCTACAGTTATTTGTATTTGGAACAAAATATTTTTTTATGATGAATATACTTGAATTTGATCACCATCTCACTCGATGTTAAGTGAAGATGCGGTCCACGATGGAGCACGCTTGCCTAGAAGATATCGATAAAAGACAAAATAAATAAATAACCAAATGCTATACAACAAAATACCTATGAAGAACACTACTGGATGTCCTCTAAAATAGAGACGGCTACTCAACCATTGATTTATGTGAGAAACTAATTGAATATTCAACATGGGACGCGCCTCACCGCTCTTACGTGGACCTTACCTGTGCGAGACTTGCCTTTTACACAGGGACCGCCTATAGTACAGAAATATCGGTATACATTCAAACACGTTGATCACATCACAATAACAATTTTATTATTGTATTGAGTAATTATTATAATGCGTATTTGTTTTATAGTAGGATAGTTATTTACTTGTAGTTGTTATGAAAATTCAAGGTATACATATATTTAGTTTATTTCCGCTTAACAGTCGGTACAACAGTGATGAGGACTTAAATTTAACTAATTTGACAACAACTTATTAATCAAAAACCTAATCCTTCTTAATATCTAGAACTAATTTGGCATATACTTAAAAATATAATTTGGTCAAGTCTCGACCAAGCGCTCGAAGAGTCAACAGGTCCTGAGGAAGCGCTCGAAGAGTCAATCCCTCGCGTAGAGGCGAAAAAACTAGTATATATATCTACATACTAAATAATATGCCCTAAAGAAAATTACAAAGCAGTAACTTGTGTGAGTTTTCTAATGCTAGGCTTTGACGATTTTTTGAAACATTTTTGGTAACTAGTTACATTACTACTAGATACTTTGTATTGTGACTACTGTCATAAATCAGAACAAACGTATAAAAGAACTTTGTGAGCTATTTGCCCAGTGTCGGAGTTATCAGTATAATCGATTCTATTTAGCTACATATTTTTATGTACGTATAAAAAAAAATACATAGTATGTAATTCAGGTGCTGCCAGTTTTAAAAAAGCATAATTTTAATATATTTTAATTCGGGTAGAGCAGTCTCTGAAACTTAGACAAAGAGCTAAAGAGTAGGTTTGCTTGATCATTTATTAATAACAGCAGGATATTTCACGTCTCGTTTCGCATTTCCCCTATTTAGTTGGACAGGGGACAGAAATAGTTTCTCTGTGGGCGGAGGTATGTGAGTGCTTTCGTAGGTTACGGTGTTTTAATGGGATGGACACGACCTTTGCACTTACGTATGACAAAGAAAGTGTAAACTGACACGAAGTATCACGGTTATATATAGACGTTAAATGTATAACCTACTAGCTGCGCCCCGCGGTGTTACCCGGTGTTCCCACGTGAACATTACATTATTCGCAGTTGCATAGCAGTTTCGCGTTAAAAAGTTTTAACTACTCGTAATAATTATTTTTATGTCACATTACGACGTGTAAATGTTATGAAATTAGCTTCAATAATGAGAGGCAATTCAGAACAGTATGATTATAATAAAATCGGGGGATACAGTTTGATGTTGCTGCCACAAATCTATCATCTACATACAAAATTTAAATACACCATTTTTTTATTTTTTTTTTAATGTAAAAGTAATGAGACGAACGAGGCGCTCTCCTGATGTTAAGAGATAACGCCTGTCCATGACCATTGCAGCGATACACAGAACTCTGAGTAACAAAACAACGTCCAGGACATCGCTGCTTTGGCGCTCATTACTTTGAGACTAGATGGTTAGTCTCAACAGCCCAGTAATTTCGCTAGCTGCAGTACCCTTCAAACCGGAACACAATAATGTTTGCACACTACTGCTTGGCGGCAGAATATCTCTAATTTGTCAAAATCAGATCAGTTTCTATAGTATTTAAAGCAATGCTCAGTTCTAAAGCTACAATACACCAATTATAATATTAGTATAGTCTATGTTACACAGGGATAATGGTGAAAAAATGTTTGAAATCGGTCTAGTACTTTTTGGTTTTATACGTTACAAACATACAAAAATACAAATCTTTCATCTTGATAATATTAGTATAGATTGAGCACAAAACAAGACTTGGAACGAAGAAAAATAGCACAAAAACCATACAATGTTTCGACGATAATAATGAACCAAACAAAGACTCTTAATATAAAACGAGTTATGAAAAGATTAGAATGATGACCAAAACAAAAAAAACTAATTTAGTTTTTAAATTAAATCAATTAATTACCAAATCTGTGGTTTCATTTAGATTCGTGAATGATAATGGTAAATGTTAAGCAATAGAATCAAATCAAAATGGAAGATAAAGTTATAATCACAAGTGATTATTTATACTCGTTATTGGTTGTTTATCTACCAATTAGTAGTAAATATAACGGCAGATCACATTAAACTAGATAAAAATTAATCTTACATTATTAACTATCGTACATTAAAAAATTTAATGGGTACACCGATGAACACTCTAGATAAGGTATAGTGAAACTTGTACCATAATATGCAGTTACAGAATTAAAGACAGTCAAATGTTTTCAAATTAACAAAAATATTAATTAAATAAAATAAATCAAGCGAATAATCAGCGATGCCCTGGACGGTGTTTTGTTACTCAAAGTTATGTGTATTGCTGCAATGGTCATGGACAGGCGTTATCTCTTAACATCAGGAGAGCGTCTCGATAGTCTCATTAGATTTACATAAAAAGAATATATATATTGTAGGACTATACACACAGCGCCATCTGGCCCTAAACTAAGCAAAGCTCGTGCGATGGAAGTCAGATAACTGATAGAATACATAAATACTTTTTTTTTGTAAATAAATACTTATAATACATTCGGAACACCCAAACACAGAACAAACATTTGTCTATTCACAAAATGTTTGCCCTGAGTGGGAATCGAACCCACGCCCTACAGCTCTCAACTACCAATGAGCCAACGGGGCTGTTCAATTCAATCAATACTAAAGTAAACTAAACCAACTAAAAACATACATAACACATATGTATCTAAATACTGCAGAGCAGGCGCGTACATAGCGCCGTATCAATACGGGCCCCCGGGCTAAATGGGCCCCAACGCGTGTTCGCAAAAATTTGTAAAAAGTTAGCCACAATCTCTCTAACCTAACTCTGAGGCCGCGGCAACAATGGACGTCTCAATTTTTCGCGATCAGGGTTAGATTTTGTACCACTATTCGTTGGTTAACAAGTTTGACAAAAAAAAAGTTAAAGAAAGATAGGAATTAGCCCAGTGGAGCATAAAAAGTGATAAAGCATAAAAGAGTGGAGTATAAAAAGAATAGAAATGCAACCCCCCTAAAAATAAATTTTGGTACTGGGCCCGTCTAGCACAAGCTACCTTACCGCTACAAAGAAACCAATAAATGTAAATAAACTAATGTGAAAGGCTATCAATGGGAGTAATCTTCAAAACGCTTCTTTGCCTCGTTGTATAGCAATACCTACTCACTGACTTGGTTGGGGCGGCATTCACTTGAGAGTCCTTAGTGGCAAATTTCCTTAGTAGGATGTCGTCGAGGTAGGTACCACCGCGGTACCAGACATTCTGCCGCCAAGCAGTAGTGAGAAACATTACTGTGTTCTAGTTTGAACTGCAGCTAGCGAAATTACAGGACTGTTGAGACTAACCATCGCACGTCTCAAAGTATTGAGATTCAAAGCAGCGATGCCAAGGACTTTGTTTTGATACTCAAAGTTCTGTGTATCGCTGCAATGGTCATGTACATGTGGTATCTTTTACCATCAGGGGAGCGTTCTTTAGTTTCACGCTAAAAAAATCTCTCCGAGCCCATTCATGTATTCAACGTCCAAGACATACATCCAAAGAATTCCAATAAAAGTAACTTCACAGATAACATAACTGAAGTTACGACAAAATACATCGTTAAATAGGCAACTACCTATTACACTATCTGGACTATAAATATTGTAGATAAGTCACTAGGAAGAGCCGAACCGAATTTATGATCTAATTTCTAATTCTTTCGAGCGCCTTCAAAATTAAACGAGGATTTATTGTATCTAGAGGGAGATTTATGGAGGTGTTCTGTTGATTTAAAGGTAATTACTGTGTGCGTTTCAATGTATGTCCTTGTATGTAATATGTTACTGATATAATTCCAAGTGAGCTACGGAAAGTGCTATGCTCGTTGTTTCTCTAAAGGAGTGTATCCGGAATAAGCTTGAGCGGCCGGTGAAGGAAAACATCGTGAGGAAACCATAACGTGGTGGTAAGGTGCTTTCTAGTACTCGGTTGGCTAGCTACCACCCTCAAGTTGAAAATTTGCCGTCAAGCATCTAACGGTGAATTCTGACAGCCTCACTTAAGACCCAGTTCTATTCCAGGCTAGGTGTGATTACCATCTTCGACCACCACTTAACAATAGACATTTGAAAGTAAACATAACAATAAAAAAACATTTAGGAACTTTCGAAGGAAGGCAGTCTAAGTGATGCTAACCAGTGACCATCTTTGTCCCTTTACACAGATTTAAAATGTATGATACGAAAGAAACGCTCGCCTGATGGTAAAAGGTAGCGCCTATAAATAATCATAGCAGCGGTTATTATAAATATATATTTCCAAAAAAATACATATAAATAAATTATGTAAGTGTACTATACTGTTTGTAATATATGAACCAGATAGATATTATTTTAATTTTTATTAAGAAAATCTTAAATAAATATCGCAGGACATCACACACAGCGCCACCTGACCCCAAACTAAGCAGAGCTTGTGTGATGGAAGTCAGATAACTAATAGAATACATACCTATATACTTTTTTTCAAATGCATACTTACAATCCATATATATAGAACACCCAGACACAGAGGAAACATTTGATTATACATAAAATGTTTGTCCTGAGCGGGAATCGAACCCACACCCTTCAGCTCAGAAGGCAGATATGCTACCAATGAGCCAACAGGGCTGTCAATCTTGTAATCTATAAATCTTAAATCTTATAATAACTTATATAAGCCGTAATGCGTTTTTTTTTTTAAATCAATGAACTTAATATTTCTGTGCAATAGAGATTGATACAGAGAAAGCAGATCTATTCTAATTTTCTAACCACCGATCCATCTACGCCTACGTACAATAACAAACAGACATAAGTATCTTAGTAGGTATATATTATTAGTATTCTAGATCGCGGTTTGACGACCGCTTTACTCACTCAGCCGCAAGGTCGTGGCCTGTACGGTGTACGCCAGTGTAGCAAGTAGTGTTTATACATTTGTATCTAGAATTAGTTGCGAGTTAGACGGCCTCTTTTGAATATACCCACTGTAGACAGAAACTCTTCATTGTGTTCACCAGGACTCCAAAAAAAAAGCAAAAACTTAAGAGTGCCACAACTGGCGGGTTTTGTAGCTAGCTAATTATTATTTAAATCGCACTAATATTATGCTGTTGTTGTTTGTTGTAATGCACCTGGCGAAATTACTAGGCTGTTGAGACTAACCATCGAAAGCTTTTTTTTTTTTTATGGTTGACAGGCTAGGTGTTTGACCACAGCTCACCTGATGTTAAGTGAAGGTGTGGTCGACGATGGTAAAGCACACCTAGCCTGGAATTGAACTGGCTCTCAAGTGCGGCAGCCGGAACACACCGTTAGATGCTTGGCGGCAGATTTTCAAACTTGAGGGTGGTAGCTAGCCAGCCGAGTACTATAAAGTACCCTACCACCATGCTATGGTTTCCTCACGATGTTTTCCTTCACCGGTAGCTCAAGCTCATTGTTGGGGTTTGAACCCGCGCCCTTCGGCATGCGAACCTACCGCGCTAACCACTGAGCTATCATCGCTACAAAGTAATCTAATCTACAAAGCCTCAAAGTAATGAGCGCCAAAACAGCGATGCCCCGGACTTTGTTCTGCAGCTCAAAGTTCTGTGTATTGATGCTATGGTCATACGTTATCTCTTATAATCCGGAGAACGTAATATTCGTCTCATTACATTAAAAAAACACGCTGGCACTCAAAAGTCTTATACAATAGGAAAAATATCAGTAGACTTATCGTGGCTTCTCTTGAATCAGGTGAAGGACGGCCTTTTGTTAACCAGCATTAACTAGTTTGAATGTACAATGCGGGCAACCAACGGAATTTGAGAGTACAAAGCGTGTGTGGGTGTTATTGGCGCCACTACAGTAGATATATTTAAATAAAGTATCTAAAGTCAATTCACGCATATCTAACAGAAATCAACAAGACATAACTTCTCAAGTTTAGTGTAAGTATATTTCTTGATACCGGTTCACCGATAGCACACTCTCATTGATACTGAACGAACCATAGACTAATACTAACTTATAACGAGAAAACTTCATTTGCACCAAAACCAACGAATAAATACTCATAGTGCTGAGAGAATTGAAAGTCCCATTACGTTCGGGGGAACGAATGTATTCCCGCGCAAAAATACAACCGAACTTAATTCATGCGAAAATACTCTTGAACGTTCAAAAAAATTAAATCCAAGTAGGGTAAAAAATTGACAAGCGACTTAAATCTTACGGGATAGCGGAGATACAACCAGATCGTCCAAATAACTACATAATTGTTATGGTTTAAATATTAAGATAAGATAATGTACAATAGGCCTTTAAGGTTCACATTATGTAATAATTAAAATACACACAATTTTAGAAAAGAAATACATTTATATTCATAATCATAAACGACATTATGAACAAACCTGTAAAGTAACCTAAATTATATGGCTTGACTTAAAATAATTCTTCCGTTTACTTGTCATCGTCTAACTCTTTTTTTTTGACAGTCTAGGTTTTTGACCACAGCTCACCTGATGTTAAGGGAAGGTATGGTCGAAGATGGCAAAGCACACCTAGCCTGGAATGTAACTGGCTCCCAAGTGAGGCTGCCAGAACACACCGTTAGATGCTTGGCGGTAAATTTTTCACTTGGGGGTGGTAGCTAGCCAGCCAAGTACTAGAAAGTACAGTACTACCATGCTACACTTTAGACATCAAACTCTCCCTGCGAGAGTGTGCATACATACAAAAGAGTTTTCGCTACTCTTTGAACCCCGGAGGAAGTCTACAAATCAGATGTAAAAATTTGTCATGAATTACTTCAACCATTGAATTCATGTTTTAAAGTTTGTATATTCACCAAAATTATACCTATTTTGAATTAACTAAAGCAATACCGCCATCTTGCAATAGCCGGTTTCTTAATTAGTCGTATAGTTTTAGATCTTTTCCGTATTTAAATTAACAAGATGCCAATTTTGCAATTTAGATTTAAGTTGGAACACATTTATGGTACGAATTCTTGCGCGTATTTATATACAGTTATTTGATGGAGATCAAACGCCTAGATTAGATACCAAATACATACATAGGTGCTTTACGATATCAGCCAACGTGGACATAAAACTAGTTTCTTTTTCTACTTCTTTAAATTTTATTCAGAATTTTAATTTAGTTAGGCCTTGAATATTGGTTACCCTTTTAACCGACTCAAAAAAGGAGGAGGTTCTTAATTCGACTGTATTTTTTTTTGTATCTATATGTGTATATCAGCCCCGTTGGCTCATTGGTAGTATATCTGCCTTAAGAGCCGTAGGGCGTGGGTTCGATCCCCACTCTGGGCAAACATTTATGAATAAACAAATGTTTGTTCTGTGTCTGGGTGTACGGTACGTATCATAAGTATGTATTTACAAAAAAAAAGTATTTATGTATTCTATCAGTTATCTGACTTCCATTACACAAGCACTACTTAGTTTGGGGCCAGATGGCGCTGTGTGTATTTTCCTACGATATTTATTTATTTATTGATATATATAGACAAACAAAAAGTATAATTACTAAAACAAATGAAATAGAATCCTGCCACCTCAGCACTTGTTACACAAACGCCTCTGCCGTTAAACCAGGTTATTTCCGCTGGAGCAAGACTACAAAAAACGTCACAGTTTAAACACTAGTAACTTTATAAAGATTAGCTTATAGTCACTATGCCGACATAGTAGACTCGAAGGCAGTTTCTGAGCAAATGAACACAGATTAGAGCGTAGTTTCATTAAGAGGTCCACAATGCAGGAGGTTTAATTAATATGGGACAAAGAGGTTCCCGTCCTCGAGGTTAAAGGGTATTACGGGCCCGACAATAACAGTCGATGGAAGAGCCAGGCTGGCTGCGAGAAACTTTGGAATGATGGGGTAGTTAAGATAGTTTAGCATGGTGACGGTTTGTGAATGAGAGAAACAGTTTTGAAACTTTCGTTTTGAAGTTAATTGCATTAAGGCGGTTCGATTTCCATACAAATAAATGTTTGCCATTTATGGACAAATGGAGCATAATTTATTCATAAAATTATAAAGAACTGTTTTGGTTCTGTCACTTTCATTTATTGTCAATTTTAAGGAATACTAAATGTAATTTGACAGCCATGTCGATTCATTGGTAGTATGTCTGCTTCGAGAGCTGAAGAGCGTGGATTCGATTCCCACTCAAGACTAACATTTGTGTGACTAACATTGATGTTTGTTCTGTGTCTGGGTATACTGTATGTATTATAAGTATGTACTCTCCATAGCGCGTTGTGCTACTTTGAGCTTACCAAGAAGGCACACAGTCAGAGACCACGTTTCAGCGCCATAAGTCATCACTGGTAACACACACTGGTCGAAGACTTTCGACTTGAGGCACTGAGGTAATTCGGACGAGAAGACGTCGCGCAGTTTTCCGAACGCTGCCCAGCCGAGTTGGATTCGACGACATAGCCCAACGGATTAGCAAGTTGAAGTGGCAGTGGGCAGGGCACATAGCACGCAGAACTGATGGCCGATGGGGCTGCAAAGTTCTGGAGTGGAGACCACGGACCTGCAAGCGCAGCGTAGGACGTCCACCCACAAGGTGGACAGACAACCTAGTAAAGACCGCAGGAACGCGCTGGATGCGGGCCGCTTCCAACCGGTCTTTATGGAAGTCAATGGGGGAGGCCTATGTCCAGCAGTGGACGTCCTACGGCTGAAATGATGATGATGATGTATTTACAAAAAAAAATCTATTTAAATATTCTATCAGTTATCTGTATTCTGTTTTCCATAGTACAAGCTCTACTTAGTTTGGGGTCAGATGGCGCTGTGTGTAATATCCTGCGATATTTATTTCTTTTTATATTTATTATTTATTTAATTATAACTGACTGGCTTCATGTGACCAGAATGCTGGTATCTACTTTGGTCAAAAGCTAAGCATTGCCATCCAGCGTGGCAATGTTGCCAGCATTCTGGCCACATATCCCTCCTCTGACGGATTTTTAGACTAAGTTTTTTGTATACATTTTGTAAATACATAGTATAATTTTTGCAATAGTAGTTTTTATCTCAATAAACGACCCTGATTATAAAAATTCTAAATATACGGATATCCCAAATCCAGAGTGCTTACAAAAAAAATCTTCCTGAACATATGCTGTGAAATGGTCGCGAATAGAAATAGCAATGACTTCATGTTTAGAAATAATGTTCGAATGATGTATCCTCTATATTTTTATTTCGTGTGCCTGAAATATAGAATTGACTAATTTTTTCATATTGAAGCTAGAATTAGTCTAAATTTAGGCTTTACGTAGTTACCGTGTGACATCATATACAATGCGGATGTATCATCCCACTTTTACGACTTCGGAGACACATTATCGTTCTCTATTACGAGCTTAAAGTTTTAATGGCTTTATCAAATAATGTAAAGTTACCTTGGTGGTTGATCTCCTTAGCAGGAGGTCGTCTAGGTAGGTACCACCGCAGTACCAGATATTTTACCGCCATGCAGTAGTGTGTAAACATTACTGTGTTCTGGATTAAAGGACTACAGGGCTGTTGAGACTAAACATCGAAAATGTCAAAGCGCCAAAGCAGCGATGCCCTGGACTTTGTTTTGTTACTCAAAGTTCTGTGTATCGCTGCAATGATCATCGACAGGCGTTATCTCTTACCATCAAGAGAACGTCTCGTTCGTCTAATTACTTTTACATTAAAAAAAATACCTACTGTTTAATGCATTGAATTCATCTCATTTTCCTTGTACGATAAATTCTTTTGTTTGACTCATACATAGAAGTACTTTCAAGTCTCCAGCGAGTCGAATTCTGAAGGAACGTACTATAGGCTGCATTTTCGCCTATATTAGGCGAGTAGGCGGTCAAATGGTTTTTTATTTAGTAATAAAAAAGGTATGTATATATTTAGTTTCCAGTGTTTTAAAAAGTTTTAATGATATTCATTTGAAATGTTAAAATTGATATTACTGAATTTGACTTGTAACATTGGTGTTATCAATAAAATACAAATCAACGAAATATTCACAATGATTAAATAAATAAAATAAAATAAATAAATATCGTAGGACATTTCACACAGCGCCATCTGACCCCAAACTAAGCAGAGCTTGTGTGATGGAAGTCAGATAACTGATAGAATACATATAAACTTTTTTTTTGTAAATGCATACTTATAATACATACAGAACACCCAGACACAGGACAAACATATTATATCTCAAGCTACTTTTTCGTTAATTGCAGGTATTCAGAGGTATGAGAGACCTTACTTTCTTACCTTTCAGTAGATACGAAATTCGTTTGGCGACATGATCTGTTTCACTTTCTACAATGCGCTTTCTCCATTGACTAAAGACTCATTAGTTCTAGCTTTAGATGCTTTTTAAATTGAAGTTCTTGAAACAAGAAACGAACATAAATAAATAAATAATTATTTCTATACATACTACAGTGCGATTGATTTATTATTCTGTTTCTTAGCTTTTAGTTTGAATAAGGTCATAGGAGGTGCCGAAAATGTAATAGTCTTCAAGGCATTATATCTCTACGACTTTCTGTACTATCTTTTATCTGAGACAAAATTAAACTGCCATAAATTTAGGCCCATACAAAAGAAGTTTGACTGATCTCAGCTAGCTGTCACATCCAATTCACTTTGCTCTCCATCACAATTACTTTCACCATTATTAGCCCCATTATATAAATTAGCCTACAGAAAACAATTTCGGATCTCTCACATAGTCTGTAGAGTCGAAATTGTTCAGAGTCGTCGTCACTAATAGGCCTGATAAACGTAAAGGTCATATTGGCGATTTGGATCGCGGCAATTTTGTATAGTGTACGTTATTATGGATAGATTCAGTTGATTCGATAATGGTCTGAATAGTAATTGATAAAATAGAACTGAGAATAAAAATAAAATAGGGTTATTAAGTACTACACAAATATATATTTTTTTATAAATATTGGTGGACATTATTTTTACACAAAAAAAAAGTACATATTTAAATATTCTATCAGTTATCTGACTTTTATAGTGCAAGCTTTGCTTAGTTTGGGGTCAGATGGCGCTGTGTGCAATGACGTACGATAGTTATTTATTGTTAATTATAAACACATATCGTATGCCTGCGCAATAAGGTTTTAAGGCACAGTACACCCAGACACAGAACAAACATTTTTGTTTATATCACAAAATACTTGTCCTGGGCGGGAATCGAACTCACACCCTTCAGTTCTTGCAGCAGACATACTAACCAACAGGACTGTCAATAAGAATAAGAATCTCAGTACAGGGACTAGTGACAAACATAATTCATTTGATGTCACCTATTACTCATCAGGTCTGCTTATGACGCTCTACCTACAGATGTACAACGTTTGCAAGCTTGTTCCGACAGTAATGTCCCATATTACCCACACTTGCGTCATCTCCTTCAGCATTCAAACCATCTCACGAGCCAAACCATTCACACATCTTGAATGGAGCGTCATGTCATGTCATACCGCGTCATGTTCCGACTTAAATGCTTAATAATCGCTGTCCGCTGAAGGTCAGTGTGCCATTGTTTAGACTGTCGTTGATAAATGCGGTGTATGAGTAATTATGTTGTTGATTTTGACTGTTACTGATGATTTGCAAAAGATATTTTTTGTACCTACGTGTGTTTGAATTTCAACACGATAGTGCTATGTTATACGAAAGACAGTGGTGAGCGAAAAATATAAATCTGATCTACTGAAATATTTTGATTCGTTTTTTTACCAGTTTGATTGTGTTATAATTTCAACTATCCCTCTTTCTACTACTTCGACAGCACTGTTGGCTCATTGGTAGTGCGACTGCTTCAAGAGCTGTAAGGCGTGGGTACGATTTCCGCCAGAACAAACATTTACGTGACGATCAATTTTTGTTCCGTATCTGTTCTGTGTGTATTATAAGTATGGATTTACAATAGCTCAGCGTATTAGTAAATTGAAGTGGCTGTGGGCTAGTCATATTTGCCGCAGAACCGACAACCGCTGGGGTAGACGTGTTCTAGAGTGAAGACCAGCAATCGTAGGACGCCCTGAGACTCGATGAAGTGACAAATTGACGATATACGTCAAACAGCTGGCAGTTGCTGGAAGAGAAAAACCGAAGATCGGGCTGAGTGGCGTGTCCTGGGAGAGACCTATGTCCAGCGGTGGACTATGTTACGTTGTTGATGATGATTTACAAAAGAAAAAATATAAAAGTACAAGACTGAAGAATTCTCAAGATCTTGTGAACGTAAAGTGGCTTACGGTGTTCCACAGGGCAGTGTCTTGGGCCCACTCTTATTCATAGTGTACATAAATGACTTACCTAATGCCACATCTCAGCCTATGACATTATTTGCAGATGATAGCACAATTACAATAGCCTGTAAAACACTTGACTCGTATGAAAATGACATTAAAAACTCCTTGACATCAGTAATATCGTGGCTAGATGGTAATAATTTGAAAATTAATTTAAGTAAAACAAATTTAATGCACTTTAGACAAAGAGAGCCAAAGCATTGCAATATTAATATAACATATGACAGTAACTTAATACAAGAAGTAGAAAACGCAAAATTCCTCGGTCTAACAATTGACAGAAAATTAAATTGGAAACCGCAAATAGAGAATCTCTCAAAGAGAATAAGCAGTCAAGCCTATGCTCTGGGTAAACTAGCACCTGTTCTAAATACTAACTCTTTACTTACAGCTTATTACGGCCTAGTGGAATCCATTTTGAGATATGGTATAATTTTTTGGGGAAATTCAACAAACAAAACAGTTATCTTTAAGCGACAGAAACGCTGTATTCGGGCAATGTTTAAGCTTAAAAAAAGAGATAGCTGTAAACCTTACTTTGGTTCTCATCAAATTCTTACACTTCCGTGTTTATATATCCTAGAGACAGCTCAATTTGTAAAAACAAACCGAGAGCGGTTTCCAACACTATATGACACTGTAGAGAGAAATCGACGCGACCAAGACAAACGGCGCGTGCTTAAGGGAAATACAACCTTAATTCAAAATAGTATAGTGTGCATGGGACCGCTTATTTACAATAAGATTCCGAAGTCAATAAGAAATTTGAACATTTATCTATTTAGGAAGAAATTAAAGGCACTACTGTTAAAAAAATGTTATTACTCAATTGATGATTTTTTAAATGACCAATTTTGAATGACATTATCCAATTATCTAATTTTTATTATTTCTGTTTGACATCGGTATTTTATTCTATTTTATTTTTTGACATTTAATTTTAATTGTTGACATTTGATTTTAATTTTTGACATTTGATTTTAATTTTTTTTATATTTGATTTTTATTTTTGACATATTATTTGTAATGTAATTTTGATATCTGATTTATTTTTTAATTAACATGACTTAATTTTTACATTGTGGACTCTAATTAAAATAGTATCTTAATGTTTGTACGAGCACAGCGCCATCACTTGTGACATTTGTACGCCTGACCGGCACAACATGACTCAGCCACATCAAGTACTGGAACATCTTTATGCGTATTATGTATAAAAATTTCTCATGTTGTATACAAATAACTTATCTTTATCTTTATCTTTATCTTTATCTTTACATAAATATAAATATTCCATCATAACCCACCCAGGACAAACATTGTGGTACAAACAAAATGTTTGTACTGTTTGTATTATAAGTATGTATTTACAAAAAAAAAGTATTTAAGTATTCTATCAGTTATCTGACTTCCATAGTACAAGCTTTGCTTAGTTTGGGGTCAGATGGCGCTGTGTGTAATGTCCGACGATATTTATTTATTACAAGCTGCGCCCCGCGGTTTGACACGCGTGGTTTTGGATGATGATTATGAAAAGTATCCTACGTCTTATTCCAGATCCGTTGAGTAGCTTACGCGTGAAAGAGTAACAAACAAACAAACTCACATTTGCATTTACAGTATTAGTAAAGACTGTAATGCAAAATAATAATTTCTTTCTCTTTCCTTTCCTTATTATCAAGAGCCGCTAGTCTCGCCATTTTATTAAAAAAAGAAGAATTCTCAAGTAACGTGACAGGTTACTTAACTGTTCCATACCACATACCACACGTGTTTCAAAGTCGCGTGGCGGGTAAAACCTGCTCACGGACACGCCAATATTGATTTACTCGTCGAAATTACATGAAGCAAAGTAAACGACTTGTCAGGAGATTTGTTATTGTGTTGGGAGACAAATGGTAACTGACTTCATGGTGAGCGGGGCTTTTCCTCACTCTAGGCCACCGATGGGCCCCAGGAGTTTTTTTTGGCAGCCCCGTTGGCTTATTGGTGGTATATCTGCCTTGAGAGCTGTAGGGCGTGGGTTCAATTCTCATTCAGGGCAAACATTTTGTACAAATAGTACAAATATTTGTTCTACGTCTGGGTGTTCTGTATGTATTATAAGTACGTATTTACAAAAAAAAAAAGTATTTATGTATTCTATCAGTGATCTGACTTCCATCACACAAGCTCTGCTTAGTTTGGGCCAGATGACGCTGTGTGTATAGTCCTACGATATTTATTGAAAAAAAGGGTAAAGGTAATGAGACGAACAAGGCGCTCTCCTAATGGTAAGAGATAATACCTGTCCATTACTATCGCAGCGATGCACAGAACTTTGAGTAGCAAAACAAAGTCCAAGGCATCGCCGCTTTAGCGCTCATTCTACTGTTGAACACCATCGCTTCATGCTCGATATTCCAAAGACACGAACTAAACGGTTCGAGTCTACCTTCATTGTACGGACCGCTAAACAATGGAATTTGCTGCCTGTGTGGGTGTTCCCTGATAGATACAATCTGGGCGCCTTCAAGTCGCGAGTGAATCGTAAACGAACACCGTTGTAAGTCGCATCTTCACTTAAAATCAGGCGAGTTGGGGCCAAACGTAGATTGTTTTTTATGTTTGACAGGCTAGGTTTTTGACCACAGCTCCCCTGATGTTAAGTGATAATGTGGTAGAAGATGGTAAACACATCTAGCCTGGAATGGATCTGGCCTCAATTGAGGCTGCCGTAACACACTGTTAAGTGCTTGGCGACGGATTTTGAACTTGAGGGTGGTAGCTAGCCAGCCGTGTACTAGAAAGTACCCTGCCGTCATAGGCAGCTTAAGTTTGTTGGGGTTTGAACCAACGCCCTTCGGCAGTGAACCGACAGCGATAACCACTGAGCTATCGCTACAAATCTATATAATATAAAGAAAAATCGATAACCATAGTACCATAAGAACTAAATTAAAGATTGTACACATTGGATTGCAATTACTTCGTATTATCAACTCAAGGTCGATGTCGTTATTATTTTGATTAATAACCGATACGTATGTAGTTTCTTAGAAAAAATACTGACGGTTTCAGTAAAGACGATGCCGACATAAAGTATCTGCAACTGTACGACCTTTCTGTACTTTACCTGTCGAATTATTAGTTACCAGCGCTATAAAGCTCATGTCATGTAGTTCAGTACTTTGCTTTTTCTAGTGTACTTGATATACTCGATGTTCAAATATATTGTAACTAATTTTTTTTTTTCAGAATTTCACTTATTTGAACCATCGAGCCAAACTAAGCAAAGGTTATGTAGGTGCCTGATAACTTACATGATACTAAAATAAGTACGTTTTTTTTTGCTAATACACTTGTACTTGTATGTACTTGGTTATATGACTTTGACAATTATTTAAAACTAAGAGATTATTAAATTACTAGTAAGTAATTATAATACATGTTTGTTTTTATGGACATTTAACTATATTGACATAATTATTTTATATGTGCCATATAACTTCATTGACATTTTCATTTTCATTATTTCACATGTTATGATTTTGATATTTTTTAACACGAATGGAAAAATGACCTATCAGTGATTTTTTAACATGTATAATGACATATTAAAAACTTTATTACGGAATTTGACTTGTAACTTTAACGTTTTCAATAAAATATTTTTGTATTTTAAATTGTTGTACATGCACATATTATACACACAAATGTTTGTTTTGAGTGAGAATGGAACCCACGCCCTATAGCTCAAGAAATAAGCAACAGAGCTAATATTCAGTTAACTATATATCTCATGCCTACACAAACGTTTGCTGTTTCAACAAAGCTATATAGTTTTATCGAAGCGAACTTTGCCTGTCTGCGGTTTATAAAAATACGCGGAAGCCATATCTCTATTAAACCTACAATAGGTACTCGAATGCATTGTTCAGAATGCTTACAAACATCTGCCGTACGATAGGGGTATTTACATATTTATTTTAGCTAGCTGGGATTCTATCTTACTCGTAAAACCAATGCCAACGAATGCATTGCATTGCATTCGCTTTTAGCGATAAGGTCACTGGTTGTTACACCTATATTTAAGTTTATTTCCTCTGTTTTCTGTATTTTAGTGTGTACAGTAAAAAGTTATCAATCAATCAATCAATCATGGCATTATTCCACACTATAATAACCATTCTACTATCTAAAACGCGACAGCGCATCCTGGTAGATATGTCAAAATTCGAACTAAATAGTTCGATTCCACTTTCATCGTACGAACCGCTAAGCAATTGGATTTGCTGCCGGGTATTCCCTGCTAGATACAATGAGTGTAGGTACTTTTAATTCGTGAGTGGATCCGTTTTTAGGTAAGCGGTGAAAAAAAAGTTTATAAACAAGCTAAGAAGCTTAGATAAGACCATATCATTGTCTTCTTAACAAGTATGGCACAGAGCTACGGAGAACGATCGAGGACGAAGAGGATCCGCGTCCTATTTTCTCAGTAGCTTGACATACAATTTACACAAAGCACTTTGTTTCGCGTCCATTACTAAATCGTTAATTAAGATTAATCACAAATAGCTCCATAACCCACCGGCGAGCCAGCAGCCAATTATGGAACGTTTTATATCGGTAACGCCATTTTGACGGCAGCCATCTTGCTTTTTAGTAGGGCTGCTATAGGGAAATGTAGTTTTAGAACTACGGTAAGTTTTCACGATTGAAACAGGTCACGTTATTGTCTACAGTTTTATTTTATTTATTTATTTATTTATTGAGGCTTCTTATTAACAACTACAATAATTATTATCATAATTTTATACCACTTAAATAATTCTCTAGCTAATTGTGTTGCTTATTTAAAGAAGCACAACATGCAATTAAATATATTAATACAATTAATTAAATTAAAATCA
The DNA here is from genome assembly GCA_905404145.2 of Biston betularia. Classification (NCBI taxonomy): domain Eukaryota; kingdom Metazoa; phylum Arthropoda; class Insecta; order Lepidoptera; family Geometridae; genus Biston; species Biston betularia. The sequence continues at coordinate 13,275,211 of FR989874.1, forward strand.
AAAATAAATTCAATAAAATTAAAATCAAAATAAAAACCATAATAAAAATTAAATTAGCAAAACCATAATCAAAATTAAATTAAATTAAAATCAAATTCATAATCAATTACAATTAAAACCAAAACCAAAACTATCACAAAAACAAGAATCAAAAAAAACATTATACAAATTAAAATTCAAATCAAATCAAAATCAAAATTAAATAAATCAAAATTAAAATCAAAACCAATACTTATAATACAAATAAATCAAAGCAATAAAAATTCACCAATTTAACAATACAGCATGTTCTCAGCACTAGCCATCATTACATTTAAATTAGACTTGAACTGTGACAGAGAATCTCCAAAAATATCAAGATCTTTTACATGGTATTTATTGACCAGATTACTAAATCTCACGACAGGTGAATTGGCCCCCAGCACGGTTCTTCGAAATATAGGAGCGAAAGGAGTTATAGGTTTCCGTGGGTATCTAAATGGAGCTCTAAATTTAAACCTTGATAAGAGATCAGGACAGTCGATTCTGTTGTGTACCAACTTATGAACGAATATCAAGTCTAATTTGATTCGGCGGTCTGTTAATGACTCAATATTAAAATATACCAGTCTCTTGTTGTAGGACCTTATGGTTTTTTCTTTGTTTACAGAAAAGGCTAAGTGCCATAGAAATCTTTTTTGGATTCTTTCAAGCCTTAAACAATGCACCGCATAATGCGGTCTCCATACTGAGCAACAATATTCTAAAATACTACGAACTAAACAGTTATACAACAAAATCTTAGTGCTAGGCTTATGAAATTCTTTGCTATTCCTAATAAGAAATCCTAATGCTCTTGAAGATCTCTTAGCGATATTATCAATGTGGGGAACAAATGTTAATTTCTCGTCAAATATCACACCAAGGTCCCTAATTGTATTGACTCTACTCAGAGACGCTGTTCCTATTTTATAATTAAAGTCAATGTTCCGACTTTTTCTGCTAAAAGTTATTTGTCTACATTTATCAGTATTCAACAACACTCCATTCAATTCACACCATTTGTTTAGATTGCCTAAATCATGCTGTAGTTACAGTTAGCCTGAAATGGTAACTTTCTCTCGGAGTAACACTTCTTATACAATTTGGCAATTGTTATGTAGTTAGGTTTAATACTACAGTCGAAAAAAACGTAATTAAAAATAAATAAATATTGATTGACATTTCAGTCACTTCGCATTTTATTTAAAAAAAAAATCAAAATAGATTTATATATCGTTTGACGACACTCTGCCTAATGTTAAGCAGTAGTGTGGTCTAAGATCGAGTACGCTTACCTAGAAGAAACCTACTAAACCTAAAAGAAATTTACGCTAGATTTGAAGACTAGAAAAAATAAATGAAAACATATGGGATGTTTTCATTTATTTTTTTTTTCACTTTAGTGTTTTGTCAGTGTCAACTTTTAGTGTTTAACCGACTTAAAAAGAAGAGGAAGTTCTCATTTCGTCTGTTTTTTTTTTGTTCATAGTGTTTTACATGTAAGGCGAAGCCGTTCGCCGCAGTTATAAGCCGAAGTAGGGTCGTTATACACATCATCATCATTTACTATGGGCATAACTCTGAAATCGCGAAAATAAAACCAGTTACTCTATACATCTTGTTAAGGTTTAACGTACTATTTCTATGGAGCAGCTAGTTTTTATGAGAAGAATGACCCCCTTTGGGCTTAGTACACCCCAAGCTTACAATCTTAATATATAACAGTTGGTCAAAAACATAAATAAATGAAAATAAAGTAAAAAAATATTGACCGACTTTTCACACAGCGTCATTTCAATTAATTTCATTTGACCTTGACTTGACTTCTTCATGTTTAGCTGTTATATAGAACAATTTTGTTCTTCAATCAATTGAATTTGGATCTAGGTTTTTGACTATAGATAGGTAATAGGTATACAAGATTTACTTTTTAATTCACGTCCGTTATATGACATTTATGTGTAATGTGAAAATCCACAAAACTGCTGCGGTTATGATAGGCAACAAAGGTAATAAGAACAGAATATGGATGAAGATTTGAGCTCAACCAACAAAGAGCAAGAGTTGTGCTACAAAACAACCAAAATATCTTTTTACCTACTTTTTGCGTTATCTCGTGATCTCTACCAGCCCTACTATTACAAAGGCAACAAAAGATCAGACGCGTAATAGCCGAAAAATCGGTCATGGAGTCTTCGCCTTAAGAACTCTTCATATTGCGCTATCTTGAATCTATAATAATCAGTGAAACATTTTCGGATAACTGATATTCGAAATTGTTACAATTCAGAATTATAGCCCTATCTAATTATTGTTATTATGATTATTATTATTTTTGCTAACGTTTTTTTTTTCTTTTAATGTGATTTTTTTTTTATGTATATTTATTAATTATTTTTTTTGCTTTTTTTGTGTGACATAATTGTAAATGTGCTAACGTTTTTATGTCAATAAATAATTTGAATTTGAATTTGAATTTATAGCTTTTAAGACGACTTCGCTAGTCGTCTATATCTTAAATATAAGCCACAGTCATAGCTCAGCGTATTGGCAAGCTGAAGTGGCAATGGCCTGGACATATTTGTCGCTACCTGTCTGCTAGAGTGGACACCGCGAAGTAGCAAAGGTTGCGTAGGATGCCCTAATACTCGAGGAGTGACGATATACGTAGGACAGCTGGCGGTGGATTGAAGCAAAAAGCCGAAGATCTAGTTGAATGGCGTGCCTTGGGAGAGGCCAATATCCAGCAGTGGACTTTGATAGGCTGATGATAAACAGTTTCCATCATACCGAAAATCTTAGTGTGTTATATGGCGTAGTCTGAATGGATTTTAAACTTGCGTTAACGTCAAGTAACGGTGTAGTGAGACCCTAACTGTTGTAAAGAATGATTTACGTGAATTCTGTTATTGAGATTTTTTTAATCGTTTTTGTGGGACATTTAAATTGGGATCGTTTTCTTTTTAATATTAGCTGCCGGATTTAAAAGATCGCTCGTGATAGTGCAGGTTTTAAGAAGCTTTCTAATTCGTTGAAGTACCTACCTTCATGCTGTATTGTTCAATATTTATGTCACCACCTACCTGTCCAAGCGTCTAGCGGTGTATTACGGCTGGCTGCCTCACCTGAGTTTTTTTTTTTTTTTAATGTAAAAGTAATGAGACGATCGAGGCGCTCTCCTGATGTTAAGAGATAACGCCTGTCCATGACCATTGCAGCGATACACAGAACTTTGAGTAACAAAACAACGTCCAGGGCATCGCTGCTTTGGCGCTCATTACTTTGAGACTAGATTTTTTTTTTTTTTTTTTGTTTTTTTTTTTACAGCGCCATCTGGCCCCAAACTAAGCAGAGCTTGTGTGATGGAAGTCAGATAACTGATAGAATACATAAATATTTTTTTTTTTGTAAATACATACTTATAATACATACAGAACACCCAGACACAGAACAAACATTTGTTTATTCACAAAATGTTTGCCCTGAGTGGGAATCGAACCCACGCCCTACAGCTCTCAAGGCAGATATACTACCAATGAGCCAACGGGGCTGCCAAAGATGGTTAGTCTCAACGGCCCAGTAACTTCACTTAAACTGATGTTAAGTGAAGGTGTGGTCGAAGATGGTAAAGCACACTTAACATCAGGCGAGCTGTGAATGAACAACTAGCTTGTCAATAATGGAAAAAATGTTACAAATGAATATTCTATTTTTAAAAACTAATTAAAATTAGATGCGAGCCGCTTCCAACGGGTCTTTATGAAAGTCAATGGGGGAGGCTTATGTCCAGTAATGGACGTCCTACGGCTGAAATGATGATAATTAATTGAAATTATAACACAAATAACAACTTTAAAAAATATCTCAGAAGAAAAAACTATTTACAAATTTATAAAAACAACCTAATCTAAGCGTCCATCAGAGAAGGGAAAATGTGGCCAGAATGCTGGATGGCAATGCCAAGCTTTTAACCAAAGTTTATGCCAGCATTCTGGCCACGTGACGCCTCCTCTAAACATTTGATAGCATGATCGGCTATATCGAAGCTAGGTATATAACAATTGCCCAGCTAATTTACTAGTAGATCGCTTCATATTGTAGCTGTAGTACGTAGGTTCGATTCTCACCTAGGACGCACTGTTTTTTTTTTTCGTGATGAACATAAATGTTTTAACACAAATTGACTGAGTCAAAATTCCCGTCCGTCGTCGCTTAACATCAGGCGAGCTAAATAAGCTATAAAAAGAAATATTTTTCAAAATCATCGAAAACAAACACGCACATTAATTGCCCGTTTCGCACACAATTCTTCATTTTAAAGTCTTTTTTTAGGCACATAGAATTAATTCTGTTACATAATCAACTTTATGTTGATAGGTACAAAATTTCTAGTTTTGAAACATTGCAATACATATTTCCCAGGTTTAACTATGTCACACAACACGCGATCTTATTTAGCCTCATTCCGAATTAATAATAAATAATAATAATAAATATAGTAGGACATTACACACAGCGCCATCTGACCCCAAACTAAGCAAAGCTTGTACTATGGGAATCAGATAACTGATAGAATACTTAATTTTTTTTTATTTTAAATACATAATTATAATACATACAGTACACCCAGACACAGAACAAACATTTGGTTTTATATCACAAAATGCTTGTCCTGGGTGGGAATCGAACCCACGCCCCACAGCTCTTGAAGCAGACAACGATGCCTAAGAATTAGCCTAACGATGTCAAAATATTACGTAATGCCGTTGAAATGGCTCTTTATATTGCAGAATATTGTGCATATTAACAACCGCGACGAACGTTGAACCTCGCCGAGGATAATGAAAATAATAAAGTAACTATAGTGTAGGTATCATATTACTGAACCATGTCTCGCTTCGCAGTTATAATTTACAAGCGGACGCCTCGCGGTTTCACCCGCGCAGTTCCCGTTCCCGTGAGAATACAGGGATAAAAAGTAGCCTATGTCACCCGGGGATAGTGTAGCTTCCCAACGGTGAAAGAAATTTTGAAATCGGTCCAGTATTTTCGGAGCCTATTCAATACAAACAAACAAACAACCAAATCTTTCCTCTTTATAATAGTATAGCCTAATGATTCAATTGCTAGCTGACCCATCCAGGTACTTTTCTATCTTCAATTCTGTATTTTTGTTTAAGCTCATGCAAAAATGTTGTATGTGTATATGTTTTCTAATACTTGAATTATGACGAAATGAACTGTTAAGTAAAATAAATGTCTAATGAACGGTAGTACTTTTAATTATTTTTTCCCCCTTCTAATGATGTATCTGTTTGTCGTTAGATACCTCATTGTTATTAAAATCTAGCCTAGTTGAGACTAATAAGTAATTTTAATATAACTTAAATTGCTAAGTAGAGTTCAAACGAAGAATGCGTCCATCGACACTTTTCTTACTGTCTCTATTAAGGGGAAGACACTTTGTTCATGTGTTCTATAATATGTAGTACTCACTGCACTGACATTACTAACTTAATACACTAACTCACTCCTTTTTAGTCTTCTTACTATATCCGTGTTGTCGAGGAGCTGGATAGCCTAGACATTCACATGTTGATGAAGTCTATTTTCATGAACTTCAGCGTATTTTTTAATGATGGTAAGTACTTTTACTGACATAAATTTTTTGACATATAGTAGACATTTATGTGATCTATCGGCAGTCACAGGTAGGGCTGCCAGGTCGCCGGACAGACCAGCCTGTTGTTGTTTAGCTGGACATTTGGGTAAAAAGGCCGGACACCCTACATCATGGCGTCTCATCTTGTCCTACCTAAACACCAGACCCAAAACACCATACTATACCATACAATCGTTGTCTTTCTCGCTATATACAAATCATTTCTACCTATGAACTATATATTTTACTTGGTGGTAGATCTCCTTAGCAGGAGGTCATCTAGGTAGGTACCACCGCAGTACCAGATATTCTGCCGCCAAGCAGTAGTGTGTAAACATTACTGTGTTCCGGTTTGAAGGGTACTGCAGCTAGCGAAATTACTGGGCTGTTGAGACTAACCATCGAAAGTCTCAAAGTAATGAGCACCAAAGCAGCGATGCCCTGGACTTTGTTTTGTTCTCAAAGTTCTGTGTATCGCTGTAATGGTCATGGACAGGCGTTATCTCGTACCATCAGGAGAGCGTCTCGTTCGTCTCATTATTTGTCACATAAAAAAAATGAAAAAATATAACTACTAATTACACTCATTACAATTAAACGAACTTACAGAACATCACAGTAAATAAAAGTATCGAATAACAAAGCCATTACTCCTATAACGAATTAATCGTATCGCCAGTACCTACTATACAAAGTATCGTGTATCTAAGAGATCGGCTTTGAGATAAGACATGAAAGCGGGACCAATTAGTGGGTCGTTAGCGATGGCAACTTCAATTGCCACAACTTTACTTATATGAAGAGCTAAGACAGACCATTGATATAAGCAAATGTACGCTGTAGGTAAAGTTTACAGTTCCTCTGGCATGAAAAGTGTTCCTTTGAAAGACCACCCCTTAACAACTTCTCAACACTGATATAAATTAAAGCTTGTGCCAAGGTGCGGAATGAAATGAATTCGTCTCGATGTTTCTTAGTAAATACAAGCTGTACCTTTCAAAATTGTAAAGACGCCTTTCAGGCAATCTTGCTCTATCTGAGATCACATGATCTCTTATAAGTTGTGAGGAAACAATAGCAATTTTTTATCATACAACAAAAAATAATTGATTTATGGATATGCCATATTCGTGCGTTTTTTAGACATTAAATAAATAAATATCGTAGGACTTTAGTCGCAGATTAAGTTATTGACCCCAGATTAAGTTACTATTTCACGCAAAAACTACCGAAAGGATTTGGATGAAATTCGGTATGTAGGTAGCCGAGACCCTGGATAAACACATAGGCTACTTTTTATCCTGAAAATATGTAGCGGTATGGTCGAAGATGGTAAACACACCTACTCTAGAATGGAACCTAGCTTTTAAGTGAGGCTGCCGGAACACACCGTTTGGTGATTGGTGACAGATTTTCAAGTTGATGGTGGTAGCTAGCCAGCCGAGTAGGTACTATAAACAGCCCTGTTGGCTCATTGGTAGTATATCTGCCTTGAGAGCTGTAGGGCGTGGGTTCGATTCCCACTCAGGGCCAACATTTTGTGAATAAACAAATGTTTGTTTCGTGTCTGGGTGTTCTGTATGTATTTACAAAAAAAAAGTATTTATGTATTCTATCAATTAATTATCTGACTTCCATCACACAAGCTCTGCTTAGTTTGGGGGCAGATGGCGCTGTGTGTAATGTCCTACGATATTTATTTATTATAAAGTACCCTACCACCATGCTTTGGTTTCCTTACGATGTATTTCCTTCACCGGCAGCTCAAGGTCATTGTTGGGGTGAATTGGGAACCCACGTCCTTCGGCTAACTTCGTGCTGACCACTCGGCTATCATCGCTACATCAAATATTCCTAAAGAGTCGGAAAACATCTACATATACTTACATATTTTATTATGCTTACATTTAGCCTGAATTTACGAAAGTGTCCGTACACAATGGCATTGTTACGCGAAACGTCCCGTTCACGCTCCGTTTGGAAAGACCTTTGTGTGACCATACGCACGATTTATATTGTTGAAATTCACTTTTTAATTTACATTTTTGATGTTTATTTACGCTGAGTAAAATGGTGTGAAAATTGCACAACAGACTTTTCCAATTGTAAGTTGCTCGCAGCGGTTCAACATAACAAGGTCGTAATTATTAAACTTTCGCGATTTAAACACATAAATAAATAAATATAAATATCGTAGAACATTACACACAGCGCTCTCTAACCCCAAACTAAGCAAAGCTTGTACTATGGCAGTCAGATAACCGATAGAATACTTAAACACTTTTTTTTTGTAAAATACTTACTTATAATAAATACAGATCACCCAGACACAGAACAAACATTTGTTTATACCATAAAATGTTTATCCTGAGTGGGAATCGAACCCACGCCCTTCAGCTCTTGGAGCAGACATACTACCAATGAACCAACTGGGCTGCCAAAATGCATAATTATATAATTTTACCCACGACGGAACGGAGACGGTACATGCGTTTGGGGTGAGAGGATGTTTGTTTGTTTGTGCAAATACATGTTGCCATTTTTCTCCAAAACTACTAGTCCGATTTTGATGCAGTTTTCAGTCATGGGTTCGGGTTTGATTGGTGCATGGTCTTAGACAGGTGTTACGGTGAGAACTCACCAGGGGGCGCTGCAGCAAACATTTTTTTGTGCAAATTCATGTTGCCGTTTTTCTCCAAAACTACTTCTCCGATTTCGATGCAGTTTTCAGTTATAGGTTCGGGTTTCATTGGCGCATTATCTTAGATAGGTGACAATTACTTTGTAAACGTTATGGGTTTTTTCAAAATTTTTAATTTTACGTTTTTATTTAACTTCAACATTTTTTTTTCTTTTTATGTAAAAGTAATGACATGATCGAGGCGCTCTCCTGATGTTAAGAGATAACGCCTGTCCATGGCCATCGCAGCGATACACAGAACTTTGAATAACAAAACAACGTCCAGGGCATCGCTGCTTTGGCGCTCATTACTTTGAGACTTTCGATGGTTAGTCTCAACAGCCCAGTAATTTCGCTAGCTGCAGTACCCTTCAAACCGGAACACAGTAATGTTTTCACACTACTGCTTGGCGGCAGAATAACTGGTACTGCGGTGGTACCTACCTAGACGACTTCCTGCTCAGGAAATCTACCACCAAGTAAAACATATATGCTAAACAAAATTATTTCATAGCACTTTAGAGCGCCCCTCAGCACAAAAATGAAGAGGACATCGACCATTGCAACAAAGAAACTACCTGCCCATATTAGTGAACACCATCCGCAAGTCTAAACAGAGCAAGGCAGGTGCCAACCCTGTTAGACTACATTTCTGCTTAATGATAGCGAAAAAAGTATATATTTTAATTGGTGTTTTGCAGAACTCTGAGGACTTAAACTTTGATGAAGTAGAAATAATACTACAATAATAATTTATAATGTTGTCAGCCCTGTTGGCTCATTGGTAGTATAATTGCCTTGAGAGCTGTAGGGTGTGGGTTCGATTCCCACTCAGGGCAAACATTTTGTAAATATACAAATGTTTGTTCTGTGTCTGGGTGTTCTGTATGTATTATAAATATGTATTTACAAAAAAAAGTATTTAGGTATTCTATCAGTTATCTGACTTCCATCACACAAGCTCTGCTTAGTTTGGGGTCAGATGGCGCTGTGTGTATAGTCCTACGATATTTATTTTATTTATTTAAATCTTTAAAAAAAATCTACAATCTGGGTGCCTTCAAGTCGAGAGTAAATCGGTTTCTTCTAGGCGAGCGTGCTCCATCGCAGACCACAATATCATCGATTAACATCAGGCAAGATGGTCGCAAACTATTTATTATTTTAAAATAGTAGCTGTTATGCGTTCATTAGTGAACAATGACGCGTTACGTTTTTTACAACGGAGCAAAGAGCGAATCTCTGGCCTCGAGTTATGCAAGCGTAGCGCACTACCCAAACGTTTGAACTGTTTTCTGTTCTATTCTATCTATCTATACTATTATGAAGAGGAAAGATTTGATTGTTTGTTTGTATTGAATTAGGTCCGAAACTACTGGACCCACGGGAACGAGAACTACGAAACCGCGAGGTGTCCGCTAGTACTATTATAAAGTGGAAAGATTTGATTGTTTCTTTGTTTGAATAGGCTCCGAAACTACTAGACTGATTTCAAAAAATATTTCACCGTTGGGAAGCTACACTATCCCCGGATGACATATGCTACTTTCTATCTCTGTATATAGTGTCCCTATATGTAGTAAACTACGACGTACCTACCTATATCATAAAGAAGAATACTGGTAACTCTTACCTAGCAAATGATTTAAAAATGATGCAACATTATTCATTTTAAACTCGGCTTCATAAGATAAAGCCACGTTTTTCTATTCAAACCGAGATAATTTATAAAATCATTAATTTTAAACGAGAATTCATACAAGAAGTATCTTACACAATGATAGAAGTACTCGTAGACCTGTATTGTTAAATGTCCGTATTATAATCACACTAAGTATTATAAAAGCAAAATTTTGTAATTGTGTAAGTGTGTTTGCTTGTTCCTTACTTCTCCACTCACAAACGGCTGGACCAATTTTGATGATATTTAATATGAAGGTAGCCGACACCCTAGTAACACTGAGGGGAGCGGCTAATAATTTAATAATTGTGCTGATGAAGACCCTTGTACGTAAAATTCAATTTACAAACTTTGTCATGTTGACAACGTTTTTTTTATGGTCGACAAGCTAGGTGTTTGACCACAGCTCACCTGATGTTAAGTGACGGTGTGGTCGAAGATGGTAAAGCACACCTAGCCTGGAATGGAACTGGCTCTTAAGTGAGGCTGCCGGAACACCCCCGTTAGATGCTTACGCAGTGCCAGGTGAGCTGTGGTCAAACACCTAGCCTGGAATGGAACTGGCTCTTAAGTGAGGCTGCCGGAACACCCCCGTTAGATGCTTACGCAGTGCCAGGTGAGCTGTGGTCAAACACCTAGCCTGTGAACCATAAAAAAACCTCCTTAGGTAGATGTAAAAATAATACTTATCTTTATCGAGTTCTTAATACATAATAGTGGAAAATTTTACTAGAACAGAGATTAGTTTCTGGAAACAATTAAGATAAAAAAAAGTCACAAGGTCTGTCTTTGATCTCTATTTCTTATAAATTACTTGTCTCCTATGCTACACACAGACAAATAAGTCAGTACGCTAATTGTATGTTTGTATGACAAATTGCTGTGGGAAATAGGTTATGGACATCTGCGACCATTATCGTGTATGCATGCAGATAGTTATCGTGAATCGCATATATTTGCGTTTACATTCTAAATTTATGATTATCTTGTATTTATAATAACGTTCGAATGCCGTGTTTCCACATTTGGTAGTATATCTGCTTTAAGGTGGTTCGATTTCCATACAAATATTTTTTTACCATTTATGGACAAATGGAGCATAATTTTACAGTGAAATCACAGCTACTGGCATTTATTTTCGTCTTTATTTGCGGTAAACTACAATTGCTTGAATAACTCAGTAGGTTATTGGCATAATTTACTGTTTTATTCAAAAATTATAAATTCATAAATTTGATTTTATTCTAATAATCTACTGTTTCATTCAAGCAATTGTGATTTACCGCAAATAAAGACCAAAATAAATGCCAGTAGCTGTTATTTCACAGTAAAATTGTGCTCAATTTATCTATAAATGGAAAAAAAAATATTTGTATTGAAATCGAACCACCTTAAAAGTATTAGGACGTGGTTTCGATTCCCACCAAAGACAAACATTTAATCATCATAATCATCATCAACAACCTTGCATAGTTCACTGCTGGACATAGTCTCTTTTGACGACAGCGGTAATTTGGTACGGTAACATATCAAATTTCATCAAAATTGGTTCAGCCGTTTGAGCGTGAAGCAGCAACAAACACACACACAAACTTTCGCCTTTATAATATTAGTGTGATTAGTATCTGTATATGATTTAAATTACGACAAAAGCATAGCCAAAAGTACGCCTATTTCGAAATATTGCAACGCATTGCAATGCATTGGTTACAATGTACACAATGCTAATCATAGATATGAACAACAATACATACAATATTTTTGGGATGTCCTACGCGAGGTAAAGGTCATATCCAACTGTCAGTTCCTTATTAGTATTTCAAATATTTGCATCACAATAGCCTGCACGTTATTTCCGTGTTCAACTTAACACTGATAAATTTATCTGGTGGTCCTACAGAAGATCTTGCAAGATGACAAGGACTGTATTAATAACTAGTGGACGCCTCGCGGTTAGTTCCCGTTCCCGTGGGAATACAGGGACAAAAAGGAGACTATGTCACCCGGGGGTAGAGTGACTTCCCAACGGTGAAAGAATTTTTGAAATCGGTCCAGTAGTTTCCAAGCCTATTCAATACAAACAAACAATCAAATCTTTCCTCTTTATAATAGTATATAATAGACATAGGTAATCTATCAATGAGCTTAGCTGCCGGTGAAGGCAAACATCGTGAGGAAACCATAGCGTGGTGGCAGGGTACTTTATAGTACTCGGCTGGCTAACTACCACCCTCAAGTTGAAAATCTGCCTCCAAGCACCTAACGGTGTGTTCCGGCAGCCTTACTTTAGAGCCAGTTCCATTCCAAGCTAGGTGTGCTTTACCATCTTCGCCCACACCTTCACTTAACATCAGATGAGCTGTGGTCAGACACCTAGACTATCAACAATTTCAAAAAAAAAACATCAAAATTGAACCAGCCGTTTGAGCGTTAAAAAGTAACAAACATACTTCAAACTTTCGCCTTCATTATATTAGTGTGAATCATATTATATACCTACAGTAAAAAGGTCAAAACTGCGGTCACGCTCCGTCCCCCGCACTATCCACTAATATTAATTCTAAGCATGACAAATACCTAACAAAACAAGGTCGATTGCAGAGTGTCCGAATGTAGGTCAATGGACAGGATTTTATAGACTTCCTTCCTTCAATGAGTTACGATGCTTGAAGGCACTTAAATAGGCAAGTACCTAAACATAGTCATGTGTATTGGTTTGTTATTTATATAATAAATATAAATAAATAAATATCATAGGACATTACACACAGCGCCATCTGACCCCAAACTAAGCAGAGCTTGTGCTATGGAAGACAGATAACTGATAGAATACTTAAATACTTTTTTTTTTGTAAATACATACTTATAATACATACAGTACACCCAGACACAGAACAAACATCGATGTTAGTGACACAAATGTTCGTCCTGAGTGGGAATCGAACCCACGCCTTTCAGCTCTCGAAGCAGACACACTACCAATGAACCAACAGGGCAGGGCTCATATGGATACTAGCTGCGCCCCGCGGTGTCACCCGCTACAGTTTTAGCCTATGTGTTAATTCAGGGTGTCAACTACCTCCATACAAAATTTCTTCAAAATTGGTCCAGTCGTTTAAGAGTGAAGAAATAACAAACATACACTTACACACTCACAAAATTTCGCCTTTATTATGATTCTTATAGTCCGCTAAGTACACTACCTCAAAGGTGGCGTGGAAACGTGTGCATATTATGACGACTACAACTCTTTCATCTTTTTGAATCTTTATATCTCAAAAACGGTGGCTCGTAGGAAAAAAGTATCTGGACATTTTTTATAGACAATTATCTAATCTACAATTTTTGTTAGGGCTAATTATATGAGAAAACTTGCCGTTTTGCTGAAAATCGCGAAAACCCCGTTTTTGTGTAAATTTTTTTCCAAGTGGCAGATCGATGAGAACTTTTCACATTTTATAATCGCATAAAGGTGTATTGAACAATCCTACCCATTTTCAGCTCGGTACGAATTTTTGTAACCTCACTCCTACTTTTTGGTCTAATTTCACCGGACTATTAGTTGATACTAAAGATCTTTTTAGCAGGAGATCGTCTAAGTTAGTTTCCAAATAAGTGAGTTTATTAATTGCTCCATAACTTATAAACGACAACAGAATGTATCCTAAAAATTCTTATATCGGCCCGAGTAACTATAATCATTTCGAAAAAAACAATATGGCGGTAGTATAGTTCAATTTTTTTTAAACGCAGTATTGTTTCATTCAAGAATAATTCTTGTTTTGATATCTCGCGATTTGGCTATAAAATCTATCTAAATATACGAAGGGGGGGGCGTCAAAAATACGAGCCTTTGTTTTCCTGCAATAAATTGCAATTTCAACAGCTTCCCATGACATGACATGCTTATCTTCAATCTTCAAATAGAACGTTCCCATAACGGAGATTGGATCAGAATATCATTCGTATCCCAGATAATGCTATAAATCAGCTGTAATGCGAGTCTCAGCGGCCGGTGTTCATTCGATTTGCATGTTTCACTCATTTCCGGAACAAAATCGAGTATGTTACGTCGCTCCAATTGCGAAATTCGATTTGTTTGTAGTTCTTTTATGGGTGAAGATTTACAAGATTATGCGTGATTTACGGTATATTTTATCTTTTATTTTATTTTATTTTACATGGAAAACAAAAAGCTATTAATTTTGAAAATATATTGGGCATAAGTGTTCATATAAAAGCCTAAAAAGTTTTCACTTATGCTATCTAAACTACATTTAAGTGCCCCGAGCCCTCACCGGGTATGAAACAATTGTAATACTTACTATAAATATTATTTCAAAATATAGACAAAACATTAAATTAAAATTAGTGAAATAAATAATTCACAATATAAGCCTTTTTTTCATTTGTTTCAGATGGTGGTCAATAGTCGCCAGACTGGTATAAATGGGTAGTCTGGATGCGGCTATAGACGCTGTAAGAATATGGGTAGCCTGGACGCGGCTATAGACGTTGTAAGAACATGGATAGTCTGGACGCGGCTATAGACGATGTTAAATCACTAGCACTTTTCGTAACAGTAAGCAATATGTACTTTTCGTACTTTACCTAATTATACTTGAAACAACAAGTTAAATATAGACATTTATAATAAATAAATATCGCAGGACATTACACACAGCGCCATCTGACCCCAAACTAAGCAAAGCTTGTACTATGGGAGTCAGATAACTGATAGAATACTTAAATTTTTTTTTTTTTTGTAAATACATACTTATAATACATACAGTACACCCAGACACAGAACAAACATTTGGTTTTATATCACAAAATGCTTGTCCTAGGTGGGAATCGAACCCACGCCCCACAGCTCTTGAAGCAGACATGCTACCAATGAGCCAACAGGGCTGTCAATACCTAGAAATAAACATAAATTAATATTAGATACCTACTGTAAGAATATTACATGTCATTGACACTAAATTCTTGCATATTTATAACTAGCCGATTTTAAAATTTTAAGATTGAATATTATCAAGATGCTACACTAATGTTCGTGCAATAATGAGATGTAGTTTAGATCAAAACTCGTCCGCCCCGGCTTCACACATTTGCACTTTAGAAGAAGAAAAAAAATGTTGACCAAAATCTTACGAGATCACTCGCTCGGCTTATTTGAAGATTGACTTAAAATTGATGATGATGATGATGGAATACTAAAGATGATCTTAGGCAACCGTGTAAAGACAGGAACAATTCCTAAGAAACCAATTTAACATGCACCACTCTGTCAAAAATCGTGACAAAATCCTGAATCCTAGACGTTGAGTTGTAAGTACATACCACAAACCTGTAGACTTTCGAGTTGTAGTCGAAGATGGTTAGGCACACCTTGCTTGGAATGGAACTAGCTCCGAAGTGAGACTGCCGGAACAAGCTAGCTAGCCGGAACAAGGTAGCTTGCCAGCTGAGTACTAGAAAGAACCCAACCACCACGCTATGGTCTCCGCCCGATGTTTTCTTTCACCTGCAGTTCAGCTTTAGTTGGGAGTTTGAACCCACACCCTTCGGCGTATGAATCGCTACAAAAGCTGTGGATGCTTACTATCGACATAGTTACACACAGAGAATAATATAATTACACAATACACGATAATAATCAGCGTAACGCCACAAATTGGGTAAGGCTTTAAAGGCCTCTGCTGATGGGCTATTAGCCACCACGTCTAATCCAAGAATGGTCGAAACATACCCAAGAGTCGCATCGACATAACGAAGTGCATAACATAAAAGAATTGAACTATAAACCTGATTTAAGCTTTACTACGGCCCCTTTTAGGGTTGCCACAGTAAAAATATTGTACGTAATTAGGTAGATACTTTATACTAATGAAACTACTACTTTCTATACAATTTTTGTTATAAAATAGACAATGTCAGTTTTATTTGTAATCATAATAATGTACACATAGTTTTTTATTTTTTTTAATAATTTCTTTGTAATCAAAATTTATAGAATACAAATTTATTAAACACTAAACATACATACATTATATGGGATTATTTTTATGCCCGAAATAAAGATTTATTGTTATTATACTGATGTCAGAAAAATTGTTTACCGCATTTGACTTATGTACCTAACCGGCTCATAATCACTATGTAAGGATATATGATTAAATTTGCAACTTGCTATTTTTCTGTTCATTTAATAGCTTAAGCCGTTCTTAGTAACGATTCTCAAGTAATATCATAAGTCTTGATAATATTGAATGTCTACTGGTGCGACAGTTACTTTAGGTTTAATTATTTTTTTAATGTAAAAAGTAATGAGACGAACGAGATGCTCTCCTGTTAGTAAGAGACAACGCCTATCCATGACGATTGCAGCGATACACAGAATATAAGTACAGCAATAACATTAAGCAGTAAGTACTTAGTTAATAACGTGCCTGGTTTATTTCAAGGAATTGCAGTATCAGAAAATAGAAACGTTAAGATAGCAATCATGGGAGATAAAGCAAAATTTTATATTGGTATTTAAAGGTAGAATGAAAATGTCTGAACATATATCTGGCAACTCCATCGCAAGCACAAAGCTTTGCGGCACGCTTGCAATAAAATATATCTACCATAACATTCTATGGTATTTACGACCCTACATCGTTAAGAATAGAGGTCGCCATCTTTAATGTGCAATTTACACGGTGGATGTTTTCCAGATATTTTTATCTCCATATTAATCGTCATTTCAACCGGTCAAGCGTTGACTCACGGCAATAGATGCGGTTACATCACTCAATAATGTTCTGCAAAATAGCTTTTATTGTCGCCACATAAGGGTTACAAACAGAGAGGTGGGCCCGAAAACGTGTTTGTAAATGATTTAAGATAATGGTAAATTTTTGGAAGTTGCAAAGGTTAAAAATGAAGTGGGTTCGCCCATTGCTTATCGCAAACTCATTTCCATTCAGTTTTATTTAAACCTGTATTTATTTATGAACGTGAAAATAAATTTTACTTGTTCTTAAAATGTTTTAAAATGGATCTCAGAAATGTTTTACAGCTTTTAAACGAAACTGCCAAATGTTTACCTTTGGAAGTTTAGAATAAGGAGGGGACACAAATTTAACAATTCGCATCTCAAACAAAGATTGTAAATGAATAATTTATACTTTTTGCTTGATAAAAATAGACTAAGTCCCATTAAAATTTTACAACTTGGATCAGCTCTATTTTTTTATAAACTGTCCCACTGCTTGCTTCACGTTATGGAAAGGATCAGGTTGGCCAAGTGCGGGTTGGCAGACTTCACACATTTCGAGAACTTTTCTTACATACTTGCGGACATGTATGTTTTCTCACGATGTTTTCCTTCACCGGTTGAAGACAGCGGCAATACGTACATACTGTAGAAAAGACTGAGGTGCGTGCCGTGGGATTTAAAACGAAGACCTCCAAATTGGAAGCCAGACAGTCTCCCAACTAGTAAGTCTGTAGTCTACCACGCTGGCCAAATTTTTTTTTTTTTTTAATGATTGACAGGCTGGGTGTTTGACCATAGCTCACCTGATGTTAAGTGAGGTGTGGTCGAAGATGGTAAATCACACCTAGTCTGGAATGGAACTGGCTCTCAAGTGAGGCTGCCGGAACACATCGTTAGATGCTTGGCGGCAGATTTTCAACTTGAGGGTGGTTGCTAGCCAGCCGAGTACTAGAAAGTACCCTACCACCATGCTATGGTTTCCTCACGATGTTTTCCTTCACCGGCAGCTCAAGCTCATTGTTGAGGTTTGAACCCACGCCCTTCGGCATGCGAACCGACCGCGCTAACCACTGGGCTATCATCGCTACATATATACAAATATTATGGCCGACTTCATACATCTTCGAAAACTTTACTCACAAAACCAATATCTATATTTGTATTGTATAGTAAAAAGAGACTATAATTCAATGTATTGATAGGTACCCAAACTATCAACGCGTCCAGCGCACAAGTAGCTCAACAAAACGAAACAGTAAGTAAATCGGGCGATAGCGAGGGTCATCGGTCTTCGCACCGGACGCCCGTATCAGTGGCGATAACCTACCGTCTGCTACGTACTGTGCAGCGGCTGGAGAATTAAAGAATAATGGAATACCATAATAAACATTAACATTTCACCATTCAAATATTTTAACACCAAAGTTACGTCTCAAAACATCGGAGAAGAAAAAATTAGAAATGTAAAAATTGGACAGCATAAAAACACTATTACAAAATAACTATGATGAAATTTCTTAACGTCGCGATAGTCGGGGGTTAAAAAAGGTCAACTCTGTTTAGTTTATAACTTTTTTTAACCCCAACGCAAACAGACGTATGTATCTGCGTGTCTGTTTGTGACATTGTACCTCTCAAACGGAGAAACCTTTTAGAATTTATTTTTTGTTCGTTTGATAGGTAACATGATAGCTATGATTTAAAGAAATCACATCTGTCACCCATAAAATAGGTATTCTACATCACCTCCCAAACATTTATCCATCCGATTATAATGCTTTTCTACTTCGTCGTGTCGATGACTCATATTTAGATTCAGTATCTACACTTGATAGACAAAACAATCTTAGATACATTTCTTCCAGAATTTGGCATTTGCGATCCCGCATGGAGTGGCTTTCTTCAGGTCTTGTATGGTGCAGGAACTTGGACAGCGAAGGCACGACAATACATGTGACGTGATCTGCACAGGAACTTCGCATTCCCATTTAACTAGATTGATCCTGCAGCGACTCACTGGAGTCATTATAACGATTTCCACGTGAACCACGGGAGCACATCATCAACTGGGAGTTCGTCGGAAAATTTTAAAAAAGTATTTATATATTACTTATTGTAATTTCAGCAAATTCAGATGGGCTTCGTTTGGTTGGCTAGTTGAAGTGGAAGTTCTGTTGAGAAAGATACGGTTTTTGAGTCGAATTTTTGAGAGCAGCAGAAGAAGTTTTGGCTTTTATGACATATACACTCCACATATAGATCTATCATCACGAAGAAGAAAAGGTTGGAACTACATGTCTAAACTGTCAAGATGATTAAGATAGAATGAAAGTATCGTGCCTCTTACACAACTTGATTTAGAGTAGATTAACTAATACCATATTCTTACTAAATAAGACCACTCCACTACGCTCTTGCGAGGGAAGAGAAGACTACATTTAATAATGCTATCATGTTTTAATTATAACGTTTTAATTACAGAAGACCGCAGCCGTATGAAACATCGAAGATTCCAAACGTAAAGAGGTCGTTAGTTATAGGTTATCAGTGTTACGGCTCAGTGTAATCCAACACTGTCTCTTGGTAGACAGCACACATTACATGGCCATTAAGCAAGGTCCAGGTTAATTAGGGTTACCATCACATGCATCGGCATCCATAAATATAGATATACCAGGATATCTTAGATTAAACTTACACTACCAAAACTAAGGATTACATCTCAAATTGACACAAAAAGTGGAAAGAGGTGAGGCTTCAAAATAGATGACATCTAAAATTAAAACAAAACGTAAAGTGCAGTGGATAGAAAAATAGAAACAGTCTTTACTTAATCAATATATACGTATATTATAAATTATTAGGACAACGTTTCACAGGAAGGTACAATAAATTTTTGTCGTCAGGATTTTGTCAATCTTGTCCAAGCATATTATATTTTGTTTTGACCTTTTTAAGCTTGACTACATCATTGTGGCTAGTTTGCTATTTGCAGACGATTTTAAAGATTGAACTAAGACGCAATTGCAGGTCAGAATAAATTTGTAAAATATATTAAGAAGACACACACACATATAAACATTCATTGACGATAAAAAGATGTAACAAATACGACAGTTACATTGAACGATGATTTTGATTGGGAACTATTATAAGTAATAGAACAAACCCCCAAACTTCGCCGCGACACCAATGTCAATGTCCCAGGCACAAATGTAACAGATGGCCGCCCCATCGTTAATGAAAGGTAAGAGATAGTTGGGCAAGCGCTTCACTTGATGGATCGCCTCGCTGGCATTTCCAGAGAACTTTATATCACCGGTTCAATTTGGGATATTAAAGATGTCTTAATTGAAGTTGCTTCTGTAGCCAGTTAACAGATACTCTTAAGTCGTTACAAATGTTGGCTCAGTGTAATCACGAGCCATATTTCAAAAGTACACTGGCATTAGTACATCAATGTTCATAAATGTTTAAAATTATAGTAGGTATATATTAGTGCAAAGCTTCGTAGGAAGATACAATGAGTTTACCTTTGTTGCTAACCTAGCTAAGCTTAACTAGATTATTTCTTAACTTATAATTGGCACTATCACTATCTAAATTATATGTATAATTGTATATCTAGTTAGTATAACTCAATGTCAACATTACTACTCTAATGTAAATCTTCTACTTCACAATAGTAAATCAGGACTAAAATATTCATGAGCTTCAAAACCAGTTTCAACCGTTCTCATGGCAGACATTTCAAAAATTCAAAAGATCCTCCATATTGGACCAACAAACACTACCCCGTCTCGGAACCCTTTCACGGCAATATTCTTAATGATGTTTTTTTTCATCCATGTTTACACATTCATGCCACATCCTCCGTCTCCCGTGACGAGACAAGCATCTGGATTAGGGTTGACACCGACTCAGATTTAAGCTTCCTTTGCAAACTGGAAATGTTTAGCGTTAGGCAGCAACTAAATTGTTGCTCGGTGTCTTAACATACCTACAAATTGTTTCATGCAATTTATGCATAAAGATTTTATTTCCAAGAAAGTTTCTATTTGAGCGAAATCGTGGAAGTAAGCAAGTTGGTGTTCAAAGGTAAACAATATACAAATCAATTATTACACTCTTATGCAGAATTCGTTTCAACGATTAATTTGTTTTTAATTCTCCAGTGAAATTGCTGGAACACACCGTTAAATGTTTGGCGACAGCTTTACTAGTTTTATTATAGTCCGGTAACTCTAACCACAAGAGGGTTTCCAGACAACTTTTTAGTTGCTCTTACGGGCCACATTCCTCGCAAAACCCTACCTAACAAGCAGCAAGTGTGCACGGCCTCTAGAGGTAATATTTCGAGCAGGAAGGTGACATAAATCTTGAAAAGTACCTTGAACTTCATAAGCCTCGGAGTCTGAGGAAGTTATGAGCTTACGTTAACATAACTAACGGCTTACGGGCTGTTAGCACATAAAGCATGGTTAAACGGTTAATTAACTCAGAAGATAAGGAAACATTGCATGTGTTGCAATGGTTCTGTCTAACAATATAACATATTTTGTTGTGCTTCTCTGTTTTGCAAGATTATTGTTAGGAAGCTCTTATTGAAACTAGTACGAACGCAGCTATTCCCTGATGGTCCTTCAAACTTTTAAGGGTTGCATAATAACTAGTTTTAGTTTGAAATGTAGTCCACTGTAAATAATGATCCAGAAACTTTGTCTTCAGATTTTGGTTTCCGTTTATTAACACAATAATGTAGAATGTTCACAAAGCATCTTGATCGCAAACCCAAAATGTATGCAATTAAGTTATGTCTTCTATCTTTTTGATGACAAAACCTGTTTAGTCTTTTGAGTTTTAATCGTATGTTGCAGTGCTTCTGTCTAATAAAAACGGATCATTTATCAACCGAAATAGTTCAACAGTAACTGAAACTAAGGCAAATCTGCACATGTAAAAATGTTTATACATCTAGGTACCTATGTTAGTTAGTTCATCAATAACTTCGGTGTTCCATAATTATCTAATCTTTATGATAATTTGTAGATATATTATAACAATCTTGATATCAATAGTAAAATATGTTCAGGAGTTCCATCTACGGCCACATGTCATACATACTAAACCACCTGTAATTTCGCCTTCTATTCCAATTATAACTTCTAACATTCTCTAGTATTTAGTACATAATTAAATAAAATAAATAAATAAATAACGTCCTCAACAAGTACCTAGCTTTGCTTTTTGACATTTGCTCAGCCACACACAATATTTTCAGCATTGCTTCCTGACATTTTCTCAGTGACACTAATTACATTATTCCTCTTCTGGCAGCTAAACTTTCCATTCGTCAAGAATGGAATCTCAGTAAAAGCTTTAATTGTTTTTGACAGCCCTACATTCACACGAGCATGAAAGAATGCGTGCGCCGTGGAAACTACAGTACGACAAAGCTTACTACGATCTAAAGTGGAACTACATATGACGTCTTATTTTCTCTTTAGTGTTAAAAAGAGAGGTACGTATCAGCAACGCCCTCACATTCACGTAAATAACAAACCGTCGAAAGTAAAGGGCGGATTCCTGCGCGCACGCAGGTTGACGAGCGCGACTCGCATCCGGTAAGCAGAACTTGTTCTGCTGCTATTGAGCTTTATGGCTTGAAAATTGTGTACATACAGAATCAGACTTACAGTTCATGCAATGATCGTTTTGAAGCATGTACGGAAAAGGGAGTGATCGTCTGGGAAGATTTAACTAGGAACTAAAATACTGTAAGGGTTACACAATGTGACAAATCAGCATGATACATAGTGATATGGCAGCCCTGTTGGCTCATATCTGCCTTAAGAGCTGAAGGGCGTGGGTTCGATTTCCACCCAGGACAAACTTTATGGTACAAATATTTGTTCTGTGTCTGGGTGTACTGTATGTATTATAAGTACCTATACATTTACAAAAAAAAAAGTATTTATGTATTCTATCAGTTATCTGACTTACATCACACAAGCTCTGCTTAGTTTGGGGCCAGATGGCGCTGTGTGTAATGTCCTGCGATATATATTTTATTTATATGTTACGGTTATATACGGTGACTTTTTTCAAGGATTTAAAAACTATATTATAGTATTTTTAAATATTATTGATTTTGATTTTTTTTTTGTTGTCTTACTTGGTACTACTACTTTTTGTTACGATAAAGTTACGTTCTAAGCTAGTGCGATACACGCACAATTTTTTAATTAGAAAGGTGCCGTTAGATTTAAACCCAGTACCTTCTATCGGCAGTCAGACGGTCTTCTAACTAGGATGTCGTAGCTGAGTTTTAGAACTATTTAATTCATAAAATATAACAGCTGATTTATTGTTTGCGATTATGAAGTCAATTCCATAAAGAAATCCTGTCAAATCCAATCTGGGTTTGAAGACGCGTCAAGTGAATCGGCTTATTCTAAGTCAGCGTGCTCTATTGTAGACCGCATCCTCGCTTAACATCAGGCAAGTTGGCGGTCAACCGCAAGCCTAATTAATAATTAAAATCGCAATGAGTAGTTACATTGACGTCTTTTTTGGCTCAGTAGGTACTTTTCCACGAAACCCTGTATGAGATGTTCCATTGTACAAAAATGGGAGGTTAGTCATGTTTTTTTTTTCAAAAAGCAAATTGTCTTTAAGCGCCACAATCTTGTTGACATACCAGACGTTTTACTTTTTTAATCTCCGACAGCCGCACGATAAATGTTTGCACAACTGATAGGAATGAGTTTTAAATCCCCTAAATAAATAACATTTTTGATGCTGATATTTGTGTAGCATTGTTGTATCGATAAAAAATGTGTCAAACGGTGACTGACATCTGGTGTGAAGTCTCATTATAATATAAACATGATGTAAAAAATAACAATAGATGTAATTAATTTCTTTTAATGTATTTCGTCATTAACGAAACCATAGGATTATAGTTTCGTAATTTATTTTTATTATTGACTTTTGCTAAGTTATTTTTGACTGCAGCACGGACTAAGGTTGTAAAAAATTAAGGTGGTTCGATTTCCATACAAATAATTTTTTATCATTGATGCACAAATGGAGCATAATTTTACAGTGAAATCACAGCTACTGGCATTTATTCTGGTCTTTATTTACGGTAAATCACAATTGCTTTAAAAAAATCATAAATTCATAAATCATTCATAAATTTGATTGTATGCTAATAATCTACTGTGTTATTCAAGCAATTGTGATTTACCGCAAATAAAGACCAAAATACATGCCAGTAGCTGTGATTTCACTGTAAAATTATGCTCCATTTGTCTATCAATGTTAAAAAATTATTTGTATGGAAATTGCACCACCTTAATGATATTGAAGCTGATTTTTTTTCAGTAAATCTGTGATCTGTGATCACGTGTGATAAGAGCGCAGTAAATAAAAAGAGAATGATCCAAATAAATATTTTTATGTGAGATGAAAAGACTAATTAAAATTATTTATAAACGTGTTATCAGTTAACTAAATTTAAAACAAGCCGTAGGTAAAACAAAATACACCTACTTGCCGTAACACCGCACCATATTTTTCATTGTCAATTACGCCGCGTCAGGCTTTTGTTTTACAAATTATAACACATTAATTAATAAATTTTTGGATTTTCATTAAGCTATTTCATTTGACACCAAACACAGCACATCTATAAAAAAATCAGTATAAAATTAAAATCAATCTCGCACCTTTGGGATGGATCGGTCAAGTACCTACTACCAGCTAGCGTTGGAGTCAATTGAGAGACGTGTCAAGTGACTCATTTGCAACGACTCTTTCGTTGAAGCTAACCTACGGCTTTGAAGATGGTCGCAAAGTTGCTAGTTTATCGGTTTTTTATCGGATTCATTTCGGAGTGTGCTTCAGATCTGCATGCTCTAATTCTTTCATGCCGAAGTATGGAGTTAATTCATTCATCCGATCGGTCTATGAAAAACTCGGAAGGGCAGCTGAAGAGTGGAATACGCTACATATCACGTAATGTTGTATGCATAAATATCTTCTAAACAAGCGTGCTCCGTCGTCGAACGCATCTTCACTTAACATCAGGTTGAGATGGCGGTCAAACGCAAGCCTATTTATTACAAAAAGGTACGAGGTAATAACGTCATATTAAATTTGTAGCGATGATAGCTCAGTGGTTAGCGCGGTAGGTTCGCATGCCGAAGGGCGTGGGTTCAACCCCCAACAATGAGCTTGAGCTGCCGGTGAAGGAAAACATCGTGAGGAAACCATAGCATGGTGGGGTACTTACTAGTACTCGACTGGCTCGCTACCACCCTCAAGTTGAGAATCTGCCGCCAAGCATCTAACGTGTGTTCCGGCTGCCTCACTTGAGAGCCAGTTCCATTCCAGGCTAGGTGTGCTTTACTATCTTCGACAACGCCTTCACTTAACATCAGATGAGCTGTGGTCAAACACCTAGCCTTCGTAATTGATTACTGCTGATTAGGCAATCAGCAGTAATTAATTACGAAGTGAAAACTATGATAGACAGTGATCGTTTAATAGCGAAAGGACTTTAACAATGTTCATAACGATACCAAAGTAAGCAGATAAATAATATTTCACCAAGTATCGTAGATTCGCCAAATATGCCACCGTCTTATCAATTTATCATTGTCGTGTATTTAAGTAAATAAATTCTTATCTTTTGTAAACGTTTGCGATTGGAAGAATATTTTTTGAACCAGTTTTTTTATCAATTTTTGTTACCTAACTGTTTCGTTACCACGTGGCATCAGTTTTTTTTAGAGCAAACAGTATTGCGTTTTACCACAATCTCGTCTGAATTTAAGTTCGTAAAGATGCAGGCTACCATGAAGCACGCTTGCCTAGAAAACCCCTCTTTTTTTACTGTCTGACCACAGCTCACCTGATGTTAAGTAACAGTATGGTCGAAGATGGTAAATCACACCTAGCCTGGAATAGAACTGGCTATCAAGTGAGGTAGCCGGAACACAGCGTCAGGTACTTGGCGGCAGATTTTCAACTTGAAGGTGGTAGCTATTCAATCGCTACTTGAAGGCACCTAGTTTGTATCTATTGGAAAACAACACGAGGATACCATAGCATGGTGGCAGGCACTCATTATCTAATATCTATCTACTGGGCTGGCTAGCTACCACCCATCAAGTTATTTTTTTCTACTCAGAGTAGACTAGTTAAAATGTAAACCAATTTATTATACATGTAATTCGAATTCAATTAATTAATTGTTTTTTAAAAATTATTTACTTATTAATTTATTTTGCGAATTCAATTTTATAGATTTTTTGATTATTTGATTATTTTAATTGTATTATTTAATGTTTGTGACTTGTAACTGTTCGTTATAAATAAATGAGTATGAGTATTATAAATTTGCCACCAAACACCTAACAGTATGTTCCAGCACCTCTTTAAAACCAGTTCCATTCCAGGCTAGGTATGCTTTACCATTATCGACCACACAGTAACATCAGCTCTCTCGTCAAACACAAAAACTAACGAAACGTCACTTTTCAAACAAAAAAAAACTAAATCAAAATTGGCTTACAGACACGTGAAAAGTATAACATCCTTGTAACTTTTAACCTCTGTTTGTATCGGGGTTGAAAAAAAGCAAGATTGTACTGAGTTGGGTGATTTAAAAGAAACCTATATACATACTAATATGTCGACAAACAAACCGCCGATAAATTTACATACATTAATTACTATAAGTGCTTGGAAATAATTAGCCTATTTCACCTAATTACATGAAATATTGTAAACGAGCTAGTGGTGGTAGTGGTTTGACCGTCTGACTAGCAATCAGGAGGTCATGGTTTCAAATCCCACGGCACGCACTTGTCTTTTCTATGTTGCGTATTGTCGCTAGATTAACAAAAACATCGTGAGGAAACTTGCACGACTGAGAGTTGTTAATGTTCCCGAAGATATGTGCAGTTCGCACTTGGCCAGCGTGGTGAACGTGGTCTCACAATGAGGAGAGGAACGCTCCCAGCAGTTTTTTTAATGGTTGACAAGCTAAGTGTTTGACCACAGCTCACCTTATATTAACTGACGATGTGGTCGAAGATGGTAAAGCATGGTTCTCAAGTGAGGCTGCCGGAACACATTAGTTATTTTATAAAAACAGGGCTGATCTGGATAAAATTAAAGATACCTAAACGATATTAGTGTCTTACTAACTAAATAAATGTTGCAGGACATTTCACACAGCGCCATCTAGCTTCAAACTAAGCAAAGCTTGTACTATGGGAACCAAATAAGAATACTAAATTACTTTTTTTTTTATACACACATAACACCCAGACAGAACAAACATTTCACAAAAAATCATAGCATAAATGTTTGTTCTGGTGGGAATCGAATTCGCGCCCTACAGCTCTTGAAGCAGATATTCTACTGCTAACAGGGTAGACAAACAATATTCCGATAATGTTCCGCAATAAATGTAAAGTGAATTCACATGCAAGTATATTCATTTTGGATTGGAATCGGCTCGAGCGCTAGGAGTTCACTCTAATTCATGATATTATGAAACCTGGCCTGACACTGGTGTAAGCGGGTATCCAACTGAACCCAAATAATAAATAGATACATGCACAAATAAGATGTCAAGACCCTTGTTTTGTTATACCAATAAATAAAGTCTTTTTTTGCACAGTCCAAAGCACGTAATCTGCATAAGTCGTTTCTAGCATCAGCTACCTGCGATTTTATTTTTTGATTCGAATATTAGCATAATAACGATCGATAAAGCGCTCGTGTCACGACTTGATACTCCAAAACGGGTGAAATACGTATTATCTTACTTCATTTAGCCATGTTCGTTCTTCGATTGAAACTATACACTATGTACCTATCTACTACTTAGTAAGTTAAACTATACCTAATTATTAAAAAGTATCTATAATTTTTTGGAAACTTCACTAAAGTTGTAAGGGTAACTCTTATTGAAATGGAAATCAAGTTTTGTGGATAAGTACTTACCTCGTATATCAATAAAAAGCCGTAATAATCATAGCATGATTTGATAATATTATTGAGCGAAACTAAAACAATAGGTCAATATAATTCTAAAGACAACAAAATCAAGTGTTGCTAAAATTTAAGCATTGTATTCTCCTGTTAAGGATATGGCAATATTCAGATCTGAAAGGCGAAAGGTGGTAACGGATAGATGTAGCCACAGTCGAACTATTTGTCATAAGAAAGAAAATAAAAGGTAATGAGCCATCTCAATTCATTGGAACGTGTCGTCACCAGCTCGGAGTTCGAAGTATCGAGTGTGTTGAAGCCCTTTTCAAGTGACCGCGTAGGCGTCCCGACAGGTTTGAGAAAGGTTATGGCTGTGTCTATGGAATTTAGACAAAGCACGTGTAGGAAGGGCTGAGTTATCTTTATGAATAGAGGTTCAGCGTGGGACGTGAATGGGCATCATTAATTTCGATGTAATGACAAAACTTATTTCCATTTTGGGTTGGGTCGATATTCGATGTCGATACAAAAGTTAACAGATATTTCTGTCGACTCAATGGAGTTAAGGATGATGGCAAGGATTGCTCTCTTACTAAGAAAATATGAGAGGTTTACGAGCACAGTGAACTAAATAAGAGATACCTACTTTTTTATTATCAAACATGCTTGCGTTTGACTGCCATCTAGACTGATGCTTAGCAAAGATGCGGTCTAGAAGTCACACTTGCCTGGAAGAAACCGTTGCACTCGCGACTTGAAGGCATCCTGATGTATCTATCGGAGAACATCCACTCGGGTAGCAAATTACACAGCTTAGCGGTGCGTATGATGCAAGTGAATTTGTGAGTTCTTTTTTATTTCAGCTTTAGACACCTGGCTCCGTGACCTTTCCCAAATAAATACATATTTGTTTTACTTTAACTTGACTATAGATACCGTGGTTCACATGTGCCAAATCCACAGCTACTATCGAAATGATCATCGGTTTTGACTAGTCTATTTTAAAGGTTGGGTACAAGACCAACGTTGAGTCGCTACATCAGCTGCGTTAAGTAGTTAAATTAAGATCAACTATAAATCTCGCTAAATATGTTGATCCATATGAGTCATAGATTTACTTTTACTGAGATACTAACTCAGATCCAATTTTACAGATTTCGTAACTTATGAATCACAAAATATGCAGATAAAGATCAAATACCAACGGGTCAAGTCGAACATATTGCAATGTCTTCATACCATGACCAAATCGGATTTAAGCGCCGTTAGAATTCTAAATTGTTGCAATCTGTTTCTTAAAAGCATAAATTCTGCATAACATCCTGCCATGCCAGGAAGTTAGTACGATCGTCCACGTATCCAGTTGTCTAATTACATTATCTACATTATAATAACAACAAAATTAAAAAAAAAAACGATATCAATATCAAAGCAAAATAATGTCAAAAAGATGATACAGTAAAAATCTAACTACTCGAAAAGTCTCCCGCGCACCAAGCCCAGTACGAACGTCCCCAAAATGCGGGCTACGGTCCCGCGCTGGATGGCCAGGAACATTTGCTGAGCCAATAACCATCGAGAATCTCTTCCCTTCTCTCTCATAGGTCACCTTTGCACTTTTTCCTCCAAGAGGAAAACATGACAAAATTAGATTATGAATACGTCAGACTAAGAACAAAATAATGTTTATGTAGGTATCCACAGCAATTTTTAATCATACTTTAGTTTCATTGGGTTCAGAAGACTAGCAAAGTCAGTAAAGTTTTCTCTTGCTTCTAGTACTTAGTATGTTCCTGCTCTGAACTTGCAGATCTTTTGAAGCCCTCTAACAAAAAAGTCTGCCTAACTAAAGGCCAGCCCTACCTTCGACTATCTATTACATAAGCGGTCAAACAGGATACCATAAAACTTAACTGGAGGCATTTTGTAATTGAATTAAAGTCGGTAGCCAAATGTTTTCTCTTTCAATTTCTCTATATGTAAATTGATTGACCAATTTGGTGTTTATTTATTATTTTGGTTATTTCAATAAATTAATTTGTGAATGGATTATTTATCATAATATTCATCATATTAATTCCTATCTCCGTAGTAGTTTTGTATTCGTTTAATGTCGAATCTTATGATTCACCGCTGCGGTATCTCTGATGACACACTTGTGTAATTGTTGTTTAAATAAAACAACAATGACAACAATTTTTTTTTATTTCGGTAGTTGTCGGATAATGTGTCTGCATTAGCAAAGCACATAATCGTAGTTTTTTTTTGTGTTACTAATTTTGAGTACAACGCGCCTCGCACTTGAAGGCAGCAGTTGGTGCTCGGACGCGATGGTGGGAGCAGATAGTGTGTCGAGATGCGCCGGTGCACTCTGGAGCCCTTCCTCACTGGAATCCTGCTCTACGATGTCAGACCACAGAACACACTGAGATCACTGTGACGTCTTCAGATCCGCGACCACTCTCACGAGCTCCATGAAGACAAGGTCTCCAAGTCGATTCCAGATTCCTGCACCCACCTCTATTAAAATTAAGACGCTTATTGATTTCTATGGTCTCCCAGACTTAACGAGGCTAACAGACTTCTCGCGAGCTAGCACTTATGCCTTATCGAACCAGATATAGTGCAGCGCGTCCGTACCGATCGAATGTTCCGCCACCGCCGCGCGACGACCCGTTGCTGTCCATATTCTTTATGGAGCGAACATGTTCAGTAAATATAGTGGCCACGTTTCAACAAAAATCAATAAAATGCAAAAAATACTTAGTACCTATTACTTACTTAATAGTAAAATATTGGTAGATATTAAAATTACCCGTACTCTACAAGATTTACCGATACAGTTACATGTAGGGTAGATTAATTGACTTGCGCAATCGACTTATGCAAATTAGGTATTGGGAATTTAATAGATAGAAAATTTCTAGTAGACACGCAATCTATTAGGGTCTAAGTACTATAGCAATAAAGAATATTCGAGGAGTTACATAAAGCGGCTTATCAGCTAGCAATCGACAAATATTACCATGGAAATAAGTATCCAAACTTCAAGACTTTCTTTCGACAGTTTATGTTCTATATAATGGCGTGCGTATCTTAATTTTTTTTTTAATTGAATCCACGCGACTTTTTTCTAAAAACTTTTGCCTTACAGCGATTTGTATCATAAGCTTAATCACTTTTTGTTTTTGACATGACACAGCCGAAAACCGTGAGACTAAACTAGTAAAGCTGAACAACTACTGATTCAACCGAACTATAACTAATCGAGATACCAACTTAATCGATTCAAGGTGTTGCACAAACCTGAAACGCCATCGACCCTAACCAACCGTAACTCTTATCTTAAGTAATTAACCTTGCCGGCTAGATAGCGCTGATGAAGCGCCTTAAGAGCGCTGGTAGGTCAAAGCCTCCTTATCAGAGGAACAAGACAAAGGAACCTTTTGTTCAGGTGAAAGGTCTCGGCGTCACGTAGTAAAACGAGATTTGGATCGTGTTTCTTACAAAGTTCAGTGTATTTTGTCACGCTTTCGCCGTCACTCATGGGTTTTCTCGAGTGGTAGATATACTACTAAAACTGTGTTTTATCTGCATTGCTATTTTTATTGCCACTGCCCACTTGATGTTAAGTGACTGTGGTCGAAGGTGGTAAACACACTTAACCTGGAATAGGGGTTTGTTTTATGTTTGACAGGCTAGGTATTTTATCACAGCTCACCTGATGTTTAGTGGCGGTATGGTCGAAGATGGTAAACATACCTAGTCTGAAATGGCGCTGGTTCTCCAGTGAGGCTATCGGAACACTTCGTTAGGTGCTTGGCAACAGTTCTCATTGTAGTTATGTTTTTTTAATAATTGTTTGTAACATATTTAAAATAGTTATTTTAAGTATGTTAGTAGTAGCTCTATTTCAGAAGCGTGGATTCGATTTCTACTCAGGATAAACATTTCTATGATGAAAATAACAGCTGCTTTTGGATGTCCTAAATAGGTATATGTATTTATTAAAAACTAGCAGCTCGCCTCGGCTTCGCACGGAAAAACAAAACTCGATTAACAATATTAATATTGCCTAAGTCACTCGCTGATAATGTAGCGTTCCAATAACGAAAGAATTATTCAAATCGGTCCAGTAGTTTCGGAGCCTATTCAATACAAACAAACAAAAAATCAAATTTTTCCTCTTTATAATTAGTATAGATATATATCTAATAGGTTACTACTTATTATATTACTTATATTTAAGTTATGTCCCCATAGTTAACACATTCAGTGCCGCCGACACGCCCAGCGTGTCCTTACGAACCCCTAACGCGATGCCGCAATAGTAGTAGTCCGCTGTAGTATGTTCGTTGTTAATTACTCGTATAGGTATAGCTTCATTCATTAAAGTGTAATCGTAAGGTTTTTTTGTATATGTGACTTGCCTTTAACATTATTGTTATTTATGGCCAATAAATATTACTGATTTACTGATTTACTGCAAGCACGCCAGGCGTGCTCTCAATTTTTTTATAGATTTGGGCATATTTTCTATCTGAAGCCGAAATACGGTTTTTTATGATTTCACCTTTATACAGTGTCCACTGACACTGTATAAAGGGTGCCCATGTAATTTCAGTAGTTTGGGGGTAGATTACACTGTGTGAAATGTCCAACGAATTTTCAAATCTATCGATAGAGTAGATATTATGCGATCCATTTATTTGATAATGGCATGTATAATTTACGATAAGGTACAAGCACTAACACTATTAACAGTTTTGTCGTCGTGTTACCAATAAGTTATTAGTATTCTCTCTTACGCTCCAGAAACTAATATCTATTCTATAAATCGTAACTAGTCAAGCGTAATACCAACGTAGGACGTGTATCGTTTGCTGGAAATCTGTCGGTCGGGACATGGTACGACACTGCCGACTTTAATCTAGATACTTACAACTCACTTACAGGATAATATCTTAATTCTGTCCTAACAGGAAAGTAGGATGAAGGTTGGTAGGTAACATCCAATTAACTCAAACAAGTACTTACTGAATACTGGGTGTTTTGTATTTACAAAAATAAAGTATGTAAGTATTCCATCAGCTATCTGGTCGCATAGTACAAAAGTTTTGCTTATAAGGCTAGATGACGGTGATATGTAGGTACATACGTAGGTACGGTGTTTATTTATTTAATAAGTATTGTAAGTATGTATTTACAAAAATAAAGTATGTAAGTATTCCATCAGTTATCTGGTACCCTTAATAGATACAAGGTTTGCTTACTTTGGGGCTAGTTACCGCTGTTTTAAATATTCTAGAGTAGGTATTTATTTTATTTACTTCTACCTTTCTTAAACCATTCTATAGTAGATACTATACATTGAATATATTATACAGAGTTTAACGACTGTTCTTCATCAACAGACAACTTTCTACCAACTGCCACGACTGGTCACCCATCCAAAAATTCCGAAGTCAAGTACCTAATTAGGAAAAAATCGTAACTGGTGTTTTAAAACTACGATTCATATCTAATAAAATAAAAAACCTTTTCTTTGTTTCATAAACGATCATAACGAACCTTTTTTATTTGTTCATAATACCAAACTTCATCAATTTTATAAATTAAAACTAGGTACATAGGTGGACGTTCCCCAAAGCGTTATCGATTCCCCATTTTTCATTCGCACAGTAAGGTTGTGGATCTCTCTGCCGGAGTCTTTGTTCCCTCTTAGGTACAATGTGGACTGGAATATGGATATGGAAGGTCTTCAAATCTAGAGTAAATAAGTTTCTTCTAGGTAAGCGTGCTCCATCTTAGACCACTCTGATGTTAAGCAGTAGCGTGTGTGTAAGTGTGGTCAAACGCGAACCTATTTTGAATGAAAAGAAGAAAAAAGTATAAAAAACCAAATGTATTTATTTGCTAAGTACAGGTGAAAAATGTTGATAGGTACATAAATTAAAAAAGTCGCTTAGGCCGTATTTAACCGGGAATTGGGTGTGCAAAACAATAAAATATAACTACTTATAAATGATGACAATTTTAGATTAATTATGTCATGAGAACAATTACAAAATGTCAATCAGTTCAATTATTCTGTTGAAATAATGTTGTCTTAATTAATACTATTATTATTAAAACTATTAACTTTTTTTTGTCTTATCAATAAATTATTGTTTCATAGAATCTTTTCGATTAAAAATGATTGAAGTTTTCTTTTGAATATAAATAATGAACTGACTTCTTTTATTATTTTTGGTAATTAATTATATAATTTAATAGCCATATAAAATATGTTTTATTGTCAAGTTGAGCTCTCGCTTTTTGACTACATAGTTTGGTCTAGAGCGTTTGGTTTATGTTATTTTTGAATAGGATCGCGTTTAACCAACAGTTTATCTTATGATTATGAACACGCTTGCGTAGAAGAAACCGATTCACTCGCAACTTAAAGGCACACATATTGTAATTGTAGAGGAACGCCCAGTTAGGCAGCAAATTCCACGGTTTAGCGGTTAGTTCTCAACATCTAAGTATCATGAAAGGACTGGAATAATATCAAGAATGATTTTAATCTGCAGTTTAAAGTCTGCTATAAACGTCAGTAAGGTCTCAAAATCTAAATGATCAAACTTGATGAAGTTAAATTGTATCAAATCTAAATGCAAAATGAAGACCACACAAGTTATAGCAGATTCGTCGGTATTATCAAAAACAATACCTAATTTTCAAATATTCAGTCAATGAACTGGCTTATAAATAGATATCAGGTATTGTAGATCAAGCCACAGCGCAGGTCGTGAACCCGCTTCCGCCTGGATAATATCCTCTGTAGGCGTTAATTGTAAACATTCCATGTAAACAGCATAAGCAGCGGCGATTGTGAGATACGGAAATTTGTTCTAAAACAACTGAGATAGAAATCATTAGCATTTTCAGATTTTTATATTAGATAACTAAGTAACTATCCGGTCTGCTTTTGAATAATAATTATATTTTTAACGTAGTTTGAAGCAAAGTCTATTTGTTCCAGAAATAGTTTCTAGCCGAGGATTCGCTCGTGTTAATAAAGACTTTTCTATCCTTTGAAAATAGTACTGTTTTTCTAAATGAGTCCTTTCCTATACCCCTGACTTGTATGGGTGTCTTCAAGTGAGAAGTAAATCGATATCTTCTAGGCAAGCTTGCTCCATCTTAGACCGCATCACTGATATTTCGACTCAGCATTTGAGATAGTTAAAGTTATGACTTATGATACGTAAACTAGATAAAAATGGTTTAAAATCTAATTTGAAACTTACATGTAAAGGTTACTTAAAGTTAATCTATGCTTAAATCGGGCTATCTCGTTTACACGTGTGAAGTTTTACGTCAGCGTGAAGTTGGCATAATATACCTATATAATTTTGAGCGTTGATTAAGTTAAAGCAATTTTTATAAGTGAGGCCTTTTGTTTCCATCTTAAATTATTAAACATTCTAATTTGATCCTTACAAAATAGGAAGCCATGTAACTACAGTCAACAAACCTTTCAACAATCAGTCAACGCCAATACAACATTTGTCTTGTTAATTACCAACGTCTCAATACAACGGTCTATTCATATCTTCTAGGGATAATTAAACCTTCCAGAAAATTAAACAAACGCCGTCTTTCAGGTCCCTGGGGGGCATCCATCATCGCCGTCTGGTGGCGCAGCGCTGTACACGTCGTCACATGTCGCGAGACAAAAAAAAAGTACAAAACAGGTTCAAGGATCCAAATTCCCGAACGAACCGGTTCCAACTCTCGGCTCTCACCGGCTTTAAAGGCGGTCGTGAATGAAGTTTTCGTATAGGTAGGTGTTAAAACTGGTAGGCCACGAGGAATGCCGCTTTCTGTAGGTAGGGCACTGAAGAAAAAACCATAAAGCTGTAAGTTATATTGATTTCATCAAAGGTTTTAATCCTCGATCGTTTTACCATCAGAATTTGGGATCATAAACTCGACATTCGTAAGCTCGGCATCATTTTAAAAAATAGTTCTCATAACGTTCGAGAGCATTTATCAATAGTTTGAGTAGCCATGCACTTGGGGAGATTACATTTTATAGTAGTTTTATAACCATTATTAAATCCTTGCATTAGTAGAGATTATAAACTTACGAGTGCAGCTATGATATTTGGAACGTTCTAAACCAAACAAGGTTCATTACAGACTGTATGCATTTAAAAATCGTCTAAAACAACCGACGGGTGCTATTTTTAGAGTAGTTATCATTGCTGCTGGGAGACATGCACCAGACCCGATGGTTTCTGGCATTTCGAACAACAAATACGAAGGCACTAATTATATTTAACGTATGGACTATGCCCAGAACGCGATGAAATGTTTGTTTAGAGTAGTGGAGCGAATGAATTTGAGCATCCACGTGGAGTTATGCACTCCTAGTTTATGGTTAGTGCACCTTGTTCATTTGCGTATTGAAATCCATGTTTTCCCTGAATAAGGGAATTTATGAACAGTATTAGAACGGATAGATTTCAACCCAGCTGAAGGTTGGCACGTTTCGTATTGGATTTCTAGTGCCTGTGATGGATTTAGACAAGGTAGGCACGTATTTCACGATTGGATTTTAGATTTTATTCGAAGAGCATTGTATGATCAATTGATCATCTATGCAAAATAAAAGTCCGATAAGTCGCAATTATAGAACGTCATCATAAACGATTTGTTTCCATAGCATGGTTAGTAGTATGGTAGTAGTGGTTAGTAGTAATATAATTATTAGAACCTAAAAG
This sequence comes from Biston betularia, assembly GCA_905404145.2. Taxonomy (NCBI): domain Eukaryota; kingdom Metazoa; phylum Arthropoda; class Insecta; order Lepidoptera; family Geometridae; genus Biston; species Biston betularia. The sequence goes on from FR989874.1 coordinate 13,311,811, forward strand.
TGTTTGATGCAACTGTCTTACTCGTGTAAAAATATTTGAATCACAAGCTAGATACGTATTGAAAGTTCGTTGGCCTGCTAGTAAAACTACCAAACTACAAGAGCGGACTTTCACGTGAAAACACTAACAAATACTTCGGATATAACAAATAGTTTGGTTTGGTAAACGTGCGTGCCGACAGACATATAGTTGGGCAAACAGTTTTATGGGCACGTGCAATGTAATTGATATTGAGTGGCTATTGGTATTTTGTTTTTATTTTGGTTGTAGCCATTTTAGAAAACTTTATTGGTTGCGAGAGCAGCATTCGGCTACCGTATAGATATTTAATTGATTCTAATGGATCTTACGTAAACTGGAATGTATTGTAATTGTGACATTCATTAATGATTTGATTGCCTTCAGTCGTGTATAATATGGGACAGGTAGTGTAATGAACTATTGCATATCATCTTATTTCATCATCTCGCATTTAAAGACATGTTCTCGTATAACTTTTATTCCTTTAAGCTTAGTGTTTGTAAAACATTTCAATAAGTTAAATTGTAATATTACTTATTTAAGTTAAATGTAACATAATGTCGGTTTATACTTACATTAAGTTGTGTGTAGTTGTAATTGGACCTCAGGCTCACTTTATGTTAATTACTAAGTAGCCTAAGGTCTGTAGCTGTACCTACCTATCTCAATAAAATAAAATAAAAATCTTGTGTCAACATTGCGGTCGTTCAGAAATATTTAGTCGGGAGTTTGTTAACTTCACAGAAAAACAAGTAAGTAGATCAGAATTAACCAACACAATATCATAACTTGCTAATCAATTTTCCACAAGATTTACCTACCCAAGTCTTAAATTTCAAAACCAATACCCGACCAAGTCATTTTGGGTCATTGGGAATTGTCAATTACTGCAATTGGTGAAGCAGATGATCGAGTCGTGCGTAACAGAACTAGCGCCAACAATATTTTCAATTCAAACAAAATTGTATTTCACGGTATAATCTGTCAAGGCCAAATAGCTAAGAAAGTCCAAGTTTCTAAATCAATGAATGATAAACAAGTATTGTAAATGTACTGAGTCGGGCATGTGACGGACGTGCATTACCCTAGAACGGAAGGCGGTGGTGAGGAAGTGGGTATGTAGCTGTCATTCGAGCTTGGCAAAGAAACAGTGCTCGGTATGTGTAAATATAGGACGTAACTTTGTCCTGTGCACGCATATGAATGGGGTTTGAAATAACTATTAAAGTGTGAGGAGAATACTACTGTGAATATTCTACTTAGAGGTGAGATATTTAGGTAACGTGCTTATTGCTTAAGTTAGAATAGAATACAACTATACTGTACACTAGCGGACGCCTCGCGGTTTCACTCGCGTAGTTCCCGTCCCCGTGGGAATACAGGGATAAAAAGTAGCCTGTCACCCGGGGATAGCGTAGCTTCCCAACGGTGAATTTTTGAATCGGTACAGTAGTTTCGGAGCCTATTCATTACAAACAAACAATCAAATCTTTCCTTTTTATAATAATATAGATAGACTAGCGGCCCGACACAGCTTCACACGTGTCTACACATTTATTTTTTAGTTCAATTCTAGTAATAAATATAGCCCTTATTAATCAGGGATAGTGTAGTATTCCAAAGGTGAAATCGGTCCAGTCGTTTTTAGTTTATTCGATTTACAAATCTTTCCTATTTATAATATTAGTGTAGACAATTATACACATCTTAAAAAGAAGGGAAAAAAACAAAACCAAAACAAGATCAAGGTAAATTTGCAGTAGCACAACTGCGGTCTTATCGCCTACGATTTCTTCCAGACAACCTTTGAATGTATAGAATTTTGGCACAGCTATTGTGGGTGGCGGTGTAAAAAAATACAGAAAAAAGGTGAATTTGTTATTTTTAGGAGATTTCTATTATGACCAATCAATATGTGATAAGATAGAAAAATGACACTATTTTAGAAAGATATTCCTTCCAACATTGTTTCTTGACGTTAATTCCAACTTGCCTCAATAGCTCCCCATTATATGCTTACTTTCGGAAACGTTGCGAAAGGAACGGTTAGATATTAGCCAGTTCGCGGAACTGTTTTTTCTTCTTCCTATTGCAAATTCGCAGAACCGTTACGCTTTTTATATTGCTACTTTCATTGATGAATAATCACACTGCAAGACTAGCAGACAATTCACGTAACCCAGTCATAACTACGCAGGTACGTAACGGGATTTCACGCCTAATCATTGCAGTATTTATTTTTAACAACCACCTTACCAACAAGTACTTACCTAACGCCAAGAATTACACAGCAATGTTAATATCTACATCATATTTATACTGTAATGGTCTGATAGCTTTACATACTTCTCAAGTTTTATGTCACGGACTCGCGCCGTCAGGTCCTTTCCTGTATCCAGCCGAAGATGAAGGCGTAGCGCCACTTCAAAATCCATGTATGTGTTCAATATTCATTAATCTCATGCACTTCCGCCGCTTACGCCTGCTTTATTGCGACTTTATTCATAAAAAATTATGCCAGTATTAAATTTTAAAGAATATACTTCGTGCTATCGTTGAAACAATCATGTGAATGCAGTTTCATTGAAACTCAATTCAACTGAGTAAGAATAACTACAAAACTGTGAACACGTTAGAAGTTTTTTAAAATATATTTTTGTATTCTAATCTACCAAATTTATTTTGGGACATTTTAAAGGTCTTGTTCATATCACAGTTTACAAAATATTTCACAAAACGATTCTCCCTAATGTTTTTTTCTAAATTAACACTTTATTTTGATCCCACGCGCTACAGATGTTGAAAAACTACCTAAATACACTACCAAATGAGCCGGCAGGGCAGGACAAATAGTTTTAATATGTGAAAAAAAGTAATTAAACATCAAAAATACAATTTAAATTAAATAAATAAATAAATATCGTAGGACATTACACACAGCGCCATCTGAGGCCAAACTAAGCAAAGCTTGTAGTATGGAACTCGGATAACTGGTAGAATACTTAAATACTTTTTTTTGTAAATACCTACATACTTATAATAAATACACAACAGACACAGAACAAACATTCGTTTATACCACAAAGTTTGTCCTGGGTTTGTCAGTTGTTTCAATTGTCTAAATATAAGAAATACAAGCGGTATTAAAAAAACAATTACAAATATGTCAAGTTATTTAACTTGACATTCGTCAAAACAAGTAGTCATTCGCGCTCTGCCCCAGCTCGCCCAAACGTTCCCATGAGGCCATGAGACTCGCAGCGTTTCCCCGTTGGATGGCCAGCGAGATGTGCTGGCTCAAATTAAGGACCGAACGTGGATCGTATCCTTTAGGCGCCGACCAAGATCTGATTTAGATTCATCATCATCATTTCAGCCGTAGGACGTCCACTGCTGGGCATAGGCCTCCCCCATTGACTTCCATGAAGACCGGTTGGAAGCGACCCTCATCCAGCGCGTTCATGATTTAGATTAATGATATACCTACTAAAGAAATCAACGCTTAAATGTGTAAATCGACAATATTAACCAAAAGTTATTTTATATCTGAAAGGAAGTTGCACCCACCCACTTCCAGGCCGGCCCGTGAAGGATCTAGCTTGGTAACGCGATATATCACAGGCTTGACGTCGAGAGCCCGACCCGGCCCGGCACAAATCACGCCAGAGCGGAAGGCCGTTGTTTTGCTTTTGTAATCAATTTCAGTGCCGCAATGATTCAGTCTTTCTTCGACAATTAATTCCGTGCCCTTTTTGCTGTTGCTTACAGTGACTAATCAATTCGAAGGTACAGTTACTTTTCGGTTGTTTGTCAACATCTACTTTTCCCATCGCTTTTATACTTTTTTTTTTTTTAATTTTGTGCGCCAATAGTTAGTTATACATCCGGTCATGAGATCTATTGGAGCAAATGTAGTTACGTATATAGGACAAAATAAAGATTGAAAAGATGCAGCAAAATATTAATAAATATCATAGGACATTACACACAGCGCCATCTGACCCCAAACTAAGCAAAGCTTGTACTATGGAAGACAGATAACTGATAGAATAATTAAATAGTTTTTTTTCTAAACACATACTTATAATACATACACTCATACAGTACACCCAGACACAGAACAAACATTTGTTTATATCACAAAGTGCTTGCCCTGGTGGGAATCGAACCCACGCCATTGGAGCAGACATACTACCAATGAACCAACAGGGCTGTCAAAATACCTACTTTTAACGGAAAAAGTAAAAAAACATTGATTCCATTGTTATTTAATTTTATTAGTTAGATCTATTTCTATATTTGATTTTAATTAATTTATTTGATATTTCATAAAATGTGATAATGTTTTACTGAATACATTTTGTAACAGGATAATTTTCGTATTAGTGAAAGATTAAAAACCGCACAAGTACTACCGACTATTCAAAGCCTGCAAATAACGTGGTATCTGCAGTTACCTACTTACGTATTCATACTCCAAAGTAGACGATGAAGCGCAATCCGACTATGGCATATAAAAAATCAGATGCAATGCATATTATGTTTCAGTGACATTAGATATAAACTGTCCCACTCCTGGGCGTGGGCTTCTTCTCATTGTGAGAAGGATAAGGCCATATAGTCCACCACGCTGGGCAAGTGCGGGTTGGCAGACATCATAACTCTCGGACAAGTAGAAGTTTCCTCAAGATTATTTCCTTCACCGTTTGAAGTCAGCGGCACGTACATTCAACTAAGAAAAGAAAGAGGTACGTGGCGTGGGGTTCGAGCTTCAGCCAGGGACCTCCAGTCTGGAAGACGTTATCTGAACTAGACAAAACTTTAATTACAAAAAATATCTACACTAATTATGAAGAGGAAAGATTTGATTTTTTGTTTCGTTTGGATTGGATAGGCTCCGAAACTACTGGACCGATCTGAATAATTCTTACTTCATTAGAATGTGTGACACACAATATAGTATGTTACACTGTGTGACATACTATATTTATATTGTTAAGTGAGTTTTGTTTTCCCGTGCGAAGCCGGGACGGGTTATTATTATTATTATTATATTTAATAAAAATACTATGCCCATATAATATGAAAAGAAATAATGCATAAACTAGCTACCATACAGAGACCACATCAAAGTTACAGATAGTGTTGCAATAAATTACAAACAGATTCAGAAACCGTAACATGCGCCTTCAAACACGTGTCGTACGAGATTGAGCGTGGAATCAAATCTTTTATTTTTAATCTCTGTCGCGCTTTGTGCACTTAAAAATATGATCCGGCATACCACACCGCACATTTACGCCGCGTGGAGAGCTTGCAAACAATGGCCATAATACGAACAGTCTCTACGCACACAAGGAACGAAGCCTCCCTATTGGCGGGGAAAGTCGGACAGGCCACGACCACAAATACATTGGCAATGTGGTTTTGTTGCGAGATCTCGCTCTGCTCTAGTGCTTCTGTGGTGAACTAATGTACCCATACGCACGGTGTGCCCGATGTTCATGGTTCTATGTTTGTACTTCTATGTCGATCGAGAACTGTGGCTAATATGAAATTTTGTTGTGTAACTGTGTTAGCGCGCGAGCTGCTTTTATTTTCCTGTATCTAGTTCTCATAAGAAACAGTATATTAATCTACTCAAGATTAATATACTGTTTCTTCTTTTAAGATAAACATTTCCATTCACAAGATTGTATAATGTCAACAAATCTCCCATAAGATCTAAGCATGGTAACATTTAAGCATCGTTATCAATATTACTTTTTTTGGATTCCATACCCAAAGGGTACCCTATTACTAGACTCCGCTGTCCGTCCGTCCGTCCGTGTCATTAGGCTGTAGGTATCTCGTGAACCGTGATAGTTAAACGGTTGAAATTTTCACAGATGATGTATTTATATTGCCGCTATAACAACAAATCCTAAAAAACAGAATAAAATAAATATTTAAGGGGGCTCCCATACAACAAACGTGTTTATAGATAATGGTACGGAAACCTTCGTGCGCGAGTCCGACTCACACTTGGCTTTTTTTTGTTTTAAGATATAGTATGTTATTATGTCGGTGTACAATAAAGTTATAATTTTTTTTTATGGTTGACAAGCTAGGTACTTGTCCCGATGTCAAGTGACGGTGACATGGAATTGGCTCTCTGTGCCTGCTGGAACATACTGTTAGGTGCTTATCGGCAGATTTTCAACTTCATATTCCAATTTATCTATAGCAGGCGTGCTTCTTAATACTTACCGAAGAATAAATAAATATTTTAAAGTGTTTTTTTTAAGATTATACCTACATTTTAACATCTATGTTTATCAGATATACGTATGGAAATCGAACCCACACCCTTCATCTCACAAATAAGAGCGGGCAGTCAACAATACAATAGTGTACATGTGTGCATCATCATCATCATCATCATCAAAGAGATATATTTTTGATATGTATACGCTTGTAAGATTCGTTGATTAAAACTTAAAAGCAAAACTTAACAATAAACAAGTAAAATAACTCTACATCTGTTAAGATGGATCAGTTTCACAAAAAACAAGAGAAAAGAAATAAAGTCTAAAATATCTCGCCGCGAGTCTTTGAAGGATAGCCCACAAAACCGCGGCCAAAGGCACAACCAGTTCTTTGTTACAAGTGTATTTGTAAGCATAGTACATGAGCCGCAAGTCAACTCACGACTTGGCCTCTACCACGGCAACAAAGAATATACATTTCGCTATACACTGCTCCCAAGAAACGAAAACTTTTAAACGTTCGTTTCGGATAACCAGCAATACATTCGTGACAGTTGACGAAGGTCGCGCAGCAATCAAAGTTGAATCCCCTGGTGAGGTGACGGCCGTCCTTGCTAAGATTACTGTTTTAGAACGAGGACAAGTATACATCGTAGGTATACATCTCCCAATTTTATCAACAATTCTAAAGCGGAAACTGTATCCCGAAAGTATTTCAATTGCAAATGTAATAGCTAGAGATAAAATGGAAGAACCGCTTCACTATTTCTGTACGAAGGCCGTAGAAATTATCGAGGCACAACTATTCAATAATTCATGAAACTGGTTGTATCGGTCGTCCTCGAGTTGGATTCACTGTATACTGGATATGTGCATTTTCTTTTCGAATCAAGGATACAATATGTTCATCTTTTATTCACTAGCTGTTATTAACTTATTATAGAGGTTGGTTATGCAGTTTCAACGATAATTAGTTAACGGTGGTGCCATTTATCGTACTTGAAGGAAACGAAACCCGTTTCATGTCCGTTAAATAAAAGAGAAGCACGACACCTTTAGTCTGACGACGCGCCGGAAAGTTGAGTCATACGATACTAACAATATACATAATTATATATTAACAAAAGCCAATCAATGACGATTCACGTTATCAGTATCAGAAGGATGTATGAATCATGAAAGACTATTCCATCAAAAATATAAATATGTTATTCTTGTACGTACCTACATATTTATAGAAATTGTTAGTTGTTGATGTAATAAATAGTTTATTTTGCTTAAATAGATATATACTCACACCAAATATACATATCAAGTACGACAGAAAAATATAAACTTATAAACCAGTGTAACAATTAGCGGCCTTATCGCTAAAAACGATCTCTTCCAGACCACTTTAGGATGGAAAGGATTCAGAAAACGAAGTGTGCCAATAATAATGATGAAAAATTAGCTAAGGATCTGATCAGGTTAACATAAATACATAGCTATTTATGTAAACCTCCTTTATCCGATCCTTAATATAGACAGTAGACATATATTGTAATAAAGACACATCCCAATAAACACTTAAATTGGAAATGATTAATATAATACATATGGAAATGACACCAAATTAAAAAATATGTCAACGTCAACGTAATAGGTATAGATAGAAACCCGCGGTAACGAAGACTACGACTCGTAACATCTGGGATGTCGCGACATCCATGGAAATGCCTAAACGACATCAAGGAGTGAACTGGACTGACACGACTGCGGCTTTCAAATGTTGGTGTATCAAAACCAACATCTGAAAGCCGCAGAATAGGAACGCAGGAAAAAAGGCCACTACGCGTCGCATCAGGGACATCGCGTCCCAAATGAAAATCCTTAGTCGACATTAGTAGTGAACTGGACTGAGATCACTACGGCTTTATGATGTTGGTGTCTCAACACCAATATATAAAGCCGTGATTTACCTACTGACCTCCAAACTTCAGTATGAAGATGGCACTTGACCACGGAAATTATTTTGCTTAGAAATGTATAGCGCGGTTATGTATACAGTATTAAGTATGTCACTAAACTGAACAGCTTTATGGTGTTATTCATAAAACTTAAACCGGTATTTACTTAAGTGACGAATTATTTCCAGAAATGCAAAACAATTAGACTGCAGATGACGCATAACGTACGTGGTTATTACGAGTACCTATAACTAACTTCTTGTAAGCAGCTGGCGACACAATTTCAGAGACCGCAATTTTTTTTACCAACCCCGGCTTACTGTAAAAACAATGTTGTACATAAAACTTTGGCTATAATAAAGTCATATGATAAAGCTCTTCATCCTGAAAGTGCGGAAGAATTTTTAAATCAGGGTTAAAAACTTGTAATGGTTATGGATGGTAACTTCGCTTTTTTTAAAATATGTTTTGCTCTATTCTAATGGATCGAATTAAGTTCCTGGAATACACTGATTCAATAGACAAGCTAATAGAAGGTACCTGCACTCGACTGATTCACCGCAGGAAGAGTTCAATTTGCCTCTCACAATCGAAGGATGTAATGTAACCAAAAGGAATTTATAACTCCTTGAATGGATCATACGGCGTCACGATGGAAATGACCGTGGGTGGAATTATGAATACCATTGTCTCTTTCAATGTTAATATTCTACCTCTAGGGTTTCTCTGCGGCCGGAATTTTAATTGTTCTCGTTCATAGAACAAAATTAATAATACTTTAAAGGTTGGAAAATAATGTTGATTACAATGTCATTGCTCTAGCTTCGGTTGGAACAAAAATGAATATAAAAGCGTAGAACATTTTGCGAAAAATATAATTTTTAATTACAGCACGTCACTTCTGATCCATTCCTCATGTATTTTGATATCGAAAACTTGAGTATTTCAATATCGCAAATTGCCATGCAAGTTGTTAGTAAATCAAGGCAGATTCACTAACACGTCGATGATATGAATCTTGTTAATCAGGAAAGAGTGTTCGAGCGTATTTATCCATATCAACTTAATTGGTTGATACTAACGAAATCCTATGGTGTCATTGTTATGCATCATTTAGTTTGCATTGTAGCATTTAAAGTCACTACGGCTTTAGTCAAGCGTTGGTTTAGACACTCGAGCGTTGCGCTGACCCAAAATCAATGTGTTTGTTAATCAATGTTTACTTGGCTTAAATTAAATTTGGTTGCGTTGCTTACAGTTTAGTTCGCCGGACTAATAACGACTACATCAGAGAACGACGCGACGGTTGCTTAGTTGGCGGACTGTTAGGACAATGTGAAACATATTTCACAGAAATTTCTATTGGAATTTTTCTTTTTTTACTCAAATCAAAATTGGATTTCGAATTCACGGTTTTGCCACGTGATAACACATCTTGTGTTCATTTGTGTGTTCAACGAACTTATTAATGAACAGTTAGAGATTTATGTTTTATTGATAAGTTCTTAGAACTAGGTATAATTATTTTTGAAGGAGGCTAGTATTCAATATTTCGTGAAGCGGTTTTTAATAAAACAAGGACGAAGTTTGTTGGACTTATTTTAGGTTTCATCTAATTTGTTTTTATAATAAATAAATGAATATTCTAGTACATTTCACACAGCGCTATCTAAAGACCAACTAAGTAAAGCTTATACTAAGGGACCCAGATTACTGATAAAATTTGTACTTAAAATATATTTTTTCTTGTAAATACATATTTATAATGTTAACAACGCAGTGTTTTATAGCATACGCAATTGGAAATGATTCATACATGAATATCATAAATATCTATAGTTTCGAGATCGACATCGACCCACTTAGATTGTGATGGATTAGTTATCTTAAATGCTGTCGATAGAACACATTCGACAGTCAAATCCACACGTTCCAAACTGTCTGTGTTGAATGCTATATCCGTTACTGACACATCAATCACCGCTAAAACTAGCGCGACCACATGCTCTAAATATGACCACCACGTCGAACAAATGAAATGTAATCCCACTATGGGACTATCCAGTGCTTTCACTACGTGCTGGATTCGGATATAATGCTTTAGCTATTTCAAAATTCGATCAAGAGCCGGCGACATGCAAATTCGCCAATCGAAATGCAACATGACATGACGAGTGGGGGTTGAGACCAGCATTCCTAGCGCGGCATGGCAGCGAGGAGTGTGGGGGGAGGGAGGCGGTCATCGACCGTCCTCAGGCGGCCGCACATAAACTACGCAGCCGCATAAGGTCAATACAGCTCGCGCCGCCACCAGACCGGTCCCGAATGGCAAGCTTCAAAAAACCATTTCGAAACCCGCCATTGTTCGAATTCGAAAATCAATTACGTGCCTACACACACACACACGCAACAAATCTAATTTAACTTGCGTAATGTAGGATATTATCTAAAAGATTGAAAGCAATATATTTTGTTGTCGCCAGAAGTGTATAAGCCGGTCTTGACTCTTGAGGGACCCAGTTAAGACGACCTTAGATAATATAGCACGTTCGAAAGCGTGTGTGTGAGCTACTTTTGTTTAGCAAGTACTCACACCCAAATATTACAGTTTATGTTCAAATAAACAGGCGGTCACCTGACATGACTCACGCTCGTCATACACCACTGTTTGCCAACGAGTAAACCGTGTTCGAGAATGTTATCAATTTCGGGCTCTTAGTAACCGAATAAAGGCAAATTGATAACTATAAAAATTTAGAGACAAGTTAATTTTGAGTTGATAAGGTGTTTCGATAAGATTGTAGAATTGGAAATGTGCTCTTTATTTATGCTATTTCATTGTTACAGATTTTAAAGAAACTATGATGTTGATCTCATTGGTACCGCAATCAGCAAGGTGAACGATATGTATTTATATTAAAATAATAACATATACCTATATTCTTTTTACACATAGTGCATGGTTATAGTTTAACGACAGGTCGTTCACTTTAGCGCCTAAATGTCGCAGGTTCGCATTCCGGCACGAGTATTTCCACATAAAATCACCCATTTGCATGACTTACAGACTGCAGCCATGCTACCAATTTAAATAATTAAACGAGTATCGAGATGACCCCATGGTGACGTTATTTCAAATCTATCTAGGCTACCTAAATACATAGGAACGAATACAGACAACGTAATGTTTTGTAGCGATGATAGCTCAGTGGTTAGCGCGGTAGGTTCGCATGCCGAAGGGCGTGGGTTCAAACCCCAACAATGAGCTTGAGCTGCCGGTGAAGGAAAACATCGTGAGAAAACCATAGCATGGTGGTAGGGTACTTTCTAGTACTCGGCTGGGTAGCTACCACCCTCAAGTTGGAAATCTGCCGCCAAGCATCTAACGGTGTGTTCCGGCAGCCTCACTTGAGAGCCAGTTCCATTCCAGGCTAGGTGTGCTTTACCATCTTCGACCACGCCGTCACTTAACATCAGGTGAGCTGTGGTCAAACACCTAGCCTGTCAAGCAGAAAAAAAAAATATTACTTTTTAGGTGTTCAGTGACTAATTTTATCGACAATACTTTGGGTGGTATCTAAGTACATTGAAGTACCATCCTTATAATGCTGCATTGCTTCTTGAGTGGAGATGAAATTAATAATTTTGTGTAATACTATTTGTGAGATTTGGATCGCTAACTAACCTAACGCTTTATGCCCCTAAAAAATAACATCAGAATTATTTTTCGAGATCGTTCGAAGGTTACCTAAGATTTATTTAAAGAATACTTTTACTCGAAAGATTCTCAAATGAAACAGCTGGTTGACGTTAGGTTTAAAAAATTGAACATAAGTATTACCCAGAGTTTAGTCGTCATTTGCGAATAGATCTTCATCCTTTACCTTGACTTCTACTAATATACAAAGAGATGTACTTACCTTAAAGGTTTCTCTGGCAGCCACTTGTCCAAACACGTGCCCGTTGTGACGAATCCGTTACACATTACATACAAGGTACACCAAGGTATTGTTTTGACGATCCCTCGTTATGGTATTCTCATCACATTACCTACCTACATCTTACATCCGGCAAGATTTTAGTCATAACAAGTTTCCATGTAAAGCTTACTCCTTATTAGAATTTATATCATTAAAAATTAGTCTGAATGAGCATCCTCTTCGGCGATATTTGCCTAAACTGTCTGTCCTAACTGTCTGTGAACTGGCGTTCCTATATGGTAAGTAAATTCAATTCTATCACCATTTCAAGAGCGAAGTTTTATGCCAGTAATAAATTTCGGAGTGGCGGGTCGTTTGAGAAAATATACATTTTCGAGCATCGCAATGATCGCAGAGTTTTCGTCACGCGACACCACGATCCAGAGAACAATGGTAAAAGTTTGTTTAGATGTTAACTATTCACGCTTTCGGTTATCTTAAACGCAATCGGAATATTACCAGATTTTAGATGATGCTAATTACGCAATTTAAAATGTCGGTAGAGACGCGGTGGAGTTCGAGATCGCGAAACAAAGACGCGCCACGTCCGTAGAAGAAAGAGTACTCACTCTCATATCCAGCCGTCCAGGACCACATGGAGACCATCGCGAGCAGCCAGTGGTACATGAGTCCTTCGACCCTCCAATATAGGGGAGCGCAAACGGGTCTGACGAGGCGCAGCGCCATCATCCATACGACGTAAGCGGGGATGGCGTATATGTTGTTGATGACGGCAAATGTCGATCTTGCGACGATCCTCGCGTACCAGCTGAAAGCAGGGCCGCGTGGGTTCATCCATGACCGTCTCGCCGCGCGGCGCGCGCGCTCACCAACCCCCAGGGTCGGACTCGCGAGTCGCGACGACATACACATGATTGGTGATATGAAATGTGACGTGCTGGACACCACAAGAGTGCTCGCACCGAGTGACACGACCGGCGAGGGTTCCGTGAGCTAGCGAGACGAGCATGGATTGGATCCGTACCGCGTTCTCCCTGCCGACAGCTGCCGTGATGCGGGCTTTCGTCGAGCGCGGACAATGCCGCTGCGCCGTACCGCCGTATCCCAATCAACACACAGATTACATTCGACGATATTTATTTATGATCATGGATTCACTGTCGGTTATTTCGTTAAGTAGATGCGAGTATAAATTTAAAAACCGCCCGCCGGCGAGCGAGTGCTCGCTCGCCGGCGAGCTCACATATGCGATTTGAGACACACATTTTACACCAATCGACGTAACAATTAACTCGTACGACGCGAGCACACATAGACATACACAATTTTATTTTCAATATTAATGCTTACTGGTCGCCCGGCCGCGGCGGGCCGGACTCGTCGTGTAAAAAAATCAATAATACAAAGTTCATATTTCATAATATAAAATTAAAAAACGACATCGGATCGCGGAAATTATACAAAAATTACAATTACAATAGTCTGTACACTATCTAATATGTACAAAGTAGTTTGCCAGCAGAGATATGTGCGGGGGCTTGTATATACAGGGCGCGGTGGGTCGCACGGCCGGCTGGCAAACTACACGTTGTAGTCGTGTGCCATCAGGCTGTGCACCTGCTCGAGGCGGTACGCGAGCCGCTGCTTCTGCGAGAACTCGTCCTCCTCGAGCGTCACCGTCAGCTGTTCGTTGTACCGCTCCGCGTACGCGTACAGCTCGTTCAGCGCGCAGTTCGTATTGAACTCCTTCGTATGGAGACGCGACTCCTCCGCCAGCATGGCGTTCATGTCCTGGTCCGATATGGCCGGCATCAGCTTAATGTCAGCGTAGTAACGCTCCACCCACTCCTTGTACACCGGAATGTCCTTCGCGTACAAGAGCTTGGAAGACGGCGAGTCTTTGCCTAGGATGTGGTCAGAAGTGGAGCAAGAGTCCATGAAGGTCTGCGCGATCACCGACAAGCAGGAATCTACAGTGTTCGACTTGTGAACGTCGAACACGAAATTGGGATTCTTTATGAGATTTACCCAGAAACGAAGCGGGAGGGAATTGCTTTTCCACGTGTGGACTACCTCGGGATCGGAGATCGCGTGCTGAAGGGCCTGGTCGTCGAGGAAATCGAACATGTACTTTATGGCTAGCGGCAAAGCCGAGCCGCGATGAGCGGTGCTGAAAATAGTCTCGAATAAATCATCGACAAACTTTTGCAATGTGCCTTTTGTGGCGAGAAGCCGAGTGAGGTATATTTCCGAGACCATTTTATTGCCACGCTCTCCCTCCTTGCGTGCGTCATCGTCGTGGTGCCTCACCAGATGCCAGTATTTGAAGCCGCCTCCGTGGTCATATTTGAGCGGACTGGCGGGTGGGCTGGCCGAACCGTATTTACCGCGATTGAGAGTTTCGTAAGTGTGGGATTTATCATTTTTCTCCATGTTGGAAAGGTTGTAGACGGAGCTCTGTTTCGCGACGAGGCTGAGACAAGCACCGTCCGGCACGCGGTAATGGTTCAACGTATTTAGCTTACGCCATTCGCTCTCGCATTTAGTTGTGCTGTCTTCGTCGTAGAGGATCAAGCGACCGCAGGCGCCCGTGCGCCATTCCAAATCGAGTTCGTCACGACTCGGTCTCTGAGAATACGGGGTTGCGCGGTAAATTGCATCGAGACATTTTTCTTTTACTTGGCTTATTGTATCACAGTCGAGAACTTTTACTTGCACGTTCTCTGTAGTAGCCTCTAAGCCGCTGACGAAAAACGTCTGTTGCGAAATCGATACGTTCACCAAAATCGGTTTGAAATCTATGGACTGTCTGATCAATTTCTCTTCACTGAGAGAATAGCGTGCTTCGGAAGTAATGGCGTCTACGGGGCCTTTGTCTACTTGGCCTTTCATTGACCTAAACAGGAGATATAGAGGTTCGCCGGCGCATTCGCGAAGGAATTTATACAACAAAAATGTAAACCAAGCGCTTAACATTTTTTCAGCGACGCTTTCGGTGCGCCTTAGCAATAACTTAGGATGGTTTTTACCCTCCATACACTTCTCTATCAGCTCGGCTAATAAAGTCTTCAAAACATCAGTACAATATTCCATTTTACTCTGCAAAGTAACCATAATAAGAGAAGCTACATTAACACGATCGCGCATGGAAAAATATCTATTACTTTCTAAAGTACGAATAAATAATAGGAGGAATGTTTTATTCATAATAAGTTGTCCGAACATTTTCAGACCTTTCTCTCTTCTATTAAGCTCTGGACGTTCCCATTGTAGGACGGCATGATCGTCAATATTAGGGAACAGAATCTTCATAGCGTACGTGCGGTAATCTAGGAACGGTATCCCGCCCGTCACCTCTCCCGTCAGATCCGTCATCTCTGTTTGCAATTCAGCAAACGCTTCCTTACACTCCGCGGCTACTCTTAACTCTAAAATATCCATTTGCTCTTGCATATTTTTTAATACTCTAATGTTTTCGGTTGATTTTCTCCTGTACATAATTAAAAATCCGAAAAAGATTAATAGCAGAGCGCATATACTTATACCTATACCGACTAATGCTGGCTTGCCGATAGCGGCTTGCAAGCCAGCTTGAGATGAATATGACAGTTTACCGATTTTGTACGTTAAAGCGCGTCCTACTTTGACTTCTACTTCTGGCGTGTCGACGCCATCTGGGAGTTCATCTCGCGACGGCGGCCTACATGTCAACTGATGTCGAGAAAGAGACGTCACGTTACACAAGCTTTCTCCGATATGAACCTCCACATCTCCTTCGGTACAAGCCCTATCTAAATTCTGCCCGTTTATGGTTAAATATTCAGACTTGTAATACTTGACATCTTCGTCGAACTTTTCGTATATCGGATCCGGGTAGAGCAGGAAACCGTCGCCCGTTTTGCTAGTGAGATTTTGTACACTTTGTACATCGTCCATATTGAAACCGTACTCTAACTCCAAAGGTCTATCTGGATCTAGATTGAGTCCGGCACTTTCAATACCGGGAGATTCGCAAATGAGATGCGTTTGAAAATCAACCCTGTGACAGGGCGCGATATAGGGTCGATTGTCGTGGTACACATATATTTGTGGGAATTGAATAGAATGGAAGTTCATACCCATCACTTTGATGTTGATCCCTCCGGAGGGTATGCCTTTGGGTTGTTTTCTTTGACTTATCAGAGGAGGGCCGGATTCGACCGATACTATGACCGGATCCTCTATGTACTCAAACTTTTCCCGTTCCAGAGTTCTCATGCCGTTATCGAAACGCATCCGCAGGGTTCCCATTTTGAGCTGATAAGAATGACTAGTTCTACAAACGGCCTCTTCGTGCGATACCGATAAAATAGCGCAAGGTAAATCATCTATAAAAGCTTGAATATTACTTCCCGCGTTTAGATATTCGCCCGTGATACGCAATTTAGTACCTCCGGACTGTGGCCCGTACTTCGGTTGAATGGAATTTATTCTCGGGTTCACAAAGGCGTAATGATGAGTAGACTCGCCGCGATAGTCAGCTACGCGAACCACCACGGGACCATCTCGAGGCACCTCCTCGCCAGGTCCGTCTACAGTGCAAACAATCTGCTTCGTTTTCACGTATAGCTCTATGATGGGCTGACATTTGATTCCGGCAATGGTGACACCGTTGTAAATATCAGATATGTTTCGCCCTAGGTTTATGCCTTCGATGGTGATGTTGGTACCGCCATCCCACGGGCCGAGTTGCGGCCGGAACGAATGGATCTCAGGGTTCGGACAAGTCTGCGTTCTGTTCAGCCAGACGCTGGGAGCGCCACACTGTTCTTGCACTTCGCACTTGTCTGAACCTTGGCACCAGCCACAACCAAATTTCTCCGGTAGAGCAAGACACATGCCACAATTGTCAGCCATATCGTTACAACGGTAAATTAGAATGTGGGTATTATCCGGATTATCTAAAGGCTTCGACCCACCCCATATAACAGCGAAAGAAGCTGTAATGTTAGGCGCACGCGACGTATAAGTAAACTCAACAGCTTCACAGTAAATAGTGTCGGCGAGAAGTTGGGCATTTACATGAGTCACGCGTCCCTCTATGTTGAATTGACAAACAAACCTCGTCTGAACGATAAATTGTCCTATAATGTGGACTTTGACTTTTATGGCTTTCTTTACACCGGATGGAACTAAAATTTCGTTCGTGCCGTCGGACGTGGAATTGATAGTGGGACAAAATCCGGGACCGGAGCGATAACTGGGCCCAATTCTACTGACGCCCGTTACGAGGATGTCGTTTCGACAGTTTTCGGCGGTATCGTGCGTGCAACGGTGTCCGTCGACGCACCAGTCGCACGGGAACGAAGAACTAACGCACTGAGTGCACGAGCTGTACGTGTTACAATCGAAAAACGTGAAGTTAGTCGCAACGAAATCAGGGCCCTGCGTAGTGCGCACCGACAGTTTCGCTGTAAAGTGGTGTTGACCGGTGGGGATCGAGGGAAGCGTATCGGTGCGCGGAGTTGTACAATTCACCCCGTATGGTTTTCTGGTGGCATTAGTAATAAGAGTACGATCTAAAGCTGTAAATGCACATAAGAATTGTCCGTTAAGAGTTGGCAAGTTTTCTATAAGTAAATCTAAAGTCTTTGCTGTAGTTCGTTGCAACTGATTTGGTGTCACTTGAGTGATTGTCGTGCAACGACCACTGCGATACGAGATCCAGTATAAGGGATCTTTAGCCGCGTCTTGACAGTCTGAACGTAAGCTACACTTGTTCTCTAAAGAACACCACCCACAATAAGGGTCTTTGGCTCCGAGACAGGTTAAGCACGATTTATATACGCTACACTCTTGAACTTTAACTTTAGACACTTTGCGTTCGGTCATCACATATAAATGCATTAATTGAGTATCGAAGAATAAGTCTTTGTTCACTGGCGAGCCTTTGTCGACGACGATGTCTCCGTACTCGAAGGCTGAAGACGCACTCTCGACTACAATCTTCTTAAGATGCCCCTCGGCAGTTCCCGCAAATACAACTGTGTAGTCTCCAGTGGCAGTGGCCGCCACAGCCGTCAGTCTCTTTTTAAACACAGCGACTGGCACGGCCTCCACTGGCTGTTCACCCCCAAGAGGTGTGTTCACATCTAACCCGCAAAAATCTTCACTGATTGACTGCAGTTTCGTTCCAATGCACGCGTGGGATGGAGATATAAAATCCAATCCTCTAGATCCGTTACCACTGAAGCAAGTCTTTATATTTTGCATAAATTTTCGACGGATTGCTTTCAACGAATATACACATAGAGCAGATAAATTTGAAGGTTTGTTGGTGTTGATTGATTCGCTTTGGCTAAATGCAGCGAAGAGAACGTCGTGCTGAGCTGTTATTCCAAGTTCTCCAGCTAGAACCGAGCCTGCCTTTCCCACAAAAGCTGCCTGTACGAGATTGTATCCATAGTTGCCACCGCCTTCTCCTGTGCACGACATCGGTATTTCAGTGTACGAGTAATAATTCTCATCATCGTGACACACTCGAACCAATTTGCTGTAGTAAGTGTCCGAACCTACACCTCTTAGCTGCGTAGTCAAAAAGTAGCTGAATCCTTCTGAACTGAATCCGTAAACATAATTTATAGGATAGCGTTCACGCGACAATGAATTGACAAACATTCTAGTACCAGTCGTGACAGCCGTTCTGGCTATCATAAAGAGACGATCATCCTCGAGGGAGCGGCTGCTCACAGCAGGAACTTCGGAACGATAGGGCGAGTTTCCTGTGAAGGTGACCCCCACATACATGACTTGCGTCATCGGCGGGTTCGGGGGTCCAGGCGCGATGAAAGCCACCGTCGACGACGTAGCATTGTTCGCTACCACTGGCTCGCGTACTTCGCGCACATCGTGAGAGATGTTATTCAAGTTGCGCACCGAACACAATCCCTGGAGAACGGAACCGCACGTGATCAGCCGACTTGTCGCATAGTCAATGACGAGCGCCTTGTTTACGTTATCCGTGGGCTTCTTGATGAAGTTAGCGGGGCAGTCGAAAGTGCATTGGGCGGAGTCATTAACGGGGCCAGTGACGATCCATTGAGCGACTTCCAAATCAGGGGAGAGCTGATAGATTCTGTTGACGGCGCCGACGTAGACGCGACCCGTGTTCCGGTCCACGACCAGGTGGTCGAAGAGCGAGGCAGGCGAGCTCACTGGGTCGGTGAAGGTCCGCACCACATCCTGGTTGGCGCGCGCGGCGGCGCACGCGGCCCCGAGGGCCAGCAGTACGCGCCACATGGCGCCGGGGCATGTGGCCGGCAGCCTACCGCGCGCACCGCCGGCCGCTCTTCTCGCCGCAGTTCGCCCGCCCCACACATCTGCAACGCGATACACGCAGTCAGGCGCAATGCCCACGCCCGACCGCCCCGGCCGCTGCTGCCGCGCTGCTCCCATCGCACCGCACCGCTCCGCCGCGCACCGGCACTTACTCTACTGCAAGCCTAGCCTACCCGCGATTCGCTGGCCTAGCCTAGCGCGAACGTCACGAATCGAACAATACAACAAACAACCCGCACGAGTACACGCTTGGGCTCGGAGAGGTCCAGTGCGATCGGAGCGAATTCACGAGCTGAAGTGAGGACACGCAGTGACCCTCTTCACAGATAACGATATCGGTACCGACCTATTTTTTTACATTGCACAAAATGTTATTGATGCCCTTTCTGACTGCATGACATTCTTATCAATCACACGGTCAAGTCGCGCCAGAGTCAAAAAGTAAAATAATAAGTGAGATTAGCAGGAATGACATTGGTATCATGAGAGCACGGGGCTATCGTTGTGTACGAGTCGGCGAGTCGATATCTTTCGGCGCGATAAGTCGGTAGATAGTTTAGAAATAGGCAAATTGTTCAAAAACAGGTCAGTACCGAGACAGCGCGGTCACGGCGATCCGATGCGGCCATTGCCGCACAGGTCACACGCCGACGAAAGCCTCAGCATCATTAAAGAGGGACAACTAAAATAATAATTTGGCATGCTGTTCGCAACGAGGGAGTGAACGTGGTAGCGTAACGATAAACAAAATGAAAATAAACAACGGACTAACTGAAAACATCGACAGTGACGGTAAGTTGTGGATACTCACAGAATCTCCATGTCGCTGGTGGTGTACGGGCTTCGGGGTAATGTACTGTTACTATGCTAGGATCATAAGCATGTAAAGCGCACTCTCATAGTGCGTTTTCAGCGGTTCGACCTCGAAAACGAGACCTGGAACAATTATATATTCGATTTAATGTTAGAACTTGCATTTACTTAAGTGGTTAGCAAGTCAAATGAATGTGTGATGTATGAATAAAACGATGTGCCGTTCAATTTTGACCTACTAATTAATGTAACCAAATTATGCGCCTTGAAATTAGTTGGTTAGGTAAATATTGACTTAAGTTACGTATAAAATAACAGTAGTAGGTATTTATTTATAACACATGTAAACAAATACTGGATACAATTTTGCCTTGCATATTTCAGAATTTTCAGTCCCTAAAGTTCTAGCCTACCTAATGGCTAAACATATTTTTTTACGTACTGGCTAGGTGTTTGACAACTGACCTGATTTTAAGTGACGGTGTGGTCGTAGATGGCAAAGCAAACCTAGCCTAGAATGGTACCGGATCTCAAGCGAGGCTGGCACACCATAGCTAGCCAGCCGTGTACCTACTATAAAATACCCTACCATCATGCTATGGTTTCCTCACAATGTTTCCTTCACCGGCAGCTCAACCTCATTTTTGGGGATTGAACCCACGCCCTTCGGCATGTAAACCGCACAAGCCACTTAGCTATCATCGCTATAAATGAAAGACCCATTATCTTAAATCTGTACGTACGTATATTTAAAACAAAAGTATTTATGATTTTTGATAGGCATCTGACATGTCTAAATCAATCGTACATGCACAAAGAGGGAATGAAAAAGAACACATACATTTTTACATTCCTGTGGAGTAAGATGACAACACTTGACTATTTTCCTGTTGGAAAAAGACTGTGAAAGGGCAGTTGATAATAGATTGGGATTGACAAAAATAATGATATAATTATATGCAGCAAAATTACTTATGAAGTAATATTTAAATTTAATAGTCAAAATTCATGAAATAGCTTATTTTAAATTAATCTCTTTTTTATTCCAGGTGTAAAAACATGCTTACCATTAAATTGCATTATCATTGGAACTGAACTAACATATTTTATTTGTACTCTATTGAATAAAAGGAAGTGGTTTCAGTGGTTAAATTAAAATTTATGATAAAAATTAATTTAAAATCATAATTTTGTATTTTAAATTTCAAAATTATTCTGGATGTATGATTTTATACTAAGTACAACAAAATTGTCTTTAGTGTAATAAAATGTTGCAAATGGTTGGCTGCATTTAAATTTAATTTACTTTATATAATTTTTGTTTCTCATCAAGAAGCTATGTACAATATTGTACATAGTAAGTATTAATATTATTAAAATTATAAAAACCTTTGAATAACTCAATCTTTTGACTTTTCAGGGGTCTATATCAAAGTTTTTATGTAAAAGTAGTGAGACGAACGATACACTCTCCTGATGGTAAGAGATGACGCAAGTCCATGACCATTACAGCGATACACAGAACTTTCAGTAGCAAAACAAAGTCCAGGGCATCGCTGCTTTGGCACCCATTACTTTCGAGACTTTCGATGGTTAGTCTCAACAGCCCAGTAATTTCGCTAGCTGCAGTACCCTTCAAACCGGAACACAGTAATGTTTGCACACTATTGCTTGGCGGCAGAATATCTGGTACTGCGGTGGTACCTACCTAGACAACTTCCTGCTAAGGAAGTCTACTACCAAATCTACCACCAAGTAAAGTTAAAAATAATTATCATCTTTCACATTCAAAGTGTGCAAAAACATTTTGTAATCAGTAATCAGTAATATTTATTGGCCATAAATAACAATAATGTTAAAGGCAAGTCACATGTACAAAAAAACCTTACGATTACACTTTAATGAATGAAGCTATACCTATACGAGTAATTAACAATGAACATACTGCAGCGGAGGCTCCGTTTATGTACTACACATAAATGAGGATTCTGAGAACCTTGTTCAAATTGAGTAATCACAGCATAATTTAATATGTTTAATAGTACAAGCTGTAGTATTAAATCTTAATCTATACAAATATTACTTATTTTTACAGTATTACCATAGTTTCTATAGTAATACAGATCTGTATTTCTTGATAATAACTAAAGTTCCTATTTTTAGCGATGATAGCTCAGTGGTTAGCGCGGTAGGTTCGCATGCCGAAGGGTGTGGGTTCAAACCCCAACAATGAGCTTGAGCTGCCGGTGAAGGAAAACGTCTTGAGGAAACCAAAGCATGGTGGTAGGGTACTTCAGTACTCGGCTGGGTAGCTACCACCCTCAAGTTGAAAATTTGCCACCAAGCATCTAACGGTGTGTTCCGGCAGCCTCACTTGAGAGCCAGTTGCATTCCAGGCTAGGTGTGCTTTACCATCGGCCACACCTTCACTTGACATCAGGTGAGCTGTGGTCAAACACATAGCCTGTCAACCATAAAAAAAAAACAATATATCTTTGTTGGTGTATTCTTAGGTTGCATGCAGTTTTACCCTAGACCTTGAATTTCATTCTGACCTTATCACATAGTATGTACATACTACAGGAAGGTATACCATGTGAATTAGTGAATTAATTAAAATTTAAAATATTGTAAGTTCAATTAAGTACCCTAATTATTACATAAGTCACAATTTTTTTGGTGACAAGCCAAGTGTTTGACCACAATTTACCTGGATTTAAGTAAGTGCTATTGTAGTTGAAGATGGGAAATATACATAACTAGCATGGAAAGTAAACTGGCTCTCAAATAATGCTCCTGGAACACACCACTAGTTGCTCAGAGGTATTGTTTTAACTTGATAGTAGTAGCTGAGTAAACAAAATCCTTACAACCTGGGTCTAGCCTACTAAGAAGTAACTGACATTTGGCGAATTTTTCTTACTAAAACTAGGGGAACAAGTTTCTTTACACATAAAAATATGATGGTTAAGGATTTAAGGACAAATACGTTTTGCAAAAAAAATATCTTTATCAATGGATACTTCCAATTCCAGGAAAAAACAGCGTGGGACATGTACTCTCTGAGCTATCAGCAAAAAAAAATGTGCTGCAGCACATACAAATAAAGGGGTTCTTGTTACCCAACCAATTTAGCTAGTTTGATTTTAAGGCACATCAAAATTATAATTCAACATTTGACATTTGTATTTAGAATAATTTCATTAGATTAAAATTAAATCATAATTGCTGTATTGTTTATTTAATTTAGTTTGACATTTGTCTGTATTTAATAACTAGCTGCGCCATGCGGTGTTACCCGCTACATGTTTTCGGATAAAAAGTAGCCTATTTTCTAATCCAGGGTCTCCGCTACCTCCATACCAAATTTCATCCAAATCTGTTCAGTAAATTTTACAGTAAGTATTAAAAAAATTGTTTAATTCAAAAACTAAATTTGAAGTTGAAAATGGAGAAAAACAACCATTTCATCTTGTATTAGTATACTTCATTAGTATATTAAAAGAGAAAAGTCAATTATAATACATACTTTAAAATTATATGTACCTACCTAATATAATTAGTACCTATATTTTTAGATTCTGGGAAAGAAGGGCTCAGCGAGTCATGTTGTTATTGAATATTGTATCAGAACTTATGAAAATAATTGCATGACTGTGTATTTGGAAACAACTATTTTTATTATAACAACTATTATGTTTAAGATTAATTATAAGCTTTAAAATAATATACCTACAATTTTAACATAACAGAGTACCTAATGGTGGAATTAAGTTTTTTTTAAAGTATTTTTCTAGAAGTCTTGCAAAACACTTTTTTTGGTTGAATACAGAATTTGCTCAGCTCAATACTCAGTCCTAGAGTTGGACAAATGCTTATTGCATTTGTCCAACGCTTACAAAGTCAGTTATTTTTAGTGAACAGGACAAACAATAAGAAAGATTATACATTAAATTACACTCCACACATCTAAAACTTTTAAATAATATTTCATTTATGATTATACAAGCACTGTGCTGCAGTTACTTTTGGGTGACCTTGTCTTCTATTGACTCTATAAGTGATGATCATCATCATTATCATCATCATCAGCCTTTCGCTGTCACTGCTGAACGTAGGCCTTTCTTAATGCACGCCACTGACCTCAGTTGTAAAGTATAAGTGATGATGGAGATTACAAATGAATTATTTTTACAAAAATAAAAGAATTTAATGTTCTTACAGAATATAAATGAAATGGGACAAGAAGGATGTTTTGGTCAGAATTTTTTTATACTATAAGGCATCAAACATAATATCACTTGAAAGCAGATAGATTGATAAACTCTTAGTGTTCACACCAAGGATTATAAGCCAGGTGATAGAATTGTTGTGATGTACAGACCAATTATTACTATACATAAAGTAGGTAGAGGTCATTATACTCAACCTACCAAAAACAATCATAAATTAATAGTTGGAAAAATGAAAAATAGTTGGTATGCAAAGCAGTGTTGGTAGGATCATATTGGGTATCAGATTGGGCAGGGATGAGAACATGAATAGTAAAGGTGAGCAATGAGCAATGTGATCAATCTAAAAGGGCACCTTAAACATACACCGGGTTACAAGTCCTAGGCACTGTATAGGTTCATGTACTACATTGAGATGGGCCTACCACCTACCATTGAATGCTAACAATTTCATCTCTTAGCCATAAATAGCTGTAGATACTGGTACATAGATAACCAATAAGTCATTATTTAAGGATGAATCTTGATGAAATTAGAACACTGCCAATTTTGGTAGATTCTATATTTTAACACAAGAATATTTTTCTTTGTAAGGTTTATCTTGATACAGATGATAGTAACCAATGCATTACATCTTTATAATTATATTCTTAGGAATATTGGATTTAATTTATTTTTTTAATTAACTGTTACATAAAACTTAGAACAAATAAAATTGAACATTGAAATTTAACAGATCAAAGTTGATTCAACAGCATAGATAAATTTTCAGACATCTCAAAAAAGGTCCACTTTTCAAACCTTTAATTAAATAAAATGCAATTGTTCACTTAAAGTAAATTATCATGTCTATCTACTATGATACCAGATAAGAAGTGTTATATCCTAATAATGCTTAGGTAATATAGTACTTAAAATGATTTCGATAAAACTGATAATGTGGTACAAGGTGATATTATAGATCCTTACAACAGTTTTTTTGTTTAAATTTAACTTGAATTTTGATCTCCGGTTTAACACAAAGATATAGTTCCTTACAAGTATTTTTTTTTGCTTAAATTTAACTTGAATTTTAACAACCTCGATTTTAACACCACAATATGGTGTATGTGCCCAGGAGCCTGTTTACTCTGAATTTATAGACATGAAAGTAATACTTTTCAAGAAATAAATGATTCATGCCTAGTTCTACATCCTAACTGACTGAATAACAAGTCATAGTTTTTAACACAAAGTAATCAGGAATATGTACAAAATACTAGTAAATCCCAGTGTCAGCCTTATATCAATAATTAATCATGTTGACATATTCATTTCATGGTATTTGTAAACTTGGTACCTAGGATCTTGACTGCTATCTGCTTAGTAACAAAATAATCATAAAAGTCACTGAAATAAAGACAACCTTACCGACTAGCCCACACTTTGTATTAGAAGATGATAACTGGCAGTAATTATTAGCTTAGATTTAGAAGAATTTGATTTATACCCGATCACCTGAAAAGCTAACATAAGGGTATTTCAGATGTAGGTAGGTATGATGTGAACTCTAAAGATGATGTGTAGGTGTTTTATATGGATTGTAGTTAGATCAGTCCCAATTTCGAAACGAAATTATATTAAGGCATTGAAATAAAAACATTGTTTTCTGTAACAATTTTCGTTAACTTCAGTTAAACAAATAGCATTAACAACGTATATTATGTATATCGGTACATCACTTTTCCAATAATTGCTAGTAAATCGAATCAATAAGGGAGTATAGACGAAATTTGTAGTTTTGATCAACGATTTACTCGAATTGTGATGTCATTATTTTAAGAGTGATGTCATCGATCTTATCGCTTTATCTGACGATTCCCAACCAAAGACTCCGGAAATCTGAGCAAGCTTTGCGATAATGTGGTCGGTTACTTACGCGGCAGCCGCCGCCGGTCCGTGTATCCCTAGACCAACAATTTTCATTTCATTACATTCCCTTCATTCGCCTACGCCATACACCCACACGCAGCTCAATACAAAAGTCATCACATCAGTTGTACTCTCTCACAACAATTACAGTTAAGTACCAACCAACACAATCTCAATAACATCCTATCCGGAGAAAGAGAGTCAGCCATTACGGCGCACGCGAGTCGATAAACGGAAGCCATTCCTGACAAAAGCTACGCGAGTAATTGCTAAACGTGGATTAACAATAAATCTTACCTTATTTTTGGTAATCTCAGAGAAAAACAACAATCCTTTGGAATCCAGAAAAATGAACGGACACTAATTGCACCACACACTAGTATATTTTCACTTATTTCGTAACAATAACACTAAACACCATAAGCGACGGTTTATATCACAACATTGAGTGTATAAAAATATCTTTATCGAGTATCAAAACCCGTAGGAAAGAATAAAATAGCACGGTTTCACTGAGTCCACGACAAGAGCATCAGTCTTCGTACATCGCCGTGGAATGAATTTGGTTTCGCTTTTCGAACGAGTCTAGGCGTGACTGACCCGAGAAAAGCCGAACTAGCCCGATTCGAATAATCTTTTCCACGTTTGCCGCCAGAGGCAGCACTGCTTTTTAATGCGTTCATGATCTAAAATGCGTTCATAAATGTAAATTTTTTAATTTCCATTTAAAACTCAGTGCAAAATTAAATGTAATATAAACACACTTTATACTTCTTTAAGTATATAACTAGAATAAAATAAAATACGCCGATATATAATGAGAAGATTTTGAGAAACGGTATCTAGTACCTACAGTAAATTATTATTTATGTTTGCTTTATCTGCTTAAATTCCACTATTATAATGCAAAATCTTGTGATTTATCAAATAAATGTTAAATGGTAGATGTTTAGGATTAAAGTAACTATGACACATAGGAAGATATTGTGTTCAATCAATTAAGATTTCTACATCACCTCTAACCATAATAATATTATGAATATAACATTTTGATCAATTTAATCGCTAGTTCTCCTTGCCAGCAAAACTAGGCTAGCATAGGTCAACAATTTAAAATACAATCATAAATTTGATGAATAATTCTAGACACCGTATCACCATGGTATCACAATTTAACCATCTAGACGGTTGGAATATTTTTAAATAAGCCAAATACTAGAAGAACAGAATAAAACCCAAGACAAAGATAGACCGAATAAAAATAGATAAATAGTTGTTAAGTAAACAGGCCGGGTCAAAGAACGTCTACGAATGTAGTGCTTACAAATTAATATGGACTAGCCTGTTTCGTATTTTTTATTAAAAACAATACAATTTGTTTGCGTTCGTTGACAACGTTTCTTCTTTGTTTTTAGTTTTTAGTTCTTCGATATTTTCAAGTATTGTGTAATAAAATCAATTTAAAGGGCACAAAATAAGTTTTGTCCAATTATGCCCTTCAAAAGTAGTAGCAACTTTATTACAAGTTTCGGTCGAGTTTTGGTAATTATTATGAGTAAAAAATTACAATTTTTATAAATACAAAAAAAAAAATACGAAGAAACAAAAGTTTTGGAACAATATAATACTGTGACATGACTTTTCCGCGTTCCTATCTAAAATACTGTTGACCTCGTTCAATTCAATTCAATTCTTGGTTTGTGGCTTTTGGGAAAACGTTTCACAACTTTGCCATTATCACCTAAAAAGATAAACCATCGAACGCAAGAATTACAAATTTTTGCGTTCAATGGTTCGATTTGATTCGTTTGATGGTCTATCTGTTATAATTATGATCTATGGTCGTTGTTGAGCCTCGCTGTTCCGTGAATAAGAGTAGCAGAGATTTTTGTTTGTCACCCTGAAACCAAAACATTTAACTTGCTACAGGACAAACACAAATATGTTGACTTCGTTGGCCCAGTCTGTACGCAGCATAGTTAAGCAATGACAGTGACAGCAGATCAAACACGTATTTTTTCGTATTAAAAAAATAACTCGTTATTAGTGCTGTCGGCTTTATTAGTATACTTCGGACCGCATTTGATAACACATGACATGTTGACATTGACATTTAGCTGACATGACAGCGACTCAAATTGTGGACGGTGGAAGGGAATTGCAAAATAATTCAAACTTTAGTGCAAATCAACTTTATTTTTATAACAAAGCGGAGATATTTGTTTAAATCATGGCATCATCCATGTTTAAAATATCTTCTGCTCTAATAAACTCCTCTAAGAACTATCGTACCGTTGTTCAACTCGTGCACAAGGCGAATATTTCAACAACAAATGTCACGGCGGTAAGTTGCATAACCGATCGCATAGGTATTACAGTGCCAATTTATAAAAGAGTGTAGGCTTATAAGGCTTCATTATTTATTATAAAACGCTCTTAACACCATGAATAATGAATGTTGTAGGCTCCCTTAGTATTATAACCTAAACCTTTGTGTTTTTGAGGCAGTGACGAGAGGCGACATAGTTACTGTTCTCATAATTATTGATTGGATTTAAAAATGTTTCTTTGCTCTGTTAGAAGTACTTGTCGGTAAAAACGGACACGCCAAAATTGTTAAAATTATGAGTGCCTAACAAGTATAATATATAAAAAAACCTGTTCATTAAACTGCATCGGTCAGTGACCTTTTACAATTTTCACCGTATTGCGAAGTTGATATCAAAAAATTGGACATTGGATTAATTTAGGGTATTAAGAGTCTCACATCATAAAGCAACAACTGGAACTAAATAAACTACTGCAGGGGACAATTACATGTGATATAGTAAATGACTTACCTTTATCACATCACACACTTTTATCCTATATTAAAAGGCCAGCTGCTGGCTTCCTTTTTTCTTGATATTATCTGAATGGTTTCCAAGGTCAGAGTTCTTAATTGTTATTTATAGACTTTAATATCAGTATTGACCCTTCTGTAACTGAAAATGGGACAATGAGTCCCAAAGGTTTTTTGGGACAAGGATGGGGCAGTGGAAAAATATACTGTCCCATTAAAAATAGGTTGTATGGTCACAATAGGTACATCATTGTTATGATTGAATATAAGTACAAGTATGCTGTTTTGAGATGTTGACCATAATACTTGTAGACATGCATAGTTTAAATACCTTCAATGTATTTAAACTATTCACAACCTTCAATGTATTTAAACTATTTTATGAGTAAAAGATTTTTTACTAAGGGAAATTATTACCTACATCACTAACCTAAACAAAAACAAAAAGGATTATAAAACTATGAAAGTATAGAGAGTCAAATCAAATGCTTGAGTCCACACAAGCACACTAGCATTCTGGTAAAAGAAAAAAAAAAGCAAACTTACCATATTTAAATACCCATTTGTATGATGAAGTAACCATTATTTTGAAATAAAAATGCTTTATCCCACTAATATTATAAATATGAAATTTTGGATGGATGGGTTTTTATTACTCTTTCATGCAAAAACTACTGAATGGATTTTGATCAAATTTGGTATGGAGGTAGTCGAGACCCTGGAATAACACATAGACTACTTTTTATACTGAAAACATGTAGCGGGTAATGCTGAGGGGCGCAGCTAGTTATTTAATAAGTTATAGGGTAGGTATGCAACAATTTAAAATAACAATTATTGCCGATATAATTGTTTGTGATATAATTAATTTATCTATAAACAATCAGTTTTTGATGCACCATGCACAAGTTAGTAGATAACCACATCCTTTCCGATGTTTAGCAATAACAAATTGTAGTTCGCTAATATTATTACTAGTTAAAGCAGTTATAACTAGGTAAATCATATAAAACTGATACTATAAATGCAAAATCAGAGTTGTATTTCAGAGTTCCTGTCTGTCCTGTCAGTAACATCTTATATCTGTCTTTATTATCTACTAGCGGACGCCTCGCGGTTTCACCCGTGTAGTTCCCGTTCCTGTGGGAATACAGGGATAAAAAGTAGCTTATGTCACCCGGGGATAGTGTAGCTTCCCAATGGTGAAAGAATTTTTGAAATTGGTCCAGTAGTTTCAAAGCCTATTCAATACATACAAACAAACAATCAAATCTTTCCTCTTTGTAATAGTATAGATACATAATTATAACACATTTTATAATTATTAATGTTCAATTTAATTCAATTCTTGATGAATGGCCTTTGTGGAGGTTCTCGACGATTCCGCCAATGTCACGTAGAATGATAGACTGCCACACAAACAGATTGAATTATAAATCAACTATTATTTTTGTATATGGTACGGTTTACAGAGTTTTGTATTTTTCCTTTTCTGAAACAAAACAATTAGAACTAACTGTAGACAAATTATTAATATTATCATAGTTTATGCATTTTTGCCACATAAATAAATCTATCAATCTGTCATCAATTTCAGCTGTCACCTAGATCCAAAGAGCGGGAACTAGAGCCTATGACAGTTGCGAGAGGTTAGTGTTTCGCGTTCTGAATATTTTTTAGGTAAAAGTAATGAGACAAACAAGACACTATCCTGATGATAAAAAGATAACGCCTGTCTATGACCATTGCAGCGATACACAGAACCAAGGTTACTTCTTCTCACTACTGTAATGGCATAATAGATTTGACATACCCTAAACAAATAGGCGCAATTTACGGCAAAAAAATTACGGGGTTCAGGTTGTGACTAATATTATAAAGGCGAAAGTTTGTGTGTATGTGTGTTTGTATGTTTGAAACTTCTTTACGCTCAAACGGCTGGACCAATTTTGATGAAATTTGGTATGCAGGTAGCTGACACCCTGGATTAAGAAGAGGCTTTTTATCCCGTAACACTGTGGGCGCAGCTAGTAATGCTCAATTGTTTTTTAACTTGCTTGCATGCGTATTATTGTTAGCGTCCGTGCGTGACGTCAACTGATCCCAATGGAAGACCAGTTGTATTTAGTTCCAACCGGCACTATGCTTTGTTGGAGCCGGTTTGTAACAAAAAGTTTTTTTATCTTTTTTTTTTGTATTGATAAAAAAGGCTAATATAGGTACATAAACAAAAAATAAATAGTGTTCATTGGTAAGCGAATAACTTGAGAACGGCTGAACTGATTTCGCTGAGTCTTTTTTTATTATTATGAGACTTTGTATTTGTACACATGCAAAGGCCGAATGCTCCCACAGCAGGTACGGAGTACCAGGCATTAAGCTAGTATAACATTTTACTTGGTGGTAATATCGTTAGCAGGAGGTCGTTTAGGTAGGACCCACCACAGTATCAAATAATCTGTCGCCTAGTAGTATTGTGTAAATATTATTGTGTTCC
This sequence comes from Biston betularia, assembly GCA_905404145.2. Classification (NCBI taxonomy): domain Eukaryota; kingdom Metazoa; phylum Arthropoda; class Insecta; order Lepidoptera; family Geometridae; genus Biston; species Biston betularia. The sequence continues at coordinate 13,343,582 of FR989874.1, forward strand.
GGTTTGAAGAGTACTGCAGCTAGCAAAATTACAAGGCTGTTGAGACTAACCATCGGATATAACAAAGTAGCTATCCCTGAACTTTCGTTTTGTTAAAGTTTTTTGTGCCTCGGTCGTCTCATTACTTTTACATTAAAAAACAAGTTAATTCACACCAGGGGTCCCGCAAATGTGCCCACTAGTGAGACAAGGACGGGAACGTAATAGTCGTAATAGATTTGTGGCAACTAATAGTGAAATCTGTTCCTAACAAACACGGCTTGCGGGTGGAGTTATTTTTTTTTTTTTTTTTTTTTTTTTTTTATAGTAGATATGCTTGCGTTTGACCGCCATCCCGCCTGATGTTAAGCGAAGATGCGGTCTACGGTGGATGTATATGTTTTTTATGGGGCCCCTACCGCAGACCGCGCCTGTATGTTACAGGCGTAACTTAGTTGTACAACTATTGTAGGTGATGTATTTATCTCAAACTCTAAAAAAGCCATAAACATACAATTGAAGTTGATCAAATGCAATCGAGCTTCACTCTAACACAGGTGCTTTGTAAATTGTTTTGAAAGAAAGAAAGAAAAGTATTTTATTCCGCAACGTAAAAAACAAAAACGAACAAACTGTTACAAAATAAGGGCTCACTGCAGCATAATACTGATTTTGACTGTTTCGTTCATTTCATTCGTTCAATGCTAAAGCGTGTTGTATAACAGGCTGTTACTAACATCACTATGCTAATTATTATGCAAATTGAGATTGTTGTTCAATCAAACACGTGAAATTGATAAACTGCTATCGCAGTTGGCTAAATAATGGACCAGTTAACGCATGTCGGTGGATGCGGGCGGTTACAGTTAAAATGATCAGGGCCGTCTTTAAACTATTTGAGGCCCTGGGCACATTAGGATGATGGGGCCCCTATGACCTTGAGAAAACACTATTTAGTTATAATACATAAAGAAAGTAGACAAACAAGGTTCTAAATTTATTTTATTTAGTTACTAACTATAAAAAATAGGAAATATAAAAAATAATCTACAAAAGTAACTCGCTTAGCATAAAATCCTTAGATTAATTCTATGTTGATTGCAAAGGTACCCTTCTAGATTTAAGATGAGCAAAATCGTTAATCACTTCTTCAAAATCTATGGTATTGAGAATATCACATTCTATGGACATCAGCGACAAACTAGTTAATCTCTCTTGAAGCATTGTACTTCTTATTTCATTTTTTATTCGTTTCAATTTTAAAGGAGCGTTCTCCGCTGCAGTTAGTTATCATCATGCTTAAAAATATTCTCAATGCAATTTCTACGTTAGGAAATGTGTCTTCAATTTTGTTTTGCTTTAATAGATTATATACTTCCTGTACACTGTTAGGTGCTTCATTTTCACTCTGAACATTTTTAAAGTATTCTTTTAAATGTTGACATTCTATTTCTAACTCTTTTTCATTTACATCTTCGTGATAGATTTCCGAAAATTCTTTGCATCCTTGTCGTATCTCTTCGGAATTCAGTTTTTAAGTGAAAAAATAAACTAAAACGTTGACTAACGGTCTCATATGAACTTAGTCGCTGTTTTAGATGAACACTCAAGGTATCGATTATTGGGAGAAAGGTTTCTACGTTGAGTCGCTCTTTTCCATTCAACTGGACTGATGGCGCAGAGCCATCAAAAAAACTCTGCCGTGAGCTTCTACGTCTTGTTCTTTGAGATAGATCCTTGTAGTCAGATTCTGGGTTCTTTTCTTTGGCAGATGATTCAAAGTTATCAAATTTATCCCTGAGGTTAGTAATAAAATCATAAAGTGAAGTGAACAAATTGGTTGTAACGTCCAGTGTTATTGTTTCTTTCTGAAGATAATTACTTGTTTTGTCTATTCTTTCTAATATAGAGCTCCAGATTTCCGTCAGTATAATAAATTCTAGACTTCCCATTTTTCTAGACAGACTAAGGGCTTCGTCTCTAGTTTCTCGTGCCTGTTCAGTATCGTTTGCGATGGTGATTAAAACTTCTATTATTCGTTTATAACCCCCATGCAAAGCGCTTACTGCATCAGCTCGGGCTGACCATCTGGTTTGTGAAAGACTTTTAACAACTTTTTTTGAACCTAAATGTTCTGTTAACATATTCCACCTGTGGGTAGAGCCCGAAAAAAAGTTGTACACTTTCTGAACTATTTCAAAAAACTGTGATGCCTCCGGTACACACCCAGCAGCATGGACACCTACCAAGTTTAAAGAATGTCCCGCACATGGTATAAATGTGGCAAATTCACATTTTTCCTTGATTCTTGTTTGTAGACCACTATACTTTCCCGACATATTTGAAGCATTGTCGTAGCTTTGTCCTCTGCAATCTTTTATGGGAATGTCATGTATCTCTTATGCTCTTTAATAGGTATAAATTTCAAAAACCTTTCAACAGGAACACAGTCTTTTACGTATCGAATGATAAAAGTTAGCTGGTCAATATGAGACAGATCGGGCGTACTGTCAACGCTAATGGAAAAATATTTTGCTGATTTAACTTCATTTATAATTTTTTTTAGAACCTGTTTTCCCATTACTTCAATAAACTCATTACAGATATTTGCTGATAAATAAGAAATGTTACCCTTTCCAGGATTTCCAAATTTTTTTAAGTGATCTGCAAGAAATGGATCAAATTCACTCAATAATTCCACACAACCCAAATAATTTCCGTTGTTTGGAGATCCTAGGATTTCATTGTCGCCGCGAAATGGAAGCCCTCTCGATGCCAAAAATTTTACAACAGCTACAATCCGTTTAAGTACGTTTCTCCAGTAATCCACTTCCTTTTGATGTTGAGATAATAAGTCTATATCTACTCTACCAACCGCTTTACTTCGTGCCAGATAAGTCATCATAGATTTCTTATGCGCTGGGCTATTTTCATATGTTATTTGAATTATGTGATTAATATGTTTCCAATCATTACATCCATTCCGAGAGCAAAGATTAACATCAGTTGGGTTAAATAAGCAGCATGAAAAACAAAATACAGAGCATTTGGAAGGCGAATACAGCAACCATTTTCTTTCGACGCTTTCATTGTTCTTTCAATTCTGTTTTTTGATTATTTGCCTACAAAATAGCTTTACCTTTAAAACTACTCATAAATTAATGGAGGTACACGATTGGGATCTTCTTCATACATAGACGCAAGGTCTCCTTAAATAGAAAAACTGAAAACAATGGTCTCTTACCTACTCAATGTTTTTATGTCTAGTGCAATAAAATTGATTTATGAATAAATTAATTTATTTTGAATAGTTTAAAATATACATACAGCCACATATTTAGCCAACATATTTTTTACATGTTTACTAATAGATATTTTCTGTTTCCCATCACTGACCCATTAGTCAAAAAGTTCAAGCTATGTTGTATCAAGGTATGGGTATGCGCATGCGGCAAACTAAAGCTAATAAGCGTAGGTATTGTAGTAAGTCATTATCATCAGATTTTTCAAAATTAATGTTTTTCGGTAATACCTAAATATCGGTTATCATTTGGTAATCTGGCAGAAACTAGGGGGCCCCATTTGATCGCGGGGCCCTGGGCACGTGCCCATAGTGCCCAGTGGGGAAGAGGGGCCTGAAAATGATAACAAAATAATATAAAAAAACACACTTCGAGTCGATTCAGACATTCGTGGAGGGGACACCATCCGACCGGTTCCTACGCGCCTTTCATTTCGCGACGTGGCCACTCATTGCGTTCCAAACCGGTGTAGAAAATAGCGTACTCGCTAATTCAATTTGATCTTTTTGTCGGCTAAAACAGAAAACGCCTGGCGTCATAAAAAAAATATGAAAACCTCGTTCGTTTTATAAATAAGGTCGCATAAAAATCGAACGTTTGACTAGACGTCAATTTGACGTATTTATTTTGCTCTTAAAATTTTTGCGTTTGTGAATTTTACTAATTTTTTTTGTGTTAAATTTTTGTTTACGCGAATCCAAATTCTGCGTGTCTAGTGTCTGTTTAGAGTTTATGAAGGCTTATTTCAATAGTTCTAATACTCCAACGATGGCGTGCTCTCATTGCATGAACCCTGAGTCGAAGCCTATTAAAATGGTAAGTTCTTCCTCTACATGCATAATCAGCAAAATAAATCGATTACAAAATGTAGTTCTTTACATTACGGAGGTAAAGATGAAACTGTGCAATGTTAACTGCTTGTGGACCAATCAAACACCATCTCGCAGATTTATTGTTGAAAACAGTACCTATTACGTAAGACCACAAAATTCATATTTTTATAGGGTTTCCTATACCAACCCGTGAAACTTTTATGCAGGCGAGTAAAAAGAGAATAATTCTAAATACATATTCAAATGTAATTTAAGTAAGTAATTATTATCATATTTTCTAAGAACTATGTTATGTTTTTGTTGGCTTGGTTTTACTTGAACCGGGACAATTTAAGCATACATTTAATGTTATCACAAGCCTTGACCTCGCCCTTAACTGTTGTTTATTCTACCAGTACCTACGAATAATATAAACTATTATTATTCGTATACCACTACGTTATGTATCTATCTATCATTAGTATATATTTATTGCTCCATCTTTTGATTGGGTAAACATATTTGAGCCCAAGTAGGATTTCCAAGTTTAATTTGGAGTTCCGAGTAGTCCTATATTTAAAATGTCATCCAAATTCATGAGAGCTTTTAAGCTATTTTTGTTTTTAGAGACTTAATTAATTACAATTTGACACGAATTGACTTAAAGTTAGCTCTGATGCTCTGCTCTGATGATGTTAGTTAGCTGCGGTGCGTGGGTTCGAGTCTCAGTCTCTGGTCTAGGACAAACATTTATGTGACGAATATATTATATAAATATATACCTATATACATACTATAATTATGAACACATAGTTTAATTATGTATACATAGTTTACAAAAAAAAGTTTTTCTACGTATTATATCCCTTATTTTATTGCTATAATACAAAATTGGCTTAAATTTGACAGCTAGATAGTACTTTTTTGTATACTTATACGAAATTCGGTGGCCTTCTTCAAGGAAACAAAGCAGAGTGCAATGCGCGCGCGACCATGTTTTGCTTCACATTACGTGTCGCTAGATGGCGCTGTTTGGAATTTTCTCCGAAATATTAATCTTGGCCGTTTTTACTTAAATCTTTCTAATAACATTGTACCAATTGGAAACTACAATTAAATGTAATCGGGGTGATTACACTAATAAAATTTATGGAGCCATGATGTGGGTAATTAATCTCTTCGATTTGTAATAGTACCTAAATCTATCGAATTAGTCTTCATTAATGTTTTAATCAGTAATAATATTCACTTCGTTACTTGGCTTTGATGATAGACTCGAAAGGTGTAGAGTAGAACTCATCGATTGGAAGTGCAGCCATGCCACAAATAGGTTCTATTATTATCTGTTCACAAGTTTAGATAAACCATGCCATACAAAACAACGGTAGCCAATTTCAAATGTCATGTAAGGCGCTCCAGTTAATAGTTTTATGTTAATCACATCGTAATATTAAAGCCTCAATTAAATATACCGTCGCTTATTTTCGAGTATTTCGTTTCTACGTGATACGAGACGTCCTCAGACATTGGATCCAAAGCCAAAATGGAACTTGTTATGTTTTGACACTAGATGGCGCGCGTCCTATTTCATAGAAATCTTAGTATATCTAGCTAGACAAATGTAAAAATACCTTCTCGCTTAATTTCAGAGGAAAGAACGAGACACCTTCGGCGAGTTGGACGTTCCCGATGACAAGTACTATGGAGCTCAGACCGTCCGGTCTGTCATGAACTTCCCAATCGGCGGCATCGAAGAACGTATGCCTGTGAGTAGAGGGATCAAATTATAATGGTCAATCGTGAATAACGTAATTTTATGGACCCATAGTTGCAAGTACTTATATTATTATTTATTCTGTATTCTTCATCGAATGTCTCAAAAAAAAATGAGCGTCAAGGTAATTTATAAATTTAGCTTTATGCAGTTTTATGTAGCGTACAAAGTACTACATCAGCGTTTGTGACTAAACTTGCAAATTCTGGTCACTGATTTTTCTTCTAAAAGTAATGAGACGAACGAAACGTTGACTTGATGGTAAGAGACAACGCTTGCACATGACCATTGCAACGATGCCAAGAACTTTGAGTACCAAAATGAAAGTTAAAGGACCGTACTATGACCTGTTATTGCCATTCAATTTAGAGGTGACATGGGTGTGAAATTTCTAACTGTCTAAAGTTACAGTTTGGGGCGGATATCTTAATGAGTACTTGAAAATACGTTTTACATTACTTGCACATAATATACTCATGTTTTATGCAATATTATGCCAACCTCATAATGTTGCATGTTTTTAAACAGTAAGGTATTCATGTTGCCAGAAAGACAATGGGCTATAAAATTGCAAGGATTGTGTATAGGTATGAGTCGAACATTCATGCTCACCTTTGATGTGTAATAGTAATAGTGTAGAAAAATACAATTTTTTCGAATTGAAGAGCGGTAAACAAGCAGACCTTTTGCCTGATAGTACGCATTTTCCATGGTCATGGGGTATCTTCTAGCAGTGGCGGTCTTAGGGGGTGGCAAGCAGGGCAATCGTCCGGTGCCACGCGTCCTCGTAGAAAAAAGACAACCATATATGCATGTGTATCTCGCGCCTCGCACTTAACAAACCCCCCCTTCTAGTTCTTGGGTGGCTAGCTACCGCCCTCAAGTTGAAAATCTGCCGCCAAGCATCTAACGGTGTGTTCCGACAGCTTCAATTGAGAGTCAGTTCCAATTTCAGGTTAAGTGAGTTTACTATTTTCGACCATCACTTGAAATCAGTGATGTAATTACTTGTATTGTCTTTATTATATCCACACCTGTATAGCGGTTATGGTTTCTCCGAACGAATTAAATCATAATCAACTCGAAACACGTTCGCCCTACTTAAGTAAGTCGCTTGCAACTCAGACCATGTACAATATGTACTCGCAAAGCAAAAATGGAGGATGGTTTTTTTGGTGAAAGTAAAGAGACGAACGAGACACTCTCCTGACGGTAAGGGACGCCTGCCCATGACAATTGCAGTGATATCTCGAAACAACTTGGAGTAACAGAACAAAGTCCAGGACGTCGCTGGTTTGACGTTCATTACAGCCCTGATGGTTTATTGGTAGTATGTCTGCTCCAAGAGCTGAAGGGCGTGGGTTCGATTCCCATCCAGGATAAACATTTTGTGGTATAAATAAATGTTTGTTCTGTGTCTGGGTGTTCTGTATTTATTATAAGTACCTATGTATTTACAACAAAAAAAAAAGTGTTTAAGTACTAGCTGCGCCCCGCGGTGTTACCCGCTACATGTTTTCGGGATAAGAAGTAGCCTATGTCCAGGGTCTCAGCTATATTAACACCATTTATCAGTTTTCGGCAGAACCTAGAAGCAGAAAATCAGGTTTAATGCCGTACCACAGAGAAGTCTATCGTTGTTCAGCAGTGGCCAATGATAGGCTGATTAAGAGATTGCTGATATATTTCTTAGTATCGCTGTCGTGTATGACCCATTTGTATAAACAAGCGTTTGACCTATCACGCTTGATAATATAATGCAAGTTTACCTATTGTAATATTTCACGGCAGATAAAGCGATAAGGCATAACATTGTTACGAAGCATTTGAATACTGCTAGTGTATTTTTATGGTTGGAGGCTAGGTGTTTGACCACAGCTCGGCTGCTGTTTAGTGACGTGCATAATAATAATTTTAATACAAAACGTGCTAAATATTGTATGCCCAAAAAGGTAGCTGTTGATACCTTTAACACCAACATATGATACACAGCCTACAATAAAATATTTTGAATTTTTGAATTTTGACGGTGTGGTCGAAGATGGTAAACACACCTGGGAGGAAACTCGCTCTCAAGTGAAGCTGCCGGGACACACTGTTAGATGCTTGGCGACACATTTTCAACTTGAGGGTGGTAGCTAGCCAGCCGTGTAGAATAAAGTACCCTACCACCACGCAAGCTCATTGTTGGGGTTTGAATCCACGCCCTGCGGTGTACGAACCGAGTGCGCTAACCACTGAGCTATCATCGCTACAAAATGTGTAACAGTGTGTGAATATAACCCAATGACTTATCTCGGTGTGTAGAAAATGTTTGTTTTCGTTTTGTAAGCCTGATAAGTTGGTTCTTGTTTTTGCTATAAGAACCTACTTTCCAGCCTAACCCAGTTAAGGTTTCAGTACAAACACAATTATCCGTTTCGTAAGGCCACTTCGAGCGCACAATAGAATAGAATAGAATATAACTTTATTAATACACTAAAAACAAATTACAATGAAACACAGATCACAATCAATACAAATATGAAACAAAAAAAAGAAGAAGATATATAACAAAACAATATAATATATACTTGATGTATAAGGGCGGTCTTATCGCCTAGAGCGATTTCTCCCAGACAACCTTTGGATGGAAAGAAAAGTAAATAAATATTAGGTTGGTGTATAAAAAAAAAGAACAATACAGTAAACGTATATACATATGAAATACTTAATATATAGATTAGCAGGCTGATAAATAATGTTTATATACTAAATTATTAAAAATATGAATTGACTTAGCCTGTCTAATAAAGGAAGGAAGTGCATTTCAATGTAAGAAACAATTTAAACCTATAGGTATATACACAGAGAAAAGTTTTTTTTTTTATGTAAAAAATAATGAGACGAACTAGACGCTCTCCTGATGGTAAGAGATAACGCCTGTCCATGACCATTGCAGCGATGCACAGAACTCTGAGTAATAAAACGAAGTCCAGGGCATCGCTGCTTTGGCGCTCATTACTTTGAGACTTCGATGGTTAGTCTCAACAGCCCAGTAATTTCGCTAGCTGCAGTACCCTTCGAACTAGAACACAGTAATGTTTACACACTACTGCTTAGCAGCAGAATAACTGGTACTACGGTGGTACCTACCTAGGCGACCTCCTGCTAAGGAGATCTACCACCGAGTAAAAAAAGTAGTATTATAGTCTCGAGGAAAAGAACATGTATGTATGGAAGACAAATATTGATGATTGCAATTACATACTTACTATGGAAACTGGTGTACTATTGACACATGTTCGTTTTACTTATGCGGGGTTTACTGTAGTCGGGAGTATCCGACAAAATTAAACGTGAGTAAAACAACAAGACTTCAAATAAAATATCTATAATTAAAGGAAAAACATTTTAAACCTATTTATTATTCAATTTAAACATATAACTTTAATACATTTTTACGGTTTACTATTTCGCGACAAAAATCCACCATCTTGATTTTTTTTAAATACCAGGAACACCTCTTAGGATACTTGGGTTAATGAGACGAATCAAGAATATGCTTTATCTTGAATAAAATTATTTTGATTTTTGACATTGTTTCAGTACCCTGTCATCGTTGCAATGGGCATCCTAAAGAAGGCCGCAGCTAAAGTTAACATAGAATTCGGACTGGACAAGAAAATTGGTAAGATGTTACGTAAATTGGTAAATGTATTTTTTTTTATGTAAAAAATAATGAGACGAACGAGACGCTCTTCTGATGGTAAGAGATAACGTCTGTCCATGATCATTGCAGCGATACACAGAACTCTGAGTAACAAAACAAATTCCAGGGCATCGCTGCTTTGGCGCTCATTACTTTGGAGACTTTTGATGGCTAGTCTCAACAGCCCAGTAATTTCGCTAGCTGCAGTACCCTTCAAACCGGAACACAGTAATGTTTACACACTACTGCTTAGCGGTAGAATAACTGGTACTGCGGTGGTACCTACCTAGTATGTATGTTCTGGTAGGACTGGTTTATTAGTAAATTGTAGTAGCCCAGTCGGGAGAAGACATTTATACCTATAACTTTCTTTTATTTTTCTAAAAAAAAGAAAAGAAAATATTTCGAATAAACTTGTATAATATTTCCAAAGAATTAAAGTTGGTGCTACTTACCTACTTCTTTATGGAATAGAATATTTTTATTAACCTTATAACTACATATAATGTCTGTCTTATGTGGAATGGCTTACCACTGAGTTTCAATCTACAGAGCTTCAAACGAAGCGTAAATAGGGCCCTTAAAGGTAGGCAACGCACTGGTAATGCCCCGGGTATTGCAGGTGTCCATAGGCGGCGGTGACCACTTACCATCAGGTGGCTCAACACTTGTTTGCCACTTTTTTTACATGAAAAAAAAAATGTTACACTAGACACGTCAAAATTGCAGTTTCATCAGCAAAATTATATAAAATTAAAAAAATACAAATTAACAAATAAATAAATAAATAAAATAAATATCGTAGGACTATACACACAGCGCCATCTGACCCCAAACTAAGCAGAGCTTGTGCTATGGAAGTCAGATAACTGATAGAATACTTAAATACTTTTTTTTTTTTTTTTTTTTGTAAATACATACTTATAATACATACAGTACACCCAGACACAGAACAAACATCGATGTTAGTCACTGATTACACTGATGTCACTGATTTTAACAAAAATGTCCATTGAGTGATTTATAAATAATGTTTTTGACTGCCATGTTAACTCATTTGGTACCACATCTGCTTCAAGAGCCGTAGGGCGTGGGTTCAAATACAAATAAAAATATGTTATAACACCAATGTTACAAATCAAAATAATGTGTCATTGGTTCCAGCGGACGCGATAATGCAGGCGTGCGATGAAGTAATTAGCGGCAAGCTGTATCGTGAAGGGCATTTCCCTCTCGTCATCTGGCAGACCGGCTCCGGCACGCAGACCAATATGAACACCAATGAGGTAATTGAATTTTGTCGCCACTTTGCAGCGGAGCAGGCGGCCATGTCAGAAAATTGAAAGAAAGCCGCAAAATGTCGGCGTTTTTGGAGGAAACAAGATGGATGAACGTATTTAGAAAAATATTCTTTTCATCCCCCCATCTCGAAAAAAGTATTTTTGCTGTTCGATATCTGAGTGCTAAAGTCGTTTTTATCCGCTAGAGGATAAAGTAAATTTGAATTTAGAACATCGTTTGCACTAAGTTTGTGAATTCAAAACATCATTAAACCTATTTAATTTTACCTCCATGGTGACGAATTTATCATACAACTTTTTTTAATTTGTTAAAAACTCAGGACTCGGAACCTCCTTGTCACGTCATATTGTTAATTAGTAGTTAACACCTAAACTGAAATAAAAGTATCTTGTGATTGTAAATGATTTTTTTGCATTTAGTCATTTCCTCGCTGAGGTGGGATGAAAAGTTACGTGTTGCACTCGAGTGCAAAGATTTTTCACCTCGTGCTCTTTAGAATCCTTCGCTTGCTCGGTCATCTAAATTGAGCACGCGGATAAAAAGCAACTTTGCACTTTTGTATAACAGATAACTATTGCCCCTATCTGCCCCTATTTTGTAACTGTCTGTCTCTTTTATTCTATTGTGTTCGGTTGTATTGCAAAACAAACTTCTTTTCTTTCTTTTCATCGATCGGGTTTTTGGGCAACCATGAAGTGGAGGTCTCTTTTTCGAATTGCAGGTGATCTCGAACCGCGCCATCCAGATTCTGGGCGGCAAGCTAGGCAGCAAAGACCCCGTACACCCCAACGACCACGTGAACAAGTCGCAGAGCTCCAACGACACGTTCCCCACTGCCATGCACATCGCTGTGGCCATGGAACTGCGGGATCGTCTCATGCCGGGCCTGGTCGCGCTTCGAGACACACTCGATTCCAAGGCTAAGGAGTTCTCCAAGATTATCAAGATCGGAAGGTGAGAGAGGCTAACATATTTCTTTTTAGGAATAAGTTGCAGAGTTTCGACGATTCGTTCTCCGCGGTCAATCACACGGTTAAAGATTGGTTAGAACTTTTAAGTGGAGAAGATATTTGGTTAAATGAGGATCCATTTAACCAAATATCTTGATTCGTTGATGCTTTCCTTTTTCTGCGTCTTCGAAGTAACCAAGCCAACAGAAGTGTTTCTCGGAATCCATTTTGTTATTGAGTGTATTGTATGTCGTGAACTCGCCGCGAACAGGCGACGGAAACGTTGCGTGATCGCTACGTCTCCGCGGCGTCTTCGCGATGCAGCCGCGGCGTGTTCGCGACGTACTCGCTGCGTGCCCGGCCCGTTTTGAAGACGCTCGCAAACCGCTAGTGCGATAAGGCCCTAATAAACATCCATCCATACAAGTCATATCTACTTACAAACTTTCACATTTATAATATTTGTATAGGATTGTATAAAAATGACATTAAATTGACAGCCCTGATGGTTTATTGGTAGTATGTCTGCTCCAAGAGCTGAAGGGCGTAGGTTCGATTCCCACCCATGATAAGCATTTTGTGATTTAAACAAATGTTTGTTCTGTGTCTGGGTGTAGGTACTGTATGTATCTGGCAGCCTCACTTGAGAGCCAGTTTTCAGGCTAGGTATGCTTTACCATCTTCGACCACACCTTCATTTAACATCAGGTGAGCTGTGGTCAAAACACCTAGCCTGTCAACCATAAAAAAAAAGTATTGTAATTCTGTATTTCCAATAAAAACTATTTAATTTATCTATCAGTTATCTGTCTTCCATAGTACAAGCTTTGCTTAGTTTGGGGTCAGATAGCACTGTGTGTAATGTTCTAAAATATTTATTTATTTAAATTTTTGTCATTGTGGTAACCAAAACGACTTTTAGCAGGAATACATTAAAAATATAACTCTTAAGCATATAATTTGGCGTATTGATTGATTGATTAACTCTTTATTGCACACACTAAAAAAATAATACAATACAGAAGAAATAAAGTGTAACAACTGGCGACCAGTATTGGTTAATGTGAAGCCACAATAAATTAAAAAAAAAAATATGTTAATTTGATTTTAGAACTCACTTAATGGACGCCGTGCCCCTAACCCTAGGGCAGGAGTTCAGCGGGTACGCGTGCCAGTTGACTTACGGCATCGAGCGCGTGTGCGCGACGCTGCCGCGGTTGCACTACCTGGCGCTAGGCGGCACCGCCGTCGGCACCGGACTCAACACGCGCATCGGCTTCGCGGAGAAATGCGCCACGGAGATATCGAACCTCACCGGTGAGTTAACCCATCCGACCCATATATATTGTTAAGGTGGTTCGATTTCCATACAAATATTTTTTTTCCTTTTATGGACAAATGGAGCATAATTTTACAGTGAAATCACAGTTACTGACATGTAGTAAAAAAATAATGATAGGGTTACATGGGTTGGATGGGTTAAGGTGGTTCGATTTCCATACAAACAATTTTTTTCTATTTATGGACAAATGCAGTATAATTTTACAGTGAAATCACAGCTACTGGCATTTGTTTTGGTCTTTATTTGCGGTAAATCACAATTGCTTGAATAGTAGATTATTAGTATAATCTACTGTTTTATTCAAAACTTATAAATTCATAAATGATTTATAAATTTGATTTCATGCTAAGAATCTACTGGTTTATTCAAGCAATTGTGATTTACCGCAAATAAAGACCAAAATAAATGCCAGTAGCTGTGATTTCACTGTAAAATTATACTGCATTTGTCCATAAATAGAAAAAAATTGTTTGTATGGAAATCGAACCACCTTAACCCATCCAACCCATGTAACCCTATCATTATTTTTTTACTACATCCAAAATAAAATAAGGAAAATACACACAGCGCCATCTGACGTCAAACTAAGCAAAGCTTGTACTATGGAAGTCCGATAACTGATAGATTTTATTTATATATATTGCAATCTGCCCTTATTGAAATTTAACATTGTTTGTGTCAATGTGTTAATCCAGGGTCTCAGCTACCTCTATACCAAATTTCACCCAAATCCGTTTAGTAGTTTTTGCGTAAAGAAGTAACAAACGTGCTCACAAACTTTCGCCTTTATAATATATCAGCTACCTTCATATCAAATTTCATCCAAATTCGTTTAATAGTTTTTGCGTGAAAGAGTAACAAACATCCATCCAAACTTTTATATTTATAACATTAGGGGGATTGTGACAATGTTTTTGTCTAGGTATCCCATTCGAGACGGCGCCAAACAAGTTTGAAGCGCTCGCGTGTCACGACTCGATGGTGGAAGTCCACGGCGCTCTCAACACGATCGCCTGTTCCCTCATGAAGATCGCGAACGATATCCGCTTGCTAGCTTCCGGACCTAGATGCGGTATCGGCGAGCTGATGCTGCCGGAGAACGAGCCGGGATCCTCCATCATGCCCGGTAAGGAACCCCAATACATACTATCTACTACTTTTTCACGACCGAATTCACATGTCGAGTTACGGCAAAATAGAAAAAATGAATAGGAGGATGATGATGGTGATGATTTGATTTTTTTTAATAGGAGAACGAATTCCATAATAACACAAATAAATAAAATAAAATAAATATCGCAAGACATTACACACAGCGCCATCTGACCCCAAACTAAGCAAAGCTTGTACTATGGAAGTCAGATAACCTTAAATACTTTTTTTTGTAAATACATACCTACCTACTTATAATAAATACAGAACACATAGACACAGAACAAAAATTTCCTATAATACAAAATGTTTATCCTGTGTCGGAATCGAACCTACGCCCTTCAGCTCTTGGAGCAAACATGCTACCAATGAACCAACAGGGCTGTCATCAATGTAAACTCAATTTTTAGTGAATACATTTCGTTTCATTTAATTTCTGGGGGTTTGAAGTCGCGAGTGCATCGCTCGCTGCCTTTTGACATGCATATAAGGTGAGGTGGTACTCAAATGCAAGCCTATTTATACTTTGTGGTAGATTTCCTTAGCAGGAGGTACCACCGTCGTCTAGGTAGGTACCACCGCAGTACCAGTAATTCTGCCGCCAAGCAGTAGCGTGTAAACATTACTGTGTTCTGGTTGGAAGGGAAATTTCAGGGCTGTTGAGACTAACTGTCAAAGTCTCAAAGTAATGAGCAACAAAGCAGCAATCCCTGAAATTTTGCTACTCGAAAGTTTTGTGTATCGTTATAATGAACATAGGCATGTGTTATCTCATACCATCAGGAGAGCGTCTCGTTTGTATCATTACTTTTACATTAAAAAAAAAAAAAAGATTTATCTTGGGTTAATTAAATATTCCTAAACTGGAGGATGTCTATACCCAAATAGGGGTTCCTAAAATGTAAAATAAGTGAAAGTTTATAAATATAAATTAATGTTATACAATATATTTTATATATAAAACAAAATACAATACAAATGTAATATATGGGGCGTTCTACTTTTCTACCGACAATGACGTGTCTCCTCAGGAAAAAAAAATCTGTATCCGTCCTAAATTGCAGTTTCTCAAATTTTATTGTCACAAGATTTTTTGGACCATATAGTCATTATAATAACACTAAAATCCCGTTTTTATTGTTTTTGCTTTTTACAAAATTATTGTGACATAGTATTCGAAACGTGTGACAGAGGTGTTTTACATACAAATAAAGCGTGTCCCTTTACGCTGCCTAATGTTACAAAATGATGTCGCTTAAAAAAATCATATAGGACCCTATAATATAAAATTATTTATTGAAATGCTGAAATATTGTCTTTAGATTAATAAAAATATAATAAACGTAAAGGTTCATACTATTAAGCAAAAAAATATTTTATCCTTGGGTACGGCTGCATATGTTTTTTCTTGCTATCTTCCGTCACGCATTTCGCAAAACAAAAAACACGCCTTAGCTGTTTGATCTTCAACACTAAACAACAGCACGGTTTCCTTCTCCTCTCGGCTTTAAGCCTTGAGACCCCACCCTGGAGCGAGCCGAGTTAGGCGCCCGCTGGTAGTGAACTAGAGGTGCGTGTGTTTATTCGGCGACCGCTCTGTCACGTAAGTTACTACTTTAAAATATTATTGTAATTCCCATTTATTTACGTAATATTATTATTTCCCAGTATATCTGTCATATTTACTCACTTTTACGAACAATTTGTAATTTTATGAACGTTGAAATCCTCGAACACTGTTATTTTACACCTCTGTCACGAGGCACCTCTGTCACAAAATAACTGTGACGGGAGTAGTATAGCTCGTGACGGAGTGGTATTTTTTGTCAGAAACTTTGCCGTAATTGATTTTCACAATAGTTAATTGATATCTTTTGTATTCTATATATTACATTATCAATTATTTTATTCATTTAAGGTATTATCATCAGGGTAATTAAATAATAGCGTTATCTGCGACGGAAAAGCAGTGACGTTGTCGTGAAAAAAGGAAACAGGACCCTGAAAAAGTCGTAGAAGTGAAATGATAAGACTTAGAAAGATACCATGCTTGCAAAAAGCTAGTCAAAGATCTGACACCAAGAGTACACAGACAAATGAAAATAAAATGGCAAGTTAGAAACAAAAAGAGAACAACAGAAAGCTTTGCAGAACGTTCTAATGAATACTCGACTTCCACACCTGTTCCTTCAAACCCCAGGTTACTCCTTTAATTCCTAGATCTCGTTCACTAACTCCAACCTCATCCGCTGCTAGAGCAAGGGGAAGAGAAAGAGTTAGCCGAGACAGATCGAAAATTTATAGGCAAAATATGAAACTTCAAGGCCATGTAAAATTAATTATAGAAAAATACGAAAATACAAGGAAAGACTTCATCGCCAAAAAAATTAAAGAAGACAGCTTATTACATAATATACCCAAACCAAAAAATTAAGATAAATTTAAAAGCGCCGAATAAAGAAGAAAAAAGAAAATACATATAGTATTTTGACAAATGCCATTAAGGAACATTACAAAAACATTAAAAACAAAAACAAAATGAAACACTGCTCCAAAACAATCCTATCCTTTCCTACAAGACACAACAATTAACCGTTCGGGACTAAAACTTCAACTGTTTCAAGAGACTTTGGTAATAAAAAAATGCTGCACAACAAATATTATTTGCTAGCTTTATTTTTATTAAGTTGCTCTTTATAAAAGTAAAGCTAGGTAGGTAGTTAAGCCCAACCTCAGATTAAAAAGAACCATTGGCTGATATAAATAAACAACATAATAATTAGAGCTCCTACAAAGAGATTTTATGAGACTGTTGTATAACATTGTATCATCTTCATCTTCTGAAGTAGTATTACTACTTCAGAAGATGATCAGCCTCTTCAGCCTCTCGTTAATCAGAAAAAACCTGTGCACATAAAACCAGGTGCTTCATGTGACCTATCAGGAGACCCATTATTAATAAAAAATGGTATTATGTCAGTAAAAGTACCCAGTAGAAACTAAGTGGAGTACACCTACTTAGGAGTTGAAAAAAGTTGTGTGGATGCAGATGGAGATGTTCAGGTGATATTTTATAAAACTGTTGTTGACACTGACAAAATATTTAAATTAGTAAAATCAGATGTATCAGATGTGATGTTTGAAAACTTGATAAAAATGATTACGGTTAAAAGAGGAAGGCGTGTTATAGAAGTATTTGAAAAGTCGAATAAGAGAAAAGAAAAGATTAGTCTGATTTTACGTGCACCAAATAATGATTATACCAAGAAATAATATCTTATGTAGCATTGTAAGAGAAGCCTTATGTTTTGTTATCCTTTTTAAAAACTTTCAAAACCTTAAAGGATTAAGTTTAAATGTTGGCCTATTAATATCTACCATTCTGTCATACTCTAGCACAATTTTGTCCCCCTTGTAATTAAGCATTAAAGCAGCATATGTTCAGTTTATTGAAAACATATACACTAAAATAACGTATTATATTATTATATATTGACCATAAAAGGTAGTAACAGAATTTCAGCTATGTTTATTTCAATTATTTGCAAAATATTTCAAAGTTTGTTGTCTTAATGAGCAAAAATGTGACAGAGTGGTATTAAATGTCATTTTTTATATTATATTTGTAACAAGAATTGGGATAAATCGTGTTCGATAATAATAAATGCTTGTATTCTAGTTATGCCAAGTTAAAAAAACTGTAAATTTGATTTGACATAATAATTAATAAATATATTAGTTTGTGACAGAGGTGTTTATTTTTTCCAACTATTCCGATAAAACTTAAAATAAATAAAAAGTAAATAACAAAACTTCGATGCACTATACATATCTGAAATCTTCGATAACTGGACAATAATGTAAAAATACATTTTTTTGAAGAATTACACTTTTATTTTTTTTTGAAATCTAAAAATTTATCACTCAGATTGTCGGTAGAAAAGTAGAACGCCCCATATAACTAGGTGATAGGAAATAAAAAGGCTTTATTATTATCATCGTTATTTTTTTTTTCTCTTATTTTTTAAATTAAATATTTTTAACAAAACTTAAAAACTAGGGTGCCGCCGGCAGCGGGGCAGGGCTCAAGCTGCCGGTGGTTAGGGCTGCAGTGAGGAACCTCCTCACAATGCGCGCCGTGTCAAGGATCACTGCCTTTTGAAGCTGACCCTTGACCCATCCGTCTAGCGAGAGTCTCTTGAGATGTTATAATTATTATTAATAATTAAATACGAGTGTGCAGATGCCCGCCCCCCTCCTAACACCTCACCGCGCGGGCGATCTTTCTATTTTGCGATTAACTTATGACGTTGTTTGTCCGCAA
This sequence comes from Biston betularia, assembly GCA_905404145.2. Taxonomy (NCBI): domain Eukaryota; kingdom Metazoa; phylum Arthropoda; class Insecta; order Lepidoptera; family Geometridae; genus Biston; species Biston betularia. The sequence goes on from FR989874.1 coordinate 13,362,210, forward strand.
CTTTCCAGGCAAGGTGAACCCGACGCAGTGCGAGGCGCTGACGATGATCGCGGCGCAGGTGATCGGTAACCACGTGGCGTGCACCGTCGGCGGCAGTAACGGACACTTCGAGCTGAACGTTTTCAAGCCCGTCATGGTGTCCAATGTGCTGCGATCCATCAGGCTTATTGGTAAGCTTACACTAATACTATATATATGACGAGGACCAATAATTAAGCTATTGCATAGCTTCTATCGCGGGCCTTGAGCGTGGAGACCGAATCCAGAAATTCCGTAACGAAAATAACCTAACACCCCCCACTCCCACCGGCACAGCGGTGATACTTTTTAGTTTTGCCATCTATCTATGAATAGCAGAACTTTTAATGACTTTTTTGTTGAAATATCACGCTTGTCTCTTTAGTTCAGCAACTCGCCTCTAGGTGGCATTGGTTGTATCGGCGTAAAAATGCTATGCAATAGCATTACCGCGGCAGTCCCCGAGTGCCACACGTCTTTTTTTTTTTTTTTTTAATTGTAACGTCAGCATTGCTGACGTCGCTATCATCAGGGTGGGTGATCCTTCATGCTTTTTTACCGCATTGAATTGCAAGCCGTCGGATGGCTATTTATACCAAAACTAACGCCTTCACAAACGATGCTTTGTCAACACAAAACACTATCTACGGATAATTTGATTTTAAGTTTTACAAATAAATCATAACAAATAATTTATCTAACAATTCAAACATTAGTCTAACGGTTAAATAAATAATTGTAGTTTTCGGTCTCGCGCCGAAATATATATATATTTCGTTATATTTAAATTTATTTTTATTTATTTTTATATTTTTATATTTATTATTTTTATACTTTTACAATAATAATTATGTATTGCTTTTATTTTATTAGTGTTACAACATCTCCCGTCTGTTCTTATTATGTATCGTGCCTGGAAGAAATCGCTCTTAGCGATAAGGCCGCCACTTGTGGCACTGGCTCATAAGATTCTTTTGTTCTCTGTACTTTTTTTCTGTTTTTGGTGTGCATAATGAAGAGTTTCTATCTATTATAAAAAATAATAATCTCTTCATAGTATAAAACATAGTCGCTTTCCGCCGTCTGTAGGCTTGGATCTATTAAACTACGCAACGGATTTTAAATACAATTTCCATTAATAAACAGAGAGATTCAAGATGAATCAAACATGCATATGCACCACATTAGTATCTACGTTGCACCCGTGCGAAGCCGGGGCGGGTCGCTCGTAGTAGTAATTGATTGATTCAGGGTTTTATTTAGTGTATTTTCGCTTAAAGGTCGTTTTGGTTACAGCAGTGATGACGATTTAAATTTAAAATAAGTACTTGACGATATTTTTTTTTAAATCTTGACAAGTTTTTGCGTCTCTGAAAACGTGGCTAAAAACGTTTTTTTTTTTATGTAAAAAGTAATGAGACGAACGAGACGCTCTCCTGATGGTAAGAGATAACGCCTGTCCATGACCATTGCAGCGATACACAGAACTTTAAGTAACAAAACAAAGTCCAGTGCATCACTGCTTTGGCGCTCATTACTTTGGAGACTTTCGATGGTTAGTCTCAACAGCCCAGTAATTTCGCTAGCTGCAGTACCCTTCAAACCGGAACACAGTAATGTTTACACACTACTGCTTAGCGGCAGAATAACTGGTACTGCGGTGGTACCTACCTAGACGACCTCCTGCTAAGGAGATCCACCACCAAGTAAAGTGGAGGCAGCTGCTTTCAAATAAATATTGTATCAGTTCCCTTAGTTCAATGTTTTCTTAGTTTGTGGCTATATGGTGTTCCTTATTTATTTATTTTATTTTCAGGCGATGGTTGCCAGGCGTTCAACAAAAACTGTGCAGCTGGTATCAAAGCTGATGAGGCTAAGATCGCTAAAATCATGCACGAGTCTCTCATGTTGGTGACCGCTCTCAATCCTCATATCGGATATGATAAGGTGAACTAGCATTTTATAAAACTACTAGCCCTCGATTTTGTCCGCGCTGAGTTAATAATTGAGTTCGGAGAGAAATGAAACATGATGTGTTAGTTACAAAATAATAATATTATTAATTATGAAATTTGCGCTACTTAATTACCTAGATTAATATAAGTGATACTTTTTTTATTATTCTGATGTAATATTCCGTAAGACACATCTAAACCTTCAAGTGGATACGTCCAGTAGTTAGTTGACAGCCCTGTTGGTTCATTGGTAGCATGTCTGCTTCGAGAGCTGAAGGGCGTGGGTTCGATTCCCACTCAGGACTAACATTTTGTGTGACTAACATCGATGTTTGTTCTGTGTCTGGGTGTACTGTATGTATTATAAGTATGTATTTACAAAAAAAAAAAAGTATTTAAGTATTCTATCAGTTATCTGTCTTCCATAGCACAAGCTTTGCTTAGTTTGGGGTCAGATGGCGCTGTGTGTAATGTCCTGTGATATTTATTTACTTTTTTATTAATCCCAAAGGAACCCAACATTTTTCTGATATAAAAAGTATCGTATATGTTAATCCAGGCAATAAACTGTATGTGTGCCAAATTTCATTCAAATCCGTTCAGCCGTTTTACCGTGATCGAGTAACAATCCAAACATACATACTTTCACAATTACAATTTTAGTAGGATCATTTTATAAAAAAATATTGACTTCGCATGCAACTTCAATGCAAGTACAAAAATTGTTATTACACCATTTTTGTTGTTTTACGTCGACGCGACTATTGTAATTGGCAAAATTAAAAAAATTGCAATTTTCTTTTTTCTGGTTGGTTGGTTCAGGTGTTTGACCTTTGCTCATCAGCTGAGCTAATTTAGGTTATTCAGGCTCTTTGCTGCTTACGTATTTGAACGACCTTTAACAGCACCTGTAGTATGTCATTATACAACCATGTTGTATTAACTTTAAGGTCGCGTTAACAACTTATTTATTGATATGTCTATTTCAGGCTGCTCAAATTGCGAAAACGGCGCATAAAGAAGGTGGTACTCTCAAGGATACGGCCATTAAGCTAGGAATCCTCACCGATGAACAGTTCAAACAGTGGGTCAGGCCCGAAGACATGTTGGGACCTAAGTAAACTCCTATAAGAATGACGCTACTCGAAAATGTAGGGATTTTTACAGTTGGTTGACGCGTCTCGTAGCAAAAACACCTCTTTACCCTTTTTTTTTGTCCGAAAATATAACGGACATGACTTTGAAATGATGGCATTACTGATCTTTTATTGAATGAATTGCGCTGTATGTTTACAATTACTTTTTAAGAACTCAAAAACGGCTCTAATGTTTTCGATGGAATTGGTTTTACTCTGGGAAAAGAATTTTCCGTGTTTTAAATTTTGTATACACCCATAGGTGCTATAAGAAAAAACGTGCCGTGTTTGGAGGCTTAGCAAGTTTGATTGGAATCGACGCTTGATGCACAATTGATTTCGAAGTAGGTTTACAGTTTATATCCGTGAAACTGAATAGAAGGTGATCGGTACAGAAGTGAAAAATCGTCTTCGAAAAGTCCGTTAATCCATGTCTCTGGGAAGTCGAAACATTGGGCACTCTTTAACTCCGGTCCATTCTCAGATCTAAATAGTTTCTGTGACTATCTGTGACGTTCGTTTTATTATCTGTGACGGCCTTACTGTACGTCCGGAGAGTGTATTTGTTCTCGGACGACTGCAAATACTTTTTGTGTTAGTCGCCGGTGACCTAATTTGAATTTATTGTCGACAGCGTGCCAGCATTGAATCTTATTCTATCTCCCTCAGTTTGCGGTCAAGAGTCGCGTCAACTTATACTGAATAACTTCTAGTACTATCTGTAAATGTCCCTTGTCACGTTCACAGAATGTTACAATTATTTATTTTCGTAAACTATGTCGCGTTTGACGTTAAGTGTTGCCAAAAGTTTTTTTTTTGCTAATGTCTTTTTGTTGATGCCAATTACGGATAGACTAGAATTTTCTCTGGTATATCAGTATTTGTAATGGCATTGTGCGTAATTTCAACCGATATGCATTTATTTTACAACTACCTACAAAACTTAATTTTCCATGTAGCTGCAGATTTTTGTACGTTGTTTTTAATTTCATAGATTTTACGTTATTCATGTTTATTATGTATTTTTTATGTATACTGTTGTGCTGTATATTTTCTGTTGAAGATTATTGCGTACCTTTTGGAAAGTTGTTTATAGTTAAGTTAAAATAAATGAAGTGCGTACAAGTATACTGTATTGTTTTATTTATTTCAAGTTAAGAATTGGGTTCAGAGAGAAATTAAGCAAGTGTAAGTTTTCAACAAAAGATCAACAGCTTCATTGATCATGAAACTTGCGCTACTTAAGTTTTTTTTTTTTTTTTTTATGGTTGACAGGCTAGTTGTTTGAACACAGCTCATCTGATGTTAAGTGAAGGTGTGGTAGAAGATGGTAAAGCACACCTAGCCTGGAATGGAACTGGCTCTCAAGTGAGGCTGCCGGAACACACCGTTAGATGCTTGGCAGCAGATTTTCAACTTGAGGGTGGTAGCTAGCCAGCCGAGTACTAGAAAGTACCCTACCACCATGCTAAATAATTACTTAGATTAATATAAAAGGTTATAATAATAATAATAATATAACTCTTTATTGTATACACCAAATTACAAAAAAAATATATATATATAAAAATAAAGACTTAAAACTAATGTAACAATTGGCGGCCTTATCGCTAAAAGCGATCTCTTCCAGGCAACCATAACACGGAAAAATATTCTAAACTAAGGACCGGGTGTGTCGACAAGTTAAAAAAAAAAAAAAAAATAGATAAAAAGAAAAAAGATTAAATAAAATAAAAAACATTTAGGTAGGTAAGGTATCTTTTATTCTGGAATAATGTTCCGTAAGACACATCTATACTTCATTTCGGCTGTACCTTTCAATAGAGAAATTCCATTTTGGTAAGCGTTCAAACAAATACTTCAATTTAAAGAAATACTGAGCCCTAGACTTTGTTTTGCTACTCAAAGTTCTGTATATCGCTATAATGATCTGGGACAGGCGTTACCTCTTACCATCAGGAGAGTCTAATATTGCATGTTCGTACTGAACGTAGCTGTTGCTCTACCTACATATTAAGACCTTAATGTAACACAGCATAGCAATAAACTATACTTTGACTTTGAGTGTCTTGTTCGTCTCATTACTTAAATAAAACTATTTTTTTTTGTAATAACCCACAGTGGTTAAAAATTAATTGTTACCTATCTAAAAAAAGCACCAAACCAAACCAGAACCCATAACTGCATTAAAATCGGACTAGTAGTTTTGGAGAAAAATGGCAACATTTAATGAAAAGTGGTATTAGTACAAACAAACATCCTCCCACCCCAAATGCATATACCGTCGCCGTTCCGTTGTGGGTAAAAATACATACATTGCAAGTAAAGCAAAGGAGTCTGGTTAAAATGACTTTGAAGGCAAGGATGAAATAAATAAGGGGTTAGCAAGGAGCCCTAATGGTTCTGAAGAATGATCATGCACAAACAACGTGACAGTATCTTGTAAGGAATGTACATTGATAAATAAAAACCATTTGTAATGCTTCAACTACAGTATAATTAGCAATTTTCATCTGTGCCATAAATACTAAATTTAATACTTAAACTTTTGGTACATCTTTGGTTTGTTTGATAAAATTTTTATCACAATAATTAAAATAATTATAACAGATCATATTGGAATGTAATGTTCAAAAATAGAGAGCACAATAAATATTCTTTACACAAAAAGTGTGACTAACTTCTAACTTCTTAGTCAATGACATACAACATTAAAAATAATAAAAAAATGAAGTTGCATCCAACTTAGAACTTTCTCGATTTTGGTGAAGTCAGTCAAAAAGTAAAATTAAGTACATGTCATGATTTAAAAAATAAACATACAAAACAACAGGGATATTTTGTACCATAATAATGACTATTCTACAATCAGACTAGAATCTATTTAAGTACAATGCATGTTCGTGTGGAAGGCATCTTACACCATTTTTGATTATGTATAAAAGTGTACTCTTAAATTAGTTACATTACATAAATACATCTTTGATATTCTGGAACTGCTTTACAGCAAGGTCCACGGGCAGGTCAAAATGGTGTGAAGTCAAACGATCCAAGCTTTGCAAAGTGTCTTGAAAGCCTGTATTGACCACATAACTAGTGGACGAATAGTGTGTGTCTATCAGTGACCGACACTTTAACATTATATTTAACCACAAAACAAGCTTATGTGCATTCAGTGCTGCACAAATAAAAGCCTTGAAATGAGCATCATAACTCCTCTTATACCGTGTATGTGACGCCACAATACTCTCTATAGCACTAAGTAAACTCTGCTTATTTGTTATAGCAGTCCCACCAACTATGTCTAGGTTGAAACTTTGGCTTAACTTTCTTGCTGGTGTTGAGTTAAATCGATCTCCATCGTTCAGCTCATAGTAGCGTAGGATTAGCTCCCAGATATGCATAGTTCGAGATGAGGATGACCGTCGGACTGGAAAACAGCCTATGATGGGTACAAGAGAGTTTGATTCAGGCTCAGCAAGGCCATGTTGTAATAGATCTTTTAAGTTAACAGCTAAATGTTTTCTTACAGTTGTAGTTAAAGGTGCATCATGTATAACAATACCATCTTCCTCTGATTCACTGTCATAGTTGTCAATCATAGATTGGGAAGGTCGTTCTCTTGATACAAGCCGCAAGACGGAATCTATAGACATTTCTAACTTAGCTCGCAAGTTGCCCCAGTGAGTGACCGTTGTTGATGATTTTCTTTCATACCTTCTGTTGGAATCAAGTGAACAGCCAAAATGTGACACTGCAACAATCTGCATCATGTTGGAAGCCCGTCTCATCAAGTCTATTGTTTCTCCTCGTAGATCATCCTTCACTTTATTACCATTGAATATCTTTTCAAATTTTTCTGATTTACTTGTTTTCTTATTCTCATTTGTGGTATTGAGTTGGTCAGTGCCTTTCATTAGATTTATGAACCGTTGCATCTCTTCAATGTGAGTCTGTAACTTGCTTATAATTTCATCTTTTGATAGTTGTTTATCAGCATACTGGTGCACAGCACAGTTAATTTGCTGGGTCAGCTCTTCAGTAGTTAGAGGTTTACTGCACCCTTCTTCAAGGCTCTGATTCAGTTGTGCTTGCAAGTATTGAATCATGGATCTGTGGGTCGGATCGACGTTAGATACGTTTGAAGTGAATTGGTCGAGTTCAAGAAGTTGAGTTTTAAGCCGTTGCATGAAGTCCGATATGCGGGTGCGTTGTTTTTTTATTTTGTGCTCGAGTTCGGCACAATCACCGCATGAGGGCTCACCGGAGCTACCTTGTGGGGCCGCGCGGGAGTCCGTCGCACCACAAGCTCGCACGGTGTACTCCTCTAAAGCCTTTAACATTTCATCTCTTTTTTCGGGAGGTGTGTTTATGATTTGCCGTAAGCGAAATTCGATTTGTGCGAGATGCGACGTCAAGGAAAACACAGAAGATGATAGGATCTCTTGTTCTTCTTCTAGAGCGTGAAGTCTGTCTCCGGGGGCCGGTTCTGTAGTGTGTTCGTCACATAGAGCTTCCTTGGTGGCCCCCAGGGGTTCACAGCGCGGTTCCTGCCATATTGGTATTCCATTCTCTTCGCAATCACTGTTCGACTCCATTTTTTAGAGATTTGTGTTAATTTTCACAAATACAGCTGCTTTCTTGTGGTCATTTTCATTGATTTGAAGAAATAAAAATACTGAAAACTCCTGAAACAGACGTCACAAGGAAAACGTCATTTTCATCAATGACGCATTGGTCTTGTGGTGGGAGGGAGTCAAATGTCAAATATGTCAAAATGAGAAATCGGTAGATCTGTCCAAAAAAGTCTGTAGATACAACATACATAAAAATCAGTATATTAAAACTAATGACCAACTTTATGATTAGCTAGAGAAAGCATTAACCAATGAGCATAATAACAAAATAACTACTACTAACGACATCGTGTACGACGAAATACATTGGTACAAATTACTTGCCTAATCTAATGAACTTACTATTCCAATTATATTGATTGTAATATTTACAGACTGACTTCTTTTACTTGTGGCATTAGGTAATTACTTCTAAACGTTGCCTGAGATATCCACTCTAAAGCATTCCACACAATGACAAGATCTGTAACAGTGACCCAACGTGCAGTCATTTATAACAATGTGAGAAAGGATTTATTAGAATTTCCACTTTTGAAAACAAATACCTAAGTTAAATAAAATTGAGTTCCATTCCAATCGGCAATCTTTTTGGATTACGGGGTTTAAAATATGAAATAAGCATACTTTATCTAAAAAGCCTGAAATATCCTAATAATTCGGTGTTCTATAACATTTTTTTAAACAGTGAAAAAATATTTTTTATTTTGGTAGGATAGATCATAGTTTTAGTGGATATACTGAAAAATCGGTAGTTTTCACACAAGCCACTCTTATGACGTCAAGAAAATGAGTGAAAAGATTGAAATTTTAACAGACTATATTTTATATAAAGAACATTTGAGTGAATTTGAACGTAGTAGCACAGATAAAAACTGTTTTTTATTGTTTGTCTGTTTGTCTAGTTTTAACCAATCACATAATGTGTTTTCAGTGACGTCATTTACACTTTTGTAAAATAATGGCCGTCGTGTAGAAAGTAGTTTTTAATCTGAGTGCAGAAAGCAGATACTAATGACATACATAAAGCCCGCCATTTTAAAAATAAATAAGTGTGCTCATAATATAGTAAAAAATAAAACACGTTTGTAATAAAATTTCAACAGAAGTATAATTCTAAATTTAACATTACAACCTACATTATTATTTTTTTCCTTAAAAATGAAATGAATAGGTAAGTATGGGTATCACCATTAAAGAGATATTATTTAGGGTCGTTCTGTCCTTGGCCCGTTTTGCTTCCAGGCCGTTCCGTGACCTCGACCTAAGGTCTTTTTAGCACAATACCTTGATACTTGATATAACTAAAAGTTCATATTAAGTGCGTAATTAAAAACTTTTAAATAATAATAGAACAACACGACTTGACCACGTTCCCGCCAAAGCTACAAAATAGTTGTAGGCTATCAACTATTATTGTGTTTTAATTTTTTTTTCTTTTTTCTTTTTCGACCATTTTTAGGCATTGTGTCAGTTCTCAAGTTTTCAGTGTCTTTATATACCTAGATCATAATATATACTATATACAACAAGTAAAAAGGTTAAGCAATAAAAAAATAACATTGCGTAGAAAAGTATAGTGCACTAAAATATGTAAAAACAAAAGACGAATTTTTGAAACTAAACTTTTTAACATCGATTTTTTTATAATTAATTATTATATAATAATAATAATAGTTATTATTATTTTCGTTTAGACAGTTTAATAAAGTGTATATTTAGACTTGTAAATTGTAAATATATCTATCATTTATCTAAATTAATTCACAAAGTCGGAAGATTTTGATCAAAGCTAGCCATGATAAATATTTGCAGCTTCCGATTATTTATTAGTATTGATCTGACTTGTAAAAAGTATGCACATTTTTTCGGAAAATCATAATTTATTAATAAGGCTAAGTATTTTACCATCGTCATCATCTTAGCCGCAGGACCAGAAACCCAAATTGGTGATCAGGTATTATCGTGTTTTCGTTCAGAAAGGGTTTTAGCCTTTGAAGAAAAGTTTTTTTCAACACTTTAGATAAGAGGGGAAGAAGACTTATAGATCTGTATGAGCTTGGTTCCGTTGTACCCTACATATAATGCCATTTGTGCGTAGGACATCCATTACTGTTGGACTTGTGGCCTCCGCCAATGATTTCCATGAATACCGGTTGGAAGTGGCTCGCATCCAGCGCGTTCGTGGTTCCTGCGGTCTTCATTAGGACGTCTGTCCACATTGTGAACGTCAAGTTGTGTAACTTTTGTTGATCAAAACATATCAATAGCATTTTTACATGACTGACAGCCCTGTTGGCTCATTGGTAGCATGTCTGCTTCAAGAGCTGAGGGCGTGGGTTCGATTCCCACCCAGGACAAGCATTTTATGATATAAAAAAACCAAATGTTTGTTCTGTGTCTGGGTGTACTGTATGTATTATAAGTAGTATGTATTTACAAAAAAAAATTAAGTATTCTACCAGTTATCTGACTCCCATAGTACAAGCTTTGCTTAGTTTGGGGTCAGATGGCGCTGTGTGTAATGTGCTACGATATTTATTTATTTATTTATTGTGGCCTTTAGCCGTTTGCCTTTCACCCAGTATACCTAAATAGTAATCGATGCCTACAGGTAGGTATGTAAGTACATGCCCATGAAATCTAAACATCTCTGGAGACACGTAAAAACGCGTCAACCCTCGTTTTTCAATAGATCTTATCAACACAATGCTTTGAAACTGAAAAGACGTTTTTACTCGTCTCCATTGTCATGCAAAGGCGTTTCAAAAGCGTTTGCAATTTCTGTAGAATGTTCTCGATAAAAATGATTATGGTCGTGATAATTTTTATGTTGAAGTCTTTTTCATGTTTAGTGCGTCAAAGAGATGCCTGGAATGTTTTTGTAACGGATTCAAACTACCGAATACTTAACTGAAAATGGCTTCGAACGAAGTAAAATATTTTTGCTTTGTTTGAATTGGGAATAACTTGTTGCATTGTACCAGTGATATACCTACCTACTATACTTATATATTATGGTTATAACGGGATATCAAAATATGCGTTATAAACGACCATATCTTTGATTTCTTCATTGCAGGCCTAATAGATAATAATATTAATTTCACCTTGATGCCTTGAACGGGAGACTAAAAAATTACAAATACAAATACAAAAATATTTATTTACCAGAATATATTATGTGTACAAAGATCGCAATATTTTACAATAGTCCCCGCACTAGGGCTAGCCTGCATGTGTCGCGGTAGGCTGGCACCGATTAAATATTTTATCTAAATTCTAAAGAGAACTTGTACTATTTTTTTAACTTTATAATTTGATACTAATAGATTAATAAGCAAGGAATGCAGTCAAGTATATAATTATGTGCATGAGGTGTCTGTGTGTGTGTGTGTGTGTGTGTGTGTCATCTACAGAACAATGACGCACACTTCTTTCGTTATCAAATTCTTTTTTACGCACATACATGTATGTAGATTTCGTTGCTTTGAACTCTGTGTTTGTAAAATCATTGAGATTATATCTAAGTACCTACAATAATCTGTGAAAGCATCATATGGGGCTTTTATCCACTACTGGCTTTTTGGTACAGGAAAATGTGAGAAACCTGCTTCTTATTGAGTGTTAGACGCTCGCGAAAAAGATCTAATATAATATGACACAGCTCTTTAGAAAGCGCCTAACAGGAAAAGCAATAATACGCTCCACATGCAATATGGGGACAGTAAAATGTATAATGAAATTCAATTTGTAATTTGTATTCATTTTGTAACTCAAGCTTGTTGGGTGTTGAAGCCGCGCCGTTCGACGTGCAATACGCCCGCTAACTATTTAAACTGCTATTAAATGGCAAAAATAGCTGTTAGGTTAGGTTAGAACAAATAAGTCAAATAAACCCAATATGCAACTTTTTAGTAAACACTAAGCATAATAATTTTATGGGGTGGTACGGAAATCTCGGTATACTAATCTAATTAGCACTTGATGAATTTGTTCTAAGTTAAAACTTATTTCATAAAAGCGGACGCCTCGCGATTTCATCCGCGTAGTTCCCGTTCCCGTGGGAATACAGGGATAAAAAGTTGTCCATGTCACCCGGTGATAGCGTAGCGTCCTGTAGTGTTTGTACGAGTATCTATGTAATAGATATTATACATTGTCTCATGTACACCAGTAGAGGGAGTGCCGTCGGGGATTCTGGCGTTAGACGCCCGCCGTACGGACAGGGCGTGCGCCAGCGCTCGGGGCTGGTGTAGTGGTGAGCCAGTGAACCAATATCTACATTATAGTTAATAGCTTCTTTGTAGTGATAGTGATCAGTACACTTCCCAACGGCGAAAGAATTTTTGAAATCGGTCCAGTAGTTTCGGAGCTTATTCATAACAAACAAACAAACAATCAAATCTTTCTTCTTTCTAATAGTATAGATATATTCCTTGATAAAGATGCTGGTTTCGAACGTGATATTAAGACAAGTATACATAGGTAAGTAAGAGATAGGATCAGGAAATACGCTTTACGATGGGACGAAACAAATTTAATTACAGAAAGGTCACGTGGAACTACCCCCGTTTACGTGGGTTAGATGTTTTGGAGGTATATGCCTACTCACAATTAGACCTACTATGACGGGGGTCTCATATTTTAGCAGAGGCAAGGGTAATACTGTACTAAGCGGACCAGAGCGACGAATCTACGACTGACCATCGGGTCAATAATTTTAAGAAAATCTATATTAAAAAGAAACCAGTTATACATGAAACAGTTGTCGAACGATAGCTCCGAACTGACAATACCCAATAAACAATCAACAGATTTTTTCTGCTATTCTTAATTTACTTTTCTTAAAACCACTCCAGCTTTCTACTACAGCTAGCGAAATAACAGGGCTGGTGAGACTAACCATCTAATGTCTCAAAGTACACAATGAGTGGCGAAACGGCGATCCCCTGGAATTTGGTTTGGTACAAAGTTCTGTGTATCACTGCAATGGTCATGAACAGGCGTTATCTCTTACCATCAGGAGAGCGTCCCGTTCGTCACATTACTTTTACAAAAAAAAAAAACAGGAGGACAACACAAAAAGTGATTCAAATAAGCCATAACACATAGCAATTGATCTTTAAATCTTTTGCGGTATTGTAACACCTTTTGTAACAGCCATTAACATCTTTACTTGTAAATAATCTGTTATCTCAGACAAAAAAATAAAATGGAATGCTAAGGTGAAAATGTACAAGAGTTGTATATTTTTACCAGACGATGCGGCACCAGTGTAGTGAGAAATTACCTTTCGTTACAGAATATAAATGATACCATTCTGTCAGGGGCGGACCAAGAGTGTGGGGCCCTGGGCTCGCTAGCTTGTACTACTTAGAGGCAGGCTCCAAGTAGTACAAGTAAATAATCAACCAATTGTCATTTTGCCGAAAACCTGTTTTCGATATTATATACTAGGTACACGATTTAGGAAAAAAGAGCGCAATCAAATAGTTTATTTATTTAGTATGCCTTATACACACAAACAGCACTGAGAGACATTATCGCAAAAGAAATCAACACGTTATGTGTACATTTGATTAATTAATTTCGCACATTTGATACATTAGCAATATTTTTGCGACGCAAATTCTTTTATTTACTAATCACATTGTAAGTTCTTTGTTAAGTCAGAATTTACGGAAAAAACTTATAAATGATTTAGTCGGAAAACATCGACAAGTTTCCTTTCATAAATTAGTACAAAAATTTCACTGCATTTTGTTTTCGATGTGGGCTGGGACCCCAAAAAGTCCTTATACAGATCCGCCCTTGTATTCTGTGAGTGAGTTTTATGCCCAGTAGGTATGCCGGGGGCCAAAATGGTGTAAAGGAAAACTCTCACCGATGGTTTTATTTTTCAATTAAAAAAGCCATTATAGGTTATCAAAATTATCAGATTTGTAAGTAGAGTCAGTGAAACATTGTGTCGCCAAAAGAAAAACATATTATAATCTTCTTGACAGCCCTGTTAGCTTATTGGCAGTATATAGGTTTTAAGAGCCACAGGACGTGGGTTCGATCCCCAACCAGGACAAACATTTTATGGTATAAACAAATGTTTGTTCTGTGTCTGCGTGAAACAAACACGGTCGCAAATTGTCTTTATCAACTTTCTATACAGTAGAGTGATTTTTATGAAGACATACTAAGTATTCATATCCTTTGTTACATATTGGATCCGAGTAGCTACAAATTTTCACGCTACCCTCACCTTTTCTTTAACGAGAGGGAAATCTTGAAAAGTTGTTGTGGCGCAGTCAAGTTGTATGGGATTGTTCCTACTAAAAATCTCCTGGTAGCCTTCCTTGGTGCTTGACGGATGGTTCCGAGATCTTCACCTATTCTAATTTTATGTTGTACTAGCTGCGCCCCGCGGTGTTACCCACTACATGTTTTCGAGGTAAAAAGTAGTCTATGTGTTAATCCAGGGCCTCAGCTACCTCCATAGCAAATTTCATCCAAATCTGTTCAGTAGTTTTTGCGTGAAAGAGTAACAAACACCATTCATCCATCCAAACTTTCACATTTATAATATTAGTGGGATAATAGAAAAAAAACAGAAACCGCTACTCTACTGATTTTCACGTAGCAAAAAAACAAACGGTTGACTCGATTTTTACAAGTTACCTGATCAAACAACGCAAAGCTATCATGCCATCATATCATAATTATCATCGATACTAGTTCGCCTGATTTATTTTGAAAAAAAAACCTCATCCCAATGGGTTTCTAAGTACGGTTACTTACTTACGTTAGTAACGATACCTGGAAGGAACATCTTTACTCTAAATAATTTATCACATCTTTATAGAAAAAAAAAACAGAATTAAATTGAATTAAATAGATACCCTACCGCGCGGCAGCGATCTCAACGGCGTGTTTTATAGTCGTATAGTTTATTTGTTTTGAATAATTACAATTAAATACATCTAATATATAATATAATACATATCATATATTTCAATTATTAATTTTCCTTGGCATTGTATAAATTTAAATTTTGGAAATCTGTTCTTACATTATCTTGATCTTTTTTTAATATTATGAACGATATGTTGTAACTGACTAGAATATGAATGTATTCAAAACATTATATGATATAATTGCTAAAATTAAATACACAAATCAAATTAATAGCGGACTGAAATGAAGAGGTGTTTATTTATTAAACAAAATAAAAAAGACCTTAAATTATACTATATACAAAATGTATACAAAAACTTAATCTAAAACACCGTCAGAGGAGGGATATGTGGCCAGAATGCTGGCAACATTGCCACGCTGGATGGCAATGCTTAGCTTTTGACCAAAGTAGATACCAGCATTCTGGTCACCTGGAGCCTCCTAAACGTTTGGCCGTTTAATTTAATCAAATTAATTAAATTCAATCGTCAATTCACTAAATACAATTCGATAAATTACTAACTTACATTGCTATTGACGTTAAATTTTCTTGTCCAATCAAGCCTGAAAAGATAAATCGTCAATTGACTGCCTCATTGCCTGTGTTTAAAAAAAAACACCAACCAACTAGATTAGCAGTTACCATTTCCGAAAGCCTTCGTTGAACCTCTTACTACAAAAAGCATTTGCTATAAAACAGTAAAAATGAATAATATTGATTTTGAACAAATCAAAACGTCCGTGAAGCGTGAACTCGGCGTGAGAGAAATGAAAAACTGGAAAGTGCTTATAAAACAGCTTTTCGCTGAGTTTTTTGGAACTTTTCTTTACTTGGTCCTGAGTCTTATAGCAGGCAGTGATCAGAATTTGAACAACGTTACGGTGGCCTTTGCAAATGGTTTGCTGGTGGCATCGATCATGCAGATTTTCGGGAATGTGTCCGGGGGACATATAAACCCGGCTATGACTTTGGGAGTGATGGTGCGTGGAGACATTAAACCGTTAAGGGCTTTATGTTATATGGTAGTACAGACCTTCGGCAGTATTGCAGGTAAAAGTGTAGTTTTGTTTGCACCTTTATGTTACAACTAGTTGCGCCCCGCGGTGTTACCCGCTTCATGTTTCGGGATAAAAAGTAGCTTATGTATTAATTCAGGGTCTTAGCAACCTCCATACCAAATTTAATTCAAATCCGTTTAGTAGTTATTGCGTGAAACAGTAACAAACATCCGTCCATTCATCCAAGCTTTCACATTTATAATATTAGTGGGATCACAAACATGCAATGTAGCATCAACTAAACCACCCTATTTAGAACTGGATAGGCCTAATGTCTACCATAACTTAAAGACTGTACATTTTCGTCATATTATAGAACAGAAAAGTAGTTTTATGAGGACAAAAAACCAATCAGACTTTCTTATAAAAAAATATGAAAAAAGTTTTGAAATTAAATTCGTAAAGTATGACAGCAACTGCCTTGAAACGATTTTGTTAGCATATTATTAGTAGGTTCAATCCAAGCTCGAATCTATGTTAACGATGCTAGGTATAAAATCCCTAAGGATAAAACTTACGAAAGGCTAGGCGAGAGCCAAGTTTATATGAAAGTAAGAAGTTTTGCTGTAGAGAACGGCTATTTTCCAAGAAACTCTGAGCCCGGAAATTTCACAACTTTCCTTTGTTAAAGGGATTGGTAAGTACCACGATTGGATCAGACAGGCTAGGTAAGAGTTAGGTTTCTCCGAACTTATCAATTGGAAAATCTGTTCTAGAATCCACTTATAAGTACACACAGCGCTCTGAAAGTTGAAGGTTCTCGACTTCCCAATTCATTTTGACTAGTTCTATCCGTAGAATTACAGAGATTTCTTTTCCACTATCCAATATTTAATTTTTTATAGAATAGTAAAACAATAGGGACTAAGCTGATCACGTGACATCCAAATTTCATTTTCTCAGTTGTAACGTGATGAGACGCGACGTGACGTGCGGTGGCGTGGCGTGGCGCGACGTGCGCCACTACGCGACGCGACACGCCACGCTACGCCACGTCACGGCACAGAACGACACGACATGACATCATTTTATAATGGTAATAGCTTAGAGGTAAGTGTGCTCAGTTCACACGCTCAAGGCAGTGTTTTATCATTGTCAGCCTTTTGTACTCCACTACACATATATGCCTCTCCCAAGACACGCTAGTTAGCCCGATTTTGGGCTTTCCGCTTCCATCCACCGCCAGCTGTCCTACGTGTATCGTCACTCCATCGAATCTCAAGCCATCCTACGCTACGTTTGCCAACTCACATCCGTGTTATAAACCCCAACAATGAGCTTGAGCTGCCGACGAAGGAAAACATTGTGAACCTAACAATAGAGTCATTTTTATTCCAGGCTAGGTGTTTACCATCTTCTACCACACCGCCTAGCCTAACCTAACATCAGGTGAGCTGTGGTTAAACATCCATTTAGTCAACCATAAAAAATCTTGCCTACACCTTATACACCGATGTATTTATTTTCAGGAGCAGCTGTAGCATATGCTCTTACAGATCCAACAACGAGAAGCACCCTTGGCGCTACCGTGCCTTTCGATAATCTTCGAGTAGCTCAGGCTCTGGGACTTGAACTTATCATGACTTTTGTCCTCGTATCGGTAGGGCTTAGCGTGTTAGATCCTAGTAGAGGCGCTAGGGGTTTAGGATCGGCCTCATTAGCGACAGGACTCAGTTTGACAGCTTGTCAGTGCGTCTGTCTTTCTTATACTGGGGCTTCGCTGAGTCCCGTCAGATCCTTAGGACCAGCGGTTATGATGAATATCTGGACACACCATTGGATCTACTGGGTAGGTCCTTTGCTTGGTGGACTCCTGTCAGGAGTGGTATATAGATTTGTGCTGAATATAGATTTTAAGTTTAATGTGTAGGTAAATGTAGTGTAAAACTAAATCTTTTGAACATAATAAAATTTTTGTTGCATTGTTGTAAGCGTTTTGTTTTGCGTATTGTAATAAAAGTGGTGTGAATAATCACCTTTGAATATTAATATGTTTTGCTGAGATGCGTCATTACAATTCATCAAATCATGATTGTTATCGCAATAATAGTAAATACAAGTTATTCTTCACATCTCATTCGACCTCTATTAACAAGAGTCTTGTGTTTTTTTTATACATAATAGGTTTGCGTTTGACCACATACTGCCTGATGTTAACCAGCGTTGTGGTCTAGAATGGAATAGTTACGCTTACCTAAAAAGAACCTAATTACTCTTGATTATTTTGACACTCACAAAGTTAGTAAAGTAAACGATAAATAATCACTCAAATCTCCTTAGCACAACATCGTCTAGGTAGGTACCATCGCAGTACCAGATATTATGCCAACAAGCAGTAGTGTGTAAACATTACATGTTCCAGTTCGGGAACTGCAGCTAGTGATATTACAGGGCTGTCGAAACTAAGCATCGAAAGCCTCATAATAATGAGCGTCAAAGCAGCGATGCCCTGGACTTTGTTACTCAAAGCTCTGTGTATCGCTGCAATGGTCATGGACAGGCATTGTCTCTTACTTTAAGGAGACTACACACTACACTACATCTAACATGTCCAATTGTCCATTCTACTATCGAAAAGATAGGAGCTCTAACTCAAGTAGTCTTCGAATGTCTCAAAATCATTATTTTGTGCCAAAGCAGCGATGCTTTGGATTTTATTTTGTTACACAAAGTTCTGTGTCTCGCTGCAATGGCCATGGACATGCGATATCTTTTACCGTAAGGAGAGTGTATCGTTCGTCTCATAAATTTTACATTAAAAGAAAAATAGGTACCAAATGCTTATCCTAAAAAGATTATACTTAAATAGGTACGATATATGGTAGTTTCAGAAGTCAATGGTAACAATTATATAAAGACCGTTTATGGAGTCACAATTTGTAAATCAATAACTAGATTATTATCTGTTGTGGAGATACTGTTATATTAAGTACCTATCTGGATACGCTATTCATTGCAAATTATAAAATATCTTTACAGTTCTCAGTGAAAAACAAGAGATAAATAAGATTAGGTACGGTTGTGGTAATGAGCTGTTCATATTGGCGTGTACACTGTATACAGATTACTTCTTGAAGTGAAATCTAAAGTTTTCAAGCTGACGTGGACCTAGTACCTACAGACCCACAGCAAGGTATCACAGCTAGCGAAATTACAGGGCTGTCGAAACTAAGCATCGAAAGCCTCATAATAATGAGCGTCAAAGCAGCGATGCCCTGGACTTTGTTACTCAAAGCTCTGTGTATCGCTGCAATGGTCATGGACAGGCATTGTCTCTTACTTTAAGGAGAGTGTCTCGTTCGTCCAATTACTTTTACACAAAAAAATTAAAACCTGGCGTGTTTTATCTTTCTGCCTGATCTTTATTCCATTCTCATTTAAAAACAATTTTAAAAATGTAAAAACCAGAATAGATTGCAATGTAATGAAATGTAAATATAATAATATATCAATTATAAAATATGCCAATATGATATTACGACATATTTTTTTTTCAACTTTTGTTTACAAACTTCAAACTGCCAATGTGCGCGTGCCCTTACAAAAAAACAATTGCAACAATTGCATTGCAACTTGCAAAGTATCAAAAACCCAAGTATTTAACCCACATAATTATTTTACGGCTAAACACAGAGCAACAAACGTGGTTGTCAAAAGTGTGCCAAATTTGGTTATTATTAGTAAAGAAAAACAGAAGTTGTTCGTAAAAAAATGTTTGTATATTTTTTAGTATTTTTATTTACACTTTTGATAGTGCACTTAATACAATCTACGATCAAGCCCAAGAAGTTTCCTCCAGGTAAGTTAAAAATATATATATGAGACGACTAGCTTCAGCTTTATCTGCTACTTTATTCGTGACAACGTAATTATGCGGAATTTTTTTGGATTATATTTTGTTCTGGATACTAATTTTGCAGCCATGATGGCTCAATGGTTGGAGCGGTCGGTTTACATGCCGAAAGACGTGGGTACAAATCTAAATATATTTCTTTTTAAAACCGTATGATATTCTGATACAGGCCCCAGATGGTACCCTTTCGTTGGCAGCAGTGGCAAAGTATACTCTATGACGCAGAAACACGGCTCACAATTTAAAGCATTTCTTGAGTTGTCCAAAGAATACTCAACTGATGTCTTAGGTCTAAACCTTGGAAGTGACCCGTTGGTTGTGATCTATGGTGTTAAGAACTTCAAGGATGTCATGCACGCTGAAGAGTTTGACGGGAGACCAGACAATTTCTTCATGAGGATAAGATGTTTTGGGAAACGTGCTGGTAAAATATATTTTGTAACTGTTTCATACTGAAATTCTAAAAAGTTAATTGCAATGGTTTAGTTTTAAATCTTCCCGTATTAGTCCTGTCAAACTGTCCCACTGCTGGGCGTGGGCCTCTTTCTTTGTGAGATGGGTAAGACCGTAGTCCACCACGCTGGTTGGCAGATTTCATTTTTGAGCGTGTTTTTTTTTAAAGAACTTGGTCATATAAGTATCCTGGCTATGTTTTCCTTCACCGTTTGAAATTATCGTCGATACGCATATAGCTTAGAAAACTCAGAGGTGCGTGTCGTGGGATTGGAATCCAGATTGGAAGTCAGACGTTTCTTCAACCAGGCTGCCGAAACCTTATTCTAAATCTAAATTTCAAACCTTATTTAATCTTACTAATATTATAAATGTGAAAGTTTAGATGGAAGGATGGATGGATGTTTGTTACTCTTTCACGCAAAAACTACTGAATAGATTTGGATGAAATTTGGTACGGATGTATCTGAGACCCTGGATTAACAAATAGGATACTTTTTATCCCGAAAACATGTAGCGGGTAACACCGCGGGACGCAGCTAGTTGAAAATAAAGGTTTCCTACTATTGAAAAAACAGTAATATCGGTGCAAAAATTAGAAGGTTTGCACGCACGCCTCGTCTCTAAATAAATAAATAAATAAAAATCGTCTTGTTTGTAAGAAAGTTCTTGATTCACCTACAGGTATTAGTCTAGTTGATGGTCCTTTGTGGAAGATACACCGCAAGTTCACGATGACGCATCTCCGTAACGCTGGCTTTGGCAAAGGGCCGATGGAGCGCGACATCCAAGCTGGCTCAGGCGAGTTAGTCGAGTGGATTACAAGCCAAGGCAAACATGCATTGTGGCCTAAAGACTTCCTACCTTTAGTGGTGTTAAATGTTTTGTGGCAATGCGCTGCAGGTAAACAAAATCATAAATAATTTTTAATTGCTAAAGCTTTTTTGGTAGATAATTATGTAACGATGTCAGTGGTTAGATAACCCAATAATGGTGGTATAGCATGGTGGTAGGGTAATTTCTAGTATTCGGCTGGCTAGCTACCACCCTCAAATTGAAAATCTGCCGCGAAGAACCTAACGGTGTGTTCCGGCAGCTTCATTTGAGAGACAGCTTTTTGTTGTGGTCAAACATCTTGCCTGTCGATAATAATAAAAAAAATCCAACAGTGATTTGGATTGACCCTGTACTTCTTCTTCTTCATAATTATAACAATGCCAACGCTTGCCAACGCTATGCCAACGCAACGGTGGTGGATTTCCTTAGGAGGAAGTCGTCTAGGTAGGTACCACCGCAGTACCAGATATTCTGCCGCCAAGCAGTAGTGTGTAAATATTACTGTGTTCCGGTTCGAAGGGTACTGCAGCTAGCGAAACTACAGGGCTGTTGAGACTAACCATCGACCAAGTTTCAAGTTAATGAGCGCCAAAGCAGCGATGCTCCGGACTTTGTCTGGCTATTCAAAGTTCTGTGTATCGCTGCAATGGTCATGGACATGCGTTATCTCTTACCGTCAGAAGAGCGTACACACATTTCGTACATGTTCGTCACATTACTTTTACAGACAGTGACCAGCTTTCTGAAATCGTCCTAATTTTTAGGTGAGAAGATCCCATCAGAAAAGTTCCACCACCTCCAAGACTTGCTCCAAAAACGAGGTAAGGCGTTCAACCTGACGGGTGGGCTGTTGAACAGAGCTCCGTGGACCAGGTTCCTCCTGCCGGGATACACTGGCTATTCCATGCTGGTCGAAGTTAACAAACAGATATTTGGAATCATAGAGGTGAGATTCTACTTATCACCTGAACCGCACTAAGCAACTGTCTGAGAACTGTACAGCACCTTTTTTTTTCTTTGATGTTGGCGTCGCATTTCGTGCATTTGCCAGTGTCAAGTGTTTTATATTTTCAAGTTTCAAAAATTTAATAAGTTGCTTCGTAGCTATAGTTATAGTCAAAGTCCAGTCTTGGTCAAGGTCCATGTCAGTCAAGTTGAGTCATGCTTTAGTAAAGTAATGGCGACTTTACTATAAAACTTTGATGGAGTTTTAGAAGCAACACGAAAAGACATATTTCACCACAATATATCATTTTTCCACACTCGCGCATACATAAACACTCGAAAAAAACACTAGTTTTGTAAAAAATACAACGGAGCGACACGACTCTTTCCGTGTTCCCGCCAAAACTCCGTACAGCACCTTAGGGGCCACCTATAAATTACGTCACACGTTAAGGGAGAGGGAGGGGGTCTACGAAGTGTGACATTGTATGACAAGGACGGGGAGGGGTAAAACAATCATGAAATTCGTGTGACGTAATTTATGGATAGCCCTTTAACTGTATGAAGCATTTGGATTTTTGTAATATGTAACAATTTATTTCAAAACAAGTCCATACGTACAATTTAAAATTCAATTAACTATTATGTACAAATATCGACACAAAAAAACCTTTAATTGATTTAAAAACAACTTAAATTAATCAATTAGAGCTATTGTAATACGTGTTAAAAATAACATTAAACATTATTTATCGGCGTGCTAATGTATATTTAGTTTATTTAGTATTTTATATGGATATGTGTATAAAATAAATAAATATCGTAGGACATAACACCCAGCGCCATCTGACCCCAAACTAAGCAAAGCTTGTGCCATGAAAATGAGATAACTGATAGAATACTTAAATACTTTTTTTTTAAATACATTGTTTACTTACTTATAATAAATACAGAACACCCAGACACAGAACAAACATAATACCTGTTAGAGACTCAGGAAATAACTATGTGACCACATATCGTATATCGCGCAATAAAGTTTCTAATCACATAGCATTTCCGTGAGCGCCAATCAGAAATAAGAAGCTCAGAGTACAGGGCAGGCATTATAGAAAAGTCTAGAACCATTCTCGAAGCAAATAGTTGCAGATACTTTACTTAGTGGTAGATCTCCTTAGCTGGAGGTCGTCCGGATAATCTACCGCCAAGCAGTAGGTCTTATTCTTATTCTTATTCGGAATGGGGGCGATGAGTCCTGCACTGACGTCCCGCTTGGGGTGTATTGTGCAAGCAAGCAGTAGGTCTGTTGAGACTAACCATCAAATATCTTAAAGTAATGAACGTCAAAGCAGCGATGCCCTCTGTTTTGCTACTCAAAGTTCTGTGTATCACTGCATGAACAGGCGTTATTTCTTACCATCAGGAGAGAGTCTCCTTGTTCTTATTACTTTTACATAAAAAAGTTTGCAGGTAAAAAATTGTTTTACATATTTCAGGAAACAATATTGAAGCATAAGAGAAAAGAAGTAAAAGGACACGATTTCATTTATGCTTTTCTCGAAGAAATGGCACAAAATCGTGAGACGTTCACAGGTGACTGAACTGATCATTCCTGGTAACCTAGTTGCAAGATGTACCTCTTGTTGTTGAGGTTGCGAGTTTAAATGGGTTTTTGAAATTTTTAAAATCACAGAAAAATTATTTATTTATTGATTCATTCAGATCACTAACAATCACACTATTCCATATTCCAGATGATCAGCTGATAGTGACGTGCATTGATCTCATTCTGGCTGGATCAGCGACCACGGCACACTCCATGGAGTTCGCCATACTCCAGGTCCTCAGGAACCAAGGCATTCAGAAGAAGCTGCAAGAAGAAATAGATGACGTTCTGGGTGGAGAAGTGGCTTGCTGGGGGGATACTACCAGGTATTAGCAATTTTAGTATTCACTTGGTGGTAAATTTCCTTAGCAAAAAGTCTGGCTATCTGATAGACTACCTACCTCTGGATAGGTACCACAGCAGTACCTACCAGATATTCTGCCGCCAAGCAGTAGTGTGTAAACATTACTGTGTTGCGGTTTGAAGGGTACATCAGCTCGCAAAATTACTGCGCTGTTGAGACCAACCATCGAAAGTCACAAATTAATGAGCGCCAAAGCAGCGATGCCCCGGACTTTGTTTTGCTACTCAGAGTTCTGTGTATCGCTGCAATAGTCATGGACATGCGTTATCTTTAACCATCAGGAGAGCTAAATATAGACTATCATTACTTTTAAATAAAAAAATACGATTAAAATTAGTATAAAGTTAAATACTGATATACTAGGTAATAAATAATATAAATAACTATCGTAGGACATTACACACAGCGCCATCTGACCCCAAAATAAGCAAAGCTTGTACTATGGAAGTCTGATGACTGATATAATACTTAAATACTTATTGTATCTAGCACACACTGGGACAATTCTTTCCCCCCCTGTGTGTCGTGAAACGAAATGTTTTATCAATATTATTAGAAGTATAAATTAATAATGAAAAAAAACCCGACACAGTTATAAAACTTGACTGAATCAGACCTGTGTCATCCGTTTATCAACCATCTTCACAGATGATTTGTTGCTTAGTTTTAACCTGAAAACGTGAAAAACATACCTACGACAATAGTAAGTACTATAGTTCTATCACAGGTTTTATAAACAACCTATATGTTTTATTTTTTTCTTATTAGTGTTACATCTCCTGTCTGTTTCTTATGTTTTCTGTCGTATTTTTTCTTTTCTTGTTTTTTTTAATGTAAAAAGTAATGAGACGAACGAGACGCTCTCCTGATGGTAAGAGACCATGACCAGCGCAGCGATAGACAGAACTTTAAGTAACAAAACAAAGTCCAGGCTATCACTGCTTTGGCGCTCATTACTTTGAGACTTTTGATAGAGTTAGTCTCAACAGCCCAGTAATTTCGCTAGCTGCAATACCCTTCAAACCGGAACACAGTAATGCTTACACACTACTGCTTCGCGGCAGAATAACTGGTACTGCGGTGGTGCCTACCTAGACGACCTCCTGCTAAGGAGATCTACCACCAAGTAAAGTTAAGTAAGTAGTTTCTTGGTTGCCTGGAAGAGATCGCTGTTAGCGATAAGGCCGCCACTTGTGGCACTAGTTCATAAGGTTCTTTGTTCTCTGTACTCTTTTCTATTTATGTTGTGCACAATAAAGAGTCTATCTAAATAAGTTTTGTGATAATACGCAATCTTATAATATTAGCAACGAATTACTATCTAATAAAGTTGTGTAGGATGGAACTTTGGTCACGTATTACTCGAAATTGATACTTAACTAGATACTAAATCTAAATGCTTTTAATTAAGATTGATTTGTTAGCTTTCAATTATTCCAACAAATTAGAGCTAAATCAATTTGGCTTTATTGTAGCTATCAATCGCACGTTTTCGTACGCCCTATATATTGGATAAACAACATCGTTATAACCTATTCTACTTACTCAACAATAATAATCATATTTCTTAGTCACGTGTTTGTTTTGTCTCGATAATAATTTATTGGCTAAACACTTTCTTTAGGAATAAACACGAACTGTTAAATATGTATGAATTCGAATCAGTTTTTGTATACTGTCCATTGCTGGGTGTGGGACTCTTCGCACTGTGAGAAGGTCAAGACCACGCTGGCCAGGTGCGGGTTGGCAGACTTCACACATCTTCGAGCTTGAGTTGCCGGTGAAGGAAAACATCGTGAGGAAACCATAGCATGGTGGTAGGGTGCTCTCTAGTACTCGGCTGGCTAGCTACCACTCTTAAGCTGAAAATCTGTCGCCAAGCATCTAACGGTGTGTTCCGGCAGCCTCACTTGAGAGCCAATGCCATTCCAAGCTAGGTGTGCTTTACCATATTCGATCACACCTGCTTAACATTAGGTAAGCTGTGGTCAAACACCTAGCCTGTCAACATAAAGAAGGACTTTTTGAAAATCGGTGGCAATACGCACATACCTACTTAGAAAAGACAGAGGTGAGCGCCGTGGAATTCGAGCCCAGGGCCTCCAAATTGGAAGCCAGATGGTGTCTAACTAGGCTCTCGTAACTTCTAAAATATACATGTACGTTTCTGAGAGAGAAATTTTGGAAATATTCGAGACATTCGACGAGTAGTACAAAAATAAATAATTATAGTACAGTTCTATTATCCTGAAATTTACGGATTTGACTACGGCGCATCTGATGTTAAGTAACGGTGTGGTCGAAGATGGTAAACACATATAGGCTGGAATGAAATTGGCTCTCATGTTAGGTACTTGACGGCAGATTTAATGTTTAATGTATTTATGTAGCTAGTCAGCAGAATATTATAAAGTACCCTACTACCACGCTATGGTTTCCTCACGACGTTTTCCTTCACCGGCAGCTCAAGCTCATTGTTGGGATTAGAACCTACGCCCTGACGCGCGTATGAACCGGCCGCGATAATCACTGAGCTATCATCGCTACAAAATTATTGTAGAATATTGGCTTGGTTGAGTCTCGACCAAGCGCTCGGAGAGTCAACACGTCCTAAGGATGCCTCGTGTAGAGGCGAAACACGTGTCGGCAAATGGTTACTGCAGAGAGAGGAGGATTTTAAGACTTGTGGTTATTTTAATTAGATTTTTGTTAATTTATATTTTTAAGTTTATGTCAAATCAGTTCTAGATATTAAGTAAGACTAGGTTTTTAGTTAATAAATAGTTGTCATTAGTTAAATTTAAGTCCTCATCACTGTTGTAACTGGAACGACTGAAACTAAATATATACCTTGAATATTCAAAATGAACTTCCGCAAAATAACGCTTGAATCATTTTTTTTTTTAATAATAGATAGGCTTGCGTTTGACCGCCATCCCGCCTGATGTTAAGCGAAGATGCGATAATAATTAAAATAACTCTACTTTGTACTCAAGAAGTAGGGTCGCTGACAAATCGCTCTTTAATTATATAAATAAATAAATAGTGTTATTTTTTGTTTGTCTAAATAGTGTTTTTTTGTCATTTCTAGATTACCATATACATTAGCGTTTCTACAAGAAATACACAGAACCAACACAGTGGCTCCTTTAATAGGACCGAAGAGAGTTATGAAAGATACTGTGGTGGATGGCTACGTGATACCGAAAAACACAACAGTTCTATTGTCCACGGGAGACATGAATGTGGACCCGGCCTTATGGAAAGATCCCCTTGTATTCAAGCCAGAAAGATTTTTAGATAGCCATGGAAAATATGTGCAATGTGACCATTTATTCCCATTTGGGTTTGGTAAGTGATTTTTATTTAGATACCCCGCGGTCTTACCCGCTTCATGTTTTTGGGATAAAAAGTAGCCTATGTGTTAATCCAGGGTCTCAACTACATACATACCAACTTTCATCCAAATCCGCTCGGAAGTTTTTGCGTGAAAGAGTAACAAACATCCATCCATCCAGCTTTCATATTTATAATATTAGAATAGAATAGAATATAAATTTATTATAGGTACAACAAAACAAATTACAACAACATACAAATATGAAACATAAAAAAAAGAAGAGATTTATAACATAACAAAACAATATAATAGATATTTGATGTATAACTTATAATACAAATACAAATACAAATCATTTATTAATAACACCAAAGTTACAGGTCATTTTTCCATTCATATTTAAAAATATCAAAATCATAACACATGTCAAATAACGAAAATGAAAATGTCAATGAAGTTATAGGAATGTCACATATAAAATAATTAATGCAATATAATTAAATGTCAATAAAACATAATATTAGTGGGATTATGTACATTTTAATGCAAAAATAATGAGACGAACGAGATGCTCTCCTGATGGTAAGGGATACACATAACTTTGAGTAGCAAAACAAAGTTCATGGTATCGCTGCTTTGGCGCTCATTACTTAAGAAGTTTCGATGGTGTCTTAATAGCCTTGTAATGTCGCTACAGTTCCCAACAAACCGAAACACAGTAATGGTTACACACTACTACATGGCGGCAGAATATTAGGTACTGCGGTGGTACCTAGACGACACCTGCTCCACCATCATCTACTATTTATAAAAATAGGGTAATTCCAGGCTACGTGTGTTTTTTTTACGTATGTGTGGTCTAAGATGATGAAGCACACCAAGCCTGGAATGGCACTGGCTCTCAAGTGAATACACCGTTAGATGCTTGGTGGCAGATTTTCAACTTGAGGGTGGTAGCTAGCCAGCCGAGTACTAGAAAGTACCCTACCACAATGTTATGTTTGATGTTTTCCTTCACCGGCAGCTCAAGCTCATTGTTGGGATTTGAGCCCACGCCCTTAGGCATGCGAACCGACTGCGCTAACCACTGAGATATCATCGCTACAACTGCCATCCAATATTCAGCTTTACCATCTTTGACCCTTGAACAAATGTGACATTACCATGTAATTGTTCTAGGTCGCCGGCGATGCCCTGGCGAGACACTCGCCCGCATGTTCGTGTTCATCACCTTCGTCACCTTAATGCAGCATTTTACTATCACCTGCGCGGACGACCACTTGCCAACCGCCGAGCCTGAAATCAGCATGTTCGCCAGCCCCAAGCGATTTAGAGCATTGTTTGTGCCTAGGGACACTAAACTCAAATAAAGATGGAACTTTTAAGCATTCCTGTCACCTAGGACCTGAGCTGAGGTGAAGGTTTCATTTCCCTTTGGAAACGCATCAACGCTCTGTTTCCATCTCTTCCTAATCAAATTTGATATGATCCAATCTACGCTACTTTCCAGCAATAAATTTGCAGTCATTCTTAGCTTGTCTTTTAAAAGATTATTATAGAGAATATGTCATTCTCATCTCTAATAGACAGAAAAAGTAAGTTTATTTTAGATTGTTATTTATAAATATAGTTGACGGTTTTATGTACTTTGACTGTAGAATTGTTTTTGTTACAATCCTAATGAATGATCAACTTACAAACTAATTCTTATTGTGATTTTGTGTGTGTTTTGTCATCTGTATAGTTTGTATATTTACCTTAGATATTATTACATACTGTTTTGTTGGTTATTGAATAAATAAATAAAATTAAATGTACTCGTAAATATTATTCTTCGAAGATGTAATTTAACGGAAAAAATGATTCAACTACCAAACCAAGCAATGGTTTGGTTTGGAGAACGCCTCCCAACTAGCATGCCGCAAGCACCTTGTCTTTTCCAGTAGGTACATTCGACACAATTGACTACCTACTCTTGTGTTTTTGTCTAGTTAGGTACTTATAATAATTAGTATTAGGTACATAGTAATTACATACATTAGCATAGGTTTACACAGTTTAGTAAATTTTAGACAACGTATGGTTATAACAAGACATATTATATCTATAAATAATGTTGAAACGCGAGATGTAGCTACCTTATCAATATTAGATTTGAAAAAATTGTTAAATTATGGCTATAGATATATTACAGTCGAATGACTTTTCCTTATTCTTGCTCGTAATTAAATCTAAATTGCCATTAAAGCGAGCGACTGCCGATTTCCGAGCTAATTACTCGAGCGAGTGAAATCAGAATAATTATTCAAATCAACTCACAAAGGTCTTTTAGAAGATATATCAGGTACCTATAGGTACGTATATAAAACCTTTTTGCTTTGAAATATTATTAAGTTATTTATACTCCTTACTTTCATACCAATTGAGTACCAATACCTATCAAAATAAGTATCTTGATCGAATAACAAGAAAACTTGTAGCAATAAAATTCAGGGATAGAATTTGAGATCAAAAAAAGACAACACTATGTCTTTTTTGATCTCATTTTTTTAAACTTACCTGCTTCATGAATAAGGCCGCCGTAGACTATATATGAAACTATATATATATATATACATGGGACTTTATAGACCCTAAAGTTTCCCCCAATTTCTTGAATAATTTTCGTATTGGCTTAAAGTTTAAAATATCTTTACAGTGATCTCTATACCGTTTTTCATCTGGAAGACCATCTCTTTCAGTCAACCAACCAAATACAGATGTATGTATATGTACCCACAGAGTATAAAAATGGCACTGATGACAACAACAGTGACTGATGTCGTAATCGTGATTTTTATGTTCACTCTGATCTAATAGATCTGAAATATCTACGATATTTATTTATTTTGATATATTTATTAATGGCATCCAACACTGCCATTCCCCATACGACATTTCCCTCTCCTGTGCTATCCCACATCATCATCATCCCAACAACATGATCGAGACAAAGTCACAAAGACTTCTGAACAGAATGAGAGAGGACCTAGATGCCAAATCGGCATTTTGCCCAGGAAATCACCCCCGGCTCCGGAGGAAACGCGGTGGTTACGTGACACTCTTCTCCAAAAGGGCGGCTTACCCACTAAAACCCTGGGGTGCTTCAGCTTTGCACCTATGTGCCGGGGAAATCGACCTTCCTGGGTCAACTGATATCAAGAATGAAATTAAATCCTATCTTTTACTTGTATTTTCATTAATAGCGTAGATATATTATTATATCAAAAAACCCTTGTGCTAAAACATTGAAGGTCTTATTTAAATTGATTAGATTTTATCAAGTAAGTTTTAACATAATTATGTACGTAACACTATACAAACAACAGAAAGATAAGTTAAGTATAAGTTAGTTTATTTCCTACAAGTTTAATCGCTTTTAACTGAGTTACCATGACTAAAGCTGTGTATCATCTATCACAATAAAGAGAGAGAGAGAGAGAGAGACATAGTGTTTATGTCTTGAAGGTGAGAGAAATTATAAAAAGTTTGACTAGCGGTCAGATTCCAAGCGACGACGAGCGGACCTGCCTGGTCTTTTCTTCATAGCAAACGCACAGTCAGTGCTTTTGCTATTCAACAAAATTCTGTTCAGTTATTATATCGTTCATGAAATGTGAATAAATCACTACAAAAATTGAAGTCAAAAACGATTGGAGCCTTTTCAAAACACGGAAGTCAAATGTTACACAAGGGATTTTCTATTTTACATTATAATTAATAACTTTTGATATAATTATACATAACAATAGATATAGATCTACAACAAATAGATACGCCTTTTGTTTCGTTAAAGCTATTCATTTAGCACTACGGATAAGTTGATTTGGCGTTCGTATCGCAGATTGATCGTAATTAATTCGTTATGGAGACATTCCAATTACTGCTTCCCTCGTCACTCTTCAGAAAGTAATTTTGGAGCGCACACAACCACAGATTAACTTATAATTGCTATGTGTACACAACACAACACACTATGATATTTATGTATGGAGTTATGTATACTAGACTGATAACTAGCACGACAATATTAGTTAAACCTATTGGTATATTTGAAGAGCAATCTTTGTGGAGGGAGTTTCATACGTCCAACGAGTGAGTAGGCAAAACAAATATTAATTTTTAACATGGTTTTTATTAGCTTGACTTGTTTGCTCACTATACAACATAATAGTTTATCAATAGCTCCGTAGTTACATGTCACAATTGAATATGTTTGGAATTTAAAAAGTAAATTAAAATATTACATTTCCAAAAGATGTTTACATTCTATATAAAAAAAAAAAAACATATGGTGACGGAAAACATCGTAAGGAAACCATAGCATGGTGGCAGGGCATTTACTAGAACTCGGCTGGTTCGTTGCCACCCTCAAGTTGAAAATCTGCCGCGATAGCCTCGCGTGAAAACCAGTTCCTTTCCAGTCTAAGCGTCTACCATCATCGACTACGGTCTATCCTGTCAACTATAAAGAAAAAAGTTTTCGTCCTGCAAGCAGAGTATATAAATAAACCCAATTATATGATTCATTTGAGTCTTACACCCACGAATTTTCAAATATCGCCCACAGTATACCAATTTTCCGCAAAGCGTCTCCAGTTAACCTCCCAAAAATCTCGAATTTCTTCACGATAATCCTCCCAAAGGAATGCTTACCTCGTTTACGTTCATGTACGTAACGTGAACGTTCGTTTTCCATATGAATACTGAATTTCAGGTCACGTAAAGGTGCGTATTGGGAACAGCGTGCAGTGAGACGTGTTTAGCGTAGGAATTAGCGTATTACTTGAATAGTTTGCATCGCAAATTTATATTGCACTTATAAAATAGCTCCACCCCGCAGTGTTACCCGCTAGATGTTTTCGAGATAAAAATTAGCCTATGTGCTAACCCAGGTTCTCAGCTACCCCCATACCAAATTTCATCCAAATCCGTTCTGTAGTTTTTGCGTGAAAGAGTAACAAACAGTAGTGTTTTTTTATTTGAAAAATAATGAGACGAACGCGACGCTCTCCTGATGGCAAGAGATAACGCCTGTCAATGACCATTGCAGCGATACACAAAAATAAAATATGTGTAAATATTACTGTGTTCCGGTTTGAAGGGTACTTTAGCTAGCGAAATTACAGGGCTATTTTGACAAAGCATCAAAGTTTTAAAGTATTGAGCGCCAAGGCAGCGATGCCCTGGACTTTATTTTGCTATTCAATGTTCTGTGTATCGCTGCAATGGTCATGGACATGTGTAGTCTCTTACCATCAGGAGAGCGTGTCGTTCATATTATTTATTTATGAACAAAGTCCTCCAACCCAGTGTACACCAATAAAAAACAACAATCATATATTCGTAATTCATTATTTTGCGTGTCTGCTTGTTCGTTAGTCCTTCTAAATGACCCAATGGATTTTAATTTGGAGTATATTACCTGGGTGTATGTGTATCCATGCGGAAGAATCACAAGGGCAGATTTATAGAACAAAGATAGTAGCTAATTCGATGAATTTAAATAAATAAAATAAATACTAGTTGTTCAGTGGGCAACTAGTAAGTAGGTTAAAAGAAATAGTATAGCGTCATCTGACCCCAAACTTAACAAATACTTTATTTTTGTGAATACATAATAATATTATGTACTATACAAAACACCGTGACACAGAACAAACATTTTTGTTTATACCACAAAATGTTTATTCTAGGAATCGAACCCACACCATACAGCACTTGTATTAATTATTGTATTAATGTCTAATTTAAATTAACTTGCATGCCGAAATGTCTGTGGTGCTTCTCGACTAAATATTATTTGTTGTACATCTGTACTCACCCATAGCGCAATTAAATGGATTATGATTATGATTGCAAAACAGGAATACTACCAATGAGCCAACAGGGCTGTTAAAAAGATAAAAAGGTAAACAAGATTTTAATAGATAAGTAGGTATTTATATACCTTTATATCTTTATATACATATCTAAACATTCCCAGAAGTCAAAATCGGCCAAGTGCAGTCTCAGGCATGATAGTTACTATACACACTGTAAACCTATGCCACCTGAAAGATGAGTTTTTTTGTTAATTTGCAAAATTATTGTCACAAAATTTCGCAATGGAACGTCTAAGCTTTAGTCCATTGTCCATTCCGCTGTGTGTAAACTATACCCTAACAAAATTAAAAAGATTTTCCATCAAACCGCCTGCCAAATCAAAGGGATAAAGGTAAGCGCTATGTAGTCACAGTCTCTTTAAGGGACACATTTCAAGCCAGGTATAACAATAGCATGTATAGAAACAACAACTTACCTTATAGTTAAATATGCGCCACAGTCGTATTTTTTACATATCACCTGAAATTTACCGAACAAAAATATTAGTTCCGACATTTGTTAAACTCTTGTGATAAGTTTGTCGATCTATAAGTACAGTAGCGTGTCAGGTAAAACGTTTCTTTAGGGAAGGGTGTTATTTTTAGTTCTTATCTAACACTATCCGATGGAAAACCCATGTCCTGCTAAGGGGTTGTTTGGTTCTACTGAAGGAAAATACGTGTTTGTAGACTGTAGTTGGTATAAATACAGTATTATACTTACCTGAGGGTATAAAACATTACCTGAAAATATATAGGTACATTAACACACCAATACTGACTCCCATAGTGCATTAATTTGTATATTCCTAAGTTCCGATACTTGTAATAGTTGCTTATAACTACCTAAGAACAACTTGTATTTCTAATTTTTATGAGAAATAAATATCACAATTAAATTTTTGTTTTATGTACATGTTTCATTATATTGGAAACTCTGACTATATACCTATAGTTAGGCCACATGCGGTAACCTTCATCAAGGAGACAATCCACGCGCTTCTTCGAAGAAGCAAAGCGCGCGCGCGTTGTTATTAGCTTTGTCTCCATGAAGAAGGCCACCGTATGTATCGTATGTGGAGATTTTGTTGTTCAAATTCAAATTATTTTAAAGACATTTTTTTTCGAGCGTTGATAGATCTCTAAATAATCTTCCAATGGTTCAATCTCTAAATAGCAACGATAGCTCAGTGGTCAGCGCGGTCGGTTTGTTTGAACCCATGCCCTTCTGCGTGCGAACCTGTCGCGCTAACCACTGAGCTATCATCGCAATTTAGAGATTGGACCATTGGAAGATAATTTAGAGAGCTTTTTCCAGAAAGTTGTGCGAATTATGTTGAAATGTGTTTTATGTCATAAATAAAGTGTTGTCTATTGTCTATTGTCTAAGTTTTATTACGAAATATTTTGTATGCAAATACAAAACTTTTCTAAAAGTGGAGAACATCAATGTTTTGTCAAAATCTTCAAAATTACTTGCATACGTGCGTCCTGACTTCGCACTTAAATTAATTTCGCAATTCATTTTGACGACTTGATGCCATCCAAGTTTCCGCCCATTCGCGTGGATTTATTATCCTGACAATTACAAACACAACAAAAGAGACATCAGTGAAATCGGTTGGACCGTTCAAGTGATATTCCGTCATACATGTGGCAATTGATTTTTATAAACCTACTAGCTGCGCCCCACGGTGTTATCTACTATTCCCACGTGAACACTACATTTTTTCGATATAAAAAGTAGCCTATGTGTTAATCTAGGGTATCAGCTACCTCCATAACAATTTCATCAAAATTGGTCCAACTGTTTAAGCGTGACAAAGTAACAAACAAACAAGCACACTCACCCCACGGTGTTACCCGCTACATATTTTCAAGATAAAAAGTAGTCTATGTGTTAATCCAGGGTCTCAGCTACCTCCATACTAAATTTCATCCAAATCCGTTTTGTAGTTTTTGCGTGAAAGAGTAACAAACATCCATCCATCCAAACTTTCACATTTATAATATTAGTGAGATAACAAACAAAGGAACTCAAAATCAAATCTTTCCTCTTTATAAAATTAGTGTAGATATATTCGTGTGATGTATATCACATAGATAGATGATTATGAGATTTAAAAAAATATATTAACTTGGCTAAATTCATTTGATTATGATAGTTTGGAACATATTATGCTTACTGACCTAGAAACATCATAAAATGTAGAATGCACAAGTACACACACAAACACTCACACACCCACACCCCCCCCCCCACACACACCTACACACACACACGCATACGCACACATACATGAGTGCACGTACAAACACGCACATACACACACACACACACACAAATATATCATCATCATCAGCCTATACTAGTCCACTGCTGGACATAGGCCTCTCCCAAGACACGCCACTCAGCCCGATCTTCAGCTTTTCGCTTCCATCCACCGCCAGCTGTCCTACGTATATCGTCACTCCATCGAGTCTCAGGGCGTCCTACGCTACGCTTGCCAATACGCGGTCTCCACAAATATATATTTCTATATAAATGCAGTTTAATTTTATTTGTTTAGTTTAATTTTTAATTGTTTAGTTATTTTTAGTCTGCATTTGGCATTTTGTATCAAAAAATCGGGAGAAGCCATTGGTGCCCGAAACACAGTACTATTACTAGTTCGGAGCCAATGGGTTCATTTTAATATAACCATAAATTGTGCCAGATAAATAATTCGAATTTGAATTTGAATTTGATGCGAAAACTTGTCTGTTTGCTATATATTTCTGCGTTAAAGACTATACGAATACTAGTATGCTATTTTTTGTACCGAAAAATGAGGCCAAACCCGCGACAACAAATTGATTATGACAATAGGGCAGTATATACGATTATGGCTCACCACCGAAGCCCGAGGCGTCCCTAGCTCTATCTAAACCTCGTTTTATTTCCCTCAGCAATGTTCGTGTAATAAACACGTCATGTTACAAAGCTGTGCTACAATTACTCGACAACAAAGGCTGCTTGTGTACTCTTGGATGGCATGAAAAATTATACCTACGTTTTACGTTATGATAGGGGATCATTTACATTGGGTGCTGCGGTTTAATTTATTCATTTATTTAATTTACATTAGGGCTCGTCACTTGGTGATTTTTTTTTATAATTGCCATCACACTTTGCGTAATATGCCAGTGTCAAGATTATCATATTGTCAAGTGTCTTATGATAAAGAGTCTCTCTGTCTTCTGTATGTATTTACAAAAAAAAAGTATTTATTTAAGTATTCTATCAGTTATCTGACTCCTATAGTACAAGCTTTGCTTAGTTTGGGGTCAAATGGCGCTGTGTGATGATATTTATTTATTTATAAAGTCT
The DNA here is from genome assembly GCA_905404145.2 of Biston betularia. Taxonomy (NCBI): domain Eukaryota; kingdom Metazoa; phylum Arthropoda; class Insecta; order Lepidoptera; family Geometridae; genus Biston; species Biston betularia. The sequence goes on from FR989874.1 coordinate 13,398,631, forward strand.
AGTACTTTTTTATTCTTAGTCATAGTCAATGGTATATAAAGTCACAGTCAGGACCAAACCCTCGTAAAGTTGTATGACTTTCTGAAATAATTTAACGGGGTTTTTGAAACGGCTATAGTGTCCCACCTCCTGCACCTTTCTTTTACCGGACGGCCAGACAAACGCGACCAAAACGTCATCCGTACATGGTGGATGTTCTCCTTGTACGCACAAAGCGTTTTGATTCCACGTTTTTCATTCGCACAGCGAGGTTGTGGAACTCTCTGTCGGAGTCTGTGTTCCCTGTTAGGTACAATATTGGCGTCTTCAAATCTAGAGTGAATAGGTTTCTTCTTGGTAAGCGTGCTCCATTTTAGACAACACTACTGCTTAACATCAGACAGAGTGTGGTCAAACGCGAACCTATTTTGAATAAAAAAAAATATCACTTACCTACACAAGTAAACATTTATGAATAAAACAACATCAAGATCTTGTGTGAATAAACTACAAAAAAACACACAAGTATTGGTAAATATATCCACATTTGTGTCAAGAAAAAAAAGCAATTCAAAGCAAATTTTAAGCGAAGAAATTCCAAAGAATAAAGTTATGTAGTTACATATAATATATACCTATAGAAGTCTCTAGTTGATAGAAACCAAGAAGCGAGTTAGAAATGGTAGCGATGATAGCTCAATGATTAGAGCATTCGGACTGCATTCCCAGAGGCGTTAGTTCAAATCACAATTGGTGTACAAGAAAGTTATATTCTATTCTATCCCATCCTATCCCACCTCATCCCATTTTATTCTAGTCTGTAACATTAAACATATAGGTACTTACCTCCTCGGTTTCTTGGTGAAACTGTGTTTGTCAGTACAGATGCGACAGCCGATGAACTTCTGGTATCAACAAACCTCACTCATCACTGGGATGAAGCCCATAGTTAATTTAAAAAAATCTTATTACCAATGCCTAAAGTATAGTTAAATACTTAGTTTTTTCCGAGCTCGTTAGCCAGCGCACCGTGAAAAGTCCCTTCTCGCCGCCTTTGTAATATCAAATGTAAATTTTTCAACGGAAAAAATGTAAATATTTGTGAGTGAAAAATGGAGTTTGCTAAAGTAACGTTGTAATTCAGAGTTTGGCAGAAAAAGGGCGCCTTGAATATTTGACTCGAATAAGTAATGTTATGTATGGTTTCATTTCAGGAGCATTTTCGTAAAGGCTAAGGGTGTTATTGGTTTTTTCATTTTTAATCGTCTGCAGCGATAGAACTAATGTCTAGTATTGGCGTTTGCAGCGAGCTAGGAACAAAGCTTTTTTCAAGAGATATATTTTTAGCGTATTTCCGCTTAAAAGCGTTTGTCCTGATGTTAAGTGATGTTGCGGTCTAAGGTGGAGCACGCTTGCCTAGAAGATACCGATTCACTGTCAACTTGAAGACCTAGATTGTATCTATCGGGGAGCACCCACTGCAGTACATTCCATATATTTTGCGGTTCGCACAATGAAAGTGGAATTAAATCGTTAGAGTTTCTTGGAACGTGAACCATGTATCGATGACGAGCATGGTGGTAGACTACTTTCTAGTACTCCGCTGGCTAGCAAGTCAAGTTGAAAATCTGCCGCCAAATATCTAACGGTGTTTTCCGGCTGCCTCACTTGAGAGACAGTTTCATTCCAGGCTAGGTGTGTTTACTATCTTCGACCACGCCGTCACTTAACATCAGTGAGCTGTGGTCAAACACCTAGCCTGTCAACCATAAAAAAACTTACTGAATAAACTATGTTGAATTTTTGAGACGTAGTTTGTTAGTATGTTTGAATGTTTGTTACTTCTTTGCGCTCAAACGGCTGGAGCAATTTTTAAGAAATTTTGTATGGAGGTAGCTGGATTAACACATAGGCTACTTTTTATCCCAAAAAAATGTAGTGTGTAGTGTAGCGGGTAATACCGCGCAGCTTGTTATAGAATAATTCAAAAGTGAATGCAAATTACCCTATAGAAAATGGAAAAAATTTGAAAAAAAATCCAATCGTTAAGGTAAATGAAATTAAAGACAATGAGTTTGATGCTGTAATATTTTAGGCTAATTATTTATTTAATAAATAACTTTTGAGTAGGTAGGTTCATAAAATTAATATTACTATAGCTACTTCCACCTCTTATTTTTCTTATCACCTAAAAATGTATCAACGATTTTATAACAAATGACATTTTAGAAATTAGCATGTATCTAGCTAAATTTTACAATGCTAAAAACGTAAAAATAAAAATTGGGGACTGCCGACAGAAGTGAAAACTTAAAACTCGTCGTAAATCGTCTATAGTTATTTGGATAAAATGTATCTTTTTGTGCCGTTTGAGGTTGAAACTTTAGGTCCGTGGGGGCCGGCCGCTCTCGAACTGTATCGGGACCTGGCCAAACGTCTAGAGGAGGCTTCAGGTGACCAGAATGCTGGTATCTACTTTGGTCAAAAGCTAAGCATTGCCATCCAGCGTGGCAATGTTGCCAGCATTCTGGCCACATATCCCTCCTCTGACGGTTTTTTAGACTAAGTTTTTTGTATACATTTTGTAAATAGGTAGTATAATTTAAGATATTTTTTATTTTGTTTAATAAAACTTTACGTGAGCCCTTCTATTTGATACCAAACAAAAAAAAAACTCGTCACATTAGAATGTCGGTGACGCGAACCCTAAAGAAAAACCGCGAAGGAAGTTTTCACTTAAAAAAAGTTTTCATTTAAAAAAATGGTACAAAAAAAAAAAATCGTTATCGACATCTATTTTGTTACTACAGGTAAGAAATAAGTTGTTTAGATGTAATATTGCGCAAAAACGGAAGAAGATTCCTTTGTCCTACAATTTTGATTGTCGTAATTGAAATATACGCACACAAACAGCTTCATATATTGTATACGTGCATTGGCGTACTATAGCACATTACTATAGATATAGACAGCCCTTTTGGTTTATTGGTAGAATGTCAGCTTCAAGAGCTGAAGGGCATGAGTTCGGTTCCCACCCATGACAAACTTTGTGGTATACATAAATGTTTGTTCTGTGTCTGGGTGTACTGTATGCATTATAAATATGTATTTACAAAAAAAAAAGTATTTAAGTATTCTATCAGTTATCTGACTTCCATAGTACACGCTTTGCTTAGTTTGAGGTCAGCTGGCGCTGTGTGTAATCTCCTTCGATATTTATAGAAGTGAAACTGTAGTACTTATTTTCTGCGTATAACATTACATCTGTAATACTTTTTTTATCTGTGTATTTCATCCTACTTAAACTAATTCCCTAATAAAATCAAATGCATGATTAATTGGTCTCTTTCACAGCTAATGAGCGCATATAAATATGAAGGCATTTCTTTAAGGAAACTATACAAATCTTGACCACAAATTACGACTTGGACTTTTGTATTTATATTAAAAGACAACCTTATTTTCTGACAGATTAGGTTTGGCTAGCATTGCCAAGGTAATGCCACACATACAATATACATATATGTATTCAGTGGCGGCCTTAGGGGGTGGCAAGCAAGGCAACCGCATGGGCCTCGCTCTTGCAGGGGCCTCGCGTCCTCGTAGAAAAAAGTCTGTACCATATGGAATATGTATCTCGCGCCTCGCCTAATAGAAAAGTAAAAATGTACAGGATTAAAATAACCTGTCGATATGATATGTCACGTGGGCAGCTTATGTCAATCCTGTACATTTTTGTACTTTTCTATTAGCGTTATCGAATATCGAATGTTACTTTGTCTATGTCCATCGATTACTTATTTATATTTACTTACAAATTTTTATGACTGATTTATTTATTTGGCTGGTGACAAGCTAAGTGTTGGACCGCAACCCACTTGGTGTTAAATGTTAAATTGTGTGTTTAAATAATAAACACGCATAGCCTGGAATGAGAAATAATTCTCAAACGTGGTTGATTCAAATATGCCTCTATCTTTTTATGCGATCTTAGCCATTGTACAAAATGCACTATTCTTAAAAATACATTTCTAAAAATATTATATTAGGACATTATTTAGAGTCAAGTTCCTCCGTTGACTTTCCCAGCATCTTCGTACCCTTTGACCAGGTTTTCCAGTATGAATTTGATGGTTAACTTGTAGATATTTTCGATGTTAGGAGTGTATCTGTCACCGAGTGTCGTCTTCGCAGCTTGAAGAAACGGCTGTTCAATTTTCTGAAAAAAAAAGAAACTTTAAGAAAGAATAATCCTTATCAGCCCTTTTTTATAAATTGCGCGCGATCTTCTTCTCGTAGTGAGAAAAGGAGGCCTTACCACGTTGGCCAAGTGCGGGTTGGCACACATCTTCTTAAACTTTTTTTTTATGAACTTTCGGGCATGTTACTATATTTTCCTTCATCGTTTGAAGTCAACAGCAATACGCACACAACTTAGAAAAAACAGGTAAGTGCCGTGGGATTCGAGCCCGGGACCTTCAGAGTGGAATCCAGCAGTCTTCTAATTAGGTTGCCGAAACTTATAACAACAAAATTCTAGGATGGCTACAAACAAACCTAATACTTATGTTTTTCAAAAAAAATATAGCTTGTGTCATTTTGGGATTCTAACGATACTAACCATACATCACGCACAACACACGCACACACACACACACACACTCACACGCACGCTTTGGTTGTACACAAACATTTTTGGTATTAAACTACAAGGGCTCACCGGAATACCAGCGCTCCTCATACCGCTTAGTATGACCAGTATTATGCTGAGGTGAGCCCCTATTTTGTGAATGTTTGTTTGTTTGTTTTTCTTTTTGTGTTATTATCTTTCATTCTTTAAAATCTGATAAAACATTTAAAAGTAATAGTGGAATAAAGAAACTCACATACGTACATACATCTGTACGCATATACAAATGAACCCTGAAAACATTACACTCCTTTTTTTGGGCAGTCGTGTAACAAGGTTCCAGATAAGGTTGTTTATGTGAACGCTTGTTTGACGCAATATTTAACCAAATACTAGCGTTAATTTATCCCACACGTAATCGTTGTCCAAACTCTCGAAACCAGACATGGCCAGTCTCGGGCCAGCACAGATAAAATAATTATAATAAATTCCACGCTAAGCGTTTTAACTAAAAAAACAATGACTAAACAGATTGGAAGGC